>OX465393.1:14506757-15814057 GCA_950005105.1 Lycophotia porphyrea
GAACTCGATACCCTGGACAGGAGAGTCCGTACACTGCTGACGGCAAACCGGATGCATCACCCACGACCATCAGTGATGAGACTGTACATCCCGCGGAAGTGCGGAGGTCGAGGCTTTTTAAATGCGAAGACCCTCCACAACCGCGAGGTGTGCAGTCTCAGAGATTATTTTTTAGAAACCGATGTGGGTATGCACCGAGATGTGGTCGCAGTGGACAAGGGACTGACCCCGCTATCCATGGCTAAAGAGAACTGGCGCAAACCTGTAGTACTTACTACCGATGACCGCAAGGAAGTATGGCAAGGCAAGGAGCTTCACGGGCGCTTCTACCGGGCTCTTCATGGGCCCGATGTAGATTTTCTAGCGTCCGTGTCCTGGCTACGGTTCGGCGACCTCTTTGGGGAAACTGAAGGTTTTGTCTGTGCGATTATGGACGAAGTTATGTTGACGAACAACTACCGGAAATATATTATGAAGGACGGGACGGTTGACGTGTGTCGGGCATGCCACCGTCCGGGTGAGTCCATTAGACATATTATTTCTGGTTGTTCTCGTCTGGCTAACGGCGAGTACTTGCACAGGCACAACCAAGTAGCCAGGATTATTCACCAGCAACTTGCCTTGAAATATAAACTTGTGGAATCTGAGGTACCGTACTACAAGTATGTGCCCGACCCAGTTCTCGAGAAAGACCATGTCACGCTGTACTGGGATCGGTCTATCATTACTGACAGGACTATTGTAGCCAATAAGCCTGACATAGTGGTAATAGACCGATCAGCGCGCCGCGTAATGATAATCGATGTCACCATCCCGCATGACGAGAACCTCGTGAAAGCTGAGAAAGAGAAACAAATAAAATATCTCGACTTGGCACACGAGGTTGTCGACATGTGGAATGTGAACTCGGCTATCATTGTGCCGATTGTCGTGACGGCCAATGGCCTTATGGCTAAGAGCCTCGACGACCATCTCTCGAAGCTCGCCTTAGGCGGTTGGATCAAGGGCCTGATTCAGAAGGCAGTACTCCTCGATACGGCTCGCATTGTGAGGAGGTTCCTGTCTCTGGAGCCCTAACCACCGGTAGCTTGGACCCTGTTCCCGACACCGGCGGACCGCTATTTTTTTATATTTTTAAATGTTTTTATATGGTTTGTTTTAAGAAATATTTAAAAATGTTAAAAAATATGTATATATATGAATAAACGGAATAATAATATAATTGACGAAAATTCTGTTATGTCTGCTTCTCAAAATGGATGCAGGAACGGGTCCCGCGGTACTAAGGAGCTACTCCTCATTGATATGGCCATTAGTCAGCAGGTTCGCCGTTCACGAAAGGATCTGTCGACATGTTGGATAGACTATAAGAAGGCCTATGACTCGGTGCCACATATATGGCTCATGAGGGTGCTAGAGTTGTATAAAGTTGATGCAACTCTGCGCACCTTCCTGATATCATGTATGGGGCAATGGAGCACAGTTCTTCGCTATCCAGGATGTCGGCAAATCCAGAGGAATAGCGAACCGATAAATATAGAGCGAGGAATATTTCAGGGCGATAGTTTGAGTCCGCTTTGGTTCTGCTTGGCCTTGAATCCTCTAAGCACACTGCTGGAGGATTCAGGGCTAGGCTATCGGTTGAAGAGAGGTGGTCAAGTTATATCTCACCTCCTTTACATGGATGACCTGAAACTCTTTGCCCCCAACGATTTGCAACTGATGGAGCTACTGAAGGTAACTGAAACTTTCAGTAGTGCCATCAGGATGGAATTTGGTGTGGACAAATGTGCGGTCATGCATGTAAAGCGAGGGGAGATTGTGGAATCTGTGGGAACCAAGCTCACGGATTCCATAAATCTTAGATCCCTCTCAGCAACCGAAACCTATAAGTATTTGGGTATGTCAGAAGCGCTGGGCATCAATGTTGCTGACATGAAGCAATCGTTGAAGGAGCGCTTCTTTGGCCGCCTGAAAAAAGTATTTAATAGTCTTTTGTCAGGCGGAAATAAGGTGCCTTCAACGGTTGGGTCATGCCGGTTTTGATGTACTCTTTTGGCATACTCAAATGGACTCAAACAGAACTAGACGCCTTGGATGTGAAGGTCCGCAAATTGTTGACGGCATTTCGAATGCATCACCCACGTTCTTCGGTTATATCCCGCGGAAGTGTGGGGGTCGAGGCTTTTTAAATGCTAAGACTCTTCACAATCGCGAGATATGCAATCTCAGGGAATATTTCCTAGAAGCCGACGTGGGGATGCATCGAGATGTGGTCGCGGTGGACAAGGGCCTCACCCCGCTCTCCTTGGCTAAAGAGAACTGGCGCAAACCTGTAGTACTTGACACTAACGACCGCAGGGGAGTATGGCAGAGTAAGGAGCTTCACGGACGCTTTTTCCGGGCACTGCATGGGCCCGATGTAGACCTATCAGCGTCCGTAGCCTGGCTACGTTCCGGGGACCTCTTTGGAGAAACCGAAGGTTTTGTCTGTGCAATTATGGATGAAGTTATGATGACGAATAACTACCGGAGATTTATTGTGAAGGACGGCACGGTTGACATATGTCGGGCATGCCACCGTCCAGGCGAATCAATCCGTCACATTATCTCCGGGTGTTCTCGTCTGGCTAACGGAGAGTACTTGCATAGACACAACCTTGTAGCCAGGATTATCCATCAGCATCTTGCTCTAAAATACAGCCTTGTGGAATCGGAAGTGCCGTACTATAGGTATGTGCCCGATCCAGTTCTCGATAATGGCAATATCACACTGTACTGGGATCGATCCATCATCACTGACAGGACTATTGTAGCCAATAAGCCTGATATAGTGGTGGTGGATCGATCAGAGCGGCGCGCAATGATTGTTGACATTACGGTCCCGCATGACGAGAACCTCGTGAAAGCCGAGAAAGATAAACAAATCAAGTATCTTGACTTAGCTCGCGAGGTTGTCGACATGTGGGATGTGGACTCAGCGATCATTGTGCCGGTAGCCGTATCAGCCCATGGCTTAATTGCCAAGAGCCTCGACCAACACCTGAGGAGGCTCTCGTTAGGCAGCTGGATCAAGGGCTTGATTCAGAAAGCGGTACTCCTGGACACGGCTCGTATTGTTAGGAGGTTCCTCTCTCTGGAGCCCTGACCGCCGGTAGCTTGGACCCTATTCCCGATACCGGTGGGCTACTATTTTTTATATTTTTAAATGTTTTTGTATATTGTAATTTTTGTTAGTAAAATATTTAAAAATGTAAATAATAAGGATAAAAATGAATAAAGGATATAATATAATAATGGTAATATCACGTTGTATTGGGATCGATCTATCACCACTGACAGGATTATTGTTGCCAATAAGCCTGACATTGTGGTGATAGATCGATTGGAGCGCCGCGCAATGATTGTTGATATAACAGTCCCGCATGACGATAACCTCGTGAAAGCAGAAAAAGATAAGCAGTTCAAGTATCTAGATCTGGCTCGCGAGGTTGTCGATATGTGGGATGTGAGTACAGCAGTCATTGTGCCGATAGTAGTGACAGCCAATGGCTTAATAGCCAGTAGCCTCGACCAACATCTAAGGAGGCTCTCGCTTGGCAGCTGGATCAAGGGCTTGATTCAGAAAGCAGTACTTCTGGACACGGCGCGCATTGTCAGGAGGTTCCTTTCTCAACAACCCTGACCACCGGTAGCTCGGACCCTGTTCCCAATGCTGGTGGGCTACTGTTTTTTTTATATTTGAATACTTAAAAATGTAATGAATAGGTATTTAAACGAATAAAGGAAAATAAGAATAGAATATAATATGAAACCAATTTCATTTCAGTAATACAAACTTTGAATATGCTAGACTAACAACCACGCTACTCACTTATTACTGGAAAAAAGCCTAGCTTCCAAAATACCTAGTATCAAAAATAAAACTCGCTTGAATATCAAAAAGTAATCTAAACTTCCAAATTCGCAGTGAAAATTCTCAGGAAAGTCTCTAAAACTTTTATATTAAACAAACGTATAGGAGAATATTGTTCCATATAGAAACCACTGCCTTGTTGGTCCTGAGCCATGAAGTCCTCGAGTTAAACTCCCGGTTCGGGCAAAATGTTATTAGGTTTTTCCACCAGGATTTTCCCTACTATTACTACATTGGACTTGAGCATATTTGGCAAAATGTGGGTATATTTATTAGCCACCTCTGCCTAACCCTTCTGGGTAAACAGACGTGATGCTATCTTTTATGTCAAAGAAACTACAGTGTCGTTAACTCTCGGTTTAAAATTTGAGATTGAAGCATAAACCTATTATGAACTAAATAGAACGTAGCAACACAATTTTAATTTCGAATTGGCGTGTTTGCCAAACACGAGCTAGTGATTACTGGCTGGTAAAACATGAGAGTGAATGCGGATTAGTTTATTTACCGCAGAGCGAGTGCCAATAAGTGATCTGAGCCGGGAGATTGGAACGAGGCAGCTCCAGTTACGTTGGGGATCGGCTTCTTTTAAATAAAGCTTAGTGAGTTCTGACGAAACATGGCTGAAAAGTTTAATAAATAAAAAAAAAAAAACAACAAACTTGTTTTAAATATATCAAAAACAACATTTGCTCTCAGAACACTATCTCTAAAACAGCTTATTTTATCCTGATTTTGTGAAGATTAAAGGCAGATTGGAATCAAAAATGCATAAAGATAGAAAAAAAAGATTTTATTTAATCTGTTTTATCATCCTTTTGCATTTTTGATTTACATCGGACCTCATAACAACTGAAACCAGGGAAGGTCGAATTGATATGGTGAGTAATGTTATAATGTTTCCCTGGTACTACCGAGTTCTCTGTCGGTGAGTACCACTTTTCACCCTTATGCTTTAAGAAATAAGGTTGAAAGTGGTCGACCAGACTACCTTCAGGCTTAACTGGGGATTTACGAAGTTTTTTTTTCTGCTGCCCATGGCTTGTTCCCTTGAACTAGTTGTAAACCTTTGTCAAGTTAAGTGCCTTAAGCGTTCCCTCTATTGCCACAGCTCTGTAAATACGGAAACATCTGCGAAGAATGTTTTTTTTCTTGAGAATATTGATTAAAAATATTTCAAATGGACACTGCATTGAAAAATCTACATATAAGATAATACATGCGTCATGTTCGTGAACGGGCGCTGTCAGTAGTGACTGCTCATCTCACCACGGTTTATTTGAATTAATTATTTTATTTTTGAATTGTTTATTTTTTTGTTTTTAATATGAACACTTAACGTGCACATCTTGGTACATTGTTCTCACATAATTTACCATCTCAACATGAATGATGTAACCAATGTTTTCTAAAAATATACTGATTTAAAAGAGTGTCCATGGAGTTACTTGCTCGTTCTTCTTCATAGAGATCTACGCTAGGGAATGGGCAACTATAGTATATACTTTCACAGTTTTTATACCTTGTGACTGGGACTGAAGCACATTGAAGTACATTGTTATCTTTGTCAACAATTCAAAAGTGCCTGTAACTGGCCTACTTGAAATAAATGCTTTGATTTTAAATTGATCGTTGAATAAATAAAGGTACAGGAAATGAGTGACAATTAATGTTATTGACACAAACATTTAAAACTAACATAGTCAAATTATATGGCGGTAAGTATTGTTTTTATTTGTTATCGTTAAAACTATGATTCTAAATATGGTACCTTAATATAAATACAGAGGATTACTTTTTTATTAAATACTGGCAGACAGTAGTAAGCTCCAATGCTTTGTTAGCTAAATTAAATAGCCTAAATTAGACATAAACACATACTGAAATTAGACATAAATTTCCTACCTAGATCCTAAACGACTTTACATCTTCATTCAGGAAGAGCCATAAGTAACATTTCACCTAATCCCATCTCATTAGTCCCTTTGACAACAACACATTACTGGGGCAAGCAATCAATATACAGGTAAAGAACAACGGCCGGATGGGATCGCCTTCCATGCAAGAATTATAAATCTTTTACGAAAGGAATGCCTTATATGGACGTGCTTTTTTGCAGAGCTATATTATTATAATCTTAGGATGAAGAAGGGAAGTTTAAGCCATGAGGAAAAACACTAAGGTTAGCAGTGGAATCAACACATCAGTGTCATCGGCTCATCGACATCGTTTTGAGCATCTATCCATGTTGTTGATGATGCACTGCACGTTTTCTTTTATTACCAAATGTGTATGTAAGTATGGTCTGAACAAGCCTGATGGAAAACGATGAAAAGGGTGTGCCCTAAAGATACCTTTTCGCACTTTGCTTTGAGATTGACAGGTTTTAAACGGAAGGATACACAGATGCTGTCAGAGAGTTCCACGCTTTGGCCTTGCGCATATTGAATATGGAAGAGAATAAACATGCAATAATCAATAAGTACCTACTGAAAATAAAAAAATCTTCTGTATCGCGTGGTTAGTATACCTAACCTGGTGTCAGAGTTTTTGTGCCGCCCATGGGCCTTTGATTTGGCTTTAAATGTTGTCAAAAAATATCTCTCAGGCATGCGGGTTTCCCCACGATGTTTTCCTTCACCGAAGTAAGCGATAACTAAAAACAACCATACCAAAAATAAACTGCAAGGCCATGATCACTAAACGTTACTAAATCACTTCCGAACATAGGTTTAATCCCAACGCAGAGCTGAAAGTCTAATTGGATTTTTCTGCTGCAAAAATTCGCTGCTCGGTATATTGGTCCGATCAATGGCTCTCCGCTATGGGACACACATGGGACCAGAGGATTAAGATTATTGAATGTTCAGCAAGCACCAATGGTTTCTATTCCTCTGTTACTAAGAGCTAGATTGGGATTGTGGTTCAATGTTTATTTTGTTAAAGATACATAACGGGATTCGGCATATTGATACTGAGGTTAGAAGCTCATAGTAGGGTTTGCTTTATCTGTAAGACTAACTTGACGTGGAAATTTATCAATCTGTGGCGAAAAACAGATATAACAGTTCCGTAAAATTTGAAAGCGATTTTCTCGTGAATTAACTGTTTAAATTTCGAGAAAAAGACCAATTTCATACTATTATTTAAAAAAAAAAAAAAGCGTAACCCCACCCTAGGAATTTCTCCTGTATCGTGAGTGCGTTCACAAACATTTAAACTCACATACACAAACAGCCAGACCTGGAACAACTATCTGTAAGCCATACAAATATTCGGTCCGTGCGGGGATCGAACCCGCGACACGCAGCGCAGTAGTCAGTCGCTCAGCCACTGCGCCAACCATGCCGTCAGGTAAACGGTTTTGTAAATTAGGTAGACTTGTAAGTAGGCCTTAGGCCCAGCTCCACCAAAGCGAAGTCGAGCGGAATGGAGAGGTGATATGCAAAATTCGACCAATCACAGGAGAGACGAGAAAAGCGATTCAACCAATGTGATTGGTCGGTTTTCACGTTTCGCCTCTCCGCTCCGGTGGTCTCCGCTTTGGTTGAGTCCGGGACTATAGGCGATTTTCTCTTATATTATACTATCTCGTTGTCTCTTATATTATACTATAACAGGAAATCTAACATTAATATAAATTGAAAAGAAAACATAACAATACCAGCATAGAAAAGGATTTTTCGCAAAGTAACAATCGCTACTTTACCTATTTCACTAGAAAAAACACACACATATACACATACATAGCTAATAACACTCAAAATACAAGGTAACCTCGCTGTATCATTAGCATAAATATTGTTTTAAGGATCGCTGTCTGTCTGAACGTTAGAATTTATCGAAAATAAATGAATATAAGTATGTTATTTTTACTGTTAAAATAACGGATGAAAAGGTACGGAAACAGCCTAAAGGACATCAAATATCACCGCAAAAGAAAAACTTATCACTTTCTTGTATTATAAATTCTGTATTATAATTTCATCCTGAATACGTCCTTCAAAACATGTACAGCCTTGGGGTAGTAGCAAAATCACAAATATTTCGTAGTAACATTATCACAGTAGCCATTAAGTACACAGTATTTCAAGTAGGAACAAATTATCAGAATCGGCACACGCACACAATATTTACCTACGCGTTTACAGGAATTCTAAGCATGTTTCAGGTGGGAGTAAGGTTTGTTTTGCTTTTGCCGTTGTACATAAGCTATGTATTGTTATTTTGTTTGTTTATCTTTTAATTTTCTGTGCAATAAAGAAGAAGAGAAAGAGAGACTAAACATTTCTACTGTATAGTGGGTGCGTTTACAAATATTTTAACTTACTTACACAAACAGCCAGACCCGGAACAACTAATTGTTCCGGTCGGAAATCGATCCCTACGACACGCAGCGCAGCAGCCAATCGCTTAGCCACAGCACCAAAATAATCATCTGCCTAGCCATTTCCCAACTATGATGGGGTCGGCTTCCAGTCTAACCGGATGCCGCTGAATACCAGTAGTTTACATAAAGCGAGACGACTAGATGAACGAAACATTTCTGGAAGACTCTCTGTTCATAGAGTTGAGAGTTTTCCAGAAATGTTACTGATGTACAGTCATAAAGGAGAGGATTTTCTCAATAGAATTAAGCCACTTTTTATGTTCACGAATTAGGTTCTAATGTAAGAATATGGGTCTTCTCTCTGTGAGCAAGTAAAAAGACGATTTTTCTCATAATTAATTGTAATTTAATACCTTTATACGAGAAATTCTTGTATATATAAATAATCTGAATCTCGGAAACGGCTCCAACAATTTTCATGTTTAGTATGCAGGGGCTTTTGGGGGTGATAAATCGATCTAGCTAGGTTTTATTTTTTAGAAAACGTCGTTTCATCCGTGTTACCGAGCAAAGCTCGGTCATCCAGGTACTGTCTGTAATACAAAGAGAAGCTTATACCCAGCAGTGCGTACAGTCGGGATGTGAATGATAATGTATAATAAAGAGATATCTGCCTCGTTGTTCTAGTGGTCGCAAGTGCGACGGGTTCGACTCTCGGGTCGAACAAAGTGCTACTTTTCTATCAGCAATTTCTCAATAGCAGCTATGGAGTCTAGATTTGTGCCCTGTTCATCGCAATAGGCTCGCCCCCTATTACATGGGACTTAAAAACATAACTGGCGAAATGTGAGTGTACTTTTAGGTACACTTCTGCCTAACCCTTCGGGGATTACAGGCGTGATGTTATGTTAGTAACGAAATATTTACTTGCTACATAATCAACTACTTAGGGCCAAGTACACCGACAACATAACGGTCTGATAATCTGAAAACAGCTGTTTACCGTGAATTTTCGTGTTCCCGAAAGCAAATCTGATGATTAAACTCAGTAATCAACTGTTATCGCTAATTCAATGTCGGTGAACATGGCCCTTAATCATCAGATTTCCTTTTTTGAATACGAAAATTCATGGTAAACAGCTGTTTTCAGATAATCAGACCGTTATGTTGTCGGTGAACTTGGCCCTAAGTGTTCTAAGTCTCAGTTGATTTTTGACCGACTGTTATTGAGTTAGTACTTGGTATTAGTTATAGTTGAGATACTGGCCACTTTTATACAGTGCCATTTTGTACTACATCAGTGGAAATCGCACAGGAATGAATAGAAGAGTCAAGGGTCCGGAAACGTTCCTGACTCCGGAGGGGCTCGCTGTTTTTATCCGGTTTTAGTTCAAATGTTAGAAACCTTGTTATTCCGAAGTTATGAACTTGTTTGCATTCAAAGAGGGGACGAAATAATCCGCTGGGTCGCCGAGTAGCACGCAACAACAGGTGTGGGAGGATGTTTCGCTCTTGTTTAAGGTATTACGTGTCATACCGTGTCATATCGTGTGTAAGAACTAGAAACTCAGAAGTTTCTAGTTCTTATGTACTGGTTGTTAAGGCTTTAGAGTAGTTTAAATTTCACGTTTCATGCAGGGCATTTTTGTCTGTTATTTGGTAAGCTCGCTTTTCAAAGCCTAATAAAAAACTGAAGTTCTTTTACAAATTAGTTTTTTCTTTTAAAAGTTCAGCAACCGAGTTTCATGGCAAGGATAACTGTACAGTTTTCTCCATACACACCTTCACGCATTCCTCTACTGGCAAAACTGCGCATGCATCTATGCACTAATGCATGGCTATGCACCGATTGTTTATGGCGGACTTGTCACTGGAATTTTTTATGCCAGTTTTTTTGACAGTTGTTAGAAAATATAAAAATACGGCTAGATCTCGTAAAAATGGTAGCTTTCGTAATCTTTCGTTAATTACCAAAGTTTCACAACTAAAACATCCATTTCTCTGTAGATTTTAAGTTTTATATAATTTAATGCGAGGCCTAAAATTATTTGACGTTAACTAATAGCAATTAAAAACTTATTGTGAAATTAAGTAAAAGGTTAGTCGGAGGCTCCGGTTAAGACTGGGCCATCCGAAACTGTCCTGCCGAGGGCTATAATTACGTAAAAGTTTCACCTTTCCAACTTAGAAACGAAGTTGTAAGGACGAAAGGTTAGAAAAACCGGCCAAGTGCGAGTCGGACTCGCGCATAAAGGGTTCCGTACCATCGTAATAGGGGAGGCTCCTTTACTTTTTTTATTATATTTTGTTATAGCGGCAACAAAAATACACATTTGACTCAATTTAAACTGTCTACCTATTACGGATCATAACATACAGCCCACTGACAGACAGATATACGGACGGGCCAACGGACGGACAGCAGAGGCTGAGTAAAAGGATCCCGTTGGTTACCTTTCGGATAGAGAATCCATAGAGAAAGAGACATTTACGAGTGTTTTAATAAAACCTATGAGGTGTTTGTTACTCACTTATGTTTTGAAGAACGATGTAAATAATCTACTCCACGTGCCACGAGGATAATGATTTATGAAAATTAAATTAGAGAGCCTAAATGTTGCCAGTTCTCAGAAGTGTAATATCAATTTAAATAAATGTATTTGTACATTTTTTTCTACTTCTTTAAGACTAAAGTAAAATAAATTATCTTCGAGTGAATCTAGGATAAGAATTAAGCTTCTTGAAGTTCTCGATTGTGTTCAACACTTATAGGTACACGAATGGATCTACTCTGATTAATTTGTGCATTGTTCTTTGCTACAGTAAACCTTAATTAGGTACTTTCAAAATCCCCTTGTAAAGAGACAGGATTAGACAGGGTGTAAACAGACTCTTCACGAAGCCGTCAACCAAGCATTATGTACATCAAACTAAGTAACTAAACGCAAAAATTAGTGCTGGGAAACGACTTTTTGTTTTGGAGTGTAAATTCACGTTTTATAGTAGGACTCAATGTAACACACTCAAAACATTGTGCTGATGGATGGATTGAATAGAAAGGTGGTCCTGGAGGTGTTTATAGTAAATCTTTCATTAAAAACATATATTTAAAAAAAAAACTTGTAAAAATGTTGGAACTTTGACCCCCAATATCTCCGTAACTAGAAGGTATAGTCTAGAACAAAAAAAATATCGTAATGACGGGGAGAATAAGTGCCTTTCGGCTTCGTTAAGAGTGTTTACACCCTATATATTATTTAAGGACTTGTTTGCTATTGAATGGATGACGATTATTTTAGAATGACTGGTTTATATGTGAGAAGTCCGAGTAAAAGATTAATATATTAGTAGTTTTAGTATTAATGGTTTATGCTGCACTAAAGGCGCAAACCCACCGCAGTGCATACTGTACACGGGTAGGCGGCACATTTTAAGGTGCGTGGATTCATTGGTTTGACATCGTGGGTCTACGTTAGGTGGAAGAATATGTGATAGAACACTTACTTTTCACTAGTTATGTTAAAGTCCTATGTAACAGGGGCGAGTCTATTGCCATTAACCAGGCATAAATCCGGACTCCGTGACTGCCATTGAGAAATCCCTGATTAACATTTTGTTCGACCCGGAATCGAACCGAGGACCTTATGCTCAGCAGTCGTGCTAGCGACCACTACACCAACGAGTCAGTTTACCACGTAGATTTAATGTATTTTAAACTAAACCTTCTCCTAAAACAATAATGAAGGAGCCCTCATACAAAGGTATCAAAACACAAAAGTAGGCAAACATGCCTTGATAATTTTCGTAAAAACAGTTCTACAGTGTTAGATATTTTGTTATTGTTGCTGCGTAAAACGTTTCATATTCCCACGTAAAGGTACATTAGCGAAGTAAATTACACATTTACAAAGTTTTATATGGAGGCTCTGCAAAGGCTTTATTATCATATTTTTGTTTTGTTTAAAATATTTTTGTTTGGTAACTGGTAGCTGTATCATATTAATATTTGGGACTTTTATAGTGTTTCTAGCTAACCCCGCAAACGTTGTTCTGCCATATAAATTATGGTGTGAAATGTACTTAATGACCTATTCTCATACCTACCAAATATGTATAGATATAAAAATCGGTCGAGCCGTTTTGGAGGAGTGCGACCACAAAAACCGTGACACGAGATTTTTATATATGTATATAGATTTTGACAGTTTTTTTTAACAGTCATAATACTAGATAACATAACAACGCGCCTGTTATCCGTGGAGGGTTAGGCAGAGTTGTACTAGTACAACCACATATCGCCCCAGTTACGTTTAAGTTCCATATAACAGGAGGCTAGCTTATTCCCATCAATCAGGCACATCCTGGGCTACTGCTGGGAATTTCCTGACGGAAAAACCCAATAACACAGCCCTACCTGAGAATCGTACCCGAGGCCTCACCAATAGACCAATGAGGCATAAATACTATTATGAAAGTAAGATTGAATATTATAATGTTTTCACAAACTTTCTTTCAAATTGATGCGATTTTCGTAAAGTACAATGAGATAGAATCTGAAAGCTTCGAACTTATATTGGATTCCGAAACTTTATAAGTTCTCCTACCTGTTTTAAAAACCGACGTCTATAAGATTCAGTTCAATACCTATTCTGATTTGAAATAACCCTTTTTTGCAGTCGGGTCACATTAGCCCTTTTTTTTTTTGAGGCTCTCTCCCTCTCACGGTCCGCCACCTCTATCGCTAGTATGACTGCTTCACAGAAGGAGGTGACGGCATCCCATTCCCTCTCGCTCCGGACCATGGATTGGACCAGGGCCGGACGGGATACGTCGCCGCCGCCGATCACCGCTACGAGGACACAGCGGTGCTTCGCCCAAGCGGGGCAGACCTCCACAGTGTCGCCTCACAGTGATAACACCCGGGCGTTTTCTCCCGCAAACGGTGCAGGAACCTCCCGAAACAACCACGTCCGGTGAGGACCTGCGTCAAGCGGAAGGTGAGGGTGCCGTGGCGCCTCTCTAGCCACTCCTCTCCTTGGATTACGATCATCACCCATCTTTACACATCATCATTATCATCATCATCACCATGTTCCTGCCCCTATCCCAAGTAACTTGGGGTTGGCGCAAAACGTTTTCGTCTTCCATTCTCTTTTGGTTATCGCCACATATCGTCACTCACTATCTTTTGATTCATATAATTCCTCAAACTATCCATTTTTTTGGGTTCCGTACCCAAAAGGGACCCAAATACCAGCTCCTTGCACGTGCCAGCTACTGTCATGTGTATACGCCAACTGTCATGCCTGGACCTGGCAAGCAAGTAGATTGCACAACATTTGATTTACTTGCATGCCCGTTGAGGGAGGGGACGCGGGGTATTGCCAAACGGGCACGTGTACCTATAAACTCACGAACTGTCCTGTCTATACGCGACGGTAATACTGACATGCAAGGGCACAACTTGCATGCCTGTATTACTTGCAAATGTATCCACAGTGTACCATTTACTTGCATATGCCGTTAACTAGCATGCAAGCTACTGCTCCATTTTACAGGCATGTGTATTCCCGCCTTAAAGTCCAGTTCAAATACGTTCAGAATGAATCCGAAACTCTGTCTACTGTATTCAAACAGTGTATTTCGCGAACAAAGACCGGTGATGTAGTTAATTTTAGTTTCACTGACAAGCAATTTAGTTTAATTCTTTTATTGCAGCTCCTTCATACAATACGAATAAAAAGATATTCTTTAAAACCTTTGTCCGTTATTTTATTTAAATGGTATTTTCTTTAACTGCCCGTTGTATGTTATTTCTTTTATTATCTGCGGATCGCATCTACTTTGTTATTTAAAATACAATATTATCATAGTTGATAATTTTCTTTTTACGGTGTACAAAGGTTTTCACTTAAGTACTGAACAAAAGTCCAAGCTTAAAATTTGCCAGCGGGCGATGGAGCGCAGCATAATAGGTACCTAGAGATCAGATCGCGTTAGAAACACCACCCTTCGGTCCATAATTCAAGTAACTGAAGAAGCAGGAAGGCAGGTGGTGGACAAGTTTGCTGTAAGAAAACCCAATTCTGCGTTAAGCTCGCCGTTGTACATAAGCTATATATTGTAATTTTGTTTGTATATCTCTTAATTTTGTGTGCAATAAAGAATAAGAATAAGCTGATGTTGGAATTGAAACAGCCAAGCTAAAGTGGGAGTGGCCTGGCCACCAGAGGAGAGGTGGGAAAAGATCATCAGTCACTGAACGCCTGAGGATGGATATCGCCGAAGAAGTCGACCGTGGCGAAGGTGGTGTGACGATCTGATTATGTTCGAGGGGCAAGCGTGGCCAGAAATAACGTAAATCCGAGAGGTTTGGAGGGAAAAAGGTGAGGCCTTTGCCCAGCAGTGGGATACAATACAGGTTATGAAAAAAAAAACGCTACAACCCCATGACAACAAAGAGAACAAGCATTTATCACCGCGCGCGATTACTGCGTTAAAACCTTCTGATGTGTGATGTGTTTTTGAAGTGAAGACCGAAACAACGGCTTAACGTGCTTGAGTCGCTCTATTAAAATATGCGCGCAGCGGCGCGTCGCGTCTCCTGACCCTTAGTTGTATATTTCATTGTGTATCATCGGCGGAGACCATTCTAGCCTTAGGAAAGAGTCTAAGCTTGACTAAAAAGAGTCATCATCATCATCATCATTTCAGCCGAAAGACGTCCACAACTGGACATAGCCCTCCCCCAAGTGTCGCCACATTGACCGGTCCCGTGTAACTCGTGCAACAAAGAGTACCTATAGGTAATTATGAAAAATATGCTTTTCCATTACCTTGTTTACATTAAAAAACCAACCTTCACTTCGCAGCCGACAGTCTGTTATCCACACCGCGTCAATCCGACTCAGTATTTAATCAATCAACAGTTGTGCCTACATAAATAATCTCGTGCACACTCGGCCTTAGTAATGAACTCTGACGTGGAGTTCCGTGTTGATTGCTATGGTAGGCTCAATGACTGATGGGGGTTGTGGGACTGTTCGAAAGAGATACTGCGGCCCTGGAACACAAAGGGCAAGGAAGGAACAGTGATGGGTTTTAGTCAGTACAAGTCTGACACTCCCTTCCGCTCTGCCCAGAGCGGGAGAAGTTATTTGATGATTTCCCATACCAAAAAAAAAACAAAAAAAAGGCTCAATGACTGATGATTAATCAGCATGGTCTTCATATGATTTAACCAATGTCTGAACTTTAAAAGAGACAGTGACCTCCGAGTTTGTTTCGGCTGTTTCTTCTCAGAGTAGTCAGGCCGTCGACATTTCAAACTTCGACATTCAGTAGCGGAGTCAAACACCGGCCCCATCTAGCTTTAAAACATACCAAGTGACGTGTAAATATGTTTTGTAAAACCAATTTACAGAACTAAATATGTTTTATGACTGTAGAAGAGAATTTAGAGATAAATTACGACACACATTCTACAATTACGACAGGTTCAGAAGGTTGAGAGTGTGATGTGATAGAAAGGTGTCTGTTGAGATGACGAGTAATAGAAAATTGTGAAATTGGGAAATTGTGTTGTAATAGTATGGAAGAAGAAAACATACTGCGCCGACCCCAAATGAATTGGGATACGGGCAAGAGAAGGATGATGAAGATGATAAATTATATACTACTACACACTAGGAGTTCGTGTCTACATAATAACAGCCGCTCGGTTCGTTCTTTAAGTTAAGCCGTGCTTGCCTAGTTTGGTCTGTGGATGGCACCCATTACATACCGAGTTTTCTCCGTGCCTCGGAAAGCACGCTAAGCCGTGGGTCCCAGCTGTCATTTGTAGATCTTTGACAGTTATTAGGTAGTCAGTGGCCCAAAAGTCTGACAACTAGTCTTACCAAGGGGTATTACCCAGTACTAAACCATTAGCAACCCAGGTTGTGGAGGTCAGATTGGAGTCGATCCATGTAAAAAACTGGTAATCAGCTGCATCTGTTTAGACCGCAAACCGACCCCGACATAGTTGGGAAACGGCTAGGGTAGATGATGACGATACCTGCCTATTACAAGTGCCAAACATTACATAAACTAGCATCACGCCTGTAATCCCAGAATCGTTGGCCAGAGGTGTATCTAATAGAACACATACATTTCACCAGTAAGTCCCACGTAATAGGGAGCGAAACTATTGCCATCTATCGGACCCAAATCTATACTCCGTGGCTGCTACTGAAAAACTCTTGATGGAAAACCCTAATTCTAGTCATATCCACAACGAAGTTATAGGGAACGAAAATGGCCTGAACTGCTTCAGGAAAGGATGGTTCCGCTTTTTTTGCTCGACTTCTTGATAAAACTATGCCCAACCTGGGAATCGAACCCAGGACCTCATACTTAGCAGTAGACGCAGTCAAGTGCCAAACACTTTTCAACATTTCTGCAAAATTCCAAGTCACAGAAGAATCACTTTAAAGCAATACCAGTATAATATAATACTTAATAATTTTCACCATGGAAAATTCTGAACACTGGAAAAACTTACTGGAAACTGTTGGTTCTCAGGACGTTATGCTAAAGGAAACGCGTTCAAGTTTACGCGACAGGTATGCCTCAAAGCTTTGTTTCCGGCCAAGCCGCTGGCTATTGCCTGAGTCCAGCAAGCGAGGGAAAAAACAAAATGAAACCTGCATTTTGTCCCAAAAGGAAAAAACCTTCGCTTCGTTCAACCTTAATACAGCAGCTAGCATTCAATTTTAGTATACTCGATTTAAAATTCGAAATCAGTGTCATCATGAATCAGTTCATAAAAAGCATATAAATCTTTTTTCGACGAAATCTTCTTACTTGTTGGTCAAGAGCTTCTTCCTCAAGCGACAAACGTCTTTTAACAGTGATTGCAAAAACAAATGAATGAATTTGTATAGAGCATGAGACAGAACGCTCAAAAAAATCCTCGCGCAATTTTCTGGCTGCACTGAAAATAGGACCGTATTACAACTGTCTATAGTTGTAGTAGCAATATATTGATCCGTAGGTTTGCAAAGTGCTCGAGAGGTGTATAAAATACTCTGTTTAGGGCATACTGCCAATCTTTTTACACCAGCAGTCTATGGGTCGACTACACGCAAAAGGCTTACAGCGCCTTACGCGTCCAGTACAATAACGCATACAGGGCGTTGTTGTGGTTGCCACGATACTGTAGTGCATCAGGTATGTTCGTAGAGGCACGTATAGACGATTTTTACGCAATCATGCGAAAGCGTGTCGCCTCCTTGATGCAGCGAGTGCGAGGTAGCACCAACAGCCTCTTGGTCACTGTGGCCGATAGGGCGCAAGGTCTAATACTCAGGCACTGGACCACAACACAAATTATGTTTGTGAATAATGTGTTATTGCGTATTTGATTTTATATATTTCTTTTATTTTATTGTATTATTAATGATGTTGACATGATTAATGACTAATGGTGATTTTGAAATTATTATTATTAATTATTTTGACATTATTGTTAATTATTTTAACTTTTCCAAATACATTTGTACTAACACTAGTGTTTAAGATGTGTATTACTAACTAATTGGATTGTATGATCTGTAAAATAAATTTAATTAATTTAAACTCGGTCGCGCGCCCCCTCGCGTATGCTCGGGAATTCTCGAGGATAACCGAAACCGCGCGAGCAATGTCTGACGTGCTCATACGGTATATCCAAATTTTTCGCGTAGGCTCGCGTTGTCACACGCTCGTCCTCGCGTGGCTTCGAGCTTTCACTTGATATCGCACCGTATTTTTTCTTTTTTTTTTTAACGGATGGGAAATCATCTAATGACTTCTCCCGCTCCGGGCAGAGCGGAAGGGAGTGTCAGAGTTGTACTGACTAAAACCCATCCATGTTCCTTCCTTGCCCTTTGTGTTCCAGGGCCGCGGTATCTCTTTCGAACAGCCTATCTCTTTCGGTCAGCGCGCAGCACCCAGTCGTAACCGATATTCCACAAGGGCGGCCTCAGAACCGATCCCTGTGGAACACTGCACGACATCTCTCGCCGGTTCCACTGTCCGTTCGCGACCGGAGTAGATGACGGCCCTATCTGTCAGGTAGTCCCCGACAATACGACGGAGGTAGGTCGGCACCTGGTGATACCGGAGTGCCTCCCTAATGCAGCTTCAGGGTATGGAGTTGAAGGCATTGGCGATGTCAAGAGACACCGCCAAAACCACCCCACCCCGGGACACCGCATCCCCCGTCGTGAGGGCTCTCACGCGTATGATGGCGTCCACCGTCGAGCGCCTCTTGCGGAAACCAAACTGGTGTTCCGCAAGATCCGGCCCAATCCCCGCAAGGTGCCCGGCGAGGCAGTTTGCAATAACTCTTTCAAAGAGTTTGCCCACCTCGTCGAGCAGCACTATGGGCCGGTATGCGGACGGAGAGTCCGCAGGGCGCCCATATCGCACCGTCTCGATGCGCGTTTCTGCTCTTGGTGTTAATTACCTACGCGAGGATTTGAATTGATCCTTTCAGACTGACTTACTCGAAGGAAACAAGTAAGAGGCACATGGGGGGCATAAAAACTCTGGCACCAGGTTAGGCACTAACCACACGATAAATAAAGAAGAGATGCATGCACGTGCCGCTTCACACAAATCGCTTCGCCCGTGACCGCAGCCTTATACCTATAGCGTGTCTTATTTGACCGTGACTAATGACCTGTCGTCTCTTCAGTATTATATCCAAAATAACCTCCACAAGTACGCCCAAATTGAAAGCCGAAGCACCTCAAATTACTTACTGAATAAATTTCAATAAAAAACACTGTTTTTCTCAACGCTGTAAGCCGTATAATCTGCACAATCTGTGGAGTGTCACCACTTTTAGATTAATGGTTCTGTTAATTATAATAAAATGAAGTCCAGGCGGTGAGTGGCAGCAGATAAATTGTTCTTTTAACATTTTAATATGACTTGTTGGAGGTTTTACAAAAAGTTTTGGATAGTTTAGTTTAATAAACTAGCGGCAATATATATTTTTAAAACGACTGTAAACAGAATTGTTATCAATGTTTTGCTAACTAAACTAGTTTTAATTGGAAACGATAAAAAACCTGTATCTTATAATATTCAACGTCTGTTTGCACCCTATAGACCCTAAGCTATTGAAACGATTTTGATGAATTTTGTTTGTTTTGTGAGTGAGTTATAAAATCAAGTATTATTTACAAAATCTTTTTTACAAGTCTAATAACTGTAGTGCGACTATTATGTAGTAGTTCGTAGACCACGTTCAAAACTAACACGTTAGTTTAACTTTGAGTCAGCGGAAATTGAGTTTAAACTTTGGCAGTGGAGAACGATACTGCTTCAGAATATGTATAGAGAATTTAAGACACGCTAGCACTATATTCCAATAAAACAGAATTAAATGTTCCTTTGAACATTCTACCAACTCATGTTAAATAAGAAATTGTAAAAGCAGTATCCAAACTAAGATAATAATTTTGATAAAAAGGCAGTTTTCTGCATTTTACTTTAACGTGGGTAGCCTGCGAAATTCAAATTTTCTTACGGTTTTTGCCATTTGCAGTTGTATGTAGATGAATAATGAGACGCGCCAGTAACACGTGTGTAGTTACAGAATTACAATCATGAAAATCATCAATACAACCCTTTAAGTTCATTTAATAAAATAATTAAAAAAAAAGCCTTTTATTTCATGAATTTACAAAATAATTTTTCACAATATTGAAATTTCAAACTTGATGAAATTGAAAATGATTGAAATTTCAACTTTCATGCTTGATTATTATTATTTTCCTTTGAAATATTAAAAAAACATAAAATTAAAAATATTAAAAAAAAGAGAAAAAAAAAGGTTAACCCCATTGATTGTTCAAACTAATTCTTTAATGATTTTTTTTTTTTTTAAATGTTATTTTTCTAATTTTATGTAACTTTTCAATGTTATTTTTAATTTATTAATGAATTTTAAATTTTTGAATCTCATTTTTTTTTTTTTAATTTTTTAATGTAATTGTAAATTTCCTACTGTAATTTTTTTATATATAATTGTAACTTTAAATTTATTTTTTAAATGTATTAATACGTAAAGTTTTTTAAAGTCGTTTTTTACTAACACGCACTATGGACCAATGTCTGAAATAAAAAGATTTTATTTTATTTATTATTAAATGATTTTTTCATGAAATATTACACTTCCACACTAATTAAGGGGAAAGCGCCAGGGTAGCCCGCGAAATACAAATTTTCATAAGATTTTTTCAAAATGCAGGTCAGATTGTATGTTGATTGAAATATAATTCACGGCGATTCCAGCTTAAGGTAAAATTCTGCAGCGACTTGGCTTGTTTCTTAGTTGGTAATTTGATCAAAATGACAACAGGCAGCAATGTTTCTACAACAACGGATGAATTTTCATCGAGTTAGGTATCTACGTAGAAACACTGCTTTACCACCGCCGATTATGACAAGAGTGGCCTTCACATTTGTACCTTCAATCTCATACTTACAGTTCCTAAATAGCTCAATAATCTCAAACTGCCGAACATGTGGTCCATTGTTTTATTCGTAAGGAAAAGCATACCAGTAATTTATCAATGGTTTTATTTCCCAAACTAACTGTTGCCTTAATCCGCGTGATATTATAATAAAAATATTACTTTCACAAACGAATCGTATTTTATTAACAATTTCAATGCATTTTAGTTTTTTGTACCAAAAAACAAACCTAATCCATTTTCTAATATAAAACTAACCTAAGTGATCACGAGGATAGCTCGTGGTGGAGCACACCAATGAATAAAACTTGTAGTGGACTGTTTAAAACGATATATATTGAAGAGATAAAATAATTACAAACGGTCGTCGGTTGGGAAAGATTTGAAAAATGCTAAGAAATGCGTAAGCGCAGCCGCGTGGAGGCGTGCAACAGCTGACTGGTCGTGGCGGGCGTGGGGTCCCCCGTGACCGGCCGTCGGCCGGCTGACTCTGCTGCCGCTGGAGCTGGCGCGCGGCAGTGTTGAGACCGGTGGTCTCAACTCTAAGTTACTCCTTATAATATGAGCTATCGGCCAGTAAAAAAAAATCTGTTATTTTGAAATCCCAATAATACAATTTTATTTATTTATATAGATGTCCTGTTCTGATAACCGAAAGAACGAAGTTTGTCGTGGCAACTACTTAGCGGAATTGGGCCCACCCCTAAGGAGTTGCCTAATGGTAAATATGGGACGGCAAAATTTGGAAATGCAGAACACCTCTATTCTTTGGGGAATACAGGGCTGATGGAGCTATTGGGGATGTTGTAAATGTACGTGATGCATTTATGAAATTAACATGATCCAATAATTTACAATTTCACAGAAGTGCTAATTATTAATTCCCCAGCTGTTCTGTGTAATATATATTATATTGAATAACAACAAGTTTTGTTTTTGTTTTCCTTTCACCCAGCGGAGAATTGAAACAGCGTGTTTACTTTATTCCGCGTTTATTTTTCTAACATTTAAACAATTTACATTTTGTTGTTTATTTTAGCAACGCTGTTATGAAGCTGTAAAATCTTTTTGTTGTAATTAACTGTGTGAGTTCGGGTATTTCTACAAAAGTTGACGAGGAGACCCAGAAAAAAATGGCATTTGAACGATCCCACAGTGGAACGAATGTATGGGAGCGGTTGGACGTAGACATGTCCGAAAAATAAGAGTAAAATTATGACAAACTAATGATGCCATCTTATTCGATTACTTAATGCCTCCATAAATTGTGGTGATGAATTTCTTCATAACTCCCATATTTCGGGAGTAATTTGAGAAAATGTGAAATTTTACTATGAAAATGAGTGTATCGAGCTCTCTCCCTCCTGATTCCGGGCTTGTTTCAAGTACCGGTCTCTAATATCGTTATGCTATTACTAAGAGCTATATTTAATACTAAGACACATAGTGCGCCAAATGTGCACTTTCTGGGATAAAAGGAAATGAAAATTTAAAAAAAAAAACGTTTTTTCCCCATTTGTATTTACTTTAAACCGCAGACAGACTTATTAAGAGGTCTATAAATATATTATATATATACAGAAATATATATTAACAAAAATATTCACAAGAACTGATGAGAGTATGACTTTTAAGTAAGTTGATAATAAATTACCTAGTTTCATTAAAAGTACAATAAATAATTAAGATGTAAGCTCTAATTTACTAAGTTACACATTTTAAAACAATAACATCATTTAATTATCTTCGTCATCATCATCATCATCAATTAATTCAAATTCAGAATCGATGTCCGCTAAATCATTTATGTTAACAAATTCGATATCACTTTTCTCAGAATCCGTAAGCTCATAAAATTCCTTAAAAGAAGATTTTTTTACAAACTTATTTCCTTTTGGACGGATACTTGTAACAAGTGGATCAGAAGACAGTAAAAGATTGTGCATAATATCTTCATTGCATGAGATACTGCTATGCTTTCGAGAATGCCCCTCTCTATATTTTCTAAAATCTTTATTTCTAGCCTCAGATGCCTCTTCGGATAGAAAACCAATGGGCACAATTGACATGTTCTGAACTATGTCTGGCCCATGCATTAAAATTTTATGAAGTGAAGAAGGCATATAATACCATGGGTATAACTCCACGTAAAGCTTAGCAGTATCAAAGCAGAACTCTCGGAATTTAGTTACGTTGATCTTCTCTCCTGATGAAATACACTGCAAGATCACACAGATTTTTCTTTAAAGAATAGCATCTATTCCGGTCAGTTCAGCAGATTTAGTGTAGTTTTCAAAAAATCTCCTTGCCGAGCTGCCATTGTTGGTGGATCCACTGCCTTGTTTCACAACATCGAGAAGTAAGCCCGTTTCTCTTCTTACAGCCTCTTGAACTCTTTTCTTCCTGTCATCAACTTGCCTTTTTGCTATATCACCCCTTACTTGCCATGATTTTATGTCTAATTTGTAGGAAATGTGTAATAAGCATTCCATTGAGCGAATCCAAGCGTGAAGGGTGCTTAAGCTATATTTATACATGTCCTCGTTTGCGTGTTTATCTTTGATTAACTCTAAATTATTCATTTCTTTAGGACAAGCCTTGCATATGTCACACACTGAAGCTGCTGTATCGGATATAATGGAATGAATTTTACCATCAATCATTGTCAACAGCAGTTGGTGTTTGACACTAATTCCATCAGTGATGGTGGATGGAGTTAAGGCTTCAATCTCTGCTTCGATTTCAGCCATCTCTCTCTGCACATTTTCTTTGGTTTCCTTTATAAACTTAAACAATATTGGCCGGCAAAATGAAGTGGAAGATGGTCGCTCGTTTTCCCAAATTGTTACACCTTTTGAGACGAGCCGCAGTGGTACAAGACTAATCATAAAATTACTAGCAAGATCGATTTGCTCATCTTCACTCGTCCTTTGATGATAAATGCTTTGGCTAGATGATCCGTCAAAACCCCATTTGCTGGTCAATACGAGCTGTTGATTGGGATCAACAGGGGTTTCTAACGACCTAATAAGTCTTCTTGAGGTTAAATCCATCAAGGCTTGTAATTTGATTTTTGCAGAGCTCTCTGTAACTGTGAGATCTTCTTTGGCCGGATAGCACTTAATTTTTTCTTTAACCAACATGTAGTAACTCGGGTATTGAAGAGCTCCTTCTTGAGTGTTGAAATCCCGAAGAGTGTTATAGCGCCATTTCGATAAGTTCATCGATACATAAAGAGCCAATGCCTTCAAAGGGGATATTTCCCGTACCTGAATTGATTTACCTTCAATGAAGGCTTTGATTTTTGAGGCCTCTTCTGGATTCTCCGTCAAGTATTTCATAACATAAGCTGTATCGCTTTGTCCTGCCTTTTGAAGCGCCCTTTCGGCCGAAAACATAATTTCAGCGCTGCTACTGCTGCATGAAAGACTATCTTCAGTGCGTCTTCTTTTTTGCCGGTTACTAAGGTCCTCAAAAGATTTACGAGGACTAGGATGTGTACAAGTTGAAGCATCAGATTTAGCAGGAGAAATTATGGGCTCGATGACGTCACTTATATTTTCTGTAGAAGGTTCCATATTTTCATTCTGTAATTCCGGCCATTGAATTGCAGCCTGTAGCCAAATCTCATGTTTCTTCCGAAACTTATCTGTGCTTCTTCCAGACTGTGTCCATTTTGCATAAATGCGGTAGCAAAATCGACGACACCAGTCTTTTAAACTTGTTTCAGCACTTTCACATAACTGAACACAACTGTTATCTTTTAAAACACTGAACAAATAGTTAAAGTCGCGTAAATCTTTATGTGCGCGTGCGCATAAAGCAACGTGAATATCAAGATTTGTATTAAAATTTGGAAAATACATTGCGAGATTAGCTTGGATACAACGAGGTGTAAATCAACACTGATTTTAAAGTTACTAATAGTGACCTATTTATATAAAATCCAGGTATCCCAGGTATCCTTTGTTAAATATTGCAAGGTAATTAGTTATTGTGATAATTAGTAAATGATGCATGCTAAATTAGTGTATTAAGAGCCATTTAGTAATTAAATAATAGCAATGTTCTTATCAGTAATCATTAGTGCATCAGTTTTATATGTAAACCTTAAGTCCCTAATTATATATCCTAATTAGCTTATATCTTCTCTAATTGGCTGCTCAGAAATGTTATTGTAATAAGGTAAACCTTTAGAAAAACGGTTTTAATCAACAAAATAAACAAAAAATAAAAAAATTGTGTTATAAAATAAACATCACTCTTTATCCCAGAAAGTGCACATTTGGCGCACTATGTGTCTTAGTATTAAATATAGCTCTTAGTATTAGCATTATGATATTAGAGACCGCTACTTGAAACAAGCCCGGAATCAGGAGGGAGAGAGCTCGATACACTCATTTTCATAGTAAAATTTCACATTTTCTCAAATTACTCCCGAAATATGGGAGTTATGAAGAAATTCATCACCACAAGTTATGAAGGCATTAAGTAATCGAATAAGATGGCATCATTAGTTTGGCATAATTTTACTCTTTTTTTTCGGACACGTCTACGTCCAACCGCTCCCATACATTCGTTCCACTGTGGATCCCGAAAATAGATTTATTTTTTGATGCAGTAAGACATGAGTCGCGGCGACTTTCGCAGGGTGGCTGGTTACGTGAGCTGGAAGGATGAGGGCTGCCGAGAATCGAGTGAAGTGGCGAGCGATTGAAGACGCCTATGTCCAGCGGTGGACTGTTTTAGGCTGATGATAACGACCTGAGTACATTTATCAATCCTTTTATCCTTTTGAACGCCATTGTCACATATAAGTGACAAGCAAGCGCGTGCCCTGTACGTCAAGGACACAAATATGTGACAAAAATGCGGTGCACTTTAACACGAAATAATTTCTGTTCGTGAGGTAGTCACAAACCGAAATAGTTTTTTTTTTGGTCACGGGTGGCAACCCTCAAAAAGCGACCGGTTTTTGGGGGTAAGACCGGGGAGTTTGGAATTTCTACCTCACTAAAACAACCCCGGTGGTCACCATCCGCACATTAGAGGAGGTACCGTTTCCACTTAAAAGAACTGCCTGGAGACCCCCTCTGTGCAACGCCTGTTATGGTACATCCTTGGGGAGATTGTAAGCAGGTCTCACCTAAGGCTCGCTGTGCAAATAGGCAAATTACCACTGTGCCGCCGTCTTTCTGAGGTCACTCGGTGGGCGGACTGACAGAGTCCCTAGTCAGAACACCCACGACCCCAATTTCCCACCTGCTTTACAAACCGAAATACCTAGGAATCACCGTTTGGTAAAATCGTTTCACACAGAACGATGAAACAGAAATAGCAGTATGGCACAACAGTGGTTTCAAAAAATATTTGCAAAAACCGTTTTAAACCGGTTTAAAACGGTTTTTGCAAATATGGTTGCAAATAAATCGTTTTAAACCGGTTTAAAACAGGTTGTTGCAAATAGAGTTGCAAATAAATCGTTTAAAAAAGGTTAAAAACGGTTTTTTTAAACTATAGGCACAACGCAATACTAACATCATCCTCTACTAAAAACGATTCACACATGGTTGGGACATAAAACAGAAACCCGAAAATTATAGATCCCGTCTGTTTACAACAATATAATGTTAGTATGAGAAAATTTAGCGGATAACGAGAACAGTATTTTATTAGGGTATCCCGTTTTATTCCACATACTGGGAAGGGTTTCAGTAAATTAATTGCCGATTACTAGGAGGTGAACACGCTCAAACAGATGAGGTTACGAGAAAATTATATAATTGAATACCCTCCAATAGCTATCCGACGGTGAATGGTCTATTAAGTTGGTGTTGTAAATAACTTATTTAGGATGCTCAGTTATTTTCTGTTACCTAGGTTTTCAATTTTGTTTTAAGGGCAATATTATGCGCGTGTTTTGATAGTTTTGTGAACGATTCTTAATTTTATTTACGCGATATTTTGATTGATATCTTTTTGGGTCAATGTAGAGAGACAAAAATATCTTTGAATTCAATCTTGTGCTGTGTTTTTTTTTTTTCAAACGTTAACTATATAACATTACATCACGCATGTAATCCCGAAAGAGTTAAGCAGAACTGTACCAATAGTACACCCACATTTTGTCAGTTAAGTTTAAGTCCCATGTAATAGCGGGCGAGCCTATTGCCATCAACCGGGTACAGATACGGACTCCGCAGCTGCTACTGAGAAATTCCTTATGGAAAAACCCAATAACAGTCCCAAACTGGGAATCGAACCTGGGACCTCATACTCAGCAGTCGCCATTGCGATCACTAGACCAACGAGGCATTCACGTAAATTATTATCAATCCCAAAAATCTCAGCTTAATTATATTTGTGCGCTATAAATTCTAAATCCGTCCATCCGCCGAGCTCAACAAGGGTTAATACAACCCAAACATCACCAAAGAGTTGGTGTGAACAACGTTTGGTCACATTGCCAGAAATCGATTACATTTGACGGGCTGAACATTGGCACAGAAATCGAGACTAGTCAGAAATCGGTTTCATCATCATCATCTGCCTAGCCTTTTCCCAACCACGTTGGGGTCGGCTTCCAGTCTAACTGCAGCTGAATACCAGTATTTTATGAATATCAGAAATCAGTTTACGGACTTTTATTGCCAAAACTTTTCTCGTAATTAATTCTATTTGAAGAACAGTATTACCTATAAAGAGTAATGCCGAAATTAATACAGCACAACATGCAACAAGCGTTTTTGTTACATTAAATAGTAGGTATATTATAAGTATCCAGAGTTGTAATTATTGAAACAAACTGAAAAATAACTTTAAATACTTACAAGTCATTTATTTAATTAGTTAAAATGCAAAAGATTTTAAAAAAAAAATTTTTTTTTGTTTGTTTCTTTTTTTTTATTCCTTTTTTTTCTTTTCATTTTTTTTAATCTGAATCTAACATGGTGCCTGAAAGCAGAATATCAAAAGAACGCCAAAATGTAAACGCTGTCAAAATCAGCATTCTAGTGAACATTAATACCTAAATTAGAATACCTACTTACTTACATAAAACCTAAAATTAATAAATAATAAATAAATAATAATTAATTAATTAATTAATATTTTAAAACACAGCCTTTTTTTGTAAAAATAATTTGCATAATAGTAATCATAGTGGGATCTACAGGGTGATACACAAACGCAAGACCTCTTGAGTGGTATCTCAGACTGAACAACTTTTGTTCTATCACTTTTGGAAATTAATATTTTTAGGGTTCCGTACACAAAGGGAAAAACGGGACCCTATTACTAAGATTCCGCTGTCCGTCTATCTGTCTGTCTGTCCGTCTGTCACCAGGCTGTATCTCATGAACCCTGATAGCTAGACAGTTGAAATTTTCACAGATGGTCTTTTCTGTTGAGGCTATAACAACAAATACTAAAAATAAATAATTAAAATAAAATAAATATTAATTACATTTAATTTATAGATAATGGTACGGAACTCCTCGTGCGCGAGTCCGACTCGCACCTGGCCGGTTTTTTTTTTAGTTTTACCATCCATGTTGATCAGCTGATTGCGTCAGTTCCTATACAGAGTTCATTTGTTTTCAAGCCCCCTTTTTTTGTTTTTTTTTTTCGGATGGGAAATCATCGAATGACTTTTCCCGCTCTGGACAGAGAGGAAGGGAGTGTCAGACTTGTACTGACTAAAACCCATCCATTTTCCTTCCTTGCCCTTTGTGTTCCAGGGCCGCGGTATCTCTTCTATCGGCAGGCATCGGCCCTTGCCTGTTTGCTGACATCTCATTGAGGCGCGCGTGTAACACGAACGCGCCGTCAACACGGCCTGTCGTCAAAAGATGGACGGACGGCGAGCTAGCCCATTACTCACCGTCCTCCAGGACCCCCTTACTATTCAATCCATCCATCAGCACTAAGTTTTGAGTGCGTTACATTGAGTCCTACTGTAAAACGTGATTATTCAGCCAAAAAAAAGTCGTTTCCCAGCACTAATTTTTGCGTAAAGTTACTTAGTTTGATGTACATAATGCATGGTTGACGGCTTCGTGAAGAGTCTGTTTACACCATGTATTACCTGCTTACCCACTCTGCTTTGAGTGCTCATGTGATGTCTGTGCTTTTGGAATCATTCAATGGACATTTCTCAGAGTAGACAGTCATCAGTCTCCATTATTAACAACGTATAACCAATGAAATGTTTGTGAACTATGAACCTTACAGCTCCTTCGGGGAACAAAAGCGCCTGTGAGGTTTATGTCTAGGCTTACCTAAATCAATTACGTAAGTACTAAAAGACATTCTACAAAACAGAGCCTAAAACCAAGACATTACGCACATACATCAGACGACAGACAATCTTCCTCCACGCTTAGGGCCGACATATTTATACCCAAAGGCCTATCGTAAACTGTGTTTGTAGCCCGTCAAGCGAGTGAAATTATTTTACTTGTTCCAGATAAGAGTGAAACACTCCCGCGGTTCCCGGAAAACATTCCCGAGACTGTAATGTTAGATATTTTGGGAATCAAGTGAATGTTGGACCGTCGTAAAGTGCAGTGTTCTTTCATGCCTGGGGTTGGGTGCGTGAGGATCCATTTGCGCAGCTTGAATTGTGTGATAATAATGTCCTCTATTTGTGTGTACCATAAGAACCAGGTTTAAAATGGAATGGAGGCATACCGTTTGGATCACCTATTTGAAGAGCGCTTATGCTAATATCACCCATCGTAGTCCACATTGCGCAGTGGTAGTTAAGGTGCAGTACATTATTAAAAATATATTTATTCGTCAGACAATTGTTTTGATTTTTTTGAAAATATCTCACCCACCTCCTCGACTTAAATTATATATTTATTTTGATAACCATCAACAATTGTTTGCACAAAACATTTATTAAGCAGTGGTTGTAGATTACATTTATAAGTGCAACAATTAATGACAGGTTAACACCACATGCACTATTGGTGGTTAAACATAATTATATATTAGGATAGATAGATATTTAATAAGATTTTATTTGATCTACTGTTTCTTTTGTGCAATTGATATGATTAAAATATATAAAATCCCTACAATACATACAGAGAACAAGAAAGGTAATTAAACATTAATTACACTATTGGAATGCAAACCAATTAATAATCTTAGAACCTGTGATAGTTAATGTGCTAATATAAGCTATTATACCCGGGACCTATTAGGCTATTAGCTAGGTTTAATGGCTAGATAAATTTAACGGAGATTTCGTCGGGTCGGATATGGCAAGGAATATTTCATATCCTTTATACCCGTTGAAGAAAATGACTAAGGGATATTGCGACAAAATAAGGATACTTTATAGCACAAAATAGTGCAAAATAATCATGTTTACCTACTGCGATCATACTTCCCAATTGGCCATTCTTCTTTATAGTGTGCAGGTTAGTCACTAACCTGGCACTAACTGGTGTCAGAGTTTTTAAAGGCCACTGACTTGGCCGTCGCAAAATACGTTTCAGGTATGCTGATTTCGTCACGATGTTTTACTTCACCGAAGTAAGTGATAATTATACAATACGCCCATGAATCTGGAAAATCAGAGGTGCGTGTGTTGGGTTCGAACTTGAGACCTATACTTGACAGTCCGATGGTAACACCACTACGATATCACTGCTTTTCGGCCATTACAAACAATGATTACTACCACATCTTTGGCTAATCAATAATAACAAGCTGGCTTTTTTTATCGGATGGGAAATCATCAAATGACTTCTCCCGCTCTGGGCAGAGCGGAAGGTAGTGTTTTTTCTTAAAAAAACGTTGCCCCACACTAGGAATTTCTCCTGTATCGTGGGTGCGTTTACAAACATTTAAACTCACATACACAAACTGCCAGACCCGGAGCAACTACCTGTAGACCATACAAATATTTGTTCCGTGCGGGAATCGAACCCGCGACACGCAGCGCAGCAGTCGATCGCTCAACCACTGCGCCAACCGCGCCGTCAAACAGACTTGTACTGACTAAAAATCATCCATGTTCCTTCCTTGCCCTTTGTGTTCCAGGGCCATCGGTATCTCTTCTGATAGCTACTAGCTGGCTGACAATACTCAATACTTTTATTGCGTTCCACATGTAGGTATTCTTAGGTGGTAAACTTATAGTTAGATCATGTGGACCCTGTCGGGCACAGCAAAATAAGTGAATTAGGAGAGAGGAAGCATTTGTAAATTATGTCTACATTTCATAGGTACTTCCTAAGGTAAATAGCTGTAATACAAAAACTAAATAGGTATAACATTAATTCAAAACCGTCGTAACATAATTAAAAGGCTGTATGGCAGCTTTTCAATCTACATACAAGAATCTTCTACGAGCAATATCCCACGAGAAATCCTACAGTAACTTACAAATAATATAAACTTTAACTCGTATGAGGTAGTATCCGATAATCTATCAGATATATTACAAGTAGAACGCGAACTTTTCCTGTATTAGAATAAAACCTAAGAATGGCAATCCAACTTGGAAATAAGGATATTACATGCTTAATAACTTAATTTAGTATAATGGAGGCTAGTCTGTGTTGCTTCTTTTGGGCCCTACGGAATTATGTTATTATATTAGGCCTAACAATATCAGTTCAAGAGATAATTTAGTTTCTAACTTAATAATACTTTAATAATGTCGTCATCTTTTCAAATGTATAATCTTATGCCGGGTACACATTGGTGTAGCGTAACGTGAAATGTAACACGAATTAGCCGTAGCTGTCCAGACTTATGCAATGCATCACGAAATGTAACCCAACGACAAGGCGAATTTGTTTCATTGCGTGTTACATTGCATGTTACTTTTCGTAAGTCTGTACATGGCTTTAGAATTACTTTTATGATGACATGTTTTTTTATATGACTGGTCTAGTGATCGCAGACACGATTGCTGAGCACGAGGCCCAGGGTTCGATTCCCAGGTCGGGCAAAGTCTTATTGGGTTTTTCCTACAGAAATTTCTCAGTAGCAGTCACGGGGTTTGAATTTGTGCCCGATTGATGGTAATAGGCTCGTCCCCTATTACATGGGACTTAAACATACCTGGCGAAATGTGGGTATTCTATTAGGTACACCTCAGCCTAACCCTACGGGGATGACAGGCGTGGCATTATGTTATGTAATGCCTCCTTGGTCTAGTGATCGCAGACACGATTGCTGAGCACGAGGTCCAGGGTTCAATTCCCAGGTTGGGCAGTCTTATTGGGTTTTTCCTACAGAAATTTCTCAGTAGCAGTCACGGAGTCCGGATTTGTGCCTGGTTGATGGCAATAGGCTTGCAATGACAGACGCGGTCTGTATGTTTTGATTGACAGCCCAGAGTTACAAGAATCGAAACGTCAAACCTAGCCTAGTAATAGATATAAAGGGTGTTTAAAGAAAGTCTTAACGGAGCCGAAAGGCACTTGTTGTCCCCGCCATTGCGATCATTTTTTGTTTTATACCATACCTGGGAACCTTCTAGTTACGGAGATATTGGGGGTCAAAGTTCCAACTTTTTCACAAGTTTTTTTTTATATACATGTTTTTAACGTATTTTTTTTACTTAAGACACCTTCACGGCGCCCATATTATTCAATTCATCCATCAGCACAATGTTTTTAATGCGTTACATTGAGTCCTACCGTAAAACGTGATATTTCACCCCAAAAAAAAAGTCGTTTCACAGCAATATTTTTTGCATAAAGTTACTTAGTTTGATGTACAGAATGCTTGGTTGACGGTTTCGTGAAGAGTCTTTTTACACCCTGTAGTTAAAACATATGTATGTATGTACCAGGTTTAATTTAGCTTCACATGTTAATTACCCCTACAGCTAAATCAAATCCCATCCCACAAGCTTCTAATCGAGAGCAAGTCATTACCATCTCTGAGTAACGACAAGATCCATTATAAAGACATCTATTAAGTGGCCATGTAGTTATAATTACAGCTCGCTTAATGTCAGACGACTCCTATTATCATATTAAGTACCAAACCATTAACCCCAGCTCAAGCTTCATCAGGTTTAATTAATTAATTATTGTGAGCTTCCAGTTAAACACAACATAGTACATGTACGTGGTATTTAATTAAACCACAAAGTGAATTTGAAATACGAGGAAAGAATCAAACGTTTCTAGATTAAGTTTTATCTACATACATAAGTTCACATCTTTTCCCCATGGGGGTAAGCAGAACCCACAGAACAGCAACTGCGATCCATACATAGTCCTTTCGTCTCGTCGACGTCGTAAGTTATATCTCTTGTAAAGTCATCATCATCTGCCTAGCCTTTTCCCAACTACGTTGGGGTCGGCTTCCAGTCTAACCGGATGCAGATGAATACCAGTATTTTACATGGAGCGACTGCCTATCTGACATCCACAGTTAGTACTGGGTAATACGATATCCCTTGGTTAGACTGGGTGTCAGACTTTTTTGGGCCACTGACTACCAAACGACTGTCAAAGATCTTCAAATGACAGCCAGGACCAACGGCTTAACGTGCTTTCCGAGGCACGGAGGAAACTCGGTATGTAATGGGTGGTCACCCATCCACAGACCAATCTAGGCAAGCACGGCTTAACCTAAAGATCGACCCGAGCGGCTGTTATAAAGTACTGTCAGGATATTTGAATTGGTAAAATACAAGGATTTTTTTCACGCAAACAAAAAACTGGATCTCTTTTTAATTACGGAAAAGCCTGAATAAAACGAAATACTGAAATCTATCTCTTTCGTGCTATAGAAATCGGGCAAAATTGCCCTTCCAATTATTTATGCCAAGCACATCTTATTTACGTCAAAGTTATTATATGCCTCAAAAATGTTATCTATCCACGTAAATCCAATATTTCTATAATGCCTACTATAGAAATATTCTCGGAAGGAGGCAAATTTCTTAACGATATGATGCTCAAGTGGTGAGGTACCTACACTAACATGAAACCTCATTAGTAAGTAAACATTTCATAAACGTAAAAAAAAGATTGCTTGCAGCAGAGATAGGAATGTTGAAATGGTTGAGATGGGTGTGTGGGTGACTAAAATGGATAAAGTGAGAAATGAGCATAGAAGATGAAGTTTTAAAGTGGCGCCTGTTACTGAAAAGATGAAAAGGAGTCATCTATCTTTGGTACGAGGTATGAGCTGGAACACATGAGATGAAAAAAGTGATGAATATCTATAAATTTTGATGGATGAAGAAAGAGAGGAAGACCAATGAAAAATGCATTGTTTGAGGAAAAAGGAGTCAATGATAGCGTGACGATTGACAGGAGAGAATGGAAAAAATAGTATTGCGCCGACCCCAAATAACATGACACAAGGGCAGGAAGATGATCCTGCCAGGGCTGTGGGACTGTTCGAAAGAGATACCGCGGCCCTGGAACACAAAGGGCAAGGAAGGAACATGGATGGGTTTTAGTCAGTACAAGTCTGACACTCCCTTCCGCTCTGCCCGGAGATGATTTAGATGATTTAGTCAAATCTAAGGCTTTTTGGGTTCAAGTTCTTGGTCGAGCAAACTGTTATTGGGTTTTTCCATCAAGAATTACTCAATAGCAAGCCGGGGTTTGCACTCCGGTATGGTACTGTGAAATTTTTGTGATGAAGCAGGTGAATAATGTTAATAGAAATGTTACATACATTGCTACATAGGATTTAATAAATAGTGTAAAAAAGCCGAAAGGCACTTGTTGTTTTCCCCGCCATGGCGATGATTTCTTTGTTCTATGCTATACCTGGGAACCTTCTAGTTAGGGAGATATTGGGGGTCAAAGCTCCAACTTTTTCGCAAGTTTTTTTTTCAGTACTTGTATTCAATGATTTTTTTACTTAAAACACCTTCACAATCTCCGTACTATTCATTTCATCCATCAGCACAATGCTTTGAATTCGTTACTTTCATTCCTACCGTAAAACGTGATTTTTCACCCCAAAAAAAAAAGTCGTTTCCCAGCAATATTTTTTACGTAAAGTTACTTGGTTTGATGTAAATAATGCTTGGTTGACGTCTTCGTGAATAGTCCGTTTACATCCTGTATAACAGGCTAAATGTATATGTACCAAAGGTAAACATCTACCTAACCTTCCGGGGCTATAAAGGCGTGATGTTATATTATCTCTCCTTTTCACCAAGAAACGTTGCTATTAAGATTATCAATTACGTCACACAACCATCCGCCATCTTTATTTCCTCACAATGTTTATCCGGAAAATGGGAGACACGCACTCACTTGAGTGTGGCTTAAAATTTATAGCTAAGAGTATAAAGGGCTGGTCACACCGCGAGCTGAGCTATTGAAGCGTTGTTGAGTTTATGAACCAATGGAATAAAATGAACTGTGAGCTAGTTAGCTGGATGATGATGGGTTAGTCTAATTTGGTGGTCCTTCTGCCTCCAGTCACACCCTGATCCGTTACAATATATTCTCATATTAAGGCCTAAGATTAATTTCCTTAATAGATTTTCAACTTTATCTCTAAAGCATTAGGTTCAATTGGGAAAAATTGACAGCTTGATGTGCTGGTGTCTGTACAATGCTCAGCACTGACTTTAGCGACGCATTATTCCCGTCACTGTCACATACTACTAACTGTACTAGCTCAAGATAAGATGGGTATCATAATCTAATCCAAAGAACTAGCTAATTTATTTAGTTACAATAATTATTAATAGTAATAGTAGCTCGCGTATCAGCTTTAGGGTGCTTTTCCACCAGAGATGTGCTATGCTACGTTGCTATGGATGCGTTTGATATCCACCAATCATATTCATTGGTGCATATAGCTTAGCACTGGTGGAAATGGATTCTGGAATTGTGATAATGTTTTTATATGGAAGGATGCGTTCTATAGATGGTCGCCCTCGCCGATTCCCTACTATCGATAAATCGCATAGCTCGAGCTGCGCATCTTCCTCGCGCAGCTACTTTGCCTAGGCGCATCTTCACAGCACATCTTACTCGCACCGCTACATAGCTTAGTATCAGTGGAAAAGGTCACATAGTTTCACAGCTTTACTATCACATCCTCGCAGCATAGCTGCATAGCATATCTTTGGTGGAAAAGCACCCTAAACGCTTAGCTACGTCAGCTAAGCTAAACTAAGTTAGCTTAGCTCGCGGTGCAGCCAGCGCTTAAGACATAGAACGTCGGCGCCCGTTCATTTCAAGTTAGATGAGTTCCCAGAGAGTTCACTTTAAATAAAATTAAGTATTCATCTCGTGTGATTTAGCTAAAAGCGTAAAACATTAATATATTAACTCTTCTGCTTTGTGAGGTGTAAAAAGGTAGTATGTCGTTGTAAATGATTATGAGTATTGGCTTAAGTATTTATGAATGAAAATGCTCAAAAATACTTCGTTTAAACACACTGTTCAGAATAACTGATCATATATGAGATAGTTATAGCCTAGAATTAGCTATATCCCGGAAGATAGCAATATGAAAGCGATTTATAACTATCTTACTAGACTAAGCTTGTGAAATAATTCATCATCTGCCTAGCCTTATCTCAACTATGTGGTGGTCGGCTTCCAGTCTAACCGAATCATCTGAATACCAGTATTTTATATGGAGCGACTACAGGTATGATTCCGAACTCGGCAACAAGCAGCAGTGCTGTTGCCGCAGTGCTGCCACTAAGGTGTTTTGCTTACATTGCTGCAGCGACATTGCTGCCTAGCTCGGAATGTAATCTCATATAAGCTTATAGAAATTGTATGGGGACGAGTAGTGTCGCGGCAGCACTGTTGCGTGCAGCGTGGTTCGGAATCATACCTTACCTATTTGACCTCCAAAACCCAGTTAATACTGGATAATATGGTACCTCTTGGTAAGGCTGGTTTTCAGATTTTTGGGCCACTGACTACCTGTAACGACTTTCAAAGATGTACAAATGAAAGCCGGGACGGCTAAACGTGCTTTCCGAAACTCGGAGGGAACTCGGTATGTAATGGGTGGTCACCCATCCACAAACCAATGGCACATTGAGTTTCAGATCAAACTTTTCTGACACTCAACCTAATGTATCAGTCTTTTTCCAAAGTTCCATGCTTCTAGTTCCACCCAGGTCTGGTAAAAAGAGAACCATTTATAGTATAAAAGACTCATGTGTCCCAGGACAGCCATCAGTCATCGTAATGGCGCCGTTTACAAAGTAATTATAGCACCCAGAGGAACTGAAGCGAGAAATCTATTGTATGTAGACATTCATCTATTTTCATTATTAGGTTTCCTGAAGAAAAGTAGTTTTATGGTTTTGTGGTGGTTAGGGAAATCAGGAATAAGTACAATGTAAGAATTTACGGTGGCGTAGAGCACAGATTTACATAAGTTTATAATATAAGGACTCTTCACGAAGCCGTCAACCAAGCATTCTGTACATCAAACTAAGTAACTTTATACAAAAATTATTGCTGGGAAACGACTTTATTTTTGGCCTCAATATCTCCGTAACTAGATGGTTCCCAGGTATGGTCTAAAACAAAAAAAAAGATCGCAATGACGAGGAGAACAAGTGCCTTTCGGCTTCGTTAAGAGTCTTGTTACACCCTTTATACTGTACGATACAACTCATAGTATCTGTCAAGAGTTATGTGTCCGCAACCTGTTTAAAAAAAAAGAAATAAAAAGTATTCATTAGACTCGCCCAAGACAAAACAATAAAGCAAAATTAAATTAAAAGAGAAAAATAGAACTAATAATAGACAGAGGAGGCTCGTGGCTAAATAATAACAGCCGTGGGGCTGTTTATTTTTTTCTTTGGGTTGACCTTCAAGATTAAACTATGCTTGCCGAGGTTGGTCCGTGGATGGGTGGCCATCATTACTTATCGAGTTAGTAGTAGAGTTTCCTCCGTGTCTCAGAAAGCACGTTAAGCTGATGGTCCCGGCTGTCATTTGTAGATCTTTGACAGTCGTTACGAGTAGTCATAAGGCAAAAGTCTGTCCCCAGTCTTACCAAGGGGTATCGTATTACCCAGTACTAATTGGGTTGTGCAGGTCAGATAGGCAGTCGTTCCATATAAAATACTGGCACACAGCTGCATCTGGTTAGACTGGAAGCCGACCCAACATAATTATGTAGTTTGGGAAAAGGCTAGGTAGATGATTTAATGTCATCTCTGTAGATGAGATGACATTATTACAAGGGACATAAACATATCTGGCGAAATGAGGGTGTACTACTAGGTACACCTCTGACTAACCCTTCGAGGATTTTTAGGATTTATTATCCTTGAACAATATTGAAGAATCCACTATCTCAAAAAAATCCTTTTACTACTTTTGATCAGAATACTACAATCTAAACGTACCATTCAGCACACCTGTTTCCCGAAGTACCCATAACAAACCCCCATGCCCACCATTTAATTTTCCATAAAGCCTTCGAACAGGATATTTGTAGCCATCAGAGGGCGTGAGTCGATCTCTCGACAACAGATCAACTTGTTATAACAAAACTCGGCTTTCAGTCGATGTTATCGGGCTCTTTTCAACCCAACCTTTAACCTTTAGTGAAACTATAGATATTGAAATAGATACCCTTGTATTTGATGTTTTTCTATAATGATACACGTGTTTTTCTGTTGGTAAGGAAACTTGAAATCATTTTTTTATAAAGAACCATTTGAACTAAAAAGTGAGTAATCACTATTTGGCCTGTAACTTAGTTAAAAAAGTAAATAAAAGGAAAAATTTTAAAGCCCTTTTTATTTTCACTTTAGTCTGTTTTCAGTTCTTGAAAAATCCAGATTAAGATTACTTAGTCTTGATTTTTAATAAGATAAGATAATTTACATTAGTAAATTATCTTCTTTTTTAAGTATTATGCATTCTACAAAAACATTCATTGTCACGTTTTTTAACTTCAAAATATTTTGTTGAAGTTTCTGAAGCCTGGTAGTCATTCAAAGTTGAATGCCCGTTTCCACTAAACACTGCATTAAACATACGGCTAAAAAAGCGATGATTCCAGTTTCTCCACCAGTCTATTACAAGTCGTCAGATAAAGTAATAAAAATACTTCAAGGAATAAAATTTATAAGTTGTGTAACTGTCCGCCATTGGTGGACAACGAGAATACTTATGTTTAAAGTTATGTCGCTGTCCACCCGTGGTGCCCAAGGGAAAAATTTAAAAAAATCGTGTGTGTCGCTGTCCAACAGTAATATTAAAAGGTTGTGTCGTTTTCAATTGTGCTATTGTCCACCACTGATAGACAAATCGGGTGTGGAAATTAGGAATCATCGTTAAAAAAGTACACTGTTTGAATTTTAACGCTCGGCTCAGCGCCGAGAGTTGAGATTCCGACAACTCAATAATATTGTGCATGGATGTTATTCCAAAAGTATTTAAATTTGACAGTAATGACATCTTCTATCACAACTTACACCTGAAATAAACTCTATCTACACACATTTAATGGTCATTACTTTTTACGGTACATTCCTAATGATATAATGGAAGCCATGGCATTATCTTTATGGTATTTTAATGTCACATGAATGCATTACACACATTACAATTCGTGAAAATCAAAAATATTCAACATAAACTTCTACTTCGATAGATTTGGACTAAACACGGATGTATTATGCCAAATCATAACAATATTATAATTATAACATAATGTAAAGAAACTAACTCAACAAAACACTAAAAAATGACGTCAAAAAGCTGTTCCTCTACGCTGTCGATTGGTAATGTACCCAAGAGACTGGTGGCGTTGCCACGGTGTATGGCAACGCTTAGCCTTTGGCCAAGGTAAAAACCAGCCCTTGGGTCTCGGGAAGTGTACTAGTGTGTTGATACTTTAACCTGCGTCACCCCACAGCTGGGCAAAGGCCTCTCCCCATGACTTCCAGTTGTTTCGATCCAGGGCCAATGTGGGCCACTGGTCGATGGTTTTATCCAGCTCGTCCCGCCATCTTCTACAAAGTTTGCCGCGACGCCTACTGGCTGTGTCAGGGCTCCAGAAAGTAGCTATTGTGGGCCACACCCCATTGGGAATTGTAATCTAATCGAAATTGTAATAAAGGGTTTAAAAAGATTCTTAACGTGGCCGATAGGTTCTTGTTCTCCTCGTCACTGCAATCATTTTTTTTGCTCTAAACCATACCGGGAACCTTCTAGTTACGGAGATATTGGGGGTCAAAGTTCCAACTTTTTCACCAGTTTTTTGTTTAAATACATGTTTTTAATATTTTCTTTTTACTTAAGACACCTTCACGACCCCCGTTCTATTCAATGCATCCATCAGCAAAATGTTTTGAAAGTGTTGCGTTCATTCCTACCGTAAAACGTGATTTTTCACCCAAAATAAAAAAGTCGTTTCCCAGCAATATTTTTTGCGTAAAGTTACTTAGTTTGATGTACAGAATGCTTGGTTGACGGCTTCGTGAAGAGTCTTTTTAGACCTTGTACAAACAAGAAACAGCTATGAAGAAGACTTATTACCTGCCACTCCATAAAATTACCCAGGTAAATAAAATAAATCCCCATACACGCGTCGAAACTTAATTTTCACGCACATCGTGGAAAGCGCCCAATCCCAAGACCTCTCTTCCCCCAACAATTTGATTTGTTAACTTCAATGTACAGTAAAGTAATAAAACCTGTGCTTACTCAGGAGTTAATTTACCTTCGTAAACCGTAATTTCCGATGGAGTCTTTGCACCTAAAAAAGGGGGACTTCGATTCAAAGAAGGGGGCAACAGCATAAAATCTTTGCACGCCGAAATAGGGGGCCAAGGAGGTATAAACATAATGTTTGTTGATTTTAATGTTCCCCTTCTCTTGTTTATTGGTATTAAGAAAGTTAAATTAAAATAGCGGGAAGTTCCGGGGATATAATTGGATTAGAAACGATGGAAGATAATTCTGTCAACAAGGTTATTAGAATTCATACATAACATTTACGCCTGTAATCCCCGTAGGGTTACATAGAGGAGTACACCCACATTTTGCCAGTTATTTGATTTGATGATGATGATGCCTTTTTTTTTCGGATGGGAAATCATCAAATGACTCCCCCCGCTCTGGGCGGAGCGGAAGGGAGTGTCAGACTTGTACTGACTAAAACCGTGGGAGCGGGAGAAGCCGTTTGATGATTTCCCAACCCAAAATGAGTGTTATGTTATTATTTGTATAAACAGAGAATACTTCTATTGTTTTCTAATAAATAGCAAGTGCTTTCTAAGTTTATATTATTGTTACAAGTTTTAGTTTAATTTAGTTTTGTTTCTCTTATTACAAAGTTTATATTTCTACGTGGGTTTAAAGGTCTTGTAAACACCGCCCGTTACCATTTATTAATATGTAACTATTTTTAAACTGACCTTTACAATTGATGTGGGTGGAATCTTTCTTCTTACTCCTCTTACAAATGAGACAGTTTGTGAGGATGAATGGATGTTTGTTAGTCTTTCACGCAAAAACGAATGATCGGACTTGGATGAAATTTAGAACCTGGTTTAACAAATAAGGTACTTTTTATCCCGGTAATGCGATCCCGTGGGACAATTACCGAACTCCACACGGGCGAAGCCGCGGGCATAATCTAATCCATACTAATATTGTAAATTTAAAATTAACTCCGTGTCTGTTACTGTTCTACACCTAAACTGATTTGGAAGACATGTTTTGGTCGTATTTTGGTCATGGCCTAGGTTAGGACTTAGAATACTTTTGGTCCCAGTACCTACCTAACATCTTACGTACCTACCATATTACCTAGCATTATGCTGAGTGGTAGCCTGCTTGTCGCAGTCAGGACGTGCAAGCTGTCAACTTTTTTTATGTTCCGTCCTATTTTATTTATAAAATGTTGTTATGCGTTGTATGTTTATTTTATTTTTTTCTCATTTTGTATGTACAATCGAGGACACTCCCGCCTGATCACCACTAAGCTAATTTTTCCTTGGACTCTCAACATGAAGCGCTCTCGAGCCGGGCGGGGCGCCTTCGCATGATTCAAGCCATTTTTTTTAAATAATCTGGCGGAAAAGGCCGCGACTGTACGTTACGTCCCTGCAACAAATAAATATTTTTTCTTTCTTACTTACATCACGGGTTTAGTCGCGACAAAAACTAGTGTTACCTATATGTATAATAAAACGTCGTTTTCACGATCGATCAGTTCAGAATATGTTAAAAGTTAATGTAACATCACTTCGCGCTCTTTATAATATACTTAACATTTACAGTAACGTCGTCTACTTTGTATGAAAATATGTTAGAAAAGAAAATTTTCAACATGAAAGACATGTAAATACTATTATCTTCATGAAGTCTACTTAAAATACCATTAAAAAACAATTTGTTTGAACAAAAACCTAGATAACAAGAGGTCATGGTAATGACCAAAGTAAAACACCAAAAATCAAGGATAACCGTGTTAGAAAATTTAAAAAAGTATATAAATTAATACTGAAAAGTCAAAAACAAGCTCATTTAGAAGCCGGTAGGACCCATTGAAATACAAAATGACTAAAATATGGAATGTCTTTGTCACGTCTTTCGTGACACTCGCAAGATTAGGACAAATCATCAAAATCGGTCCACGCGTTTGGTTTCTCGAGTGCCACAAAGAAACAAACATACATAAATACACTGATAAACACATTACCCTTCTCAGTCGGGTAAAAATGGGGCCTCTTTTGTAAAAGATATCTAAAATCATCGGAAATACCATTCATTGGTTTAACATACCTGACTTCCGGTACGAACATAATCTTAACCTCAAATCAAAATAATCGCCGCAATTAGTCCAAAAACGATTAAAACATTAAGCATTCATTTAAAGCAAATGCCTATCCAGTGATAAGTGTAACATTTACCATCAAGTGACCCCCGGAATTGCCCGCAATTTATTTAAACATCTGAAATTAAATTACGAGAGACAATTGGGACGGAGCTATTAAGTTAAGAGTGGTTACAAAAACATTTAAAATGAAATGTCTGGAAGATCTAGATGGAAGGTTATAATTACAAGAATTTCTAGACTTAGTTCTATCTTTCATAAATAATATTTTTTTTAATATGAAGCCTTTTTTGTTTATTTTTTCGGATGGGAAATCATCAAATGACTTCTCCCGCTCTGGGCAGAGCGAAAGGTCAGACTTGTACTGACTAAAACCCATCCATGTTCCTTCCTTGCCCTTTGTGTTCCAGGGCCGCGGTATCTCTTTCGAACAGTGTCGCAGCCCTGGCAAGTATCGGCCCTTGCGGGCCCTTCCCTGTTTGCTGACATCTCTTTGAGGCGCGCGTGGAACATGAACGCGCCGTCTACACGGCCTGTCGTCAAAAGACGGACGGACGGCGAGCTAGCCCATTACTCACCGTCCACAGATCCTTGTCTACGGTGGCCGGAAGCCACTACGTGACGCCAGACGCCCGAGGCGTCTCCCGCGGCGGCTGGGACGAGAAGTTCTCTCCCTCTCGCGCTCCGCCACCTCCTTCGCTAGCATGACTGCTTCGCAGAAGGAGGTGACGGCGTCCCATTCCCTCTCGCTCCGGACCATGGACCAGGGTTAATATGAAGCCTCGTGTAGCCTTTCTAGATGGTAGGTACGTACTTCTTCTTTCTTTAACATAACATAACATGACGCCTGTGATCCCGAAGGCTTAGGCAGAGGTGTACCTAATAGAACATCCACATTTCGCCAGTTATGTTTAAGTCCCATGTAATAGGGGGCGAACCTATTGCCATCCACTGGGCACAAATCCAGCTTCCGTGGCTGCTTCTGAGAAATTCTTGATGGAACAACCCAATAACATTTTACCCGAACCGGGAAACGAACTCAGGACCTCGTGCTCGGGAGTCGCGCTTACGACCACTAGACCAACGAGGCAGACTTCGGTTCTTTTTTCTTTATCGTGTGGTTAGTGCCTAACCTGGTGTCAGGGTTTTTATGCCCACCATGGGCTTCATATTCATATTCATTGTTACAAAAGGTGTTATAATAGGCTTACAGCTAAGAACAGTATTATGGACCCTGTTAGGGCACAGCAATATATAATATTTAAATTAAATTGTATGTAGTTAATGAAATCATAGAAATTATTTTGACTTATAATTTACAAATAGAGGGTTAAATGAGTAACATACTAATACAATTCCACGGAAAAATAGATAAACAAGAAAGTAACATAAAGCAGCATCACTACATACATGTTATTTGTAATTGAGATCAATAGTATTATAATGTGGTTATTTATTTATAAATCTTAAGAACAATAGTATTATATTATAGCAGATTACTTATAATTAATTATTGAGATCAATTTTAGTTATAGTTATAATTATCCTTAATTACTACATTAGTTTAAGGCACATAATATATTCTCTAGGCGGTTAACAATTAATTAAGATGATAAAATATGCCCACAGTGTAAGTGGTGGGGGTGTAGTGTAGTGTGAGGTGTATGTTTGTGTGTGTGCGTGTTTTAGTGTGTGTTTTTGTGGTTATAAAATTCTTCTGACTTGGTTTTACATGCCGTCGAGAAATATCTCTCAGATATGCAGGTTTTCTCACGGTGTTTTCCTTCACCGAAGCAAGTGTTAATTATGCAATACCCAAATGAATCTGGAAAATCTGAGGTGTTTAGAGTTAGAACTCGGGACTTGTGACTTGACAGTCATACGGTCAAACCACTAGCCTGAATGACTGTAGGTTGGTACTTATATCAAGCTTGATTTTCTTAATTATAAGGTCCCAAATTTTTGGTCTCTCACGAAAGTCACAAAGCAGTTCTTGTCTCCTGGACTGGTTAAAAATAAGCTGTTAGGATCTTACAAGCCCCGCACCCTGAGGAAAAAGACAAAGGGATATACGCGTTCACGGTGGAGGAAATAATAATGTATTCAATTAACATTATGTTTGACAACGAAACGCTCATAAAGGGTGAAAATAGACGGGCTGCGGGCTGTTCGAAAGAGATACCGCGGCTCTGGAACACAAAGGGCAAGGAAGGAACATGGATGGGTTTTAGTCAGTAACACTCCCTTCCGCTCTGCCCAGAGCGGGAGAAGTCATTTGATGATTTCCCATCCGTAAAAAAAAAAGGTGAAAAAAGACTCTTATCGAAACCGTAAGGCACTTGTTCTCCCCCTCAACGTCATCATACGGAGATATTGGTGGTCAAAGATCCAACTTAAAAAAAAATATGTACTTGTTTTTAATGTATTTTTTTACCTAAGACACATTCACGACCCCCGTTCTCTTCAATCCATCCATCAACACAATGTTTTGAATGTGTTACATTGAGTCCTACCGTAAAACGTGATTTCTCACCCCAAAAAAAAAAGTCGTTTCCCAGCAATAATTTTTGCGTAAAGTTACTTATTTTGATGTACATAATCATCATGCAGAGTCCGTTTACGTCATGTATAAATCCTGTTTAAAGTCATCGTAGAAATACGAGACTGGTAGAAATAGAACTACAAACATTGAGATTGCCGCATACCTATGCCTCGATTACAGCCTGGCCACAGGAAATTAGCTGCAGTGGAAATCCGCGCGGCGCGAAGTCCTCTGCCGCATCTCTCTGTCTGTTTGCGATAAACTTAAAAACGACTGCACCGATCTTTATGCTGTTTTCACCAATGGAGAGAGTGGTTCTCGAGGAAGGTTTTAGTATATAATTTGTCAAGCTTTTGTAGCGGGAACGGGATCAAAATTTCATGATTACTTTTGGTCGCGATAACCAACATCCACGTGGGTGAAGTTGCGGGCATCAGCTAGTATAGACTAATCATGCCGCGGCTCGCTTTTCCGCTGCAGCGAAATTCATTTGGCCAGGCTGTTGCATAAAGGGAAAACTTTTGACCATGCCATACACTTATCCGCTGGATGCGAGTCGCACGGGACCGGTCAATGTGGCGACACTTGGGGGGGGGGGGCTATGTCCAGCAGTGGACGTCTTTTGGCTGGAATGATGATGATGATGATGATACACGTATCTTGTAACGTGGCTCAACCAAAAGAAGAACTAACTAAACAAGCTAAAGCGCAGGCCTACATTACTAGACATTACTACTTAGTTCAAGAACATTACTAAAGACTAACATTCCTAGTAAATGTCAGAAAGAAAAAGTTGTAAGTATCACATGAATGTTCAAAGGAGGCTGAACATTCTTATCAAGAACGGACTTGAACAAGTTGTTGTTCAAAGTTATCTCATTAGGAGGAGAGTGCCATTAATTCACTAGCTATAGGACCTTACCTTACAGACGCAATAAAGTAATTGATGTTGGGCGGAGGACTCGGTGTGTGGTTTGTTTTCTTGTGTCTTACTTGGATGGAGGACGGTAATCACCCAAAATATCCACTTGAACTCAAAATCAAAGCGTTTATTCAAAATAGTTCAATATTGGCACTTGTATTGACAACAACAACAAAAAAAACTGGCCAAGTGCGCGTCGGACTCGCGCACGAAGGGTTCCGTACCATAAACCGAAAAAACTCGTTTCTTGTATGGGAGCCCCCTTTATTAAATATTTTTTATTTTTGTTATTTGTTGTTACAGCGGCAACAGAAATACATCATCTGTGAAAATTTCAACTGTCTAGCTATCACGGTTCATGAGATACAGCCTGGTGACAGACAGACGGACGGATAGATAGTGAAGTCTTAGTAATAGGGTCTCGTTTTTACCCTTTGGGTACGGAACCCTAAGAAAGTAAGCTACATTTGCAGTCATAATTACAGTTCCTGTGAAAGTTTTGTAGTTGCCCTTTCCAAGGCGTAGATAGCTATGGCGAAGAATTAGCAAAAAACTCCAACGAAACTCTTTTAAAACCAAATGTTGTTACAAAAACTCGTTTACAAGATTCATGTTAAGATTATAAATATGTGAGAACGAAGTAGAAAGACGTGCACGTTTGGACTGCGTTTCTACCAGATATGAGAGAGAATGCGTAGCGAGGAATTTGTGTTGATCGAACTAATCACATAGCTAGGAATACTTCAAGCTGTGAAAAAAGAAGCGATATCATTTGGTTAGTTTCACACACATCTCTCGCTACGCATCTACGCTCGTCTCTGGTGGAAACACCGCCTTAAAGCGTCCAGAGTAAAAAGATAAAATTTTAATGGTAGTACCTGTACTGCTCGCATCCAGTAGATTCCTGCGACCATCACCGGGTCATGGATCCACTTTGTGAGGATGCTTTCCAAGGATGCACTTTCCGGTAAGTAATTGGTTGCCACGACAACCTTCAGGACAGAAACCTGGTAAACGTACATTATAATATCTATAGCGTCCTAAAAACAAGTTGTTTATTGGCAACCTGTTGAAATAGCTCAAAAATTATTCATCTGTTGCATCTGCATATTTAGTTTCTATTTACATTAGCATTCAGAAGCCATAGACTCAAACCTACGCTTATAACGCGACCCTTAAGTTTGTGGTTTCCCAATTTAGGTTCAAAGAAAAATGTTTTGTACCTTAAAATAAAAAATAAAACGTTCTTAAAACGTTTAACACCTTTAAATATAAGTATTTTCACATTCTAAAAACCAGTTTATATTATTTTTGTACGTGACAGCATAATTCAATGTTACAGCTCCTGAAAATTTCCTTCAAAGCTTTTTAAAGCAAAGGAGCGTTACACCCATTCATTTTGCAAGAAAAGTGGTAATTTAGCGAAATTGACGAGTCCCACATAACACACCCGCCATCCACGTAGACTCCAATAAATTATGTGTAAATTGTATTGTAAACACCGCCCCTGAGACCGATTTAATAGAATAAAATTTACATTTCGTTAAGTAAACTCGATTTGAGTGGAGTCTCCTTCGTCATTCACGTATTAAGAAGTAATATTGAGTGGGAGTGGAAGTACATCACAGACTCTGAAAATGTGACGTTATTTTTGGGAAAAGAAAATGTTACTACATTTTATTTTTCTCAAAGTCTCAAGTTCCTATTCTGTTATTCGATTAGTGAACTACTGATGACCAAATGAACCTTTGTGGAAACTATATAAGGTCCCATTAAAATAGATGGACAAACTTTTAGAAATCATTCAGACCACCAAAATAAGGAAACGTTTAAAAAAAAATACAAGAAAAAGGTTGGATACTTAAAAGAAAAAATAATCAGCTAACGTAAATACACTAAATTGTTATTCTAGGTCAAAATAAAATGACTTTAATCAGTGTTTTGTTTTTTATTGCTTGGATATCTTTGGTTAGACTTACTGAACGCTGTGTTACAATTTCTCTATCTATTTTAATGAGACCTTATATTTTTCGAGCCGTTTGTGGTTGAAACGCCGTGGGGTCCGAGTGCTCCCAGCCTTTTTAACCTACGCTGTGTGCCCTTGTGGCATATGCCAAAAAATGAATTTTCTTTCTTTCTATGAACTCATTACCTATCTAAATACTTCAATTCAAAACGAGTTCGCGTGATCTAAGCCCTTCGATAAAACAAATTCATTTTGAAATAAATACATTCTGATATTTACTTTTTCATCTATTTATATTCATGAAAATCCACTTAATGCAAAGTCTTATTTTCAATATCTACCACTAACAGCGCTTTGAATATTAAAAAGGCACTTTTCAGGATTTTTAAATTAATCTAGAACGTAATACCCACAGTTTTTCTTCAAATTTTCATTACAATTAGACCTTCTTGTTCTGGCCTTTTGCTTTTGTGTTCCAGTTATACCAAATTTAACCAAGTTACGACCGGTTTTGTATAATTTCTTATGTCGCTTTTATTTTGTTTTATCACAATTCAATAAGATATTTTGTGTTTAAAATGCGTAAATAACGGCTTCTGAATGGTATGCTTACATGCTGTATTTAATAAACACAATAATTTATTCTTCATCTTTTGCTTTACCAAAGAAATTCAAGAAGATAAATAGATTTTCCAGTCACCACTTGCAAGAAAAGCTATTTCTAAAACTCGAAACTCTAAGAAAAGTCATTATTATGTTAAAATATTCTTTAAAAATACAAATACACACTGTACTTGCGTCGTAACTCAAGTGTAAACTGTAAACCACTCCCAAGTTTCAAACTTAAGTACCCACGACTTTTTGAAAGTACTTAATACTACAAAAACTTAGGTACCTACTTGAGTATAAGCTTTAACTTGGTTTTAACTGAATATTTTAGCACACAACTTCAAACATAAAACTACTAGAGTTAGAACAAAGAATATTTAGGTTTATTTATAGTTTTAGTAGTATGCCCAATGAGCTGTGGGCCAAAATAACCACTTTCTGGAGCCCTGACACAGCCGGAAGGCGTCGCGGTAGACCTCGTAGAAGATGGCGGGACGAACTGGATAAAACCAACGACCAGTGGCCCACATTAGCCCTGGATCGAAACAACTGGAAGTCATGGGGAGAGGCCTTTGGCCAGCCGTGGGATGACGCAGGCTAACAGTATCAGTAACAGTAGTTTTGAAATAAATAAAATTCAATTAAAAGTTCTGATGACTTGTGAAATAAGAAAACAAACCATTATGTAAGTAAGCGTAACTTATAAATAGGAAGTTTATTTTTCTACTACAGACACAGTAGACATACATTTTTAGTAGACACATAACCCTGTTCTGACGAAGGATCCTCCCATTAAGAGGAAATGTGGGTGGCGTTTTTTCCATACAAACACTCTCGCCTGTTTTCGTTCTGGTTTATGACTTTAAAGCTATGATTTTTACAGTTAAATAAATATCAACCTCTTCGATGTCCCTACGTTTGCCTTTTTGATGATACATAATCTGTATAAACCCTAGAACCTTTACAAAATTACAAAATTTAATGTGGCCTAGTGTACAAATTAGACAACTATTAATGAACAACATAGAAACATAGGGAAAAACATAGGGACACAATATATATCCTTCTCATTCATTTTTTTTAATATCTTTTAAATCGGTCGAATATTGGAAGAGGAAATAGTCGAGAGCCAAACCTCGAATTATGACTTTTTACTATAGTTGTCCTTATCGCACCAATGTCGGAATCACGCTCACAGAGGGACAGCGATTTTTCAGTTTCTTCAAATACCTACCATGTTTCCTCTTAATAACTACTCTACATAAATGTCAATTTTGCTAAAAAATTGAAAAAAATATACTTAGACGATTAGGTCCTGTTGAGATGATGAGTGTGAGGCGTCTGACAAGACAAATGCGACTAGCAACAAAGGGAGGGGACGCCCTATTAGAACGTATACTTGACTTATTGGTGGTCTGTTCTTTAGGAAGGTCAGGTGCGTAGGACTCAAAACTGGCATGCGTGTGACCTCGTAGCAGGGGGCGTTCTACAGTTTCTACCTACCCCCATGGGAAAAAGGGGTCACAATTTATGTATTTACATAACATCAGGCCTTTAATCCCCGAAGGGTCAGGCAGAGGTATACCCAATAGTACATCCACATTTTGCCAGTTATGTAATAGGGGCGAGCCTATTGCCATCAATCGGGCACAAATCCAGACTCCTTGGCTGCTACTGAGAAGTTCCTAAAATTTAAGTATGCTAATATTATTTTATAACACCTATAACTATATTATAAAGAGGACAGATTTGTATTTTTGTATGTAACGAATAAACATAAAAACTACTGGACTGATTTGAAAAATTCTTTCAGCAATGGATAGCTACATTATAAGCGAGTAACATAGGCTATATTTTATCCCCATATTCCCACGGGAACGGGAACTACGCGGGTGAAACCGCGGTACGTCCGCTAGTCGGAAATAAACTCCTTTCCCTATAACATTTCAAACATTGAAAACCTTCACACACAATGAACAGTTAAGCCTAGCTACAAGTAATCAGAAACCGTCAAATTAAACCAAAATAAAGGATTCTGTCGCCGTCTGATTTAACACAAGACTTTCAGCAGCCGCCGTCGAAATCCTCGACATCTTAATTGGAAGGATTACTCTTATTTGAACATTATTAAAAAGGCCACCGAACTACCCTCCCCCTCCACTTCAATAAATCCGTTTCCAAAACTTTTCTCGTAAATCAACAAGAGGCACAGATTATTTTTAAGTCTACCCTAACTTACTTCGACATTTTTTTTAATATAACTAAGGGCCGAATTTGTTAAAAAGCTTTTAGAATGTGAAAATTTAATGTTTTCGTGTAGAAGTAAATACATATCCAATGCATTAAGGCTAAGTTCTTTTATTACGTTATTGCATCAAAGTTCATATAAAATGAATGTACCTTTATAATTTAGATAATGGATAAGATTTTGTTGATCTAAACGACTTTTAGTTGTACTTACCTAATGTTATTTTCGTTTATTTTTAAATAAACGTCTCACCGCGAGTCCTAACCTAAGCAATCGCCCACTTGAATATGCGAACGTATATCACTAATTTTCGCATACAGAAAACCAAAAGGTGTCCTCTGTCGGCGAGACTAAGAGTTTGGGTTCAAATGCGGATCAAAATGAACGTGACAGTCGCGTGTTCGCGCGAGGATCGCTTTGGTTAGGACACGATCCTGTTACTTTATCTTTTATACTTTGAATCATTTAAATTAATCAATTTGCCAGAGCACGTAACTTTCATTTAAACAATTTTCATTAAAACAGAAATAACAAGACAAATTCTTTTGAACGTTACAAGAATGCCAAATAGATTTTGGTGAGCATCATTTCAAATGACAAGCGGTTTCGTTGCCAGAGTAAAATAAAAGAAAGCAAAATAAATTGAATTTACAACGTTGACAATGCCGCAATATTGTAGCTTTATATGAATATTATTCAGAAAAGAAAGGGTTTTTTGGGTCTCCGTGATGTACTGGAATATTTAGATGCTAATATAGTTGTTTCTGCGACACAAATAATGTTGAATATGTCCGTTATGTTGGTGTTTTACGTAGAGATTTATGTAACTCGCATAGAATGTGTGTAAACGCTTTACGACTTTATTTTGCTTAAATATTCTCGCTTTATATTTTTGTTTGTGAGAATTGTGAGAACAAAGATACTATTCTTCGGTTTTACGTTATCACCTCACAATGTTGGGCATGAGATACCATATCATCATCATTATCATCATAACAGCCGGAAGGCGTCGAATGCTAGGCATAGGCCTCCTTCAATTGTCGCTACATCGACCAGTCTTGTGCTTCTCACATCCAGCGCATTCCCAGACTGATTGTAAAGTCCGAAACAAGGGTCCTCCGAAGTCAAATGATATTCGTAGTATTTTTTTTTTGACATTTTCCAAAAATGAATCACTTTTATTCAATAGAATAAACTAGCTACATACATTCATCATCATCATCAGCCTATAATGTTCCCACTGCTGGGACACAGGCCTCCTCTCTATGAGAGGGATATAATAATTAAAAATTCGTAGTTGTTCATGCTGTGGCGTTAAAGTTGCCGCCAAACAGCCATAATAAATACTTCTCGTCTAACTGGTATCTAACGAAAATAAAAAAACTGGCCAAGTGCGAGTCGGACTCGCGCACGAAGGGTTCCGTACCATAAACCGAAAATAAACACGTTTCTTGTATGGGAGCCCCTTTTAGTTATTAAATAATTTATATTTTTATTATGTGTTGTTATAGCGGCAACAGAAATACATAATCTGTGAAAAAAAAACTTTTGAACAAATTTCAACTGTCTAGCTATCACGGTTCATGAGATACAGCGTGGTGACAGACGGACGGATGGACAGCGGAGTCTTAATAATGGGATCCCGTTTTACCCTTTGGATACGGGACCCTAAAAAGGGACAATCACCTACCTAGGCACGTAGTTAAAACTAATAACCTTCTACAACAAGAAAGGCAACAAAAAGACTGACATACCCAACTATGAAGCAAAATCTTTCACCCACAAATACCGAGACCCTAAAAACTAAAACGTCACATTGTGCCAAAAGCCCAGTGGTAACAAAAACTGGCCCATAATTTAGAATTAGGCTGTCTACACAAGGGACTGCTTACACGTAATTGGTTTGTTAGGAAAACGTCGCTTGTTGCTAAGAGCGACGGAAATTACGCACATTAGGTACATGTTACTTGTTGGTACGGGTCCTAGGGGTATGTTTGTTTTAAACGTTGGTTGGAGGCATTGGTTTTTTGGTTAACGTAATATTAAATTATGATACTTGTTACAATAATTACATTACCGAGTTTCCTCCGTGCCTCAGAAAGCACGTTAAGCTGTTGGTCGCGGCTGTCGTTTGTAGATTTTTGACAGTCATTCCAGGTAGTCAGTGGCCCGAAAGTCTGACAACCGGTCTTACCAAGGGGTATCGTATTACCTTTTACTAACTGGGTTGTAGAGATCAGATAGGCAGTCGAAAAAAACTGGTTAGACTGGAAGCCGACATAGGAGGGAAAAGGCTAAGCAGATGATTGGAAAGCATAATGTTTATTGTTAGTAAACTAGGACGAAGAAAGGCAGTTCTGCATCGTGTCGAGAACTACTTACCTTAAATAAAATTTATATTTCTCAGCAACTCCACACACACTACTTACCACTTAGTAAAAAGAAAGAAAAGAAAGAAAGAAAAGAAAGAAAGAAAAGAAAGAAAGAAAAGAAAGAAAGAAAAGAAAGAAAGAAAAGAAAGAAAGAAAGAAAAGAAAGAAAGAAAGAATAAGGTTTATTTGACGTCAGTACATTGAGCACATAGAATAAAAAAGATACAAAATAACAAAATAAATGAATAAAAAAAGGAAAATACATGATATATAATTGTGCTGTGTGCCTCACGGCTGCGCCAAAAAGGTCCATTTCAGCACTCTTATCACATTTCTTTTTTAGTACTTTTACCTGGGTCACCAAATACAGCCTTCCTTCGAAAATAACACAAAATCGGTAGTTTACTGAATCTTGTGACGGGTTCAAAGATTCAAGGGTGTGGACATTACTGACAGTTGAGTGTCTTATGAAGTCACATATCACTTCTGTGCGCCAATACGATTATCCTGAATGACTGCTCAGGGGATATGGTCGAGGTGGGAAATGTTATTTTCCCTTTTTAGCTAACAACAGCATATTCATACTATTACTAATACTTAACCAGTAGTTAGGAAGTAATACTAAGCGTAGTGAAAGGATATTTACTTATACAAGATATTACAAACGCAAGATAAACGTAACTAAAAGCTTCACAAGTGTGCAAACAACGAGGGTCTGAAGTATTCCTCGTTAAATATACTTCAGAAACTTTTATGACTTTCACGAAGTACATGTGAGGTGGGATGACACAATTTTGTGTGTATTGTGATAACGGGGTGTGAGGAGGATCATTCCGGTGCTCCTCTTCACGGTTCTGGTGAATAAAATATTATCTGAAGGCCGTTTGTGGCCGTGTACTGAGACCTTAGTAACAAGGCATACGTAGGTAGATGAAATGTTGGTAAATTCAAACGATTCCAGAGGCACGAGTTTTGACGTTTTTCGTAAAGTGAAAACGTCGGCTTAAAAAAAAAAGAAATTCAAATCAAATCATAATTTATTTGTTAAAATAGGTAAAAAATTTACATATCTTATATTTGAATAGAGCGCTATGTCATGCCGGGAGGCGTACAAATATGGTGTGCAAATCTAGCATAAGATAACATATCATTTACTAAAATATTTTAAAATCATGCATAATTATGGTATTAAATTAGAAAATAAATTTAACAGTTACATATTGTCTAATGCTCCAATTATGTCAGACAATTCAAAAATCTATGACAAAATAATTTAAATGTCAAAGTTATTTAATGTCAATAATAAAAATAAAAAAAGACAGGAAAAAAAAGAAAAAAAAAGTAAAAATACTCGTTTCACAAATAATATTTTTATAAGTTAAAGAATTAGCCGCCGCGCTATCGCATTAAGGAAACACGTGTAATGGATTTTAATAAAAATAAACAATAGTAAATATTCTATAATCCTCATTGGTGAGGTTCTTCAGAAAGGTCAGGTGCGTAGTGCTCGCAACCGGCGTGCGTGTATGACCAGATGTATGAATGTGGACGAGGCAAAAGGAGTATGTAAGGATCGTAGCAGGTGGCGTTCTGTGGTTTCTGCCTACCCCCATGGGAAAAGGGCGTGAGTTTATGTATGTATGTATGTAAATAATCTATTCATATTTATGGATGATACTGATTGTGCTTGTGGCAAACAATTTACGTAAAATGCTGCAGGATATTGGTTAGACATCGTTGGTTGAGTATTTTCGATTCACAAGTTGACGTATCGTCAAAACTCGCACGACGGCTGAAACTGTACAAAACCGGTTTCTGCGGATCTTTCACTGTACATAAAATATATACAAAGCGAGGTCACGTTATACTGGAAATGTAAAGCTTGATGTGTCGCCGTGTGTACTAGGGCCTCTGTACCATTTTGGTTTAGATTTTTGCGACAGTTATAATTTTGTGCTTTATTGTATTAACTTCGTATAAAGACGTTATTCAATAGCATCTGGACAGAACTTAGGAATTGCCTTTTTTCTGTAACGTAATAAACCAGCTAAGGTAAGCTTATTTTCTTACAAAGATCTACGAACATCGATCGAAAAAAAAGGGTATTTCAGTAAAAAAACCTTGGATTTTTATCCTATTTATTACCCCTTTTATAACACACTTTTTCTTTTATAATCTCATAATAGCACTGAAACCAGCCAGTATGAAAAATGCATCTATGGCGTAAAAAACCGGCCAAGAGCGAGTCGGACTCGCGCACGAAGGGTTCCGTACCATTATCTATAAAAACGGCAAAAAATCATGCCTATTGTATGGTGGCCCCCCTTAAATATATAACTAAATATTCTGTGAATACTTCAAGCGTCTACCTGTCGCCATTATTAACATCGAGCAAAAAATCACGTTTGTTGTAGGTATGGGAGCCCCACTTAAAAAATATTTTATTCTGTTTATAGTATTTTTTGTTATAGTGGCAACAAAAATACATTATCCCTGAAAATTTTAACTGTCTAGCTATCACGGTTCATGAGATACAGCCTGGTGACAGACGGACAGACAGACAGACGGACGGACGGACAGCGGAGTCTTAGTAATAGGGTCCCGTTTTACCCTTTGGGTACGGAACCCTAAAAATGAACTCAATCGGATGCACTTCAGAGATCGCTTTGAAGTGATGAAGTCTTGCAGCTCTGGCTCTGGCAAGGAATTTATGATGCATCGAAATTCCGATAGCACTAATGGATATTAAGAAGAAAAAGAGAGAAGATGATGGCTGAGAGTTTCGAATGTCACTACATTAACCATTCTTGTATGCTTAATGTAGTGACATTTAAGCATAAATGATAGTTTATTTAATTATTTTTTAAATTTGTAATTTATATTATTTCTAATTTTGACTTTGCCAATTTTATTTTAATTTGTAATTTAATGTGACTGTGTCAATTTAATATTGAAATTTTAATTTGTAGGAAATATGGTCTTATTTTTATTTTTCTAATAATTTTATGATGATCGAAATAAAGGAATTGAATTGAATTGAATGAATAAAACCAGGAAAACATTACGCCTGGTTTTCCCAACGGGTTAGACAGACAGAGACGTATCAATAGTAATAGGTACACCAGTATTTCGTCAAGTATGTCTAAGTACCATTTAATGGGCAAGCCTATTACCATCAATCGGGCATATAGGCCCTAGGTTACAAGAAATTCCAGAAAGTCAAACACAAAATCGACATTAAATCAGTTTTGTTGAACTTAGTTCATTTGTTGGCTAAAAAAGAAGTTTTGTTAATTTAATAATGTTTTTTAGAATAAGTATAATTTAATTTTAATTGTATGTTTTGTGTTGAAATTTTGTGCCAAATAATGAGTCGTGTAACTTGATGCTGAATAAATAATAATAATAAATAAAAGGAATTAATGGTTGTATTCAGCTGTTTAGTAAAGCTGTCGAATTATTTGTGAAGCTCTGGGTTGCATTAAATAATAACAACTTTTCTTACAATACACAACAACGGCCATAAAATATTTGATCCAGTAAACTATCCAGTAAATCACTAAAGTCCTCCGCCATGTCTGTTTGTCTGTTCGCGATAAACTCAAAAACTTCTGCACTGATTTTCATGCTGTTTTTACATTTTTTGGATAAATTGGTTTTCGAGGAAGGTTTTAGTATATAATTTGTCAAGTGTTTGTATACATTGGCTAAAATATAATGATATTTGTTGGAGGTGTCGGAAAGAAATAAGCCGTCTGGGAGCTTTCAACGAAAACAAAATAGGTCTATAGAAAAATCAAGCATGGCATATGTCTACCTCTTAAGGATAACATACTATATCCATTTTAATACTTTAAAACGGGATCAAAATTTCATGATGACTTTTCGTCGCGATAACCGACATCCACGCGTGCGAAGACGCGGTCATCAGCTAGTAGGCCAATAAAAAACATACCCTTTTGTTGTACTACTTAATGTCTTCTTTGTGTAGCTTTACTATTTTTTTCATCTGCAAGAGAACCAAGGCTACCGAAGAATTGCCAAACTTAAGTGGCAACCCGCGCCCTGCTCGCAGAACGGATGGGTGATGGGGCTGAAAAGTTCTGGAGTAGCGAGCGCGAACCGGAAGACGTTGCATTAGAAGGCCTCCCACTAGGTGGACCCATGACCTGGTGAAGGTTGCGGGGATCTGCTGGATACGAGACGCACGAGACCGGTCAATGTGGCGACACTTGAGGGAGGCCTATGTCCACCAGTGGATGTCTTTCGGCTGAATTGATGACGATGACTAATTTTTGTGTTAATTTTAACAAAGTAAAACCTTGTATGACATTATTATGTAGGTACCTTTTTTTGTTTTGTCTTTTTTCGGATGGAAAATCATCAAATGACTTCTTCCGCTCTGGGCAGAGCAGAAGGGAGTGGCAGGCTTGTACTGACTAAAACCCTTCCATGTTCCTTCCTTGCCCTTTGTGTTCCAGGGCCGCGGTATCTCTTTTGAACAGTCCCGCAGCCCATTATGTACGCACACCAGCAGGTCAAGCTGTCAACCCGAAACTGACAGATTTTCCTTATCAAACTTTAACCTAATATTTTAGCAATAAAGTCGAAAATCTATTAAAGAAATCTGATAGATTTTAGTAGCTTGCTGTGGTGATGCCTGTACATACCTCAAACATATTTGTGATATAGCACAGATATTTCTGATCCAACTGAATAATGAGAAAAATCTTAGTTTATCTCTACAATAAAATGCGTTTGATATTCTGCTGACACTAAAATATCTTAAAGTCTGACAGCTCACAATTAACAGTGTCAGCATCAGACAGGTTTCAGTTCTGTGTAAAATAATTTTAAAAGCTACAATTTTCTGACTCCATTTTTTGATTTTAATATTTTTCTAGACTTCTTCAAATGGGTATAAATAACTTGATCCTATAACTAGCAGTTATGAGAAATTGAGCAAATGATTGAATTGGGCAATGGAGAGGTCTATGCTGGGAATTTTCTTGTGTGATCGAATCAGAAATGAAGACATCCGCAAGAGAGCCAAGAAAATTGGCAGCCACGTCTCTGCAGGATTTCATTGCAATAAGAAGTTTACGCTTAGAACTTCCGATGAAACCGCAACGACTGCAGCTATGCTTATTAGCTATGATTTTTCCTCAAGACATAAAATCAGAAGTGCATCAGCTATTTCAATCCAAGGCTATGTCTACAAAACGGTGAATTATCATGGGGAAACCGGAAAATCTTGCAACCAAAAAATCAAAAGCATGGAACATCTTCAACCAAAACAAATGGCTTAATAACGGCTTTTTATTGTTTGCCTCAATATCATTTTTTGTATTATTAACTGTAAGCCACCCAAATATATTTAAAAAAATAATAATAATAAAATAAACACTGGGCCCGTGTGATAGGATACAGCTCACCCCCCCCTCACGGAGGGGCTAGTTAGTTTTAAGCTAGTTTCCCCAGAAGTGGAAATATTTTGACCTGGTAACGAAATTCATCATCATCATCACATCACGCCTCTTATCCTCGAAAGGTTAGGCAGAGGTGTACCTAATAGTACAGTCATATTTCGCCAATTATGTTTCAGTCCCATGTAATAGGGGGCGACCCTTTTGCCATCCTCCTCCTCCTCCTCCTTCCGTCGTTTTCCTCAGTGCTGAGGGTCGTGACTTCCCTTCTGCATTACTTTATCACGTATGATGTTTCTCCATCTGTTTCTGTCCCTGGCGATGTGGAGGGCGTTGTGGACTGTAAAGTCAAGGACGGTGCGGATCTGGTCAGACCAACGTATCGGGCTACGACCACGAGGTCTTTTTCCATTTACTTTTCCGGTCACGATGAGCTTCTCGAGGTTGTCACCTTCTTTTCTTGCAATGTGACCGAAGTATTCTAGGACTCTGCGCAGACACTCAGACGACAGCCGCGAGGAGACTTAAGTTCTCGCAATATGGATACGTTAGTCCGAAACGCTTCCCAAGTAATACGGAGCATCCTTCTCCAGCACCACATATCAAAGGCGTCAATGCGTTTGCGATCTGCAGCTCTCAGTGTCCACGTCTCAGCGCCATACGAGAAGATCAAAAATACTAGAGTCCGTACCAGTTTGGTTTTAGTTCTAACGGATATGTTACGATCTCTCCAGATCTTTCCAAGCTGATACATGGCGCTCTTAGCCAAGCCAATTCTCCTGCGCACTTCCTTCTCGCACGACCCATCGTTACTGATGCTGGAACCCAGATAGATAAAGTTGTCCAGTGATTCTATTCCTAACGCGCCAGTGAGTTCCGGCTTCCCAGATCGGTCAACCACCATGACCTTGGTCTTGGATCTGTTTACAGAGAGTCCCATCTCCTCGGTAATCCGCTCCATTCTGTCTAGAAGTGCAGCCATTTCCGACTCATTTGCTGCAAGAAGAGTAGTGTCATCGGCGTAGCGCAGGTTGGTGATTTTCACGCCACCAACTGTGATGCCACCCTCCCAATTTTCACACGTACGTCTCATAATGTGCTCTCCATAGGCGTTGAACAGAATGGGCGATAAGATGCATCCCTGGCGTACTCCTTGGTGGAATTTGAAGGGTTTTGATGATGTTTTATTGACCCTTACGACTCCTGTGTTTGCTTCATACAGGGTGCGAAGTAGGCCGATGAGATGATTCGGTACTCCAAGTTCCTGCAGGACTCTCCATAAGCTACTCCACTTGACACAGTCGAAAGCTTTGCTGTAGTCAACAAAACATAAAATCACTGGCATATCAAACTCGTATGCCTTCTCGACGTGCTGCCTGACATTGAGAATCTGCTCTCGCGTACCTTGCCCTTCACGAAACCTGCTTGCTCCTGCGGAATTTGCCAATCCAGGTAGTGGCGGAATCATTGTTGAGAATATGGAGCAAGATTTTGCTGGCATGAGATGAGGGACAAGGTTCGATAATTGCTGCAGCTTTTTGTTAATCCTTTCTTGTGCAGGGGAAGAATTACGGATTTCGACCAATCCAGCGGCCAATCACCGTTTTGCCGGACGTGTGAGCAAATCTTGAAAATTGTCTCTACACCCACGTCCCCCATGGCGTTAAGCACCTCTGCTGTTATTTGGTCGCTCCCTGGCGCCTTCCTCATCTTAAGAGACCGTAGAGCAGCAGATACTTCGGAGCGAAGAATCATGGGTTCCAGTTCTAGATCCTTCCAATCCGGGATAGCTCCGGGTGTTAAGAGGGGGTCTGTGTACAACTGCTCACAGTAGGCACGCCATCTCTCGGCAATGCGGTCAAGCTCGTATAGAACAGTGCCATCGGCATCCTCTATGACCCACGATTTTGCTTTGAACTGCTTGGAAAGAACTCTAACTTTCTTAAAAATGTCTGCAGTTTGTAGCTTGTTCGTGTGACTCTCAATATCAATGAAGTTGTTCCTGTCGCGGCGACAACTGGCTTGGATAGCTCTGCTGAGCTCGGAGTATTCGGTCAAAATCGCCCGCTCTTGCAGACCCCTAGTCTTTAGATCCTTCCTGCGCTGTATGAGCTCCCACGAATAATCGGAGATCCAACATTTTTTCTTTCGCTCTGGCTTCTTTTTACAGATCTGGTCCAGTGTATCGTTGATATGGCCTTTTAAGTCTTTCCACTGTACGTCAGCGTTAGCGTGTTCATGCGTAGGACAGTGCTTCAATGTTGCCTCTAACGCTTCCCGAAAGATCGGTTGTTCCGAAGGATCCAGCCGTCTAGGCTTTGCTGGTTGACGGCAAGGCGCCTTTAAGCGCAGCGAGACGTTGGCTACGAGTAGATTATGGTCCGAACCGCACTCTGCGCCGGGAAAGGTCTTCTCATTTAAAACAGAGGATCTCCAGCGGTTATCTATGATGATGTAGTCGATTTGATTTCTGTGCCTATCACCTGGAGATCTCCACGTATACAAGCGTCTTGGATGATGCTGAAAGTACGTGTTCATAATGCTGAGATTTCTATCTATACAGAACTCAATCAGTTTTACACCCCGTTCATTCCTTATGCCAAGTCCAAACTTTCCAACTGTGCTTCTGATATGATCATCAGCAAGTGTACTACCGACTTTGGCATTCCAGTCACCAAGGATCATTTTAATTTCCCGGCCCGGCATTGAATTCAACGTTTCCTCCAATTTCCCATAAAAGTCTTCAATTAACTCATCTTGAGCTTGTGCCGTCGGTGCGTATATTTGTACAATATTCAGCACATACGGTTTAGTGTTCAGCTTCATTGTCAAGATTCTATCAGATACCGGATTATAACCGAGGACATATTTGTTCATGTGTGGCGGCAAAATGATTCCGACTCCATTCGCACTCGAATTTTCACAGCTTGAGAACTACATGGTGTTCCCTGTCGCAGTAGTAAAGTGGCCATTACCACGCATGTGTGTTTCGCTGACGCCTAGTATGGAGATATTATGTGACTCCATTTCCTTCTCTACGATGGTCAGTTTACCCGCTTTTAGCAGTCCTCGGACGTTCCAAGCGCCAATACGGTGATGGGTTCGTATTGAGATCTTCTCGATCTCAGCTGATGTGGCATCGACAGTAGCATCCCTTCCCTCTGAGGCCTGTCGATTCACCCCAGGGAAAGCTTCGGTCGCCAATTTCACACCATCCAGACCGGGCACTGGGTGGCGCTGATGGTTAGTCGGGTCGCCCAACATGCTCACTCTCTCTGTTTCTGATTCCATAAGGGGGGTTTTCATGGGAAAATAAGCGCGGTGGTTTCCCACGTCTTTCCACGTCAGTCTTTAAGAGGGTATTTAGATCCTCACGGTCACTGGTAACCGTCCTGTGGACACTAGGTCCTCTCAGGGCTGTCGGGTTAGTTACCGCCGCCCGATACTCGGCGTTGACTGTTTTACGGTATGGGTGGGTCTCCTCCATACCAACCCTCCTCCTTTCTCATTCGGGCTTGGGACCGTCAATGGCGGAGTTAAGTTGCCATCAACCGGACACAAATCCAAACTCCGTAGCTGCTACTGAGTAATTCCTGATGGAAAAACCCAATAACACTTTGCCCGACTCGGGAATTGAACCCAGGATCTCAGTAGTTCCGTTTGCAACCCCAAAACCAACGAGGCAGTTCTAAATTCATCATGCACAACTTGTTCACCAGCCATAGGTCTCAACTAAGCCAGGACAGCCCGCGAAATTTTCATACGTTTTTTATGCCAGTCGGTGTCCGGCTGTTTGTTGAACAAAATATTTGCAGCCGTAATACGTATATATCGGATTCGGTCATTGGTATGGAGTTAAAATGAATCGCAGTACGCCTGTACGTCACACGACCTACTTACCCACCACAGCGTGCTCAACAGAGACCTGATGTTTTCAGCTCGAGGCGAGGACGACAGTCAGTGTCTGATCGCAGCCGAGTTGAGACCTTATAGAACTGTACCCGACTCATTGTGTCCCGTGTTATTGTATTAAGTTGTAATCTCAAGTAATTCGTTAGTTCTGCTAGAAACAGTGTTTAGCACCCAGTGTGTTTTCGTGTTTTAGGCTCGAGCCTAACGGAATAAATCCTGACGTTTCCGACGTATATATTTACAGAATTATAATAATTTAAATCATAAATACAACCTTCTTGAGTCCATGGGGAAAAATCATTCAATGGGGTTAAATTAACTTAGACGACGGGTCTAAGTTAATTATTGATGATTTTTATTTTTATAGCTCAGTCAGCCATATTTGTTACGGGTTTTTATTTACAATGGGAAATCATGAAATGACTCCTCTCGCTCTGGGCTGAGCGGAAGGGAGTGTCAGACTTGTACTGACTAAAACCTATCCATGTTCCTTCCTTGCCCTTTGTGTTCCAGGGCCGCGGTAAATCCTTCGCAGCCCTGGCAGGCATCGGCCCTTGCGGGCTCCTCCTGTTTACTGACATCTCTTTGAGGCGCGCGTGAAACACGAACGCGCCGTCTACACCTGCCGTCATAAGACGGACGGACGGCGAGCTAGCCCATTATTCACCGTCCACAGTTGTTACGGTTTCGAATCATATTTTAATCAACATAAAATCTGACACTAACCTTCAAAATCCAAAAAACCTAAGAAAATTTTAATTTAAACTTTCAACAACAACCTTCGACAATCGTTAACAATCATACCAAGTTACCTTCATTCGTTTATTTAGGTTATTAAGACTATATCCTGTTGTTTTAATCAAATCAAGCCGACGCAACAGAGCCAATATTCACACCTTCAGAAACACAATTTTCGCTAACTACCTGTAGCTTCTGAACAAAGAACGGTGGCGAGAAGCGTAAAATAATAATTCTGCCAACAAAAGCCAGCCGGTTTGATAAAGCGATAGAAATATAATCCAACTAACAGAATTTGATTACGGGTGTAATTAAATTATGAGGGGAACTCAGGAATTGGGTGAAGGCTGTTAATGAGGTTACTAAGACGTAGGGCCAGGTGTCAAAGTGATGAAGAATGTGAGGTAGGAACCGGTGGATTTTTTTGGAAACTAAGAATAAATTCAGACGAGAAACGAAAGTTTGGCAACAGTGTTAGTAATAGTAGTATTAACACTGTTTTGCCTCTCTTTTTATAAATTGAAAGGTTTACAAACTAGCTAGCTGGTGACATTGAACGCTGACAGATACTTCAGTAAATGATTAGTAAAGTATTAAACATAACATCACGACTGTAATCCCTGAATGGTTAGGCATAGCTGTATCTAAAAAGTACATTCACATTTCGCCAGCTATATTTAAGTCATGTAATAGGGGTCGATTCTATTGCCAAGAAATACTCAGAAATGCTCACCACTAAACCATCGATGCACTCGAGGCATTCAGTTAAAATATATTAGTTATCTGTATTAGAATATAGGAATACAGAGGAAGAAGAAAGATAGAAGAAGAAGGAATATTAGAATATTTGTGTATCTTTTAGCAAACTCAAACTCTATTTCAATTAGACCTTAACAGGCACTTTTGAAGTCAGAAAAACAAAAAAAAGGATAATAACTTGTGAAAGTACTGTAGTTGCTCATTCCAAAGCGTCGATCTTTATGGAGAAGAATGGGCAAGAAAACACGTGACAAATATCGGAACTAAACCCGCCATCTAGTAATTATAAAACTCTTACTTAATCTCACTCATATGTTCAATTCAATTTATTTATTTTTCAGACCAATTAAAAAATTATGTTAGTTATTCAAAAATCAGAGACAAATAAATACACACTAATATTATTACTAAACGCAAAATTACATAAAAATACGTTCAAATTAAAATAATTCAATTCAAAATCTTCTATCAGTCCATTTAAGCTCATCTTATTCTTGTTTATTAAAAATAAAAATTAACAATTATAAAAATGAAAAAAAACGTTAACTAAGTAATATAAATAAAATTATAAAGTAATGACTAATATACTCAAAACTTTCCTCAAGTCATTTTCCTCATTCCTCCGCATCACATGCCCATACCAAGCCAACCGATTACCACACATTTTTGCAGGCAGTTGAATGTCAGCGTCATTCAGGTACCAAAAAATACTTGTATTAATCTGTGCTGTGTCATATACTGCTATTTTCCATCTCCGTTGTCATTTACGTGATTGTACATTAAGGTTTACATTTATTTATTTATTGGAAACTCAACAGCTTATTATTAAAAGACATTTTATGTGAAATCATCATTCATACATCACTGATCTCTTTGTAGAACAAAGTTCAAATACTATCTAACTAGAGCTGTTCAATTAAGGCGATTAGGTATCTGACCAAACCATTGGATCCTTAGTCGTTAGCCCCTCTAGTAATTTACTTTGACAAAATGTCCTACTTTTTACTTTACTTTGTGTCGTTCTCAACTGGGCTTTGTAATCCACTTAATAAGCTTGCTTTTGAAAAGGAATATAAATTAAATACTTAGATCGAATTTCGCGTTCAGGAGATAACAGTAATGATGAGCTCTTGAACACAGTTTAAATGTGCTGATCACGTTCAATTTCATCAAATCAATTTATCATCTAAATTTGTAAGCATACATACATAGATACATAATTTTTTATTTATCTTTATTTTTAGTTGTTACAGCGGCAACAGAAATACACATTCTGTGAAAATTTCAACTGTCTAGCTATCACAATTCATAAGATACTGCCTGATGACAGATGGACAATGGAGTCTTAGTAATAGGGTCCTGTTTTTACCCTTTGGGTACGGAACCTTAAAAAATTATAGATCATCCACAGATACATAAATCATCAGGACTGTAATTCCCGAAGGGTTAGGCGAAAATGAACTTATGGAATTCTCAGATTTGCTAGATAAGTTTACTTGTTTAAGTCCCATTTACTACCCCGCTTACTGACGGTCCACTACTTTTCACCCACCCTTATGCCCGGCCTGAGTAATGAGATTGAAAAGAGGTCGACCGACAATGAGCTTTATAGTACCTACGGTGGCGACCGTGTTGCTATCGACTGGGCACAAACCTTGCTTCAAAAAAACCTGATGGAAAACCATTTTAATGAAAGAAAGAAAAAGTATTTATTAGCCCGCATAGGACAATACACACAAAAAGGAAATGGTTTTAAAATTAACAATGCAGTAAAATTATATTAAAGTTAACATTAAAAAAAAATTAAAAACAAACGAAATTTGTTTTGTACGAGGCCAAAAGCATCTCAGCATGGTGCTGTAACATTAAAAAAAAATAGTGTGTGTGTACTTAGTACGCACGTAAGAAGTTATACTTCTTTGACGTATAAAACTAAAATGTTGACTAGCTAACTTCAGGGTGTATTTTGACTAGCTTACTTCAGGGTGTCGGTTTTTCGTGACGGTGTGCGCGCGCATCGTAAAAATTTACTCTCATAATTTTTCCCTAACGCGCCAAAAGAAGTATAACTTTAAAAAACGTCACGTCAACATACGCTGGTATTCTGATAGGGCCCAAAGTGAAGTCACGGTCAGGCACGATTAAGAATAAAAACAACATAAAAATATAGTGTTAAGTTAAACAAACAAATATAAATATGTGAGGTATAGTAAATACGAATTTTTGAAGAAGAAATTTATAATAATTAATTTGCCTGACCTAGGAAACGATCTCTGGACCTCACGCTCAACATATTTGCGACCATTAGACCGACGATAAATAAATACCTTCTAGTTTCATTGCTGCATCAACTATGAAAACAAAAATATTTGAAACAGTTGTAAATCGTGATTTTTTGTTTTACGATGACGAGTCGGAACAGTGACGAGTTGGGCATAACTCATATTTCCTAGTTATGTTGACATTTTCCAGCTTGTTTTTAGATTTTATTTCATACGGTATATACACTTTTATTAACCAAAGTTATTTCTGTCAACACTTCTATTTTTTAAAACAGTGTTTTATAGTATTTCTAAAAAATTTTTTGAGGTATTCCTCGAAGCGCTACCATTTTGAGGCGCACCTAATGAGGCGCTCCTTTTTTATTCCTCGGAGCGCACCTTTTAGTAGTTAATATTTATAATTTCTATCTGGAGCGCTACTAAAAGGTGCGCTCCGAGGAATAAAAAAGGAGCGCATCATTAGGTGCGCCTATCTATTTTTCAGTATTGCATGTTGCATTTTCAGATGGTGTAGCTACTAAGCGCGGTTAGCAATAGGGTGGGCTTGTGAAAGAAATTCTTTACGAAACTCTTTTTCAATTAGTGATTTGTGGCCACCATTAACTGCAAAGTTAGTTGTTATAACTTTAGCAAACTGTCGTTAATTCTTGCTGGTGGTAAAACTACTGGCCAGGGGTAGGTAGAGTTAATTCCTTTCCGCAAAATCAATTTCTTTTTAAAAGGTGTTAACTTCGTTCAGACTTTAATTTGTCGAAATTCATGTTACGTGTATCTAGGATATACACTACCTTTTGCTAGGCTTTATTACTATTACGGTCTGGCAAAATGTTATTGGGTTTTTCCATCAGGAATTTCCCACTAGCTCACTAGCCATGGAGTCTGAATTTGTGCCCGGTTGATGGCTTGCCACTTACTACATGGGACTTTAACGTACCTGGCGAAATGTATAGGTGTACTATTAGATACACCTCTGCCTAACCCTTAGGGGATTACAATCGTGATGTTATGTTAGTACAGTGGATGGATGCAGGGATATTGGTTCCACTTTCACACAAAAACTACTGACCCGATTTGAATGCAATTTGGCACACAGATAGTTTATAACCTGAATTAACACATAGGATACTTTTTATCTCGGTAGCACGAATCCGGTGGGACAATTACCGAACTCCACACAGACGAAGCCGCGGGTATAAGCTAGTAAGTTTATAAGATAGGTGTGAGTGTCACACAACTTGACACATGTAAGCCCCGCGGAGATGTCCCAAAAGTTCAGATCCCGTCATAACATGGACGGAACAAAATAACTTAATTTAACTTTCGCCACAGCCTTCCGTGTCGAAACTCGAAATAAAATAGAAAAGAAAATATCCTCGCTAACTGATTGCTTCATCAACCCAAAAAGCAAAGAAACACGAGACCCGCGAATTATTTTCTTACTTATAAACCGAAAAGTTTTTCTTATGACCCGGGAAAATTGGCCGTGATTTAGTTTCACAGTGGCTTTTAAGGCTAAAGCAGATCTTTGGGGTAATTGCGTAAAACATTCGCTTTTCAAATGCTACTTTTTTGACAGTTGAACGATATTCTTTAATGTTTTTTCTGACGTACAAAGTAATGAATTACTAATTTCCTTCAAAATCCGTCTTCAATAGAAAAGTCACATCTGTAACAAAAAATCCAAGGCACAGGCAAAACACAAATTACAATAAGCATAGTTGTAATAAGAAATGACAAAAATATTAATTAAAATACTTAAAAAAAAACAAGAAAAAGTCACATTTCGTTCATCCTTTCACAGAAATTCAAACATTCGCGACATACGTCTACCCATCTCGAAGCAAATAAATCTCACTCCTGTGTCGATGCCAGTAGAGCATTCAGTATTGACAGAGCGCGAACTAACGGAGGGTTAAAATGAGAAACTGTGCGTGCGGACTTCCAATAATCTGTATACACGCCGTCTCAGTTGATATTTTGATGATGAGGTCGGCTTCCAGTCTAACCACTTGTACAGCTTAATTTCGACCAGTATTTATTTGATGCGACTGCCTAAAATCTGACCTCCACAACTCAATACTTAGTCTTCACAGAAAAGTGTACAACGCGATTGGGGTTACTGGTTAAATATTCTTATTATTTACACGAAGTTACAGCGAAAACCAACAATACGTCACAACAGAACATCACAAAATCATTTAGTATTCGTGTAAAAAAACTAAAGTATCATAGAAACATAACATAAGCAGGGTCAAAATAACCTCATTAACATAAGGGAGGCAGATTCGGTCTGTGGGTTACAGATAACTTTTGATAGGTATAGTCGGGGAGCCAGTGATCCGTGCCAGTCAGAATAGGCAGGGAGCTAGTTGAGTGTGACTTGTGCCGTGAGCTCGATCCTTCATAAGCACTTGGGACGTTTTCGCATTATTGGTAGTTTTGACTTCTAACGCTGTTAATATGAGCCAGCATGCAGTTCGTTTTTTGTTCTTTGGATGCTAGTTTTCATGTTGTTTAGTCCAAGATATGAAGAAGTTTTGTGATTTATTAACATTTCACAAACGGTTTTCCAAAATGAAGATTTTTTTTTAAACGTTACCCCACTCTAGGAATTTCTCCTGTAGCGTGGGTTCGTTGACAAGCATTTAAAGTCCCACAAACAAACAGCCAGAACCGGAACAATTACTTGTAGGCCATTTAGAGATTTGTTCAGTGCGAGGATCGAACGCGACCGCGACACGCTGCGCAGTAGCTCAGCTAATCGTTGAGCCACTGCACCAACCGATCGCAGTTAATCGATATTGTTTTACAAAGTTTGTATATTTATCTCTCTTTTTTTTCTCTCTTTTTTGATCTTTTTTTTTTTTTGTTTGTTTGTTTATTTTTTTGCTTGTATTTTTTTTTTTATCTATTCCATAATCAGACTACAACGTTCCCACTGTTGGGAATCAGGCCTCCTCTCTATGAAAGGACGAATTTCATGAATAAACTAGTTTGAAATAACAAAACTGAAGCGAGTCCTTCTCGGAATATATCAAAGCAGTCCCAAAAATATGTTATTTTAATTCCGAAACCCTAATTCACTGTCCGAAAAAGTAAATAAAAGAGGGTAAAAAGCAAGTTTCATCTGCTAGAACATCACAAAAGAATCGTGAATGATGTCAGCTCTCGCCTCACGAAATTCGCCAAACGAAGTTTCAAACTCAATTTGCATTTGGAATAGAAATAAAAAAAAATGACAATTGTGCTCAGGGAAAAAACGTGGAAATCGAATGAAGAGCGAGAACCCGAGATAGCATATTTATTAATCGCATTTTACAATTTATTACGACATCTCAATGCCACCAGAGCGAGAAATCAAAAAATTATGGAACATAAAAGGATGAAATTCACGTAGAAATTGCTTATTAGAAATGAATAAAAAGAAGTCATGAGGTACAGTCCCTTTTTGCACAATGGTGCTCGACAAAGGTAAGTATAAATACATTTTTGAAGGACAAAATTAGGTCATCATGACCTTTACCAAGACACAGCCCGTAATGTATTATGAATTTCAGACATAATATCGCGACTGTTTCCCCGGAGGGTTTGGCAGGTGTACTTTCAATATCTTTTATCCTTACTAATATTTAACAACATCTTCAAAAAACCGGCCAAGTGCGTGTCGGGCCACGCACAATGTAGGGTTCCGTAGTTGCCCATCAAAATATGCGGACACTTCCTACGGTCCGATTCGCTTCCGTATGATGATTTTTATTGTAATATAATTATGTAAAAACCAAACTTACATTTGCAGTTGAGAAACCTGTGCTCCCATACATTATGTTTAGAAAAATATATTACCCAAGTACATTTTATAAGTTGGTTGACTATTAATCGTAAACTTTCGTTTTTAATTTCGTTATACATACTACTACCGTGAATTTTTTCACACTCCCAAACAAAACCGTTTAGCTGGTAGAGCGGGGGGATCCTTGAGTCTAACAAAAATCATTCATCAAAACATTTGGGGTCGGCGCAACATGTTTTCTTCTTCCATTCTCCCCTGTCAGACGTCACGGCATCGTTTACTCCTTTCTCTTTCATATGAGTCTAACAAAAATAAGCACTTTAAAGCTTAATATTTCACAAACGTATCCCTTATAATGATTCTGACAAACTCGCAATATTTTTTAAAGACCTACAGCGACATCGAATAGGGTACACGAGTAAATCCCCCTCTACGTGTACTGGAGATACAAAAAAAAATACTTTTCAAGATTTTATTTTACCACTTTGTCGACGGAACTGATTTGTAAATACTACTATTACCTACTTATACTGCTACTATAATATTCATGCCGAATTACAGCTTTCTAGTACTAAGAAATTTAGAGCTAAGCTGCGGGCAGACAGACAAACAGACGGACATGGCGAAACTATAAGGGTTCCTTGTTGACTACGGAACCCTAAAAAGGAGGTCAATAACAATGCCATTTCAGCCGAAACATTCAATAGGATTATAAGTATTCTAGCCTACAAATCTCTACCGATTTTACAGTAAGGTGTCAAAAAAAAACATAACTGTAATAATTATTAATAAGAAAGTGATTCTGTCTGTCTTTTACCTTCTCATATTAAGTTATGACGGCTCAACCGGTTTTCAATTTGATTAAATATGTCACACATAAAATTAAAATACATTAAATATGACCATGCTAGGCTTAGGATATAGGATACTTTTTATCCCAGCTTTTAGTACAGCCCCGAGGAATAATTCCTGTCCTCCAAGCTGGTAAAGCAGAAGTTAATGGCTGTTTTAAAAGAAATATTATACTCTAGCACTTCGCCCGCGACTTCGTCCGCAAAAACAACCCATGAATAGTGTAGCTCTCAGTCAGTGTAAGAATTTTTAGAATTGAATTGTTAGTTCCGGAGATACATACAAAAAAAAATACCTGTTTATAATGTTAGTATAGATTAATCACAAGCACCGAAGCTTATAATCCTTCTCCTGTTGAGGAGTAGTAGTTAGCATGCCTAAGTATTCGTAAATGAATAGTTACGTGACAACAATGGAGCTCTTCTCTCGCAAATGAAAAACACGCTTGCAAAGTGAAAGGCATTCTTTCTACGTATGTTAGAGGTCCCATATACAGCGGTTTGGAAACAGGAAAGAACATTTTATGAAGCTTATTTAAAAAACATGAGACTGCACAATTGCATAAAAAAAGGAGTTTTAATTTTCCAAAAATTACCCTTAAACCAAGATGGAAGGGCAGTTGAAAAGTGCGAAATCAACGCGGGTACAGTACAGAGCTAATTGTTTATTAAAAGCTCAAAAACAAATTAGTGCTAATTATTACAAATGAGAAAATAAGAAAACATGATAATTAAGGTTGGGTAAACTTTAAGCGGGCGGTCATTGAAATTTTATTGTTATTCGTAATTCGAGAAAATCTAGGAACAATACGCTCTTGTCTAGAAGCATACGAAAGAATACAGAACTATTTATAATACCTATTTGCTGTAGCTTTTTATGCAATTTTGTTGTGTATTCAAATACTACAGCAAACAAGAAGTCTTTAAGATACAGTCATAGCTTTGAAAGTGTTAAACTAGCCGCCAAGTTTTGGACTGACTCAATTTGGATGGCCATCGACAAGCAAGCAAACAACAAGTCCCAGCTCTAAAGCTATGACTTCTCCTTCTAAAGAAACAGTGATGAAATTGGTGAGTTTTTTCAGAAAGGTCAGGCGCTTGTACTCGCAACCGGCGTGACGGAAGCAGTATGAGTGTTAGGTGGCAAGTAGCGTTCACCAGTTTCTACCTACCCCCTTAGGAAAAAGACTTGAGTCACCATACTCTTCCTGCCCTTGTCACATTCTATTTGGGGTCGGCGTAAAATGTTTTCTTCTTCCTTTCGGTACTGTCAGACGTCACGGCATCATTTATTCCTTTCTCTTTCAAATCATTCCTCACACAATCCATCCATCGTTTCTTTGGCTTTCCTCTCCCTCTCCATCCATCAACATTCATACCCATCACTCTTTTAGTGAAATGCATTTCATATATCCTCATTACATGTCCGTACCAAGACAAACGACTTCCTATCACTTTTTCTGTAACAGGCGCCACTATCAAACTGCTTCTACTAAACTCATTCCTTATTTTATCCATTTTTGTTACTCCACACATCCATCTCAACATTCTCATCTCCGCTGCATGCAATCATTTTTTATCCATCTTTTTCACAACCCAGCATTCTTATCCATATAGTACGATAGGTTTAAACAGTAAAAAGGCTCAAATTCTAATTCTCATTATTAGACTTGAGTATATGTATGAAAATGGAAAGTGCTTCATCGCTGTCACTGCGACCACAGACACTGCCATGAACATAGATAACTCCTCGAGCTTTGTACCAAATGACAATACGAGCACTTACAATAACTACGCACTGCGTTCGTACACGCGTTTGCGGAAATGATGTATTCAAACTTCGTGGAGGAGCTAGGAATTTGTATATGACAAACCTTCATAGCTCTTTATGGAGGAAGTGTTGTAGCTTGCTAGTTCATACAGTAGCATAGTTTAATTGTTGCATAGTTACGTGCTGGAATAAAAAGTTGAAGGAAACAGTAGGTAAAAGACAGTTCATTAAACAGGATGAAGGGACATTGACACGTCACCAGAAACCGTACATTCTAGAAACGGATCAACTGTCCCATACATTTTGACCGTGCAGTTCTTTATTGTTTTGTATGAGACAGCTAGGTTCACTTGGGTTTCAAAAATGAAACTGAATCCATGGTAACAGGCTGAGCGTCAATGTCCCTTCCACCATGTTTAAAAATATTAGTATAGCATGATTATATCCAGCACAAAATTCTATAAATGTTGAGGGAAATCGCTGGATACAGAGAATCAGTAGTTATGGCGAAACTTAAGCAAAGCTGAGGTCTAGCATTGTATTTTGGCTGCATGATGATTACATAAAACTATTGTCAAGTTTTGCTAAACTCAAGTGTAATCCTTGGTAACTGCATTGAACCCTTTATCAGGAAAAATCCTTACGAGTACCTCAGCTAATGATGCATAGATTATCATCATTTCATGCAAAACAAAAGGCCGGATCAGGCGGAAAGCCATCAAAACAATGGTATTTACAACAAAAGTGTCGCTGAAAGTAAATAACGATAGCAGGGGATGTTACGAGGGAAGTTTCAACACAATATCACTTAAGGGGTACCTCGCGGTGTAGAGCGGAGATCAACGTTATTGGTCGAAGTTCGACAGTAAAACGGAACGGATTAGCATTTTATTTATTTTGAATCCGACGGGGTTGCGAGGGGTGAAGGGGGAGTTTACGACCTCATTTTACATTCAAGTCAGCGGACCCGTGGACGAGTTACAACATTCGTGGACTTTGTAGTAATCAAGATGGCTGTCTATCTATCTTTCTGCGTTGGCGAGGTGGTTTTTTAAAGGAGTTTATTGAACGTGGGATTGGCTATGTTGGGTGTTTACACGTAATTTTAACCATGATTTAAACAGAATTATTGAAACACTATATAAGTGATTATGAATTATTCTAAGCTCCCGATTAATTAGCTCCAGAATAATTGATAATCACGAATGATACCCGGTAAGTGACAGTGTATGTATATAATTATTGAAGCTTTTCAGCGGACTGCCTCGTTAGTCTAGTGGTCTTAAGTGCGATTACTGAACATGAGGTCCCGGGTTCTATTCCCGAGATAGGCAAGTGTTATTGAGATTTTCCATCAGGAACTTTTTATTAGCAACTAAGGATTCTGGATTAATTGAAATCACTATGGTTCTTTACCACATTGTTCCACTACCTACCTTCATACCTTTAATCCATCAGTTTTCTGATATCTTACAAATGCTTGAAATGTAAAATCAGCCTGTAATATTCCCTGTGCTGGAACACAGCCCCTTCTACGAGTTACTTAGGTAAACGTATATTTGTGAAAGAAAATTCGTACTGTAACTTTCAAACACTGATAGTAATCACAGTCACAAAGCTACCCAAGGTTACTTAACTCAAGGCCCCGAGATACGACCGATCTAAATCTATTAATTACATGGAACCCAGAGGGAATTGTTTTGAATATATTAAATTAACGTTTGCTGTGATAATTCAGATAGATATTAGATTCCACACTAATATTCATAGTCGCATGAATTGTGTGTGTTATGATAAGACTAGCGTATGCCCGTATCTTTGTCCGCGTGGAGTTCGGTAGTTGTCCCACTAGATTGTACTTTTATATCTCGTCTACGACAGTAGAATAGCTGACCACTGCCCAGATTAGCCTGGTCAGGATTTAGTAACTTAGACACTATATTTATTGGCTCTGCATTGGCCTTCGGTCTAAATCTCGATACGGGTTGGAAGTCCTACATCACTCTATTTCCAATTATTTACTAATTCTAAGTTCAAGTTCTTTAAAGTAATAAATTCCATTTCCAGTTGAATTAACTTGTTTTTTTTTTCCAAAACAAGAATCCGAACTCTCTTATGTTAGTACGATCCAGTAGTTTCATAATCGTATACTGTTATAATAATATGTTCATGCAGGCAACTATCTGTATGCTAACTTTCATCGAAATCCGTTCTGTATGTAGTTTTTGCGTCAAAGAGAAACAAACATCCATCCATCCAACTATCCTCACTAACTTTTGCATTTTTAATATAAGCGAGATAATAAAAATGTACTGTTTGTCTGTGTGGGTGCTGTGTTGACCGCACGTTCGAGCGCCACACGCGCGCCTTAAAGAGATGTCAGCAAACAGGGAGGACCCGCAAGGGCCGATACCAGCCAGGGTTGCGGGACTGTTCGAAAGAGATACCGCGGCCCTGGAACACAAAGGACAAGGAAGGAACATGGATGGGTTTTAGTCAGCACAAGTCTGACACTCCCTTCCGCTCCGCCCAGAGAAGTCATTTGATGATATTCCAATTAAAAAAAAAAAGTAGGTGCTGGGTTCGATTCCCTGTCGGATATAGTGTTAATGGGCTTTTCCATTACGAATTTCTTATCAGTAGTCCCGTGGCATTTAGTAATTCGGCACAAATCCAGACTCAGTAGTTTGGATTTGTGCCCGGTAGATGGCAATAGGCTGGTCCCCTATTACATGGGATTGTAACATAACTGGCGAAATGTGGGTACACCCACTATTAGGCATAGTACAGCTTTACTTAATCCTGCGAGGATTGTAGCGGCACTACAAAAAGATACACAACGCCATCTATAAAATGCAGACCTAAAATCATAATTCTGAATCGCGCTACTAGAGTTATTCGCGACTTAAGACTATAGAAAAAGTCTTAAGTCGCGGATAACTTTAGTAGCGCGATTCAGAATTATGATTTATGGACTCGACCACGAAGGGTTCCGTACCATCATCTAAACAACATTAGACAAAAACCTGGCACCCAATGTAAGATTTAACTTGTGTTTAGGGTGCCAGCGTCCTCGCCTATGATTTGAACATGTAGCAGTACATAGTTGCAAGATGGGCACAGTATATCATCAATAAATTATTCTAAATTATTACAATTTTAGTAGCCCTACTCTCTGGTCGGGGAGTCATTTCTAAAGAACTTTACATCCTGTTGTTCATACCCTTATAGAATTACAGTCCTGATGTTATGATTCAGATAAACCCCATACTAATATTCATGAATGCATAACTTATGTGTACGGTTATGACTAGATTAACTTACTGTTTAGTTAACGATGAAATTCAATTCAATTCATGTTCCTAGATTGTGCGATTTACGCCTGACGCCTAATAATAAACCAGAGGGAGGTTTACTTACTTATACATAATACAAATATTCTTACATCATTCTATAACGGTTGTAAGAGGAGCTTGTGACTAAATAATAACAGCACGATTCGCTCGAAGGGGAATACCTACTTGAGTGCGAAAACCGTATCATCGAATTTTGTTTCTTCGAAATCAAAATCAAAGTATTTATTTCAAGTAGGCCAGTTACAGGCACTTTTGAATTGTCGACGAGATAAAAATGTAATGAAGCTACAGTCCCAGTCACAAGGCATAAAAACTGTGAAAGTACTGTAGTTGCCCATTCCCTAGCGTAGATCTCTATGGAGAAGAACGGGCAAGAAACTCCATGGACACTCTTTCAAATCAGTATATTTTTACAAAAACCTTGGTACCTGAAACCTGAAAACCTTTCAACGACATCTCTATACTGCGACGCCTTGTTAAATCGACGTCTTGTTACTGCGATATTTCGTTACATCGAAAAACTGTACTGCGAACCATTTTACTGCGTAAATATCATACTGCGAAGCCTTGTTCAATCGGTGTGTCGTTACTGTGATGGTGTTACTTACTTAGGAAAACTTACTTCTGACGACCTTACGGCGATAACCAAGTATATCACTTTTTTTTCCAAAACAATACCTACATTTTTGACATTTCTTTAAAAGCAGAGAGCGCCATCTGTCATGAATTTCAGTGTTTAAGTAAAGATTGTAGATCATGATCATAAATGATTAAACTTTAGGTAATTACATAAACATATACAAATTGCTGACGAATTTTGCACAGGCTCTCTGCTTTTAGAAAAACAACGCGGTCATACAAATAAAATAGACACGAAAACCGGCTTCCATTTTTTAAAAATAATATGAGTATGGATATAGAACAAAATTGTTAGTGCGTGTGGTTTGAATTTACAGATAAGTGTTTTGATGTGAACAAATCATTACCGGCGACCCACCTTTGGATACATAGAATAATTATTTATCATTTTAGTACATATTTGTAATGATTCCAAATAAATTATTCACATCAAAAAACTATTTCTAGATCTAGTTCAAAACCACACAGCCTATCAAACATGTTACAACAGAAACCGTATATTATAGCTAATCTGTGTCGTTATCTTGAAAATTAGTGTAATGGCGGGCCAGTGTCGTTCCATTCCATTAATTACTAATTATCGATATCCCACTTCCCTAGTAGCCTGAGCAGGCGACGTGTAATGAGTTAGCCGAAGAAATAATGTTATGAAAGAAATCTTGGGGCTGGTTTTTGGGCTTCTTGGCTGTGCCTAATCGGTAGTAAAATGAAAGCTAAGTAAAATAAAAACACTTTTAATCTGTTGAAGAACATAACATAATATCACGTCTGTAATCCCCGAAGGGTTAGGCAAAGGTGTACCCAATTATAGTACACCTACATTTCGCTAGTTATGTTTCAGTCCCATGTAATAGAGGGCTACTCTGTTGCCATTAATCGGGCGCAAATCCAGACTCCGTGGCTGCTACTGAGAAATTTCTGATGGAAAAGCCAATTTTGCCCGACCTGGCAACCGAACGAAGACCTCATGCTCTGCAATCGCGCTTGCGTCCACTAGACCAATTAGGCAGTCAAATCAAGTCAGTAAAATCAAGGCTGTTTAAGAACTGAAACTTTTTATGGCTTTTTTATTAATTATAGAGTATACCTGTACTTGATTTTTTTGGAGAACAGCCAAAATTTGAACCATTCTGCCATATCGTTTTTCAATACAATTTTTCATATTTTTCCAAAAACCCCACTTATAGGAAGTAATTCACGTACCAAAATTTCAAAATTGTAAACACTGTAAGTATGTTATTTTGTTTCTGTGTTCGATAGTTTATGGCCACCATTGTTCTTAACAATATCTGACACCTAAGCTTCTCTGAGTTAGCCATCAAAACTACCGGCTACTACTGAGAAATTTTTGATGGCGAGTCGAGCGAAACATCAGCGCCATTGCGGTGTTATTTCGCTTCTCTTTCATTTCTACGCGGAGTGACAGTGATCGCTGAGGCGCACTACCTGATGGAATACCCAATAACATTTCGATAGTTATACCTTCTCCATCAAAGAGATATTTTAGGGACAGGCGAACTATTTCAGTCTCCAGTTATTTTCGTACCATTATTCTGATCTAAAGCAGTAACCCCACTCACTCACTAAGCCTTAACGCAACTTGTGCAAACTTAGACAAAGGGAATCTAGTCAAGAAAAGCAACTATCTCAGACAGTTACTGAACTCAGACTTATCTAATATTATCAACATTTCTGAGTCAGACCGCAGCTTTCACAAGATAAGTAAGATCTGAGAATGATGCTAACCCTAACGAAGTGACCCGAAACTTGAATTTGTACACACTAAGACGATGGGACGGAAATTGTGCTATCTCCAAAGTTTAAATCGTCCAATCGGCATACAGGCCAATCGAGAGCCTCACTGAGTCAAAAATCTCACATTACTGTTTCGTCGACATGCCATTTGGATAGCATTGTCCCACTCGTGCTAAAATCGTAATATGTGAGATGTGCGAGTTCACTCTTCTCAGTGTCATCATTTTTTTGCAGGACCAAGGGTGTTATGTTAACAATAGAGAATACATAATTGTTCTGTAATTATCGCAGAAAACGAGTAATCGTGCCCCATGATGTGTGGAAACTAATTGATTGTTCTAAGTATGAGCCACAAACCAATTTATATAAACATTTCTTACTCTTGCTTCCAACAAAGTGGAAATATCTGCAGAAATTTACGACACAGTGGAAGCCGACGAATGTCAAGGACGATAGGACGACTGACACTTTCTTCAGACAACACTTGAGCTAAAATGAAGTTGACAATAATAGAATTTATAACTTAGTTCAAGTGAGGCTTTAAGGTGACAAGACAGACAATTTGCGACATAGTTTTAGTAAAGTTAAAATAGAAAACAGATTGAGTAATAGGTCTCCCCGTTTGCCTAGTGTGCCAATTTGAAAAAAAAATTGCTATTCGCCGAAAAAAATAGCTGTGACCTATGAACTCATAGAGAATCGAACCTGACGAAATTATAAGGATTTTATTTTAGCCATTTTGCTACGGAACCCTCATCATACCAGATAATGGGTGTAAATAGACTCTTAACGAAGCCGAAAGGCACTTTTTCTCCCCATCATTGTGATCATTTTTTTGTTCTAGACCATACCTGGAAACCTTCTAGTTACGGAGATATTGGGGGTCAAAGTTCCAACTATTTCACAAGTTTTTTGTTAAAGACATGTTTTTAATGTAAGATTTTTACTTTCAACACCTCCAGGACCCTCTTACTATTCAATCCATCCATCAGCGCAATGTTTTGAGTGCGTTACATTGAGTCCTACCGCAAAACGCGATTTTTCAGCCCAAAAAAAAAATTGCTTCCCAGCACTAATTTTTGCGTAAAGTTACTTAGTTTGATGTACATAATGCTTGATTGACGGCTTCGTGAAGAGTCTGTTTACACCCTGTATAGAAGGAAATATGCAGACAGAGTGAGCTCTGGGCTGCAACCGACAAGACCCTGTAGAAAAAGTCGCGAAACAAAGAAGAAGACTAAAAACTAATATAATAGAAAACACATTGTTTTATTAGCATACCAAAGCAAAATAACATCCCGTTAATCGATTCCAATTAACGACAAAATCTTCATCACACGTGAGTGAACTGTTCGTTTATCGTTCATTCATCGTTCAATACAAAAGAAGAAAGACCAGTGATATGTGGAAACGAACCAATAAAGAGGGCATTTAGTAGCACCCACTCACATTCACCATTCATTGAAGCATAATATGGACTTATTTTTATTTTCTTATCATAGCGTTTGCGTATATCTGATTCTGGTAACGAAGAAGAAACGAAATATTTGATTGTATTTTCTTTTTCTTTTTGTTCTTCAATTGCATACACTGTATTTTATTAAGTGGAAGAGCGAAGTCACCTAGCATAAGCATCTCCTTGCATAAAAGAGAATCTCCAAATCATGGGTGTTACAAAGCATTATGTAATTGAAATAAACATTGTTTTATATTTGAAAAATTTCTAGGTATGTTTCGTTGCTATAAAAGTTTGCGTTGCAGTATGGAGTTACATACATGAAAGAATCCTGAACGGGTCGAGTTGTGTATACAGGGTGTAAACAGACTCTTCACGAAGCCGTCAACCAAGCATTATGTACATCAAACTAAGTAACTTTACGCACAAATTAGTGCTGGGAAACAACTTTTTTTTTTGGCTGAAATATCACGTTTTACAGTAGGACTCAATGTTACGCACTCAAAACATTGTACTGATGGATGGATTGAACAGTAAGGGGGTTCTGGAGGTGATTCAAGTAAAAATTTTACATTAAAAACATGTATTTAAAAAACTTTCTGCGAAAAAAAACCGACTTCCAAAAAAACCCAAAAAAATCTAAAATAACTTTTTTTAATGTAAAATTTTTACTTTAATCACCTCGTTTTTTAGTTTTTCTAGTTTTTTATTTTACCCTTTTTAGTTGTAGACTTTTTAGCATACCACACAAATTCTAATCATGAATTAATTTTTATATTGTAACCAGAACTTTAAAGAAGTACTCGTCAAGACGAATCAAACGAGTCCAAACTCGATGGGGTTGTCGTTTTATAGCGGAGTTTTTAAGTCGACCTTACAGCTCCATCACCAGACCCTGGATACTATCTAAAGACAAACTACTCTTAAACTTGATGCGGTTACGTCGTTTTATCATGGAGATCCTATGGCCACCTTCCAGCTTCATCATCAGACCCTGGATACCATCTAGAGACAAAGTACTCGTCAAGACGAATCATATGAGCCGAAACTCGATGGGGTTATGTCGTTTCATAACGGAGTTCCTAAGACCGCCGTCCAGCTCCATCATCAGATCAGCTCCATGTCATCGATATATTGTACTATCACGCGATATAGATAAGCGTGCAAATTTTTAATTCAATCGGAAATCAGGAAGTGTGTCAAATTAAACATGCAACACTTCAGGCGTCGTCGCGTGATATAGCAATTAACGTGGAAACATACCAAATTACTGAACCGATTTCGATGAAATTCCTATGGGACAATTCGAGAAGTATATCCTTTCACATAAAAGAAGATTTTTTGAAATCGGTTAAGAAACGACGGAGATATGAGGTAACAAACACAAAAAAAAAAAAACATACAACCGAATTGAGAACCTCCTCCTTTTTGAAGAAAGTCGGTTAAAAAAAAACAAAACTTGTGCAACAGTTGGAACTTTGACCCCCAATATCTCCGTAACTAGAAGGTTCCCAGGTATGGTCTAGAACAAAAAAATTATCACAATGACGGGGAGAACAAGTGCCTTTCGGCTTCGTTAAGAGTCTGTTTACACCCTTTATTCTGATTCTGTGCAGAGCTTATAAGTAATTGATCACAATTTAAATTCTGTTTGTTACAGTTTTAATTCCTCTTAACTCGGAATTTCCAGCTCAATGCATTCTCTGTTGCTTCGTTATCAAGATACCTTCTGAAATTATCATTTACATTAATGGGGTCAGATGGCACTGAAACGGCTGATATTCGTATTTTAGAGGAGATTATTAATGTTAAATACTGATATTCTGTTTTACTAACGTAAGTAAGTAAGTTTCAGTAAAGTGATTCATCCACTTAGCATAGAAATTGCTATAAGTGCATAAAAATAGAAACAGATAACGGGAAATGACACAGAAGCTCCATTCAAAGCTAAATTCCAATCCAATCCAGAGCGTTTTGTTTTTTTTTAACGAATTTAAACGGGAATACCATAAATTTTCGATAACAGCAGAATAGCATGACGGTTGAAAGGAACAAAAAAGCGCACCGACCCCAGGTGACAAAGGAAAAGGTCTGCAAGATGATGGTGATGATGTTAATCCATTACGTGTTGTACAGTCGCCAGTGCATCAAGCTACTGTCAAATTTTCTCATTCGATTTTGAACTTACCTTTCAAAATTTTATGGTTTTAAAATCATTTGTAGAAACATGACAGTTTGGGGTTAATTCGTCACAATGTTTCAGTAAATTTATGTTTTAATGTCAGTTTCATAATTATGTTGTTTTATCTATGTTTAAAGCAAATAACTTCATCTTCTTAGCGTGTCGATGACAATCTTAATTAAGTCGGCCCAAGATGGGCGACGAGTTTGGTACTCCGCGTACATCAGCTCCTGAGATTTGTAAACAACAGGACAGGCAGGCCACAATATCATAAGGTACTTGTTTATCAATTTTACTTTCAATTTATTTTAAATATAAATAAAATGTTATATTATATAAGCCGGAGAGCTGATCTGTACCTCAAAACCTTCCTGCTTCAGACACCTTTCTCTTTACCTATAAGATAGTGCATATGTGAACCAGCGCCTGTAATTCTGGATGACGTAATAATCAAATTTAGGCTTATGATAGTTACTGCTGATAGAATATTACCTTCCCAATCTTATCTAAAAAATATTACAGACCAATATTTTGTTTTTTCCACATAACCTCACCAGCATATTCAGCGCTTTCACCATTGCACCTTATACCTACAGCACAAAATATTATTTCTATACACACCCCACGTTATTCACACCACAACCTTAGTTCGCCGACACAATAAAGTGATTATTTACCAGTTGCTGAGCGCAACAATGTCCGCCCCGACATGCGGACACAAAGGTCCTGTCTATCTATCCGTATCGTCATTTATCATCGGTATTGATAGCCTTGGCACCCGATGTCTATACCCGGGTCACAGTGTAATGATAAGCAGTAAATCAACTAGGCCTTTAAGAGGAATCTGACGCGTAATTTGTCTATTAAAGTTTTTGAATGTTTTCTCTTTTGTCTTCTTTGCCATTGTCTAGAATCGCTAATACTTCGCCGTGTAGGAGGTAAATGCGCGCAAGGCAGTGCACCACCAAGATGGCCAGACGCGACCAAGAAGGCTTTTGGAGGCAGCCTGTACCGCGCGGTTCACACTACTGGAGACTGCATGGATTGGAGACTTGACATATGTGGTCGCCATCCTCAGCTTTGAGGGAACGACGTATATGAAGAAGAATGTTTCACGACACAAATACATAACGACTTGCCTCGATACAACAGCCCTGACTTACTCACGAGTAACCTGTTACTTTATGTTAAAATATCGTAAGGAAAGTATTAAGTATGCGGATGACAAGAAAAGTAGAGAAAGACCAAGGACACAGTCGGGTGTAAGTCTCATGAGTAGTCATGAGATGACGACAAATATCGGAGAAGAGGACATGCTGAGCCGACCCCAAATAATTGGGATGAGGGTTGAAGAATAATGATGATAACTGGTTCCAGTTATCTGATGCATGCTTAAAAAAAAAGCGTGGTAACTAACTCCAACCATTTGTTCTCATTTGAAATACTGTATGTTATAAGCAATAATGTACTGTGCCCAGTTTGAGCATGAATTTGCCTGTTAATAGAATTCAATGTTGTTGCTGAAACGAGGGCGAGAGCAAATGGTTTAGATGGAGATTTCTGTTCAATGCAAAGTTGTAACATCATTGCTGCTGAATGAGGTTTTTGTTTTCAATGTTCCTAATAACATTCCTATTTAGGCACAAGTTCAATGGCTTGGCATGGCATTTGCCGCGCGTGATGTTGATTTTATCAAACCATGCAGAACCCGCGTGGTGGATTAACGTAAACTAACGATATTGGCAGCACCAGCTGAATCAGCAGTATCTTGTTGTTGGTCTAGATATAAAGAGCTGTATACAAAACAATGGTTAAAATCAGTTAGGTACTTAAGAGCATTTTGTTAGTTTTTTTTTCTTCTAATATAAAGCAGCAGACCGTGGGCTATTTATATAGCTATAATGGCCTGTATTTTATTGGTGATGTTTTTTTTTCACTAGTAGAACTGGTGGTATAAAATAAAATTTTAAAACTTTGGGGGCAGTCTGTCCGATGTAGGACAGTTTAGTTTTTTTAGGCCAATCTTCAGTAATTTTTTTTTGAAGCAGCATTTTAACAAAAAAAATGTTATAAGCTTTTTGATTTTATAACGGATGTTTTAATAAACTTTTACACTCCATTAAAAAACTAATATCTACATTCTACGCCATAAATTTATATTCTACTGCAGATCCGACATTTTACATACAAAGTAATTTATTATCACACGTACCTAGTGTAACGTCTAGTAATATGCAACGCTTGTTCCTAAACTGCGTTCGCGATGTAGTCTCCGAACATGTATACAAATAAGTGCTTTTGGAAAAACCCACTTTGACACCCACACTTAAAGTTCAACATTACAAATTCAAATAACTTTTTGACTTTTCTACTGTACTCGTCCTTTTGGATTGTGAAACTTAATTGCACCAGGAACGTAACACAACATAACGCGTTTCATTGCCTTAAAGATAGGCAGATATAAGTAATAGCACACCCACATTTTGCCAGTTACGTTTATTTAAGTCTTAAGTAATAGGGGGTGCTCCTATTACCATCAACCGAGTACAAATGTACTGCTACTGTGAAATTCCTGATAGAAACACCCAATAACACTTTACCCGATTTGGAAATCGAATCCAAGACCATACCCAACAGTAACGCTTGCAACGTGGAAATAACTGCAATTGGAAACAAGGATTTCAATAGACTTTACACCCTACAGCCCAGGGGCGGGAGCATAATTTATGTTCAATACTGGGACTGGAGACAGTGCGCCACTTCTTGTGATAACTTTATTACTTGAGACGGAAGATAAATACGAATTTCGAGTTGAATGAAATCTGAAATGGTAAAAATCACGTGCATTTTCAACAAAAAACGGCAATTCTTTAAATTCTACAAGGTAAGTTTTAGAAGGAAGAAAGGACACCGACCCACAATTAAACGGTTAACACGTGTTAATTATAGACGCCAGCACGTCAAGCTACCCAAAACTGTCAAATTTTCCCAATCAACGTTGAACCGAATGCTTTAGCAAATAAACTTGAAAATTTATTAAAGAAATCTGACAGGTTGTAGTAGCTTTTTTTTTCGGATGTGAAATCATCAAATGATCCTTTCCGCTCCGCCCAGACCGGAAGGGAGTGTCAGACTTATACTGACTAAATCCCTTCCATGTTCCTTCCTTGCCCTTTGTGTTCCAGGTTATCTCTTTCGAACAGTCCCGCAGCCCTGGGTTGTTGTAGCATGATGTGCTGGACGTCTGTTCACCATTCTTAACACTTAGAATTTTCTCATCGGTCCGGAATAACCAACACTTTTCATAACTTTAACGAACATAGTACTTTTATATTATATTATTTCTCTTTATTATTTATTATTATTTTTAATGAATGAAGAATGGGCAGGCCACGTGGCACGGATGCACCTGGAGAGATGGGCAAGGATCGTCACACACTGGTCGCCTGAAGAAGGACAGCGCCGTCGAGGTCGACCTCGGCGAAGGTGGCGTGACGATCTGATTGTGTTTGCGGGGCTAACATGGCCGGAGATCGCACAGAATAGAGAGGTATGGAAGGAGAAAGGGGAGGCCTTTGCTCAGCAGTGGGACACCATGAAGGCTAGTAAAAAAAAAAAAATTAATATAATAATTATATGAACCTTTTTCTTTCCGTATAAAATCAGCCAATTTCCGTAATCCCAAGATATTGCAATAAGTGACAGAAATATAGCAATATTCTCTATAAATCGTAATGTAGCGACCCATGGGGAACCCTATATCTGTCCGACTTAAAATAATGGTATTTTTCGAGTTCTTTCTGAATTCGATGCCATCTACATAAAAAACCTCTGTACTAGTAAGGGGCTCTGAGTAGGAGAGTGAAGAACCTGGAAATGTACAGAATAGGTTTTGATCACTGCCTAGTGGCGCCATCTACTCTATGTAATACAAACTTCATAAGTAGAGCAAGCTGAGTGTTAAATTCAGTATAGAGATATTCACATAGATGTCTCTTAATTCAATATGCAACAATTAAACCTTTTTAGTTGTTTCTAACGTAAAAAAAAAACAATTTAACGAAACAATTTGAATTGACTGAATTACTTCAATTTACCAAAAGTTGGTAAAGATAAAATGAGATATTAGTTTTGCAAAAACTGTTTATAAAAATTTATTAATTTATAAAGTTGTGTAATTTCTTTTTTTCTTATATTCCTATTTACTTTAGTGGGAAATACATAACATGAAGAGAATGATAGCACTCAGTAATGGTGCTAAATTGGTACCAAATTAATAGTTCAATTAATGGTCAATGGTTCAGGGAGTACCCGGTACCTATTTGTAACTAAGAAAAAGAATATTATAATCAGCCAATAATTTAGCTTACTGCTCTCTTTATAAACTAGCTTACCTACACGATTTTTAGTTGTCATTGATGAATCTATCAATCGATAAACTTAGATACGACGTAATCCTCCGTCTTCTGTTATTTTCGTTTTTCATGAATAGTTGTCAAATTTGTACACAAGGCCTCAGTTGACAGGCGTCAGGATCTAAACAGGCAATTTTGAGCATTTTGTAAAGGTTCCAGTGCTTATAATACAGATTATGTATCATCAAAAAGGAAAACATAAGGACTTAAAAGAGGTAGTGATTTATTTAACTTTAAAAAATCATAGCTTTAAAGTCGTCAACCAGAAAGAAAACAGGCGAGAGCGTTTTTATGGAGGAAGACCAACCGCATTTCCTCTCAAGGTGGAAGTGCGAGGGCAGCCCGCGAAATAAAATCAATCTTACGTTTTTTTGCAATTTACAGGTCAGTGTCAGGTTGCATGTTGATTAAAATATGATTCGCGACCGTAACAAATATGGCTTTACAGAGTTGTAACCATTGAAATCGTCACTACACCCCTCTAAGTTATTTTAGTTTTTTTTCAGTTCATTTAATCCCATTGAATGAACTTACAGGGTTTTATTGATGATTTTAATGATTATAATTCTGTAAATACTTACAAGTTACGATCACGAAACATATTTTGTTCAACATGCAGCCTGACACTGACACTGATTGAATTGAAAGAAAATTTGAATTTCGTGTTGTTTCCACCTTAAGTCATGGCCGTCTCAATCTCAACACATACCTTACTGACTTGCTAATCTTACTTTCAACCACAAGTTGTGGACGGTCCCTGAAAATACTAATTAGGTAATAGATTCTATAGTATTCTGCTAAAGCAGAAACTATAAAAATAAATACACGTACAATTTCCAATCCATAAATCCCTTCATGTTTCATTTTCATTTCATCTAAGGTAAAAACAGCAATCTGTTGTTAAACTCTCCTCGTGACGACTCGAAAAGTGAAGAAAAATGCGTACCTTGTACCTCCAAACTCCAACAATAGCGCCCATGTGACCACGTCATATTGCAAAACACGTATTGTTTCCCCCTTAAAAAACAGGGGTGATAAATTGATAAATAATTAAACCGAAACAGTTGCGTGATTAGTCACGTTGTATTTTCAAAAGGGTAGCAGTCCCCTCCCCGTGAGACGGGTATTTCTAGCAGTCACGTGTTCTCCGAACGTGGTGCCGCTTTATGAAGCTTTTAAAATGTTGTGAAGTTTTTGTATAGGTACGGTTTCTTGATTTTTATGAGTAAATATTTTGTTTCAATACGTCACGTGGCTGTCAGGGAACCTTACAGTAAGTCATGTTTAACAGTGGGCTTTTGCAACCTTTTAAAGGTCACTCTAAAATAATCTCTCACGTCATTGTTGTGTCGGCTGCCTCATTGGTCTAGTGGTCGCAAGCGCGACTGCTGAGCATGAGGTCCTGGGTGCGATTCCCAGGTCGAGCAAAGTGTTATTGGGTTTTTCCATCAGGAATTACTCAATAGCAGCCACGGAGTCAGGATTTGTGCCCGGTTGATGGGAATTGGCTCGCCCTCTATTCCATGGGACTTAAACATAACTAGCGAAATGAGGTTGTACTATTAGGTACACCTCTGCCTAATCTTTCGGGGATTACAGGCGTGATGTTATGTCATTGTTGACATTAAGCATAGGAGCATTGCTGAATACGTGACTGCACAATCGGTCGACCATACCTTCATTTTGAATTAATTCAAAGAGATCAAATAAGTTTTATTCTATTACTGCAAGTTATAATTCATGTAAAATGTTACCCTTTTGATAACATAACACAACATCACACCTGTTATCCCCGAAGGGTTAGGCAGAGTTGCATGTAATAGGAGGTAAGGTACATACCCACCGCGGCGCACGGTTAGGCTACGCACGTGCGTTAAACTTCGCTATGCAAGAAAATGTATGTGATTGTATCCACTGCATACCACGGACACGCTATGTATTAATTGACGTCATTAGTACATGCGTGGCTGGCTTGAATAAGGCGCTCACATAGCTCAACGCTGTCAACGCCATGCACGCTGTGCATGCGGTACACGCTATACACGAATATTAACTCACGACTATACCGCGGTTGGCCACGCACGCTACAGATGTACATAGTTGTAGATTTGTAGCGTGTACTGCAGTGGAGACGTAGATCAAAGTTGTCAAACAAATGAATCCACGTAGCTAAAATGTACCGCGAGGCCGTACACAGAGTGCGCCACGGTGGGTTTACGCCTTTATACCCGACTCGTCACTGTTCCGACTCGTCATCAAAAACAAAAGATCACGATTTACATCTGTCTCAAATATTTTTGTTTTTATAGTACCGATTCGTCATCGATGCAAACATTTCGCTATGCTTAAGTCCCATGTAAAAGAGAGCGAGCCTATTGCCATCAACCGGGCACAAATCCAAACTCCGTGGCTGCTACTGAAAAATTCTGATAGAAAACCTAATAACACTTTACCCGAACTGGGAATCGAACCCAGGACCTCAGTCGCACTTGCGACCACTAGACTAACGAGGCAGTCAGAGTTAGTTTAATAATTAAATATTTAATGAATATTTCATCTTACTGTAATAAATAAGATTGTTACTAGGACAAGCCCTTTATGACCCTTACAAAGTTAATTTGAACAACAAGACCCCTAATTGCTTGCTGAAAAGGTATTATTTCAAAAAGAAATATCACTTGTTTACGCAATTATACCACTAAAGTAGATGAGTAACCGGTGACCTTTACCCTAAACCGAATCACGTGCCAACAACTCCACAAAACATCGGGTAGCAAAATATTGTTTCATAACCTATGAAACCGAATTTGCCGTATGTATACCCCAAAACCTTTGCCAAAGGATTTTTAAGTCAACGATGTGACAGAACTGACGATTAGGTTAATTTTACTGTCATTAACCATCTTCTAATCTTTCTTTCTGGTGTGAAATTTTCCAAACCGTATACTTAGTACAGTCACATTCAAAATTACCTGCGTAGTTGGTCGCAGGGCGCTTGCGCGGCTCGATCGACCCATGTCTCCGTCGACTTGCTCTCATTCGCCCGGTATCTACCAATTCGGTGAGTACGAAAAACTTTTTACCCGTGTACGGACTATGTGATCGAATTCCATTAAAAAGACGCTTAAAAAAGAGTGCATGTATCTTGCAGTGGCGCTAATCATAATAATAGCAAGTTTGGTCAGATTACATGTAAGTCGTTTTTGAATATTAACCTGAGACTCTTTGCTTACTTGTCTATATCTGATGTCTCCCTTTCACTGAAGTTCAAGGCACGCAATAATCTTCTTACTTCCTAAGAGTGCTTTCAGTACTTGTTATCGATTTCTGCTTATCATTTTTGCATCCACTGATCACAAAATGTCGAGCCACGCAATCAACTTCAAGTTAAATGCACGAATACGTCACAATATGTGTCATTGATAAGGCATACTTATGTGGCTGATATTTAAAATGAGACCTTCGGAATTCAACTTCACGAAATTGTAATATTTAAACCTTGATTTAATTACGTAAATCATTAAAATTTGTTATTGAAATGCTGTAAGTGTTCATAAAAACAGATAATTTACAGTATTCCTGTAAAATTGAACAAACCACATGTTGCTTGCTACCGTATGCTACGTTGACGTAACTACGTGGCATGCGCACTACGTCTTCGCTTCGTCTTCGCTTGGATGCATTTTATGCCTACTGTACACAGATATCACAACAGTTATTTTATTCTTAACAGTAGTTTAAAGTACGTCTACAATTTTTTCTTTTTTTTTATTCACTCTACCTAACTTTTCGAAGACATACAGGCTTGATGTTTTACAATGTTAAATATTTTTTGTGTAAGTATCGTCTATGGATATTGTTATGTTGTTTTCAGGTTTCCAATAATATGTTGCTCAAATTATCCATTACTTAGTTTCAGATACGATTAATTTGAGTTATCGACATTCAAATTGACTCTCACTTACTGTAACATACGCGTTTTGATAATTCGAGAACTTGCTTTGAGTGCCACGTAACATTTTTGCATCGTCCGTGCGTCTTTTTCACACGTCGACAGATTAATTTAGCACTAACAGATAGGCAGATATTTCAAAATAATTTGTTTAGAACACTTCTTTTTTTATTGTTGAAATAACCCAAAGGACACGTTATGGTCCATTCTGCCGCAAGCCGTCAACAAAATGGACGCACATCAGGGGTAAAATATAAAGAATGAGGACCATGGGCATATGTCTATGAACTCTGGGTGTTAAATCAAAAGAATTGAAATATACTTCAAATAATGGCTTATAATTAGGACTTCAATTCATGAGTACTTAAGTTACCGGAGAACAGAAATAGAGCCACTTGAAATATGTTCCCCTTTTCTACATTTTGCCTAAGATTTGACCTAGTATACAATTAATTCAACTAATAATAAAATAGTTTAACAAGAGGGTTCCGTAACAAAGTCTCTAAAGTCCATAGTCGATTTTAGAATCTCACCGGCCTAGCTCGGAGTAATTACTATGTGCTTAGCTTCAGAACAATCTATTCAATATGATACTTTAAAAACAAGTGAGTCAAATCTTCGACAAAATACAGAAAAATACAACAATTTTAATTGACCGTGGCTCTGCTCTTCTGCGCCTTTAGAACTTGTAGCAATAATATGAATTGGAGACCTTACTAAGGTGGAAGCGTACGTCCAATATATGTAATTCAAATCAAAGCTCTTACTTCAGTCTTCTTGAAGGTCACCTGACATTGATCTGCAAATTGCAAAAAACGTACGAGAATTTCGCGGGCTACCCGTACGCTTTCACCTTATGAGCTTTGATTTGAATAACATATGTTGGACTTACACCCATTTTGACCACGTCGTAGATGCGCCTTTTTCGTCTCGTAAGGCCAAAGCACATTTCTTCCTGCTTCTCTTTTGTTTACAGCGGCAGTATGTTTAAAACAGACTGAACTTGAATTATGAACTGCAAATATTGCTACATCCTTGTTATTGAGATTAAGTGAAGGTATGTAAGGACAAAAAAAAATGTACACGTGATTATTAATTAATTATTGTCCCAGTTGTTTAATAAATATCAAATGTTTACTACTATCAACGAAAACAAAACTCATGCGATAAAAACTTGCCCTAGGTCCTTTATTTTAGGGAGAGATTTCAAGGTCGCGCCTGCGCGCTGTACTCAAGCTTGTAACAGCATTGCCATTGTAAGCAACTGTGAACTCTATGCCATGGTTACTAAGTTTAATATTGTGCGGGAATTTATTTTTAATCAGAAACTTGATTTGATTCGTCATGCGTGAACTACCGACGTCACCAAATGCAACCCACACTGATATAAATTGTGAGAAAATGTAATACTTCATACCTTTTCCCATGGGGGTAGGCAGAACCAATAGAAAGACACGTGCTATAATCTTTCCATAGGTACCTACTCCATACGCACGCCGGTTAAGATATACTTAAACTAGTGTTGTAAGAAGCTCGAGTCTTGGAGTCTTATTTAATAAAACTTGAGCTATTTCTGAAGACTCGAGTCTCTATTCTCGCCTTCAGAACTTGGAGTCTTTTGTAAAAAGACTTGAGTCCTGTCAAAAAGAACTCAAAGACTGAGTCCTATAAATCCATAGCTGTAGTTTTAAGTAAATAAAATAGCAATGAACGTGTGTTTATTATTTTATTTCAAAGTTTTGACTCGCATTTCGATTCAGCAAATCGTCAGTCTTCAACTTTGATAAGGTTATTTGCGTTTAATGCAATTTAATTGTTACATTTTTTTATTGTGCGATTTATTTTTTCAATCAGTAAATAAATATAGATGAAGATATAAAATCACCCAGTATTACCTATTATAAAACACCAACTCAAGTTCATGACTCAGTCTAGCTCATAGAACTTAAAAGACTCGAAAGGACTCAGAACACTCAAAGGACTCGGACTCATGTGACTAACGAGTCTTGAAAATCTACTCAAGTCTCGAAATGAAGACTAAAAGACTCGAGTTTCTTACAACACTAACTTAAACAAATATTTTTATTTGCTTTGATTTTTAGATGATCAAATTGGTGATGGTTCCGAAAATAAGTCTAAAAACTTAAACAGAGTGATTCTTTAAAAGAGAAACAAGTAAACTGTCACAGGAAACTTTATCTCTTTTTTTGGTCAAGTGTGACGTGTCAATTAATATCAGGACAGCGAAAATAATATAAACTGCAGGCCCATTTTACGCAGCATTCACCATTATGACAAAAAAAATATAATATCATAAATATTAAATGCTGTAATGGCTTGAAAAAAATTGTTTATTTTTAATTTTACTTTACAAAATAACTCTGTTATCTATATCGTTTTCAGCCCACGTAGACAACGATTACACACGTAGGCGGCGGCGGCGCGGCGTAGCGCTACGTCAAGTGCTACGCCAAAGAAAATTTCGATGAAAGCTGGTTGCGACATACACGTTTAAACAGATGTCATTACTGGCAGGTTTTTCTCTGGAGTTTCGTTTATAAAAGTTAGGGGTAGGCAGGTAACTAATAGCTAAGCACGCCCACATTTCGTCAATTATGTTTTAAGTCCCATGTAATAGGGGGCGAGCCTATTGCCGTCAACCAGACAAAAATCCAGATTCCGTGGCTACTACTGAGAAAATCCGGATGAAAAAACCCAATAACATTTTGCCCGACCCGGGGATCGAACCAAGGACCTTTGAGCTCAGCCATCGCGCTTGCGACCGCTCGCGCTCGACTAACGAGGTAGTCGTAAAAAAAATACATTGCAGTAAAATAAAGTAAACTTACCTTCCGTAAAAATCATAATAGCTCAGCCATATACACCTACAAATGTATCTTTCCATCAGTGAACATTTTTTTTGGAATGATTAGTTCCGGAGATTACCCCCTACAGTTCAATGATTCGATCATCATGCGAAAGATGTCAGTCACTATAATTGAATTCGAATAATTTTAATTCGAAGAATTTACCTCTATAGCTAGCTATAGGCATGCCCTTGACAAAAATGGAAAGTTAAACGAGTACGTCGATCGATTCCAAGAATTTGCGTGACAATGAGCAATTAGGAATTAGGTCACACCCCTCGTGAACTAAGGACGAATTCAATTACTATTTTCTATCATATTCACAGCGAGATGTGACCTTCATCGAGCCGTCTGAAAGCCTTCCACCTGGGGATGCTTTGCCTTGGCCGACTTGGAAGTCTGAATAGACTCCGAACCCAAGTCGGCCGTAGGAAAGACAATCTCTTCAGATTGGGGTTCATGGACTGCTCAGATCTCAAATATGTATGCAGTGTGTCTCCACAGACAATGGCCCATCTTCCATCTTGCACTGCATGCCCTGGCACCTGTGCACTTGACGATCTCTTGACTGCATCAGCGAGCGGAGTTCGCGTAGCTGAATTTTGGGCCAAACATATTTAATAAAAATTTGCCATCGACACGCTTAGAAGAAGAAGATTTTGATTCAGTATTATCTAGTCCCACAGCGTTCGTTAGAACTTTTTCTTGACATCTTAAATCCCAAATTTGATATAAAAAACTGGCCTAGTGAGAGTCGGACTCGCGCACAAAGGGTTCCGTACCATTATCTATACAACATTAGACAAAAGCGGCAAAAAATCACGATTGTTGTATGGGAGTCCCCTTTTAATATTTATTTTATTTTAATTTAATTTAATTATGTCTGTGAATATTTCAAGCATCTACCGGTCGCCGTTATTAATATTGAGCAAAAAAACACATGAAAATTCCAACTTTCTAGGAACGTAACTTACTAACGTTTCATGAGATACAGCCCGGTGACAGACGGATAGACAGACAGACGGACAGACAGACGAACGGACAGCGGAGTCTTAGTTCCGTTTTACCCTTTGGGTATGGAACCCTAAAAATAAATATTTAAAAAAGTTTATTAACAGCTTGTCCAGTAGTCTATACAATATTAATTCGACGTTATTTATCACGTCTCACTCTCAAGTAGTGCTATTTTATAACTTTCCTTATGGCCGAAAATCTGCGAAGTAATAATTTGCTCATTACTTTTACCAATATTACCTTCTCCCAGATAGCGCGTGATGGGCTTTACCCATCACGCGCTTGCGCTCTCGTCACAAGCCTCTCACACAACAACAAACAACACCGAATGTTATGTAACAGCAATAAGGTTCAATATTGTAAGTAGACGTCAAACGCATCCCCATTTCTCCATCCCCTTGCACTGAACCCGGCTTGTTCATGCAACAGTTCCACGCGCTACTCTGTCCCGAACGGACTCCGGAAACTGTAAATGAAACAGGATCTTATTACCTGAAAAATTAAGTTCAAATCAGATTGCTTTTTGTGGTTTTTTCTTTAAATGTCGTATTTTGAATTATTTCAGGATAATGACAATCGATACCGGTTTTGTAATTGGCGACCATTTCTTGTAGTCGTTATTGTGCTTAGCCTTTTCATTTTATTGAATATAATAGTTATTGTTTTAAAAACATTGAGAGCTTTTTGCATAGCAGTTTTGGCTTGGTTGGGTTAATTTATGAAAACCCCCTTAACCCAGCTACATTTTATTTTATTAACTGTTTGGCTTAATTACTTAAAATGTGCATTCATTATCTGACGCCACGTAAAATTCTGACGGATACTTCTAAAACCAGGCGTTCTAAACCTCCTAAACCCAAAGAGTGAGTATTTATTTTGTTTCTATCTATCTATTAGAATATGCATTTCATATGCATTATAAAAATATGCATATCTTTGCATTTTATTCGAATACTAGCTGACCCGACAGACGTTGTCCTGTCAAATATGAATACTGAATTCGAATTATCCTACCTACTAATAAAATAAAAACAATTTTGTTTGTCAAAATAATAAAAAATAAGATATATAGAGGTGGGTTACCCTTATCATTTAGGGGTATGAAAAATAGATGTTGGGCGATTCTCGGACCTACCCGATATGCACACAAAATTTCATACAAATCGGTTCAGCCGTTTCGGAGGAGTTTGGTAACAAACACCGCGACACGATAATTTTATATATTAGAAACGCATTTTTTTGTAAACAATCACGACGTTCAGCTTCATAACTTCTGTACAATATCGAACCTTATTCTCCCCAGACACAGCTCTATTTTGGGAATCAACCTAATTCTCTGCGCGACTATGCGCTTTGCACTGGCTCTCAAAAGTAAACTCTATGTAGTCGCAAGAAAGGTTAATTTGTTATAGCAACAGTTCTGTTAAGTTCTTAAGAAAACCTAGTAGATACTACAAAATTAAGGTATTTACAACTTTAAGGTTTGGAAGCTAGAAAGCTTCGTGAATATCATAATCAAACATCTTCAGGTCAGGATCATTCACCTACCCTAATACCAATTTATTTGTGGTCGGCGAAGAATTTCTTCCTCGTTCATACTTCTCTATTACTTGTTATCTCAGCTCTATCATCTTTGCTTTTTTTGAATCATTGTTATACTAAATCCCGCAAACTACCTACTTATAGCAGACAAGTCAAGGTCTAGACAAACTATTCAATACCACATGCCTCAGCTAATCCATACATTAGCAGCTGAAAAACCTGTGCTCCCATACATTGTGTTTAGAAAAATATATTATCCAAGTATATTTTATAAGTTGGTCGACTAATACTCGTAAACTTTTAAAGCCTACTTAGCCGTGATAGTTTTCCTTTTAAATTCGTTATAATATGTACTACCACCGTGATTTTTTTCACACACCCAAACACAACCGTTTACAGGAGACTTGTGTCTAACAAAAATTAGCCCTTAAAACCTTAATCTTTCAAAAAACGAATCCCTTCATCGAAAATTTTTTTCAACAAACTCACAATATATTTTAAAGACCTATCCAATGACATCCACACTATGGGGTACGCGAGAAAAAAAAAGCATCCCCACTTTACATGTACAGGAGATACCCTAAAAAAAATACTTTTCGAGATTTGATTTTACCACTTTGTGGCGTAAGCTAGCTAGTAGCTCATCTGTATATTCATGCCGAATTACAGCTTTCTAGTGCTAAAAGTCTTTGAGCTAAGTTGCGGACAGACAGACAGGCAGACGGACGGACATGGCGAAACTATAAGAGCTCCTTGTTGACTACAGAACCCTAAAAATGAGATAGGTACATTATTAGATATGGAACGCATTAAATATACTTACACCGATGTAATTTCTCCTGTTTTACCCTAGTAGGTAATCTAACCTAACTTTTGAGAGCTATATTCCGTCATTTCCAATCGAATCAATAAATACAATTTTATATCTAGATATATATCTAGCTTCGCCTAGGCCTATAATTAGGCATCAACCATACTGTGCCTCGCGCCTGCGCCATGCACATAGGCATCTTTCATTCTAGCACACAACACTGAACTTAATGCACTAACATTTAAAGTTAAGAATCGCACAGTCGCTTCTATACTGCGTTTCAGGCTTTGAAAAGCCTTGTGCACTGAAACGACGTCAGGCATTCAACAGTTCTGTATCAGCGTCCGGTTTGTTAAGTCGTAAACAAAATATGACTTTAACTTAACAGGAATTAGATTCTTTTCTTGTTTGCGCGATACGCCAATAGCTGAGTCATTGCTAGTCATCAAAGATTTTGGCATTTTCTTCATCAATCATTTCAAAGAAAACGTCTCCATGTATTTAGCTCTTTGCCTTATCATCATTATAGCGAGCTTGATCAGGATCCATGTAAGTTGTATTTCATAAACTTCAAATTTTGTATTTTGTTTCAATATCACTTGACATAATTTGTTTCAATTCAATTTAATTTATTATTCATTTGCATTAATTATTTCAATTTAACTTATTATAAATCAATTTTATATTTGAATTCGTATTCATTTGGAAAATTGCTACTAACATAGTCTTAAGTTCATTAGTTACTAACAAAATATGGACATTTAGTCTGAAATAAACAAATTTTAATTAAATTAATTAAAGATTTTTTTTTTTATATTTCATAGCTCTAGTAGGGTATGAATGAGACTATATCAAATAATCAACTGGCATAATTATGAATTATTTTTTAAATTAATTACATAGGTACTCGTATTTAGCAATGAAACTTAATTTAATTACGATTGATGATATTTTCGAAACTATGCATTTATTTATATTATAAAAATGAAAGATTAATTTTGTATGTTTGTAACGAATACACTCAATAACTACTAGACCGATTTCACTAATTCTTTCATCATTAGAATGCTACATTATCCCGGAGTAACAGGCACCCGTACGAAGCCGGGATGGGCCACTAGTAGAATATAACCCAAGAGGAATGAGATATAAAAAAAAACATAAATGGAACATAAATACAACCGGCAAAATGTGGGAAATTTTATCTTAACTTTTACCATGATACTACTTGAAAATACTTGAGTTACAGGAAAATTCTTTCGGCCATTATTATATGCAGTGTCATGATTCTTTACACCGTTTTCATTAACGTCTTAACCGTGAAAACCATACCGAAAGTACCAAACCTTTATTTTCAAGCATTGAAACTCAAAATAGAGCGATTTATGTAAATGAGCCTCGACTTCTGGTAGAAGCCTGTTGCTCTTTGAGATTTCATGCAGTCTTGCGTAGTTTTTCTGAGATTTTTCAACTTAAACAAAGTATAATTTATTATATTATATTTTTCAAAGTAAATTTCGTTACTTTTACCCAACTGCACAGGAAGGGTCAGGGTAGGCGGAACCCAATTGCAAAATATTACATAACATCACGCCTGTAATCCCCGTAGGGTTAGGCAGAGGTGTACCTAATAGTACACCCACATTTCGCCAGTTATGTTTAAGTCCCATGTAATAGGGGGCGAGCATATTGCCATAAATCGAGCACAAATCCATACTCCGTGGCTGCTACTGAGAAATTCCCGATGGAAAAACCCAATAGTACTTTGCCCAACCTGGGAATTGAACCCAGGACCTCATGCTCAGCAGTCGCACTTGCGACCACTCGAACAACGAGGCAGTCTGCAAAACATAAACCGAAAGAAAATGAATAGATTGCTGCACCTACTAAACTTAGGTTAGGCTTTCATCTTTGTTGAAAGTTTATTTAAATTTTCTTTTCTTTTTTCAATCTTGTTTCGGTCTTTTTAGTGCATTACTTTTAAAGTCTTTTGTGCAGACGGGTTTTTGATCTTTTTAAATTATTTACAAAATATATAATTTAAAAAGATCAAAAACCCGTCTGCACAAACAATTTAAAAGTAACACAAATTTAAAGTATTTTTTTTTAATATTATTAGTTTTATTAATTAAAAAATAATTTTATTTATTAATTAATTAATTATTTACAAAATAAATAATTTAAAAAATACTTTATTTTACTTTAAATTTGTTTTGCTCTTCTACATATTCCTAATTCTATGAGTACAATGACGGTATTATCGCTGATAGCAAGATTTTTCAAACAATCTATCTATAATTTGACAAAATTACATGTTTCTATTCGTTACTATCTAAATTATCAGTTACATTTTCTCAAAGAGGAAAACTTTCGAAATGAAAATGTTATGCAATGACATACGAATACATGAAACCAGCCATCAGGCGAGTCATAAATCAATATCACCAGGTACCTATTAAAGGCCCAGACAGAGCTCTATATGATTTATTAATATAGTGCAGTGCACGCCTGCGCGTTGCACAGATGCCTCTAACATTATACCACGGATAACTCGACTCTATATTGAAGCGTTAAGGTTCAGTTTACAGCGCGGTTGGTCAATGCGTCAGGGTAGGAAGCTTTCAGTACTAGCACAGGAGAGTCTCGACTCTATAGTGAAGCGATAAGGTTCAGTTTTCTGTGTGGTTGATAACTGCGTTTTCAGGCTTTGTCTAGAAAGCTTGAAGCTTCAGTATGAAGCGGTAACATGACCTTCAATGTGACATTCAACAGTTTCTAGAACGTAGTTTATGTTATTGTTACGTAATATTTTTAAGCTGAAAATGAAGTCCTAATTGTTACGATTTTAGCTGCTAATGAATAATCAGTGGAAAATTCAAACAAAACCACGTGACACGCGAATAATAAAAGTTTTTGTTATTATTTTATAGTTGCACAATTATTTTGATAATGTTTTTAATGCCATACATCCTTCCTCTCACAGGGAGGAGGTCTGTGTCCTAACAGTGGGAACATAAAGGCTGATTAAACTTACTCAGTCTAATCATTAGAGCAGTGGTTCATTAAGCATATCATTCAAAATAAAAAATATGAAAAAATACTTTTAGACTAAAAAACCCAGTTTTCAATCGGTTTTTTTTTTATTTTTTTATAATTAAGTACGTTTTTTATTAAAAAATTGTCAGTGTTTATGAAAAATTATGAAAAAAAAAACCAAATTAAAAGTAATTTCAATAATTTTCACGAACTCATAATATACAGGCTGATTGATATACACACCCCTCCCAAGTCGGGTAAAAAATCTGAGCATAACATAAATTCGAAAAATAACTAACTTAGTTAACTTACATTTCTCTTTCTATAAAAACTAAACGATTACATTAAAAAAAAACCCCTCACACCGTCTACTGTTGTTAATGAAGTAGTCCTAAAACAAACAATCGTCAATTGGGGGAGATTTCCACGTTTTTCACTTACGTAGCATTGAGTTTGCAACTCTATTTCGTCAGCATTAAAGCTCGAAACATGTTAGAAGGGTTTGGCTTGTTGCGTTCGGAAGGATGATGACTTTGAGATCGGTTAAGGTCGAGGGTAGCTCGGGTTTGGATACACTACTGACATAATGACTAGAGGATTAAGTTAAGTCTTCTAGGTTTGATATAGGTAAAATAGTAGATAGATATAATAGTAGTACGTCAATAAAAGTTCTCGAACGTTTTCTTAAAATATATAATTTTGAAAATTTTAAGGTTAAAATAAGTTTATTTCTCATACATAACATCACGCCTGTAATCCCCGTAGGGTTAGGCAGAGGTGTACTTCTCCGAAGGTAGAGGTGTACTTAATAGTACACCCACGTTTCGCCAGTTATGTTTAAGTCCCATGTAATAGGGGGCGAGCCTATTGCCATTTACCGGGCACAAATCCAGACTCCGTGGCTGCTACTGAGAAATTCCTGATGGAAAAGCCAATAGCAATTTGCCTGACTTGGGAATCGAACCCGGCTTCGCACGGGTGCAATGTAGATATAAACCTTCCTCTTGAATCAGTCTATCTATTAAAAAAACCCGCATCAAAAGTCGTTGCGTAGTTTTAAATATCTAAGCAAACATAGGGACAGACATCGGGAAGCGACTTTGTTTTGTACTATGTAGTGATTTGTCTCGATTTCCATATAATTTTGTAATAAATGAAAAATGCTCAAAATAAGAGTTTCATCAGAAATATTTTTACTAAAATCATGAAATGGATGTAAGCACTGTACATATGGAAACTGAACAGACCACGCTTACAAAATAGTTTCCGATCAATAATCCGTCCTTTAGGTCGCCTACAGTTTCCTAGATACAGCTATCTTTTAACAACAATATATTGCAGAACCACGCCTGCGCGATGCACATAGGCATCTAACACGACAGCAAAGAACATTCGACCTAATGACACGGTTTTAAAGTTCAGTTTTATACGCGATCACGTGAAAGGGGTCTGTCAGTGCACGGAGCAGGGTACGTTCGGAATATTGCACGGTAGTTTCACGGTCCCTTTCTTTGAATGAAGTCGGTGTTTCAGTTCAAGCAAATATCAAGTTTATGGTTTTCTGCATATAATTCAATTTTATTTACGTTTCAATAGCGTATCTTCAGTCACGCAATAATTTTTTGTCACGATTTAATTATGAATAAAATTTCTTGTTCCTTTATTTGTGATACTTGGATAAATTCAAAAGTTAACTTCGGTTTGATCATTCTTTTTAGCGAAATTATAGTGCTGATTGGGTTACTGGTCGTACATGTAAGTAATTTTAATACTTTTATTTGAATTATTTTTGTAGATAATTAAGTTATGGGAAAATAGCTCATGGTTGGTAATGAAATACCTAATGAACCACACATCATCTTAGTAACTTACCAATGTGAATACAAAATAAATAAATGAATAAATAATAATCTGCTAGATTGCTAACGAAGCTGTGTATGTGCAAGTTACTTAAAATGCACTTAGCCGATACTTATTGCGCATCATATACGCAATGTGACTGCCAACCTAATAAAGGATTCAACACCTTACCTTTAAAGTTCAAAGTTGTAAGAATAATTTGCATACAGTCCCAGGGCTTTTTGAGAGGATTACTTAATAGATCGATAAAAATGCTTTCCGTAACTCTCTTATTTTATTTGTTCATAATATGTAAATTATAATATTTATATTTTTTTCTAAACACATTTTGACCGCGTGTGGTAATTTTCCAGTATCATTTTATTTGGATGTTTCTCACGAAAGCATCAATTTACAGTGTAAAAAGTATTAAATAAAAATTAATCAATGTTTTACAAGCATTTCTATGCAAGCCTTAATTTATTCCACGAAAACACCCCCACGTAAAACAATATAGTTTTCTGCTCAATCAAAGTATCAATCAATACTTCTCAGGGGCACTAGACCCCTAGATATAGCTCTCAACCTACTGCACGCCTGCGCTTTGCACAAAGCCTCCAACGAAAGCACACAGCACTAAGCCTTATAGCCTAGGAAATAAAGCTTAAACTAGAACGCGATCGTTTATTGCGTTTCCCGACTCCTGAAACGAGGCTCTGCAGCGCTGCGACGTCATTTTGTGCAACAGTTCTGTATCGGTCTCCGGGTTGTAACGTTGTTGCACTGAATTAGAGACTTTATCTTAAAGTGATAGAGTTTCAATTAGCTATTCAAAATTACCTAGCGCGTGCACTTCCTTTAACATTAAGGTACACAGTGCTGAGCTATTCCGCGTTTAGTACTTCGGTCGGCCATTTTGAATTTTCGTTCCTTTTTCATTTGGCGGTCTAGTTTTTTTCTGAATTCATGTATTTCGCAATTTGCCTGATCGTGATAATTGCCAGCTTGCTTCGGATACATGTAAGTTTTAATATAAGCTGCCCATGGGTCACTTTTGTGGATGTCATTTCGAAGTTGCATCATTTCCTGCTTCATAATCTGTTTTCCTCCCACCGCCTGCCATCAGGTTTGATGCTGATAAAAGACGACCTTATTATGTAATATAATTATTATCATTTCATTTTATTTTTCCTTATTTCCTTGCTCTTTGGCGTATGTTGTGTGGGTAACTTGTACTACTAGCAATTCATGACTACTTTTGTTAGTTTGGGTCTTACCTGTAAAAACAATTGTATGTGATAATAAATAAAATATATATATATTTTTTTTTTTATTATAAAAAGTAAAATTTTATTATATTTTTTTATAATTATATTTTTTTTTATATTTTTAATGGTTTTTATGTTGTTTTATTTTTAAATATTTCAAAATGTAATGAATATATTTAAAGATAAATAAAGGAAATAATAATGCCTAGTCTCAATGCAAGGCAAAAGCCTCTTCTCAAATAAGAAACCATGACTTTCTTGTATAAATTACCAAGCTTGTTCAAAGCGGATGGGCTATTAAACCTAAAAAGTAATCTTTCTTTACTTATTTTAATAAGAAAAAGTTATTAATTACCCATTTGATTAGTTTTTTTACTGTCTTTTTTGCATATTGTCGCCATTTTACTCCAAGTAAATCAATAAGGTACTTCCTATTTCCTCCCACCTCCAATATTCCCTTTTGACCAGAATGTCCTAGATATAGCTATAAATTAGCCATCAATCTAATGCAGCATCCCGCGCCTGCGCGCTGCCCTAAAGCCTCCTATCACGGCGGCACGCAACACGTAACTCTACGCAACAGGACATAAAGCTGAATATTGAACGTTATTGAGGGATGTCATCCTTCGTACCCGCTGCAAGGATTGCAGGGTGCGTCCTGTGCAGCACTTAGTAGTCCCGGATTCCCCGTAAACGGTCGTTTCCGTAAACGGAAGTTTTATTAATTTTCAACCGCCGTTTAAGGTGAAATGCGTGTTATTCGCGAAATAATAAGATTCATTATCGGTAGTTTAAAATAAAATTGTGTGTTTTCGGACAATTTAAAACAAAGTTTTTCGGTGACATCTATAATGTATCTTGCAGTAGCTATCATCATAATCGTAGCAAGTTTGGTCAGAGTGCGCGTAAGTTATGAAGCAAAAATTGTAGCTATAATTTTTCTTTTAATATTTTTAATTCATTTTTGGGTTGACCCAAAATCATTTCGTGTTTTCTTAAAGAAACTGAGAGACAAGTATTATTTAAACTTCTTCTGAGATCTATTGTAGATGTTAGTTTCCAAAAAAATAAGATAGCTGTACTAACTTAACGATAATAAAATATGATTACGCCTTAATAGACCTTTGATCTGGAATCATCTCAAAATATCACGCGCCTGCGCGTTGCACAGAGGCTTCTAACAGGGTTGCGAACAATATACGTCTCCATCACGTCGTACTAAAGTTCAATATAACACGCAATCGGCAGTCGGAAAAGCTCTTGGCCGAGGAAAGAGCCTGAAACGAACGTGACGTCTCGAACGCAACAAGTCTCACCGGGAGCTTTAGTGTGATTAATGATCGTGACTTATAATATTTAATATAGTGTAAGATTAACTAAACAGTTCACAGTTAAAGACTTTATACCAAACAACGGACAATTACCTAAGGTATGTTAATCCACGTTATATCTATTCACCTAATTGAGCCATTATCAATTCAATATTTGATTTATATGACTTTACGTCAAATACTTCATGGTATAGGGTTTATTCTTGAATAATAAATAATTTAAACGCACTTAACAATGTTTATAAAGTGCTTTTTATCAAACCTTATTAAAACAGGATTGCTTAATTACTGCAATTTCGTAATTTTAACAGAGTGACATGGTAGGTTTAATTACTTAATCGCCAGAGGAATAATGTCAATTTTATGTGCCAATTACTAGGAAACAACCTATCATTATGTACGTAGGTACCAGGAGCTCATATTCAATAGGAGTTATATATTTGCCTAGATACAGGTAAGATGCCTAGATTTTATTGATCGGGTCTAGACTTGCGCAGTTCCCGCTTTACTATTGATGTGCGCAGATGAAAATAGAGCTTCCATGGTTCCTATGAACTACCTACGCGCCTCCCGCCCCGCAGCCTTCCGCCCCGTGGCTACCCACGCCTTGGCGGGGAGGGGGTGGGTGGGCAGCCATAATGGCTGGGTCGATAAATGTTCAATTAGTGAATATGCATTTTATATCGGTTTTCGTTCGATGCTACGTGCTAAGCATGGCACTTACTTGTAAAGAATCTCGCGTATAAGACAAAGTTTGTATTGTGTTGTCTTTTGTTTCGACATTGACAATAATATTTGTCCTCCATTTTTGTTTTTGCTTTTTATCTTGTTTTGTTTGTTTCTCTATTATGTTTATCCGGTGGCTTTTGATAACAATCCAATGACGTCAAATATTTAATGCGAGGATCTCTGAAATCATGATAATGCTTTATGTCAGTCTTTTATTATGTTTATCAAATGCAATCAAATTATTTTATCTATCTATACCAATATTATAAAGAGGAAATATTTGTTTGTTTGTTTGTTTGTACCGAATAGGCTCCGAAACTACTGGACGGATTTGGATGAAATTTGGAACACAGATAGTTTATAACCTGGATTAACACATAGGATACTTTTTATCCCGATAGTATGTTCCCATGGGACATTTTTCGAACTCCACGCGGGCGACGCCGCGGGCATTGAGCTAGTTTTTGATAAAAGGGTTAGCTGGGATTAAAGAGAATATACCTGTCGTCTATTAGGGAGTACATATTTCTTAACTAACAATCGCGACTGCTGAGGATGAGGTCCTGGGTTCGATTCCCAGGTCGGGTAAAGTCTTATTGGGTTTTTTCATTAGGAATTTCTCAGTAGTAGTTTGAATTGTGCCCAGTTGATGGTAATAAGCTCGCCCCCTATTACATGGAACTTAAACTTAACTGGCAAAGCGTGGGTGTACTATTAAATACACCTCTAACTTCGAGTGATTACAGGCGTGATGTTGTGTTATATTTCATTTAAGAAACTCAACTTAGGCTTGCCGTTAATCAAGATTTTCAATTGAGATTTTCTACAATGGATTGTTTGAAAAAATGCCAGTAATTTAAATAAACGACATTAAAATGAATCTATGAAACAATAGAAACAATGAAGAGCCCTACACTCAACATCGGGTGGTCTAAGGTTGATGAAGAGACCTACACTCAACAAAGGTTGATGAAGAGAGAGAGATAATAAGTAGTTTAGTTCCTAATTTATTGCATATCTGCTCCCGTGCAAATATTAGCTACACTTGACCATAAACAATCGTCAATCAGAATCATCTCGTTCAAATTCTTTGTCTCTGATCTGTGACTTAGATGACACTAATTAATGGCGAGTAGAAATAGTACAATGGACTGTGATGTGTTTATAAATCTTAATCAAACGGCTCGAGATTGTCCCTCCCTTTAATTTTCATGCAACGGTCACAAAAGCATTTGTGTCACAACTAATTTATGTTTACAGGACGTAACGGCTATAAATGTTTGCTACAATTGCATTAATTATTAATAAAAAAACAGCAACAGCGTCTAACTTAAAAAAAATATAAAATAAATGTTTTTGAATATCTTTTTTAATGAATCTGAATTGAAATAATATTTCAGCTGAATTATGTATGAAATGATACATAATTATGTAGGTACTTTTTGTGACTTACCTAAATAGATAAATAAATTGATTTTAAAAACAAAAAATATTCACCACATTAATACAGGTACAAGATACTAACGAAAATTTAAACAATAAAGACTCAAAGTTCGCTTTTGTTTTTTTTTGTACTAGCTCGCTCGTTCGGCTTTTATTCAGCCAGTCATGTTTTTTGGCACTGACATTTGTGAAATTTTATTTAGGTTAATTCTTTACAATTTCAATAATTTAACTAATTTAAAATATTTCCTTATAATTTGGGTCATAATGCTCGGAACAAAACCTTTTTCTTCTGTTACGTTTTGGTGTCGTCAAATTACGGTTAGTTTGAGGAGCACGTGGCAAAATAATAACAGCTCGGGTCGATCTTCAGGTTAAGCCGTGCTTGCCTAGGTTGGTCTGTAGATGGGTGACCACCCTTTACATACCGAGTTTCCTCCGTGCCTCGGAAAGCACGCTAAGCCGTTGGTCCCGGCTGTCATTTGCACATCTTTGTGAGTCGTTACAGGTAGTCAGTGGCTCAAAAAGTCCGACAACCAGTCTTACCAAGAGGTATAGTATCACCTAATATTAACTGGGTTGTGGAGGTCAAATAGGCAGTCGCTCCATGTAAAATACTGGTATTCAGCTGCATCCGGTTAGACTGGAAGCCGACCCCAACATAGTTGGGAAAAGGCTAGGCAGGTGATCAAATTACGGTTATTTGCAGTATATCTTTTCAACACCCAACACATTGGTATTCTCCTACTTACAATTTTAGATCATTATTCATCTTACAGTTGTTTTTCCACTTGAAATAACATTTGGCACTCGTTGTTGGTAATCGATTAGTATCGGAGACCGGATCTCATCACTATTCAGGCCTCGTAGCTTACGTTTAGGCATGTCCAACTCCGGGATCCGGGATCGACTGTTTTAACTTAATTTGTCATTTCTATTTTTACTTGAGTGATGTGTAGCGGTAACTGGCGACTTAAATTATCTTCGTAGATACGTTTCTATATATCTATTTAGCAAACAGACGCGAAGATGTTTAAAGAAAGACAACGAGGTACACAAAATAGTGAATACAACCGTTTATTCTAACTTGGAACAAAATAACAATCACAGAAACTAACCTAAACCACCACAAATCATAACGAATTCAATTAACACGTAATTGTTAAAAACAAATATAGCGAGTAAGTACACAAAATATGAAATTATGAATATTACAGCCCTTTGAGCGATATTCCCAACAAAAGTCTCTCGCGACCAGTGACAATTCGAAGTTGTCACTCTTTGCCATAGAACTAATATGTGCTACAAACAGTGTCTAAAAGTTTAAAAATTATAACTTGTTCGATTTCATAACATTCTTCAACTATTGATTTATTCACTTTTTTATTCACTTTTTTAGAACATTCATGATATACATATTTGTATCATCAAATCTTTGAAAAAAAAGTTTTAAGTTTCCTTTTATTTTTCAGATATTTTTAGTTGTTTAAATCGTACGTTTTTTGTTTATATTTTATGTAGATTGCTAGACATTTTCTAGAATATTTTAACTTTTGTTAGTAGTTAGACTGGCTGTACCTAAAGTTTTGGTAAAATATCCATAACTCTCATTGTAACATTTGCCAGAAATATGAAACGCTAAATTAATGGCTAGACAGTGTAGCGAAATCTGAAACTTCAAATCTTTAGGTAAACTGAAAAGGGATCTTTATTCCATCACTCAAATTACATATAACATTCATTGAACTTAATTCAAAGTCCAGTTAAATGCATGACTGTCTGAATGAAAATAGAATTCATGGTTTGTTATCATTTCTCGAAATTAACTCAATTTTAAACTCTAATCTACACTACAAGACTCTCATCGCGATTTGAATCGCGGAAAAATCTCACATATTCTTCGTGTAAAATAAATAGATTCCATCTTTAAGGATATTTAATATATCGTTACACTAATGATATAATATAATTATGACATGTGATGTATTTACCTGTATATTACCTAGATACATGACTTGTCAAACAAGCTCATTAAAAGTTCGCCCTCACATAAATAATTTAACGAAGAACAAAGTTTTTCAACACAGAGAATTTGAGAAAGTTGTGTTTAACAACATACTATGTACTAACCTGACATCACATGATCATACCACTCTCTTAGATACAATACATAAAATGGACCTACATAGTTTACGTCAGCATATATGTACTTCATATATAGTTGCAATGAGTGTGCGTACTATCTCTGAATCGATCGCGGAATGGAAGCTCCAATCGATATATCGATTTGACATTGTTTGCCGAGTTTATCGACCTGGTTAACTCTAAACAAGTGTAAACCTCCTCACATACAATTTTTCATCGGAAACAGCTGGTTTTATTTTAAATAAGTGACGAAAAATTTATATTTGGAATCAGAATGATGTACTAATTACGTGGTTACCGTTTTAACGTCGGTGTCCCTGCCACCTTGTGTTAATAGCAGAATTTTGAGATTTCAAACACTTTTAAGTGCACTTTATTAATGGTTTACCACATTCATACTTAAAATGAATAAGGTATAGTTGTAACTCAACAAAAAGTAAGTCTACTTGTCAATGTGTCTATCTTCTCACGCTTCAATGGCTGAACGGATTTCGATGAGGCACCAGATAGATCCATGACCTGGGTAGGACATAGGATTGATATTTTATCCAGTTTGCGAACAAAGCCCCTAGAAAAAGCTATGGTTTATACAACCAGCCATTTAAATAATCTCTAAGAAATTAAAACTACTCACTCCATTTAAGTAGCAGTTTTATTTAAACATATAAAAAATCAATATAAAACCCCTATAAAGTTTCCCTACATTATCTGATGAACAAAACAGTACCGAAGCAGTTAAAAATTTGCTGTAAATTTTTTATTGTTTTTACATTTACTTACAAAATCATAAAAAGCTAGTATAAGCCTTCGCCCACACAAATAACTTGGAATCTGTTTACAAGATAGCAAAACATACCTTTAAATAAGGATAAGTAATTAAAAAAATAAAATAATTTTAAACAATAAACAGTTTTATGCGATTTTAATGATACCTGATTGGTCATTGATTTTGATTATCATCTTTATTGGATTCAAATGCGAGAGTACCTATAGTATATTTCTTTTTAGGTCTTGTTGTGTAAGCAGACCGCACAGTCTTAATGATCTTCGATATTAATTTAATATTAAAAAAAGAACCTATTTTTTTTGTCCACTAGAAATCTGTGAAGAGGAAATGTTTCATAATAAATGATGTATTAACTCTCGGACCACTATTTAGAAAAACATAGATTCTAATTACTTCCTTTTTCAAAGTTTTTTGATTCAGAAGTTATTTTCCAACATCTCCTTTCGTCATTTCCAAATTATGTAGTACATGCAACTTCAGCAAAAACAAATAAACCTTTGATTACTGCAAGGACCGAAAAACATTCATCTTATTTTTCATAACAACCAAAAATCTGCCTATTAGATACATTTGTGTTGACCACGAATCACGATAAGTGAATTCATTCGTCCGTTCGCGTTAGTAAATGTAAAACAAATGCAAGTATACGTTGACAATGATAAAGGTGTAAGAACACGGCAGATACACTCAGAAAGTTCACTCCTAACAATCGTCGTAATTAGCTAAATTATCATTATAATGTTACTTCCTAGAGACACAAGTTAGAATGATCATACGCATCATTGCTTGATCCTTCGACAGCAATTCAGATCGTCATTAAACAGTAATGTAAGCAGTAATAAAAGGCTTATTGACTGAATACCAATACAATTCATATTGGACTGACATTTTAACTATCTCCGGTGTTATCCACCTACTTATAGTTCGGTTCAAACTTTATGGCGGCTCGGAAGTTAGCTGCGAGTGACGGTCTGCGCAGTATAACGGTTCAAACTATAAGGCGGCTCAGAACATCTACCGTAAAGTTGCGCAGAACACAATTTTAGATATAAGCGGAGTGCAGAAGACTCATCGTCTTGACTGTATACGTAGACCGTCACTCGCAGCTAACTTCCGAGCCACCATAAAGTTTGAACCGAACTATACATACCACCTATTGACATTTGGAATGGGAATTATCGTACGATTCAGTCACAATTCTGGTTCAGTGTCTTATTACTCTGTGTATCTGTGTCTTCAGTGTCTCTGTGTTTTATTATTATGTACAAAATATGTCTTCAAAGATGAAAAAGATTTTAAGAGACTGACATTTATTTATTAAAGGTTTTTATTTATTAAACATTTTGCAACATTTGAACGTTTAAAGAGCTTTATATAACCTTCTGAACCGTAATCTTAAACTCTGTTATCATGGTCCACGGGCGGGGGAAGCGTGGACGCACCGACACATCGTCCGCCCACGAGCGGCGCCCGCGCAGGTGCGCCCCGCTCCCCTACACCCGCGTGAGCCATAGAGTACACAGTAGGAAATTATTGAGTTTTGAATTCGATCGGTTTTAGAGTCGATGATGACAGTCAGTAAATCTAAAAATCAGTCTTATCAGTATTACTCAGTACTAACTAGGATGTGGAGGTTAGATAGGCAGTCCCTCCATGTAAAATACTGGTATTCAGCTACATCGGGTTAGACTGGAAGCTGACCCTAACATAGTTAAGAAAAGGCTAGGCAATTGACATTATTCTATCAAAGTACTTCGACACATATAACAAAAATATGGAAAGACGATTAAAAAAAAGTCTTAGTAGCATAATGTCACATCTACACACCTCCTCTTACCTACTCTTTGGCAGTAGAAAGCTTGAATGAATACCAGTGAATGGACATCGTGTATAGCCCTGATTTGAGCCTAGGCCATGTCTGGGCCATGTTCGCCCAACTCGGCTCAGACCGGTACTTTATCTACACTTAGGCCGTATGCATTGATATTATATTACCAAGCTTTCTTGCACTTTAAGTCTTTGACGCAATTTCACTAACCATTTTGTATATTCATAGTTTTATGTCTGCTGTTTGCATATCCGATGTGCCATTTGTTTTGCAGTGTTAAACAATATCATAAACATAAATTATCGTATAAATAGGCATAACTGTTTATCGATATGTTTTTTGGAATCACAGTTTTAAATATTAGAACTAATTTAGGGTACCCCACTAAAGTGAGGTACCTTCGTAATGCCGTGCTGGCGGCGCGGTCGTGTTCCACGCGCGCCTCAAAGAGATGTCAGCAACCAAGGAGGGGCCCGCAAGGGCCGATGCCTGCCAGGGCTGCGGGACTGTTCGAAAGAGATACCGCGGCCCTGGAACACAAAGGGCAAAGAAGGAACATGGATGGGTTTTAGTCAGTACAAGTCTAACACTCCCTTCCGCCCAGAGCGGAGCGGAAGGGATCCAAAAAAATGGTACCTTTGTAATATATGTACTACAACAAAACGCATTCGACTCTCTATGATAATGAAAAAAAGATTTAGGCTATTCAAAACAAATTTTCACTACACTTTATCATACACTTAATAAACAAAACTAAACTTCGATTAAATATATTATAAAATAAACTAATTACGAATAGTAAATAGATTTCATTAAGCTAATTGGCGAGACAGATAGTCGGAAGACGAAACCTGAATCAGAATCAAGTCAGCGGGTCTCGATCTATAAGCGGACGCACTGACAGACAGATCAATATGTTTAGCATTTTATACGTCAACACATAAATAAAATCTATACGATATGTATAAAGGATTTCATTGATCTTTTTACTAAGGCCTTGTAAATAAGTAAAGAGTAAGTAATTCGCGTCGCTTTGACTGGTAGTGAGTGAGGTACTGAAATTCAAAGTGAATAAACGCATTGTTTTGTTTTCTGGGTCGTTTGACCCACTATTAAAAACTGACACAATTCTTCTACTTTATCGCGTGGTTATAGTGCCTAACCTGGTGGTGTCAGAGTTTTTATGGTGCCCATAAGCCTCTCACTTGGCTTTACATGCCATCGAGAAATATCTCTCAGGCATTCTGGTTTCCTCACGATGTTTCCCTTCACCGAAGCAAGTGATAATTATACAATAAGCACATGAATCCGAATAATCATTGGTGCGTGTCTTGGGTTCGAACTTGAGACCGACTTGGCAGTCCGCACTGTTTTTTTACCTGATACGATTAAAGACTTGTTATTGTAATCTATCGAATTTCTTTCATTCGGCCTTTCATTGATCGCATGTATTTTAGTCAAATATTACCATTTCTTTTTTGTTTTGGAAGGGAAATCATCAAATGACTTCTTGAAGGGAGTGTCAGACTTGTACTGACTAAAACCCTTCCATGTTCCTTCCTTGCCCTTTGTGTTCCAGGGCCGCGGTATCTCTTTCGAACAGTCCCGCGGCCCAGATATTACCGTCAAGCAAAACTATTTATTTAATAGATACAACAATTTAATGATAGACAAACAGATTAATACAGACATCTAATTAAAACATATTTAAATTAATTATGTACTTGACTCTAAGCGGATCAAAGGACGCCGGTATAAACATTTTGATAGCATCTTAATCTCTTCGCCCACACCACCTCACACAATGGCCGTTTTTTTCAAATGCTGGTTTTTTAACAACAAAATCATCAAACAATGATGTTATGTCATGTATAGTTTGATTGATATGAATGGTACTTCACCGATGAGGATTTATAAAAACCTTCCTAATTTGCATTTAAAGATGACTAATTGTTTAACATTGATGGATTTATGAACGTTTTTATATGATTTCCGAATCATTTTAAAGTCATTCGCAATCGCAGAACATTATGATTAATTACACAACGTCCCGAAAAAAAGGCTGTTTTAGGATTCTGTACCCGAAAGGTAACCAACGGGACCCTATTATGGAAAAACGGACGGATAGTGGAGTCCTATGCCTCCGCTGTCCGTCCGTCCGTCCATTAGCGGGCTGAATAACATGATCCGTAATAGGTATACAGTTGAAATTTTCACAGAATGTATATTTCTTTGCCGCTATAACAACAAATAAAAAATTAAAGGGAGTAGAGAGACAAACTACACACTAAAAATAAACTGTTTTAAAACCAAAAAAAACGGTTCACAATTGTCGAGGATATCGCTGAACACAAATAAAACAAAAATCCGACGAATAGACAACCTTCTCCTTTTGGAAGTCAGTCACAAATACAAAGTTAACAAAACATATTTTCAATAGCTGTCTTCCAAACCTCGTCCAACACAAGTTATTTTTCACTTGTCAGTAAAATTTTAAAACTTGATAAGTAATTCACTGTATCTATTATGTCGTCAGCCCACCTACTCTTCGGTCTGCCTACTTTTCTTTTTCCATCTGGCCTTTTTCCACTTGACGACTTTATATACAGCAAGAAATGATTGGCAGAATATTGCATAGGACAGGGACTAATGGAAGAAACTGGAGGAGGCCTTCACCCGTGGAGGGGTGGGCCCCCAAAAAAACTATACCAACTTAGGTAAAAGAAAACTAAAACTACTAAATAAGTAACAAAATATTGTGTACATTTATAATGTTATTTTGAGCAGCGGTGGCCCAGTGGTAGCGACTCCGATTTACGAACAGTAAGTCGTGGGCTCAAACCCAGGCAGGCGCATTACTTTGTGTAATTTATTTCATCACCTCTGGTCTCAAAACGGTGAAGGAAAACATCGTGAGGAAACCGGCATGTCCTAGAACCCAAAATTCGAAGACATGTGACATCTACCAATCCGCAGTGGGCCCGCGTGGTGGATTATAGCCCATTCCCTCTTAAAGAGAGGAGGCCTGTGTCCCAGCAGTGGGAACATTTATAGGCTGATGATGATGATAACGTTATTTTAAGGGTAATGGGAAATGAAAAAGAGACTTTTTTTTATATAAGTAATTCACTATTTTTAGGCAGTTTTGTTTTCAATGTTTTTCATTATTTTGTTTTTTGATGGGGTTTATGTTTAATCGTTACATTTTCCTTGTTTTCAGATCCGCAATGGCCCGGCAAGAAGTGTTAATTATGGTGATAAGCATCGTCGGGGCCATGGCCTTTATCCCCCATGGTTCTATTGGGGAAAAGGTTTGCATACCATTATTATTTATTACTGTTTCATTAGTTGTTTCGTAACATAGACAGAATATTATTCATTATGTACAGTCGCACAAACAGACAAACTGCCAAATTTTCTCATTCGATTTTGAACTTAACCCTCAAATTTTTATGGTTTAAAATCATTAGGAGAAATATCATAGTTTTTAGTTATTTGATGCGCTGGCGACTGTACACCATACAAAGTTCAATTTACATAAAATAAAACATTTCACATAGGGTGACACAATGAGTGGTCATATCGCTAAAAGCAATCTTTTCAAGACAACCTTTGGATGGATTAGAAGAGGGAGAAACCATACATAGACAACACCAACAATATAGTAGATATTATCACATAACGATTACAGTCTTCGAAAGACTAGGCCAAAGTTGGCCATTGTTATTATAGTGTAGTCATAATGGCTTTTTGTTAATTTTACTAACACTCTATGGATTCTATGGTCCGAAATAAAAGTATTTTATTTATTTATTATTTATAATGCGCCAATTCAAGTAACAGTGGAAAAGTCTTTTGTGGGTCGGTTACCGCAAAATTCCTAAAAATAAACCTTTAACCAGTCTTGATTATCGAATTGAACTCATGATGCCTCCTCTAAAATATGGATACTATTTCCTATTTCTTAGCCTAGTTGTCTCACGCCTGGACAACAGCCTCCCTCAACACCATCTACGTCACTATAAGGTACTAAATAACTCCTTTCTTAATCAGGACCACATGCTAACGGAGGCTTTGCTTCGTGAAGTCGTAGAGCGTATGGGCAAGGAGTTCAACGACGCGGCGTCCAGCTATCTCGAGTACCCGGCGAGCGAACGCCATCTGGCGCTGATGGCACGCGCCAACAAAGAACTGGAGAACGAGCAGCTGGACTACGACTCGCTGATCGACGGCAACCCCAACCCCAGCCTTCGCGATCAAGAATACCTGCAGCACAGGTATGTACTCTTTCAAAGGTAACTAGTATATTCTTCTCGTACTTCTAGCTGCTCTTGTAACTAGAAGTAACTGTTTAGTGCTACTGGTAACTATTAGTACTAGTCGCTGCAATTACCGGGGATTACCACATGGTACTACTATTTCTGATGCTTCTACTACTGTTAACTACCATTCCTGTTTCTACAAGTAATACTACAGTATTTACTGATACTACCAGGTATGGTATTATTAGTATTACGACTAGTGGTGACTACTGATAGCCCGCTCCAACAATAAACTAGCGCACCACAACCTTAGTTTTAGCTCAGGTGTTTATTCTTCTATTGGCAGTTCCACTACTGGTATTGGATTACGACTGGGAACTTTTATTACTGGTAAATGATACTACTGGTAACTACTTTGTACTAATAGTAGCAATGCCCTGCGATAAATACAGCCATTGGAATATTTCGATGTCACTAAACACTTAACGATAGTTTCAAATGATCGAATAGGTTAATCAGGTCAATTTGCGATCACAGAAAAGACGTCTTATTAATCCAAATCAACTATTTACTACCGCCTTCAAGAACAATTGGAAATCTACAATCAATTAATGTGCAAACACTCAATAACAATAGAAGTGCTCCATTGTCTTCAACCGTCCTAATTTAAAAAGACAAATCAAGTCTAGACGAAAAATTAGAACGAATTAACTACATTAAGATTGACGGATAACACGATTAAGGATTGAGCACATAAAGCCGGGTATACATTATTTGTGACACAACATGCAATGCACAGTTAACTAAACCAATCCATACAGTTTACTTACTAAAAACAACTGCGCGCACGCTTCGTGCAAACCAGTTACGTATGGTTATTGACAAACAACGATCCACCACAGCTATGTTATAAAAAGCGGATTTCACATTATATTCAAGCGGTCAATTTTAAAGTAAAATAGCAAAGTGTTGCATTGCATGTTTTGTTGCAAAAAAACCTGTACCTGACTTCACACAGATACGTCGCTGACTTCACTCCAACTCGACTCACAGAACAACATTAAAATGTCATCTTTACATTCTTTATTTTTCTTTATCTTTATTTACATGGGACTTAAAACATAACTGGCGAAATGTGGGTGTACTATTAGGTAAACCTCTGCCCAATCCTTCGGGGATTACAGGCGTGATGTTATGTATGTATGCTTTATATTCCATCCTTTTTTTTTTTATGGGTGGGAAATCATCAAATGACTTCTCCCGCTCTGGGCAGAGCGGAAGGGAGTGTCAGACTTGTACTGACTAAAACCCATCCATGTTCCTTCCTTGCCCTTTGTGTTCCAGGGCCGCGGTATCTCTTTCGAACAGCCCGCAGCCCTTCCATCCTTTACGGTAGAATTTTCAACATGACCATTGAAGTTCACGGCGCGTGGACCACGCGTGTTTGTCAATCTATGTCTGTGTAATGTACGCAAGCCTTTAGACAATACTATTGAGGTGTGGCTTTGCTACAAGTTAAGCTAAATATAGCTACGAGTATCTTCATTTATTTCTCTTCTTTGGCAACGGGTTCATCATACACATTAGACTTTATCGCGGATCAAGAGAAGCGAGATTATCAAGAAAGAGGTCGAAATAGAGTGTTTAAAATCTTTGCGAGTGATTAATCGTGAAATGGTCCGTCAACATTATCAATGAATGAAGATAACGATGGCTCTAGTATTCATTCTACAGCAAAGATAAAATAAAATATACTTATGATCAGAGTTTGGAAAAAACATTTCAAGAAAGTAAGTTTCATATACCGATAACCGCTAATTTAACAATTTATTTCGAAACTTAAAAAAATATTCCTGGATTTTATAAGGACCTTATTGCACGAACTAAATAAGTATTTGAATTTATTATTGGATAAGGAGTTTTTAATCCACATAATTTTACTTGCTTCCCTGAAGTTAAGGCAAATAATAATATCGTTACCAAAGATCGGAATAGTACCTATTCCGATCTTTGGTAACGATAGACGGGATCTATAGAGTAACGTCGTAAACTTGGCAATTCTGTAATTTCGAGTAATGATACCAGTTTTCCTATGAAATCTGCTCTGTTTTCACTACTGGGTGCAACAGAATAAGACCTGACTCAGAGGTGGCTCAAATCATGAAACTGAAACACTTTTTTTCTACGCTTTTGGAAATAATTAGTAATTGTTTTTTTAGCTTTCCCATATAATGTTCATCAGCTCGTGTCAATCCCTAAAGAAAGTACAATTCTTTTTTTGCGACTTTTAAGATCTCTTACAACAATAGCTGTTCAGGTTGAGTGTCCGCAACACCACGTGAGAGGCCTTGAGTTTATTATGTCACACTTTGTATATTATCCTAAATCTTTGGTATCTAGTAATCATAACTGGAATTGTGCCTTTAAGTCTTCGCACGAACCAATAGCTTTATCGTGTCAAGACCCAATTGGATAAATCTAATTCTTCAATTGTTTTAACAATTGATGGTCTTCATTTTATTTTGGTTGAGCTACTTACAATCAATGAGCAACTTTGGAGAGGCCTATGCCTAAACTACGAAAAGCTGGGATCATGTACCCAATACTAAAGAAGCTGCCCAATGTTCTTTTGGATTTTGCTTTAGTTTTCCTGCCCATACGAAGGTCCTTAGAAAATCACTAACGTTTTTTTTTCTTATCTTCGGCAGCTCGTTATGGGGCCATCAGTACGTGACCGGTGGTGCTGGCGAGGGTGAACAGCGTTTGCAGCCCTCAGGAGTGGTGCCCAACCGGCAGATGGTCAAGACCGATGCTGTACTACCGGCCTATTGTAACCCACCTAACCCCTGCCCCGTTGGATATACAGGTACTGTGTTTGGATTATTTAGGTCTACATCCAGAACTTTAGGTCTTTTGATACTTTTAAATCTGGTCCGAAGTTTCAGCAGAATAATGTTGGACTATTAGCTACCAAATCATAACTTAGCTGCCATAGAAAGAAGTGAAGGGCTTACCATACGCTTGTGTGATGCCACGTCACATCACTTTTGGTCGGTTTTTAGTTTTGACCAAAAGCCTCATTGTCCTTTCCGGTTTACTTTCTTCATCCGTGCCTGTGCTGTTAAAAATCTTTATTAGTATGTCATTCATCATTTCTCCTTCAAACATTACCATTTCCATCATGTGCCAATATGGCATCTAATCTAAAACCTTCACCAGAGGAGCAAGGCTGCATCAGCGAGTTTGAGAACACGGCAGCCTTCAGCAGGGAGTACCAGCTGGCCCAGCGATGCATGTGTGACGGAGAACACATGTTCAGCTGTCCTCCCGACTCCTCTTCAGATCTCGACCTTCGCTTCCCTGAGCACCACAAGAATCTCGTCGCAAAGAAGTATAAACCTGCTGTTAGTATGCATGGTTTAATTCTGTAATTATGGTTTAGTTATTTATCTCTCGGAAATCTATGTCTAACACAAAATATTTTTAGAATTTTTATGATATTAGAAGATTTAGCTTTTTCCACCATCTTCTATTCTTTGGAAGCGATTTACTAAAACTAAACTGGAGTTCTACGACCATTTTTAACAAGGAAAAAATACCCTTGTCTTTACTTGAATGATACTAAAACAACAATTTCCGTTTCCAGGTAGAAAATCCTTATTTGACGGGCGAACGCTTACCGATCGCAGCTAAAAAAGGTTTTGATGTTAACGTGTACTAAGTCATTAGTCTTAAATAGATGTATACTATGTTAGTTAGTGTCTATCTTGTCGGGAGTGGGCTTAGTACTATCACCTTCTGGCCCACTCTTTTTGGCATAATTATTATCTTTTATAATAGAATTGTAGTTCTGTTACAACCTCATTTAAGGATAACTATGTGCCACAAATAATTGCAAAGATCTGCATTTGGCTTTAGGTAGGGTGCAAAGATCTACACTCACTTATCTCGAGTGGCATACACACTGGTAGATAAGTTTGAAAGGAAATGCTGCGGTAATGAATAGACGAAAGTAAAGTAAAAATTAATATAATCTATTTTTGTAATCCCAATAAAAAACTATCTCCTCAATTTACAATTTCTCTCTTCTAAATTTTATTTTAATACAGGTTTTTCGTACGTTTACGAAAAAAAACCTGCAAAATGAATGAAAAATATTCATTTGAAATACTAGTTACCTATTTGTGAGAAGCGTCATTATAATCATAATAAACGTTGAATAAAGCTGTGAATTTCGTTAGTTGTAAATACATAAGTATTTAATTCTTTACTAAGACGTATTATTATCTTAATTTTATATCAACAGATTTATCATACAAATAACAAGTATTTTTTTAACTATTTTATTATTATGAAATAATATACTAAAATTGTTAAAAAAAAAAACTTGGTAAACCAAATACTACCCCTAATATGTATTGTATCTACAACTACATTTAATTTTATTTAGTCCTCGAAAATATACATATTATTAATTTCAATATATATTTACCTTCTATTAGAAAATAATAATAATTACTTACCTAAATAATAATAAAACGACTTCAAAAAAAAGGGAGTTAGGTATAGGTAGCCATTAAGAAAATGAGTGTTTGATGCATCGGGGTCAAAAACGGTAGAATTTAAAATGATAAGAAATCGCATGTCATGTAAATATGTTCTATAAAATTGATGAAAGGTCTGCATTAATTATAAATAACTTAAAGCAAAGCTGACGGTGTAAATATAATAGCTGAGCTCCGTAAAGTTGCAACTGTTACTAGTATAGTTAGAATTATCTGTATTAAATAAGTTTGTTTCGTTATCTACAATTCCAGCAATTTAATTGCATAATTCAAAATTGAATCCGTTTTTTTTTTAATTTGGAATAATTCAATCTGGCGCGCAATCTTTTAGCCTATCAATTACGCAATTGTGTTTTTTTTTTAATAAATTTGTAAATCGATTCTATCAAATTATCAAATTCAAATAAAAAACTATCTAGGGTGAATTTTTCAAGTGGGTGTGGATGGCCAAATCCGAAACTATAAGGAATATCGAAAAATGCTCAAATGAGTCTCGAGCCCGATTTTGATGAAAACTAAAACTGCATCATTGGACTTTTGGAAAATCAATATTCCTAGCCAGGAATCGAACCCGTTGATAAAAAAAAACACGCACTGTATTATTACACAATTCGATAGTGTCACTAATAGAGATCAAATTCTGGGAAGTAATGCCATACGGCAAACTTAACTTGCCCACTTGAAAAATTCACCTTAAAAATACATTTAACTTAAAGTATCAGTAAATTTGAAGCAAATAGAAACATCTTTTTATTTTATAGGTAATTCAAAAGAAATCCATACATTAAAAAAAAATCGACCCTTATTTTCCGGTTTGGTTATGTTTTGCGCGTCAGCAAATACGGAAACAGACTCAAAATAATGTTTATATAAGTTTTAAACATAATACCAGTTTATTTACTCATTCCTAACATTCAAAAAATAAAAATTCAACAGAAGTACATTCAACATTTTGTTATAAAAAATAAATACAAAAAAATAAAGCCTAAAGGATTAATTTAAAATGTAAAAAATAAAATAAATAAATTTAAGTATAAATTCAATAAATGTCTTCCTTAGTATTTATATTGTAAAGAAGTTATCTGATTTGTTAGCCCGAATTAAATTAATTAAATTAATAAATTTTTAATTAAATATTTATCTTCGAATTCTGTGGTAACAATAGTGGTCCCAACGTTATAGCGAGGCCATTGCATTAGGTATAAGTAGGTTAGAAAAAAAAAGTCACAGGCAATTGTGTCCCTTATTATAATATAATTAAGAAAAGATTCCGTATGCAAAATACACGCTTGGACGTGGAGATGCGAACACGGCCCGCTTTGCAATACATGAATAAGATTAATTAATTATCGATGGCCCTCTAAAAGCAATGTCTTCAAAAATTGTAGTGTAAATTGTGATATAAACCAAAACCGTCTTTCTACCTTCAACTTCACATAATGCATACCCAACTAATGATTTAATTTCAAGTAATTTATTTTCTTTTAATGCTTAGGACTTAAAAGAAAATAAATCAAAAAATCATATATTTATATTTTCAAAAATTCAAAATTTTCTTAAAATAATAATAAACCAGATAAAAAAGCCAAATAAAATACCTAATTCATAAAGAGCCTTTCAGTTACTTAAATATATGCAAAATTTTAAAAAAAAATCAAGTAAATTTCAAATCAATTTCAATGTTTTTTTTTCATTTTTTTTGTCTCATTTCAATCTTTGTGTCGCTATCAGAAATTATAACATCTATCTAAAGCCATCGGTAAATAACCTAAGTAGATACTATGTAGGTTTATAAGTAAATAGGTTACGTTCTGAAAAATGTAAATACAGAAACTAGGTTCAGGTTTCAAAGAGGGTCGTTGTAGTTTATACAATAAGGGATTTAGATACCAAATAACATAAACATTCAGTTCATTTTGCTTTGCTGTGTTCTAGTTTAAATAGTGAGAGTGAAAACGATATTACGGGCAAATGGGACTTGTCTCCCAAAGACGACTGTCATCACCGCGATAAGAGAAATTGACTTAAGAAGGAATATCTCTATATCATGATATTTTCGGCTTACCGCCTAACATCAGGAAGTCCTCTTCTTGTATTAAAAAAAAGTTATTTCTTCCAAATTAGTGGTCAAGTGTTAAATGATAATATCACGTAAGTTTTATTTAAACAAGCAAAGCATTCTTCTAATGAAATTGGCCAGCATTTTTTTTAAACTAAATTCCGTTTTCTTTCTTTACTAAATTAGCAAGCAGTCATAATATTCATTTAATCAATTTAAAAAAAAAAAACAACTTTTGAAATATAGCCATTTTTTAGTCATCTTCCGTATTTAAATATCCCAACAATTTTAAATCTGAAAAATAAATAATTATTTTAATTTTGATGGCATTTGATACTTCATCGCACCGAATAGAACCTCAAAACAAAATAGAATAACATAATTCAACAAAAACCAAATGTATTTATTAGTAATAAATATGAGAATAACATAATTTAAACAAAGCAGCTGTAATTTTTTAGTAATAAGTATGTAATACTAAGCGCGGGGGAAAAAGATAGGGTATTCAACAACATCATAAATGAGTAGTGTTAGTTTTAAGAACAAGCGCCAAGAGGCAAATGAATGAGATACTCTAGTCAAAGCAGTAGTGTGTATAATAATAATTGGAATGGTGAGCGGGCACGATTTACTTCATTAGCATAAGATAAATATAGTAAGATTTCCATGAGAATATTCATGAAAAGCCCTGAATTTTTAAATTACAACAATGCCTTCCTAAGAGTTTGTTGTATTTAAAAAGACACAAAAAAACAGGGTTTGACTTGTAATTCTCATAGAAAGATATAGTAATAAGTTGAAGAGAATATATTTTTGTAAAAAAAATAATTGGAAAAAATATATAAACACAAGAAATAATTATATTTTTTTATAAATAGATATATTTTTCCATGCAGCTGTCTAATACATGTTGAGGCTAGACTTCCACCTCTTAAGTGAATGAAAATATAGAGGGGGTAATAGCGGAAACGTCAGCTGATATAATTCAGAGTCACCTAGTTCCTAGTTTTAACTCAACAAAACAAAATACAGGGTGTGAACAGACACTTTACAAAGCCGTCAACCAAGCACTATGTACATCAAACTAAGTAACTTTACGCAAAAATTAGTGCTGGGAAATAACTTTTTTTTTGGGCTGTAAAATCAGATTTTACAGTAGAACTCAATGTAACGCACTGAAAACATTGTGCTGATGGATGGATTGAATAGCAAGGGGTCGTAGAGGTGTTTAAAGTAAAAATCTTACATTAAAAACAAGTATTTTTTAAAAAAAAAACTTGTGAAATTTTGCAACTTTGGCCCCCAATATCTCCGTAACTATAAACAAATGATCGCAATGACGGGAAGAACAAGTGCCTTTCGGCTTCGATAAGAGTCTGTTTACACCCTTTATTTAAAATGGCCAACATAAAGCTACAATTAACATCTCTAGTCAACAAACCAAAAATAAAACCTGTTGGAAGAATTGAAAAGATGAGGTGGAGGTCTCTAGATTAAGTAGGTTTAAATTCATTCTCCGAATAATAATAAGACGTATTTTCAAAAGTAATAATTTCCGTATAATTATTTTAACTTTAATCATTATAATTGCAATAATTTAAAATAAAGCTTTGTATTCTTCTGGCGTTTACTATTTGCTAATAATAATTGTGCTTTAATTGTTTTGCAATAATTCAAGTTTAATCTTAATTGTATATATACACCGTGATTATTACTGGCGAATACTTTCAGAGGTAAATAGAATTCAAGGTAAAAAACTCCTTACCCTACTGAAAATAAGCAACAAAATCTTCCCACACATATACCACCTTGTGTAGACTTTTAAATAGGACTCGTATTTACCTTAAAACGCCTTCAATACAGAAATCCGGTGTATAATATAAATGTCGTGGTCCTTAAATCTAAAATCAAATACTACCTCAAAAACTCAATATCCTCAATACAAGTGTCGTAACTTGTAATTTAGACATTTCCAGAAAATAGGTTAACTTAATTTACGTGTAAGTTTTCTCGGGAAAAGATACAATAGTAACGTAACACTATAGCAGTTAAGTTACAATTTACGGTCTACATAATCAAGTAATGATAGAACCACGATACCTCTCAAACCAGTTAATGATGTAGGATTATTAATTAATTGATTTATTATGTTACTTCGGATCTGTTTTCATGGTTTTTTTTTTCATTTTAAATTATTACGAATTTATGACTATAAATAATAATGTCTTTTTTTAAATGGTTTAATTAATTATTTTCGAATGTTTCACTTTGATTGGTATGGTTTTCTATAATTTTATTGGTCAAGTCTTTATTATTTTTAAATTTCAAATTATAATCTATATTTTATTTCTTAAGGTATTATGAATCGTATGAAATTATTTTTTTTAATTGTTATTGTTATTTTATTAACAAAGTAAAAAAATAATTAACAAATTCTTAGGTTATTAGACGCCGGTACAAAAATATTATTTTAAATTCGTTTTATAAGTATTTGGAAAAACAAAAACACTCAATCTTTAAAGCTGTTATTTTTTAATTTAATTATCTTGATGAATATCTTAGCAAGCTAACTTACCTCTTATAATATTATAGCATTAATAGATCATAAGATATTTACGCAAAAAAAAAACATAAAAACAAAAAAAAAAACAAAATAAAAATCAAAAAAATATGTACATAATACACTTGCGTGGGCAAACGAGCATATAAACAGTTTAATAAAATAGTTATAGGTAACATAAATGCTGGACTATGATCTAACCTATGAATTAATGTATTGTATTTAAGCAACCTAATTAATCATATAATTAGGGTGGTCACAAAAATGTTTTGTTTCTAAGGTATAGATTATAAGGGAAAAGGTCAGTTACTAGTGTAACCTTGTAAATATAGGCCTAGACACGAAAAATGGCTTGAAATTATTGTTAAGGGAATTTGTCGTTAAGGAAATGCTACAGTTGTAACATTTATGTAAACTGCATGATTATATATTAATAAAAATATTCTTTCACTCACAGGTCAAATCATATCGATGGTATATCTGTACCATCGATTTAGGCAAAATAATAATTCAAAATCAGAAAACTCTGGCTAGAAAGTTACGCATTCTAGCTTTTTTTTTCGGATGGGAAATCATCAAATGAAAAAATAATCTTGCTCTGCGCAGAGCGGAAGGGAGTATCATACTTGTACTGACTAACCCTTCCATGTTCCTTCTTTGCAATTTGTTCCAGGGCTGCGGGATCTCTTTTGAACAGTCCCGCAGCCCCTAGGCAATCCAGCAAATGCAAAATGCAATTAAGATAATATAAATGCATATAAAAACACATATTTAATATTGCGATGTTCTTTTTTATGTTTATAAAAACGAACTTCGCAATATTAAAAAACAAAAACGAGATTCAACCGAAGCCACTCACTGTTATACATTTCAGTATAACATGTATATCACATTTCCAGTATAACATGGCCTCGCTTTGTACAGATTTCCCGTCCATGAGAGATTCGCATAAACTGGATTTTTGCAATCAGAAAATGACATCTTTACAAGATCTTTGAATCTTCAAGCAGTAGTAGAGCTCCTAGTGAAGAGCTCGCCCGGGGAAGTACTACCACCATACCTAGTTCTACGGACAAGCAGCTATGCTGTGTTCCGGGTGGAAGGGTATGGGTGCCGGTTCACAATTACAGGCACGGGAGACATATCACCTTTGTCTCAGGAATACATCTGCAATGCCTCCAGTATTGCAGATGTTCAAAGGCGATGGTTATCACTTAACATTCGGTGGGCCGTCGTTTTAGCCGCCAAAACCATAAACATTTAACAGGTCTGCCCAATTACATACCACCTTTGTCTCAGGAATACATCTGCAATGCCTCCATTATTGCAGATGTTCAAAGGCAGCGGTTATCACTTAACATCCGGTTGGCTGTCGTCTTAGCCGCCAAACACATAAACAGGTAGGCGCCATTACTTACCACCTTGGTCTCAGGAATTCATCTGCAATACCTCCATTATTGCAGATGTTCAAAGGCAGTGGTCATCATTTAACCTCCGGTGGGTCGTCGTCTTAACCGCCAAATACATAGACGCGCCATTAACACAATTCTGTATCACACTGTTCCAGATCGTAAACAACTACATAAGAACTGTATCAATTAACTCTGACCTATTGCAGAGCACTGCTGGGCATTGGCAGCTTCCATGGTACTTCACAACACCCGATTCTGCGCATTCTGAATCCCGCCACCTTTTAAATGTCGGTTCATCTGGCCTGGGAGCGTCCCAACCAGTTTTTGGCCGAAGTTCTATTTAAGTCGAAATACCATTGACGTGAAACAACCCTGAATTACAGCATAAAACTGTTATGCGCAAATACACAATAGTCCAACTACATCTGGCTATCACTTCAAATGCCACCAACCCCAGTATAAACATCTTTGTAACCGCACTATCTACGTCGTTATCACTTCATCGAGTTTTACAGCAGCTAATGCCATCAACAGTCAGCAAATGCGCATACCTAGTCAGCGTCCTCTGCCCCTGGATTAGTAGGACTGAGGATGATGCGCGTCAGCCAATCAGCAGCAGCGACACGCTTTTCTTCTAGCCGACGTAGCCAACCACTATGCATAACTGCACCATTCGCCCTTACTGGAGCATTGGCATCATCGCCTCGACTCACTGGGCAATCATCGCAGAAAATTCCAACCTTGTCGCGCACTACGTGGCAGCTGGTTCTGACCAAATGGAACCTTCTCATCAGATCAATATCTAACTGGACCGACAATTCTCTTTTCAACACCTTCTCAACACCTAATTCCTCTGCAAACAGGATTCAACTGAATGCAGGAACCTTAGTTGTCCCGTAGTCCGAATTACATACAGGCACCTTCTGGTCCTCATACACAATACGTACATCAATATCAGGGCATGGCATTACACAAGGCACACTTCCTAGTTACAGCTCCTTTTGCATGACGGGACACAAGATATTGACAGTCAGGATGATTAGTCTCCATCTCTCAATTGAGATGGAGACTGAGGCTTATCCTGATTCAGAATGGATCCTGTATACCTAAGTCTGCAAGTCGTTAATTACAAGATCGCTGCTAGCGCAGTAAAGCAGTAGTAGAGTTCCTAGTGAAGAGCTCGTCCGGGGAAGTACTACCACCATACCTAGTTCTGCCGACAAGCAGCCATGCTGTGTTCCGGGTGGAAAGGTATGGGTGCCGGTTTGCGATTACAGGCGCAGGAGACATATCACCTTTGTCTCAGTGATGACAACGTGCAACAAGAATCACGCGAGGTGTGGGTATATTCCCAACACCTCACGTGATTCTTGATTATCAAGACCACGGATCGCCACTATTCACTTTTGGCATAATCAGTCATTTGGTCGGAACTCATTAAGTTTGGTGGAAATTAGAAAATCCTCGGTAAAAAAGGAGAAAAAAAATATTAAAAAAACAAAAACTACAAAAAAAATACAAAAAAAAATAATAATAATACGCTGGACACTCTTGTGGGCTGCAGACCAATAAGCCATGCAATTGAATATAGCAGAGTTGGAGTCTTGGCTGACGTAGTTACAAGTGGTAATGAGGACCTCCAAATGACTGCAATGCACCGTCATCTAATCAAGCGATATGAGTTAAAGGCTGGCAGATATGATATACTAGATTCAAGCTAGTTAGGCCGAGACCGTGGAGAACGTTAACTACTTAAAAATACCGGTAATTTAATTAAAATGCCAATTAGGTATCATGGCCATACTTGGAACCGTAAGAAAAGGTATTCTTCAACATTAAAAAAATATGTGAAGATACACTAACATCAGTCTTTGTAACCTGAACCATATTGACATGAACAAAAAGAGGAATCATAGCGAAATGAAGAAAAAAACAAATCAAAAGTCGCTTTGAGTTTTACTCCTCGTCTCGCCAAACTTTCGCGACTCGATTCGATTCAGTTGTCAGCAAACTATGAAGCCTTAACAAAAGCTCGTGAAATATAAACCTACCCTATGAAGATTCAGTAACAACAACCCTAAATATCAAAGCAACAACACCAAATCCTGAAAAATATTATCGTACAATATCTTTCAGTTTTCTGGCGATATCGTTGCAGATTATTATTAAAGCATTTAATCTAAAAAGAGCTACCAACAATTGCAATCACGTTAGTAAGTTCATACAGCCACTACTACGAGCTTTTAAACATCACACAGGACTTGCAGTGAATATTATACAATAACTTATTCATCTATAATATTGTATTGAAACATTCTGTACAAACTACACCAACTATATATGAATTCTATCTCGTGAAGGACTTGAGCGGGCGGGCGGTGGGTTATGTAGACAATCTTTATCACATCTAAAAACACGAGTATAGACAATGTAGACTTCATTAATTGTTTTTTTTTTTGGATATTTACTGCCTGTCAGAGAAACCATGAATTGGCGAGTTCACCTCACTCTATGAATGATTACAAGTGTAACAATAGGTCTCTTCAATTGTTCATCTTTGTGTCGAAGTGTTCATTCAGCTTTGGCGTTAATACACTGTTAAATCTGTAATCCCCAAAGAGTGGATGGTCATATATTCAAATGTACATTTATTGCCAATAACCGTACGATGAAAAAAATTGCAACTTGTTAATTCTAGCTGGAAATTAATTGATGATTAATTAATTAATTAATTATACCTGATTTATATCAAAAAGAGTAAGAAACAAAATCATTCCATTGCGGTTACGCTACTCAAATCGCAACATTAAAAAAAACTTCATACTAAAAACCTGTAATATTTATTTATATACTTATATCACAGATCTACATAAATGTAACACACTGCGCGAATAATGAACATAAAACACATAAATAAAAGTATGATCCAAATATAGATAAGATTGACGCGGCGAATAAGTTCTTGTAAATATGTCGCCAGAACGTACCGAGGAAGTTTAAGTAGGTTACTTTGTACATTAAAGCATGGAAATTGCTTATGACATTGACGAATGAAGGAACTTTAATTAGTATTTAATAATTTAGTTAAGCCGTGAATGTACATGCCTGGAACTTGGACCGAAAATTCAAGTAAAAAGCATTATCTATAATCACATTCGAACTACGAATCTCTGAGAGATTTATCGTCGAGATTGAGATATAAACAACAAACTGATAACCATTGTGCAATAGCCCAGACATAACACCTACTACTGTGTACTGTATGGTGTCGGACGTAAAGAATAGCACCATCCCATATCTTCCCATGGGTGTCGTAAGAGGCGACTAAGGGCCTTACCAGAGAATGGGCAGCAGCGTTCTCTGTGTCTTTGTAACAACCGTACTGCGATCGCTAACCCACCTGCCAAGCGTGGCGATTATGGCAAAGCCGCCCTTTGGGGGAGGAAATGATGATGATGAACAACTTATCTGGCCCGAGAATCCTGCCTTTTCAATGGAGGATGTAAAACTATCCACCCTATTCTCCATACTTCTAAAGTCCAAAGTGCCATAAAAAAAATTGATTGGTAAATATTTTGCAAAATTCTTCCATACTTTTGTACAAGTTACAGGCAGGCTGTACTACTGGCTGTAGTCTTAATTAGTATGATAAGTAATATAATGTAAATAAAGCCACCGAAGCGCGCCGACATTTCGTGGGATGATTTCAGAATTTGCCCATAATAGTCTAGTAGTCTCAAAGACGTTAGAATAAGTTAGATTAAAGAGGCCCCATCGGCAAATGAAGCAGTCTACCAAAGAACATTATGATTTGCGAGGGTTGAACGAACGAAAGTATGACTCTTATAATAACAGCCATAAGGCTCGTATTAAGAATTTACTTTTTTTATCAATTTTGCCTCACATACCTGATTTGGATAAAATTAATATCACGAAGAAATACTTTATTTTTATATATTAAAAAAAAAACGATTCCGTATAACCTATTCGTAATATTGTATGTAACTAAAAACAAAACGTACCAACAACACCAAAACAGTTAGCAAGTTCGTATCAATGTTCAATGCGTTTAGTTAATCTGTCGGGTGCCAATTTGTACCCTGTGGGCGCTAATTGTTAGGATTTTTCTTCAACACTTGCAAAGCAATTGATTGCACGTCCATTACTGGACTGCAATGCCGCAATTGACCTATCATTCACTTGATTACAAATACTTTGTTGATGTCCATTTAAACGTAGTGCGTTAGGTATTATTTAGGCTGTATATTTTGAGGATCGAGGAACTAAAGAGTTGCAATAATGTTAGTATGGATGAGAGTGAATGTGCTTTCTTGTGTGAAGATTTTATTTGAATTATTATATTTTTGTGAGTTCTTGTCTTGTTGAGCAATCAGGGGCCTAGTTTATTTCTAAAAAAAACTAGGTATTTATCTTCTAGATTCCTTCTTTTTTCTCCTTGATTCCTACTAGGTACCTCTTCTTTTTATTTAAATAACTTTATAATTATGCCTCTTTCTTATCTAGTTATCCTATTTTATGATGCATGAAGATAGTTAATATTATTCGTTAATGGTACTGAGATCTGTTAGCATGAATTGCATGGTTAGACAAAATACTTCCAGAATTTTTAATTCGTAATGTATTCAAATCGGCTCTAGACTAAGATGCATTTCCTGAATCGTAAGAAAACCACTCATTATGGCATTTAAGCAAACTTTTCACCAGAATAATCTTTCTAGTATTAGTAAACATGATTTATTCCAGTTGGATCTTACAAGGAGCAAGAACCCCTTCCAAATAGTAAGTTTAAAGAATACACCATTGGAAAAACAATGTTTACTAGGCTTGATTATTGTTCTGAGTTCGAATAGAATAAAGTTGAAAATAGGCAGGGCCAAATTCCATCTATTAATTTCAAAACAAAGAAGCTTCGTATAAACACAATGCCAAACCTATCATAATGCACCTAAGGCGAAGCTGATATGATCAGAAGTTGGCTAATTTTCCAACTTCTGATTTACTTTCCATCCAAAAAATCTCAGTATCAGTTTATCTTGTCTTATTTAAGTTGGGTGGGTGTGAAAGGAATTTTTGAGATCGATTTTCGTTTTTCCATTTTTCAAAGAATCTTAACTTTTTGGTGTTTTTTTCTCTAATTATTATCTTATTAAAAACCATAACAAAAATTTATAAGTAATTAAAATTGCGCAATAGTCGGTATGTGTTTAACCAAAATTATTATATCTTTCCATTTATTCACTTATTTTGGCAGCTCTGAAAATATAAAGTCTTAAAATCTATCTATTGAAAGTGTTAAGCGTTTGTGAATACATATTTAAAATTGCGTAGTTGAAACTTATTACATTTGTAGTTATAAAAAGGCTTTTACGCTTTATAATTACGTCCTGTAACTATTTTATTTGTGTAACCTAATTCGTTATGTACCTATTTAATAATCCCTAATAATAATTTTAGAGGTTTCGCAAAAACGAAAGGTGATATGAGGGGGTGCCAAAGGCATGGGGTAATTACGTTGTCGTTATTTCTTTGTTGTTTTCCTTATATATGTGTTTAAACAGTATATAACGGGTGATCGTCGCACGTTCGTTATAATAATTTGTATTGAAAAATTAAAATAAGAGCTGTACTTTTTGTAAAGGATATCTTTCATCCCTCGTTTTAAATGATTAATTTTGTGTTAGTATAGGACACAATGTGGAAAAGACAGTCATAAGGCATTTAGATAGTTATTGACTTTAAGCGAACTTTAAGCGGATTATGGCCCTGAAATTAATGTAATTGATCTCTTTATAGTTTCGTAATGAATGCAAGGCGATGTTAGAATGTTTGCGGTTATGTGAGAAGACAGAGTGATAAGATTAACTTAATTTAGTGGCTATTATTAATGGCTATCCTGCATGATGACTGCAATATAAGTAGATAAATACTATTAAGTGAAGCAACAGCTGTGAGCTAAGTGTCATAATAATATAAAATTATAAGTGTTCGATTCGATTCATTGATAGATGAAGATTTCAAAAATACATAATAATATATATTTATGACATCATTATTTAAAGAATTTATTTATTTATTATTAAAATCAAACCTAATCTAATCATGTCATTTTTTATCCAGCCCTTTTGTCTGTAAAAAAAAAACAAAAAAACCGGGTTCTGCAACTTTTTTGTTCTAACTTTTGCCTTCGACTTCGTGCGCGTAACAATAAACCACCAAATACCATCTGAAACCAAAACTTAATCATTCAAAAAGTAACATTTAACCATTCTATATTATATTTTTTTTATTTCGGCAATAACAAATAAATTTGGCAACAACAAATAAATTCGCGAAAAAAAAAGTCGGTGACAACAAATAATATTCGACATCAACATATAAATAAAATAGAAAGTATTTATAATCATTGGCTGTAAGTTGATAAGCTGTACATTTTGAGAGTGACCCAAGAGTTAACGTTGTTAGTGTAGAATAAAAATAAAAAAGATGATCTTTTGCAACATCGTAAGCTAGTTATAACGTAAATCATTAGCTCAAAAGGTTTCATACATAATGTTTTTAAAGAAACTTGAATCTGGGCAAATAACATCCATCGTGTACAATCTGTCTGAATGACAAGACTCTGTTGCTAAGATCAGCCACTGAAATCTAATCCATATTACATCACCTGCCGAGTTATTTATTGCGGATTATGCAAAGAAGTGAACAACACACTCAGTCATTGAAAAGAACCAACTTAGTCACGGAAGTGTTTCAAAAACTTGTGGAACTGGATTGGTTTCTTCAATGACTTCGACCCTGAAGCACACCTACTCAGTTAGTAAAGCTGATCAACTGAGAAATCAAACAAAGAAGTACAACAAGAATATCAAGAAAATCAATGGAAAAGTGGGTCAACTAACTCAATTCTCAATCAGTTTAATTAATGATGCAGTTTTCAATAACGTTGATCAAAAATTAGACAACTCTTCGGAATGGTACAGATTAACTCAATGTAGCACATCTATTCAGTGAAAAAGTTGGACCAACTTAAAAATGAACCACACCAACTCAAAAAAATAACAAAACCAACTCAGAGAAGCAGACAGGCTCAGATAATGAAGCAGGCAGACTCAAATAATGAACTCTGATGTAGAAAGAGACCAACTCAGAAAAAAAATCAAACCAACACAGAATAACAAGCGAAGCAAGTGACATAATGAAGCAGATCCACTCAAATTAAAAAGTAGACCAAGTAAGATTAAGAAGCAGACCACATCACATAATAAAGCAGAACAACTCGGATGATGAAGTAGACCAACTAAGATAGTGAAGCAGACCAAATCAGGTAAAGAAACGGACCAAGTGAAATAAATAAGCAGACCAACTCAGAAAAAAAACAGACCAACTCAGAATAACAAGCCAACCAAGTGACATAATGAAGCAGATCCACTCAAATTAAGAAGTAGACCAAGTAAGACTAAGAAGCAGACCATATCACATAATAAAGCAGAACAACTCGGATGATGAAGTAGACCAACTAAGATAGTGAAGCAGACCAAATCAGGTAAAGAAACGGACCAAGTGTAATAAATAAGCAGACCAACTCAGAAAAAAAAACAGACCAACTCAGAATAACAAGCCAACCAAGTGACATAATGAAGCAGATCTACTCAAATTAAGAAGTAGACCAAGTAAGACTAAGAAGCAGACCACATCACATAATAAAGCAGAACAACTCAGATGATGAAGCAGACCACATCACATAATAAAGCAGAACAACTCGGATGATGAAGTAGACCAACTAAGATAGTGAAGCATACCAAATCAGGTAAAGAAACGAACCAAGTGAAATAAATAAGCAGACCAACTAAGAATAAGAAACAGACCATGACAGATTAAGAAGCATACCAACTCGAAGCCGACCAAATCAGATTATGAAGCAGACCAAGTCAGATTAAGAGGCAGACTAAGTCAGATTAAGAAGCAGACCACATCACACAATAAAGCAAAACAACTCAGATGACGGAGCAGACTAACTCAGATAGTGAAGCAGACCAACTCGGGTAAAGAAACAGATCAGGTCAAATAAATAAGCAGACCAACTCAGAATAAGAAGCAGATCATGACAGATTAAGAAGCATAGCAACTCGAATCCGACCAAATCAGATTATGAAGCAGACCAAGTCAGATTAAGAAGCAGACTAAGTCAGATTCAGAAGCAGACCACATCACATAATAAAGCAGAACAACTCAGATGACGAAGCAGACCAACTCAGATAGTGAAGCAGACCAACTCGGGTAAAGAAACAGATCAAGTCAAATAAATAAGCAGACCAACTCAGAATAAGAAGCAGACCATAACAGATTAAGAAGCATACCAACTCGAAGCCGACCAAATCAGATTAAGAAGCAGACCAAGTCAGATTAAGAAGCAGACCAAGTCAGATTAAGAAGCAGACTATGTCAGATTAAAAAGCTGACTACATCACATAATAAAGCAGAACAACTCAGATGATGAAGCAGACCAACTCAGGTAAAGAAACAGACCAAGTCAAAAAAGAAGCAGACCAACTCAGATAGTGAAGCAGACCAACTCGGGTAAAGAAACAGACCAAGTCAGATTAAGAAGCAGACCAAGTCACATAATAAAGCCGACCAACTCAGATGATGAAGCAGACCAAGTCACTTATTAATGCAGCACAACTTAGATAATGAAGTAGACCAACTTAGATAAAGAAGCAGACCAACTGTGTCAATTGAGAATACCACGCCAAACCATAAAACAGATCAACTACTTAGTCAATAAATTCGAATAAATGAGCTAGTCAATCAGAGTCTACAAAGTTATGAGTGCAGGACTTGCCATCACTGGAATACAGCAGCACATTCTCCAGAATCATTCCACTCTAACTTCACCAAGTAACCGAAACTCCAAGGCAAAACAATCTAATGTAGACTTGGAAAATATATGTGATCTGATAAACACGGGTTACGTACTGTATGGTGTCAGACGTAAAGAATAGCACCATCCCATATCTTTCCGTGGGTGTCGTAAGAGGCGACTAATGGACTTACCAGAGAATGGGCAGCAGCGTTCTCTGTGCTTTTGTAACAACCGCACTGCGATCGCCAACCAGCATGCCAAGCGTGGCGATTATGGCAAACCCTCTCTTTCGGGGAGGCTTATGTCCAGCAGTGAACGTTTTTCAGCTGATATGATGAAACACGGGTTTTGCTGGACTGCTTCAGTTAGTGATTTATTATTTGGAATACTCGTTGTTTCTTTATTATATGAACAATGATGATTTCAACGATCAGAACGAACAGAGCACGATCAAACGTCACACTAACAATAAATTCGAACTTGGAAGACCTGTATGTGTACCTAACCGGCAATACAGATGTATGGAAACAACACACCTAAGCACATTGGAATAAGGATCACCTGGTTAGCCGAAGAGTAAAAGAGTAAGAAGGAGACGATGAGATCTGTGATTAGCAGACTAGTTGAAATACACCTTATGTACTAGTCTATCATAAGAGTTGGATACACCTATGGTACGAGGACACAGAGGGCACAGAGGTAAATTGAAGAGTGAGAGGGCAGAGGTAGGGTATAGAGCTAGAAAGAGGGATGGGGCCGAATTGAGTGATCTTCATATTCCAAGAACATCAAGACTTGTTAGGTTACCAGCAATAAGTATTACAGTTGATGAAAATGAAAGTCTTACGAGGCTTGGTTGGCTTTCTATGAATGGTGGTTGAGCGAATGGAGTGAAGAAATAAAATCTTATATAACCATCAATAAAAGTAAATCTTCGAATATTTATTTGAGTGCAATAAACTATCTTCAAACGGAAATCAACATCTGAAAAATAAAGCAGTGATAGCCTAGTGAGGTGAGCGTTGGATTGCCAAGTCATAGGCGCATGGACGGCATAAAAACTCTGACACCAGGTTAGGCAACGCGATAAAGAAAAATCTTAAAAAATAGCAGGTTGAAATTGCAAGATAATAACAGCAATAACGCTCATTTATTTCGGGCTACTTTGGCCCATAGATAGACCTTAGAGACTAACATACATGTTATGATAGAATACAACATAATAATAGTGACGACAGATAAAATATCCCAGTAAAACATCCAACATATATGTATGATGCGTTTTGAGCTACGTATTCATAAGTTGTAAATTATTGTCAGAACGGAGTCAACCAAAGAGCCCTAACGAAACCTAATATGAACCTAAATATTAGATTAAAGTAATTGTCTATATCTGGCTTAAGAAGTCAGACAACCAACCAGTGGGCATTTGCTGCGTAAAACGTAGTCTTTCTAGTTTAAGTTTTAGCATAAAATTTATTATTACCTATAAATATGTATGTATTTATTATATTTGAAATATTTAGGAATCATGTAAATATGATGAACTCAATGACGCGATGATCTCACAGCAAATAAAGTAGATGTAAATATTAAACATTAAAATAATCTAGGTATAATTTAAGCAAAATCGCATCAAATACGGTAAAAATGTTTGTCGCATAAATGTGTCGCAACAGATCACAGGCGATCTCGTCAAAGGAGAAGCATAAAATGTGATCTCAAAAGTACTTAATATAAACTAGTAACAACTAAGAAAACAGGATCATTGGTGTAATGTGGTAAATAGTTTAACTGAAAATAAATAGTACTTAGTTTTAACACTTGAAAGTAAATCTAACCCTCTATTAAAATATTTTTCAAATCTAATAAATTATTAAAAAGTTAGAAAACCAGAGAAGGTATGGGAAAGCAGTATTGAAGACAGATAGGCATAAATGAGGTTGTAACAGAACATTTTATTGGTGTCATTTTAACAAGTGGTGCACGGTAATTAGTGATTTCTTGGATTATGGAAATTATGATGGTCGATATTTAGTATCTGAAACCTAATAAGTAATTATATAAAATATTGTATTTATTTTGTGAATCTTCTCCCCATGACTTCCAATTCCTCCGAACTAGGGGTAGTTATGTTTATCCCGCCACCTCTTACGAGGCCTACCCTGTCTGGAAATCTTGGGAAGAGGCCCTTGTGCAGCAATACGATGACGCTAGCAACAGTATGTGAATCATTTTAGAGTTAATGAAACGTGAAAAGTTTGTAAAATTGGCACATCTATGTACGTTTTCACTTACATTGGTCAATCATTTGGGTGTCGCCTAGTTTTAGAGGAAACATGCCAACCCAATGTGTGTATACTTTTAGCATACCCACTGATATCAGAGGCTGAAAAAAAAAATGCGATACCTTTAACAATCTAGACAAGAGCTACGTACACCATTTCAAAGTAATTACCGTCTTTAACATGTATGAAAAGTAGCATATTAACATCAACGAAACACACTTTGGGTATGCCGTTTTTGAAGCACAGAATTCATTTGTAAAACCAGTGTTGTTCTGTTGTTCTTATGACTTATAATTCGCTGTGCATCTATGAATTTAATGTCATTGGTAAGAACGAAAAGCTTTTCGGAGTTGCTTCAGTAATTTTCTTGAATATACCAAGTTAATATTCCACAATAATTGAAAAAGATAAGGCCGGATATTTGCGAAATTTTCTTGAAGATTTAACAGTTTTTTTTTTTTGTATTGCATGATTTTCAAAAGATCTTTAAAAATATTTAGACCTTGTTGAAAGCGATGTGCGTGACCATTCAGAAAATGAAAAGGGTAGTTTTACTGGCTTGCCTTAATTGGCCGGCTGGCTTAAATAAACTAAAGCTGTGGTTAGCCTAATTTCGATTGTGACCTCCACGTATTCCAAAAAATTTGAAAGACCCGGACCAAACACTAACACCCCTAAACTAAAATCAAAATTCCCGTGTGGTTTCCGGCAAAGAATAGAACCACCCCTTTCCTCCCGACGGTGTCGTAAGAGGCGACTAAGGGACCGTGGAATGAAGAAAACACCATCTTCATGAACGCTAGTGACAACATACTGTGATCACCAATCCACTTAGAAGTGTTGACCATCATGATGAGGGGTATGTCATGATCACGAAGGCCTCACCATCTACCTTTCCCAACTACGCTTAGGTCGGTTTCCATTCTTGCCGAATCTGAATTATAATTGGCATACCATGTGACCCATGGGCTCTGCTTAGAGATAATTGAATAGGCTATTGAGTATCCGTAAAGCTATAGAGGAACACCCTAATATTCTCAGGCTCTTTCCTACTGTTGTCTGAGAGGTAAATCGTTTATTGGACTATTGCTCACACTCAGATCTTAAGGAGCTATTCGTACAGAGTCACCATCAAAATCTGCCTAGTCTTTTCCCAACTACGTTGGGGTCGGCTTCCAGTCTATTTGTACAGTGTAACAGACTAAATGATAATTTATCACAGACATCAGTTCATAACAGCCTGACTTGAACATTCAAGTTCTTATAATACTTGCCTTTTGATTGGATACCAAAAACCAAACATCCTTGCGAAAAACAAATAAGTTCATCACAATCAAATCAGATCTATCACCGTTCTATACATGTGAGAGAAAGAAAATTCTTGCAGAGGAAACCTTGTCTAAGAAACCAGTGTAAACATCTCATCGAATAAAAAGGATGGTGATCATGGTCAAAGCGTTTTAAAAAATGGGAAAAAAAATAAAAATACAGAAAATAGAACAACTCAAGGACAAAATAAATCACTCCATCGATGAGGGATTCAAATAATATCGAATGAGATACCTTCATCGTATGATCTGACATTTTAAAAGAGCTTGGTTGCAATTTTGGTGTACTATTAAGTGCCTAAGCCTATAATTGAAATTCAATGTCTTAATATAGTCAAGAGTGTTGAACAAGATCTGAGGAGACCTGCGGATGACATCTCCTTGAAAGCTGTCCAGCCCAGCTCTCAATGATAGCTGAGCTGCCCTGACCGCAGACAGATACGTTCAACACTACATGTAACTAAATTGTGGAACAACAGCAACAACAGAAGCCAATCAGACTAATATAGGTCCAGGCTAATTAAAAACAAAATAAATAAAAAATATGTCAAACCAAATAAAAAGATCCAGGCCAAACTAAAAACAAGACTAATAAAGGTCCAGGCGATATTAAATACTAAATATGAAAGATTCTGAGCACCTTAAAATTCAAACTAGTAAAAATCTAGGTCAAAGTTAAAAACAAGAAAATATAGATCCAGACTAAATTATAGAAGAAGATGAAACATATTTCAAAGAAAACGGCTTAAAACATGGCAATATGTCTAAACGAATATAAGGATAACAATGGAATGGTTAGAAGGATAAGAAGAGAATCAAGGAATGCAAAGAAGAACAGTGTAAACTAAAGTCTTGTTGCCATGTTTTATTGCCTGAAGATGCACCATCGGAATATCTAACATTCCGTCATCAAGTTCGTTTGGATTGACTATCTAAGCCAATCATCATCTGCCTAGCCTTTTCCCAACTCGGTTGGGCTCGGCTTCCAGTCTAAACGGATACAGCTGAATACCAGTAATTTACATGGAGCGTCTAAGTATAGTACTGTCTGTACTGTCTTCAAATATTTCATCTAAGGCGTGAAAATCTTTCTGAATGACAAGACTCTGTTGCTAAGATCAGCCACTGAAATCTAATCCATATTTCACCACCTTCAGAGTTATTTATTGCGGATCATGCAAAGAAGCGAAAACTCTAAAAACACAATTCTTCCCATCTGACCGCCACAACCCAGACAATACTGGGTAATACGAGCTAATAACATCCATTATCCGCCCGGGGAAGTACTACCACCTACCTCGTTCTGCCGCGAAGCAGCTATGCTGTGTTCCGGAATTGGAGGGTATGGGGGCCGGCTAATTGACTGGCACATGAGACTGTCCATCTACGTCTCCCCAATCATCGGTAATCTCCTGGATTGTTCTGGTTTCAATTACACTTGCTTTTTAACAAGAATTCCAAAATCAAAATCATCATATGACTGTATGTCAAGTAGATGAAATATTGGTGATAAACCATATTAACTAAGTCAGTTACCAACTTGAACCAGGCTCCAACAACTTATTCTCTATTTGACACAAAAACTTTACAGATAAATTGTTGCAATATTACAACTTTTGTACCAACAGGGGAAGTTAATCTAGAATTGTGTAATCTTACAACAAACAATCAAACTGAGCCTGTCGCAGTACACTGCTTCAAGAAGACCTATTCCATGCTGCACAACACCCCGTTTTAAGCCTTCAGCTAATGAATAGCCAAGATTAACGGAAGGCAGAACGAAGCTGGTCAGCAAACATCGGAATAAGTTGATTTTCCAATTAATTAAACAGAAGCTAGCATATACATCGACTAACACGTTATCTAGTCTCGTTTCTTAGCCTGACTTCAAATACTTCTTCAATATGGTGTCTTCACGTGGGTACAATTATTAACCTACCTATGTGACATCATAATTCTTTTGTATATATCTCTTTCCTTCTTGTATATTAGGTATAGCCTAGATAATGTGCTGCTCGTTGTGTAGTGATACTCTTAGCTGATCTAAAAATCTTTTGCTAACCACGATTGAGTTGTTTGCTGACGAATTCTTTGGCTTAAAGTTCAACAAAATGAGACTCGTCAATTTGGTAGTTTCCCGAATAGGTCTTGTCAACCCCAGTACAACAACATACGAGATAGAGGCAAACATTTGTCTTCTTGAAACGAATTCAGGGTAAAACCGATGTCTTAACCAGATTTTAGACTAGCCAATTTTGAACGCACGTTATCTTCTCGTCCAACTTACCGCGGTGTCTCAAGACGAAAGTCTATCATCAGTATCAGTCAGTGTGTGTTGCCAGTGATTACATACGGAACCGAAACGTGGTCGCTTACAATGGGCTGGCTTAAGACTCCAGTCAAAGTTGTGGAGTGGCGACCGCGAACCGGAAGACGCTTCGTTAGAAGACCTCCCACTAGGTGGCCCGATGACCTGGTGAAGGTTACAGGGATCCGCTGGATGCGAGATGCACGGAACTGGCCAATGTGGCGACACTTGGGGAGGCCTATGTCCAGCAGTGGACGTCTTTTGGCTGAAATGATGATGATGATGATAATGAAATTCTGAACACCTTCCTATTCTTATTTGCAATATTAAATTGTTGCAATATAACTCTAAAGTAACTACAAAAGGGAAATTAATGATCAGTCACACAGATCCACCGAACTGTTCTATTCACTAAGAACCAATAAGAGGCCTCTCAAAAAACAGTGATAATAGTAAAACTGTCGTGGTCTAGGAAGAACCGTTTTATTTTTGTTCAGTAGTAGCCACGGAGTCTGAATTTGCGCCCGGTTGATGACAATAGGCTCGCCCTTATTACATGGGTCCTTAAGATAACTGGTGAAATGTGGGTGTACTATTAGGAACACTTCGGCCTTACCCTTCGGGTATTACAGGCGTGATGTTATATTTATTTTTTTCTTAAATATGATATTCTTAGGCAATCACCATCATCAGCCACGCTCTCCTACCGCTCTCATGCAGAGGCTATGAAGCAGGTGAACAATAAATATCATAGAAAAATAACATCAAGAAAAACAACACAGAACAAGTCATTCCTTTACCAGGACTTTTTCACTATGACACGATGCAAAGAAAATAGACCACTAAGCAGACGCAGGTAGAAGCTAAAATACCATCATCTTACTTAGGCTCTTACTTAATGTTGTCTGGGAGATATGTCATTTATTGGACTTTTGATCTCACTCAAATCTAAAGGAGCTGTTCGTTCTTGCTGACGATTAACATACTAAATGATTTATTATCCCAGAAATCAGTTCTTTTCTAACTGACTTGAATATTGAAGTTCCAAAAGAAATATGCCAGTTGCTTCCTGCGGCATAAAATCTTATATTTAGTAAACTCGTTTCATACGGCAAATATCAGATCAACCAATAACAGGCAACAATAATCACGGAAGTAAGTAAGTGACAATATAAGTTTAGTTGTAAACCGTGAAAGCTTAAAACACTGTTTCATAAACACACTACTAAATAAACTATGCCACAAATAAAACAAATCGACAAGGATACAAAAAGGACCGTGAACACAAAAAAAAACGAATACATAAAAGAGCAGCTAAAAGAAAACCATCAAGAAATAGAACCAGTGGTTAAAGTAAAAATAAACAACTAGTAAGCTAGGACAACATTTTAGAACTGACCATCAAGATAGAGGAGGACATATTGTTATTTTTACACAGATATCTGTGTAAAAATAAGCACTGAAGCCTCTTCTCGAACAGACAAGAATCAAAATGAGTGAATCTAATGAAGAATTTCGATACATTCTAGAGGTTAATTTATTACAGAAAAGGGAATAATGCGACTCAAGCTGCGAAAAAAATGTGACGTTTATGGACCTAATGCAGTGTCAGTAAGAGTAGCATAAAGTTGGTTCAAGCGTTTTCAGTCCGGGAATTTTGATATCAAAGATACAGCTCGCTCTGGTTGCCCTCTGACGGATAAAGTCGATGCGATTATTGAAAAAATGGAGCAGTATATTAGTAGTTACGACATAACCGAGGAAATGAGAATTGACCACAAAACAGTTTTGACCCATTTGAAAAAGTCTGGCTATACAAAAAACCTCGATATTTGGGTGCCACACGAGCTCACTGAAAGAAACCTAATGAATTGTGTACACATTTGCGATTCTCTATTGAAATGTAATGAAACCGAACCATTTTTTAAAAGATTGATCACAGTATTCAGAATTTTGCTAGGTTTAAAGTTTGCCAGTCAAATCAAATTAAACACCAAACTCAAAAACAACTGCAGCCAGTGACAAAACAGATTAATTGCTCACCCAGGGCTACATTAGATAAAGTTAATGACACACAAAATTTTACTCCTAGCGTTATTTTGGCCTGCTGCTAGGATATTTTAAAGATGTCTACTCAATATCGGGCCTTTCTTTTTTCGGATGGGAAATCATCAAATAGGCGGAGCGGAAAAGAGTGTCTGACTTGTACTGACTAAACCCATCCATGTTCCTTCTTTGCCCTTTGTGTTCCAGGGCCGCGGTATTTCTTTCGAACAGTCTCGCAGCCCCGGCAGGCTTAATATCCGGCCTTACTTCCTTACATCCAAACAAAATACTTAAGAAAATTAAACATTAGGGATTGCAACACCTATACTTCAACAGAATTATTGATTAATGCTTGTGTGCACGAAATAAAAGCTACGGAATATTTGCATCAAAATTCGTTACGTAGTTCATGAGAACAGTACAGTCGCATAGACACACAAACAAAAGCAACTTTATTTATATAACGTGTATATCGATAAAGCATCTTTTCGAATCTGTATGTGTACGTATTTCAGTTTTACGTTTAACATGTTCTAACATTTGTATGCCATTCCATGGCGAAACATGTAAGATCACAACTCTATTTATAAGACCTTAATACATATACCATGTTTTAACACAAATAAATATTATTATATCGTATTATATTCTATGCTATGTGTCGTTAATAATAACTTAATGTGTATGTATATTATACAACAAAAATGTATCTAAGTATCTATATATATACGTACCCGGGACAAAGCAAATGCAATTTGGGAAAATGATTGAGTTTTTGCCCATTAGCTCCAATTAATTTAGATCTTATAGAGCGATTCTGTCCTGACATTATACCATTCATTGACCCAAATTTCAGTTGTCTATATTCCGGCTTGAGCTATGTAAATAAAAAGGTTTTGTTCAAAGAAACGTGAAGGTATGGTTTATACACTTAGGTTATATAAACCATAGCTTCACGTTTCTCTCCGCTATTCTCAAGGAAAGTTTTAAGAAATTATAGCATCTACTAGCAATGGTATATCATTTGTAATCGTGCATCATTTAAGTAATCGTAAGCTTCTTATTTAATAAACAATATTATCTGTGTATTTGTGTTGTTTTATTTTATAACTTATCCTGGAAATAGGCCTGAAGGTCGAAGCGTTTCGTTTTTCAACACGATGGAACAAACTTTTAAGATGATTAATAAAGGGTGTAAAAAGACTCTTGACGAAGCCGAAAGGCACTTTTTTTCTCCGTCATTGCGATATTTTTTTTTGTTTTAGACCATACCTGGGAACCTTCTAGTTACGGAGATATTGGGGGTCAAAGTTCCAACTCTTTCACAAGTTTTTCTTTTTAATACATGTTTTTAATGTATTTTTTTTACTTAAGACACCTTCACGACCCCCGTACTATTCAATTCATCCATCAGCACAATGTTTTGAATCCGTTACATTGAGTCCTACCGTAAAACGTGATTTTTCACCCCAAACAAAAAGTCGTTTCTCAGCAACAATTGAACTACGTAAAGTTACTTAGTTTGATGTACATAATGCTTGGTTAATGGCTTCGTGAAAAGTCTGTTTACAGCGTGTATAAATAATAGATGACTACTACACATAACATAACATCACGCCTGTAATCCCCAGAAGATGAGGCAGAGGTGTACCTAATAGCAATAATTTGTCCTGACAGGGTTCATGTACAAAAATATTGTAAAATGTGGTGTGCATGAGAGCAAATAAATAAATAATAAAACACCTACATTTCGCCAGATATGTTTAAGTCTAATGTAATAGGGGGCGAGCTTATTGCCATCAACCGGGCGCAAATCCAGACCCTGTAGCTGCTATTGAGAAATTCCTGATGGAAAAACCCAATAACACTTTGTTCAACATAAGAATCGAACCCACGACTAGGTTCAGCAGTCCAGCGACTACTATACCAGCGAGGCAGCTATGACTAAAACGTTTTTTTAAACCTTGCCCTTCACTAAGTATTTCTCCCGTATCGTGGGTGCGTTTAAAAACATTTAACTCTCATACAAAAACAGGCAGACCCGAAACTATTACCTGTAGGTCTTACAAATATTTATCCGTGCAAAGATCGAACCCGCGACACGCAGCGCAGCAGCCAATCGCTCAACCACAGCGCCAACCGTGCCGAAGTAGAGAAGACGAAGACAGTGCTCCGATGACCAAAAATAAATTGAGATAGAATGAAGATACTTTACAGATGCTATCAGAAGAAATGTTATAAAAACCACAATTTGATCCTCGATACACTTGTACCGATAGCAACCAGTAAGCTCTTGCAAGTTCACTTTTTTGTTAGTCTGTCGGAAGTAACCTAAATTTAATTATTTTACCAACTTATATTAAATAGATGGGTTTTTTTTCCTTAGCCTGTCACGTGTCCCACAGCTGGGCAAAGGCGTCCCCTTTCTCATACCAAACCTCTCTGTCTTGTGTGATATCTGGTCATATTCGCCCCGCAAACAAGATCAGATCGTCACACAACCTTCGCCGCAGTCTACCTCGACGGTGATTTTCTCCGTCAAGCATCCAGTGAGTGACGATCTTTGGCCACCTCTCCGGCGGCATTCGCACTACGTGGCCAGATGGGGTTTTACTTAAATAAAAACATGTTGTGTTTCCAGTTACCGTTTTTAATATAATATGAAAAGAAAAAGCAAATAACAACAATCAAGAAGAAAGGAACGGTTACAAACTGGCCAATCACAGCGGTCGACTGATAAATTCGAATATCTCTACTAAGCAAACTGAAACTCACAAAACACTCTCCATGTCTTAGGGCCAAAACAAATACACACGATATGACATTACATCGTGGTACGTTGCGGCTACCGGCACTATAACGAGTCAACGACGTGACTGACGATGGTATTCTACACCAATAATGGAAAGAAATGGTTGGACCCCGCATTTTTTTTAAATGATGTTCCGCGATCGTACCACTAACGTATGACACCGAGCCCTAATTTTTGACGGTCGTACTTACTTCGTAGATTTCCATAACAGTGTTCGTGTTGTACTTTTTGTATGTGTTTTGGCCTTGAGTTCATCAACATCATCATTTCAGCCGAAAGACGTCCACTGCTGCTCAAGTGCCGCCACACCGTCTGTTGACCGGTCCCGTGCGACTCGCATCCAGTGGATCCCCGCAACCATGACCAAGTCCACCTAGTGGGAGGCCTTCCAACGCAACGTCTTTCGGTTCACGGTCGCCACTCCAGAACTTTTCGGCCCCATCGGCCATCCGTTCTGCGAGCAATGCCCACTGTCACTTAAGTTTGGCAAATCTTTGGGCTACGTCGGTAACCTTGGTTCTCTTGCGGATGCCCTCGTTTCTGATTTGATTACGCAAGGAAACTGCGACCATAGCCCTCTCTCTTATCCCTCCGAGCATAGTTTAGCCCTTTGGCTGACTTTTAGCGTTCTGATGAGGCCCATCGTACGACCACGATTCGGTCCCGCATATAATCTTGGGACTTTCAATTTTCATTCTTCTTGTGACTTTCGTCTTGAGACACTGCGGTAAGTTGGACGAGAACATACCACGCAACTTCCCGAACGCTGCCCAGCCGAGTCACACCTCCAAGTTACTCCGTTGTAATCCATTCACATCCGTTCTAACTCACATAGTGTTCTACGATTATGAAAAAATCTTTGACTAACGTCTAAAATTTTATTGGGAAAGCATTCAGCTAATCTGTTTAGATACGACGGCGATGCTTCAAATAAATCGTCAGGGCAACATGAGAATTCGCTTTCTAATGTCAGTATTAAGTGATTAATCTCATCACTTTGGAAATCAAAATGAACAGCAACAGTCTCCATTTCTAAGAATTTCATAAATTGCAAGTAATAATATTTAAAAAATTGGTTGCTCATGTGAAAATCGATATGTTGAAGGGGTAGTATCTCTAGTGCAAAATTCATAAAATCATAAACATTCTGGATTTGTTTGCTATCAAGGTCTTTAAATTGGATCTTAGACTTCCAAAGTTTGTTACAGTATGTGTCCTTTTCCTGTCGAGAAAAAGTTTCTAAAAAGTACGGTGGTCCGAACATATCTATTAAAATATATTCACTTTCTGAGCTGTAGAAAAAACTGCTTGCGATCCAAATTTTATGTTGCCGAATCCTAATGGCGATAGCCTTTACTAATGACAGCGCTTCCATTTCATAGCGTGGAACGATGTTATCAAAGCCATCAAAAATAAATATCAGTTTTCCTTGATTGTAAAAATGAAGGAATACTTTTACTTGAAATACTGTTGAATAACCACCTGAACATTTTTTCAAGGAAACCGGTCCATCTGATGATTCTTCCAGTTCTATTAAAACTTCAACGCCTTTATTAGAGTCATTGGGTTCCTGAGCGATTGCAGCTTGACATATGAACTTTAAACTTTCCAAAGTATTGATGTTTGTTTCATCGGTCTGCCACATCTTAAATATTTTCTCGTGCTCCAAGAAGTTTATTCTTACAATCCAAGATTTAGGTTCGAGTTTCTTTGTTTTTATTGACAAATGAGTGAGTAGAGTCGACTTTCCCCATTTAGGTAATCCTCTTAGAAGCACAACGTCGTCTTCTAAATCGTACAAAGTTTCTAAAACGTGATATTCAATAACATTATCGTGTTCCTGTTTTTTTTCGCGTCTAACCCGTCTGTCAATATAAAACGGTTTAACCTTTTTGTAATCATGATAAATTACTGATTTACCAATCACTATAGTTTCTTTGTTAATTATTTGATTTAATATATCTTCGTCGATAAATTTTGCAGTCTCATCATCTACGATTGTATCTAAACTTAAGTCTTCACCTTGAAATTTCAGTTTAGAAGTCGTTGAGAGCTTCTTCTGATATTCCACACTCATGTCTGTGAAAACACTTACATCTTCGATCAGTACATTATTTGTTTGTGAGAAATATCCAGTAACTATGTCAACTGAAATTTTGTTCGTAATGACTATTATTTGTTTGCCAACAACAGCTTTCGCGATATTTTCAACCTTTAAACGAGAATTTTCATTATCTTGAAAATTATCACAAATAATAATAAGTATCTTCTCCTTAGTTGTGTTGGTCAATTCTTTACATAAAGTGTTGTGGCTCTTCAAAGGCAGTTTTAAAATGTACTCCAAATCTAACACAACACGGTCTTTATTTCCTAGATACTGTTCCACCTTAGGAACTATAAACTTACAGCTCCCTGTAGCAATAATAGTTCCTAGAATCTGGCCGTGCAACTCTAATCGTTTTATAGCGTTTTCATGAAATTGATAGTCTTTATTATTAATCTTATACATTGTATTTAACACACTCATCAGTGGCTCACTCATGGCATTAATTACTGCATTCTCATATATTTTGCTTTTCTTTGTAAGATATGATCCTAATTTAGGGGTCATCCACAATTTCTGTATTTGATCATGATATTTTAGAAATATGACTTCAGATCGAACTTTAAAATTATTGACATCATTGCACGGGCGATCTTCTATTTCTTCTTTTAAAATTTCCTCTACACCATGCTGGTCAGCTTGGTTAGTGTAAAACAGCAATTTGTCATAGAAATCTCTCACTAAATTCGCATCGTATTCACCTCGTTCGAATGAAAGTTTTGGAAACTTTTTAACTTTCACATCTAATTTATATTCGTGCAAGTTTTGGATTTTGCTATTCAATGTTTCATACCATGTTTTAGCAAGATTTTCTAGAGATCCAGCGTTATCTGTGAACTTCAAAAGCTTAGAAGTTTCATCGAAAACTAGTATGTTGCCGACAGCAGAAGCTAAGCCTCCATTTAATTGCAAAAATCCATCTCCAAGAGACTCATCTATGGTAACGATGTAATTGGGTTTAGATTGTTCAAATATTTCTATAATTTTTGATGTCAGATGTGATAACCTCTTTTCTATTTTCTCAGGTTTGCCTCTTATTGCTAAATCTTTGTTGCCGAATAAAGCTGGGACTTTAAGTTGCAGAGATAGCAAATGCTCTTTGGCAGCCACTTCTGCTGCTTTATAGATAGTCGATTCAGGAGCACTCGATTTGTCGAGTTGTCGCTTTAGATCATCTGTTATTGATTTGCTAATAAACTCAAGCTTGCCGTTTTTATACGTCAGAACATTTCCTATTAGTTTACTTAGTGTCGTTATCTCAGAGGGATTGCTAAGAAACTGCAATAATAAACTTTGCGAATCAGTCTCTACTGACTTTCGCTTTTTGAGAACCTCCAAGCACAATATATTTTTCATCAGCAAAAGAAATTCTTCTTCGGTTGTGAAAAAGTCTTGTCTGAAGCTGGCAATACGATGTCCTTCAGGTTGGATTTCAGAAACACGCAAAACGTTGAGCGCTAGAATGGCATGATAACGCAACATGAGATCATTATTCATTGACATTTCACTATCAGATTCATCACAAATAAATTTCGCCAACTGTTCCACTAGTGATGTGATTTGTTCTTTTATTACTATTTTACATAAAAAATCCAAGTCCTCATCACTGTATGATGGCTGTGTGCAACTACCTCCCGTTCCTATAAGTTCGTTCAAATATTCAGCAAATACACCTTCATATATTTTGTTATTTGGATCATCCTTGGCTGTTGTATACATAACGAAAATGCATTCAGTCTCATCAAACTTTCCTCCAAAAATCACATCCTTGCTGCTCGGATCAAAAGCGCGTCTAATGTCCAAGTAACTATCGAAATATTTAGCCAACTCAGTTTTACTATTAAATGTTAGAAGTTTATCGTTCTCTCTGTGCTTGGCTTGAATAAACACAGTGACTGGTTTAGTAAAGCCTTTTACTTTTGCTTTAAAACAAATGTCATCGAAGGCACCTACGTCATCTCTGTTGGTGGCCAAACTAAACTGATTAACATTGTCATCATGTTTCATTCTGAAATATATTAGGCTGATTAGTTTAGTCTCATACAGCTGCCCCTGGATGCCCGACGTGCCTGCGCGCTTTTTGTACATTTTACTGTCTACCCTTTCTTTCTTCTATTGCTCGTTTAGCAGGTGCATCCAAAATTCTCTTGTAGGAACGACCTCGTTCAAATTCCGAGAATTCTGCTGATGATTTGTGGTCTGCAAATATAAAGTTTGTTAGTGTGTTAGTAGTAGTGCGTTATGAACATCTGTCAAGTTTTGCAGTGATTACGCATTTACAGCGACTTTGCTTAAAACGTGTCACGAGTAATCGCGATGCAACTTGCGACGCGACATTGCCGCTTGGCGCATGTAGCATCTCCTGTAGTCATGTTCGCAACAGACAGACTGTTTAGAACTACTAGAGTTGACTGTGCACACTTTAGGTGTAGAACTCTAAAAAGTTCACAAACTCGTTTTAAAATATCGACATGCATGACGCAATCTAATATCAACTATAAATAGTACAAAAACAAAGCCACTTTTACTGTCTCCGTCTGTAGGACCGTGTTGTTCTCCTTACTTACGGAATTAATAAGATGCAGTTTTACCATCATTAAAAAAAATATTCCAGAAGTTCTAAATGTACCGATAATAATTTAAATTAATTAATTTACAGATACCTACTTAAAGAAAACCTGAAGTCAAAACAAGAAGATGTAAACTTGGTGAAGATGGAAACTTGACTGTCAGACTTGAAGTCGTGCTTGCGGTAACTATAGTTTAGTTACCGCAAGCACGACTTTTGTGCATCATCATTCTTATAAAGAATTTCGCAGTAGTACCCTGGTGTTAGGACTTGTGTCCAGTAAACGACAATAGAGTTGCCCCCCTAGTAGATTAAACATAACTGAATGAAGATCGGCTACATCTGCCTTACCTTTCGGATAAAACCACTGTAATGTTATTATGAAGTTATGGTACAACAAATAAATAGAATGTCAAACTTGACCTTGAACTCGACTTATAAATTTGTCGCTGTTATCACTTATGTATGACTAAAATAATGACCATTATATGAGTATTTTGTTGATCACGTACCTGTTTCACAGAATAATTATACGTATTCTAGTCAGCCGTCTTCGTCATCGGCAATAATATCTTCTCAGATTAAAAGAGCGTCTATAATTCACTAATTTGTGTACTTGTACTTGGTCAGTTTGGCACTAGTTTTATTTTGCTAAAAAGATTATTATGATTCGCTAGCCAACAGAGTGTTGCCAGTTTTCATTTTGTTGTCGTGAAGTTTTGGTGTTACCATGCCAGAAATCTCCGATCGGGTTTTCCTTATGTAATTATTTAAAAAAAAAAATATGAAAGACTATTAATAATAATTGGGAATAATAAAGTTATCTCATTTTTTTTTTTAAACCAGTTTAAAAAAATAAATTATCTCAGGAAAATATTTAAAGTTCGGATTTCATTTTCAAGCTCGTCCACTATATGGCAGGCCCTGCAACTGCGGCCGCAGAAGGTGCCCACGAACATTGTGTAATTACAACAATAGCACATACATACAGGTCGAATTGATAACCTCCCTTTTTTTAATTCGGTTAAAAACAATAATAAGGTGTCGATTAGAAAATATAGAGCCGTGTGACAATTTATAACACGTTCTAAAATTGCTTGTTTAGTTTAATATCACAAATTTCTCGGCAATAACCGTCAGTATTGCCCATTCATCAGAACTGACCGTTTCCTACGAAATCTTGCTGCAGATGTTCACACACGTTACCTACTAGGCAGCGGTGAGGAAGCATCGGTCAAAGCTCAGTGTAGTTAGGTCCTAACCTAACCAGTAAAGCCACGGTATTTTGAAATACATAATGGCATTACATTTTTTAATGATTTTCTAGGTATTTTGAACCAACGTAGTTCCAAGTACTATTATCTATTATACCTCCGGCTACTGTGGAGTAGATGTACAGAATGCTTAGTGAAGGGGTCCATTTACAGTGGCGGGACTGTTCGAAAGAGATACCGCGGCCCTGTAACACAAAGGGCAAGGAAGGAACGTGGATGGGTTTTAGTCAGTACAAGTCTGACACTCCCTCCCGCTCCGCCCAGAGCGGAAAGAGTCATTTGATGATTTCCCATCCGATAAAAAATGGCCCGTTTACACCCTGTATGTTATCGCTTATTTATGACTATAATAATGGCCACTACATTACAATGAATAATTATAAGTATTCTTGTCAGTCGACCATATTTTCTCAGAATAAAAGTACGAAATTGTGTTGTAGTGTGTTTGGCAATAGATTATTGTGATTCATTTGTTGACACCGTGTTGCCAGTTTTCATTTAGTTATAGTGAAACTGGTGTTACCATGCCAAAAATCTCCAGCCAGATTCCCTCATGTTATTATTAAAAATAAAAATAAAAAGAGGCAAGAAATAATAATTAGAGAATAAAAAAGTTGGTTCCAAGTATTTTTAACTAGCACAGGAAAATGTGCAGTATGCTGATGATAATTATGACAGGAAAATATTCCAATTGGTTTGGAACTCGTCCACCAGATGGCAGGCCCTGCAACTTGTCATGTCTACTATTCCAAATAAATAAAAGTAGAAGGTAGACAGTACAATTAAATTTAATAAGAGGAAGGTAAGTTACAAAATCAAGTCTGCTAAAAACACACACCTAACTACACGCACTCAAGAACTGGGGTAGTAGGTGGAGAAAGTCTTCTTGCTGTTTTCCGAAGGGGGTAGACCCTTGGAACACCTGGTCCTGCGGCTCCACCGAGCAGGCGTCAGGTCAGTCCTGGCGGTTCTGGTGGCAGGCAGTCTCAGAACTAGGAGTGGAGTTCCCGGGCGAGTCCGTTTAGCCGAGCCCCGGGAAGCTTGGAGAGAAGAGGAGTCCCGGGCCAAACTCCGTTTAGCGGAGCCCCGGGATGGAGTTGCGACTTTTGCGAGGAGGAGGGACGCGTCAGTGCATCGGCGCCCTACCACTTGACACTCACTGGCACTTGTCCACTTTTAGTGGAGTGGGCTTCACCGTACTGGTTGCTCGCTAGTTCCTTATAAAAGAAGCCGCTTACGTACTACAACCAGTTTACGACGAGATTTGCTCGTCGTAAACTGGTTGTAGTACGTAAGCGGCTTCTTTTATAGGGTACTATTTGAGAATTCTAGACTTCTTTGTCTCGTTTTACGATTATATTTGTTGTAGCCAATATTCGTCTGACCTGCCAGGTGTAGTCGGCCAAAACGTATAAAACCTCACAATCCAAGAATGCGTTATGAATTTTAAAATTAACCTTTAGTATTCTATTTATCAGTAGACAAACATAATACAATATAAAAACTAGATTTAAACTAGCCAAAACGATATAATTTTTTTTTAGTAATACATCCTAAACCTTCATCTAACAGGCCGATATAGAAAAAACTAAGAAAGAATAAATAAGCTTGACAGCTTGACGTTACTTGTCATTAGTGAAAAATATTATGTAACGTTTTGTAAATTTATAAAAGTGCTAAATTTTCTTCTTTTTTCCTATACCGTATGGTGTCGGACGTAAAGAATAACACCATCCCATATCTCCCCGTGGGTGTCGTAAGAGGCGACTAAGGGACTTACCAGAGAATGGGCAGCAGCGCTCTCTGTGCCTTTGTAACAACCATACTGCGATCGCCAACCCGCCTGCCAGCGTGGCGATTATGGCAAAACCCCCCAAATGAATAGCGCAACACAAAAATGACCCCTAGTACCCGGCAGCCCGTCTACCCTCGACTATGGTAGCGGTCGAGGTCACGGGCTGCGATGGAGTATTGTAGGATTATCTGAAGTCCGAAGAGAGGGGGAGGACTCGATAACCCTGAAATCCGGCAACCTGCTCTATTTCCGAGAGGGTGACCGGCAGTCCCAGGGTGGTGTTGGGTTTATCGTCCACAAGTCCCTCGTGAACAACGTGGTGAAGATCGAGAGTGTGTCGATTAGGGTGGTTTACCTTATACTCAGAATATCCTCAAGATATTCGCTGAAGGTCATACAGGTCTACGCCCCGACCTCGGCACACTCCGACGACGAAGTGGAGACCATGTATGAGGATATCTTGGCTAAGCCATGCTTGGTTTCAAAACTCACTTCACCGTTGTCATGGGGGACTTCAACGCGAAGCTGGGCAAACGAGACGGTGATGAGCTGCAGGTGGGGCAATTTGGGGTTGGACGTCGGAATCACCGGGGTCACCAACTGGCTAGTTTTATGGAGAAGGAGGGCCTCTATATGATGAACTCTTTCTTCAGAAAGCGTGAGCACAGGAAGTGGACCTGGCAGAGCCCCGATGGTGCAACTAAAAATGAGATTGACTTTATCATGTCAACCAAGAAGCAAATGTTCAATGATGTCTCTATGATCAATTCGGTGAAAACCGGGAGCGATCACCGCATGGTAAGAGGCACATTGAACATCAATATCAAGCTTGAAAGGTGTCGACTGATGAAGTCTACGCTCCGTCCAGCACAGATCCAGATCCAAAACCCCGAGAGCTTTCAGCTTGAACTTCAGAATCGTTTCGAGTGCCTAGGAAGCTCAGTGGACGAATACAACGACGGGTTCGTGGAAACTGTTTATACGACTGGATCTAAGTTCTTCAAGACTCGTCGCACAGACAAGAACAAGAGACTCTCTGAGCATACTCTCAAGCTCATGAAGGAGCGGCGCGAGATGATCCTGCAGTGTTCAGACGAGGCGTGGAAGTACCGGCAGCTCAATAGACGGATCTCTAAATCCTTGAAATGCGACCTCCGCAGTTTTAATACCGAGCGTATTAGAGACGCAATTGAGAGGAATAAAGGCTCCAAGGTATTGGCAAGAGATCTGGCTATTGGGCAGAGCCAGCTCACGAAACTAAAGACCGACGATGGTAGGATCATATCCGCCAAACCTGAGCTTTTGAGGGAGATCGAGAGATTCTATGGGCAGTTATACACGTCAACCAGTAAACCCGTTGGGGATCTAGCAAACGACCCAAGAGCTAGACTAACCCGACACTATACCGAAGACATCCCGGGCGTCAGCCTGTACGAGATTAGGATGGCTCTGAAACAGCTTAAAAACAACAAGGCACCGGGTGATGACGGAATTACGGCGGAACTCCTGAAGGCGGGTGCAAAATCGGTACTTAAGGCCCTTCAGAAGCTGTTAGATTCTGTCATACTCGAGGGGAAAACGCCACAGGCATGGTGCAGAGGTGTGGTGGTACTCTTCTTCAAAAAGGGCGATAATACCCGGCTGAAGAACTATAGGCCCATCTCACTTCTGAGCCATGTCTACAAGTTGTTTTCAAGAGTCATCACGAATCGTCTCGCGCGCAGGTTTTTCAGCCTCCCGAACAAGCCGGTTTCCCAAAAGGCTTTAGCACCGTAGACCACATACATACGCTGCGGCAGGTTATACAGAAGACCGAAGAGTATAACCTGCCTCTCTGTTTAGCGACTGTGGACTACGAGAAAGCCTTCGATTCGATCGAAACTTGGGCTGTACTGCAGTCTCTCCAACGGTGCCAAATCGACTATCGGTACATCGAGGTGTTGAAGTGTTTGTACAAAAACGCCACCATGTCAGTCCGACTTCAGGACCAGACCTCGGAACCTATCCTTCTGCAGCGAGGTGTGAGACAAGGAGACGTCATATCTCCGAAACTGTTCACCGCTGCACTGGAGGACGTCTTCAAGGTTCTGGACTGGAGAGGGCTAGGCATCAATGCCAATGGCGAGTACATCTCTCACCTTCGGTTTGCCGACGATATAGTGATTATGGCTGAGACCATGGAAGACCTCAGTACAATGCTCGATGAACTCAGTAGAGCTTCCGAAAGAGTGGGTCTTAAAATGAACATGGACAAAACCAAGGTCATGTTATATGCCCATGTAACACCCACTCTTGTCAAGATCGGAGACTCTACAATCGAAGTTGTAGACAATTATGTCTACCTGGGACAAACGGTCCAGTTAGGTAGGTCTAACTTCGAGAAAGAGGTCAATCGTCGAATCCGACTCGGCTGGGCAGCGTTCGGAAAGTTGCGTGGTATCTTCTCGTCCAACTTACCGCAGTGTCTCAAGACGAAAGTCTATGACCAGTGTGTGTTGCCAGTGATTACATACGGGACCGAAACGTGGTCGCTCACAATGGGCCTCATCAGAAAGCTTAAAGTCACCCAAAGGGCAATGGAGAGGGCTATGCTCGGAGTTTCCTTGCGCGATCAAATCAGAAATGAAGACATCCGCAAGAGAACCAAGGTTACCGACGTAGCCCGAAGAATTGCCAAACTTAAGTGGCAGTGGACAGGGTACATTGCTCGCAGAACGAATGGCCGATGGGGCCGTAAAGTTCTGGAGTGGCGACCGCGAACCGGAAGACGTTGCGTTGGAAGGCCCCCTCTAGGTGGACCGATGACCTGGTGAAGGTTGCGGGGATCCGCTGGATGGGTGTCGCACGGGCCCGGTCAATGTGGCGACACTTGGGGGAGGCCTATGTCCAGCAGTGGACGTCTTTCGGCTGAAATGATGATGAATGATGATGCTAAATTTTCATTGTTTAAATGAAGAAAAATGAATGGAATTACCGTGATTTATACCCATTTTCTGTTACCACAGAGGGTATATTTATGATAAAAATGAAACATGAAGGATTTATGAAAATTAATTGTGAGTATATTTATTTTTATCGTATCTTCCTTATAGCAGAATACTATAAAGACCAGAAGATAATGTCTCTGTAAACCATTAGCTTCAGGGTCCATTTTAAATTTCATTTTAAGGCGATCCACTGCCAGTTGACTACGACGGGGTTTTCAGTAACCAAATTTCTTGTTTCTTGTGTCCTAGAAGGACATAAACTGACCTAATTGGTGAGGTTCTTCAGATAGGTCAGGTTCGTAGTACTCGCAACCGTCGTGCGTGTATGAACATGGATGAGGCAAAAGGAGTATGTAAGGATAGTAGCAGGTGCCATTCTATGGTTTCTGCCTACCCCCATGGGAAAAAGGCGTGGTTTATGTATGTATGTAATTTCTTGTTCTATATTTAGAGCTAAAGTAATTTATTTCATTTCTCTAGTTATTTTGTTCTTTTACGAAAGAACACATCGAAATCTATACTTCTATACTATCTACTATTATATAATATACATATATAATATTATTATATTTTATAATGAGATACAATTTGTTTGTATGTAGATTGTAGGTAATCTCCGAAACTAATGATCCAATTCTTTGAACAATTTTTAAAAATTCTTTGACAGCTACATTATTCGTGGGTGCTATAAGCTATAAATTATATTAATATCATGCATATTAGCTGAGCTATCACTATTTTAGCGGACGAAGTCGCTAGCGAAGTCCTAGTTTCACATGAAAACAACGAAATGTTCACCAAACCGTTTCTTTGGAAAAATACTCACATTCAGCTATTGCAGGGTAATTGCGTTACACCCTTACACAACGGCAATGCCTTCGACAGTTCAACAACATTTATAATTATTTACGTTGTTGAGCAAACGATTTTTTCCAACCTAGGAAGAAATGGATTTGGAAGGGTCGGCACGCTGCTGCTCTGCGTGTCGCGGGTTCGATTCCAAATACATATATGTATGGCCTAAATAAAAATAGGCAGTAGGACTGCATCGTTGGTCTAGTGGTGGCAAGCGCGACTGCTGAGCATAAGATACTGGGTTAGTTGAGTTTTTCCATCAGGAATTTCTCAGTAGCAGCTAAGGAATCTAGATTTGTCCCCGGTTGATGGCAATAGGCTCGCCCCCTATTACATGGGACTTAAACATATCTGGCGAAATGTGGGTGTATTACAGGCGTAATGTTATGTTATGTAGGTTTTTTCAGGGCACAAGAATAAGGCACAACAAAAACAAAAATTTCAAACGAACTAATGTTTATTTCTGAAATATTAGGACAATTTGTAACGTCAACTTCATCTTCATATTATGTTCTAAATAATAAAAATAAGTCGACATCGTAACAGATATGAATTTACAGCCGTATAAAACAATCACAACATGGCAATAACATTACATTCCTGCAATTATGGTCTCTACACACATGTGTTACTGTCTCTAATTGCCTGAAGTATTTCATTAAACAACTACAATTGTTGCATGTACTTTATCAAATGGAAAAACAGGTTTTTATTTAATCAAGATGTGGAATCAGTTGAAGTCTCGTGATTATATTATGAATTACAGTGAGGAAACATTAAAATAAATATGTATATGTAAAAAAAATAAAAAAAAAATATGTATGTGTGTGTATGTTCTGTTCAGACAAAAATTAATGTAGCTAGTTAGGAAATTATTTCTAGTCATAGACACATTGTCTGCGGACTTGAACCACTGTAATTAATTCAGTAACTTTCATGATAATATTTTGAAAGTCAAATTACAAAATTTTCCTGTTCCTGTGTTTTATTTATGTAAAACAATCAATAATGGACCTGAAGCTACAAGCCAAAAAGCTAAACATTTTTTTTTTAATTGATTATGGTACACTATCAAAAGCTCATTTTGACAGCATTTATAAGTACGAAAATTGGTGAATATTGTCTTCAAAAGATATTTTAATTAATTAATCGTAGATTCACGGCATTGTGACTAATTAACCAATCAAGATACCGTACTGACACTATTTCTGATGACATTCCAATAAACATATTTTACTTACATTAATAATTGATAAACATTGCATATACGGCCAGACAATCAATTAGTTATGAATCCATATACTAAAATTAAGCTCAACTACGTTTTTATACAAAACGTACTGAACAACAAAATGTAATGGCAAGAATTTATACAAACTACTGCATTTAGAGGGTGCATTCTCAAAGTTGGCAAGGACACCAATAGCTGTCAAATATTTTATGGTGAATAAATAAATTAATATTACTTAGTGAAATTATGAAAAGTCGCTCTGTGTAGTCCAAAAATAATTATTATAAATTGCAATTGTAGAAATATCGTAAAACCCTTTCAAATGCTTTTTTTCACACATCATGTAATCTAGTTTTATTATTGCAATTCATAATCAATATTTTATTGCAACACAGGCTGACATTGCATTATCTTATTGAGTAGTATTGACCAGTTAATCAAAACATTGTAGTATTTGACATGTACAGACGCCAGCACATTAAGCTACCCGAAACTGTCATATTTTCCCAATTGATGTTAAACCTAATACTTTAACGAGAAAGTTGAAAATCTTTTAAAGAAATTTGACAGATTGCAGTAGATCTGCTGACGTCTGTATATAAAACTTCGCCAATTTTCAGAATGCACAGCCTTATCTTCTACGTCCAACTACACAATTCTACAGTTAACAATCTTTTAGTTTCCCTCAGCGACTGCAACGACACTAGATTCTACAATAAGTACGTGACAAATTTATATAAACAATCGGCTAATTTAGACCTCTACATAACATGTTACAACATCTATAATACAGTAAGTACATACTCATAATAACCTGCACAATACGTGGGTACACAGTCTCCTATGTCAGATGCGTTAATGGACATATTATGTTAACAGATATACATATAAAACAAATGCATACTACTTGAGAGCAAACAGAGATCATAATTTTGTTTCGAATTATCATAAAACCTAACGTTACTTTATACTGAATTGAAATATATTTAAATACATATCGTATACCACTACCTACTCATATTTATTGCGAGATAACAAGATGAAACTTCGATCGACATTAAATTACCAACTTAGTTATAAGCGTATTCTGTTATAGCTACAATATCTTTATTAGATACGTTTTACAAAATAAATAAATAATAAAAGTGAATGAAGTCGCTACTTCTAAATCTCGTTTAATTCCGTGACTTACCGATACGCGCAAAGAAACACAATTAACTGTCAAACTATAAACTAGTATCACACATTATTCTGCTGACATCAAGAACACAACTTTACTCTCAGAATAATCACTTTCCGATAATCGGTCATAATTCACAAGTTTTGTACCAAAACAAATCCTTAATCGATTGGAAGGCCACCGCTATCCTAACACACTAGCTAATTAGTTTCGCTACGAACAATTAAAGCTTTTGCTCGACGACTTGCAGTCGAAGCCGCTCCATTACAATGTTACTCTAAATAGGCATCTAATCTATGCATCACATTACGTCATCCGCATTGACGTATGAGAGCACGGCGTCTCAATTTATTTGACCAGTTCATACACAGTCTATACTGGACGTGATCGTAACAATCAGCGATGTGGAGCACCCGAGCGTCACGGCGGACGCTCCCGGTACCTGTCTCCGTCACCCTGAAGAGCGGGTGTGTGCACGAGGGCGTCGCTAACCGGCGGTCGCACCGCCTCTGTACTGCAGGCTCCGTCACACTATCAACGTCAATTCACTCCCACCGGTAAACACTTGCACTGTTTGACCTTCTGTAACCGCTTGCGCCTGAACGGCGGGTTCTGTCCAGGACAACGCAGAGTCACTGTAACCCAGGTGAACTTCTTAGGCCTACAAAATGAACAAGACTTGAAGGCTGGCTGCGGCCGGTCGGGTTTGTTGTCGCGTCGCCGCGGGCCCTTCGGTATGTAAAACGAGTTGCACTGTCCGTAACAGAATTGGTTTATCACGGTTGTGGGCAGACAGCCCGGTTCTCGGATTTTCTGAACCAAAGGCTCCGTTTTACACCAATCTTCCTTGAGATAATCCTTTTTAGTTACGACCAAGGCATTCTTTGATGATTTCAATATTTTTCTGAATTCGACTCCCGAGGGCAGCTCCGTAGCGTCTTCTTGCTCTGGCAAGGAGACCACCATGCCTGTTTCAGAACTGCCATCTCCGAGTTCGTTTCTTTGCACAAAAGACGTCGATGATGATGCAGTGGCCTGTTCCGCTCGCTGTCTCTGCTCGAGGAACCTCTGCACTTGCTCGGTGTCAATGATGTCCAGGATGGAGTCGGTTGGGGTGAAGGGCTTCCTGTTGCCGACCCCAGCGGCGCACACCCCACAGGCGGCCAGGAGGGCGGCAGCCGCGAGCCAAATATGCGATTTCGATAAGTTCTCCATCTGCAACAACAAAATTGGTCATTAATAAAAATATATTATATTCGTAGCAATTAAATTGCCTCCGTTCAAATAAGGCGTCGCGTTAATTTGCGTCCGTAGGCTTCGGCGGAGCGGATGTCGTAGGCTAAACTCACGTTGTATCGAGAGATGGGAGCCAACATGTCGTAGGCAGTGCGTCGGTGTAGTCGGTCCGCGAGCGCGCGCTGTGTGCGTGTGCGCTGCCGGCCGGCGGAGCGGTAATGAGCGCAAGCGCGGCTCAATGGACCACCGCTCAATGAACGAGGGATGAGTCACGCACCGCGCCTCCGCCACAGAACCGTTACTACCAGTCACCGCGCGCAGACGCGACACAGCGCACTCCTCGCGCCCCATGTGTTTCGGATTACTACAGCCACAATAGAAACGATCCTTTTACATTACACGCTTTCTTTACATTTCACGGCCATCTGTTTGCAAACAATTGTAAAACCTGCCTTCTCGGTAATCACTGAAGTTACCGATAAACTTGAGCTGTTTAAGCCGATTAAAGTGTCAACGAACAACAGCTGCAAAATACTTGGAAAAATATGTTCTATTTTATTTTAATTCTACATTAAAAACTTAGTAAGGCGTAAAAACTTAGTAATTGACATTACTTATTAATTGACATTGCATCAGTGCAATCAAAACCTTCTCAGAGGTCTACAACGTTTAGGCAGAATACCTATTTTAGCGATTCAGCCAGGTATGATCGGAGAGATTTCCTCACGTACCGAGGTGCGCGGCGCCTGGCTGGGCCAGAGGCGCCGGCGCACATGGTGCCCATCTCGAATCAACGCGCTTCCGCCCATTTGTGCGGCCCACAATGGCCATACAAACGTGAACGTTCTATAGTTCTGTATACCATCAGCCTTCTGCGAACCGTAGGCGCTACGTGTGGGTGACGATGTTCAATTACTAATTTTTAACAATACATTTTTCGAAAACCTTTCTGTATTACCGACTGCATTCTTTACATAAAATAGGCAGGAAGTCCGTTGAACTGCATCATTATTTTTTTTTATTGCTGGAAGTAGCAGTAATTGATAAGTGAGCAAACTAAAGAGATTCCATTGATGGACCCTTAAATAGAAACTAAACAAACATGATCGATAAAAAACAAATAGGTAATTTGATTACACCTTTAATTACTGAATTGAAAGAAAATATATAAGTCTATGCTACCTACACTTTATTGGTTTCTGTGAAGGTTTAATTAGAGGTTTGATTTATAATCAAGGCAAACAATCCATTATATTAACATATAACTTGTGCAAATTGTTCCAGTCATTTTAACATGAATATATATGTTATGTGAGATATGGTAAGTAAATAATACATGCTTCTAAAATATACAGGATGTAAACAGACTCTTTACGAAGCCGTCAACCAAGCATTATGTACATCAAACTAAGCAACTTTAAAATAAAATTAGTGCTGGGAAACGACTTTATTTTTGGGCTGAAAAATAACGTTTTACGATAGGACTCCATGCAACGCATTCAAAACATTGTGCTGATGGATGCATTGAAGAGTACAGGGATCGTGAATGTGTCTTAAGTAAAAAAAAAAAACCTGTATTAAAAAAAAAGTAGTGAAAAAGTTAGAACTTTGACCCCCAATATCTCCGTAACTAGAAGGTTCCCAGGTATGACCTAGAACAAAAAAAAATGACCGCAATAACGGGGAGAACAAGTGCCTTTAAGCTTCGTTGAGAGTCTTTTAACACTCTTTATAGGGACAGGTACGATATATTTCTAAGAATTATTCCAATATTATAAATAGCAGTAGGGCTATTAATTTTAAGGGATCTCACATTCTTTGGCGCAAAGGAAAAATTTTACGACAAAAGGAAGTCCTTTTAAAACGTTAGTTTATTTTTTCTATTACTACAGGGGCGCTTAGCATTCCTCGGCGAAGGAATTTCATTCATTCATGAGCGTTTTGTTCGCGTAAGGCTGTCAAAAAAATGAGACCACAATAGGCGTCAAGACGACCCTTAGCGACAGGCCGTCTACATCGCCCACGCTTATACAGCGGGTTACACTTTCATTTAATTTGGCCGTTATAATGTTTAAAGGTTATCGAATGTTTTTTTTTTTTAATTTTCTGTGAAGAATATTAAACATTAAGCTTTTGCCCAGACAAGTCAAACGCATGATGAACTTCTACTATGATATTTTTAATATCTGTTCTAAATTCGTTTTTATTTTTTATTATTTTAAAAGGCATTTATATTGAATCTTACGTCTATGTTGCATAGCCGTTTCATAATAAATTAATTTATTCGCCCAATCACATTTAACATAAAGCAATTAGCTCAAAGATAAATATTTAAAATTTAAGCCTATGAACGAGTTAAAATGACATGAAAAATATTATGACAAGTTGCAAATACTTTTCTTATTCACCATGGCGTAGTTTTACGATAGATGATTATAGGCTTTTATGCAGATGAACACTATTATAATAAATAACTATAGTAATAAATAAAGTCTACACTATTATTGACAAATGATAAACACAATTACGATTCACAACTGATTGACTATTCAAAACAATTATTTGTCTTACCATAAATTTTAATAGTGGGATGCTAAAGCGATGTATGTTATTTCCATTGAATGATGCTTTGATATTGACAAAAAACCTACGTTATATTGAGAACACGTAAATAAAACAGTAAAATTATTTTAAGATTCGATTAACGATTGATGGAAAAACACTGGTTTTCGATGTAATGATGCAACAGCCTGTATATGTCGGGGTCCTGTGATGTATGGACGGTGCACCTATAGGTGTTTGTGAGACCGAATTCTAAGAAGAATCTCAGGAATTATAACATTTTAGTGTTCCAAATGATGTCATAGATCAATATTGTTCAATCGTAATATTTTAAACTTTATTAAACGTCCCGGATGTTATTGTAAATTGTACGCGTCAGTAAATAATTTTATTCATAAATATTTATTTTGAATGTGTAAAATTCTCAGGCCACAGTCTGAAATATAAAATTATCTTCTGGACTACCCTTTTATTCTATAGGTAAATGTTAAGGTAATTGAACACACTGTTTCTTTGCCACAGACAAATTACAAGAGTTAAATTGTCTGAAGTTGTTAACTGCACTCATTAATTAATTTCATCCAGTCATCGGTTACATGAGTTACATCATCTCGTTAGTTTCCTCAATATTTCGACTAAAATACATGAAGTTCACGTCACAGACAAACATATTACTATTGTTGCAGTTTATTCGATGCACAACAGGAACACATTACAAGAAAACCATTTCATCAGCGTAGGGGCTACGTCATTTGAAATGTGTACCGCGACTAGTAGGCGCCGCTACGTATTGTTGACCATCTATATATCAAGCAAGTTTAATCGTCTCCAATCGCTTTGATCAGCGCCTGAGTGCGGCGCCGGCGCACCGCATTATGCCGCGCTCACACAAAAAACGGGAACAGAAAAAGGTAAAGTTCCTCAAACGCCAGGTACAGGCGTTTAATGCGAGCAGACAGATAAATCAAACCGAGACCTCTAACAACTTATGACATAAAATCCTTTATTATTCACACGGAATCGAATAAAAAAGCATCGACGGTGAATAGATGAGCGGGCGCAGCGCAGACCGACGCGCCACGCATCGAATAACATTATAGGATTAAGAAAACTTTTAGTTTCTTTTTGAATGGAACAATTAGGGACGCACGTGATAGGTGTGACAAAAAATATCTTAAGCTTTTTGCTCTCATAAGGGATCAGCTTTACATGCCTGCTGCGGCTGCCTAATATATGTTTCTGGGAAATTGGATTAGATGATGCGCGAAAACGCCTTTTGTACCTTTTCGTTAAGGTGTGAAGGAATCGATTTAATATTTATAATTAATTGAAACTTATGTTATCTGACCGTGTAGGTATAAACAAAAATATTTATCGGCGTCAAACGATTTTATTCGATTCAAAATCCCACGATTGAGTAAGTAGGGCAAAAACGGACATGGAATATTTTTAATTGAATTTTTTTTTAATCGATCAAGAATCAGTTAGCTATGTGTCGATGTAAATTATCTATGGCTAGTAACGCTTTGTTAAAAAACTCTATAAAAGCGATTGTGCACACTTGTGTTTCCTGGGAAATTTGATATGGCGATACGAACAGACGGCAGTCTAGACTGGCCGTCATCTAGACAATAAAGACAATACCTATTGGATTATATGTACATACAGAGCGTTTATTTTTAGTAACATGTGAACGTAACAATTAGTAGGAAACCTTATCTAAAAATATAACGAGACAGTAGACTCTGTTTTACTTGGATATATATATATATATATATATATATATATATATTGTTAATCCATGCAGTTTTTTTTTGTTGGTTTCAATCTGGAGCTTGTAAATATGCATGCTGAATATTGAGGTATCAATGGCTGCAATAAATGGCTACCAGTGAAAACGCCGTACAAGACGAAATGAAAACATGGTTTAGATTTTACATCAGGGTTCTTTATATTTGCTAAAGAGGACTGACTCTAGTAGCTTTTCTCTTAAAATATCGCCTTCGGTTAGTAAACGGTTACACAACACTATTCTCCCAAGACTTTTTGCTTGTTTTACAGAGATAGAAAGTAACATAAGACCGAGGCACTTAACTTCCCGCGCAAACTGTCTCGATCAAGGAAACAGGTTATTGTGGAGCTTCTACGCCAATAATAGTATCGTAGCACTTAAGCAGTATTATGATCCTTGCATTGCAAGACTTTATTGCTTTTCAAAGCTTCCTCTTTACGAAATACCCGATGTATTTGTAGTTGGTAAAAATTAAAAAAAGTTAAGGTTGTAATCCCCGAAGGGTAAGGCAGAAGTGTACAAATATGTAGACATCTGACCACCTTTTTTATTATTTAGTAAAAAAAAAACGAAAAGCGACAGTAAAAAGAGATAGACACATAAATTCATAAGATTTAATGAGGGAGAAAATGAGATAGGAAGCATTATACAGTGTTTAACATTGCGATACACACCATTGCCACTGCGACAACCACGACGACAACTACGTCACATAATTACACACACACATTTCGTCATTTTGTTTAAGTCCCATGTAATACGGGGCGAGTCTATTGTCGTCAACAGGACACAGGTCATGACTCCGTACTATGAAATTTTTGATGAAAGTACCCAATAACACTTTGCCCGACCTGGTAATTTCAGCCAAGATCTAATGTTCATCGGTATCGCTTGCGACCACTAGACCAGGCACTTAGGAAAATAATTATTTATACATATTTTTATAGATGAAACGCATATGACTAAAAGAGAAATGGACATGTATGTTGATGGATGGAGAGGGAGAGGAAGAACAAAGAAAATATGGATAGATTGTGTGAGGAATGAGATTAAAGAAGAAGGAGTAAATGATGCCATGACGGGAGAATGGAAGAAGAAAACATGTTGCGCCGACCCTCAATAGAATGGACACTTTTAACGTCCACACTGCACATCTTGCTACATCGTTCTCACATAATGTACCATCTCAACATGAATGATGTAACCAAGGTTTTGTAAAAATATACTTATTTAAAAGAGTGTCCATGGAGTTTCTTGCCCGTTCTTCTCCATAGAGAATGGACAACTACAGTACTTTCACAGTTTTTATACCTCTTCATTACATTGTTATCTTGTCGACAATTCAAAAGTGCCTGTAACTGGCCTACTTGAAAAAAATGCTTTGATTTTGATTTTGGAACAATCGCAAGAAAATGATGATGTTATCAAAATGCATTGGGAAAAACACGGGGCTTTTAGTGCAATAGTTATAAACAAACATACGTTTTCCTGTTGTTTTGTTAGATTGTGTAGACGCAACTGTGACTGCACAATAATTGATGTGCAGTATCGTACAGTACTAGTATGCAAGACCAATGGCTTTTTGCGTATTTGGTACATATAGGTAATCAACGGTACATGATCACTTTGACCGCGGTAAAGAGGTAGCCAGTTAGATGTAGAAATTAATAAAGTTTTATGTTAGATGCAGTCAATTATTTGTGAGCAAGGTTTACAAGTTAAATATGGAACTTTTAGACTAAGTCTAATGTCATATTCACGACATTAGAGTGTCAAAGTTACATTTTTCAGAATGATATATAATTATATATGATGATTGAATGATATATGATTTTTTCTCAAAATGTTACCCATCAGAAATTTCTCAGTAGCAGCCACGGAGTCTGGATTTGTGCCAATTGATGGCAATAGGCTCGCTCCCTATTACATGGGACTGAAACGTAACTGGCGAAATGTGGGTGTACTATTATATACACCTCTGCTTAACCCTTCGGGGATTACAGGCATGATATTATATTATGTTACCCAATTATAACCATTTTCGGACTAAAAAAATTGGCACAATCGTTAAAATCATTCAAATCATTTATTTAGGTAATCGTTACGTAAGCGAATGGGATTTTCTAAAACTCATTATTTCCAACAAAAAACCCTGCATAAAAGTAAAAATTAATACATCGAAAATATTTGCAAATAAATAATACCTATTCCGGTATAAAACCTACCGAAATTTTAGCTTACCTATTTAATTAAAACCCCGTTAATAAAGTTAGTGATGATTTATGGTTCAATCCATTTTAGGAATAAGGAAAGGTTGTGCGTGGTGCGTGCGTATATACCGCTACTTCACAGCATGAGGTACTGGGTTCAGTTGTCCATCAGTTTATCAGTAGCAGCCCGTAATCTTGATTTGTGCCCGATTGATGGTAATAGTAATAGGATCGTCCTTATTTTATGAAACTTAAGTTAAACCAATGTGGCGAACACTTTTGCCTAACCCTTCAGCGTAATGATGCCTCCATCCACCTAGCCTTTCACAATTATGTTACATATTCGGATGCAGCCACCAGTCCAGTCCAGACCAGACCGGTCTTTTACATGGATTGACTCTCTATCTGACCTCCACAACCTAGCTAATACTGGGTAATACGATACCCTTGGTAAGACTGGCTGTCAGACTTTCGGTGGCGAACGTTCGGTGTGATGCTGCAACCAATATTAAAAAACACACACATTTTTGAATGAATGATATATTTATTTACAAGAATATAGGTAGATAACTTAAGTTATTAAGATCAATGGGTTCTACTTTATTCGGCATTTCAGCCGTACCGATTTTTAGATTTTTTGGTCGGATACCAAGTTAGGTGGTGGACCACCAGGCTTAATTATCGATTAGAATTGACGCAACCGAGGTGGGCGCTTGTACCCAACATAGGCCCATGACGTCACTCGTTATTGATTATTGTTATATTCGTCATTCAAGAGTAATTAATTCACTGATGCACTTGATATGTGTAAGGAAAAATTATAGTTTTTATTTTGGAGTGGGTGAAATCATCTAATAGGTAACTCCTACTAAATTAAGAGATAATCTAACTGCATTGAAAATTAAATCATCATCCGCCTAGCCTTTTCAAAACTATGATGGGATCGGCTTCCAGTCTAGCCGGAAGCAGCTGAATAGCAGAATTTTACATGGAGCGACTGCCTATTGTCAATAAAAATATATTGAATGATTAAAATAATTAAGTTCATAAAATGATTTATTATTTTGATAGGGTTTATGAAAAGGCAAAAATTAAGTCACAGTGTGAAAAAACAATCCTTATTTCTAATAATAATAATATTCTCTATAGTTCCAAACTTCCTCACTCTACTCACATTTGTTATTTTTAAAGTTATAGTATTACGTATACAAATGCAAGAAGCCTAAGAAAAAATCCAATAAAAGAAAACCCGAAAAAACGTTATGTGAACAATAAAAAATATGTGTATGTACCAGAGTACACAGGTAAGAAGTGAAACTTCTTTACGACATATCATTTTTCTACTATTTGCAACTTCACGAAAATAAGTCTTTTTATTTTATCACTTTCAAATTAATATATTGTTGTTATTATTATCATATATTACATGCAAAAAAAAAAAACAAAAAAGCAACATGGCGCGTAACCGAAAAACGTGACGATTTGCTACAAAATTTCTCCCATACGTCGATAAAGAAGTTTCACTTCAATAAATATATTACTAGAATTACGTCACATGGTAGATAAAGCCTTCACGACATAAAATAAATCACAAGTTTAGGTTGTTTGTCATCTTTGCCCACTTTTCTTCATCATAATATTTATTAGGTCGGAACATTTTTTGTTTAGGTATTTACCTACTACTACTTCGTGCTAACAAGATAAATTATCTTGGGTTAGTTCTTTCGACATTTTTATTAAACTATCTTTACTTTACTGTAAGGCAATTCTAAACTCTAAAAGTGAAAAAAAAATACATCAAATACCACTGTGAACATCACCTTATAAAAATCAGAGATATTTTTAAACGTAACGTAATAATACTTCGGAAATGCCGACACGAATACTCAAATATATTGAAGTGGGTCTGAAAAGATGAATGCTCTACCTAATGAACTCTAACGGATATGTATTCAGATCGACAAATTACGAATTCATGGAAAACGAGTAATGTGAGAACTAAATGATGAAGTATTGTCTGCCTTTAAATTTTGTTAGCTATGTCTGGTATCATTTGATGTAGGTTCACGTACCTATTATAAAAATGTCTACATTTGAATGACTAGGCATTGTGATTTATTTTCACAATCAAGCATTATACATGCATTATACAATGATCTTCAAATGAACCTCGATTCAAATCTGTTCGATTTTATTTTAATCTGTGCTAAAATCTAGACTTATCAAAGTTCATGATATCTTTACTAAGTATATAAGTTCCTTGGTCTATGCTTACTGTAGTAGTATATACTATACATTATAAAAAATCTGCACCCCTAGTTCAGAACACACTTTTTTTTCACCATACGAAAGATTTTGAAGGAAATCCGTAAATGCTTGTTCATAAATGTTACAAAAATTCGTGAGTATTGTAATGAATATTGCTGATTTGTCAAACTAAATAGCGTTAAGATAATGACTACCTACGCTACGCAATTACGTCACTGGTTAATTAAATCATCATCATTAAAATTTGAGAAAACCAGTCGGTAAAATTGTGTATTTTAGTAGTTTAATAATTAATGCTAAAATAGGAAAAAAAACAAACTATTACTAAACTAACCTATTTCTACGTCAATTGCTTACCTAAAAACAGTACATGTCTCATTTTCCTATGAATAATTTACGTTATCTTTATTTACCTAACTTAATTCATTACGCACTTTGTTAAATTAACCACAGGAAAGGTTAAATTCAAATGCCCATAAATAGAACATAATTATGAATAACCCACTGAATTATTTCAGTACCTAATATTAAATTTTACCTGGCACATTTATGTCAGTTGGGCTGTGTAGCGTTCGGGAAGTTGCATGGTATTTTCTCGTTCAACTTACCGCAGTGTCTGTGTGAATACATACGGGACTGAAACGTGGTCGCTCACAATGGGCCTCATCAGAAGGCTTAAAATCACCCAAAGGGCAATGGAAAGGGCTATGCTCTGAGTTTCCTTGCGTGATCAAATCAGAAATGAGGACATCCGCAAGAGAACCAAGGTTACCGACGTAGCCCGAAGAATTGCCAAACTTAAGTGGCAGTGGGCAGGCACATTGCTCGCAGAACGGATGGCCGATGGGGCCGTGATGTTCTGGAGTGGCGACCGCGAACTGGAAGACGTTGCGTTGGAAGACCTCCCACTAGGTGGACCGCTTATCTGGTGAATGTTGCGGGGACCCGCTGGATGCGAGTCGCACGGGACCAGTCGTGACTTGACAGTGGCGACACTTGGGGGAGGCCTATGTCCAGCAGTGGACGTCTTTCGGCTGAAATGATGATCATGATGATTTATGTTACTCCCATGTATAGGATCTTTTTCAATATATTTCACAAATCTATATTCAATATAATGTAGGCATTTCAAAAATTCTGACAGCTCCTTAAGTTATTAAAAAAAAAAAACAATATAATTTTGGCAACTTTACCCATTAACTGTTACCATCATTATTTTTACATAGGGCGACATTCAGATTAGTCTAAAAAGACGGTCATGATTCATATGACTGCCTCGTACTTGAAGTAGTCGCAAGCGCTACTGCTGATCCTGGATTCCAATCCCAGGTCTGGCATTGTTCTTATTCTTATTCTTTATTGTACACAAAAAAGAAATATACACAAAATTATGACAAACAACTTATGTAAAAAGGTGAGCTTAACCCAGAATTGGGTTTTTTACAGCAAACCATAATTCGATTGCGAAATTTGCAGAAGAGGGTATCCTTAATATGTGCACAAACAGTACATTTATAAACTTAGATTAACTTATTTTATAAACAAACGAAACTAATATATAGAATATAATATACGTAATACATACAACATATATAGAGAAACATACATATAAAATACTATATACATACTATTTTCACGTTGACAGGAAATGTTTCAGGTCATCGGTCCACCTAGTGGACCACTCCACCTCCCACTAGGTGGACCGATGACCTGATGAAGGTTGCAGGGATCCGCTGGATGCGAGTCGCACGGGACCGGTCAATATGGCGACACTTGGGGGAGGCCTATGTCCAGCAGTGGACGTCTATTGGCTGAAATGATGATGATGGAGAGGAAATGTTTTCTCATTCGTTTTTGAACACATCTAACGAAGGGCTATCCCGTAAGGAGTGTGGAAGCGAATTCCAGAGGCGCACAGCAAGTAAAAAAGAACCATCATACCGACTTGACGAGTGGGGAGGGAAACGAAGGAGAAGAGATGAGGATGAGCGACAAGGTTTACCTCTGGGTACAAGATACTCGAAGCGTTCCCGAAGATACAAAGAAGCTTTAGGATTATGGAGAACAGAAAAGAGAAAAGAGAGAGTGTGCGAATCTCGACGCTGCCGAATAGGCAGCCACTTCAGTTGCTTCCGGAATTCCAGCACAAATTCTGCAGACGTTCGGGCTTATCAAGAAGTTCCTCAGTCGCATCAAGAAAACAGGCAGACATCAGCATAGTCTACAAGAGGAAGAAGAAGAGACTGAGCAAGAGTAATTATAGTCGGAAATGGCAGGAACTTCTGAAGACGCTTAAGTGACCGATACGAACAAAACATCCTCCTGCTTACTTCAGCAACCTGAACATGCCAAGATAGGTTGCAGTCCAAGAATACACCTAAGTCTTTAACTTTCTTGGAGTAGACTATAGCGACAGCATCGTACACAACTGGCGAGAGGGACTGATGACTTAAATATAAATATAAAAATAAATTGACGTATCTGCCACCAATAATGAGAGCTTGTGATTTAGTTGGGTTAACTAGTAGTCCAAAATTTTAGCCCACAGACTGATGTTTTGTTTTGTTCTGCTGTTATTGACTTTTTCCATCAGGAATTTCTCAACAGTAGCTACAGGGCCTGGATTTTTGCCCGATTGATGGTAGTCTCGTCCCCTATTAGATGGGTCATAAACATTACTGACTATTAGATACACCTCTGCCTAACCCCTAGGGGATTACAGGCGTGATATTATGACATTCAGACTAATCTAAAAGACAGTCATGATTCAGTCTGCATATAGCCTTACAATAGTAAAAATGTCGGAAATTTCACACCGTATCTTGTGGTCAGGTCACATGATTTATTAGTTAACATTAAAATAAAATAAAACATGAAACTAATTGTGGCGTTAGTCATAAACACGTTCCTTAATGTTTAGGAGATCTTACAAGTTGTTTTACAAATGGCCGGTGTCATATTACATTCTGCCGGTTTTTGTTAAAAATATACCTAATATGTGCTAAAGTGATGACTAAGTTCTTCTGGTATTTAGTCACTATGCAACGTAGAACTAGGACAGGAATGTGGTAGTGAACTTCTTTTTTAGGGTTCCGTAGCCAAAGGCTAAAATGGAACCATGTGCTTCCCCCACTTCGGATGTCTAAAGCAAGAAAAGTAGAAATTCTGAAAAAAAATAGGTACGTAAAAAGAACTTTCAACGGAAATTGGTTTAAATGCGATTTGATATTTCGCCTCTTTACACGAGAAACGTTTTTTTTTTGATGTCACGTTGCTCTTGTAAAGAGGCGATTTAGTTTTTGACATATGGGACTTTTTCGTGAAACTGCAGTAAATTTACATATGAATGAGTGTTAACAAATATTGATATTATATTATTTGGTGCTTCGGAACCCCTTTTTTTTTAAGGATGGGAAATCATCAAATGACTTCTCCCGCTGGGCAGAGCGGAAGGGAGTGTCAGACTTGTACTGTCTAAAACCCATCCATGTTCCTTCCTTGCCCTATGTGTTCCAGAGCCGCGGTATCTCTTTCGAACAGCCCGCAGCCCTGGCAGGCATCGGCCCTTGCGGGTCCCTCACTGTTTACTGACATCTCTTTGAGGCGCGCGTGGAACACGAACGCGCCGTCTACACGGCCTGTCGTCAAAAGACGGACGGACGGCGAGCTAGCCCATTACTCACCGTCCACAGGCCACCGTAGACGCGGGTCTACGGTGACCGGAAGCCACCACGTGACCCCCGACGCCCGAGGCGTCTGCCGCGGCGGCTGGGACGAGAGGTTCTCTCCCTCTCACGCTCCGCCACCTCTTTCGCTAGCATGACTGCTTCGCAGAAGGTGGTGACGGCTGCTTCGGAACCCTGTGTTTGCGATTCCGACTCGCACTAGGACGGTTTTTTTATAGCAATGACTAATACAACTCTTTCTTTCGCTCATAATTTTCAACTTTCAACATCCTAACATAAGTAAACTCTTATACACAATCAACACACACAAATTTAACTAGGGATTGCAATCCGGATTCTTCGAATTCGAAAATAACACAAAAATCCGGATTTCCTTGACTTTTTTAAATTCAGTTTTTAAGACACAAATTCGTTTTTTTTCGGATTTCAGTCAAAACTGATTTTAACGGATAATATTTGTATTTATCCTCAAATTTTCAGTCTAAGTAATCGGTAGATCGATATTACCTACTCTGGTAATGCGAAAATCAGAAATCCGAACAATATTTGAATTGGTATGATTAGGTGTAGCATTGTTTGCGCAAATTTGGCGCGAAATCCGTGATTGATTCAGTTTATATGCCCATAAACCAAGCAGCGCGGCACGCTTTACACTTGTTTAGACCGATCAGAACTACGGTGGAAGTACTCTGCCGCAGAGATGCCAATACTGCTTTTAAATTTTTGATAAAATCGTTAGACAGCCAAGAGACGATATCCATTAAAAAAAACCAGCCAAGTGCGAGTTGGATTCGCGCACCGAGGGTTCCGTATAGACTTGTAGGTATTTTGTTATTAAACTACATATTTGCGGTTTTCAGATTTTTTCCTTTACATGTGCCGTAAAACCTTGCTTTTTGTCAAATTTCGTGATTCTAGGTCAACGGAAACTACTATTTATAGGTTTTCGGCACAAAACCTAAAGGGTACTCCCGGCTGACCTAGAATTGTCAACTTAGGTTAAAAGCACGGTCTTACAGCACAAGTAAAGGGAAAATTTCGAAAAATAAAAATAGTTGAATAATTTTAAACAGTTTCACAATAAGGTAAATTTTGGAACTACAAGTTTTTACAAAAATCTAAATTTGCCTATATCTTTTATTGTGCTGACTCAGGACCTTGATTTTTATACACCTAATAGGGACTATAGAACTCAATATCTCGTATAAATTTCAACTTGCTAGGTCCACCCGTTCCTGAGAAAATCGGTGGTGACACACGGACAGACATACAGACAGACGGACAAGAGAGTGATCTTATAAGGGTTCCGTTTATACCTTTTTAGGTACGAACCCTAAAAATGAAAATTAAAGAGAGACGGCTCTATACTGTTGTCGGTGCCTTACAATACTTACACAACCAAAATAAAGAAATCAAAAATGTGTTCTATCAAGCTGCATCCATAAAGTTGACGATTGTGCAACCACGTCGACGAATATAAAATCTATGGGTATGTAAATTTATAACGGAAAAAATTACTTATGCCCAAAGTTTTGTTGATTATTTTATTTGATTTTATTCTGTCGTGCTGTCAATTGAGCAAATAAATGCAGATTTTAAATAATTTATGCAATTTTTTTTAAGTTTTATCAAATCATCATAAAACACTAAAAAGTTCGATAAAGCCGGATAGTCCGGATTTTAATCGAACGAGAATACAGAAATTTGGATTTCAAAAAACATCCCGATTTTGCAATCTCTAACTGTTACACACTGGTTTGTTGGTCAACGTTACAAATCAAGTGTGAACAGTAGGCAAAGTTGGCACTTGACTTCTTCAACACATTTTCAGGCTATAGGAAGTAACCGAGAGGGGAGCTCGTGGCTAAATAATAACAGCCACTTGGGTCAATCTTAAGCGCGCCGTCTACAATAGCCGCGCTTACCAAGGGGTACATACGAGTTTCCTCTGTTCAGCTATGTCATAGGTACAGACAGTCATCAGAGATCTTATTTACTGGTTACAGCTAGCGCCACATCCCATCATCAAGTCATCTACCAACAATAAGCTCGCGCTAGTGATGCGACACCGCTGTTTGCACGGGCGTCATAACATCTGCATAATTAGCACTGGGGCGACGGCAGTGCACATTAATTCATTATAAACAATTCTCGGTTAAATTGCACCTGTAATTTGTACTGTTCAGGCGTGCGTTAACTCGACAAAGTGTCATTATGTCATGACATTTAATGCGCCAACTCACGATTTTGCATAGCAAATAATAGACGTGTAACATTTTGTTCTAACAAATGCACAGTTTGAAATGTTTCCGCATGAAACTATGGCGCTCGTGGTTAAATAATAACAGCTGCATCAGTCGATCTTCAAGGTTAAGCAGTGCTTGCCAAAGGCGGTCTGTAGATGGGTGTGATGATGTAACATACCCTCTGCGCCTCGGAAAGCACGTTAAGCCGTTGGCTAAGGCTGTCATTTGTAAATATTTGACAGCCGACAGAAGCCCGAAGTCTAGTTTTACCGGGTTATGGTTTTTCCCAGTAATTGGGTCGATAGGCAGTCACTCCATATCCTGGTATTGAGCGGCATCCGGTTAAACTGGAAGCCGATCCGAACATAGTTTGGGAAAAGGCTAAACAGAATGGACATCTCTAGTGTACTATAATTGCGCGTTTAAATTCTTTCAATAATCAAGTATTTATGTTGTTAAATGATATTTGCATACGAATTGACATAACAATGTAAACGATTGACACATGTCTGGTGAGGACTAGAGTAAGTTGTTTGTTTGTAATAAATTAGCTGGTGTGTTGTGGAAGTTGTTGTTTTGATTTGATTTAAAAGCTTTGTTGTTAATTTTATAGTCGTAGCTGGAGACCAAACTTTTCCTGTATCTAGCAAAGTTTAGCTTTCCACTTTCAAGTAGTTTTAGATTATTTCCTATAATAACAGAACGCTTGAAGAACAGTCATAAATATTATTTTATTTCAAAGTTTAGTGTTGAAATATTTTTATTTTGATGGTATTCTTTTACAAAATGGCCTGGCAACTTGACCCTGGCTGGCAGAACAATTACTTAAGTAATGACTTCTCATTGTAGTTTATTCTAATTGAAGCGTTTATACCTTACCTTATTTTTAATAAAGTCAATAAGACCGGCCTTCACTTATTTAATTAATTCTTTTACTAGAAATTACTAAAACAAGAAGAGGTTATGTTTAAGCCCCATGAAATAGGGGTCGAGCTTACTGCCTGATGGCATTATTGCCATTATTGCCGATGGATATCGGGCACAAATCCAGACTCCGTGACTGCTACTGAGGCATTCCTGATGGAAAAACCCAATAACATTTTTCCGGTCCCCCAAACCGAAACCTCATGCTTAACAGTCACGCTTGCGACCACTAGAACAAGAATTTGTTATTGTTTTAACAGAGAACCCCTTTTTAAAGGATAATAAGTAGCTACATTTAGGTACAAATAGGAATCTCAATCTCCACACTGAATTATTACGCGTCTAATAATACTTAAATGGCCGCCACAATCCTAATTCATAACATTAGATCTATACTGAGCCTGGTAAGTACATTTTAGTTTTATCATAAACACATTATCTGGCGGATAGGCTAGGTGAAGCGGCGCCAGTTAGATTATGTAGTGTTGAACTGTTCTACTAATTCGCAGACTAAAGAAATGTTGAAATTCAAGGTAAAGTTTGGTGTCTGGTAATAGCTTGCTTTTCTCTTCCACAATTGTATGAAGTTTTGCCTACATTACATAATTATTTTGCTTAATACAAAAGAAGTTGTTGCCATGTCCACACTGACATGGCAACACTTAAGCACGGTTTGGATGTGCAATATCCTAAAACCCTGATGCGACTGACAACTCTTGAACGCCGTTTAGATGTACAGACGCCAGCACATCAAGCTACCCGAACCTGACAAATTTTCCCAATAAACCTTGAACCTATAAAGTTGAAAATCTATTAAGGTAGTCTAATTGCTTGATGTGCTGGCGTCTGCACTAAATGCGTTCAGTTCCAAGGGTGAAACCCAAAATCGTGTTGACGGCGCGTTCGTGTTGCACGCGGGGCGCGTGAAAAAAGAATGTCGAAGAGATGTCAGCAAACAGGGAGGGGGCCCCTCCCTGTTTGCTGACATCTCTTCGACATTCTCGCAAGGGCCGAGGCCTGCCAGGACTGCGGGACTGTTCAAAAGAGATACCGCGGCCCTGGAACACAAAGGGCAAGGAAGGAACATGGATGGATTTTAGTCAGTACAAGTCTGTCAATCCCTTCGGCTCCGCCTAGAGCGGGAGGAGTCATTTTGATAATTTCACATTAAAAAAAAAATGTGTGAAATCGACTCTTAATTCACAGTTTCATAATATGTATTTACAGCATGTACGTCTAATAGGAAAGGTAGATTACTGTCATTTCGGATTTTACCCTATTTTGTTCCACACACTTAAATCTATACCTCGAACTCTCCGTTTTTAGTTGTTTTTTAAATGGCGCAAATTGACTAAAATACCGTGTATAATAACCCCAAATTGTGAAAATGGAATGCCTCTCGTTTTAATATTACTGCAGCATTCACTTTGTGATTAATATAAAGCAAAATTGAGGACTAAGCTTCATATGTTTCAAAAAGAGGATGCCATAACATTTTCTCGATAGAAAAATACCTAAAGCTACCTTTAAAATCTTACTCCCAATTTATTTGGTTACTGCATGGATACAAATAAATAAGGATATTGACAGGAATGTGATAGGTAAAGATGATTTATAAAATTACACCTCCTCCTGAATAAACAAACAAACCTAGAAACAACCAACAACACAATCAATTATGACTACAAACGAAATTCGCATAGTACATTTCGCGGTGAGCTGCGGAAGATCCGCCGAACAATTTACTATCCATCTGTCCGTTGAAGATCGAACTAAAACAATGCCTGATAACCGAATAAACACACTGAGTCATCCATATTAATTTAAAACGTCGTAAGCGACATTGACCACACTATTGGAATCGCCACTTTCGACGTTACGCAGGAAGTTGTTGATCCAACAACACATTCAATGTCGCTTACAGCATTACAAATTCCCGTCGTCGATATGACGATGTGCTAGCCTGAAACACACCGGGTCCATTGCACTTGAGATTAGAGACGAAGCAAGTCTAGATACACTGTGTCGGGAACAGAAAAAAATATGAGCTAATAGATGTAAATAGATGCTGGATTACGTTTTGAATCGGGTGATACGATGATGGGAAATGTATGAATGAAGTTTGTAATGTACTCGTAACTGTTATTGAGCAATATTGGTGTGTGTATACGTTGTAAGTTTTAATTCAAAGTTATCATCGTCGTTTTTTTTTTCTAACAATTTGTATATTTAAAAACCATTTTGTCTGCAATTATTTAGCTAACATAGTTTTTAGAAATTATCTATACCTTTTATACCATATACCAATACCAATATTATAAAGATGAAAGATTTTTTTGTTTGTTTGTTTGTACCGAATAGGCTCCGAAACTACGGGACGGATTTGGATGAAATTTGGAACACAGATAGTTTATAACCTGGATTAACACATAGGATTTTTGGACTTTTTATCCCGATAGTATGTTCCCGTGGGAAATTTATCGAACTCTTCGCGGGCGACGCCGCGGGCATTAAGCTAGTTTATAATAAAATAAATTCAATACCCAGAAATAAGAAATATTATTAAGATTTAATGAATGGTATGGTAGATAGCTGCTATCACCTTTTAACAAATTTAATCCTTTAATTTTGTTTTAATCTTTGTACGCCGTTGACGGCAAAACATCACGATCTCATAACTTTATATTTACACCTTTTAAAGTTGGTTTTCGGACGATAGTTTAACGTGACAACGTCATAAAATCGAGTGGAAGAGAGATAGATGCGACGCATGCGTACAATGAGCGTAACGGGACACTTTCGTGCATACAGCCGGCGTTCATCGATTTATTAGACGTTGTCACGTCAAAAACTTTGACTTTTACTTTGACTTCGTCATTTACAGTATTTCTTATAACGAGCCCTCCGATGTTTCTTTCAGTGCACATTTTATAGCTGTCGTATAATATTTAAGTCCATCGATGATAAAACTATACCAGATCTTAAAAATCTATATTATAAATGTAGGTCACTGTATTTAAGTCAAGTGTTTTATTCAGACACATCTGTTTAGACTAGCAGCCAATCCATGCATAGTTTTATAAAATTCAGCTTACTTACTATAGCACGTCATAGCTGAGGTATCATGTCAAATATCGAACACCACTGAAAATTAGGCTAAGACAGTTATAAAAATTTAATGTACGACGTGACGCCTATCCTAGTACCAAAGACCTTAATAACCTGCCTGGGTCTGACTGGACGTGGACGGCGAAAAGTGGCCTGCAGAGTGGTGTGGCATAGCTTGGGAAAGGCCTATGTCCAACAGTGGACTGCGACCTAGCCTATATATACTTATAACTACTTATTATTATACTTCTTACTACTAAATGCGAAAGTTGCGATGGACAGACGGAAGTTTGCTAATTTTTCACGCAAAAACGGATTTGGATGAAATTTTGACAAATTTTCACAGATAGTTTAAAACTTGAATTAACTCAAAGGCTACTTTCGAGCAGTGGGACAATTACCGAACACCACGTAAAAAGTCGTGGGCTATAAAAAAATATCGTGACGCATCACACTGTGGAAACAAGCACCAGACGGACGTCATAATGCGCGCAGTGAAATTTGGCAGGAGAGCTGCTGTTATCAGACCGCCTGTAAGATTTATACCACCAATCTGTTCCCCAATACACCCGTTCGCGAGATATGCACACACTATGCTAGCGAACATACTATCCTATAGCCATCGTCAGAGATAACTGGGAATATATGGGATTATGGGCCCTGATTCACATGTTCCGACCTTTTGGTAGTGGCCGTGAACTGGCTGGTGGCTTAGGTGTTGTTAAGATTTTGAATTATCTGATTTGGGTATTGTTACCTACGTCATTTCAGTCTATAAACATCATCATCAGCAAGTTTATGGTAAGTGCTTGCAGTGTCTGAAGTTATCCGAAGTAAATAATCGTTAAACCAGGATGATTGTTTTTTTTTTGGCTAGTGTAGGTAATTATTATACTTGCAAAGCAGATCGTTTCAATAACATATTGGTGTAAAAATGTAATGTCATGTCAACATAATATGAGGATATCTACGAGCGACGCTAACGCCACTTTACCTATAAGTCTGGCTAAAGGATGCTGCCCACTACACCGTACCATACCATGACCGTGCTAAGAACGTATAAGTCAAAGCATAGTCCAGGTAAGCAGTAAACAACCTTCTAGTGTCGAACAGCGAGTTATCATGTCAAAAAAAAAATCTGGCAAAAAAATATTCATTTTATGGAAAAGTATGAGACTTTGCCCACTAGACCACTCCGTCACCGACCAACACCATCGCGCAGATTTGGATAATGATAAAACTTTGATAAAAGTGCTAGAAACTAAAGGTGGACAAAAAACCGATAAAGGTGCTTATTATTCCATAACCTTTGATACATAGAGTTACTTCCTACTTCTATTAAACTACATTATAGGAATATTTTCGCTGACTGCATTTGAAATCACAACAGAATTCCATACAGGAAATCCTTACATCTTATTTCTTAGTCATTCATCACTCAGGAATAATTTCAACATTCAATTGAAAGCAGTTCTCTGAAGTTCATGCACTATTTATTTATAAATTAATAAGTTATAGGTAAGGTCGCATTTATACATTATGTATTTAATTACCGCCTTTGATTTAAACGTTAACTTGTTGTACATGAAACATACGTATGTATTTATTCTGTTTACGAGTTTAAAGGCTAATTGATGTATGTTCTTGGGTCTTTATTACCTATTAATTGCAGATTAGGTTCAGAGGAAAATATTTTCCTGACAAAGTACAAGTAGTACACGAGCATGTTTGTGCCATCCTTGTCTAATAAATCAGTCAATTGTCACGCCTGGCCAGGTTTTTTTTAAATTATTATACGTACAGTCGGAGCTTTTTCCACCTGATCAGTTATAAAATTTTCGCTTAAATCATGCGGAGGCGCCCCGCCCGGTTAGAGAACGCGTCGCGCACGTGATTGCAAGCAAAGAGCTTAGTGGTGATCAGGCGGGAGTATCCTCGATTGTACCAAAGCATTTATCATCATCATCATCATTGTCTCAAACTCAAAAGCATTTATTTCAATTAGACCATTACAGGCACTTTTGAATGTCAGAAAAACAAATTAGGCTAAGCTACAGTCACAGACACAAGGCATAATAACTTGTGAAAGTACTGTAGTTGCCCATTCCAAAGCGTAGATCTCTATGGAGAAGAATGGGGAAGAAACTCCATGGACACACACATGAGATTATACATATGTGAGAACGATGTAGAAATACGTGCACGTTAAGAGCGTTCAGAGTAAAAGATTATATCAACAATTTAAAAACAAAGTAAGTAGTTAAAATAAACCATGGCAGCCTAGAGATGACCAGTCCCAACTGACAGCGCCCGTTCACGAACATGACGCATGGAACAACCCCATTCAGCTCAACACTATTGAAGGAAGCTAAATGACCCGACACACCCGCCACCATCAGCGAGACATTTGAGTGAGCATGACATTCTCTCTGCCACCAGGGCAAATTCAAGTCAATGAAAGATAACTAAATGTAAATGGTAGCTTTACAGTACATAGTACTCACACATGTGCTAAGCAATTATATAATACTAAGAGATTGAATTTATACAATGCAAAGATATCATTACAATCTTCTGCAGCTTCCACAATAACTTCACATGGTAATAAATTAGTTTGCCCCTATGCTTGTGGAGCAGGACCAGCAGTGAGCCAAGCATTTTTATCATCAATGTAATCCCCCAACTTATAATTTGCTTGCCTACATAGTGTGCGTTTTATACAAGATTTAAATTTCGTCTCGTTTAATTGTAGAATGTGGGGAGGTATTTTATTGTAACATTTTAAACAGTACCCCATGAAAGATGAGTCTACTTTAGCTAGCCTAAAACCTGGCTGTACTAGTTGGTCCGTGTTTCCAGTACTATAGTGGTGCCTGTCACCTCTTTTACTAAATAAATGCAGATTTTTCCTAACGTACATGAAGTTTTCATAGATGTATTGACAAGGTACTGTCATGATGTTAATTTCCTTAAACAGTTCTCTTAGAGAATCACGCCTACGTAGATCATACAGGGTGTAAACAGACTCTTCACGAAGCCGTCAACGCAGCATTATGTACATCAACTAAGTAACTTTACGCAAAAATTAGTGCTGGGAAACGACTTTTATTTTTGGGTTGAAAAATCACGTTTTTCAGTAGGACTCAATGTAACTCACTCAAAACATAGTGCTGATGGATGGATTGAATAGTTAGGGGGTCCTGGACGTGTTTAAAGTAAAAATCGTACATTAAAAACATGTATTTAAAAAAAAAACTTGTGAAAAAGTTGGAACTTTGACCCCCAATATCTCCGTAACTAGAAGTTTCCCAGGTATAGTCTAGAACAAAAAAATGATCGCAATGACGGGGAGAACAAGTGCTTTTCGGCTTCGTTAAGAGTCTGTTTACACCCTTTATAAAGCTCTGATAGCTCTTTTCTGCAGAATAAATATAGATTCGATGTCTGCTGCCCGTCCCCATAGTAAAATACTGTAAGACATAATACTATGAAAATAACTAAAATAGACCAGCCTCGCGGTATCTACATCAGTAAATTGACGGATTTTTCTAACAGCATATGCTGCTGAACTCAGCCGTCCTGCAAGAGATGTTATATGCGGACCCCATTGTAGGCTTGAGTCAAGCGTGATCCCCAGGAAAACACCGTCTTCCCCTTGTCCCAATTCATTTGGGGTCGGCGAAGCATGTCTTCTTCCATACTTCTCTATTACTCGTCATCTCATCAGACACCTCCTTTCGAACCATATTATCCTTCACACAGTCCATTCATCGTTTCTTTGGTCTTCCTCTACTCTTATACCCGTCCACATTCATACTTTCATCATCATAGTCATCATTTCAGCCAAAAGACGTCCACTGCTGCACATAGGCCTCCCCCAAGTGTTGCCACATTGACCGGTCCCGTGCGGTTCGCTTCCAGCGTATCTCCGCAACTCTCACCAGGTCATCGGTCCACCTAGTGGGAGACCTTCCAACGCCACGTCTTTCGGTTGGCGGTCGCCACTCCAGAACTTTTCGGCCCCATCGGCCATCCGTTCTGCGAGCAATGTGCCCTGCCCACTGCCACTTAAGTTAGACAATTCTTCGGGCTACGTCAACCTTGGTTCTCTTGCGGATGTCCTAATTTCTGATTTGATCACGCAAGGAAACTCCAAACAAAGCCCTCTCCTTGGGTAACTTTAAGCGTTCTGATGAGGCCCATTGTGAGCGACCACGTTTCGGACCCGTATGTAATCTCTGGCAACACACACTGGTCATAGACTTTCGTCTTGAGACACTGCGGTAAGTTGGACGATAAAATACTGCGCAACTTCCCGAACGCTGCCCAGTCGAGTCGGATTCGACGATTGACCTCTTTCTCGAAGTTAGACCTACCTAACTGGATCGTTCGTCCCAGGTAGACATAATTGTCTACAACTTCGAGTGTAGAAAACTCAAAACTTTCATCATCAGACATCAGTTCTAACCATAGTTTTGTAAATCTTCCCCTTGACTTAGGGCCTACACCATATAGATAGGGTATAAATCATTTCATATTATAAATATTCAAATCCAAAACTCGGTGATCAACAAAAGTATCATTAGTAAAATTAGTCGATTATTCAATCGGATCAATTGGCTCGATTGCGACATATCTGTCACTCAGGCTGGTTTGTCGAACGGTTCGGCACGTTTGTGACCGGCGAGTTTTTGTGCAATGAAGTCATAACCCATAATATCGTCCTTATTAAGAGGAACACCTTGCTCTAATAATGAGTTTATTTTTGTAATCAACAAGTTTTAACAGATACATGGTAGAGATCTTCTTTTAAGTATGGAAATACCTAAAATAGATCTTTTTTGGAAGTGAAAACTTCTTTAGCGGCGTTGTGCACTTTTTGGGATGGGTAAAAACTGTTAAACTCGCGTCAGATCATCAGATCGTCAGATTGAATCGGCGGCGCAGGGCGCTTGCGCGAGTGTGTGTGTTAAACTACACACAGCTAGATGACGTTGTTTCAATTTTTTTTTCTACGGCAGTGATATCTTTCGTTCTTGCAGAAAGCTTGAGCTTTTTTTGATATTTAAGCTTTGCTTAAAGCTTTGTTTCAAGTTCTCACTTCTGCCGGCATTCCCGGAGTGCAACCCGTTGTTTTTATTAATCACATCTCGCCAGTCTGAGGCTGGCTTCTGCTTACTATCCCGTGGGTGCCTTGTTATAATTAAAAACAAATAAATATGACACTTGATTGGCTTTATCTAGGCAGTAAAAAACGTGTCATTTTGAAGTTGGTTTCTACTACTGTCAAACGTCACACGTAGCCAAATAAGTTTATGCCGCTATATTTGTGACTTGTTAACCCATTCGATCTGAAATTCAGCGAAAATAATTGAAATAAATGGCTGCCCATTTATTTCCATTAGGCTATTAAAAGGCATTTTGAACGTCAAACTTTAAAAGAAAGAAGATAGAATTGATTTACACCTACATCTTATGACAACTGAAAACCTTAAAAAAATGTCACCATAAGCGCACTAACTTCACAAAATATTTTTTTTTCGCATTTTTGCGATGATCAACTGATCACATAAGTTGTTCATAACAGGTAATGGACAAAAGAGCTTTACAGGTGCCTACATATTGAAGAGGAATAGGTGAGTATACCTACCTACATTTTAGGTAATTTTTATTACACGTTTCATGTATGATGTAATATATGTTCACAGTAATTCAGAAAACGTTTTTTTGGAAATCTCCAGACACATAGGACAAACATACGACAGGTGATGCAATATAGTAATCAGAAAAATGTCTTTATGGACTATTTGTTTTACTATTCCCACACTTAACAGAAAAACTAAAGTAATTTGTAAAATAATAAACTTACCTACGGACTTCAATATTCGTCATTTTAACTGAAAGTGAAAAATTATCCAAAGATTGAGTGGAAGCAAATACCTATGGCATTAAAAGGGGTATTAAAAAATGAACACGAAATTGCAAGGTTTCCTTGTTGAAATTGTATGTTTTTCGTTCGTTACTTGAAATAACAATGACTTGTTTAAAATAGTTATTTTCCTCTACTACAATAATAATAAAGCGATTTTTAGATATTATTTATTTATTTAGTAATAATCACTCTCCCGGTGCCTGTTTAGGCAAAAACACACGGATATCTGATTTAGGACCTCTTATTTGTAGATTCTATTGAATATAGACGACCAACATTTTTATTCATCTCACAAATATCCTATAGTTTGATAATAATAGAATACATTTTCGTTATATACCTTTTTAGGTAAATTGTAAAATTATCTTAATGCCGAAATGTAAGAGGGCTCTTAAGTAATCTAACCAGAGGGATCTGGGCATTTAAAGATAAAATACTTATGTGCTTAGAATGTTAATAAAATAAATACTTAGTTTCTAGGAACAGGAAGCTAACCTACAAAAGCCAAAACTTACGTAGAACCACCCATGTACATAAGTACATAGATATCAGGGCAAGAATTCATACCTCTCTTCTCTCCGCCAGCGATCAAAACCCTTTCCTATTTATCAAGCACTAGGTTTTGCCCGCGACTTCGCCCGCCTCTAGAAAACATCTGATGGCACTCGTCAATAGTGTAGCACTCCATCAGTTAAACAATTTTTAATATCGGATGAGTACTTTCGAAGATTACCTAACTGCATTCAAACTTACAAACTTCACCTTTAATATTATTATACTTAGATAATACAGACTGCCCCTTAAATAAAAACTAGTTTATTCCCTACAGTTAACCGATAGCAGTCAATAATAATTACCATTTGATGGGAGATAAGGTGCGCGTGAGTGGCGCGCATGCTTGCTTAGTACACACAACTGTGAAATATCTCTCAAAGTTAGACCAAAATCTCTTTGAAAAATGTGAAAAGATCAGCAACTCGACTTATGTCACGTGTAGCTACTGAGATTAACACACACCTTTCAAGACAAATTATGTTATATATTATTTTGACGTAACATTTTTCTGGTGTTATTTATACTGCGTTTTTTGCACGAGATTTTCTAAGACCGATAGCTGCAGGAATAGAACTTAATTGTTGTCATTGATACATTAATCAGCCTCTTGTACCAAGATTTTTTTTTGGGACATTCTCGCTAGAATATTCTTCATAACTACTGCATCTCCTGAAAAACTTAATCAACAATGGTGACATGTCCTATATGAATGATTCAACTGATCGAATGTTCAACTGATCCCGCAATTAATAGTCAAGAATATCCTATAGTTATTTAAAAAGCAAATAGTCATGACACGTAACAGATTTGACGTGGAATTTTCTTTCCCGAGTAAAATCTATGACGTAAGAGCACATCATATCGCACCTTCGGTGCAACAAAGTCACAACAGCCCATTTTGTAATTTTACAGGAGAAGACTTTTAATATATTTTTCGCATGTAATGCCTCATTTCTGGATTACTATTTGTAGTAGGTTCAAAATATTTATAAAATAAAATGTTTATTTAGTTGGCTATAGTTTTACATAAAAATCTTATATTTCAATACCAAAAAAATCCTAATAAAACACAGATTTTGCAGATTTGGCTATTTGTGACTTTGTTGCACCGAACGTGCGATATATCAGCATCTTTTATGACTAAGACATGTAATTGTTATAATCACCCAGTCATGCTTGTTCAGGACAAAGATCCCATTACCCTAGGTTATGAAAATTCCTATTAAACTACATATGTTTAAAATATTTCCTCAAGTTTACGATGCTCCGCGTGGGTACCCGTAATTTGTTCACGACATTGGTGCCGATTCCCTTGTTCACAAAATAAAATAAACTGTAATCCCGCACTAGGTTCCCGGTGCGGGTTGGAGAAAATTGAATATGTACTTAAACTTGGCAACAGTTGCACTCATTCTGTAAATGTCTATTATAAATCACGAATTACTTCAGAAACAAAATAACATCTTGTAACGTAAAAAGCGTACAGCTGCGTGCCAAAACGCCCTAAAGTAACTTAGATATAAGTACAATGTGTACATGCCGGAGATACATGATAAATTAAAGTTATCAGCCCACTATACATCAACCGCTGTTACAAATCCGCCTACTACCTCCGCTGGAATCGAACCCACTACCACCTACATCGTACTGAATGTTGATATCTCAAACTTAAAAACGAACAGGAAAACATGCAAGATCAGAGACGTAACATCGAACCGTGACAAGACAAGTTTCTTATCCAAACTTTTGTAATCCAAGATCTCGCTGACCGGCCGTTTTAAGGAGTGACATCATAACATTGTTTTTCACCATAAATGACGGCATATTAAATTAACACATGTACTCAATATAAAAGAGAGCACTTTAACGTTTTTTGTCGATGTTTTTATGATCGAATAATTTGACAGTCGCAAAAAATAATCGAATGTGGCTCTATGACTCAACGCCGGGAGAACTACTGGATTTGGGCGCGACCACAACGCAGACGAAATATTACTAGCTCACGGCCTTCATCCGCGGTAAATTATTATAAAAATACAATTTTCCGTTTTTGCAACACTTTTCATTGAGGCTCCGCTCCTATTGGTCGTAGCGTGATGTATAAAGGGTGTAAAAAGACTCTTAACGAATCCGAAAGGCACTTATTGTTTCCGTCATTGCGATCATTTTTTTGTTCTAGATCATACCTGCGAACTTTCTAGTTACTGAGATATTGGGGGTCAACGTTCCAACTTTTAACAAGTTTTTTTTTAATACATATTTTTAATGTATTTTTTTTTTTACTTAAGACGCCTTCACGACCCCCATACTATTCAATCCATCCATCAGCACAATGTTTTGAATGCGTTACATTGAGTCCTACCCGTAAAACGTGATTTTTCAACCCAAAAAAAAAATCATTTCCCAGCAATAATTTTTGCGTAAAGTTACTTAGTTTGGTGTATATAATGCTTCGTTAACGGCTTCGTGAAGAATCTGTTTACACCCTGTATAGCCTTTAGCGTTCCTGGATAAATGGGCTATCTAACATTAAAAGAAACAAAGTTATACTTCTTTTGGCGCGTTAGAGAAAAATTATGACAGGAAATTTTTACGACCCGCGCACACCGTCACGAAAAACCAGTTAGGTAGTCAACATACACCCCGAAATTAGCTAGTCAACATTTTAGTTTTATACGCCAAAGAAGTATATCTTCTTACGTGCGTAATAAGCGACTTTTTTTCAATTCGAACCAGTTCAGCTTTGTAATATTAGTATAGATTTTAACGGATTTTTATTACCTAATCATAATGGCATAACGGTGACTTATGAATATGGTTGTCAACTATTTGAAATAGTTTTATCGCATTTTAATGACGCAAAATCTTGATATCAACATAATCGCGTAAAAAAATTAATTAGACATTCAACATTTATGGTTTCGCTATTAGTTTTCCGTTGATTTTTGCATAATTATGCAAAATGTGCTCATTAGCTAAAATCATAAAATGGCTACCTACGTGTTTCCGTTCCATGCAATTTAATTATTATACAGCCTTTCAGGTTTAAGAAGGCGCTTAATATACCCAAAATTCGCTTGTTCTTCTCGTCACTAAGCTATTTTTTTAATTGTTCTATATGTGGGATCTTCCTGATACGGAACTATTGAAGGACAATGTACCAAATTTTTTCAAGTTTTTACGAATATGTTCAACTTTCAACTGTTACTTTCGAACTTTTAAATATTTAACATTTACCCATAAGAACAGTGTATGCCATAAACATCGATTTGTAACTCCAAAAGTTTAAGTAACATTACATAACATCACGCCTGTAATCCCCGAAGGGTTAGGCAGAGGTGCACCTAAATAGTACACCTACATTGTGCCATTTATTTTTCATTCCCATATAAAAGGGAGCGAGCCTATTACCCTCAACCGGGCACAAATCCAGACTTCAGTGGCTGCTACTGAGAAATTCGTAATGCAACAACCCAATAACACTTTGCCCGACCCGTGTCTCCAGGACCTAATGCTCAGCCGATTGCTGACTTGCGACCACTAGACCAACGAGGGGATCAAAACTAATGGAAATTTACCAGAAAACATTTCCGCTCAATGTTTGGAATACTAAGATGGGGACTGTTTTATGGGTCTGTCTTTTACACCCTGCATAAATAAACACACTAACTTTTCAGATTAAATGAACTCATGACTATCTCTGTTCCTTGCTGTTGCTCTAATTTAATTCAAACATTTAGGTCTTAGGTTAGATAGAGAGTTACGTGACAGCTTTATACTTTTTTTGTTTTAAAACCTTGCCTCACACCCTCCTGTATCGTGGGTGCGTTCACAAACATTTAAACTCACATACACAAACAGCCAGACCCGGAACAACTATCTGTAGATCATACAAATATTTGTTCCGTGCGGGGATCGAACCCGCGACACGCAGCGCAGCAGTCAATCGCTCAGCCACTGCGCCAACCGTGCCGCCAAACCAACGCCAACTTTCTTTATCGTGTGGTTAGTGCCTAACCTGGTGTCAGAGTTTTTATGCCTCTGACTTGGCTTTACATGCCGTCGAGAGATTTGTCTTAGACCTGCTGGTTTCCTCACGATGTTGTCCTTCACCGAAGCAAGTGATATACAATACGCACATGAATCCGAAAAATCAGAAGTCTTGGGTCCGAACTCGGGACCTATAATGAGGCAGTCCAACAGTCACACCACGAGACTCTACTGCTAGTTAAGTTAAAGGCCTTTATTGCTGGCTGTCAAAACCATGGCACATGAGGCAGATGAGGTGGTGATGTTTGGAAACCAAAGTCTCTTAGATTTAGATCTTGGATACAATGGGGAGAGATCGATTCGTTGTTTAACTCCATTAAAATTCGTCTCGCGATCGCCTGCGCAGTTTCGTTTAATTATAAAATTATTAAGTAAGGTAGCCGGAGCTTTTAAGTCCATGAATTATGCGACCGACTGACTTGTCTAACCCAGTATTATTCAATAATAATAAACATAAATCAATAATTAAGATAAGTAACTAATTTCTTGAGTTATGATATTTGTTGTAGTTGGTATTCGACAAGTAAATAGTTGGGCGTTGTGAACTAGTGTTAGTCAGCCTTTTAGGCATACTCAGTTTCTCTATTTTTTATTAGCTCTTCATTTGTGGGTTATAATAAATGGAAATAGCGAGTTAAAAGAAATGGACTGCCTCGTTTGTCTAATGAACATGAGATCCTGGGTTTGATTCCCAGGTTGGAAAAAGTGTTATTAGGTTTTTTCATTACGAATTTCTTACTAGCAGGCACGGAGTTTGGATTTGTGCCCGGTTGATGGCAATAGGCCGCCCTCTATTACATGGGACTTAAAAATAACTCGTGAAATGTACACCTCTGCCTAACCCTTTATGGATTACAAGCGTGATGTTATGTTAAATGGAAATGCTAATACATAGGTACTTAGATCATTAAGTTGGAATTTTACAACTTTTCAATTTGATTGAAGATCACACCGATTAGGTATTGTAAAATACAAGGTGTAAACAGACTCTTCACGAAGCCGTCAACCAAGCATTCTGTACATCAAACTAAGTAACTTTACGCAAAAGTTATTGCTAGGAAACACCTTTTTTTTGGGGTGAAAATTCATGTTTTACGATAGGACTCAATGTAACGTATTTAAAACATTGTACTAATGGATGGATTGAATAGTACGGGGGTCGTGAAGGTATCTTAAGTAAAAAACTTGTGAAAAAGTTTGAACTTTGACCCCCAATATGAATATGAATAGAACAAAAAAATGATCGCATATCAATGCGATCATTTTTTTGGGAGAACAAGTGCGTTTCGGCTTCGTTAAGAGTCTTTTTACACCCTTTATATTATCACTTTTTAGATATCGGCAATGAATCATAGTTTTGATGTTTTCTCATGATTTAGTACCCACTGACCTCTACAACTCAGTTACTGGGTACCTTTTGTCAAGACTGGTTGTCAGATTTTCGGACTTTATAACTACCAGTGACAACTGAAAGATTTACGAATGAAGCTAGAAGCGGTACTTTCATACTAACATACATAAACTGGTGAAGGTTGCGGGGATCCGCTGGATGCGAGTCGCTCGGGACCGGTCAATGTGGCCACACTAAGGCGAGGCCTATGTCCAGCAGTGGACGTATTTCGGCTGAAATAATGATGATGATGATATATAAACTCACGCCTTTTTCCTATAGGGGTAGTGGTACTTTCATACAGGCCTTAAAGCTTGGCTTACCCTTATAACCTACTACTCTTCATGATGAACAGTCTGAACAGTCTGCTTGACTTATTGGCACGCCACTGATGACAGCCGGGACCAATTACTTAACGTGGTTTCCGAGTAGGGATCAAACCCACGACCCATCCATCGGACCGACTTCGAAAAGCATAACTTAACCTTGAAGCGTGCGGCTCTTATTATTTACGCCACTCACTTCCCAAAACCGCTTATGTAAGTACCTAAATCACTTTTTGGCACTCCGGTTTTCAGGCAGCTCCGACAAGAAAGGCAACAACCCAATAAATCTCAATAATTTGACTTTAAACGGTGATAATTGCTAATTTGACCCGATTCCCTGAGGGCTGCCGCATGTTAGTAGGTAGGCCGTCATGTTACATGCACTTAACATTCTAACTTATCACCGTAACTTAGCATATACAAAGGCGCCATGGTAGTTTATATGAAATAACTTAAATCCGCACAAAGGAGAAACCAGACTCAATACTATAATTTAAGTGGTTACTAGTCGTTTATATAAATCTGTGTATACCTTAAATAGGTAGATGAATGTGTAATGGTGAACGAGAGACAAAAGAGATTGGTATGTAGGCAGGTAAGTACTTACCACGCAACTTTGCGTCTTTGATATGGCTTGAGCATATCTTGTAAGTGCCTACTTAGAAAACTAATTATTACTATGAAAATTGATGGCGCAGCCATTGCATAAATTAAAGTTAAAGTTAAATTTAGTTAAAGTCAAAAATCATTGTTTTTTTTCCTCATTAATTTTTTGATACTTTTAACTTCTCTTTGAAGCGTGTTATTGATATTTTGCTTGTATTCTGTGAATAACGCTGCTGATTACATAATTGTTTATTTTAAGTATTATGTTTTTATGCTTTATTATGTAATTGTTTGTTGTTCCAAATAAAATAAAATAAATGTTTGTTTGGAAGAAAGAAAAATCATCATCATAATTATTCTCCTGCCCTAATGCCAATCTATTTGCGGTCGGAGCAGCACATACATTTTTCTGAAGATTCCTAAGCCCGGTCCTGGTTGTCATTTGTACATCTTTGACAGTCGTTACAGGCTCTGGCAATCGCCCCATGTAAAATACTAGTATTTAGCTGCTTCCGGTTAGACTGGAAGCCGACCCCAACATAATTAGGATAAGGCTAAGCAGATGATGATGATGACAGGCTTTGTCAGAACCCCGAAAGTCTAGCAACCAGTCTTACCAAGCGGTATCATGTTACTTACTAACTGGGTTGTAAAGGTCAGATAGGCAGTCGCTCCAGGTAAAATACTGGTATGCAGCAGCATCCGGCTTGTATGGAAGCCGATCCCATAATGTTTAGTTGGGAAAAGGCTAGGCAGGTATGTAGGCAGGTATGCAGGTATGTATGTTTTGCCTAAATCGAAATCCCATTCCACCCCAGGGTTTCGTTTTAAGGTTTTATGGGGTTTCGGGGTTTTATTTTAATTTAATATTTTTCATTTAAATTTTATTTAGCACAACAGAAAGCTGAACAGCACTTTGGTCTACAACTGCCGCGCCTGCAGACCAAATAGTCAACAAATGGTGTTAAAATAGACATTACGATAACAATGACTAAAACACAAGCCTAATAAATACCAGAGTGACACGTAACGGGCACCTGAAGTGCCAATTGTTTTAATTGCGATACCGTGGAGAGCATTGAAGTCTTGGCAAGGTAATAGAGGTGGCATACTCTCACGAAAAGAGTCGCGCGTTTCTACAACGAAATCAACAGGACGAATCAGGACAACGCAGTCTGGATTTGTGCCCGGTTGATGGCAATAGGGTCACCCCCTATTACATAGGACTTAAACGTAACTGGCGAAATGTGGGTGGACATACTCAGTAGGTACACCTCTGCCTAACCCTTCGGGGATTACATGCGTTAAGTTATGTATTTATGTATGTATATCAATTTTCTATGTTACACCTAACTCTCTACGCCGTATCTATAACCTCCCACATAACTCTATGGCACCTAACGACAGGTGTTAATTTTATTCGTTATTAATTGAAGTACGACGTACATAAATACGCCAGATTTATGTGCTCTTGTAACTACCACAGATATACAGATACACGGCCAGATTTGCACGAACACACCCACTTACTTGTGAGCGTGTAATTGGCTGTTTACTTAATAATATGGATTTGTAATTAGAAGAAAATGAATAAAAAGTTGTTGTTAACGAAGATTAGTGTTGCCCTATAGATATCGCTTAGATGGACTTTTTCTCAGGGGTCCTTCACTATCACTACATAAGTAATCTTCCTAAAATAAATCCTCCGCCGCGTCTGTCTGTCTGTTCGCGATAAACTCAAAAACTACTGCACCGATTTTCATGCTGTTTTCACCAATGATAGAGTGGTTCTCGAGAAAGGTTTTAGTATATAATTTGTCAAGTTTTTGTATGCATAGGCTAAAATATAATGATATTTGTTGGAGGTGTCGGAAAAAAATTAGCCGTCTGGGAGGTTTTAACGAAAATGATTACTTTTGGTCGCAATAACCGACATCCACGCGGGCGAAGCTGCGGGCATCAGCTAGTAAGGAATAAAACGCATTAAAAACAAAAACATAAATAAACGAATCTTCAACATAAAGAGAGAATTTCGAATGCTTTGATACATTGAAGAAATCACCTGTAGAATTTGAATAGTTCTCTATTCAAATAAGAAACCTATTAGAAACCAAATGTAAATCAAGTGTAAGTCCACACCAACATCATTAACTTCAATAAACTAACACTTACTAATACAAAAATATTTATTTCATCTCCAAGCATTGAACACATGAACAACAACACATGAACTGAAACAGCCTCAGTAAGTTACAATAGTACTTGTGTCGAAGCTGTCTCACTCTTCCCTTAAGTGGTATGTTTTTTGGGGACAAGCCCACACTATTCCCAAACTTCTGCAACTCCTGAAAGCCAAAATCAACAGTGACCACCTCCAGAAAAGCGCCGAGACAATGAAGCTCAACGAAGTCCCAGATAAACAATTTAACTGTCTTTAAGAATTTATTAATTTATTGATAAACTACCTATATAAATTAATAAATAATAACTATTAAACTAAGATAAATAAACTAACAACAAACTATAAAAGGGCATCGAAAAACTCCTCCTCAACGCTGTCAGCTGGTAATGAGCCCAAGAGACTGGCGGCGTTGCCACTATCTTGGATCCCGCAACGAAATTAATCAGAAAAAAGTATGTCTTAAGTGGTATCTTAGCAAAATCTTACTACTTAGGTAAGGTACCTACTCACTTACGGTACCTTAGTAATTTTTTTTGTCATACACGCATGCGGATATGACCAAAAAAATTACTAACGTAGAAGAAGCAAAAGGAGTATGTAATTTGTGCTTACCTCCATGAGAAGAAGTCGTGAGTTCATGTATATCGACGCACGATATATCAACAAGAATATATAGCAGTTCGTCTTGGACGTGGTAAGATATTGGCAAAAAGACAGTTCACTCATATTGAGTGAACTGTCCGACCGACCTGTGATGTTTCCAAGCAACTGCGTATCCACACTTGACGGAGCTACTGGCTGCGCCGTCATATATGTATGTGTGAACTTACACCATCAGAAAGCGATCCCAAGATAACAGCCATGATCTCATTGCTCTTATCTCCGCCCGCTATCTCACGACTGTGACGAGGTGACTCGAAGCCGACTGTCAGACAAACATTAAGAGCCAATCACCATCAGTCATGGTGCTGAATGGGATTGGTGACGTCACAATGGTGGTGGGAAAATGGGATAATTATGGTTTGGTGGTTTTGGGGTGAAGTTGGTGATGCAGTTTGGTAAACAATGTGTAATTGCGAATTGGAGTAAGGTTTTATGCGGTCCTTTGTACCGATACATTTTTTCTTTTATTGTAAAGAAACATTTATATACCTGGGTAGTATCTACACTACACTGCCACATAATCAAAATCTTCGTTAATATTTATTCCATTTAATTACATCTACATTTATTTTGAAAAAAACACTACTACAGGAAATAAGTAACAATTACAATTTGTCACAGCCGTCATTTGCCGACACAACTCGATTAAATAGAAACATCAGGTGACAAATAATTTACTCAATAATCTACGTTTGCCTACCTAGATATTATTTATTACTATACCGGCTTTCATCGCATTCAAACTAATTAATATTTAAGAGAGCAGAAATGAATATTAAAGTATGCTAGTTGAAGGGAAGTGCGTAATTATTTTTATTGATAGTGTTGTGGTTTTGAGCTTGGTTTTATTACTAGACCTAAAGTCGCCTAGGCCTTTGAAATATAGCCGATATTTGTGTACTTCATTCACTATAAGAACTACAAAGAAAAAAATCGTCCCGAAGCCGTCAATCAAGCATTCTTTACATAAAATTAAGTAACTCACTAACGCAAAAATTATAGCTGGGAAAAATCACGTTTTACGCTAGGACTCAATGAAACGCACTCAAAATGTTGTGCTGATGGATACATAGTACAGGGGGTAAGGAGGTATTTAGAGTAATATTATGTAAAAAAAATAACGTGCGCATTTTGCGCTAGAACAAAAAAAATACGGGGAGAACAAGTGCTTTTCGACTTCGTTAAGCATATTTTTACACCCATTAGGAAAATAAGTGTGAAGTTCAGTTTACCCGAATACAGACTCAATAATTGATAAAATAAAATCCATAGAAAAAAAACATCTGCAGCCAAAAACTATGAATTTATTCAAAGGCTGCCTTCCTTATTCCTTACCAAGCAGTGCCGGTTTAGGTTTAAAGGGGGGGATAGTGATCCTAGGACAAGAATCTGGAATTGGAATTTCCTGTATATTATCTCTGAACATATATATATATTATCATATATATTATCTCTGGCTTTAATTTCCTTTTCTTCTCGGAACTGGCCTTAAACCAGCATCGCCACAACTGCTGATCTTGAGCCACATCATCATATCAGCCCGCTGCTGTCCACTGCTGAACATAGGCCTCCCCAATCGATTTCCAACGTGCCCGATCCAATGCCACCTGCGTCCAGCGACTCCCTGCAGTTTTGACAAGGTCGTCGGTCCATCTAGCAGGTGCCACATCAAACCACACTCAATTCTGACACTTCAAAGCTATACAACTCCTTATCACCAGACAAATGCATGACGCCACCTACTAGCATCTCAGCATAATATAAATAAATAACCAATAGAATTAATTTACAATATTTACACCCAGACCAAGAAAACTAGCTCCATTTGGATAATTGTAACCAACAAATTGTTGAACGGTAACTGCGGAGGCCTGTCGATCGTATTTTACATAGGACTTAACTTGACAGTCATTTACCACCTGAATGGATAAGTTAGTCCGTTTCAAATAAGTTTGTTTATTGAGTTCGGATCCTTACTTATAGATTTTGGCTTTCAATTTTATTTGAGTTACGAAAACGCTCTATAAAGATTCAAAGCTTGATTGATGTAACCTGAGCGCTTAGACAATGGCAATTGTTTACAAAGCGCGACTTTCAACGGGTTAGACCTGGGCTTTCAGGCAGCTTCTTTTAAATATTTCTATTTCTATTAATGAATACAAGGTGTACGAACCATTTACGAAGTCGTCAACCAAGCATTGTAGTTTTGCTGCTAAGTAACTCAACGCAATATTTGTTTCCAGAAAACTACTTTTTTTTGGAGACTCAATGTCATGCACTCAAAATATTGTGCTGATGGATGCATTGCATAATTCAGAGGAGTTATTTAAACTATAGCTCATAAAAAGCTTGTGAAAAAGTTAAAACTTTAACTATATTTAAGGTTTCCAGGTATGGTGTAAAACAAAAAAATCGCAATGACGGAAAGAACAAGTGCCTTTTGGCTTCTTTTCTTTCTTTGGTTTCTTTAATTTTACACCCTTTACGTACCTATAGAAGAAGAACTACACGAACAAAAACCTCTTACACATATTTTTACCAATTAACTCGGCTGCAGAGAACCTCAAGCGGCGTAAATATAGAAACCTGTGTGGTAACTATATTTTCGAGCCGTTTGGGTTTGAAACTCTAGGGCCGTGGGGTCCGAGTGCTCAGCTTATTTAAGGAAATTTCGAAACGCCTCGCCTAGTTGACGCTTTCCGTGACCCAAGGGCTGGCTTTTACTTTGGCCAGAGGCTAAGTGTTGCCATACAACGTGGCAACGCCGCCAGTCTCTTGGGCACATTACCATCTGACAGCGTTGAGGAGGAGTTTTTCGATGCCCTTTTATAGTTTGTTGTTAGTTTATCTATTTTAGTTTAATAGTTTTTAATTATCAATGTATATAGTTAGATTAACACATATTCAAGGAGTGGTTTAATGTCAAATCTAATAATTATCATCTTTGGTAATGTGTATTAAATACCTTTAAAGCTTGCACTGTTTCGATACTTATTATTTAAGTATAAAATCTGCGTAAACACTGGTTATGTTACGCATTTGAGTCACTTCATTCGTTATGCCTTACAGCAAATTGCAATAAAATATTATAGCAATTAGTGATAGGTATTTAGCGATAAAACTGGAAAATACCATGGTAAAATATATATCAAAGTCTAGGCAGTTAGGTCATCGCTACATTCGCTTTATTAATGGTTTGCATACCTTTGAACAATAGGATGCAATCAAAGTCTCAATAGGTACTGTAAGGTTTTATAACTTACAATACAACCAAACTTAAACTAAGCAGGGTGCATTCGAATTCTCAAAAACAATAGTTTTAATTGTCATAGGTAATTAGGTTTGTTAACACACTTCGAAAATTCTTCTTATTAAAATACTGGGTTATGCCCGCGGCTTCGCTTATGTACGGTAAATGTCCCACGGGATCGTACTACCAGGATAAAACATTGTATTTGTTAATCCAGGTTATAAACTATCTGTATGCCAAATTTCAGCCAAATCCGGTCAGTCGTTTTTACGTGAAAGAGTAACAAACATCCATACACCCTCACAAACTTTCGCATTTATATTAAGGTATAGGTCATTGCATAGTTTACTAAAAAATTACGAATGACGAATTTAAAGGTCAACATTTCATCATTTTCTACGTAAACTTGTAGGTAGTAGAATAGGCTACGACTAAAAAAAACCGCACAACCACATAAAAGTAAAGACCTACATCAAATATCCGTTTCCAATATGACATCACAAACAATAGGTACTCGATAGGTACTACACCGCAGAGCAACCAATAATCAGGCATAATTAATGACCGCATACACTTTATTAGACATAATAATTATGTCACGCGAGGGCGCGCGGCGTCGTTTGATGGCTCGCTTCGAAACATTACGTCATCTAAAGGATGGACCACAAAGATGTAAGTTGTCGCGTTACAACTTACAAAGTACAAGATACAAGAATATTTTTTGACGACGCGTTTGGCGCAGTGTGGCCTACAAGTAGTTTTTTCGGGTCTGGCTGTTTGTGTGTGTGTTTAAATATTTGTAAACGCACCCACGATACAGGAGAAATTCCGAGTGTGTGGCCACGATTTAAAAAAAAAACATATTTACTAGTCCAAGTCCAAACCATGTTCATCGTTTTCCTGCCCTTATCCCAATTTATATGGGGTAGGCACAGCATGTCTTCTTCTTCCATACTTCTCTATTACACGTCATCTCATCAGACACCTCCTTTCGTGCCATTTCATCCTTCACAAATCCAAATCAACTTATGAAACGTCAGAAACTTGGTACACGGTTCGACCGGCAAGACACTCTACGGTCACGGACTCTGTCCGGCTTTTAAAAGTCTACAGTATAGCAGACACCTATATCAAAAGATTTAATTTACAGCAGTTATTAATTTGAGCAGGCAACATGAGTTAGGCAAACTTTTATTTAATTTTGGAACTCCTTTTCAGAAGCCGTTTGATTGACGACGATTCCTTCTTGAGTTAATGTGTTGTACCTAGATTTGACATAACGCGAATTTCCGCGCGATATTTCCCGTCCATGTGGAACTGTCTTTAATCTTATAACAATATGACGTACACTCGTTAGTAAAAAACCTTAACAATACCAATCGTGAAAGATCAAACGATAGACGCTGAACTACTTGTAATCAAGCGTAAAATGTGTCAAAAAAGTGACGCTAAAAAGTGAGATGACATCATAATTATTTGTAATGATGACGTTATAGAAATAAAGTTTTATTATTTAATTACTATGTTCGTAAAGTTCACAGATAATGTTTGGTAGGTAATTAGGAAAGATAATTATACAGTCTTAGTACTTTTTTTGTTTTACTAAAAAAAAGTTCGCGTGGTTTGGTGAGCTATCAACGCGTGCGGTTTGGTAGATTCATTATTAATGTTAGCTTCTGTTGGACACGTTTCAATTTTAATGGTAATTTATATTAATTTCGATTATCGTCTTCGTTTAGAGTCCGTAGTTATCCAAGTAAATAAACTTACTAGGCAGTCGGGTAAAAAATGCTGTTTAAAGATTCGAAGAAGACTTATAGGGATTTTTGTTACTTCTGCTAAGATGCATAAACTGCTTTTTGCAGCTTTGTACTCTAAATACATAGGTTATTCTTAAAAGTACCATATTTTAAGTTTTTATGTTTTCCTTAATAAGGTAGGATTTAAATTACTAACGACACCTCAAGCTAAGTAACTGACCAACGTTTACCGAACTCTGTAAAAGAGAATTTCAATTTTGTTGAAACTTTGATAATACGCATCCTATATCCAATCACTACATCACTACATATTATAAAACAAAGTTCTCCGCCGCGTCTATCTGTCTGTCTGTTCACGATAAACTCAAAAAATACTGCACCGATTTTCATACTGTTTTCACCAATGGATAAGAAGTAGTTAGTAGATAGTTCTCGAGGAAGGTTTTACTAAAATATAATGATATTTTTTGGAGGCTTTTGGTCGCGATAACCGACATCCACGCGGGCGAAGCCGCGGGCATAAGCTAGTTGCGATGGGATTTAGTCAGTACAAGTCTGACACTCCCATCTGCTCTGCCCAGAGCGGGAGAAGTCATTTGATGATTTCCCATCAGTAAAAAAAAGGGTCTGTAGGTACATTCAAGTGGGTTCAAGAAAAGAAAACCTGGAAGAAATTAAGAAATGCCATTGCCCGGTACCCTAGTAGTACAAAAGAACGGGCCTATTAAAAAAATGCTTTTTACGAAATTTTTAAAATTCAATATTTAGTTTGACTGTGAATTAAAAGCGCCTCTCTACCTCCAGTCTATTTTTGCTGAGCACGCCAAATTCCCCAGACATAACAGGGATTATATTTGTGATGGACTGACTAAGACTGGCTAATCTCAGCCATTCTCATATATCCCGTGCCATATTATACCTAAGACAGATAAAATTCTTCAATTTAATAACAACAGAATATAAAACCCGTTACAATGGTTATACTCCGCTGGCTATAGCACCTATTGTCGGCGCTTGCGTCACCTTGTCACCCATGGTTGAAGTTAAAGCCTTCGCCAAGATATAGCCTAGATTTAATTATTTTGTTGAAAAAGGTTGGGTTAATGATGTCATTCCGGGCAGAACATGAATGTGCAAATAAACTAGGAATTTCAAGTTTTATTTATCTATTTAGTTTCGCCTCTAGTACTGCCTCGTTGGTCTAGTGGTTGCAAGCGCGACTGTTGAGCTTGAGGTCCTGGGTTAGATTCCCGGGTTGGGCAAAGTGTCATTGGATTTTTCCATCAGTTATTTCTCAGTAGCAGCCACGGAGCCGTAATATGTCATCATTTGTCAGGAATTTAAATTTTCCCTATTTTATTGACGTAATTCAGAATCTTTCCATATATTGTTGACGTTATAAAACCATGCCCATATTCAGAATCGTCATTGAATTTTTCTTACTACCAAATATTTGATCCCTTCGTGAATACGTTTAATTTTATAATAGTCTTAGTAATAATTATAATTAGTCATTTTGTTTTCAAATTCTGAGAAAGATTAAAAGCTATTGATGAATGGATTTTTTTTTTCAATAAAAGCTAAAGTATTTTCCAATTTCAAAATTCTGAAAATAAAATAACGTTAGATCTTCTCTCCCAATTCGAGTTTATAAATATCGATGTTAATCTTCTTAATAAATTACAATGCACAGACTGGCAATTTTTTAATAAACTCTTTATCAATGAACTTTAGTTCGGGATCCGAAAGAGGGACACAACTGAAAAGCAAAAATGATTGCTGGGAAATGTCATTTTTTTGGGGTGATTATTGTCGTTTTACGGTAGAACTCAATGTTACGTATTTAAAACATGTGCTGATGGATGGATTGAATAGTACGGGGGGTCGCAAAAGTGTCTGAAGAAAAAAAAAATTAAAAATATTATGTATTTAAACTTGTGAAAATTTGGAACTTTGACCCCCAATATCTCCGTAACTAGTAGGTTCCGAGGTATGGTCTGGTGTATCGTCTGGTATGGTCAAGAACAAAAAAATAATCGCAATGACGGGGAGAACAAGTGCCTTTCGGCTTCGTTAAGAGTCTTTTTACACCCTTTATTTAGCTAATTCTCCACGTGGTACGTACTTACAATAGTTTGCACACTCATGTTATGTTATTTCCTTCCTGTTCTCATAGAGGGGAAATAACTCAGTGCGTTACTGCCACGTCATTCGATATTAATGTCATCCGCCAAATGATTGATATGACTTAAAGTCCTTTCAAACTTATTTTACCTCCATCCCTTGGAATGTTTTTTTTTTATTTCCGTGTTAAAGTTATGATTTTTGAAGTGAAACTTCTTTACGCACGCTTGAAGCTGGTGAATGCGTTACGTACATCGATCACTAATAAAGAACTTCTTTATTAGTGATCGATGGTTACGTACGAGGCAAACGGAAGTTGAAAGGGAGATAGTTACGTTTTTTAATTTGACAGACGATTGTTCGGCATTTGTTTAAGTTTACTTCAAACGTGTGGTCTAGAGAACACTCGTTTTTTATTTTATTTATATCAATGTTTATAATTTTATTTTATTCTTTTGTTTCAATATTTTACTACATTTGTTTGCGTTTTAACATTCTTAAACTGCCAAAATTTATTTTAATTAATAGGGGCTTTTGTTAGCTTGGTTGTTAACTTGAACATGCAGTGGTCTCCTATAAGTGAAGGAGTACACCTACCTAATACCTTAAATTGTCCATTATCTGATAATGTTTTGTTATCTTTTGATGGAGATCCTAAAATAATTAAATCCCTAGCATCGCTGTTAAAATCACAATGATATTTATGTTCACAGCAGTAAGTTTATGTTTCGGTTGATATGACTGACAAGTCTTGTCAAAATTATAGTGAACTTTATTTTCGTAATGACAAGGTTGCTGTTGGACTGAACTGTTAGAGGTAGGTAAAATAATTATGTCAAGATTGCGTTTTCCCCTACAGAGATATTGAAGACTAATTGCTTTATAGTAATGTTTATCCTTAATATTATATAACCGAGATCACGTTAATGTGACTCAGTGTTGACGTAACATTCAATATGATTTATGTATATTTTTTGCTAAATTATTTTTAAACGTAACATCTAAAATTAAATATCTACATACAAAAATATCTAAACATACGCCTTTTTCCAATACGGGTACACAGTAACGACTGAACTGCTACAATGCTTAGGTACCTACATACTTACTCCTTTCATCCAAATAGCTACCTACATTAGTTCGAATTCGAGAAACTAAGGGCCGGTTTTTTGATCCGTAGTCAAACACCGTATAACAATTTGTTAGATTAACCATGGTCAACTGGACAACTAATGGTTAAAGGGCTATTACGTTTTTCGATGTCTATTTTAACTATAGTCAAACTTGACCATTGGTTATTATATTGCCAGTGTAATGAGAAATATTTTCCTAAAAATTGCTATGGTTTTTTGGGGGTAACGTTTTTTTATGTGGCAACACTAGCTTTAATGATTGAATGAAACCAAAAGAAACGTCTGTTTTGACAGTTCAAATGTCAAAGACAGACTGCGCTAAAAATCAAACAGTTTATTACCACGATCCGAGAAACAACATCACAACAAGCTATATTTTTCACTCCGTGTTATTTATTGAATAGTTTTTGAATGAGTGCCGTGACTGCCAAGCATCTTTTGGCTTCATAAATATGTCAGGATACAGCCAACAATCAAACAAGTAAGTATTTTCGTATGTTTATATTGAGATTTAGCTCTGAAATCATCAAGAGTTACCTAGCTCGTGTTTTATTTACTTGTACGTAACAATTTTTTTTTAATTCTAGGGACCGCAGCTCTAATTTCTGTAAAGAAGAAACAAAAAAGCTAATGTTGCTAATACAAGATTACCCAGTGATAACAAATAAAAAAACTGATCACTCCAGCAACCAGCAAAAAGAAGCAGCTTGGAAATTTTGCGGCATTTCAATAAAGTTATTTAATTTAGTACAAATAGTTTTCGAGACCGCATGGATAACATACTTTACATGCAGATGATTTCGATATCCCAAAGAAATCTCCAGAGCATCATTGCGTGGTGCCTGTAGCGTAGAATCGTAATGTAAGCAATATTTGCTCAAGGGGTGTTATGGCTTGATTCCTAAAACGCAACAAATAATTATTTGAGGTTAGGTTGTTGTGAAGATGAGTTTGCGAATTAAATGCAATCAATGAAACTTTAAATATGTGCACTACTTATTTTACCTACCTTGTGGTGGGAGTTTTTAGAAAGCTTCCAATTTCACCGACTAACCACATAACTGTTTCCTTTGATAGCCGATACCGTTGGCAAAAGTCTACACTATCCCAGGTGTCCAAGGGTGGGTTACGTGGTCTAAAAATTTTCGGCCTTCTCATTAACACGTACTCCACATAAATATCATCGTCTGATGAACTTTCCGACATATCATAATATCTAACTATGTTTAAATTCATGATACAAAAGAATGAGAAATACGACGTTGACAATAACAAAACTTGGGCGTATGTCCTGTACACACGTACAAAACAGCTGTTGTGTTTGAATTAACCATCCGCCATATTGCTTAACTCTCCAACTTTGGGTGGTTAATTTTTTAAACTAATAGTTAGTTATTTGACCATAGGTTAAACTAACAATTGATCAAGAAACACATTTTGCCAAAATTTAACCATTTGTTACTATTTTTAACCATTAGTTGAGTTAACTACGGATCAAAAAACCGGCCCTAAAATGTGAATATAATAGTTGCTACTTACATAACTTAAAGCCAAAGTGAAGATCTTACTAAAACAACACGTTAATTTGACATATCTCCACGAGGAACACTATCTTCACAAGGAACGGTTTGTAAACAACCATTCTTTAGAAAAACGATTCTCACTCTATCGCCTTTTACCGAGTAATTTATGTCCAATCTTGTCCCAATTTTTCTTCGAAACAATTAAGTTTCACCGACCATTACCTTATGATAAATGATGTTTATTTTGCAAGTAGGTTTTTACAAACACTTTTACACATCATGTTTTTTAAAGCTAGATGGGGCCGGTGTTTCGTACCTGACTACTCTGAGAAGAAACAGCCGGAACAAACTCAGAGGTCATAGTCTCTTTTAAAGTCCAGATATAATCTTGGTTTACTCACATGAGGACTATGCAGATTAGTGTCTGAGATGGCCTTTGGAAGAAAGAACCACACAGATTTGAGCGGACCTGTCCAGTCAGTGCAAGCATTTGTCAGTTATCGTGAGCTCGACTTATAACTCAACTCTTAGCCTCTATTGGCTCGAATCCAATTTATGATAAATAGCTGTCAGGCTCATATAAAGTTTTCCGCAAAAAAAGTAAGTCGAAGTACAGCCACCAGCACCAGCACCAATACATGAGACTTCCCACTAAAGAAACTCATGTATGTATGTCCGTTCCATTGGGATCTCATAAACGGATGAACCGATTTGTTATGGATAAAAAAGGAAATTCTAAATTGTGGAGTTCGATTTTTTCTTTTTCCACATCCGTCGAGTATCAAAGGGTTTTAAAAGGCGATTACAAAAATATTATTATATAACTTGTATATTAAAAGTAAGGCTTATACATATTCGCGCTCATGACTGTACTAAAAGTACATCTTGCCATCCAGGGTAAAGAAGATTGATTTATAAGTTCTGCAAAGTCAAGGTGACTTTGCAGAACTTATAAATCAAGGTGGTACATCTTTTTATGCTAACGAGGGTAGCAACATAATCTCGATGAGTAAGTGGGTTACTAGGGCCCCATATGTACAAGGTAGGTGCTGTTATCAGTTCATCACGATCTTCTGAACAAAGGCCTCCCACATAGATCGTTATATCGTATGATCTTGGGATTATCACGCTTGAGGAGGAGATTTTAGCACTGTACCTGTAATATGTGTCAGTTTATAGACGAAGTTATATAGTACAAGTATTTTGTAATGAAAAAGGGTTTCAGGCAAGTCTCAGGAATTTTAAGAAAACTACCGTTACGGTTTAGCCGCTTTTAGAACCGTCATTCATGAATGAGTGAGTTTTGAATGCAATGCCTAAAAGAAGAGGAAATTGATTTGTATCAATTTCGTCTGAGAATGAGAGAAAAAAATGAGAGGTTCAATAGAATGAGATCAACCAAAGACTGATGAAAGTGCGACAGACGAAAGATGCGAACTGTGGAGAAACAAACATCCCATCCCTCCACACTTCATCAATCCAGAAGAGCACCTGCAATCCGAATACGAACTGCAGGGGCCAATCTGAAAGTCTCCTAACCGACTACGGGCCCAGGTTGGCCACTGTAGATATAAACTGGTCAAATAGGGTAGCCTCGATCCATCCCAAACAGAGTGTGTGCAGGTGACTTCATACTGGTCTAATATCATTTGAGTTTCGACGACGATGATGATGAAGAAAACTTCGACCAAAATTCTATTGGCATAAATCCATATTTGGAGCACATTAGGTATTTTTTTCTTCTTACAAACATTTCCTCTGTAGGTATTGAAAACCAAAGGCTAACTTGTAAGGTATTACAGAAAAAGCCAAAAAAAAAATCACAGACCATGTCTATCCTGACAAAACAATGACATCACGAAACAATCAAAGTCTCGCACCACTTTTTACAATAATATTTCAATAGAATTATGTGATGTACCCATTAATTATGTACCACACATGATTCACCGGGATTACCATTCAGTAAGATATCTTCACCGCAAGACTGTTGGTAATCAAGTAAAAAATCTGCCAAAATTAATACTTATCGAGTGCAGTCCGTAATTGATGGGTTCCGCGTAGGCGAGTGGGTAATGCTCGAATTAGTAAGCAGTGACATTACTAACAGCTGATAGAGATTATCTCGTCAGCAGATTAAAGAGATACATAGTCAGGGAAAATCAACATTTAGAAATCTAGACGGTTGGATTAAACTTTTCACGGCAGTTTGATTTTAGACTAAGACGCAAAGACAAAAATAGCGATAATTTCATAAGAAAACTAACTTTCGTTCGATCATAGCGAATATCTACTGTCAATTTGTAAAGCTCTTGCAATGCTTGTCACAGTTACTAAGTAAGAAAATCCCTCATCTGCATAGCCTTTTTCCAACTATGTTGGGCTCGGCTTCCAGTCTAAGCAGATGCAGCTGAATACCAGGATTGAACTAGAATAGACTTCCTATCAGCCAACCCAGTTAGTCCTAGATAAGACTGGTACTCAGACTTACGGGCCACTGTCTACCAGCAACGACTGTCAAAGGTATAGAAAAAACAGTCAGATCCAACAGCTCGACGTGCTTTCCTAGGCACGGAAGAAACTCGGTATGTAATGGGTGGTCACCCCTCCAAGGACCAACCTAGGCGGCCTAACCTAAAGATCGACTCAAACGGCTGTTATTATTTAGCCAGGAGCTCCTTTACCTACGTAAGGAAATAAGAACCAAAAAATCGTGAGGACCAATAATTAATCTAGAAGCGGCAAAAAGGACCACCGCGCAATATGATGACAAATACAATGTTGTTCACTTAAAAACAAATAAACATTAAACACAGAAATAGAAAGGACACGATAAAAGGTTAAATAATCTGTTTAAAACGATCCATAAAACCTATTCCGATGCGACCATCGCAAGCGGACACTGACAGAAATGTGTAGCAACAATAAAGAGATCATAAATAACATGCTTGTTATAATTATCAAGGCGAAATCATTTAGTTTACCACCGTGATTTAATGTGTAGAACGCGAGATAAAACTTGTTCAACTAATTATAATATTTATTGAAATGAGGCAATAATAGTTGAAAGTTGATTGGGTTGGCGCCGCTCATATTCTGTAAGCTACGTGCGTATAGACAGCTCGCAGAAATAGAACGATCGTCAAACTCCTGTACGCAATCCTGGACATTAATCATAATAGCATAAGGATGGAAGTTACTTGGACGTACTGACATGATTTTGACAGTACGGGCCAATCATGGTGTGTAATTCGAGCGAATTTTATTGTAAACATGGCTGAAGTTTAGACCTATACCGTATCGAGATCAAACTTTCCTTCCATCTCTTGGCTAGGTTTTTCGTACCTTTAAGATCAAGCAATTACTAGCCAAATGGTTTTTAATTACTGATCAATTTAAGGAATTCCCAATAAAATACTAGCAAGATTACTCCAAAGAACTATTCAAAATCGTTTGATTTGTCAGATTTGGCAAATGGCGGCACTTACGATTTTGGCGGGAAATACCTCGTAAATAGCACCTGTCAAATTCGGAGCGCCAACCATTGACGGCCCTCAATAAAATTTAAAAATAGAACTATTAAAAATGGCGGCCATGAATTTGACAGATAAATTAAAACTGTTGAAGTGTGTGGCGTCCTTGCAAATCTGAACCAGACGAATTGCATCACATAGTTCGTTTTTAAGTATTTTTTAGAAATGATTGATTTGTTTATTTGACTTATTTACGAAAATCAAAGATTGCTCCAATTAGACATAAAAGAAGATTGAATTCTGGCATAAAACGAAGTGCACCTTTATCTGAAATATACCTTAGCATTCGTTCAAACGCTTACAATTTTATTTACGTACAAACGCCCACTCATCAGAGTAGTTTTAAAATATACACACAATAAAACTAATTCGGAACTGATCAATCACCCGCCTTCTATCAATCTATTGGTAAAAAGAAAATAGTAACATCATTTATCGAATTTCGATGATAAGAGAGATTTCACATTCAAGAGCTTACTGTTTAACAGAATAAGCATTTTATTCACAGTCCAAGTATAAGAACCTAAAACGATAAATTTGCAATCAACAAATATTAGTTTACTAGTTTATTTAACCAATTTTCTGTAATACCCACGTATACATATATTGTGCTTCTTACAGTTTCCTAGTCGCGATGTTCGAGGTAAAATCACAACAAACATTATTGACATATTCCATTTACTTTAACGCGTTAATTAGTATGAACATATTGCTATTACCTTATAAAGATTACCCAAACGATGTTAATCTACAATATTCGCAATGTAACTTTACAAGTGACAAAGAAGCTTAGCTTTTTTATATATCTGCTCATTAATTGCCAGTCCTTCCCCTGTTATTGTAAATATTTATATTGTGTGACATAACTTTGTAGCCTGAGTCATGGTCACTGCAGTTTTGTTAGTTAAACTTTATTAGAATTGGCTGAATTTCAAACCATACAAGTTTATAGATTAAAAAAAAAATTATCAATTCTGTTCAGTTGCGATATGAACCACGAAGTACGTTAATATTGTAATTGTACACCAAAACCGCCAAAAAACAACAGCAAAAAAATCAAGCCCGAAAACTCACCTTCAAATTCCTTTTTAATCTACAACAGTAGGTACAGCACAATTCACACGCCACATCTTCTCACAAAAACTTTCCAACTAAAAACCTTTTCAAAAATGTCTAGTCCTAAGTTCCGGAGTATACTAAAAAGGAAGGAGCAACGCGTTCGCTCCGCAAGGGAGACCGAGTCTTTTGACGATCGCCTCGCATTTCCTGAACGTGAAAGTTTCAGAATAAGCACGCATAGTATAGATTAGTGAAGTTGGCTCTAAGATAAGTGAAGATTGAGAGACTGTGAGTAAACAATGTGTGTCTGTTGTTCGGTGAGTACGTTTAAGAGAAGCGAGAAACGTTATTGAATTGGTGTATCGTTTAGTTTTGTAGTATGGAAGCTTATATGAGTTGTCATTATTTAAATACTCAGACCAAATAAAAAACTAAGACACAGCACTTTTAACAGTGACGTGAAGCCGGTTTTGTAAACATGTGTGCACTGTGAGCTTAGTTTTTGAGCGTAGTTTAATTGTATTTTGATGTAAATGTGTGCGTATGATCGTGTATGCACAGAGCGAGGCATGGTTTTGCGCACGCTTCACTGTTTTGTTCGCAGTGCTGTCTTGGTTTTTTATTTGATCTGAGTTTAAATACATGAGTGTCAATTGTTTGTCAAAAACCATGAAATTTAACGAAATTTTCATTCTTTTTTTAAGCAATTATTAGATGCAGGCACCTAAATAAAGTCTCGGTGTCGGCATCGAACTTTCATTGCCCAGAAACATCTAGTGCGCGATGCTTTGAAGACAATAGAGCAGCAATTCTACTCATTATCAATAAGAGTTTATCTGCTCTTGCAGATGCAACTAAACATTGATGCTTTATTTGCAATGGCTACCTATGTCAATGCCATCGAGCCATGCTTACATCCAAAAGGAAATAAGGATACCAAATATTCACGACTATGTAGTAGGTACTATTGTAATGGACGTGACAATGGGTGCCGACGATCAGCTCTATTAAACATAAAGTACTCTAAGGCTTCTCAATGAGCAAAGAAAACTCGCTCATCCAAAGAGCAAACGCGACAAACACAGCGCAACCTCGCAGATCAATAGATGCTCCTCGTATGTTCTAATACTACCTACACAACAAAATAAACAAACTCATACGTTCTACCTACTTAAACATCTAAGCATGCACGAACAAACTGCAATCCTACGTTGGCCCACCATCATCAAACGATAAATCACTGCGAAATATGTGTAAAAGCATTTGTCAAATTATCATAAAAGATGGCCGGCGCATTCGAGACGTTTGATCTGTCGGTCTGTCCTCAAACACTTTGTTTGTGCGATCCGTTATCTATTTTAAAGCATAAGTTCGGAGCAATCCGCGCGCTGTAGTAGTTAACTCAAGTTTATCGTAGTAACTACGATATTTCACCGCCTATTAGCTATGTCTTGGAGATGGTGTTGCCAGTGTTATTCGATTTTGCGTTGGTGTACTATTATTTATCTGCGCTAACTAAAACCTTATAACTATATGAATATTTGGTTTCTACTTATGAAATAAAAATGATAGGCTGTAATTTGATTGGAGGATGTCCATATTTCTACTATTTAAATATCTGTGTTGCATTACCTGCAGGGGAATCCCGAATTAACCAAGTTGCATACGCGATGACGTTTCAAAAACGTGAAGGAATGTTACACTTTCCACATTGGAATCTTTTTAACAGGGCTCCAAAGTATTCTTTAGTTTACTGGTCTAAGCAGTCCATTATAGCCTATAGTATTGTTAAAGATGACTTTATCTTTTTCCGTAAAAAAGAACAGCAGCATATCTCAGCGAACTGCAATAACGAAATGACCCCATTAAACAGAAAGCATTTTAATAGTAGCAATACGCAATGTCATTCGCAGTCTCGACATATGAGAAGGCCTATGATCTCACATAGTGACAAACACTCACGGTCTGATATGCGACGATTTAAGTAAATCATAAATAGTCTACATATCTGGCAACCCGACGCTTGTCTCGTGGCGCCGTCTGCGCGGACGCCGTCACCGGGCGCCGGCGCCTAACGCCAAATTATGTAATAGTACGTGTAGAATTAATTCTGCGCGCGTTGGCGCCTTACATCGCCTTATCAGCATTGTAATTAGCCCACGGATTCTTCACTGAGAAACCTAGTTATGTTTGCCAATTTTTTTAGGAGTTCAAGTACCTATCTATCTAAGAATGATTATAATCATTCTCCTAACCTTATCCCAATTTGTACGGGATTAGAGCATGGTTTCTTCTTCCATACTTCTCTATTGCAGGGATTGGGATAGGTCGTATTCAGGTTGGCCGCAAATATGGTCTTAACATGAAAAACCTATAACAACATACCAACACCAAACTCACATTGGAATCTAGAGATGTCAAAGCCACTTTGGTTAGATTCAATGTTGACAAGTTGGCAAGTTAATCGTTTAAGATGAAACCATCACTATCAACACCTGGAACAGACCTTGGAATGTAAAATCACTGATGCAGGAGACGCGTTACTATAATTCGCATTCCATCAATAAATATCACATACTATACTATCAATGCTTGATTATATCCTTAAAGTTTTTTAAATCATATAACATCGGCCTTTCAAAAGCTACAAGAGACGACTGCATGTGAATTCTAAGACGAAGAACGAATATTTTACAGAAACCTTAGAAATGGGATCTCATTCCAACTGATGACGCATATTCCTGCATCGTCTTGATTTCCTATGTTTTTAAACATAGAAGTTTACGATTACCACTTTCATGGCCGATTTGTCACCTTTCCCTAAAAATAATTCACGTACGTGGTTTGTTTAGTCAACTCAAGTCAAAGGAAGTACCAACATCACCAGTGACGTCATTGAGTACATCCGCCCACCTGCGTACGAGTACATATCTGATGGCAATCAGCGCTTCGATTTCATATCGGTTGTAAGCGAGTTGAACGTTCGCACGGTGCTTTCTCTATTTTTACCCCGACCGCAAAATATCATCTCCGACCGCCTAGCGTCTCGCTGTACCGACCAGGTTTAAACCACAAGGGACCAAAGAACCAATCATTGGTGTTACTTGTGAGAATTTAATATGAAGACTTTATACTCAAATCATTTAAAGCTAGATTGAGGTATGAGGAATTGAGGGAAAGGATGAAAACTTCCTCTAAGCTCCTAAAGATCCTAATGATCCTAATGATCCTAATTTGAAAAGGAGGATCTGCCGTCCAGGTGGGTATTGACTTATTGAGTCTTTTTGATTACTGTAGGTATGTTATTAAAAAAAAACCCTAGTTTTTTTTAAGCATATGAACAATGAATCCTATTGATGCCAGTATCCTAAGTCTGCTAGCGCGATGTAGGATAATATTATGATGCGTATTTCAGTATTAACAACGCCACGTAAATGCAACCACAAATCAATGCAAATTGTATATAGATCTCACTGTAGTGTGCAGTTTTGTCTGTTGTTGTAATGAAGCCTTTTGCTTCAGAAAATTTATAAAGAGTATAAAAACGGCTTGAACGTGGTTTTCTTTTAGTTACCTGGTGCAAGTCAAACTGATACCCCATCCATCCACGGACTGTAATACAAAATAGCAAATTTTGTGAAAAAAATAAATTGCTCTAAAAAAGTCACTCTCCACGTAATTATTTTATCATGCTTACTTCTAAGAAGTAACTATGCATGTATGTAATACCAATTAAAATAAATAACACAGTCTTAAAATCATTCCCTTTTTTACATTCTTGGGTACAAAAAACTACTAATTTTTGCTTAGTATGAAGCCAAATCTTTTATGTAATTTCGACATACTAGTTTTCCAAATTGGTTTTAAGGTGGCGCCAACGACATACCAAATACTGACACGGAGTCTCTAGTAACCATTTTAAGTAATATATTGCTTAAAAGCCATGTATGAGTTAATAAATTTAATGATCGCAAGGTTGGTCGCATCGGATCGCCTAAAATACCATTTTCGTTGCGATAGCTAGGTTTTTGTTGGTGTTTGGACTGTTATCCCATACAAGTAGAATATTAAATTAATCATCAAAGTCTTGACTTTTTGTAATTAATGTCAGCTTGTACACATATGGCTAATTTCTATATTAGAAACAGCGTTTGACAGCTTATTATCTGTCCTGCGTCGTAACCTGGTAAACCGTATTTTCTGGTCTTATAAGGGGGAAGAGAGATACCAACACCAGAAGGACCAACATAATTTACAGTCAGAGAAGTTCAGGTCCTCCTGTGACCATGAATACGTGGAGTAATTGCTACGAAAATTCTACTGATTTTAAAATTAAAAATACTCATTTAATACAATTTTAACTTAATTGTAAGTCTTTAATGAATTTTACGTTACCTAACATTTTCGAATTTTAGGTAAGGGCTTCCGATAAATATTTTTATAAACTTTTTCACTTGAACTTTTGTGACATGCCAACAGTCATAAGTGCTCTTTGACAGGACCGTTTACACGATCATCAGTTCACCAGTTGATCGCAACAGGCGCGGGTGCAGCTTAATTTTGCAGATGGTTCGATCGGCGCCATGAGCATTTAACCACGACCCTTTCAAATTGAAATTAATTAAATGAGAACAAATATATGGTACGTTTGTAAAACTTTAACGTAAAAGTACCAATTTATTTTTGGGTTATATTTATATTACTAGCTGTTACCCGCGACTTCGTACGCGTTAGGTTCTCAATTTGCATAAAATAAGTCAGGAGGAAACTCCATTTTTTTGTTTACCTGGTACCTCCAGTATTCCTACACCGAATTTATCTACTATGCCACATTTGTATTTGTTGTGCGGCACACCCACGTCCGCCACAGCTAAGACTAAGCTTTTGTTTCAATCATAACTATTTATTGCGATTTAATTTTATTTTTGTAATCGATTATTTATTGCAATCGACTAAATGTGCTTGCAACACTGACGGTTGAATTTCTCTGATTATCTATGGTAAAGCTGTCAGTGTGCCGTAATGGCGGGCGACGCCTTTTAAACGTTCTTGTTCCTTTGGCGCTCGTCGAGGTCGGACGTACAATTCGTCTTTTGCATTGAATAGCAGTATCCCTTTAAAATTCCTAGACTATAATAATTATTTTAATACGAGTTGTCTAAATTCTTAACATTTTGTAGCAACATAATAAATACTTATACTGAAGTGCAGTAGTTTTATTACACAACCATGTGTCTCTGTGCCAAAGCGCATCAAATTCTGTCCCAGAGTTCTCTATTTATTTCAAGTCGAATAGGTCTACTTACTGAACATTATTGAAACTATCCTAACTAACCTAACCTAAACCCAACCTAACCGAACAACTTTTTTTTTGTCCGCCACAGGTTAGACTACTTTTGTTTGAAAGGTATCACAGCCATATTGTGTCTCGTTAATTGATTTAGTTTTATTTTGATTAAAATGAATGATTGACTATCGTTTGAATGGTTAAAAAAATAAAAGTAACAATGTATAAAACTAATTGGTAATTAATTAATTATTAAAAAAACTACAGCTTTGAAAAATCAATATACCTAGTTACAAAAAGTGAAAACCGGGTGGGGATCGAACTCGCGAACCATGGTTATTATTTTCGGAAATCTTATAGCATTAAAAAAATCTAAATATGTAAATACAAAAAGTAAATTTTCTAACTGAGGTTCAAACTTGCAAACAACTTTTCACAGGGCAACCGCTTACCCGCCAGGCTACTTACGTCGATTACAGTTGTTTCAAAATAGCTGTTCTATTCTAAGCATGTCATCATGTATGTTGACAGTTGTCAGTTGTCAAACCATTGATGAAATGGAATGAAATATCCATGTTATGCAATATTGCTCATCCTCCTAAGTTATTAGCGCGATAATATATAGCCTATGTGTTATTCCAGACTATAATCTATCTCTGTGCCAAATTTCATTCCGATCCGTTCAGGCGTTCTGGCGTGATTGAAACACAAACATCCATCCAAACATTCTCATTGATTAATGATGATAATAGTAGTGATTATTTGCTAGCTGTTGCCCTGCGACCTTCGTTCGCGTTAAATAATTATAAGATATTACCTCCCTATTTGAATCAGATTTTGTTAACAATTTCAAGGATTTTGATTTTTTTGCACTGAACACTAATCCTTTTTTTTATAAAAGTAGTTTAATTTATGACATCAGCTATCTACCAGAAACAGTCCCGTCCAAATTGATCCAGCCGTTTCGGAGATTAACCGGAACAAACCGACAGACAAAAAATAAATAAAATGGTTTTTTTTTTGCTGTGTGATATGAAAGCATACGATACGGTACTTCCATATGTTCCGCTGATATTTTGAAATTATAAACAGATAGATACATACAGATTTTGCAAGCTAGATAGATAGATACACTTATGTTGGTTTTTCTTTAATTTTCTTAACTTAGAATTAGATTTACTGATGCGCAGTATTACTAAGTAAATTATGGTAAATTCATCAAGCTGCCTGTAAAAAAACTATTCCTTGTCATTTATGTAGTCTGGTTTGATGGCTAAGATATCGGTAACCCCTTGATTTCACAGGTGTCTAAGGCAATGTTATTACATCCATCTGTAAAAACAACAACCAACACGTTTACCACCAAAACCAACGAAACATTAGTTTTTACCTCCTTTTTTTACGGATGGGAAATCATCAAATGACTTCTCCCGCTCTGGGCAGAGCGAAAGGGAGTGTCAGACTTGTACTGACTAAAAGCTCATCCATGTTCCTTCCTTGCCCTTTGTGTTCCGCGGTATCTCTTTCGAACAGCCCGCAGCCCTGGCAGGCAAGTTTTTACCTCCTACATTCGCATACTTGCATTTCCAGAATCAAACGGATCTGGTGTTAATTAAATTAAATCAATTAAATATTAATGTCCAGTTTAAAAAACTGCATTAAATAGCATTGTATTGCATAACAGCGTCAGTGGGCCGCGTCTGTCTGAGGGAACCGTATTAAATGGTTTGTGGTATGACGCACAGCCGTCAATGCGCGAGGCAATGCGAAAATTTCAGTACCTATAAACTCCCTATAGGTGCGACGTACATACATACACACATACATACGTAGTATGTACAGACAGTCATCACTCGAGCGCCCCACATTGTGCCGGTAAACACTTTAACTGCTCTGATATGAAATGCTTACAAAACTTTAACCATAATGTAACCCCAAATCTTGTTTTCATATTTTTAACAAAATGGTGTAAACGAATTTTGACGATTATCTTCATATGTCTAATCCTGTTTATGTTAGCAATGATAAATGTGCCAGATAACCTTTGAAACAGATCAAATATAAATTTATATTATGCCACCTGCAAGCGAAGAAAGATTTTTCTGACATTACAATTTTAGCGCCACTTTGAATGTAGATTTCAGAAAAATAAAATCCCAGCACTTACTATGATGCAAAAATTAAATAAACAAAAACATTTTCTGAAAAGATTCTTTGAATTTCGTCTGAATTGGAGTTGGAGGAGAATCAAAATAAATAAAAGGAGATCATGACCCTGAGTTTGTTTCGGTGTTCGGGTTATAAAGAGATTTACGATTCCTATGAGGCTATTAGAAAGTGTCTTTGAAGCCGCCATTTAACTAGCAAAATTACATAATTGGTAAGTTTGACATGATTGTTACACTTTTCCAGGCACCAACCAGTTGGGTAATGCTGCCGTGGTTTGTTCCGTCCTTCCGTCTATTGTTAGTATACGCTTTTTTGCGACAATAACGACATAACTCGAAAATTAAGAAATACAGCAAAGCGTTTTTTTTAAGTTAGTTTAGTTAGTTAGTTGTTTTTGTTTTTGTTGTTTAACTAACCTTCGTTAAATCGAAAATTCTAAAATGTTGAGTTATGTTATCCTTGTCGCAAAGAGCGTTTACACGAACGTGCAAAAAACAACCCATTTACAGATTGCAATCAGTTTTCCGAAACGTGTACGACAGCATTTGATATTCAATTGCATCTAAATTCTTCTGCACACACAAAACGCAGGGACACAATCTACTTAATCCAATAAATCACAGACAAAACATAAACAGTTTACAAAACGGGATGCAGTTCTAAACCGTCACCAAACGTAGCGTTTCCAATCTAGGGGTGAATCCAATTCCTTAAGATGGCGCCGCTTCGTCAGCACAAATTGAGGCAGACCAACCCAACATTTGGCAAAGCAAGGCTGTATTATGTAAACTGTTGTACCTATGTACAGTAAAAAGCAAAAATATGTAACCACTTAGTAAAATTCAGTAACGATTTTCTCGTAAAGCTGCGGTAAGAAAAGAGTGCTGTGATCATTTTTTTTCTAATTTATTGCAATGTCACACACACACTATGACACCGGTGTAAATTACATTGGATTTTCAGGACCGCCACCACCGATCTTAGGAAAGCCAAGCTCCAACTAACGTTTGCTTGAAGTTATAAGGTACTGTGTAATGTGTTGCAGATATTAAAATAAGTAGACAGGTAAATAATTTTACTCTATGCTGGCTTCTTCGCTCTTCTTCTTTGCTGGCACTTTTATGAATTGTATGTAGGTACCTAATTGTTCTTCGCACATTTTACCAATCAAATAGATCTTGGCCAGCAAAACCAAGTCGGTGCTCTCTTATTTTTGCCATCGACTGTACCAAAAGATTCGGTGAGCACATGTACGTCAACAATGAGCTCATCCGTCACTGTCGACGGCCGGCGCTGTCAAAAAACTGAGGCTGTGACACCCACCGGGTTGAGTATGATACTGCAGTGAGACTGCACATTCAGTAAGACAATTGTATTCATTAGCGATTGAGTCAGAGATGTGCCAATGATCTTGGTCCTTGTTGCTATGGAGTTGTTATATTTTAAGTCGTAACTATGCGAAACTTCAAGGCTTAAACAGAGTGACACTCTATGAGCTAGCAGCACTCTATTGACACAAGTAATATTGTAACATACAAAGGCTGGCTCAGTATGACACAATGTTTATGTATTACTTTCAATATTTTGTATCAACGGAAACTACGATGTAAAAGTCAAAGTATGAAATTAATATTAGCTACCAAAAAGTTCCTCCTGATTTTTTTTTTTTTTTAAGCTGATCCTGTAACATGTCATCGTTGAAATACGAAACCTTTTGTCACTTGACCAAATTTCTAGGCTTCTGGCCAGCCATACGCGCTGCCAACCTGCTGATTGGCTCATGTTTCAAATAATGCGTGTGCTTATTATTCTTACTTAGTTGAACCGCATACTTAGAGGACGAGCGTGGGTAGGTAGACACCCCCAAAGTGGACTGGTAATGAAGTCACGAGGATCCGCTGAAAATGAGAAGCACATGCCCGGTCGATGTCGTAATGCTTGGAGGTGAGCCTAAGTCCAGCTGGAAGGTTGATGATGAGGATGAGAGCTTGGCCCTTCATGAGAGAAAAAGCTATCCCTCCTGCAAGAACCAATTCAGATCAAAGTTTTAAAATTCAAAAATGAGATTTCTAACTTCAACTCTTGTTTTTCATTTTTAAAAAGAATTATTATCTAGATAACCCAATTCAAGTATCTAACATGAATCTAACATATGCAAAGTTTGGCACGATTTTCAAGTTAACTCGCTACGAAACAGATACGAAAATGTTTGCCAACTTGTCGTATTTCGTCGAATATTTTCTATTACAAGTTAGATTTATTCCAGTGTCGTTTGGCAAACCGTGTCACGGAATTCCAATGTGCATCAGAACCGCGGGTGTACTTTTCAGTTCTGCCTAAATTTATTGCAATTATTTGGTACCTTCAGTGTACCTTTACGTACCTCTCTTGAAAATCTGTGTACAATGATATTTTAAAAATTAGGTACACCCGCCATCCTGATGTCAGAACCGCGGGTGTACCGCTAACCAATATATGTAGCTAAGTACACTCTATAAATAGATTTGGTACCTCTTGTGTACCTGCAGAAACAAGTATTAAATAAACAAAATACTGTCAGGTTGCGGCGAAAAGTTAAAAAACGATTTTCTTTCTTTGACGTTTTTAGATTAGACGGAGTTAGATTCTTGTATGTATAAGATTGAAAATGTTAGATCTTAGGCCCAAACTTTATGTATCAGGGACGATGAAAGCGAATTGAAAGGTCTGACTATTAAAACTCGTGTATTTCGATTTAGGCTCGGTTTCCACCAAAGCGGAGAGATGTGTCTTAACTGTCAATTAATAGTAATATTAAGTGATAACCGCCTGTAATCCCTGAAGGGATAGGCAGAGGTGTACACCCACATTTTGCCAGTCATATTTTAAGTCCCATGTAATAGGGGGTTGGGAAAAGGCTAGGCAAATGATGCAATAGGGGCGAGCCTATTGCCGTCAACAGGGCACAAATCAAAACTCCGAAACTGCTACTCAGAAATGCCAATGTAAAAACTCAATAACACTTTGCCCGACCCGGGAATCGAACCCAGCAGTAGCGCTTTCGACTACTCGACCAACGAGGCAACTCAAGGAACTAACCAATCAGATATCGCTATTTTCACTTCATCTTTTCCGCTTAACTTCGGATCGGTGGATAAAATTCAAATAGAGAGGAGAACAGATGTTTTATGGCTCTAGGAGTAAATGCACCAGAAAAAAGTTCCACCACGCTTCCTATATCTAGTTGGAGGCTGCACTGTTCCGGTCCAACCAGCTCACATCTCCACTGCACTCTAGCCAGCTCACATCTCCTCTACATTGGTCCAAACCAGAGATGTTATGGATATGATATTTCGGATCTGGATACGGATATGGATATAGGATTAAAATTATATTGGTTTCGGATACGGTTACGGATATGTAATTATTTCGGATTATCCGTTAGTTTCGGATAGTTTCGGTTACGGATATAATAAAAAACTAACTAGTTATGAAAGAGGTTATGTTATGACTAGAAATAACAAACAAACTGCAAGATTCACGTGGCGCGCGAGCGGGGAAACAAAAACCTGTCGAAACATGTCGTTTTATTTTAACTCCGCCTTTATACGAAACTACCCGAAACTTATGAAACGGATACGGTTACGGTTATGTATCCGATAGTTTCGGTTACGGTTACGGAGCTCCATAACATCCCTGATCAAAACCCCCTGCCCGCTACGCTGCCCATCTCCGCACGTCCGCTCTCCGTACCGCTCGTCTTCGCTTTGGTTGGAGTGCGGGCCTTATTCCTAAAACCATGTTCGGAGAGATAAAGAGGAAGATCATTCCCACAAGGAAAACACTTCTAGGATTAAACCGATATCTACCTATAAAATTATATCATCACATAAGGAAAGGTGACGAGGGAATCCTGAAAAAAACATATTTTTCTGCATTTTTACTGACAGGGTTTATAAGTTCGAGAACTTATGGATCAGAGTATGATTCGAAAACATACAATTTCCTTATGGATTAAACTTTAAGTAGGGATTTAGGCCATCTCATATTCTACGCTACTACGAAAAACAACTGCGGGTACATTCTCAATTTCTTTCAACGAGAACTATAATGTCACAAGACATGCCCAATATGATAAAATTTGTTGTCCTCGGTTTTGAAGTTATACTTCTTTTGGCGCGTTAGAGAAATATGATGAGAGAGTACGATGCGCGCGAACACTGTCACGGAAAACCGACACCCTGAAGTTAGCTATTCAACATACACCCTGAAGTTAGCTAGTCAACATTTTAGTTTTATATGCCAAAGAACTATATGAATTTAATTTATCATGGATATGTAGCCTCCAACCTACGATATGGTATTCTTTTATGGGGTGGCTCAGTAGAATTTAATAGAGTATTCCTGGCTCAAAAACAGTGCATTCGCGCACTTTGTAACGTGGATTCATTAACTTCCTGCAAACCATTGTTCCAAAAACTAAATTTACTAACAGCACCGTCCATGTATATATTTGAATCTTGTATTTTCGTCAAAACACATCACTACCTATACAAATCCTTTGGTGACTGTTCTAATTTTAATACCCGTTATCCAAATAGCTTTTCCTTGCCAAACATAAAAACTGATCTGTATAGAAGAAACTGTTACCCTATGTCAATTAAATTATTTAATAAATTACCTAATGAACTGAAAGAACTACGGTCCATTACATTATTCCGAAAAAAATTGTATGCCTGGTTAGTCAATAAATGTTTCTACACGACCCAGGAGTACCTTAGTTATAAGAATAGAAAATTATTGTAAAATACTAAAGACTATGTTCCTATTCTAGTGCAATAACAGCTAGGTAACTTATTATAAAATAAAGAGTACTTAGTTATACTATCCTTTTCAGTTCATGTTGTTGTAAGTTATTATTTTATGTTTCGTATACCAGAAATGGTTAATATGAGGTTTCCTATTGTTATATGATATAATGTAACATTTATATACCATCTATCTACCCATATTATGCGAATAAATTATTTGATTTGATTTGATTTGATTTGAAGATATAGTTCTTATATAGTTCTTGTTACGTGCGTAATAAGTACATACACACTTTTTTTGACATTTTTTGCATTTTTTTTTACGTTTGCTATTAAAAAAAGGTAAGTACGTACCTTACATTTGGTTGTAAAATAGTTCCTTTGTTAACCTACTAATATTATAAATGCAAAAGTTTGTGAAGATGGATGTTTGTTACTCTTTCACGCCACTACTGAACTTTTGCACACAGCTAGTTTATTTCGTTCCGGTAGTAAATATGCCGTGGATTTATCCCGTGGGACAATTATCGAACTCCACGCGAGCAAAGCCATGGGCATAAGCTGGTTTTTATTATAGCTCAATACAAAGACAAAATTAACTTAAACTTCTGCATCACCCTACACTACAACACTACTGATTTGCTAAATTTTTAAATACAAAACCCTTTTCATCACTTCTTCATACATATTCAATATGATGTCACATTATGATGTCGGGATCCCATCTGATGCATGTACCACAGTGACGTCATTATTATGTGGGTGAAGAGACAGACCAATGAGCTTGTGATATTGGGTACGTCATGTTGATGATTTGTTTAGATGAACTTTGACCAGAACTCTGCACATTTTTTTTTTTTATCGGATGGGTTATCATCATATGACTTCTCCCGCTCCGGGCAGAGCGGAAGGGAGTGTCACACTTGTACTGACTATAACCCATCCATGTTCCTTCCTTGCCCTTTGTGTTCCAGGGCCGCGGTATCTTTTTCGAACAGTCCCGCAGCCCTGGCAGGCATCGACCCTTGCGGGCCCCTCCCTGTTTGCTGACATCTCTTTGAGGCGCGCGTGGAACACGAACGCGTCGTCTACACGGCAGAACTCTGCCACTTCAACGGCGTTTTCAGTGACAGATAGATGTGAGCACACTGCACGCATGCTGATTCAGTGTACAATCTTGAGTGAATTTTTGTGCTGATCGGGAAAGATCTACTTCTTTCACAGCGTGTCGATGGCAACTTAAATTGAGACGGCCAAGAACATGGGTACCTGTAAAGCGTCTTCAGAAGGGTCTACAAGTAACTTTAATGAGTAAACAGCAAGACACGCAGGACACGAACAAAACACACCAAGTTTACACTCAGGTATAAACAAACTGTTATGTGCATCTTTAAACATCTTTAACCGCTTTTTTCGTAAAAGAGAAGAATATATAACTCATGGGGACCACCGTTTCTACCATCTAGAAACAAAAGCAAATCAACTCGGTACAATTATTTTTGTAAAATTCAACATATATGTATTTTGTATCACACATCAACTAAATTGCACGACCACAAAACGAACTCTAAATGAGGTTTCGGTCGAACCGGTACGGATTTATTGCAGACTGTCTGCGGCCACCGCAGACATTGACAGAGACCTTACATTAATGTTGGAGTCTGGAGACACTTCTCCAGTCATCTGAGCTCTAAAAAAACCACTAATCATGACTTAAATCACAACCTGGAACTGCCTGGAACTGCCTGCAACTGCAAGAACCAAGAGATCTGTCTACAATGTATTCACATGCAAACACAGCGAGCTTGATTTATTTATACATTTATGATTGCACTTCAGAAATAAAGTCGAATCCTCTCCGATACTTCCGAATAACGAACACTTACTCTCCCTAATGGTTTTTAAAATATATTTATGGTCCTCAGACTAAATGGGCAAATGAAAGTACTCCTCGTCTTACATCAAGCAATGTACGTAGGCAATGTTCCAAAAATTTTATAGACACCGAAGTTGGTAAGTACCGACATAGGAACAAAAGTATCGGCCGCTATTCACACCAAAGTCGATAGAACAATGTTACTATTTTTTTTATCAGCCTTCTCTCTCCCACTGCTAAAGACCACCCAATTTTGTTTACAATTTGCCCGTTAGGAATGAGTCCAGATCATCACGCCAGCGTTTCTTGGGCCTTCCTCTTTACTAATTAATTACTAATATTTCACAAAGCTAGCATTTTCTTTTTTACCTTGATTTTCAGGGGAAACAGTGGCGCTCTATAGGTAATGATTCCTTAGAGGCCTACAAAAAGGCGGTCTCTTCATAAACACAAGTTAACGTTGAAACGACAGTATACAAGGCATAAGTGTGAAAGTGGTAGATCGTCGGTGGACTTGGTAGTACCATCCTTTACAACCATTTTGCCTGAAAGAAATGAAAGAAAGAAAAGAAGAATGAAAGGAATGAAATGAAAGAGATGTCAGCAAATAGGGAGGGGCCCGCAAGGGCCGATGCCTGCCAGGGCTGCGGGCTGTCGAAAGAGATACCGCGGCCCTGGAACACAAAGGGCAAGGAAGGAACATGGATGGGTTTTAGTCAGTACAAGTCTGACACTCCCTTCCGCTCTGCCCAGAGCGGGAGAAGTCATTTGATGATTTCCCATCCGTAAAAAAAAAGGCCTTCAAAAAGGCGGTCTCTTCATAAACACAAGTTAATGTTGAAACGACAGTATACAAGGCATAAGGGTGAAAGTGGTAGATCGTCGGTGAACTTGGTAGTACCATCCTTTACAATCATTTTGCCTCAAACAGCAACAACCCAACGGCAACCTTATTGTTACTTAAATAAAGACCACTGTTACTTGGACAGGAATGCATGCAGTCATCAGAGCTAAATACATATTATAACTGTGAAAGGAACTTTAGCGCTGAAAATTGTTGTCAAAAATGTTACGAAAATAGGATGACAGGCTTCAATTATATTATGTGCTCTATCGTACGTGAGCGTTACCTTTATATTCCAAGTATGGAAATAAGCTTTAAGTAGGTGCTCTAAATCAATCGTTTATATTAAACAGTAGTTTACATGGGCCACTGCCTCCAAAACTGCGTAACTGGTAGCGACAAATAAATTAGACAAGTGACACGTGCTACACTGTGATTCGTTGAACCCAAGTAGGATACTAAACAAGTAAACATATAAACTAATCTAAATTGTTATACAAGATACGTACAAGATGATTATAACTACAGTTTCTTAATTTATCTTACCTTACGTGTCAATTTGAAACCTAAAAAAATTCCCTGCTATACAAAAATCCGTGTATTTTTTCATCAAGGATTCTTTACCAGAAAATGGTTCATTAAATGCAAACTATAAAGCATATTTGTGACTGTACTAATCTAAGAATCCGATACATGGGGTAGTCCTAATGTGTACAGTAGGTATCTCCTACATATTATTATACCAATAGGTATTTCATTATGCCAATGACATTAATTCATAGGTAAGTACTAGAAACATGTCTCATGTTTAATGTATGGGTAAATTATTTCCACAATTTTACGCGCACACCGTTAGAAATAAGGCGCCAGCTTAAAGTAAATAAATGGGTACTAACAAAAAAATCTCGCGGATATATTTACAACTTGACCAAAAAAGGAACCAACGTACGTCTTCAGAATACCAAATATTTTAATATGAATCCCGTTCGTCAACACGTCATGTTATATTTCACAAACAATTACCTAATTTCAATTCCTTACACGTTGTTGTAATAATAAGCCAATGTTAATTTTCGTTGACTTTTTTTACAAGCATCAACAAGTTTTATTTTCTTAACCTTGATAAGTAACAAGGAAATCATCTATCATCATATGCCTAAAACTTTTCCAACTATATGTATTGAGGTCGACTTCACTGGATGCAGCTGAATACCAATATTTTACATGCAGCAACTACTTAAGTACCTACCATGAGTTAGGTACCTCCTAAACTAATATTCCATAAATATTCTAATATAATACGTATCAGTCTAATTAAACACACGCAACTTAGTTAGCACACATCGCGCACACTTTTCAAACCTCAAAGACCATCACGCATAACTTACCAAAAAAATACTACCCAATATTATCGATGCGTTACGCATCGGTGTGAGACGCTGCCGGTCGCGTCCCGCCGTCGCCGCTCAGGTGAAATACGACGGGCGCCGACAGCGACGCGCGACGCCATCGCGCCAGCCTCCTCTTGTAAACATCCGTACTCGACGCGTGTAGAACGTAGAACTGTAGACACACACTATCTAAATTGGAAGACAGCTGTGAGCTGATACCTATTGTTTTGTCTTCTATGTTGCTAATATTGCTGCAGTTTACGGGGATTTTCTGTAACAAAAAAGAGAATAATGTATCAATGACGCCGTGATTCTCGCAATAGTCGACATTTAGATTAACGTCAAGCTGAAAAACAGAGAAATTAGGAGGTTTTCGCTTGAGGTAAAAAGTGGAAATGCATTAATGTATGGGGAAATGAATGAAAGAAATACCTACAACAACGGTTTTCACCTGCCTATCATCTCGTAGAAACTCTAGTAGCTAGTAATTGGTTACGTTGGTCTAGTTGTCGCAAGCGCTACTGTTGAGCCTGTGTTCAGGGGTTATTTTATCGAGCATTGGGTTATTGGGTTTTTTCCATTAGGAATTTTCAGTAGCAGCCTGGAGTCTAGATTTCTGTTCAGGTGATGGTCCATGGCTTGGCTTGCCCCATTTTACATGGCAAGACTTAAACAAAATTGGGCAAACATAATTATGTGGGTGTAGTAATAGCCCGTCTTACCCTCTGTGATCTTATGGGCCGATAAAACACAAGTATTACTTAGATATTTTGGTAACCATAGGAGACAAAAATGTGAGACAGCCGATGTTAGTCTGCAGCTTCCGCACAATGAAATCCTATCAATTGTTAACCCATGGCGACTAACAATTGATAGAATCGCATTGTGTCCTCTGCCAAACTTGGCCCCAACTTTCAAGTAGTTTTGGCACCAATTTGTAGCTTTAATTACCCCATCAAAGATCAATAACTGAATAATTTAGGGGTGAGTAATTTGCATATGAATAGAAACGCAAATCTAGAACGAGGAAAATACAGAAACGTGAATTGTGTGTGTGATTGATGTACATCTTTCGATACTCTCGATTGGCGATGGCGGTTAGATCCGGCATGATTCAGAAGGCAGTTCTCCTCGATACGGCCCGCATTGTGAGTAGGTTCCTGTCTCTATAGCCCTAGCACCGGTAGCTTGGACCCTGCTCCCGACACCGGTGGAACACTATTTTTACCAACTAGCAGCTAATAAACATATTATCTGATCAAGGCAAATTCAACGAGATCTCATTTAAGATTCAGACCAACCTGTAAGATTTCAGCCTGGCAGCGAGCCCGGACTTTGACAGAAACTTCAGAAGGTAGGTACAATATCTTTTTAAGTCTGGTCCGGCCCAAAACTGTCCATGCGTGTTTGTCCGCACTTATTGTTATTTGCTTACCAATAACTAAAGCTTTTTGAATTTACCTTCTTTTTCTTCTTCAACTCTTGGCCACCCAATGCTGAATGTAGGTCTCTTCCAAATCTCTCCACTTTTGGCGAATGAATTTAAACCTACTCTAAGTTAATCCGGCATTATTGTGGTGCCTACCTTTCTTCACAAACAAATCAGGCATTTTACAACTGAAATGAGATCCTCAATGTTATCTATTTCAATATTATCTTTGTATTCTTAACTTATCCCTGTAAAACAAAGTTGTCGTAATAAAAGCGTGACCGTTGCTTCGGATATGATAAATGCGAAAGACGTAAAAGAGTTATAACGAGAATGCTCCCAGGAGATCGAGGACGAATTTTATGCGATGTTATTGTATTCTGAGAGGAAGTTGTAGAACTTCATAATACTTAGTTGCAGGGGAATAGTTGGGTATTTTAATTGACTTCTAAAAAACCTGGAGGTTATGTTTTCCATTAGCATCTTCTTTTTTTTCATGTACGTTCATCGATTACTCCGTGATTACTGGTCCGATTTAAATTATTCTTTTTTTGTTTGTTTGAAGAAGCAGGCGCGGTGGTCCCATTCAAATTTTATTACCTTTTTTTTTTCGGATGGGAAATCATCAAATGACTTTTTCCGCTCTGGGCGGAGCGGAAGGCTTTTCAATAACATGCATTTTTTTGGATGATGGTCTAATAACTTCTAATTACAATGTAAGTCTAAGGTGACTTGACAAGGAATAATGTGAGTTAACCCAATGATTAAAAAACTTTACTTTCGTAAGTCGGAGGCAAAACAGTCAATGAAACAAACAAAAAAAATCAGTCGAAATGATAACCTCCTCCTTTTTTGAAGTCGGTTAAAAAGTCACCGACTTGCGAAAGTAAATTTATCTATGCTAGCTATTTTCCATTTTTTCTTAGTATTTTTTTTGGATGCCGGTTATTTTTTTCCAAAAAGTTTTGTGATCTCAGTCTTAGTTGGTCTTGGTTAGTATGGTCTTAGACTTAGTCTGAAACTGTCGCTACCATTCTTACACAAACACCTTCCTAATATATAACTGCTACTATACGTTAGGCGTCTTGGCGTCCTCGTTCACGTACCGCCGACGACTCTCTATAGGTAGGTCACTAAAACAAGGCGATACCACACACTACCTACCGAAGCAGTTTTGGATTTTCAACGCTCAGTTCAATTCCATAAGCTCCAAAAAGGTAGTACATACCTACTGCATTTTCTAAACTCTTAAGTCTTAAGTTATAAAAATCACGTGTCACTATTTTCGAACACGCTATTTTCGAAACCGGTTCCAATGAAATTTTGTGGATATGGTTGGCTCCAGCTTGAAAGGCAGGCCCTATATTACTTATAAATATGCCGCTAAAACTTCTAATAATAACGTACCAACTTATATCTTACTGCTGCCCATTGCCTTAAGTAATTTCTAAGCAGGTCTCCTAAACCTGGTCACCTGGATATGAATGGAAAACACAGAGATAGGACGTCCATTAAAAAGCCAATGAGCGGTCCAGGACTAGATTTGATTCCAATAATAACTAGCTATTGCAAAACGTCGAAACGCACTGCGATTAACCGACTGACGCCGAGTAAATGAGGGTAATGTTTTTGACGCGTAGGTGTTTCCTTTTAGTGGTAATCGGATTCTTTGAGTGCAGGACAGGTTCGAATTGAATTAAGATAAAGATATTACTACTTGGAGTATACCTGGCCATTTCCTTAATCGTTGATAAGCTACCTTCTTCCAATAAAAAGGCACATCTTTATATATATAATTCTTCTGTGAGTGTGTATGTCACTGAACTCCTCCTAAACGGCTGGACCGATTTGAATGAATTTTTTTGTATGCGTTTGGGTGGCACCCTGGATGGTTTAGATTCACAAATCAGCCCGACAGATGGCGCTGCAGTCGTTATCTAAACGTTTAGGCTTTGTTCGGACTATTTAGTAGATGGTTTATGGGTATGTAGGGTATGTAGGGTAGGTAGAGTAGGTAGGGTAGGGTAGGTAGGGTAGGGTAGGTAGGGTAGGGTAGGTAGGGTAGGGTAGGTAGGGTAGGGTAGGTAGGGTAGGGTAGGTAGGGTAGGGTAGGTAGGGTAGGGTAGGTAGGGTAGGGTAGGTAGGGTAGGGTAGGTAGGGTAGGGTAGGTAGGGTAGGGTAGGTAGGGTAGGGTAGGTAGGGTAGGGTAGGTAGGGTAGGGTAGGTAGGGTAGGGTAGGTAGGGTAGGGTAGGTAGGGTAGGGTAGGTAGGGTAGGGTAGGTAGGGTAGGGTAGGTAGGGTAGGGTAGGTAGGGTAGGGTAGGTAGCTAGGTAGGGCAGGGTAGGTTAGGTATGGTAGAGTAGTCGATATATTATTTAATTGCATTATGTGACGCAAACGAAGTTGCGCGGGTCAGCTAGTAATATTATAAATAGGTACGTGAAATGTTCATCGTTATTATTATGCTCCACGCTGGTCTGGTGGTCGCCACTCGCAGTCGTGATTGCTGGCCATGAGGTCCTGATGGTTTCGATTCCCGGGTGGGGTAAATTATTATTGGGTTTTGCCGTTAGGAATTTCTCAGTAGCCGCCACGGAGTCTGGATTCGCCCGCCTGTTACATGGGACTTGAAAATAACTGGCGAAATGTGGGTGTATTAATAGGAACACGGCTGCCTAACCCTTCGGAGATTACAGGCGAGATGATATGTATAAAATTAGGTATTATCATCAAAGTTGATGATCAATTCAAATATTTTTAGTTATTTTATAGACCTTAGGCAATCAGGCCATACCCGTTTTTTATGAACATGTATACGTAGACGGTATATATAAGATCTATCTATTCATACACGAAATCTCTTAAGGGGTCATTGTACTCATCATTACGATCAACTTTAACTATGGGATCAAACCCGAAAACGCAAAAAAATCTGCTGTTGCCTACATTTTGACCCCGTAAGGGATTTCGTGTATGAATAGATAGAGCTTATAATACATATACCTAAGAAATATTGAAAGCCTAAATAAAAGCGAACGGTTGAATTTACATCGCTCGGGTCAGCACAGAGAGTTGAAATTCTTACAATAATATAATTATTCCGGCAAAAGTTTATTAATTTACTAATGCAACTCATGTTCAATAGGTGGACCTGACTGACGTAGCGTGTCTGTTATAATGCAGGCCTCAAAATAGCTTCCTGACCGATTTACCCTCTAAGTAGATAAATTCTGTCAAGGCCGGAGACGCACATAGATATCCCCTTTGTTCTTTTGCAGGTGGCCCAAAAAGATACCAATTGAACACTGATGATGATATGGTTTTGGTCGATTCAAATTCTTATAGTAATGTCCTTCTGGCGGTATCTACGTTTTCTTCTATTAAAAGGAACAAGATCCAATTTATTGCTGCAATCAATTGTTCCGCTAAAAACGGTTCTCTGCCTTCTGCATATCTCCTAATGGCATTGATTGGAGACGAAAATGGGAAACACTTACACCACCATCCATACAAAATGTATGTTTCCCGCGGATGCGATCCAATATGTTTCATCAATGATAAAAACTAGCACTGAAAATTATATCGGAAACTCCAGTTCCATTTTTATTTTTAAATCGTATTCTTCAAGTAAACTCCGAACAACGCTCACTGCAGAGCGCTAGGTCTTTTCTGAGTTTACTTAACTTTCTGATCTTTTCCCTAAAAGAAAACTCCGATCATAGCCCTATTGTACCGCGATAAAAATGTGACCATTTGCTAGTCAAATTTATTGATAAATCTGGCAACGTCTGGATGTTTATAGTTCAGAATTTAGGAAACTAGCCATTCTCTGGATATAAACCCTTAGTCACTGCACTCAAAATGATGATCTGATCTAATTCGGACTACAACAAGATAAAATATATATTTATACCACAAATACTGATCTTAAATAGAAATTCTGATATTCATCGTAATCCACATCTGGTGTGAGTCTAAGGTGACCTCAGCTTTGGGAATGACTGAGTAATGACTATGATTTGGTCAGACAAAACAGCAATGTTTTGGAAATCTCAGAATAAATGCAAGGTTAAATACAATAGCTGGCAAAATTACAACGTGCTCCGTTTCAAAGACGATAAAAGACAAAAATTTAATGAACCCATACCTTTTTAGAGTTCCGTACCCAAAGGGTAAAAACGGGACCCTATTACTAAGATTCCACTGTCCGTCTATCTGTCTGTCTGTCTGTCACCAGGCTGTATCTCATAGACCGTGATAGCTAGACAGTTAAAATTTTCACAGATGATGTTTTTTTTCTGCAGCACGTTTTCTTGTAATGTCCATGTGAATTGTATTTGTATGTACAAATTTAGATTAAATGACACAGCTTTTATAGTCGTAAGGGAGATTTTCGCGGTTCAAGTATTAAAAATGATACGACAACAGCCTCGAAAAGTAATAATTTATGTATAATATTAATAATAGAGTAAAGCTTACAATACAACAGCTCCAAATATTGGAAATGGATCACTAGACTTATTTAGTTTATACCTAAATCTATTGAGAAGTCCGCTGGCTACGATCACACCACTGCAAGGACTGGGAACATAGTTTGGCACTGGAGTTCTTAGCGGTCGCAACACTTGTGTCCGGCAATTTTTGATTTTGATTCTAATACACTTATCACTTTTAAACTTGGTTGGTTCGAAGACTGCTTCCCTGAGGACCCCGTTCCTGAGGGTGCTAGGGGAGGGTACCAGCCGGATTTTCGGCCGCTTCATCACCGGCCGAACCGGTGGGTATGTGAATTCATCGTCTGCTGATCTTTCTGGTGATGCGTAGTCGTTTGTGATTGTATCTAAAAGAATTGGTTGGGATTTAATATATTCTTAATATGTCTCTAGTGAGAATGTTAAAAGGCAAAAGGATCAAGAATTTAATGATTGTGGGTACTTGTAAGGATCAAAAAAACAGTGCTAGAAAAGTCAGAAACCGCAAAAAAACTCAAGTATATCATAACATTTACTTGTGAGCAAAGCGGGCACGAAAATTTTGTGTATCAGTATTTTCTGACTGGATCATCGAATGACAGCTAGGACCATTGGCTTAAAGTACTTTCAGAGGAACAAAAGGATTTCAATAAGTTTTGGATTGTCGCTCATATACGGGCCGACTTCAGCAAACGCGGTTTCACTTTGCATCGCCCCGTACGGCTGTTATAATTTAGCTACGAGCTCCAATTCTTCAGCTCGATCAACTAAAAAGCGGCTGATCGTAAGATATACCTTCGAACGGGAACAGGATTCTCCTGGGCAGTATGGAGTCCCCCAGCATCTCGTACAGCGTGTAGTCCGTCGTCACGTAGTCTTCTAAATACGTTGTCGGTTCAGATCTCAGTATGCACGTCGACACGTCCTGGTGACAAAAAAAATGATTTTTACTAAATTAAGTTATTTTCGTTATTGACCGAGTGAATCGTTAAGGTGCGGAAACCACAATCTAGAAACGAAAATTCGAAGACAAGACCTACCTGAGCCGTCCACCAACTCACACTGGGCCTATGTGGTGGATTATGGCCCACTGAATCTCATAGAAAGGAGACCTTTGTCCCAGCAGTGAAAATGTTAAGACGCTGACTATGCTACAGTCATCGTTTCTTTCAAGTAGCGTGTAACTGAAAACGCCTGCTAAAGTCTATTCAAACATCATCAGTCATCAACTTAATCCCAGTGTGAATAAAGCCTATCAGAATGACAAGTAACCAAAGGCAGATAAATAATGAAAATAATGATCAAAAATCACAGGCGAAACAGGTTCCTTAAGACTTACAAGTATAGTCTCCCTAAGGTCGGTCTGCAGATGGTTCCGGCGCGGCGCGTGGATGCAGTCGTCCAGGTACTCCAGGTGGTCCGCCAGGCACTCCACCAGCGCGCGCCGCCCCAGCGCCATCACGCACTTGATCATGGGCGCCGTGAGGCGGTCCTTCGTGCCTTGCGCGAGGTAGTCGAAGAGGATGCCTTTGCCTGAAAAATTATAGAAAAATCTGTGGTTATACAGGAATGGCTCTCGCACCAGTGTCGAGGTAATAGCATCATGCTTTTGTGAAGAAATCAGATAAAGTAGAATAATGCGAATTTTCTCTTATATGTTTGATGATAAAGTTAGTAGCCGTCGGAGTTTTATTAATATTTATTACGGTTTCGGGGCAGCAAAGCAGATTAAAGAATGAATAATCCTACAAACAACTACAATAATCAAGGCCTAAGGCCTAGTGAGGCACGGAACCGTTCAATGTGGCGACACTTGGGGGAGGCCTGTGTCCAGCAGTGGACATCTTCGGCTGAAATGATGATGATGAAAGCCTAGTTATCATAACAACGATAGCTAAATGTATGTAATGTATTTCAAATGTAACATAAGCGTTCAGATAATTAATTTGCCCATGGAAATAAGGACGTAAATCACTGAAGATAAGCTCGTTTTTTAAATGAACTTACCTATTGTGATAAACAAAGGCCAGGTACGTGTGATTTTTGTAAGTATTGCGACCATTTTCTCGGCAAGTGATCCATTGCCCAGTATGTTTGATACCATCACTGGAAATAGCCTCTGGAACTGAAAATCACATTGATGATTAATATACAGCTATAATAATCATTATTCATATATATTAATATTTTGTGAGAGTGCGAGTAGCACTCTTGACAAGTGCCACTTTCGAAAAGTTTATTATATTCAGTAGCTTGATAGGTTGAATTCAAAAATTACTTTTAATTCTGGGTAAAAATATATCAAAAACTACACCAGAGAAATACGGCTGTCTTAACAAGATATACGAGACTAAAACTACTTTAAAGAAAACTAGAGAGAAGCCGACTTTCATGTTTATGACATTTACATCTGAGCTCCATCCTAAACAACTCAATATACAGTTCCATTGCTGATAAGAAAGAGATAAACCGATCAAGTCAAACTGTCGAATCAAGTCAACTAGCAAGGTAGCAAGGATTTAAAAAGCCGTATCATAATAAGGATATTCATGATCCTAAGCCAAAATAGCAAATTTGTGCAACTCTGACACAGCCAGAAAGCGTCGCGGTAAACCATCGCATCAGTATGATCCTAAGTATCCAGTAAAGCTGGTTCCAGTCTTGCCTAGACTTGCTAATTCCTATGTAAGTAGTTTGATAAATGATAATTGCACTGTTATGACAATTGAAACTCACCTGCTGTTGTATATTAGTATCCAAACTACAAGGGTTAGAACACAGCGCATCAACCATATCCAGAACATTTGATTGTAGCGGTTTCTTAGCAGGCACGTTGAGAGCGTTCAGGTTGTCATCGTTCAGCACAAGAACCGCCAAGTTAAACAGGTTGGGGAAGATAGGACCGATGCGGGTGTTCATTTTCAGGTCGTCTACTGCTAGCTCTTTTGGTTTCTTTCGGAGGTTTAGTATGGCTGTAAAATTTGTGATTGTTTACTGAGGAATATACAATATTAGGCAAAAAATCTTCAATTTATTCAATTTCATTGATCAATAATTGATCACTAAATAATGTGAAGTTTCATTGAATTATCCAATTAAATTTCACATTTTTTAGTATCAATGAAGTAATGGATATTAGCTGTAGTACACCCATTAGGTGCCCAGCACGCAGCATATGAGTCGAACAATAATTCGTTTGTTCGCACAACCCGTATCCGTAGCTATGGACTCGCTAGTCGGATTCTGGGCATGAATACAAGTCATCTATAGATTGTTATAACGACGACTCGGATACGGGTTGTGGGCACGCGAACGAAGTTTCGTGAAGTTTTCGCGAAGTACTGGGCAGTGGCAGGTTAATAACTTATAAGTTAGAAAACTCATTTTGTTTTTTAATTTCAGTTTTATTTTTTAATTTCACTGCTACCAGCGCTTGTGTCTAAGTATTTACAGCCGCTCGGATTAATCTTCGGGTTATACCGCATTTGCCCTACCGAGTTCCCACCGTGCCTCGGACAGCATGTAAAAGCATGGTCCCGGCTGTCATTTGTAAATCTTTGTCAGTTGTTACAGGAAGACGGTTGCCCAAAAGTCTGACAACCAGTCTTACTAAGGGGTATCGTAGTACCTGGTACTAACTGGGTTATGGAGGACAGACAGGCAGACGCTCCATGTTTAAATACTGGTATTCAGCTGCATCCCGTTAGACTGAAAGCCGACCCCAACATAGTTGTGAGAGGGTTAGGCAGATGATGAGTATCCAGACTGCTTTCTTTATGTGAAATTTTGTATTCTCTTGAGTAATATGAATAACAAACGTAATCTGCACGAATGACTTGTTATCGTCAAACAAATGATAATTTCCTATTAACAAATCAAAAAGTCACTTACCTCTAGCAACTTTGGTATAATAATTCTGTAGGTTGACACTTATATTGCTGGCGTTGTTGAGGCTCTTGTCATCAGTGATCCATTCTACTGAGACGGTGGGTACCGAGCTGTAGACATAGCTTTGTGGTGTCAGCGCAAACTCCGTCACATCCAGTAGGTTGTCCTGTAGTCGAGAAGTTAGTCAGTAAAGCAAGGTTTTTAGTTTTAAGGGTTCCGTACCCAAAGGGTAAAACGGGACCCTATTACTAAGACTCCACTATCTGTCCGTCTGTCACCAGGCTGTATCTCATGAACCGTGATACCTAGACAGTTGAAATTTTCAGAGATGATGTATTTCTGTTGCCGCTATAACAACAAATACTAAAACCATAATAAAATAAACATTTAAGGGATACAACAAACGTGATTTTTTTGCCGTTTTTGTCGCATGTTGTATAGATAATGGTACGGAACCTTTCGTGCGCGAGTCCGACTCGCACTTGGCCAGTTTTTTTAAAGACTCCCAGTTTTTATGACTTCAGAAGAAATCAAAATTTCTTAAGTTATTCTATAGTTATTCTGAAATACCTTTTCTAAAGCTAAAGCTGTTACAGTTTAGAAGAATAACACAGTCACCAAAAGGGACACAAAAAGCAACTTTGAACTCTTCTTATAGATTTCTCCAAAAGGTATGTATGTCGTGGCTAGATCTTAGAAATGATCACTTCCTGAAATCTTTGACTATTTTCATATTTCTTATCAACATCCATTCATCCATCGATCCTCGCAAACTATATATTAGTAGTAAGATTTCCAGTCTTTTTTTTTTTATTATTTATAGCCTCTTTCCAGAAAACATATGTATACGTTCATATTTGTTTTTATTTAAAGGTGTGTTATTCTGTGTGCCCTTTGGCAAAGGCCTCCTCCAACACTTTCCAATTTTCTCTCTGTCGCGCCAGTCTAGTCCAGGTTTTTCCAGCTCTTTTAACCACATCATCTTCCCATCTTCTGAATGGTTTCCCCTTTTTTCTCTTTCCCTCTCTTGGGTATCACAATGTTACTACTTTGTTCTATTTCTCTACTCCTCTAATTACATGGCTAGCCCATTTCCACTTTAGTGTTTTTACTTTCAATACCCTCCTGTCTTTAAAAGATTCTTTAAATGTCAACGTTTGAGGACAATCTATATTTAGCCATCATTAATGTGAAATTTTTATCATTGTGGTAGTTTTTCTTTATTAAAACATAATTATCATGAAGTGATAAATTCTACTGCCTCGACTCAAAAAAAAATAATTCAAAAAATAAAAAATAATTCTCTCTAATTCGACTGCCTCGTTGGTCGAGTGGTCGCAAGCGCGACTGCTGAACATGAGGTCCTGGGTTCGATTCCCAGGTCGGGCCAAGTGCTATTGGGTTTTTCCATCAGGAATTTCTCAGTAGCAGCCACGGAGTCTGGATTTGTGCCCGGTTAATGGCAATAGGCTCGCCCCCTATTTCATGGGACTTAAACATAACTGGCAAAATGAGGGTGTACTATTAGGTACACCTCTGCCTAACCCTACGGGGATTACAAGCGTGATGTTATGTTATGTTTATGTTGATAAATTCTAAAATTGTATTTGGATATCGTGTACCTACAAGATATCCAGTCAAACCAGAAAACATAATATTACCAGAAAAATACTCACTAAGGGGACGCAAAGCCTTTCTTCGCCAACAGTGGCATACTGTGTTATACAGGTTCCTACAACAGGGCTTGTGTCAGACAATGTGAGCATTGTGTTCACATCCCAGCTGTCCACAGACGACTTCTTCATCATCTCACTGTGCAAGGCTAAGGTCTGAAAAAAGAATAACAGTTACAACTTGACCCTTTTTAAGATTTGGTCAAATGGGTACGGACAGATTGAGGACTGGCTGCGGACACCACATACTGACAAATACACACAGTACATTATCTGCCAGAATCAGGAGAGACCTGAGTCAGGTAGCAATTTGTCCACATAGATTTAACCAAACTTGACATGGAAATATCAAAAAAGAAAATAATGTGAAACCATTGATTTCAACACGCACTTTTGAATTGTCCAATAAAAAAAATAAAAAATTAAGCTACAGTCCCAAGACAATATTTGTTAAAGTACTGTGTTTGCCCATTCCAAAGTGTAGATCTCTATGGAGAAGAATGGATAAGATTCTCTGGACACACTAAAAGTGTGTCCAGGGAGTATCTTAATCAGAATATTGTTCGAAACCAACCAAGGTTTCGAACATATTATAAAACAAAGTCCTCCACCACATCTGTCTATCTGTTCGCGATAAACTCAAAAACTACTGCACCGATTTTAGTGCTGTTTTCACCAATGAAAAGAGTGGTTCTCGAGGAAGGTTTTAGTATATAATTCACGCGGGCGAAGCCGCGGGCATCAGCTAGTATAATATAATTTATGTTGAGTTTATACATACGAGGTGGAAGGGACACTAAAGCGAAATCGGTAAACACATATTCAGTACATAATTCTGGGCCCCCCCGTACATTAAATAAACCATGGCAGCTAAGACATGATCAGTCCCTACTGACGGCACCCGTTCACGAACATGACACATGCATCAGCACCAGTCAGCTCAATCATTTTAAGGCGAAGTGAGCATGATATTCTCTCAATCGCCAGGCCAAATTTCAACCAATGAAAGATGTGGGTACCCAGTAAATGGTAGCTTTGTAGTACACTGGACTCACACATGTGCTATGCAATTATACAGTGCAGATCATTTTTAAGTAATGATTTATTTATTCAAATACATATATAACATAACAGACGCTAATCCAAGCTATAGCACAGTTAAAAGAAACATATTTACAATAAGTAATTATAAAAATAGTAACAGCAATTTCAGAACACGCACAAGAAAAAGTCATCTTTCAACCATCGTCTCACAGAAACTCGTTCATTCCCTGACAGTGTCTATCCATCTCGAGGCAAATAATGATGATGTCAAACAACATTCTATTGTCTGAAATATTTGTGTAAAGTACTCACATTAATAGCCTGCCTGAGTTTATAGCTGACATCCTCAGCCAGAGAGGCGATGGCCTCGGAATTGACCTCATGCCCTGCCTGCTCTGCCATGCAGGCTACCGACTCAGGGCCGATGCCTGCAAACTTGCCTTGAGCAGAACTGCCATCCTGGATGATTCAAATTTTATTAATTATGAAAACATTAAGGCCAGAACGGTGGCGAGACGATCTAGGCGCGTACCGCGAGGGCTGGTTAGGGGAAGCACGGGAAAAGAGCACATGGAAGGAATTTCGGAGTCCTTTGCCCAGACAGTAAAGGCATTTTTAAAAGATAACATTAAGAGGATGATAGGTTGCTCAAGTACAATTTATTAAAAAGTAATTTATCCCAGCAACCAAATGGAACATTGGCAGCAAGGGAAAATTCCTCTGTGCTAAAAGATACAAAAGGCGCCAAGAAAAGGGCTACAAGTTACTATTAAGATAACCTAAACTGCGCAAATGTTTTTACCTTTTCATTAAGCGGAGGAGTGTCGCACTGACTGGAGCCACCTGATTCTGAGGCTACAGACTTGTTTCTATCACGTTCTCTGCTGCTATTCGCTTTTTTCGAGTGACTTTTATTACCCGAAAGTGAATTAGACATTTTCATTTGTAATGATCACCTTGAATACTCACAACATGATATATACGGTTAATGATTTAGTCTTAATGGTGTCTGTTAGAAAATAAGCAGTCACGTAAACAATTCCTCAAACAAATTGATAAAGAATAGTAACAAGAAATCCGAAACGCTGACTTTATTTCCCCGAAACTGACGGAGAGTTGACACTTGACAGTCAGTTGACGTTGACAACCAACCACAGAACACATCAACTGACATCAACCATCAACCAACTCAACAAGGTTCCATAGACACTTGTTGAAGATTTTCATAGAGAAACTAGAAATAGTCTTATATTCTCTTCAAGTGAACTTTTAACTATTCTGAGGACCATTTAGGCATTGTGTGGCTAGTTAATGTAACAATCTCCTGCTATTCACTCGTGGGTAAATCCAAAATGGTTTCAGTCGGCATAAAATGAAACTTTACAGTGCTGCTAATTTCTAACGTAGTTTTCTAAATAATGACCACTGATATACAGGATGGTACTCAATTTAACATACTGTTTATGGGTGTAGGTAAGCTCAAACTGGCACGAGTGACAGCTGGCAAAATACCCTTACAAAACCCATCACACGCGCCCACGTCATTAAGCGCTAGCCAAACCCTAGACTAATTAGGGCCATACTGTTTCTCTAAACCGCGAGCGTGCACCCGCGCGAGTTTTAGTGGACGCCTTAATTTTAACAGGACGTTTTTCTCTCTTTATACTAGTGAGTTTCTGATTGATCCATGAATGTTACAAAAAAGGGTTGGAAATTAATTGAAAAACTTGTTTCATTTCATATTTTTGTTTATATTCTCATAAGTAAAAAGAGCATGTGGACATAATTGGGTAGGTAACGTCTTATCATTATTAGACGACGTAATGATTCAAAATAAATTAGCAATGTAGTTTGCTGAAGGCACACAATTCCAGGTTTTGCGAGTTAACACAACAACCCTATTATAATATAATTAAGTTCTCTCCTATCTATGTACATACAAAACGATTTATATCTCTCGACAAACTATCATGTCCGTCATTATATTACAATATTTTACTCTCGTAATCTTCCTGTACAAAGGATTATTGCAATTTTTAGATATTAACTAAATTTAAATAAATGAACATCGCGATAAAATATTATTACCAATCATTACGTACTTACTTAAACCTAACTTTTACAAATATTGGCATAAAATAAAATAAAAATATCTATGTTCACATGAGGCACGTTACAATTATCTTTAATTATGTCAACAATACATAACAATTAAGTTCATTTTACTTAAAAATTATGAATAAAATAAATCTGACATAAAAATATTATACTTTAATGTACCATCTCTTACATTAGAAAAATATTTCAAAACATGGCAAGTTAACATGTAACACGAGCGAGCACAGGAGCGTCGACGACCAGAAGTGTACGCGAACGAGTCGAACGCTTACACTACATCATATTTTACACAAGTTCCTGTAGAACCAAAATATCCGTCTTTCCTTGCAAACCGTACACTCCCTGAATAATATCAATAAGACACGGATTAGGTGGTAAATGGAGCGATATGGTGAGTTCGTAATCATCATTCATGCACACATTGATTATTGCCTCGACAGTCGACAGTCAAAAGTCACATGCATCCAATAAACATTTCATTTGATGTCGAATCAAGGTGCTACACACATTTCCGGGTCGGCTTGATACGGCATGATTCGTCACAGGCTGACCCGAACGTGTGTAGTACGCCTTACAATTTAAAGTCTAGAGACACATATTTATATTGATACTCCATTTACGTATTGCTCCGTGTAAGAAGATAGGAAGTGTCATGATAGGTGTCATTCGCTTGCCAAGTTTGACGAGTAATCTGTTTTGTGAGGGCGAGTAGAGTAACGTTTAAATAATAAGACACCCAAACCCGATGAAATAAACGTTTGTCGTGAGGTCAGTCGGAGTCGCTGCCGGATTCAGACAGGCAGAGATCATCGTTGAGCACGTCCGCAGGTAACGCGGCCGCCGGGGTGGACGCCGGGGCCGTTCCTGCGATACCTGTCAAATAAGTTAACGCTTGACAATTAGCAGGTCAATGTCAGATGGTATGTTGATAAAAATGATTCGCGACCGTAACAGGCATGTATTTACAGAATTATAATCGTTAAAATCATCAATGTAACCCTCTAAGTACATTTGATCCCATTGATGACTATTTCTTGAAAAAGTCAATCAATGGGATTAAATGAACCAAAAAACGTAAGATAAATTGAATTTCTTAGACTACCCTGGAGCTTCCCTATTATATATCACCACATCTTTTTGCTACATGCTGTATGTGTAGGTACCCGGAATGGACTAGTACATAATAAAGTACTGACCATTGGGAATAGAGTGATGTGCGCTGGAATCGTTGTCGTCACTATCGCTGCCGCTGTCTGAGTCGCTGCCGCTTTCACTTGACGAACTCGAAGAGCTGTCGTCTTGTTGTGTCGGCTGAACCAAATCAAATAAAATTTTTGAGTTTTCGGGCAAAAAATGCACATCATGTACTTCTAGATTTTATGTCAAACCTTACTTCGATTGAGGAGTATGACTTATTTTGGGTCACGGTTGCACACTTAAGGCCTGTTTCACCCATGAAACTGAACACATCTAGAAACTACGTGCCAGACCTGCCAGGGTCATCATTGCTTTGAAATATGGAGTATGAAGTTTGGAATATGATTGCGTCGAAATAAGATATTTCTTACATGCGCTCTAAATATGATCTTATTCTTAGGGTATTGCTCTTTTTAATGTATGCCCTGACATGTAGTTTTTGATAATATTAATAAATAAACTAAACTGAACTATTTTTACAACCACTAACTGTCTGTTTTATTGAAATTTAACTGAAAATGTAAAGTTGCGCATGTTTCTCTCAAATAAATAAATAATGAAAGTTTTGCTTACCGGATGGTGCGGTACGGGTGGTTGATACGCATTAGGATTATGGTGCACCCTCTCAGGTGGCGGAGCGGGCGCGGGGGCGGGTGCGGGAGCGGGCGCGGGCGCAGGCGCGGGAGCGGGCGCGGGCCGCTCGTAGGCGCGCGCGTACCCGTTGTGGGCGGCGTGCGGCGCGGGCGGAGCGGGGTGAGCGGGGGGAGCGGGGTGAGCGGGGGGAGCGGGGGCGGGGCCGCCTAAAGCGTCATCGAGGCCGATCATGGGCAGAGACGCTAACGTACTGTTGCCTCCGCCTTGCCAACTGAAAGGATACAAGATTGGTGTGATTTGTTACTTCCGGGTTCGTCATGATGTGATCTTATACAGTCCAACATACATGGATCTAAATTACCATCAATGGTGGCGTTGCTTGTCAAAGAAGATGTCAAAAGCCTATCGTATCCAGTACAGTAAAGAGCAAAATTCAAACACGATTTTCTCGACTTCAAGATGGCACATTTCGTAATCGTAAAAGTTTTTCAAAATTCGTAAAATTACAAAGAATTTTTAAAAGGTATAAATGTTGTTAGTTAGTTCGTCTGTTTTGTTACGATTCATATGAACTTACGGCGCAGCCTGTGGCGGCGAGGTCTTCTGCCGGTGCGGCGAGCGCACCAGCGTGGGCGGCGGCTTGGCCATGCTGCCCGTCGCGCCGTTGAACCGCGCCGGGTTGTTCGGCTGAGCGGTCCCAGGTACTGGAAATTTGAAGTTATTGTTTTTAACTTAAATGATCAGTGCTATGTTATGCGACTTATGACTGAATTTTGCTTTGAGCATATTGGATTGTTCAATAATAGTTTACATTTTAGGGAGACTTATAAATAGCGAAGTCACGCTAACGGTGCATCTCGACAGATGCTACTTTTGTAGAGCCGCATTTTGCAGCTTTGGTGTGGATAAACGATATTAGCTGTCCAAAACAATGCTAGAACAGTTTCCTGGCCTATCCTTCTTCTGGCTTGTTCTTCTTTTGCTTGCGAAAGAACCTCAGACAATAAGCACTTAAACATTTTTATTTGCATTACCTGCGTTAGTGGCACTACGTCTGTTAGTGGCGACGCGCGTGCGCGAGGTGGAGCGCTGCGTCGTGTTGGTGAAGTCTGTCGTCACGGGCGTCAGCGGCCGCGGCTTTTGAGACGTTTCTTGTCTGTGGGAATTATACATTATTAATGTATTTACAAACATAACATCACACCTTTAATCCCTGAAGGTTGAGGTGGAGGAGTAGTTAATTTCGCCATAGGGGCGAACTGGGCACAATTCCTGAGTCATACATGACTAAAATTTAACTATAAATAGTTCGTCTCTTGTATGAGGGTAACAGATATGTATTTGGTAAAAAAAGGTTCAAGGGAGAGTGGCAACAGGTTGGGATAAAATGCGAGTTCGAGAAGGTTTAATCTTTTCATTGTTTCACGCCGAAGCGAGATTGCAACATATGGCGAGGGGGGGAATGGCTGGTCTTTGCGTGATGCTCTTTAATGGGTGCTGATTGTGGTGACTAGAGTCTTTTTGACCAGGTTTTGTTACTGTTATTAGTGATTAGTTTTTTTTTTGTACGACGGTCCTAATTTTTCATTTGTGACTTCGAGTACGGGTTCGAACTGCGATGAGTCTAATCCATCCAATGATGCACGCCCGTTATGCTTAAGTTTATTTTCTATGTTTATTTTGGTATATTTGTGATATGTGACAATATTTTAATTTGTTTATGTTTACGCAACATACTATTGTATAAGGTTCTTCAGGTTCTTCTAACCTAACAGACAAACAGATGTGTTGCTGGATAGTTTGATCTGCCACTACTTCCCAGCTATCATACTAGAAAGTGGCGAAGGGTAAAATTTACAAGAGACGGCGTTTTGGTGGACAGTCTTTTATAAATTTTGACGTAAGTACAAGAAGTGCTGATTATCAGACTAATTTGAATAAATTCTTTTGATTTTGTAATTGGTTAAGGTTCAAAATAACGCCTGACCTTGCTTCTGTCCAAATATGTACATGCGCCCTCAATACAATATCTAATACTACAGTTATTTCTCACTAATACGGTTATCGGGTTTTCACAGCACCTACCTGATTGTGTTACACAATGATTTTATCTTTTTCTTTTTAGAGAAAGGTAAAGTGAGTCACTGAATTCTTTCATCTGCCCTGTACTTTCTAACTGCCTATTCATGACGTAATGGCAACTATGGTGAACAGTCAAATAAACGATGCTAACAACACATACATTAAAATTTCCGATTAGCAGGAATGCAACATCCTTTTAGGTTGAATCTTGTCTTTTAACTGATAATATTTATTTTCCTGATATTGAATGTCAACCGAGCAAGTTGCCCATGGCCTACCTGATTGTTCACTTCCACCTATGAAGGTCTGGGGTCTGTTTTGGTACAAAAGAGACGTACCTATAAAGGGACGGATAGTGCCATTCCTGTTTTGCACAAAAACATTGATAATGGTGAAATTCCCCTAGACAGCCAAGATGGCTAAAACGCAGTGCTTGTTCCATCTATACATGAAAAAACTGAAAGGGCACATTATAACACTACCGCCTGGAATAATACTACTCAGTTTCCCGAAAAGTTTTTGAGTGGCAACGGCATATCGGGCTGAACATAAAGTTGACCAACGACTTAGAGAAAAAACTTTTTTCTTGCAAAATGATTAATGCTGGCTACTCAAGTCTGGTCGTTAGGGCGACGCTGGGTAGAGGCCATGCCCAACAGAGATCAACTATCAGCTGATATGGTAAACGTTGAATAAGGATTATTACTGACCTTGTCTTTTTAACTTGAATATTACTAGAGAGCTTCTCCAGTGTGATCTCGCCAGTAACTCGGTCTATGATGAGCACACATTCCTTCGTGTAAGGCCTCTGGTTACCTTTGAATACGGTCTGCGGAACACCGGCTCCATCTGTCGTTGAAAATGAGAAATATTAGTTTAGGTAGAACAATTTATAAGAGATAGGACGAAATTGCTTGGCCCTGCAATAAAATTAATACAATACAGGGTGTAAACGGACTCTTCACGAAGCCGTAATATGTAACTTTACGCAAAAATTATTGCTGGGAAACGACTTTTTTGTTTGGGGTGAAAAATCACGTTTTCAAAACATTGTGCTGATGGATTGATTGAATAATACGGGGGTTGTGAAGGTTTTTTAAGTAAAAAAATAAAAAAAAACATGTATTTAAAAAAAAAAAACTTGTGAACAAGTTTGAACTTTGACCCCCCAATATCTCCATAACTAGAAGGTTTCCTCCCAGGTATGGTCTAGAACAAAAAATTGATCGCAATGACACGGAGAATAAGTGCCTTTTGGCTTCGTTTGAGTCTTTTTACACACTGTATACGCTACGAGAAAAATACTGGAATTTCAACGGCATCTGGTTAGACTGGAAGCCGACCCTAACATAGTAGGGAAAAGGCTAGGCAGATGATGATGACAAGAAAGAAGGGCAAAAAAATCTGAAGGATTTTTGTGAAGGTTGGAAGAAAAGGGAGTGACGAGGACAAGGGTAGGAACATAATTATGATAATAAACACCATTTTTTTTTTTACGGATGGGAATTCATCAAATGACTTCTCCCGCTCTGAGCAGAGCGGAAGGGAGTGTCAGACTTGTACAGACTAAAACTCATCCATGTTTCTTCCTTGCCCTTTGTGTTCCAGGGCCGAGGTATCTCTTTCGAACAGTCCCGCAGCCCTGGATATAATAAACACCATTGTGTCTTCTTTAAAGTCATTGGCGAAAATAAGCCAGTTAGTTAAAGTTGTAACGGAGCTGACTACTTAAGAAGCGACGACAACAAAGATCTTTCTAAAATATTGTTCCGTCCGTGGCTTACGAATATGACCCAAAACACCATTGTGTCTTCTATAAAGTCATTGTCGAAAATAAGCCAGTTAGTTAAAGTTGTAACGGAGCTGACTACTTAAGGTGCGACGACAGCAGAGATCTTTCCAAAATATTGTTCCGTGGCTTACGACTATGATCCAATGAAATAGATGACCTTACAGTCTTCATTCTATTTCTTCACTAATTTTCCTCATTTATGTTCAACGAAGAGTCATGCAAACAATTTAATTTTGTGAAAAACCCGAATCGTTGCCGGGAAATCCCGAAATACAATAACATGGTCTACCGATTTCACAATTTTCCGAAATAAAGGATAATAACATTTATCATTGTCATTTCTCATTTAGAGTGAAATCATACTTGTCAGTATCGATTCACATTTTTTCTTTTGAAATTTGAAAATGGCTTTTTGTATGAAGATGCGTAGTACATTTCCGTAAGGATTCTTACGCATACGGACGCATATTACTGATAATGTATCACCTGCGTCATCCCACTGCTGGGCAAAGGCCTCTCCCCATGACTTCCAGTTGTTTCGATCTAGGGCCAATGTGGACCACTGGTTTTATCCAGCTCGTCCCGCCATCTTCTATAAGGTCTGCCGCAACGGCTTCTGGCTGTGTCAGGGCTCCAGTGAAAGTGGTTATTTTGGCCGACAGCTCATTAGGCATGCGGCAGACGTGGCTACATATTAACTCGGTTAACTTATTGCAACTGATCAGCGTTTTTGTCTGCGAGAGGAAATGGGTTAGCTGAAATCCCCCATGGATATCTACCTAGCAGAAATGCTAATGTCCTCATAAAATTTATTATGATTGTTTGTTGTTAAGGCTTGATGAATAGTTTTATTACAGTTAGAAAAGCTATTGTTATCAAAATTATAGCTTTATAATAAGCATGCTGTTACTGATCTGTATTAAAGAAATCATGGAAAACAATAGATCTTTTGCAGATCGATTTTAAGAAAACTTGGCGATAATTTCAAAGAATGCACAGAAAAATGCAAATGGACGATTAAAATTAGACTACATATTTTCAGTAGAAACAGAAATATAGGTAAGAATCTAGAAATAAACCGTAGTCAGCTGTTTCTTCAGAATTTATTGCTTTATATCAGAAAACCAGTTGAGTACTATTAATGCAAATGTGTTTATTTGGTTGTAAGTATATGGCGCTGCCCCATTTATCAAGACTTCGGAATGATCTAGAAAAATTGCCGCGGTTAAGATCTAATCTTGGAATGCTATAAAAGATTTTAAAATATCTTCAGAGATAGAAATAGTTTTCGAAGTTTGTATTTGGAAGAGGAAAGCCTTGTTTGCACTAGATGAGTAAAATGTCCCAAGTCTTGAACTATAATACCATATAGGACGGACAGGAGCGTTAGAGGATCAGACTAACTGGTACGGACTAATAGGGATGTTTCCTGAGTAAAAAAAATATAATTCTATTTAGTCCGTCAGTACTAATAAAAAAGTGTGTGTGTACTTATTACGCACGTAAGAAGTTATACTTCTTTGGCGTATAAAACTAAAATGTTGACTAGCTAACTTCAGGATGTATGTTGACTAGCTAACTTCAGGGTTTTTCGTGACGGTGTCATCGTAAAAATTTACTCTAATCATTTTTTCCGAACGCGCCAAAAGAAGTATAACTTCAAAAATCACGAAGTTAAAACGCATCCAAGTTTATGAGTGGGGGCTTGTGACGTCACACGAGTTTTCGACGCACTGCATCGTCCTCATTTTTAGATTATGAGGAAAAAAAAATTACGTGTCAAATATTTTTTGGAAATCTATCTGACGGACTAATTAGATTTTTTTGGTCAACTACCCTATTTCGGGCCAGCTGCAGACACCGACAGATACTTCAGTACACGTATTTGAATGGAGGTGTCCGATCATGTTCGGAGTCGCGTTCGCAATTTCTCCCACCGGTTTGTGGAACTGACCGCGATCAGCACTTTTAAACTACGTTCAGAAGTCGTCAGTGTCATCATTCTTATGGAGTATTGACTAGCAATCTCTGTTCAAAGCATGTCAATCACAATTTAAATTGAGTCAGCACAAAAACTGTCGACGAGTTGGGCCATCAGCAATATCAATAGGCTATCTAAGTATACTTTGAAAAGACAGCACTAATTGCGTTTGCAGCACGTTATTGTTAAAAGCGCATGGTCAGTAAATGGCCTCCTACCCCTGGCCTGCTAGTTGGAACGATCCCATCATAGGTGTTTTCCAAAGTCAATCGCAACTGTTCTGCAAACCGGAGCGGCAACGTCGGCCAATTGCAATGAGACCTCAGCGACTAGACTTGTTTCTTTGGTCAAGGAACAAGGTATATACGATTTTAAAAAGACAAATCTCATCACCTGCCTGGCTTTTTCACAACTGAGCTGGCGTCGGCTTTCAGTCTAACCGGAGCAGCTGAATACCAGTATTTTACATGGAGCAACCACCTATCTGACCTCCACAACCCAGTTAGTATTGGGTAAGACTAACTGGGTAAAACTAACTTGGGTAAGACTAACTTTGGTAAGACTGGCTGTCAGACTGTCAGGCCACTGACTACCTGGAACGATTGTCAATGATCTTCAAATGTCAGCAGGGACCAAACTTCTTGACAAGATAAAACTATTAACAAATTAACACAAACCCAAATGTGGCACAGTGACGGTCACTTGATTATTTGTTCCAACATCCACCGTTGCCATTTTGTTAACGTCAACTGACGCCGGCTTGAAGTCATCTGGAAAATGTTAACAACATGTCAATTGATAATAAATGAAACGATTCCATGTTTAAATAATACTTATTTTTAATACCTGGCATAAAATTATAGGTCAATGACCTTAAAATGTCAAGCATGAATGTCAGTTGAATAAGATTGTATAATCTGCAAAGGACACTGGCAGAAAGCCAAATAAAGGATACATGTGATCCTTATTACATTTCAGATTGAGAAAAAAATTACCACACCCAAAAAGTATTACAACCAATACAAAGACTTAGTCATAGTGCTAATCAAAACTTTTTTCATACCATTGTAATTGTTCAATTAGTGCCAACATGATTGAATCCAAACATAGAAAAACTGAATGAAATAAAATTGATAATGATAAGACATTGAATGAACTTGTAATTGCTGATCATGACATTGTTTTTTAGCAAATTAAAGTAGTAAAAACCTACATCTATTAGATATTGAAATTATATTGAATAAAAAAAAGTTAATGTAGATTTATTGAAATAATTTATTCATCATTTTATTTTTAAATGTCACACTTGCTGAAATAAATGACAATCAAACGAAAAATAAGTTGGCAACAAAATTCTCTATTGCCTTATTTTCATTTTGAGAATCAAATAGTTCAATTAAAATTGCTAAGGAAGGAGCTCTACAGCTTATAACTTGCCTTATTAAGTATCTACTAAAACTTAAAAGGCAACTATCTTCTTAGAAATTACAATTATGCAAATCCATTGAACCTTGATTGTCGAATTTTAAAAGCTTGCAACAAAATTTTTCTTGGCCATTCTAACATAAGATCGTAATTCTTATCATACTTACATTTGATTGTGTGGTATTGAGAAGCTTTGTTATTGGTGAAACTAGCTCCCAACTTTAACTCTCTCACATCATAGTTTAGGCTGTGTTTATCGGCCATTATGACCCGCTGGCTATGCCATATATAGATTTGTTTTCTAGAAAATAGAACACAGATTAAAATTAATAGATTTTTTTTTTCGTCTTCTTTTTTTACAGGTCAAGGACTGCAAATAGGTTGAATACCCTACCATGCAGTATCAACTACAAAGGTATTGTTTGTAAATTGTTACTGGCACTCTCATAATAACACATCTTCCTATAATAGTTGTGTGTATTAGTATTACGGCATACCTGTAAAGAACAATAAATAAAGTGATAAACTACATTGGGAAATGGATGTAATGGCGAATTTTATTGAAACTAAACTGTCTGAAACAAAAATCGGTCAATTATGCAATGCTTAGTTCCGTTAAATAGTTTGCACTATATTCTTATCACTGAATGTCACTTAGATAACAATAATGGTTTCAGTTAAGTTATTGAGGTAATCTTGCATTCATTCATAAATGAAGTCATAGTTCAAACCTTGAAGGTTTTTGGTATAATCCTTTCTCTTTTCAGTTTTATAATTCAAGTTTAAGAAATTATTACTAATAGGGTAATACTACAGGCTACTTAGATGCCCTTTTAAAATATACAGGGTGTGGCAATATCCAGCTAAAAGTTAGAAACTATTTATAACATAGTTGGCTGTACATACATTAAATAAACTATGCTACTAGGCATGTATTTATCATGTAACTGCAATTATTGTGTGCCTACATGTCTACTTCCTAGATTCCTAGAACTTTCTTTAGTATCTGTGTTTTCTATAAACTCATCAACAAGATTTTATTCAGTATTATGTGAATTGAGTATTATTATATTTATCACATATTAAGTAACAATGAAGGATTTGATAGCACAATTTTTATTATCTTGTTTATTTGAAAATTAATAAATTATTTCTGTAAAAGTTACTTGAATTAAATTGCTACTTCAGACAACTAAGTGATATGAAACAAAATAAGAAATACAACTGTATTCTCAGATTTCAAATCAAACATCAGTTACTATTTTAGATTTTATTGAAAATGTATGGCAGTGCCTAGTTTTGGTTATTTTAAAAGTTCACCTACATTATAACATAAATTATAAATACCTGTAATACAAGTAAAAACACCGACACAGGTACCTATTATGCATACGTATCTCTACATTCACTAACACAGCTGACAAACTAGGTCTAAATTTTTTTTTTTTCGCCACAACACAATTTATTTCTCACATTAAAATAGATAAAAGTTGATCTTTTAAACAATAACATACTGCATAAACAGCAAAAATATAAAGTTAATTGCAACATAAAGTCATAAAAGAAAGTTCAAATAGATAAAATATGGCAAACAATTTTAAAGACTGAATGATACCCTTACCTTCGATTGATTCTCCACCGATGCTATAACAAACCCAACTATGTTTCAGAAATAAATGTCATCGTTTATACGATTTTTAGGCGCACTAATTAGATAAAAATTTCATGGAGAAGGGCTCGCTAAAGTAATAAAATAGTCCAATAAGTTAGACATGGACTATTCCTTCGACCTAGTTCCCATGACGTTTAATTTAGAGATGGGGGCCTTTATCTTACTAATCAATTAGAGTAGCGCTATGTTACCATATTACCGAAAAAATCGAATGCAACGATTAGTTGACTTTTTAAAGAAATTAACATTGTAATGAAAGTTGAAAAAAACCTGTCTTGTGAATGATTAATCATTATTGTTAGCATAGTCTGTACCAAATTTCAGGTACGCACAACGGCTGATAAAGCTATACAAAAACAGTTTATGCGGATCTCTCATTGTACAGAAAATATATACAAATTGAGGCCACGTTATATTGGAAATGTAAAGATTGATGTGCCGCCGTGTGTACTGTGAAAATCGGAAAAAATAACGATTTGTCCACAAAAATATTAATTAAGACGATAGATTGAGTTTGATAAGTTAAGGCTTTAGCTTTCAACAACAACCATAAGCCTTGAAAAACACAACATGACACATTATCACGCCTGTAATGTAATCCACACCCACATTTCGCCAGTTATATTTTAAGTCCATGTAGTAGCCTATTGCCGTCAACCGGGCATAGATCCAGACTCCGTGCCAAAAAACTTGTAAATTACAAAACTGCAAAAAAAAAAGGAGTACGTGCTTTGGACCACGCGACTGAATTAAATTTCTCCTTTAACTTTTTTCCGTTCGCCTCGTAACGTTACTTTTCGTAACGCATTCACCAGCTTACTCCGCAAGTCAAGCGTGCATAAATAAGTTTTTTTCGGAAAAACAAGTCCCATTTCCGACTGTTTTAATTAAACAGTTTGATTTACTTGGGTGGAAAGATATCTAACAACCGCTTGAAAGTTTCGCTTCTGATTTAGTATTATTTTTGTATAGACGCCAGCACATTAAGCTACCCAAAACTGTCAAATTTTTCCAATCAACCTTGAACCTATAAAATAAAGGAATTTATTAAATAAATAAATAAAAACCTGTTTTATGGATAAAGTTGAAAATCTATTAAAGAAAGACAGATTGTAGTAGCTTGATGTACTGGTCTTTCTGAATCTGTACTTTATTTATATTCTACTATACTTAGTCATGTATCAAATAAGAATGAAAAAATCGCCTAGGTGGTTCTCATGTTTATTAAGCGGACTTGACTAATCGCCTAATGACAGAGAGAAATATTTTAGAGACAGGTTTTATTATTGTAGGAAAATAAGGGTATTTACATTAGCAAAAAGCCGTATTTTATGCTACTTTTTAATGAGTATCTGTTTAAGGCGAGCTAAGCGAGCTTTGCAAATAGCCTTGCCGTAAACCTCGATACCAAGCTTGAAACTAAAACCAAAAAGCTATGGTCTTACTAAATGTCACTGTCTAGTGTCAATGTCAGCCGGTTTTATCGAATGACACTCAAATTTGTGTTTGGATCTCTTTGGAAAATACTATTTCGTTGAATTCGTTGCTATAGCCGTAACTGCCTAGAAACTAAACAATATGACAAAAAAGTCAATAAGTTTGGACGTTGATCCAACAATCATGGAGAAGAATATGAGAATTATACGTGTAAGTTTTAAATTAAACGCTGCTTACGCCCACAACAATCGACAACAAACCACATTTTATTGCATTTTTGAAATAGTGGTTCATTTAGAAATCGTTTAACGTTTTTAACTAAAAAACTTGTTTGTTGCAATGCAGGAGAACCCAGTTGAAGAAGAATTTAACAAGATTCTATCTAATGTAGAGACAGTTCCTTCGAAACTTGTGAAACCTACACCAGGTAATATATATTCCTAAATATTGCCAAGACGTACACTAGTGCACAGATCCGCCCCTATAACGACCCACTGACCCAGCTCTTTGTAATTCAACCTTTTTGTTATCCTCGAAATACTTCGAAGTCACTTTTCACAAAATTTCCATATTTTGCAGGTTTTTGTGTAAAAACATTTACAAAACCAGATAATAAGAAGGTATTCGTAAATATATGCCTGACTGATGCCATCATTTGTCCAAGAGACATCACCAATGAAGAGCTTATGCAAATCCTCAGTTCTGAAGACCCATCCACTTACCGAGTGCCCATGAGCATTGGTGAAGGGAGAACTGAGCCTGATAAGTCTGGAGCCCCAGCTACAGTTTACGATGTTGCTATAAACCCAGAATTCTTCAAAAAGATTGAAAAGGATGATTTGTTTCAAACATTCTTCCTCACTGTTGTCTTTGAAGGCTTGCAAGACAAGTATCAGTTTGAAATAGACATGCAAAAGTACACCATTTTAAAAAACAGAAAGTCTATTGGTACTTTGCAGTGTCATAGGATTCAAATACGAGGAATAAAGACTGGAACAGGGAATGAGGTGAAGGCGCCTCTTATTGAGGAATTGGATGATAAAGGTGCGGTCCAGAAACCTAGTGTTCCAGCAGCTGTGAAGAAGGAACTGGAGTATAGACTGAGGCGTGAACCACCCACTGGAGAGATTGAATACTTGCTGGCTGAAATTAAGATACCTTCTACTGTAAATATTGATTTAATTACTATGGATGTCTTATGCAAAACAAAGATCTTTTTAATAAGAAGGGAGGTTTCAGATAAATCTGGAGGTCTAAAAAGGCTGCATTGAGCAATTAATTTCAAACTGAACAATTTTTCAAATTTGTGCTTGTTCATTTATGGCAATAATTGTGAACTTTATTTTTCAGATAAACCTAAAAGATCTGAACTTGGAGGTAGGTGAAGATCGCCTTGTTCTGGATTCAAAAGGAATCTTTGAACTGGTGGACTTCTTCCTCCCATGCAGTGTGGATCAGGATGTGATTGATGCTCAGCTGAATAGAAATGATGATGTAAGTTGTCTTCTTCTAGTTCTAGTCTTTTTTTATTTCCCTGATCTGTACTCCTATTCCTTCTACTTCTCTCCATTGTGCTTCACTTGTTGGTGTATAAAACTAATTATTAAGGTGGAAACGTACGGGTAGCCCACGAAAATAATTTTTTCTTACGTTTTTCGCAATTTGTAGGTCAGTGTCAAGTTATATGTTGATGAGAAATGAGTCGCGCCAGTAACACATGTGTAGTTACATATGAAAATCATCAATATAAATTTATTTAACCCCATTGAATGACTCATGAAATATTCATTGAATAGGGTTACATTTACATGAACTTAGAGGGTTGTATTGATAATTTTCATGATTGTAATTCTATAACTACATATGTGTTACTGGCGCAACTCATTTTTCATCAACATACAACCTGACACTGACCTGCAAATTGCAAAAAACGTAGGAATAATAATAAAAGTTTATAAGTACATAAAAATAACAACACAGTACATAACATAAGTGGCCTGTACTACCAAGTTTAAAATTACTGTCAGTTTTCCGGGCTCCTAAACTAGGTATGCAGACCTGTATCTTAGGAGTCAATTTTGCGACTCAATTTATATAATACAACCGTGACTTTTCAGTTGGTTTACAATGGTTGTTAACACAGCAAATGGAGTGATTGTGGTAGTGAATGTGGAGGTGTATCTAGTATATATGAGTGTAGTTTGCGTGTAGGGAGGTGTGTATGTGAGTGTTTAAATAGCTTTCTTTCAAGGAAGGTTTGATAAACTTATGATAGTATAGCCAATAAATTTTCTGTTTCATCATAAGTTAAAGATGAGAGCCATTGTCTTAATTTATTTTTAATTTCATATAAGTTATATCTGTACAGCGGAATAATTTTATTTATTTTATTATACATGCCATATTATAATTGTCGACTTGTAAACGCAAAGCGACAGGGGTTTGTTTTGCATATAGGGAAACCGTGGCGTCTGAGAAGCAATTTTTTATCTAATAGAAGGTTGGAGTGTCTCTGCAGAACTGAAGGAAAGACATGTAGTTGCCTTACTGTGAGAACCTTGGCCTCAGAATATAGCTGATCAGTGGGGTAGTCTCTAGGTTTAAAAAGCATCACTTTAAGCACTGCTCTTTGTGCCCATTCTGCAGGGATCATTGCGGTTTTGTAAGTACCGCCCCACACCGGGATGCAGTGCATAATGATGGATTGACAAAGACTGAGGTACACAAGAGTCAGAGTTTCATAATTAGCGGAGTGCCTGAGTTCTTTAAAAATATATAGTCTTCTGACTCTAGTGCAGAGTGCTTCTATATGCGCGTTCCAGTTAAGTTTATCGTCGATTATCACTCCCAAGTACTTTATATTGGGGACTGTGCTAAGAGTAAGACAGTTACAACTAAGTGTCTGACAAGGGGGACGGGGGACGGGGTATGAGCTTTAATTTTGTGAGAGAAAGAGGATGGGGTTTTTGATTGTGGTCAGTGGAACCTGATAAGTTTCGTCTTAACTAAATTCAACGTTAACAGGTTAGTAGACAGCCATCCCATTATTACTCTAGGCGAGTGTTCTGCTCCATCTCTGGCTTGCTCCCAGTTTTTGTCAGACACTAGAAGTGCTGTATCATCTGCATAAGAGAAAATTTCGCAATTAGAGATGGTGAGTTTGCATAGGTCATTAATATATATTTGGAAAAGTGTCGGTCCTAATATACTACCCTGTGGGATGCTATAGGTGAGCTTTTCATATGAACTAGTGACTGAATCAATAAGAACACTCTGGGATCCATCGGTAGTCTTTAAACAGTTTGAGAGTAGTCCAGAGGTAGTCTTTATAAGAGTTACTCCGCGCACTCCTAAGCTTTCTATCTTTGAAATAAGTCGAGGGACAGAGACCATGTCAAAAGCTTTGGTTAAGTCTAAGAAGATGCCATAGCAGTTTAGTTTATTATATAGTTTGCTTACCAGACTGTTAGTGAAGGCAGCAATGGCATCCACCGTACAAATTCCTGATCTAAAGCCGTACTGGTTTTGAGCTATTAATTCATGTTTTTCCAGAAAGCTGACTAAGCAATGTTCAGAATTCTCTCCAGAATTTTTGAAAGCGTGCTCAGAACAGAAATAGGTCTATAGTTTGTGACATTGTCTCTTTTCCCGCTTTTATATATAGGATACGGAGCACGACTGCTCTCTTAAAAGATTCCAGAGTCTATGGACAGGTTACAAATATGTGTGACTTACGGGGGTTAGGATAGTACGCGAACTCTTGATAACTCTGGCTGGAATATTATCCCACCCTGTAGCACAGTCACTACGGAGATCGTGTATAATTCTACCTACTTGTTCCTCATCCACAGGGAGGATAACAAGAGAGTTAGATACTTGACTGGGTGGTGGCGCGAGAGCTGTGGGAATGATACTGGCTCCGCCAGGTTTGAACCAATATTAACAAAGAACTCATTGACTTTGTTTGCCGATCGTCGGCGACGTCAACTAATGACGTTAAAACAATCACGCAGAAGTTCACGAGGGGATCGGGTTTGGCGATTAGTATTCGTAGGAAAAAATGAATTTCGCGGGCTATCCGTACGCTTCCACCTTAAACCATAATTCTTGCAGGGGCGTGCCGTCCATAGAGGCAATTAGGCCTAGCCTACCCTACCAACAACGCCAAATGCATTTATTATAACTATGTAATAAAATAACACAAAATATTAAAAAAGAAAGTTAAAACTCCTGAGCAACACTTATAGCAACTTGTCGCGCCCGTGTGACGTATTTCACAGTACTACGATTATAAGGCAAGAAGTCGTACGGCCTACCTGTGCATTCATAAATTTACGCATACTGATGCATATTTTCGCGTGTATGAACGGCACACATGTATAGATATGGGAGTCACCTCCTTGGACTGTAGACGGCCATCGTGTGTTGTGATTGGACGAATGGCTGCCCCACAAAAGTCAAGACGTAAGGTCACGGTAGCCCGCGAAATTCAAATTGTCTTACGTTTTTTGTGATTTGTATCGCAATCTTGAATGTTTTGCTTTTTCTAGCTTTTACTGAGTTATAAATAATTAGTTTCAAAACGTACAGTTACTGTAAATATTATTTGTTGTGTTTATTATTTGTTTATTTACATAAAAATGGTGATCTGTGAACTTTGCGCTGATAATGGTGCCGATTCTCTTGTCACAAATACCTCTAAATTAGACTAAAAATCACCAAAAATTAGTTTATTCCTGTCAAACGACAATTTCCCATTCTGAAATTGACTTAAGTGACACAAATTAATATTTTAGTGTGACAGCACTAAGATGGCACGGAGATATTAATTTATTGAAAATGGCAAATTTTGCTATTCCGAATTTGACGTTTTTCACCCAAAATTTTGCGATTAAAAAGGTGTGGAATAAAATTAGTTGTCATGGACTAAAATTCATACCAACACCTCGAGTTCAGGTGCAAAACCAGTACTGTCTTTTTTTTTCTTTTCTTTTGCATAAGCAAAAGAAAAGAAAAAATCTCGAAAATAGTGTGTCCTATCGCAAAAATAATGAAAATTTCGACCCCCTTTATAAGACCCAATAAATTTCAAATATTATAAATCAATAAAGGTGACTACTTTGAAGGTCATCTTAAGTAGAACGACACTGTAATGTTGCGCGATTTTTCTTTTTCGGAAGTCAGTGTACGTGGCCTACCCTCCGTGGAGAACCACTGCACGCCACTGAATTCTTGCAGTGTTGATGGTTTCTAATTAAACTCTCTGAACGTAGCTCTACACTCGAAAATAAGTTATCGTTGTCTGCCGGAGCGTATATCGCGTAATTTTTAAATGCACTGCTGTGCGCGTGTCATTTGTGGTGCGCAATATCGCCCAACATACATGAGGTTAATTGGTAATGTTTCTACTTGGATTATTTTAGTAACCAATCATTTTCGAGAAGTTAGGATGGGTACTCATTTAATTCCCTTAGGTATTTTATGTCTTTACATTATAGTTAGACATTCCAGGCAACTGTATTTGTGGGAACTATTTACATCTCTTGAATTATTTGTGGGTTTCAGATGCTGTTTGTGAAGATGCCAGCGATTCATTAGGTTATAATAATATTAATTTGATTCTGGAAGCTTAAATAAATAATACTAAGACTGCAGTATGATATTTTATTGTTGATTACGGCAATTAGTATAATATAAAATTAGTAATAGTCTTTGACTAGCCCTATCATGGGAAACTGGGATTGATTTCTTAAATATATAAACATTGTAAATGGGTATATAAAACAGGTTTTTAACCGACTTCAAAAAAGAAGAAGGTCCTTTTGTACTAGTGGGCCAAGATCCTAGGGCTGCAAGACCTTAATTATTTTCTGAGTAACAAATTGTGTGGGATCAAGTAGTGTTAGTATGAACTATAAACGTATGTTTATTAACTTGCAAGGACAGACAATTTTTAGGTATCAGGTGCTAAAGTAACGTAAAAATATTACTTACTTTTTAAAAGTTTGCTAATATTTTTATAGTACAGACGCCAGCACGACAGGCTACCCGAAACTAAAATTTTCCCAATCTACCTTGAACCTAACGATTTAGCGATAAAGTCGAAAATCTATTAAAGAAATTTGACAGATCTGCTGGCGTCATACTAACACGATCTTACAGAAATTAAGTAAGGTCTGTCGGCCCTGGGAACTAGCTCTAAAATGTTGTGGCACAGTATAAAAGGCACTACAGATATTTTATAATACACTAGTATTTCTAAGAATTATTTACACTAGCGTAATATCACAAATACCAATATCTCCTAACCAATAATACAAATATTATGTGCGGTGTCACAAATGCATGAGATTATATTATTATGAGATTATAGTTGACATACTAAATTATTTATTTTTAGATAATTAACAGTATATAAGTATAACATTAAAATCATAGTAATTTATCAGATCATAAGTAAATGCAGAAAAATAAGAAGAATTATAAAATTGGAACCTACTTATCTAAATTATTATAATAGGTAACAAAATAACCGCCCGTTAAACAATCAAATCATAAATTAGTTTGCGAGTTGTGATGTAGAGTCATAAGCCTCAATATTAATTCCTAATTTAATCTACTTAAGTACTACGATTTAGTATTGTTACATATTCTACGAATCGCCAATAATCTATCGCGGTCATAAAAAGTGGGAGCGGTTCAACATGACACTGTATAACGGTTGAACCTTTTCTTACAGCAGTAAATCGCACCTTTCCATGCCATCCTGCTCTGCCGCTCAGAACCGTCATTTGCTCGAGCGAGACAGGTGGGCGTGCTACAGCACACGGTAGCATCGACAATGTGCTCGGCAGTACGTTCCTTCTTGCTTCTTTCTGTCTTCCATCCTAATCGCAAGTTTTATGACGACACAAGCACCAATATGCACCTAGAAACTTAGCAAGACTCAAGAGTGATTTTCGTAACTTTCAGATAAGAATCATTTTAAAATTGTATAAAGGGTGTAAACAGTCTTAACGAAGCCGAAAGGCACTTGTTCTCCCCGTCATTGCGATCATTTTTTTGTTCTAGACCATACCTGGGAACTTTCTACTTACGGAGTTATTGGGGGTCAAAGTTCCAACTTTTTCACAAGTTTTTTTTTTAAATACATGTTTTTTTATGTACGATTTTTACTTTAAACACCTCCAGGACTCTCTTACTATTCAATCCATCCATCAGCACAATGTTTCGAGTGCGTTACATTGAGTACTACTGTAAAACGTGACTTTTCAGCCCAAAAAAAAAGTCGTTTCCCAGCACAAATTTTTGCGTAAAGTTACTTAGTTTGATGTGCATAATGCTTGGTTGACGGCTTCGTGAAGAGTCTGTTTACACCCTGTATAGGGTGAATTTTTCAAAGGAAAGAAAAAAGGAAACCACAAACAACCAAACAGGCCAAATGAAAATAAGCTTACAGAGATTCAACTAAAACTCGTCATGTTTTATATCAAAATTTTTTCGTACACTAGGCTCGATTCCCGCTAGGAGACTCTCATCATACCCCCTCAAAAGAGGTTTTATTTCCTGCAACATACTTTCATAGTCGCTCACTTCTATGTCTAACACTGTGCTAAATCTTTGGCGTTGATTGCTGCTGAGGTATAGTTTTAAAGAGGGGTAGCTCATGATCTGTTCGTGTTGGCAGACGCCGCGTTCGATTACACAGTTCACTTTTCCCAGTTGGACTGCGTTGTTTAGTAACTGAAAGAGGAGGAAATTAGGTTGATAAATTCTTAAACTTGGGCGATGTTACTTGCGTCAAGAACCACGAGCGAGCGTTACTTGTTTCTTTCCCGGTCGCCCCATAAGGGTCAATTCAGACAGAACGTAAAAATGCGCGAGTACTTTTCTGGCTGCATTGAAAACAGGACATATTTAGATATATTCATAGAATTATCAATTTTAAACCATAGTAATACGGTACTATTTTCAATACAGCCCTTGAATGAATTGACCCTTAATCGGTCTGAACAATTTCTTTCATTTGTTTTCTCCGCAATCGCTGTGGCAGGGTGCGTCTCGCTTGACCGTGCAGCTCGTGGCCAAGATGTTAAACATTGCAAAGGAGATAATGTTCGTCAGTAGGTATTAATTGTGATACTTACAATGCCCGCTACTGCGAAGTCTGAAAACTTTTCGTAACAGCTGTAACATCTGGGTGAATGGAAATAGACTAGCCAAGGCTTCCTAGTTCTGTAAAAGAGTATATAAGTTACTAATAAATCCGGTTCTTGTGCGTGAAGACTTACCTACAGCATCAAATGAAATGGAATGAAGAATCAAAGTTTCAACTAAAACAATCCATTGACTGGTAAAAACCAGAGATGTTATGGATATGATATTTTGGATCTGGATACGGATATGGATATAGGGATAAAATTATATCGGTTTCGGATACGGTTACGGATACTTATGTAATTATTTCGGATTATCCGTTAGTTTCGGATACGGATATAATAAAAAAACTAACTAGTTATGAAAGAGATTATGTTATGACTAAAAATAACAAACAAACTGCAAGATTCACGTGGCGCGCGAGCGGTGAAACAAAAACCTGTCGCACCATGTCGTTTTATTTAGACTTCGTCTTTATACGAAACTATCCGAAATGTGTGAAACGGTTACGGATATATTTTTATTTCGGATATCCGATAGTTTCGGTTACGGTTACGGAGCTCCATAACATCCCTGGTAAAAATTTGTAACTATGCTTCTGTATCTAAAATTTATATTTTTAAAGTATTAATTCAACAAAGTCTCATAACCCCCTTTTTTTTTACGGATGTGAAATCATCAAATGACTTCTCCCGCTCTGGGCAGAGCGGAAGGGAGTGTCAGACTTGTACTGACTAAAACCCATCCATGTTCCTTCCTTGCCCTTTGTGTTCCAGGGCCGCGGTATCTCTTTCGAACAGCCCGCAGCCCTGTCTCATAAACCCCTTGATTTTGTTTCGCCGTTGTCGGGTAACAAATAGGCCAAAGAGGAAGCAATTGTTTCGCAAATATTCTATTCTTAACTTTCAAACAAGTTTATCGGAATAAAAGACTTGTATTATTACCTCGTCGGGTTCAATTCCTCAGTGATGACTTGCTTGGTGAATGTTTGCCAGTTCAGTTTTTGCACCGAGTCGTCAATGAAGCTGAGTGCCCACTCCAATATGTACGGCGCTTGTGATAGGTGCTGTAGATTTACACTGTAAACAAAATAAATACATATTAGGTTATCAGATAGGTTTATAGGGAAAATAATAGTCTGAAAATATGTTGGTGCTTCATCATCAGCCTATAGTCTTCCCACTGCTGGGACACAGGCCTCCTCTCTATGAGAGGGAATGGGCTATAATCCACCACGCAGGCCCAGTGCGGGTTGGTAGATGTCACATGTCTTCGAATTTTTGGTTCTAGGACATGCCGGTTTCCTCACGATGTTTTCTTTCACCGTTTTTGAGAGCAGTGGAGATGAAATAAATTACACAAAGTAATGCGCCTGCCTGGGTTCGAACCCACGACTTACTGTTCGTAAGTCGCGGTCGTTACCACTGGGCCACCGCTGCTCTCCTGATAATGCAAGCGCGACTGCTGAGCATGAGTTCCTAAGTTCGATTCCCGGTTGCGCAGTGTTATTGGATTTTTCCATTACAATTTCTCAGTAGCAGTCACGGAGTCTGGATTTGTGTCCCGTTGATGATAATACGCTCGCCCGCTATTACATGGGATTTAAACATAACTGGCGAAATATGGGTGTACTTGTTAGGTACATCTCTGTCTTACCCTTGGGGATTGCAAGGCGAGATGTTATGGTATGATAATAAATAAATGACAAGTAAAATATATTGTAATGAGACCCGACGTCGCTTTTTATTCTCTCTATACATAAAATAATAGCAACACAGAAAATTTTAATATGGTCAGGTTTTCATGTATTCCACATGGGTGGGACAGACATTGTGTATACGTGCATAGAGTACGGGCCCGTTTTTAGCGCGATTACTATTTAGGTATCATTATCATCATCATTTCAACCGAAAGATATTCACTGCTGGACATAGCCCTCCCCCAAGGGCGGGTTTTGCATATATCTAGGTATAGTGTATGGAATTTTCAACTTTCGGTTTAGCAGTTTAGGTTTCAACGCGTAACGGCCGGCTCATTTACGTAGAGGCGACGCGTGGAGCGGCCCACGTTATAAAAAACTTAAGGCAATGTGGGATGTTTGAGCCCTTAAGGATGCGCTCTATCGAATTCTCAACGGTCGGTTCGACACAGATTGTTGGAAATCCAGTACACAGAAAAAATCGTTCCCGCGGTACAGAGAATAAAGTGCAGACTGACCTGTAGTGTTGTCCAGAAGCAATGGGATAGAGCCGCGCAGTGGCTGAGCGGATGTTAGCGCAAAATCCTAATGGGTTGTTCGCGCAGTTCAGTATGCCCACGCGCACAAAATCTAGCGGCCGGAGCTGGAAATAATTTTTATTTATTTTTAATTGTGTTATTACCTATGCCAATGTAAACATTTCCAAACCTCTTTATGTTAAATATGTAATACATAATGTACACAGTGTGAAGACATCGACGCGCAAATTGTTATTATGAATTCAGCAGTGGTTCTTAAATCATTACGAGTATAAAGAACAGGATATCACCATCATCTGCCTAGCCTTTAACCAACTATGTTGGGGTCGGCTTCCAGTCTAACCGGGTGCAGTTGAATACCAGTATTTTACATGGAGCGACTGCCTATCTGACCTCCACAACCCGGTTAATACTGGGTAATACGATACCTCTTGGTAAGACTGGTTGTTAGACTTTTTGGGCCACTGACTGCCTGTAACGACTGTCAAAGATGTGCAAATGACAGCCGGGACCAACGGCTTAACGTGCTTTCCGAGGCACAGAGGAAACTCGGTATGTAATGGGTGGTCACCCATCTACAGAACAAACTAGGCAAGCACGGCTTAACTTAAAGATCGACCCGAGCGGCTGTTATTATTTTGCCACGAGCTCCTGTAAAGAACAGGATAGATAGTTTCTCATTTTAATAATTTATCTGCAGCCTACAACATTCCACTGCTGGACATAGGCCTCATCAATCGCACTCGATTCTCGGCTACTCTCGTCCAGTTGCTACCAACCATCCTACGAAGACCGTCGCTCCAACGAGCCTTAGGGCATCCCACCTTATACTTGCTGATAGTCTCCACTCAAAAACACATGTGCCCAACGGTCATCGGTTCTACAGCTAATATGGCCAGCCTCACACTCCTGTTGAAAAGAGAGAATCCGCGAGGAGTTTATTACCTTACCCAGACTCTAAATGGTAGAGGTCGGATAGGCAGTCTCTCCTTGTAACGTATGCAGCTGAATCTAGTTAGACTGAAAGCCGTTCATAGTTGGGAAAAGGCAGGCAGATGATGAGTCCAGTATCTGGCGGGCTTGTAACAGTAAGATATCCTACCTTCTTAGCGACGATCATCCACTCGTACGCCAGATCGTCACAGACGCTGCCGCAGTGCGCCGGGAGGTAGGCCACCAGCCACGCTTGCTCCCGTGATGATGCGTCCAGTATCTCGAGGACTTGTTTCTCGTCCAGCTCTAGATCTGTTTGAATAATATGATGTTTAATTTAATTAGAAAACACACTCATAAAAAAATTGAGCATATTTAAAAATTAACAATCGCTTCCACTTTAAAAATTAGCATTTAAAAAATAATAAATGTCATCACCGGCAAAATAGACAACAATAAACTATAGTTTAGTAACCAGTTAGGTAGGTCTAACTTCGAGAAAGAGGTCAATCGTCGAATCCGACTCGGCTGGGCAGCGTTCCGGAAGTTGCGTGGTATCTTCTCGTCCAACTTACCGCAGTGTCTCAAGACGAAAGTCTATGACCAGTGCTTACGCTGACTGTGTTGCCAGTGATTACATACGGGACCGAAACGTGGTCGCTCACAATGGGCCTAATTAGAAAGCTTAAAGTCACCCAAAGGGCAATGGAGAGGGCTATGCTCGGAGTTTCCTTGCGTGATCGAATCAGAAATGAGGACATCCGCAAGAGAACCAAGGTTACCGACGTAGCCCGAAGAATTGCCAAACTTAAGTGGCAGTGGGCAGGGCACATTGCTCGCAGAACGGATGGCCGATGGGGCCGTAAAGTTCTGGAGTGGCGACCGCGAACCGGAAGACGTTGCGTTGGAAGGCCTCCCACTAGGTGGACCGATGACCTGATGAAGGTTGCAGGGATCCGCTGGATGCGAGTCGCACGGGACCGGTCAATGTGGCGACACTTGGGGGAGGCCTATGTCCAGCAGTGGACGTCTATTGGCTGAAATGATGATGATGATGATGAAACTATAGTTAGTAGTTACTGGCAACATTATTGTTTAGCCAAATAGTAAGGGAAGCAGTTTTTATAAAAAAAAAAAGTTTGATTTTTGGCACTTTTTCACTGTTCTTTCAAACGCTCATGGTTTCTTTACATTTGTCATTGTAGTCATTTTTTTACCCGACTACAGCAAAGCTAAAAGGAAGGTTATTGAACGTAGGCATTGTTTGTTACCCACCTCCACTGTCTTTGATCATATCTATGAAGTCGAGCAGTTGATCCTCGTAGTCGCGTCCGTTGTACGCGTTACGCTTAGCTCCGTTCTGAACGATGATCACTGGCTGGTTGTACGCCACTTGCCGACAGTACTGGTCTGTGGTTGCTGTGCACGCCAGTATGCCGAACTGTGGGGGAACTTTGTAATTAGTTGTTGAAATGGTGAATAAATCATTTATAATGTGAATGTGCTACTACTACTACTAGCTTTTTTACTTTACTTTAATGCTTCTGACTACCCGTAACGACTGTCAAAGATCTAGAAATTACAGCCGGAACCATTTTGTGGCAATCGCCTTCATAAAAAGGGCCAACCAAATTCTGTGCTTGATTTTTGGACACAGTATACTCAGTCTCGTGTCATCTCGGTCCCACTTTTTATGACCGCGGCTGACAAACGCTCAGTGGCGATTATCATCATGACTTATATACAGGGCAGTGATCGAGAAAAAAGCCTTTCTGTTTTTCAGTTCACTTTAGAGCAAATAAAGTTCATTATTAACAGTAATTTTATGACAGGCATTCTGACTTAGAAAGTTAGAATATAACTAACTAGCGACCCGCCCCGGGTTCGCACGGGTCCAATGTAGATATAAACTTTCCTCTTGGATCACTCTAACTATTGCTGAAAACTGCATTGAAATCCGTTGCGTAGTTTAAAAGATCTAAGCGTACAAGCAGCGGGAGCGACTTTGTTTTATATTTTGTAAAAATGTCGGGTATCTTTTCATAAAAATGGCTTACATTAATATTTTCATCCACATCGTATTCTGAACTGGCTCGTGTGAACGGATCAGCGATATGGTCCCATGTTGTCTTAGATGGCGCCACTAGTAGCACCCAAACACCCGAGTCACCTGTAATTAAAAAAATAATCACAAACTCGAGAAAAAAAAAATGTGTGTGTTAAAGGAATACGGTGTGTATGATAAAGAGACGGTCGATAAGGGAGACGAAATTTTATCTTTTTGCGCCAAACCCAAGTAAAATGGGAGGAGGGCCGAGGGCACACAGAAAATAGAAGTAACTCCTGCTGAGTGCTTCGGATGTGTGATACGCCTCCAGGCCATGTATTTTTTTCATGCTAATTACAGACTGCACCTTATTGCTTTACAATAAATGTTTAAATTCCCTTAACAACTTTACTGGCTAATTACTTTCCACCTTCAAATATCCTTTGGAAATCAGAAGTAGACAATGTATGCAGATTCTGTGCTTCAGAGGTAGTTTGTATAGCGTTTCATGTGAATACAAACCTTATTCCCGTATCATAATGTTCATATTCGTACGATAAGCATTATTTTGAGGTTAGCTACTTACCACCTTCAAATATCCTTTGGAAATCAGACGTGGACAACGTATGCAGGTTCAGTGCTTTAGGAGCAGTTTCTATGAAGTCTTTAACGTTGGCATTGGGTGGGGCCCGCTGGTACCCGCCGCCGCGCTTGAGTACGGCCCACGCCGGGGCTGACTCCACGTGCAGGGAGGCGCATAGCTCGGCCCATTTGTCGCAGTCGATCTCGCCTGGAAGGAGTTGAAGAATTTTGGTGCTTTGTAATGTATGACCAACCTATTGCCATAAGGAGAGTGACCAGTGTGAGATATCAATGAAGAATCGGCTTAAGGTAGCCCGCGAAATTCAATTTTTCTTAAATTTTTTGCAATTTGCAGGTCAGTGTCAGGTTGTATGTTGATGAAAAATGAGTCGCGCCAGTAACACGTGTGTAGTTACAGAATTACAATAATGAAAATCATCAAACCCTCTAAGTTCATTTAACCCCATTGAATGACTTTTCCATGAAATATTTATTGAATAGGGTTACATGAACTTTGAGGATTGTATTGATGATTTTCATGATTGTAAATCTTTAATTACATATATGTTACTGGCGCGACTCATTTTTCATCAACAAACAACCGGACACTAACCTGCAAATTGCAAAAAACGTAAAAAAAAAAATAATTTCGCGGGCTACCCGTACGCTTCCACCTTCAGTCTGTCAGAAAGACTGGAGAAGACGTCATTCACTTCGTTTCATTATCGAACTCATGAATCCGTAATCAATCGGGAATAGGGTTTAACTACGTAGTTACGAACTACTTTTGGGCGTACGTATTTTCGTTGACGGACTTAGAGAGTAGACCTCCACGGGTCCTGTACGGACGACGCGACGTGACTCGACCCCGCGGATTATTCGTTTTTATTAGCTAGTGTTTAGCTAAGTGTTGACCACGGTTTATTTTAACTATATAACCTTTTACTCTGGACGCTCTTAATGTGTACGTCTTTCTACATCGTTCTTACATATATGTATAATCTCAACATGAATGATGTAACCAAGATTTTGTACCAATATTTTGATTGAGTTTCTTGCCCATTCTCCTCCATAGAGATCTACGCTTTGGAATGGGCAACTACAGTACTTTCACAAGTTATTATGCCTTGTGTCTGTGACTGCAGCTTCACCTTTTTTTTGGTTTTCTGACTTTCAAAAGTGCCTGTTATGGTCCAATTGAAATAAATGCTTTAAGTTTTGAGTTTTTTTTTTGCTTGGATACAAAGCCCTTTCTGATCCGCACAAACTGATTCTGCGTAGATACATTTGGTCACATAATCTTTATGTACATACATATATAAGGCAGCCTGGATTGCTTGATTTGGATGGACAGAGATGACTCTCAGTAATGTGGAACACAAGACGTAAGAAGACTACATTAAATGGTAGTGTCTAGTGTTAGTGCAGTTTTTAATAGAGTACAGGTAACTTACCAAAGTTCATGTTAGGGAATGTAGCAATCATTTGATGTAGCTGCAATCGATTCTCTCCTTTCTTCGAGAAGAATAAAACCCACGTCTTTTCTGAGCCCGTACGTAAACTGTTCCTTATTTCCTATAAATAAATAAAAGAGATTATTTACACAAAAGTTTTCGATGCACAAGATATCTTGTATGATAGAACACCGTAACTGTATCGCCTCAAATCGGGATCTGCTAGTAAAGACGAATCGAAAGGAAGCTGATTACGTGCTGTGCTTGTAAGTGTGCATTGATGTTGACTGGGTATAGTTGTTTCATATCACAAGCTAGCTTTATGAAACTTATAAATCATGCTATAAGGTTAAAATTGCAATGATTGATGCTACTTTTCTTTACCTTTAATTCCTCTGGTCCAATAAGTTCAATCTTAGGCAGAGCTTCAACAATTTCCTGCAATATTTCTTTCTCGTCCGAGCTCTCTATTTCTCTCTTGATATCCTTGTACTTGAATACTACAGTCGTGTAGTCATCGCTGGCCAGTTTACTGCGAAGATCGTCGTCTTCCACCAATGCTACTGTTACTACATCTTTCTGGAAGGAAAATAGAAGAAAATTAAAACAAATATTGATGTAGGATCAGTATTTCTTCAGTTCTGCAGTTAGATTTAAAACGTGATGACCTTAAAGCTAGGCCACCGATATCTATACCCTACAATGGCATCATCATCATCATTTCTTCTAACTTTCTGGCGGGGATGGGAAAAGATCTACAAGTTTAAAAAAACAAACTTTGAAGTGTAGTACACAACAGGGCCGAAGTCACCTAAGAAGTCGATCTCTGCCGGCTTCCCTTTGGGAACAAGGCACTCTACTTAGTGTTTAGGTATCCACTATGAAAATCCAAGATGGCGCCGACGAAAACTTCGGTTTTTTCGTTAAGGGTGTCATTTTCATGGTTTTCAGGGTCGCTGATAACGAAAAAGAGGTCAAAATGAAAATCCAAGATGGCGCCGACGAAAATTTCGGTTTTTTCGTCATGGGTGTCATTTTCATGGTTTTCGGGGTCGCTGATAACGAAAAAGAGATCAAAACGAAAATCCAAGATGGCGCCGAAAATAAATTATCGTTTTTTTCGACATGGGTCTCATTTACATGGTTTTTAAGGATAATAAAAACGAGGTCAAAATAAAAAACAAAACAATTTTCTTCAGTTTCCCCTTACAAATTTTTCACCCTTCGCCACTGGCACACAAGATGTACTTATAGCATGACAGTAGACATACCTCTTAAGTTACGATAGTACATGATTTTGTCACAATATTTTTGGATTTTGCAAAAACTTTTTAGCTTATGGAAATTGGCAGGATCACAATTGAATAACATGCGTAATGTGAGTCTAACAAGGGCATTTTTGCCTTCGTCTTCATAACGTGACCAAATAATCTATACAAACCAAATGGAAAGCAATCCTTGTGAGTGCATTCTTGGCAATCCTATTGGCTCCTAGCACATACGCCATAGGTTTGTCCGTACGCCTTAACTGTGCGATAGTGGGCACATGGGTAGCAGGGCGGAGGTACATCATCACCAACTCTTCCAGAGCATCCAGGGTTCGCTCTCCGCTGTAGTAAACGGAGTTGCCGTTTTTACCCTGTCAAAGAATCAAGAAAACATCCAGGTTAAACAAAGGAATAAAATTAATATAATCATGAAAATTGTTTATAAAATATTGGTAACTAGGTGTGTGTTTTGTTACAAAATAAATGTAGTCTAAAGTTAAAAGAGAGTTATTCAGACTGAATCGTGATTCACCCTGTGTAACTGTTAAACCCTGTATTAAGTTACAGATTATTCCTTACCAGTATGGAATATTTCTGCTTGGTTGGTTTAGTGAGCGCAAGTGCGATTGCTAAGCATGAGAACCAGGTTTTGATTGCCAGGTCGGGCGGAAGGTTATTGGGTATTTCCATCAAGAATTTCTCAGTAGCAGCAACGGAGTCTGGATGTTTGATGTGGAGTTTGTGTTCGGTTGATAGCAATACGCTCGCCCCCTATTACATGGGACTTACACGCAACTGGCGAAATGTGGGTGTACTATTAGGTACACTCTGCCCAACCCTCCAGGGATTACAGGCGTGATGTTATGTTTCATACCTAGTATGCTTGTGAACCAATTAGATAGTACACGACTTATCATAGTTACTTTCTACGAGATAAGGAAGTTAAAAAGTTACTAATCATGTTTAAACAAAGGTCTGGTAAAATAAGTGGTGGTGGCTTTCTGTAGTTTCTCCCCTCGTGGAAAAATGGCGTGAGCGTATACAGAGTGGACCAAAAAGGTGTGAAAAAAAAAATCAGACACCTGATTTTTTTCTTTCGCAATTTTTCTTGTGGTTCTATGGAGAAAGTTGTTCAGTTAGATGGTTCAGACCATCTAACTGAACAACTCATCAATCAATCAATCACACCCTGAAATATAACCACACTTTTCTAATACACACTGTATAATAATAATTACGTAGGTACATAAAAAAAAAAAAAAATGTAGTTACTTTTTAAAAGTTTAACTTACATCAGGGTAGAAGAGTAGTGTAGGATAGCTGCTTATCCTCATGTTATTGTAACAAAACGAGTTGTGATATTTACAGTTCACAGCACCAACTTTTACCTGAAATTAACATTATTTACAGAATATATACTGATGAATCCATACTTATTTATTTAATTATTTAGGTATAGTACATTTCAAAAAATTAAAAACCCCCAACGCTAAAATGGAAAATAGATAGATGGCACTTCAACATTTGCTCGTAAATATGGTGCAACAATGTCGCGGCCGGGTACCGCTGAAATGATTTTAAGTTTAACATACAACTCATATTTTAGTTTGAGTGAGGTATTTGAAAATATTCAATTATACATCCCCACTTTCACCCCCATATCTAAAATGGCTGCGCTGATAAAAGATGTCTAATTGTGATTACACATCATGCCCTTTCATTTGATACCCCACTTGGGTATATTTGAAAATATTCGATTTTTCATACCCACTTTCATCCCCCATACCTATCTAGTAAATGGCAGCACCGATTTGGACAAAACATCGGAAAAGAAACTAGCTTTTAGGTTAAAAAAAACCGCATCCAAATCGGTTCACTCGTTTAAGAGCTACGGTGCCACAGGCAGACACACATAGCGGTCAAACTTATAACACCCCTCTTTTTGCATCGGGGTTTAAAAATAAATATAAAATAAACGTTGGAGTCAATGAAAATGAAGAATAGTTTTTTTTCGCTTTTCTTTCAATAGAAAGTTTTTTGTTACGTTTCTTTTATTTAATGCTTCTTAGTTTTCTAATTAGGAAATAAATAACGCTTCGTTGTTGCAAGGTCTCTTGCAGATTAGTTTTGAACAATCCAGTCAATCCAATCAAAATTGAATGCATATACAAAGTTTCGAGTCAAACCTATTAACCAATGAGGACACGATTCTGGCTGCAGGAGGAGGCTATCTATCATAAAAATGTATTGTCAACAGAAAAAAAATCAGCTCAAACCGAAATCGGGATGTGGGGTCAAATTCCAGATCCCTGGACAGGTGAAACTAAATAAAAGCTTGTAAAAAGACTTACAATTCCTTTATATATTTCAGCTAACTTCTTCCAACTGTCTGCTACATTTTGGCAAGGTGGGCAGAAAGGTGAATAAAAATTGATAAAGTAGAAACCATCTTTCATGTAATTTTCTGAAAGATTAATGTAATGTTTATTTATATTAATATGCTATGACTATGTTTGCATACTATACAGTTTCCTATCCAGTTTCAGTACCTTTGTTAAATTATTGTTATTTTCTTAAAGACACTTCAAGGGTCCTTTAATCACGTGAACGCGAAGGGGGGTACGGAAAAAAAAAACTTTTTTTATCAAACAAATTCTGAAATTATTTAATCTGGTGGATATAAAAGTGGCTTAAAAACCTCACGTAATTAAAGGATTATCATACTAATGGCTTGATTCTTCAACACATTTCACTGTCTGCAAGACGGCAACAATACATTTCTACATACATACAGACAGCTTCCATAATATACATGTTAGAGTATTTTCTATAGTTGAGGTGACATATGTAAGTAAGGTAAATAATTTGTATGTAAGTTGCTCATCCGCATCCGTTGCTTTGAACGTGGAGTTGCAGATACAAGTCTGTTATACAATATAATATTAAGTAGGTCTAATGAGCATGTTAAAGTAGATCAAGCAGCGTTTCAGATGCCATTATAAAATTCTTAATAAAACGCAACCATAAAAAAAGCCATTAGGCAAGGATATTAGTTATGCAATATTAAGGCTACTTGTGTACAGTTAGCGTCACAATGTGGGTACCCCTCTTGAAAGCACCTATGTTCCCAACTGTGGTACCAAATTGATGCAGTCCACAGTACCTGTGTATATGAACCTACTACCTGGGCGAAAACGAATATTCACAAATATGAGACTTAGCTAGATTGATTTTTAACCCGTGTAGCCTCCTATGTATTGCAACACTCGTCAAAAATGTAAGCCATTTTCGAAAATGTGGTTACAAATATTGCTCATGAAATAGTATAGGATTGGTGGTGCTACATCTACGGGTGTATGAATATTTTACATAATATTTGGTTGATAACTATTGATACGGGTCAAAGAACCTTTGAACATGCCTTTAACTACTCCAACAAATTACATTGCACCAGCCTCTATAATACATGTCATATTACTATTACAGCGTAGTTCATACATGATTTCCAGCCTTATCATACAAATTCCCAATAAAAAATGGATGAATATTAAATTTTCTAATCAGGAAGTAGCTGGTCCGAGTTGGATAGGGTTGGCCCAAAATAGGGAAAATTGGCACAGGATGGAGGAGGCTTTTACCCAAAAGGGATTCATATCAAAATAAAATATAAATCTATTAATTTGTAAATAACTATGTAAAGAAAATATGGAATAAATGAGCTTTATTATTACTATTAATCAGGAAATTTATCAAACCAACTCTTAACTGATGAAAACTGCTGAGGGTACTTATTGCCAAATTCTAGACTGACTTAATTTAGATGAGAATGATACTTACTCCAGCTAGCTCCAGATAATGTGTCAACAAATGGATCATTATGATACAATCCATTATAATACAAGTTGTCATACTCCGACTGGGAACGGTAGTCATATTTCTTGGAGAATGACCCGTAAAGGTCATAGTCATTCTTCTTGTCTGGGTCCTTAAGGGTTTCATAAGCCTCAGTGATTTTTAAAAACTTTTCTTGTTCATCTTCGCCCTAGAATTTGTAATTTTAAAATGAGAAGTAACAAGACCTATTTGGTAGATATCTACTGTATTTTTTTTATTGTTTGAAAGAACTATTCTTAAAATATGTGATGAAGGAATACTAGTAACTTATGGAAACTTTTTGTGGTTCAATTAGGATTCTTACATGTAAAAGTAATTGAATTCTACAAAAACTGCACATCCTAAGTTTTGTTGTAACTAGGTTTTTACAGACCTGTGCTTTTTATTGAGTTAACTAATACTTACAGGATTCTTGTCCGGATGATATTTAACTGCTAACTTCTTGTAAGCTTGCCTTATCTCTTGGGCCGAAGCTTTTTTCGTAACCCCCAATATCTCATAGTAAGAAACATCTGATAGGTTAACCACACCGAATAGAAAAAAACTTATTACTATGAGTTTTAACCTAAAACAATGTAATAATTAAGATCCATATTCAATACAAAGTTGTTTCATTGATAAAATCGAACGACCAAGTAAAACTTACATTTTTTAAAATTGACTAAAAAGTTCCTAAAATTAGACGAAGGCACTGGCAATTTTCACCGAAGAGAATAGAGTACTTAATAAATCACTCATTTAATAATTAGGCAACGTTAGATAACATAATTTACAGGATAAAATGAGATAAAACTAAATTGTTTACTTTTTGTGTAGGTGTCGGCAAAGCATGTTGAACTTCCGACAATCCAGATGTCTGTCACTCGCTCACTAGAGAGGCAGTTGATACCGAGCATTGAAAATCGATTAATCACTTCACTGTTCATAAAAAAAAACTAATTATTCGAAACATGGAAAATCAGTATTTATTGAAAATAAACAATCTTGGAAAATATTTTTTAGTTGCGAAATGGCTACAAACGCAACAAAAATTACAGAACTCAAAAAAATAAGGTTACGGTAAAGACTGTAGGTATTGCCTACTTGGGTACTCACTTCTGAAGATTACGTTCATGGTTTCTTCGGGGCCCGATGTATCTGATTTAAAGCAGGTATACCGCCTGTTCATCATCATCATCATTTCAGCCAAAAGACGTCCACTGCTGGACACAGGCCTCCCCCAAGTATCGCCACATTGTTCGCCCATGTGCGCGCCAACTTTGGAATAGGACTATAACACCAGTTTCCTAATCAGGTACACACAGCGACACATCAAGCTATAGATTTACAGCATAACATGGCCTTGCAATGTATAGATTTCCAATACAATAATGCATAAACTGGTTAAGAATAGCTTGATTGGTCGCCGTACATACCTATTTATGTCATCGAATCAGTTGCAATGATAAACAACCAACTGAGTCAGTCAATTATTGTTAGATAAAAGTCTGACTTCGTAACACCTGCAGTGGGTCTACGGCTGCACCACAGTGAACCAGTCTTAAGTCTATTGCAACCTCGCAACCGTTTAATAAACTCGTAGTAAATCATAGGGAGCCAGTCGCATTTCCGAAAGACCAAAATTCAAAGTTTTAATTTCTAGAGGTTCCTCTACCCACCTACCTACCTAGACGTCGCGCGTCGGCGTTGGACTTTACCATTCTCTATGTAGTCTGTGGACTCTATTTCAGGGTTTAGGACTCTCGGACCCATATCTGAACAGGCGCAGATACAGAGGGGGGCCAATCGAGCAAATACCCGTCGACTTTCATTTGCTATTTAAAAAAAAACATCGCATTAAAGCATCGCATTAGAGTAAAATAACGTCTTCTATCTAATTCAATTTACTCTTGGATTATCTCTAGTAGTACTACCTACTTCTTGCGTTCTAAATAGCGCTCGACACTAAACTTTATCATGGGTAAGACTTATCACACGCACAAGTTCGACAGCATGGGCGTAGCCAGGGGCGGCAGCTGCCAGGCTGCCACTTCTCCTGCCTGATATCACAGGATTAGTAAGTACGTAATAAATTGTAGCGTACAGTAGAATCACTCTCAAACTAAAATATTTTTTAAGGCTAAAAGTGAGCCCCTGAGAACTCGTACTACCGCTAAAAACTTACAACGCGACTGGTTCGCACTTTGAACACTGCAAAAAAACTTTTAACACAATGGCTCCTTTTTCCTGAGATAGCCAAAGAATTAGAAAATAAAAAACCTCGTCAAATAAAAAACATCTTAAAAACCTACTTTACGGCTGAAAACTCGGAGGGGCGTACACATGTACGCCCCTCCGAGTTTTCGAGAGTCCACTATCAGACAAAGAAATGTGAGCGAGTAACCTAAATATTAATCGATAGCGCATATAATCTTGCCTCAAAAAGATTGAGCGTTATTCTTTTTATGTATAATTAATGTGAAAGTTTTTGAAAATAAATAGATTGAAATTTAAAAAAAAAAAATTATAAGTCGCCCAAGTAATTCTAATAGGTCGAAACAATTTTAACCTGTCCAAGGCAAAGTGTCAAGAAATTTTCGAGCTCGCTTCGCTCGCTCTTGCAGCCTACTTCCTCTTTGGAATTGTCTCCGAGTCGATTAAGTAACATCTATTTTTTCTATAAAAGGACTAAAGGAAAGCTAACTAAATTGCGTCATACTTTCTGGCGGAACCACCTTGGCTTTAACAATTAAAATGTTACATAACATTTTATAATAACATTTTATTAATTATAATGTTACATTTAATATCTTTGTACTATGTTTATGTTAATTATGTTATGCTATGTGTGTTTTTTAAATAATGTAATATTTTAATAATGTTTTTAGATTTAAATCTTCTCTAATTTCGTTTGTAAGTGTATAGTTTAGGTTAAGTATTAGTTTAAGTTCTTAGCTGTCGCAATAGGGAAACCCTGTAATGATAGTTTCAGGTGATAAAAATAAATAAATAAACTATGTATAGTAATAGATACTCTGCAGCGCAACCACTTTAAAGTTTACGTCGAAACTAGAGATATAGACCGTTTTTTAATAGGACTAGAATTTTATAGACATTCCATAGATTTTTTTATGTAACATTATACTTGTTAAAGTCAAGGTGGTTCCGCCAGAAAGCATGACATACTTCATTGGAGTGGAGAGCTTAAATTTTCATTTAGTTTAGAAACTAGACCAAACTTTTCAGAAGACTAGACTTTTCAAATAACTTTTCAAAAAGAGTAACTTTAACTATGTATTTAGATTCTTAGAAGAAGAACGTACAAATCCGTTTTTACGGGCCCTCCTTTCTGCGCTAAAAAAAACCCAAAAATTTCCCCCCCACCCCTCCTAAACAAAATCCTGTATCCGCGCTTGTGTGTGAAGCTCTATAAATGATGATAAATGATATTGGGGTTATCACATCGCATACGATCGACCTAGTCCAGTGTAATTCTAATTTAGCCCAAGCTATAGGACAAGCTGATGATGACGTTCTTGTTAAGGTGGTTGTGTCAGGGTAGCCCGCGAAATACAAATTTTCATAACAATAGTAATCACCTGTCTAGGTGATAATTATTGCGCTGCGGTCTACGCCTATTGATTTGCAGTGCAGCGTTGGTTTAATAAGCTAGGATATCCTACCTATTTCCTACAAAATTCTAAGCACCTAGTGGGATAGTGGTTCTCAGTGACTGCCGAGCATCGAATCTTGGGTTCGAGCATGCAATGCGCTAAAGTTTTCTATTGGGAAAATCTCAGTGGCTGCACCATTAGTGGTTTTGAGACTCATGATGGTAAAGATATAAGTACTGGTTCAATGTGGTTGTATGAAGGCGCTAGTTTCGGCACCTCTGCTTAGCCCTTTTTTATTTTATTTTTTTCGGATGGGAAATCATCAAATGCATGACTTCTCCCGCTCTGGGCGAACCGGAAGGGAGTGTCAGACTTGTACAGACTAAAACCCATGTTCCTTCCTTGCCCTTTGTGTTCCAGGGCCGCGGTATCTCTTTCGACCAGTCCCGCAGCCCTGGCAGGCATCTGCCCCTGTGGGCCCCTCCTTGTCCCTGTCTCTGCTGACATCTCTTTGAGGCGCGCGTGGAACACGAACGCGCCGTCAACACGGCACCTCTGCTTAGCCCTTTAGTTAAAAATGGGTGATAAAAAAATACATCAAATGGGATTTATTTATAAAAAACTATATTTTCATTCTTGCACTATTCAAAAAACATTGCTTATTATAAAATCATGCAAAACTCGGTATTTAGTAAAAATTGCATGCTGACATACTTTTTTATTTATTTAAATTATTTATTACAGATTTCAAAAGAAATTGTGCGTCTCATAATATTAGTTTAATGTTAACATCACATTTTAAATAGCATAAAACTAAATGTTAAAAAATCACGAAGCTTTTGAATATTCACTAACTAAATTAATTAGGCAATATTATTTTTACAATGTTTTGTAAATAGGTACATAACAATGTATATAACAAGTGTTTTATTTGTGCACATAATTATAGCTCTCTAAACATTTAATAAGATTCACTTGGAAAAATATTTATTTAAGTACTTATTCTAACAGAAAACTTATCACAGGATGGTACAACTCGCTTACATTATTCTTTGACAATGCAGTGCTGCGGTAACTAGCGGTATAATACCTAATACTTATGTCTAACCAACTCCTTTTGATCACACCTTACTTAACCATAACTTAAGGCACTTATTGTTGCTTCTTTATAATCCTGGGCACCTACCTAGGATATATTTTATGCCAATTATTATTTAAAAGTCTTGGCTGATGTCATGCATTCTTAAAAATCTACCATCTACCTTAAATTAATACTTGAAAGCCATTCATTAGGCTTTGAATTATAATATTTTTCACATTGTAGTGTGGGCGAAGTGGTACAAGGATCTTTAGGCGCTCGAATGACGTTGACAATGACGTAATGAAAAAGCAATATAGCGACTTTAGTTCTGATTTTGGCCACGCGCCCGAAGATCCTTATACAGCTGTACCTGTGTCTGTACTTAGTTGTGTATGTTTTCTACTCAATCACATAATATCTACAACCATATTATGGAATATTTGGAATTTGGAATAAAATGATACCTACATTGAACGCATACTACACAGTAGATACATGCAAATAGGTAGGCTCATGTCTTTAAAAAAAAACTACTTTTACCAACAGTCAATGTCCAAATGCAAAAGGATCAAAAAGGACCTACTGGAAAGCGTGCGTTCACCTTTTACCTATATAGGATGATTTTACCGATACTTATACACGTGATTGTACCTATGTTCACAAACAACTTTCCCAAAGAAACACTTTTTTTTAAATACTTTTTTTTCACTTTTATCACAATAACACAATTACAGCCGTATAACATTCTCGCGAGCGCGCCTTTGACCTGTATACCTGTTAAGGTATACACGCTAAGTTAATTCACTCAGTGCTAAAAACGCGCAGGCGCGTCGAGCCGCTCTCGCTAAAAGTCCGAAAAACGAGCAGGACTTTTAGCGAGAGCGGCTCGACGCGCCTGCGCGTTTTAGCACTGAGTGGAATGCCAGTTTTAAATGTGCATGCAAAACCTTCATGCCAAACTTAAGAATTACTGTACAGTTTTGTCCTACAGATGTCCATGCATGAAAAAAAAACGTTTCATAGGGAAAGTTGTTTGTTATCATGAGTACAGACGCCAGCACATCAAGCTACTACAATCTGTCAAATTTCTTTGATAGATTTTCAACTTTATCTCTGAAGCATTAGGTTCAAGGTTGGTTCAAAAAATCTGACAGTTTCGGGTAGGTTGACCTGCTGGCGTCTGTACAATCACGTGTTTGTGTATCGGTCACTAATTACCAGTCGCCCTATATAACTTTGCTATGGATCAATAAATGCATTTTATAATTAAATAATTAAAATTATCTAGCTAACAATATAATTATGTAAACCCATATCGCCATTAAGTCTATACTTCAATTAAAATTATAAATTAAGGCAATTTGAAGTGTCTGCACAGCTGTGCTTCGCTTATTTTCATAAACAAGAAGCATTGTAGCATAAAATAAATAATAATATAAGAATAATAAACTTTACACAAGTTTAATAAATAAATTATAGCATCAGTCAGTATCTTCTGTAATTCTGATACACTGAGAGAATAATTTTTTGCTAGGAAAAAAGGAAAAATGACAGCAGAGTAGGCATTACTTGCGTAATAGAAATAATTAGTTAATTAGTCATGCTTTGAGTGTGTAGGAAGTACTACACGATATAAATTGAACTGTAATTTGCTGTATTGCTCAAGGGTTTCATTATTTTTTATGTAGGTACCTACTATGATACAGAAGAACAATTGATTTTACACTGATGAGTGATGACAAGTCTGGTAATCGGGTATCATTCCAAGGTCCGACTAACTTTTATTAGGTTTTCCGTTACATTTTCTCAGTAGCAATGCGGAGTTTTGCGACTGCTTGATGGCAATAGGCGCCCCCTATCACATCAATACATGGAACTTGGAACATAGCTGGCGAAAAGTGGGTGTTCAGCTACTTATAGGTAGGTACACCTCTAATCTATTAGGACATTCAAGCGTGATGTTTTGTGTTATAATTATGACTTATAGTTTAGTTAGTAGTTAGTTATGGTTTTCTCAGTTTTTAATGGCGAATCTAACCTATTTGTAACTGGGAGCATGCCTGCATGGTAGTGCACTGTCAAGTTTGTTGAAACCTAAGATAAAAAGGTTCACCGTAAATGTCCACATATATTGGTCCTATTGACTCCTAGAACATCATCTTCGTTGCACAGCACGAATTTGTCTGAAATTCTAAGAGCCGGTAAGGCACTTCATGGTTACTCCATTTAATAAATAAAAACATATACTTATATATGTTTAATTAATGTACAACGTTGTTCGCTTCGACATGATGTAAACACGTGTTGCCTCATTTTCCTTGGTGTTATACTAACTAGAACTTCATACCGCTACTGTTGGAACAAGTCATTCCAAGTTGGTTACGGCATTTCCGAATAATAAATCACCATAATTAAAATTGTCATTAACTGTTTTAACGTGTTTGCACAAGAATGTCGCTACGTAAGTACCTAGATGTTGGTTAACCGGACGATTTGACGCTTCTCTTCAATGTGAAGTAAGCTAGTATTCTGACGATGACAAGTTCCACTCCTAGGATTGTAATGTCTGTCCAGTAGTTGTCAGGTTCTAGGCTGAACTCGATGATCACTGCTTTGGGATGTCTGGAAACAAAAAATTACCTATCATAAGACGCTGTGTGATGTTATACATGACGGATGAAGGGTGACCAAAGAGACAAAAGTCAGGCTCATAAAAAACAATTGCCAGCACTGAATAAAGTGTGTGATGAAGATCTCTCTCAGGGTCAGAAAATGATCTGCGTATAGCTGTGTGACCAGCGATCACTTTGAAAGTCTTTAGGGTCTACCCCAGCAGTGCGCATGTAGTAGGTATTTAAGTATATCAGCTGCTGCTGAAGCCAGTGGGGATCCTTCTCAGGTATGGAGAGTGGGAGACCCTGCCAGGAGTCTATCTCTTTCCTCATATTTGTTATTTTTGAGTCATTCCCGTCGCTTAAACCAGACTCCTATAAAATAGATTCCCTACAAATCCTTTTCTGGTAGAAGCTCTCACCTCAAATGGCAGTACGTCATAGTGTCCGGACAGAGCAGCGGCTGCCTGCCGCCGGAGTAGATGGAGAGCACGAGCGCCTCGAAGGCGTAGCGCAGGAACGACGCGTGCGACACGGCGCGCATGAGCGGCGACATGTGCGCCAGCAGGACCAGGTAGCCCGCGTACACTATCATGGCGCACGTCCACACTGCGCCCAGGAATGTGCCGTTCTGGGTTAAACCAACAAATAACAGTTACTATACGAAAATAATAGAGAAACTACAGAGTGTGGCTACAAAAAAACGCGATGGTCGATAGTCTTGATATTACCTAGGTTCAAACATAAAGTACCTCCCACAGTAGACCGCATGTCAGTGGTAACAAAACCACTATAAGCTGGGCCTTTCAGTCTAATGGAATTCCGTAGATATAGGCTAAGCCAGCTTATACTCCAAGTGTTACCACGGACTTGCGGTCCTATACCACTAAAATCATACGCATAAGCAGGATACATAAATCTAAAAAGTTGAGAGGAATTTTCGAAAAATTTCGTTACAGCTAAATTAGACCAATTTTAATTTTCCATAAAAAAAGAAATTTACAATTATCTTTTTTTATCAAAAAAAGACATTTTCAATTATCTTTTTTTATTAAAAAAAGACATTTTCATCTATCTTTTTTTATTAAAAAAAGACATTTTCAATTATCTTTTTTTATTAAAACACATTTAGAAAATTCCTCTCTCAACTTTTAAGACCTAAGTATGTATCCTGCTTATGCGTATGAAGTTTCATTAAAATTGGTTCAATCATTTCGAAAAAAAAGTTGTTTGGGAAAACCATGTCCAGCAGTAAACTTTTTTCAACAGATTATCACAAAGATATGTAATATCGAAAAAAGTCTTATTGATAATATGCTGGTAGACGTCCGTTTAATGATGTTCATTCATGCCATATCCATAGTTATAGTTAAATTAAGAAAAAAAACATTGAATCTACTTTCGATCTCCATAATTATTGTTTTGTTTACTTCAGTCATGTTTTGTGCGTCGTATGCCACGTGTAAAATCAAACACAAACATCTGGGAACAAACTGCAGGTTACAACATACAAACGACAACAGTTCAAGACATGAGTACGAGCCACCAAGGAGATAACACGATCGATGATTCAAATGGGTTCACTAGATCCAACCTCTATTACGTAAGTCCCACCATTAAGACTCTAATTAGGTCATTCATTATAGTAATGAGCTGTTTAATTAATAACATGTAGTTGAAAAGCGGATGTTTATTACTTGGAAATTACTAAAGCCATCATGTTTTCCGTTTTTGATGGTAGGTAATAATCACAAGATCTAAAGGAAACAGGTATAGCCGAGGCTAAAGGAAATGATAAAAGAACATTGAAGCCTTCCGGTGCCCTATTCAATGTTATTTAACATAAGATCAGGTCAGGTTAGCCTTGAATTTTCTACCTTTTTGGGATCAAAATCAGCTACAATTTACTAGATGCGACCTTCCAATATTATGTAGGGCATAGAATGGAACCTTGTGGTACTCTAGTGTTTTCGTTCACTACAAGGTCCCATTCTTAACCTTTCTTTTTCCAAATATTCCATCAATTTCAAGAGTTGAATTAAATCATTATTTACAGAATTGCGACTCCATCGTGTTTTAGATGTTCCACAAGGTACCATTCCATGCTCTTTTTTTTCCAAACATTATGTCAACTTAAAAAGCTGTTTCTAATCAGTACGTACAACAGGGTTAAAGCAGGTCCCGATGACATTGCCCATGGCCTCGGCCAGCAGAGCGACGTTGGCAAGTGTGATGACGAACATGCTAAACCGGAGCGGCTCCACTGGCTGACCGGATAGGAAGTATGACGGCACTGAGTACACGAAACTGTAGATTACCTGTTAATTAGAAAAAAAAAGAGTTTTAAGATCTATTGTCCTGCTAAAGTTGAAATCCAAATTATTGGTCCTTAGATACGGTAAAGTATTATTAAGTTTTGATTACAGTGTAGCCAGACAAAAGCATAGCTGATGCACGCTTTTAATGGAATAACTCTTTCTATTTTTTGTATTTATTTATTTTATATCGTAGAAAACAATTAACTAGGGATTGAGTAATTAACTCTGGTTACTAGTTAATGGCGAGTATGTTGTAGATTGATGACATCGCTATTATCAATATGAGTATCGATGGTTGAAATTTCAATTAATGTCGTTTATTTGAATTTCCACTATCCATTTACTACAATTTTAATTATAAGAGCCCATATTCAAATAACAAGACACATAACATAATTCTTAAAGTCATTAGAAAAATATAATTCTTAGGAAATACCAATTGTAGTGGGTAACTCTATGTATCGAAACTTTTGGTCGTGTTTTCCCGGCGCAAACTATATATAATAAAAAAAGACATAACAAAATTAAATGTTTTATCTTAATATGTTTGTTCATTTGTCAGCCAATTAAAACTTTTTATAAAATACTTGTACAACTTTTTATAAAACCAAATAAGTAGACGCATTACTAGTAAGTAATTTTTTTGCGTGTTAAAGTTATAACCTTAGTTAACCACCGTATCACATGGCCTTCACACATGAGTACATACTCTGTGACATTTTCTATTACGATACACGTGTTCTGTTCACGAGCTCGTTATCTTCACAAATACGGCACACTCTGATTTAATTACAGTAGTTTACCTGCATATGCTTGCAGGTTAGCGGTGACGAGCAGTTAATTATGTTTTAATTATAGATCAAAGGTATAGTCAGGGAAATGTAGATTGCCACATACTTAGTTTGCAGTGCTATTTATAGAAAACTAGTTATTTATTGCATGCGACTGTCGTTGACAGTTGTGTTTTAAACATTTTAGTGCAAATAAGTTGCCGATTTGCTTAGATAGTGTGGCCGTGTCATCGTGTGGCATAAGAGAGTAATATGGGTAGCTTTTAGGGTCCATTGCCGTTTTTCCTGCTTTGAGGATTGGGGAGAGCTTTTGGGCTTTTTTTTCGGTTGGGAAATCATCATATGACTCCTCCCGCTTTGGGTGAAGCGGAAGGGAGTGTCAGACTTGTACTGACTAAAACCCATCCATGTTCCTTGCTTACCCTTTGTGTTTCAGGGCCGCGGTATCTTTTTCGAACTGTCCCGCAGCCCTGGCAGGCATCGGCCTTTGCGGGCCCCTCCCTGTTTGCTGACATCTCTTTGAGTCGCGCGTGGAACACGAACGCGCCGTCAAGACGGCCTGTCATCATAACACGGACGGACGGCAAGCTAGCCCATTACTCACCGTCCACAGGTCCGCGTCTACGGTGGCCGGAAGCCACCACATGACCCCCGACGCCCGAGGCGTCTCCCGCGGCGGCTGGGACGTGAGGTTCTCTCCCTCTCACGCTCCGCCACATCCTTCGCTAGCATGACTGCTTCGCAGAAGGAGGTGACGGCGTCCAATTCCCTCACGCTCCGGAACATGGATTGAACCAGGGCCGGACGCGATAAGTCACCGCCACCGAAGAGCTTTGAGCTTGGCTTTAGATTTCTTTCAAGGCTTGGATTTCGTGTTGCTATCCCTATTCGGTATGGCTGAGTTTTGGTTAAAGCGAATATACACAAATTAAAGAATGAAATAAAAACTAAAGACACTTTAAAAAAAAATGTGGTAATTAAACGTTTACCTGCAGCGGCATGCCTGTGACTAGTAACGCTGCGTAGTAAGTCTTCAGATTGTACCAGTTGTTGAAATTCTCCTTCTTCAATACTGACATTTCGGTGGGTACTAAAACAGAGAAAACGTCATGAGTAAACCACTTTTTTTGTATGAGCAAATTTTTTTTAGCAGATTTCCGCGAATTTCGTAGTAAAGACGACAAAATTCGTGCCCGCTTAGACAACATTAACTATTATTTTTTAATAATCAGAATATTATCATTATCGTGTATATGCTACATAATGACTACATTTACTTAATAATATGGACAGTCTGTTATTATATAAAATGCATAAAAACTGGTTTGATTTATGCATCTTTTTTTTTACTAACTGTTGCACGCGACCTTCGTTCGCTTGAAATTATTATTAAAAAATCCCCATTATTATAGGCACTTCCATGTTTGAATCGAATTTTGTTACCAATTTCAAGGTTTTTTTTTTTTTGCACGGAACCGTAATTATTTATCTAAAATAAAAGTAAGCCTAAGTTATTCCTTGTTACATCAGCTATCTGCCAGTGTAAGTCCCGTCAAAATTGGTCCAGGCATTTCTGAGATTAACCGGAACAAACAAACAGACAGACAGACAAAAATTGAAAAAAAATATGCACTTAGTAAAAAGCGGTTATTTTAGTATTACAAACAGACACTCCAATTTTATTTATCTGTATATATGTGTGTATGTATTTATGTATGTAAAGAGTGTATAGATTACAGACAGTGTTTTAAATGAGCAGGTATTATGCAAGAGGTACTAAAAGCTTTTTATAGGAAGTCATTTGAAAAGTTTAATCAACTCGGACGCATGTACATACTTTCATTACATCTTTAATTAAGTACGTCTACGTACCTACATAGGTCATAATACTCTTAATCACTTGCGTGAAGTTAGAAATAAAAGACGAATTTTTAATTGGTGACAAAATATGACCTTTTTTGAAGTGAGTCTTTTTTGCTTTTCAAATACCACACTAACACACCCACACCACCACACCACACTAATATATGACTGGTCTTTGCAATATTTATATAAATATATATATTTAATTATCTAGCCAAAAATACTGCTTTACTATTTGCGTCATTACGAAACAGGCTATTGTCTAGACGTCAAGCTATACATCGGACAGTTATACCTAAACCTAAAATATTTTTGTAAATCTATTCATAAGATTTTTTTATAAGCAGCTGAATAGACCTTATCCATCGTTTTCCATCAGGCGAGATCGAGGTCAAGAACAGGCCCATCTTGTAATAAAAAAATAAATAAACAAAAAAGAAATATTAGGTAAATTATGCTTCTTGACGCAAACTGAGAAAAATCTATTTTTCTATTGTTTTTGTTAAAGAGATACACAAAAACCGAACACGTTGGTACAACGAAAAAAAGCTAAAATGGATAGATGTGATCAAGTATTGTGTAGATGAACTGTAGCGTTCAGCTACGAAAAACCATCGCAAAACATAATAATGATAGTGTAGGTGGATACTTAGGTATACGTAATCGGCGGTGGTTGTACTTTGAAGGAAGTGTAAGTTTTTGCTTAAGATTTACAAAAATAAAAACTCGTAGTAACCATTCGATAAAAAACACTTAAGCTGCACCGCGTTCAAGTGTTAGTTAAAAAAAAAAGTATATAAGGTACCTTGACATGGTATGGTAAGCTAACAACATTCTGACCGACCGGCAGAAACCTGGCCCTGACCAATTGTATCGGCCGGGACCGGTTGATGGAGCTAAAGCCCGGATCATATACTGTCTTAGGAATACCTTGACCCTATATTGTTGGTATAATACAAACGAACGATAAGCCTGTCAACCATCTGATTGGTTTTGACTCACGTTTTGAAAGTCCTTAACATTTATCATTATTTATATGCATTTTCACTTTTATGCATAATCACGGTGGTACACACGGCAATACGTGTGCATCAAGTTATAATTTTCCAGTAAATCGTGGCCTCGCTTTGTATAGCTTTCCCGTACAATGAGAGATCCGCATAAACTGGTTTTGTATAGTTTGATTGGTCGTCGTTCGTACAGTCGTTGACGTGAATGTGAAAATGTCATTTTATAAAACTGTCAAAGAATGGTAGTTGTGATTTGTAAGTGATTTGTTTAACAATTCTTCTTTCTTTTTCGGGTGGTTAATGTCTAACCTGGTGTCAGAGTTCTTATGCCGCCCATGGGCCTCTGACTTGGCTTTATATGCTGACGAGAAATATCTCTCAGAATTATACAATGACCACATGAATGCTAAAAATCAGAGGTTCGAGACATGGGTTCGAACTTGAGACCTATGACTTGGCAGTCCTATGGTCACACACACTAAGCTATCACTGCTCTTAAGAGGGCTATCACATTTTTTCTTGTATTTGAGCGTTTTACTCGATTTTCGATGTGTGATTATGGTTTACATATGGCCACAAAATTAAAAAAAAATATGCCCGAGAAAGATTGATTATTTTTCTCGGGAATGTTTTAAACAAATATTTCAATTTGTTTACGTACATGAATAAAAACCTTGTCTCTGCAAAGGACGTTTCATAAAATCCTACTTTTGGGCATCTTTGATGCTTTGTTACATAAAAGATATAATAATATTATATAATATAAAAATGTCCATGGTACAATTGAGTGGTGTACTTTGGAATGCTTTAATTAATTTTTTATGTTTCATACAGAAATACACCAAAAAGAAATCCGTAAAACGGAAAGATACTGACCTTTTTTCGTCCGAAATGATATTTTTTATCTATGAAGATATAATCCAAATTCAAAGAAAAAAAATTAATAAGTAAGGTTCCTATCTTACCTTGCTTGAAAAAAATAATTAGACCATTTTAAAGTAAAATACTACTTGAAAACAATTGTTTTATGCAATGCTAAAAATCAATATAAATCTCGGAAGGGGCTGTCCTTAGCTTGTTTGGTCATTTTGGTTTGTTCCTGGAATCCGAGGCATAGCTGTTTGCATGTGTGCGTAGTATACCTCGATAGATGCACACTTGCGAATCCACTGCCGCATGCCTATACTGATTGACCTAAACTGAATTCTTTAATTTTGTGATAGCCCTCTTAACAATACAATTTGTTTAACAATATATTTAAAAAAAAAGTCGTTTCCCAGCAATCATTTTTGCGTAAAGTTACTTAATTTGATAAGAATAAGAATAAATATATTAAACAATTGTTACAAACATTTTCTTAACCTAACTTAGCGCTATGAATAACAGTAACAAAAAAAATAATTAAATCATTTTTAGAAAACAGGTCCCCAAACTAGGCTGCGCCTGTATCTTGGGGCCCGGAGTTGCGTTAACTTAAAATTAAAACACATAATTTATTGGTGTGCGTGTGATAGTAAACCTGTTTACAAAAATACAAAATTATATTACAATAATAAAAATGAATTCAATGTTTAATAAAGTCATGTGAGTGTGTGTGTGTGTGGTGTGTGCGTGTGTGTATATGTGCAGGTGTGTGTGTGCAGATGTGTGGGTTATTTACAGTTATTTTACTTATGTTTTATAATTTAATTAACTTAACATTTCTTCCGTCTCTTCTCTAATTTGATGTATGTACATAATGCTTGGTTGAAGGCTTCGTGAAGAGTCCAAGACCAAGGACAGGAAAGGCCATTGAAATATGTAGGAAATTCGAAGAAGGAAAATATAAATAAAATCTATCAAGATATTGTCGTTTCATGTAGTTGTGGTCAATGGATAGCAGCTAAGAACAAAAAAACCGGCCTAGTGCGAGTTAAAAAGTCACAGTTTGATTACAGGTGTCATTATTTGCTAATTGCGGTGAAATTATAGCCATTTTATGAGCAAGTGTGTTGAAAAATACATTTAAATTTAACTTAGATAATAAATAAGTTTTGTCATGTCGTAAATCGTGTTAAATCAGCTGGGCACGGGGGCGCTGGCGGGTCGCTGGTTTATAATCAGTTAAAATGACAGGAAGGTCGAGGTTAACACACGTCCATTGAGTTAATTATAGGTATTTGAGTGCGCAATCACATTTTCTTACTATCCGCATTAACGTCGTGAAATAATAACAACAATTAGTTGATAATTAATTTTACAGGGAATAATAAGCTGATGATCGTAATTAGTCGATATTCTTTGTTATCATTTTGCTTTGTTCTTGAGTGCATCTATAGACCTATCGTCGTTAAAGTTCTAACACCGTGTAAGTCAATTGCTAAATTTTTGGCGGTTTTCGCATTTTAATGCAGTATCCTAGAGAATCGGAAGACGCGTCGTTTCAGCTAATCAGAAACAAGCACGTCTCTATCTAATATAAAGTGAACACAAATTATATAAAATGGTGTAGTACCATTACCCACGTACTATAAATTAAAAGTTTGGTTTCCGCACTTAGTCCCTAAAGGTGGACCATTGTGCGTGAGCCATGGTGGCCGTTACTCCAACCCATTACCTACGTATTTTCAGTACAGTTTTTTCGCTCTCCTGTAAAGTTGCCATTTTTGCCTTACGCGGTGTTAGAACTTAAGCGACACTATGGCTTCTATCTTACGAAGAGATAGGTTATCAGTTAAGGTCGAAACAAGAATTTTTAAGATAGGCAATTAGTAAGGAATAGTAAAAAAACGGTGAAGGAAAACATCATGAGGAAACCGGCATGTCCTAGAACCAAAAATTCGAAGACATGTGACATATACCAATCCGCACTGGGCCTGCGTGGTGGATTATAGCCCATTCCCTCTCACACAGAGGAGGCCTGTGTCCCAGCAGTGGGAACATTACAGGCTGATGATGATGATGATGGAGGAATAGTAATAGTGAATTAGTAAGGAATAATTTAAAAAACAGATCTAAAGGTCACTTCGATATCGTGATAATAAATTTTGACTGTACGTACATACAATATCATTTAAAGTACCGCATAGATTTATTTGTTTCATGTCGAGAAATAATTTGAATCTTATTGATAACTCTGTAGGTTATCATCTTCAATAGAAATAAAATTATTGAACTGGTTTAATTATCTTTATTTCTTTCCTGCATGCCTAGCCTACCTACAGCAAATAAATTAATAGTTGTTAGGCATTCAAGATTATTATGCTCATCAAACAAAAAGTTAAAAAAACAACCGGCCAGAGTTGTTGATTTTTTATTGCATGGTTTTTTTTTCAACCCACAAAACTCGAAACTGCATAAATTATTCATCAACTAGGTATTTAAACACTCAGTTTATTTTACAGGTTGTGACAGTATGCCTATATGTATGTATGTAGAAAACAAGAGTTTTATATATGTACCTAAATTCTAAAATATTCACATTCCTACTTCTGTTTTGACGTGACAACGTGTAATAGATGAACGCCGGCTGCATGCACGAAAAAGTGTCCCGTCCCGTTACGCTCATGTACTCATGCGCCACTTTCGTAGTGTCAGATATTGACAAGCCTAGATTATTATTTTTAATCTACTGCTGGAGCTAGGAGGTTAGGTTGTATAGGTAATTTCTCTCTTCCACTCGACTTTATGACGTTGTCATGTTAAACTATCGTCCGTAAACCAACACAGACAACCAATTTTTTTAAATATTTTTTTTTGTGGTGAACATAGCTCTTAAAACTGAGAATTATGTTAAAATTTTGTCTACCTACTTAGCTCGTTCTTCGAACATTGTTTAAATATATGTAGTTGCAAATTAGGTGGCAGTATATCTATTTTTACCTCTTTATTTGACTGTACTTACAACGCTTGATTATGAGATCTAATATAGAGTGGTTACAGACAAGAAAATCATTTAAGTGTGTCCCATTAACAAATTTTAGAACCCAAAAAAAAAAAAAAATGGACGAAAGATAATAATCTGGGAACGGTGTAATGTAACCTGACTGCACTTCTTCAAAGTGCTGATCTACAAATTCAGAATCTGTGATTAGTCTGTAGCAAGGTGCTCGTGCAAATTCGCATACACGAAAATCACCGAAGTACACACCTTTTCTGGTTTAACTGGTGTCAGTAGCCTGATGTCAGATGAGCTTGCTTTTATAAGGATGTTACATCACATTACAGACAGGCTCGTAGACATTAAACAACGACAAAGACATCGGATACTGTCGTGGGATGGTCTTGGAGAAGGTCACAGCATGATAAAATAAGATTATACGAGGTAATCATCACTTTTGACTCTTTTATAAAGACAATCAGGTAGTGCAAGAAATAACTAGATGAGCTAGCCCTGACATCCGCACTTAGCCGTTGACCATTAAATCTAATTATCTACATACTTTGTTACTGGCTCGTTCCACATTATGAAAAGAGTTATAGCTTTGTAGGTACCTAATTGAATTTGTCTCATTGTTTTTACTAGTGATTTAATGTGCTTCTATTAGAATTATTTTAACCGATTTCTTATCAAGTATCCTATTGCAAGGCGTATAAATCAACGATAACGATTAGGGTTGACCGACAAGCCAATTTTTGTATTGGCCGCAAATTAGTGTTGGTAAAAAGGAGAATTTATTTCCGAAGAAATATAAGAATTCAATGTAATTACCGCGAACTAAGATAGTTCAGTAAAGTAAACTAACAGACGGAATTGCTTTGATTTTATCTACTGACCAAATATGGGTATACCTTCTGGTTGGTTGTGGTTAGTATGTTTTTTTAATAATAATGGGTAGGTACCTGGATATAGGGTCGCACTATGCGGGCCTCTTATTATTGAATGACCTCGACAAATAGGTACTAGTTTCATTTAATACCTGTCATATAAGCCCTTTTTATTGCGTGTGGAAATTCTCATTGCAACCCTCCACACTTGGGCGGATGACAAGGTCTGCCAGACTCTTTCTGGGGCATTTGCGTAGTTCGTCACAGGCGTTAATCCTATTAAATAAATTAAAAGGCTGGTAGACTTACTTTTAAGTACAGCAGGCATGAGCGACGTGTAGCAGAGGTAGACAGTGCTGACCAGCAGGAAGCTAAGATTGCTGAGGGTCTTGGAGCCATCGTTACCAGCTCGTTCGTAAAGCAACCCGAGGAGGACTCCGATGACCATGTGCATTAGCAATTTGAGGTGGGACACTGTCTGTGGATAAAATAGGTGTGTAAATATAGTGATTTTAAAGCCATTTAAAGTTGGTATGTTGGTCTTCAGGACCGAGATTAGATTCTTGGTCCTTAGGACCGAAGAACAATGGCAGCCACCCACCATACATTAATTTGGCTGAGATTAAATTCTAGCGTCTTTAAATGAAAAATATTGTTTAACTCGGCGTCAACTTCTGAATTAGTTAGTGCAAGATTTTTTTTAGTGCTGTACTGTAATGGTTATGTCTATTGTAATTCCAATTCGAGGAAGTAAAAAGGCAATAAATTAGTATTTTCTTTACCCAGTTATTCCAGCATGCAATGCCTTGTAAAAGGTAGGTAATCTCAGTGGAAATAAATACTCTTTGGTAGGCCTTACCTTAGGTATACAATTGGACAATTGGTATGTACAACAGGTCTGATACAGTCAGTCTTAGGTATTGAAACAATAGGATTATAATAGTATTCTGGGATTTTATAAATACTTGCTAACTTTCAGATAAAAAAGTACTTATTTATAAAGTCCTAGAATGTGTGTGAAATATATTGAGTAAGTTGATAAGAACCAATGAAACAAGTTTTATTTTTTACATTAATATTTATTCTTCGATATGCTCTCTTACAATAATTTCATCGAAAAATTCTGCATGGCTGCAATATTTTGCTGATGTCTGGCCCGTCCTAAGTACCAGTCTAGCGTCATTACATGAGCGCAACATCCTAATTACAACTAAGCAATAACAACCAATCAACAGTTGTCAAAACAAGTTATATTTTTTTTAATTTGGGATAATAGTCTTTTTGCCAGCCAATTGTAAGTAATTTATTTATTTTTACCTCCCTGCAAGGGACACTTCCAATTAGAAATAAACAGTATTATGAATTCGTTAACACTGTTTAATTACAACACCAAACTAATAAAAGTAATTATAAATCAATAATGCTGTACTTACTGTCACTTGGCAGAATAAATATAAAATGGCAACACTAAACCTCAATGAAAAAATCAAATAACGTTTCATTTTTTATCCGGCCATAACTAGTTAATGTGATAATTTGAAAAAAAGTAGAAAAATAATGGAACTGCGTTCGTATACATATAAGTCACTTTTAGACGCTGAAATTAAATTTAGCTAAATATCGCCATTGTTCTTTGTCTTTGTGACTGTCTTTTATTTCATGTTTGATAATCCCTTCATCATAAGATGATGAAGAGCCTAATCTACAGCGGTCCTTAATTAACTAACTAAACCTAGGTTAAATTCAAAATATGAAGAGTTTTTCCATGTACTATTGCGACAAAGGACTAGCACCAATCACAATAGTTTCTATGTTGCAGTGTAATATGTTAGGTACGTTTCGGTTTTAGACGTCTAGATATAGATAGACCTGGATACTAGTTACTTTACTGGACCCTACTGTTATTAACACTGTTTATGAATCTTCAACCTTGATGTCAACCGCGGCGATTGTGGCGTAACTAGGTGGAGAAAGGGGAGGTCTTTACCCAGCGGTGGGACAAGATGACCTGCGTTATTTACTTATGAATTTATTAAATATGAACTTTTCCAATAGATACTAATATAAATAATATTTCATTTAATAGTACCTCTCGCAAATATATTTCGCTTCATATTTTTAATCACTTTTATTGCATGATCGTAACGACTGTGTTATTCCGAGGGTTCCAATTAAAAGGTGTTTTATTCTAGAAATAATTATCAAGAAACTTGTTTAATTGACGATGTGACAGATGCTTAGACATTTTGAACTGATGTGGTTTCTGCACGTTTACCTCACGTGATTATAAAAAAGACTTAAGTATATAATTAATAGTGGAGTTTTTACCTACCCTTTTTGTGATAATGGGCTATGCTCCAAAAGGTTTTAATATATGTATTTAAAACAGGTCTTAATTAGGCGGAAATATCACGAGTGAGTCTGTTTCCGTCAAATTACGTCATTAAAATTATAATAATGTCGCGTCTTATTGTTAAAGTTTACATCATGACATTTAGACTTTACCGTGACTTGTCGGCTATTAAACAATCAATCAATCAAGTGAAACATTGTCACGAAGTGTCATATTTTCGTAAGACGAGGGTTCACATTTTAAGTTTACCTACAAGTACGTGCGGTATTACACTCAGATTGAACAACTCAGAAAAAAACAGCTATACATAAATGTATGGAGCAGCATTTCAGGGTAGGTTTCATTTACATTATTACTACGTACTAGTAAGTCCTCCGTATATCCTAAATTGTTAAGTGAAAACTTATCATACAATTCAGTATAGCACTTAACCTCAACTCAAGTCAACGAGCCATCGCAGATTTATTCATTCCTGTACCCATTTAACTATTTCTCAACGATTTATTAGCATAATTTATCTTTAAGGCAATTTATTTATGTCATTGTTTGAATAATCATTATTTCATCGCCTCTATTGCAAATAATGAATAACATACTCTTAGTTTCCATACCACGATATGAAACTGCAAAGGTCCCATGAATTATTTCTATACTTAGAGCTATTTAGTACTGAAGTTTCGTAATGATTGAGGGTATTCCTCAAAGCGCAGCTGTTTTTAAACGCAACCAACTAAGCGCAACCAAATTATTCCTCGAAGCGCAACCGTTAGTTGCGCTCACAAATCCAAATTGTGCAAATGGTTGCGCTTCGAGGAATACCCCAATGATTGTTGCCGACATATTTAAACAGCAGGTATGTTTATTTGTGTTACCTATATGTTAGCACTTAGCAGGATATGCACGTGAGCAAATATACCATAAACACAACGCAAATATATAGAACGAGGTAACGTTACGAAAAGTTAACACACGGATAAAAGGCACTTGCGACACTACTCAACAGGAAAAGGGTCCATAAGATGGGCTATAGGTAGGATATTATAATAAAAGATCATCATTTATGGGCTGTGTCTAGGATCTGAGTTAAGACATAGTTAAAGAAATTTTTCGTACAGATGCGAAACTGCATATCACGATTAATCTACGTTTTTTATCGGTAATTTCCTTCAGTATTGGGGCCTGTTTTTGGTCCTTTTTAGGCAATTAATATTGTAACGGGTTTATGTAATGCCGCCAGCAGGTGCTACAAAAAGGTTAAAACACTCACCAGAAAATAGAAATGACCAGTTATGCTTCTAATCAAATTTTGGTTTCACTATTAAGGATAGGTACTAGGCCTAAAAATAATTAAAGATCTCACTTACCCAGTCTCTATACTGCTGCATTATACACCGTTTGAACAGTTTCCCGAATTTGTACAATTCATGAGGTGGATTGATGATGATGGAGGTTTTGCCAAGGGATATCACTTCGCCCAGCCTTTCGGGGACCGGCAGAATTGCAGGTTTCTCTACCCATTCGTGGTTCGTACATTTCTCTGCCAGGAACTCGTTGAATTTTCCGTATTCGCCGGTCGCTATTTCTAAAACTGAAGAAATATTTTGGCTAGGGAGGAGGTGAAGTATGGAAGAAGAAGACATTTGCATCGACCCTAGCTAAATTGCGATCAGGGATAATGATGATGATTACGACAACGAATTGAATCACATTTAATTTTTTTATTTAATAAAGTGATTAAGTATCGGTAATTACTAGGATGGTAATTAAACATACGTACAAAAGCGAACCGAACTTAACTAGGTAACTGTATAATGTTTATGAACATTATATAAAAGCATGAATATTGTCCGTAACCTGTTTAACACGTTATATTGCGGTCTTAATTGGACAATTTCCGTTTTCATAAACGGTACCAGTTTATGAAGTAAATTCGCTCTATTCAAATCTTTTGTCAGTTTAAAAATACTTTTTTATTAGTGGATAGTTTCTTATTAGGTTTCATCAAAAGTAACCGGAAGATGGGTAAAAGAACATTTTATACTATCTATATCTATCTAATGCTTAAACGAGCAATTCTTGAATTTATACAGGGTGTTTAAGAAATTGCGTGCCATAGCTTAAGGGTAGGTTCAGTATCGATAAAGGAACCCAGGAAAAATAAAAAAACGGTATTGATTTTGAAGGAAATAAGCATGCTTAAGTAGGAAGAAGAAATACTAGGAATAACTCTAGGAAATTATTAAAATAAAAACTTATTTTAAGCATATTTTAAACAACTCTAAACGATTGCTATTTAATTAGGTTCATCTTATGATAATTATCGTTTTATTTTTTACGGGTTCCTTTATTGATACTGAACTTACCCTGAAGCATCAGCAACTTATCATCTGAATCTCGGAAACGGCTCCAACGATTTCATGAAATTTAGCATGCAGGGGGTTTCGGGGGTTAAAAATGGATTTAGCTAGGTTTCATTTTTAGAAAACGTCAAAAAAACTCCAAGCAAAGCTCGTTCATCCAGGTACAAGTCCTTATTTCAGCTATGTTGTGCAATCCAGTATGATTTATTGATTATGTAATTTATTAATATTTATTTAAATAATTGTTTATACACAACTTTTTTTGACGAGGTTGTAATCTTTTAATATTGGTAGTACACAATGTACACCTGTCAGTTACAATCGATTTAAATGAATTAAAGTAACAATGTAACCTATAAAATAACAATGGTTAAATGAACAGTTTACATAATAATTAACATGTAAACGAGTCGTTCAAAATGATTGATGAACTACTCATTCAGTGATTTAACGCTCATTGAGTTCACAATAAGTTATGTGAGGTGTGAATCGAGCATACGTAATGATTTCAAATACAACATAGTAGATATAAAAACTTGATAAAAACGTGCTTTTACGATTTTAAACATACATAACACGTAGTTATGATAAAATTTCGGAACTTAGGCGCCGTACACACTATTACGCCTGAAGAATAATATTTAGGTGCCGTGAGATAGTAAATGCGAACAGTTTTTGTTTGTTTTGTTTCAAAACCATGGAATCTTTTGTCATTAAAAAATATCAAATAACCAACCACTGACCGAAACGAATAAGTTTTGCATAACTTTATATTATAAGGCGATGAAGGATCCTAATTAATTTTGTGAAGTATGTCAATTCATCAAATCAATAGAATATGAGTCATTATGTATGCAAATATTATTCATCAGAATAATAAAGTTTATTTACTTTTAAATTTGATACCAAGGCCTGATTGTACTTTTAATCCAATTGGGGTCATAGGCTTTAAATAAGCTTTATTAATACATATTTCCAAATAAAAAAAACTGATTTGTATACCCCAACTCTGAATTTGAATTAACAGCCTGCCGATGATCGTAGTGTTAAGACATAAATCCTTATTTATTTTCGGTAAGCAGGTAGGTAAGCCATTACTTATACTGAAGCATGATGATATCCAATCCATTTGCAAGAATTTAAATGCTTTAAAGGACCAGTTACATTTTCATCTAAGTTTTTTTTTTCTGTGCCCCTCGTACTTGGAAACTCGTCAAACGCTTGCCCACAACCCGCGACGTCTCTTTGTAAGAGCTCGACGGCTTTAAACGCGACTGGGGTTCGATTCCCGTGTCGGGCAAAGTGTTATTGGGTTTTTCCATCAGGAATTCTTCAGTAGTAGCTACGCTTTGTAATAGGGGGTCCTATTACATGGGATTTAAACATAACTGGCGAAATGGTAATGGAAATAGGTACACCTCTGCCTTATTCTTCGGGAAACAGCCGTGATTTTATGTTAATCATATTGTAAATCTTTCTTATGTACAGTTAATATACTTACAGTAGTCAGCTGGATTGTGGTACATGGGGCACTGAAGACCAACGGATGCTAGGTAAGGCACTGTGTTCTCGCTCGAACCGTGATATATGCAGAAACCTTCTGCGAGCATGTACACCTACGATAAACAAAAAATTAAGTAAATAAGAAAGTAAAATAATAGTCTTTATACGCTATTGTATACGGATTCTATAAATTGTCATCGTGTACTACAATGTCTTTTTTGATGAATAAATTACATTATATTATAATCAATGACTACATGTAAATATTTACCTATATATCAGAAATCGTATTTCATAACCTGTTAGTTCATTTTTTCTGTTTTATTTTGTCATAAAATTTTCGATGGACCTTTTTATTTTATACCGAATCTAGTTTTATTAGTGTCATTCTTTTTGATAAAGTCAAAATAAGTAATCGTTTTGGGCTAAAGCGGTTGTATAAATTTTGCTTGATTTTTTCTATTTAGGTACTAAGATCATAATATACCTAAAAATTTAAGGCTTTATTTTTCAACATCTAAGTTTTTCTTGTTATACGAGTAGACCTGATGTTGAGAATCAAATCTGTATTTAAAATTCAGAATTTTAAATAACACAGGATAGTAATAAATGCACAAAAAAAAACACGATCGACAAATAAATTAACTTAATATACAAAACGACAAACAATATAAATATTCGTTTTAATCTTTTCACTGTTTCCCTATTCGTAAGCATGAAAAAATAATTATGATGGACGGCTTATAGCTATCTGAGTATCTGTCGATAATAGTGCGAATTTTGTAGATACTCAAGACCAAGATGAGTAGGAGGAAAATACTACCAAGTATTTCAAATGCTTTAAAACTTCTTGTAATAATAATTTATTCTTCTTTCAGTTGCACGTTAAGTAAAGACAGTATAGGTACCTATTTATAAAATCTAGGAAAGGTCACCAGCACTTTAGCTCAATGATAATAATAGCTTAAATTGAATATTAATATACCGATAACCTTTACAATTATGTTACAACTCGCCTTGTGAATAACATACAACCTTTTATGTAAACAGTATCCTTTGACAACTGAGCAAAAAAATCCTCATTGTTTGACATTTTGGTAAATGAAATAGGAAGTTGCCACTGTCGGAAGGAGCCTTGAATCTACAGGTCGTGAACCTATGGGTAACTAATTAAGTTGTATTTTTTTTTGGTTCGAGTTCAAAGTTGGAATGGGGGTTATTGCGTTCGCCATCGAGATTCGTTTGTCTTTTTTTTCTTTATGACGAACCGGTTATGTGTTATGTAAGTGCGTATAGTATTGTGTGGTACTTAGGGCTCCCACACAAATCTGCGACATCGTGTCGTGAACTCGTGATGCTGTAACATGCAGCACGACGCGATTTCGTGCGTCAAAGCTTTGGCTCGCTTTGGCTCAGGTGACCATACCTTCGACGATAGTCAACCGTACTGGACGTGTTTTTAGAAGTCGTGTCATGGATCTCATGAAGAGTGCTGCACTGCTGTTATTGTTAAATAGATATAGAAAAAGAAGATTTTGGGTTCATCCACTTATTACGATTATGAACCCTGATGAGAACTATTTTACTCGAAAATAAACGTTTTGAAAACAGAGGGAGATAATTTTTTATTAGTATTTTAGAATGTGCATATCTTCATTTTTTGAAGTTTGTTATCACCTTGTCTACAAAAACGATCGTACAACAGAAGAATTCCTGTGCTTGGTGAAAATGATGTCACCAAGTGTGACGTAATGTCGCAGAAATGCACGACGCGAGTCATGCTACAAGTAATTGCAGCGTGCCGTGCATTCCTGCGTCACGACACGATATCGCAGATCTTTGTGGGAGCCCTTACATACCTATGTTTCATTGAAGAGCATTTTCCGAGATCATGATAAAGATCGGTTTAAATATCTGCCGTATTACCTGTGCTAATAAGAACGTTTACTTATAGAGCCGTCAAAATAAAAGGCAGGTAGCTGCTAAAAAAATGTTGCGTACTTGATAACAATGACTGTGTGTACAGCATCCTCGTGTTAGTGGTCAATTTTTTTGTTGCCGTTAAATAAACATTTTACAGAAGTGCTAAATTATTCAGTTCTAAAACAATTACATAACCGTTTTGCCAATTTGTGTTTCGAGTTTGGTTTACTACGCTATTTATAACATAAACTTTAATTACCTGTTATTTTCAACGAAGTTGTTTATAAAATAACGTGCTATTTTTGGTAAAAACAAGGCTTTACGAATGCGGAAATCGTAGCACACGTAGTACGTACGACGGCTGATCAAGCTATACTATACAACAGCAGTTTATGCGGATCTCTCATTGTATAGAAAATATATACAAAGCGAGGCCACGTTATACTGGAAATGTAAAGCTTTTGATGTGCTGCCGTGTGTACGTGTTAGGGCAAAAGATGTATTGGCCCTTTGGGGGCGTTTTTTTTCCCCGCTTGGTGAAATGTTGTGAGATTTGACTTGGCCTCCCCACCTCTCTAATCTCACTTAATTAATGGATACCCCCTTTCCATGATTAAAAGGACCAATCAATGTTTTATTAACTGTTTATTTGAATGTTTTTTTGCATGTCACTTTAAAATTGTAAATACTGGTGCCGATTCCCTTGTTCACAAACTAAACTAAATTTAAGTTGAGTGTTAGTTGTTGACTTAACATCTTTTTCTTTCTATTTCATTATGAAAAGGACTGAAGATGAATATTTGTTTAGTCCTGTCAGTCAGCACATGACGTAATTTGATGTAATTTTAGTAGTCAACTTTTTAATCACGTCTAAACTTGTGTCAGGCGCTGGTTAATTTGACAGGACTAAACTAAAATTCCTTCTCATAGAGAGGAGGCCTGTGTCCCAGCAGTGGGAACATTATAGGCTGATGATGATGATGATGATGATGAAACTAAAATTTATCTTCTGTCCTTTATTCTTGTTATAGTGTACAAGTACGTTATTGAAAATGCCTTGAATTGTAATAATTTAGATACATGAGAGGTTAATTATAGCAAAGTACGTACATACTGTAAATGTATTTATTTAATAAGCCTTAAAAAAAATCTTACCTGGTCAAACATGAGGTAGATAGATGCTGGTGGTTGATGAATGGTGCAAACTATCGTGCGTCCATTTCGTGCCAAGGCTTTGAGCATATCCATGCACTGAGCTGACGTTCTACTGTCCAGACCACTGCACAAAAATGTTAAAAAACATGTTAATTATTAAATAATAAAAACATAGCGACTCTACCAATTCTATAAAAGTTTGTTATGAGTAGCAATAATAACTGTCGGTATACTGAATCTATTAAAGATTTATTATCAGGAAATATTATTATTTAATATTAATTGTCAGGTAAAATAAATATTATTTCCTTTCCTCTCGCAGGTCTGCTGTAAGAAATTTCTTATGAAATAAGCAGTACCTTTGTGCTCTTCTATGTCAATTGAATTGTCCTGTTAAGTATTGTGTGTGTACATAAATAAATAAATGAATATTTTACAAGCTTACCTACACTATAATAATAGATTTTTACAAATAGGTGCTGTAAGCTATTTTTTGTCACGTTTTTCCTGAAATTGCATGAGTAGTCTTATTTCCTGTGACAACTGGGGTTTGTGAAAGGAGTTTTAAATTAGTATTGTTGAAGTACCTAAGCATAAAGGGTGTAAAAAGACTCTTAACGAAGCCGAAAGGCACTTGTTCTCCCCATTATAGCGATCTTTTTTTTTTCTAGACCATATCTTTTAGTTTCGGAGATATTGGGGGCCAAAGATCCAACTTTTTTTTTATAATTACACGTTTTTAATGTATATTTTTTTACATAAGACACTTTCACTACCCCCGTTCTATTGAATCCATCCATCAGCAAATATTTTGAATGCGTTACATTGAGTCCTACCATAAAACGTAATTTTTCACCCCAAACAAAAAAATTGTTTCGTAAAGGACGGCTTTCTGAATCAAGCCTTTGATCGAGTTGCCTAACGAGAGCCTCCTCAGGTGTTGGTCGAGGCTCTTGGCAGGTAAACCAGGGGCTGATACGACTATCGGCACAATGATTGCTGAGTCCACATACCACATGTCGACAACCTCACGAGCCAAGTCAAGATACTTGATTTGCTTATCTTTGTCAGTTTTTACTAGGTTCTCGTCATGCGGGACCGTTATGTCAACAATCATTGCGCACCGCTCTGATCGATCCACCACGACTATATCAGGCTTACTAGCTATGTACAATAGTCCTGTCAATGGTGATGGATTGATACTAATACAGTGTGATATTGCCATTTCCGAGAACTGAGTCGGGCACATACCTATAGTACGGCAATACCGATTCCACAAGGCAGTATTTTAGAGCAAGTTGCTGATGGATAATCCTGGCTACATGGTTGTGTCTATGCAAGTACACTCCGTTAGCCAGACGAGAACACCTAGAGATATTGTGACGGATTGATTCGCCTGGACGGTGGCATGCCCGACATATGTCAACCGTGCCGTCCTTCACAATAAATCTCCGGTAGTTATTCGTCATCATAACTTCATCCATAATTGCATAGACAAAGCCTTCGGTTTCTCCAAAAAGCGAAAAAGCGTCCGTGAAGCTCTTTACTCTGCCATACCTCCCTACGTCATTAGTGTCCTGTCAAGCACTACAGGTTTGCGCCAGTTCTCTCGCGATTGTGAAGAGTCTTAGCGTTTGAAAAACCTCAACCCCCACACTTTATGTATTTCATTATTATATAGACATTTATTTAATTCAATAATACAATTTCAGTGGGATTATCTGTTTAATGACTGCATGACTATGATCAATAATTAATTTAAATAAAATATGGAAATTTATTTTATATTTGCACGCCGAAATTAAAGGCAGAGTAAGTGAACAATTTTGTATATTTTACCAACCTTGTAGCTTATTTATGCAAATAAATGGTTTTTTATTTATTTTTTGAATCTAGTTTTGCTGATGAATACCTACACTTTTCGTAAAATAGAACGAAGTGAAGAAGCGAAAGAAATAGAGGAGGAATTTGCCAAAGTTGGGCAAAGAGACCGGGTTGTCGGTTTTTAGATAATACACTCATCATCAGCCTATAGCATTCCACTGCTGGATATAGGCCTCCTTAATCGCACGCCACTCAACTCGATAATCTTCAATAAATTGTCGTTCCTCTATAATTAAAAAAAAACCGCCATAAATATACAAAAAAGTCGCCGAATGGCACATGCGAGTTTTTAGGCAAAACATCGTGAATAACACAAACAACTTTAAATGTGTATATCTCAAAACTGCTATTTTCGTGTTAAGACAGTTTTTTAGAGGACGTGCCATGTAAAAATTTTATGCCAGAATAAAGGCTTATAATATTATATAATATAAGCTTTTATTCTGACACAGAACTTTTGGGGTTACTTTAACATAATTAAACACAATAACATGATGATGATGATGAATATAATTTGACAATTAAGAAGCGCGTAAGGTAAATAAATTGTCTCATATATTTACATTTAAATGTTCTATGTAGATTAGTAACAGTTGTCACCAGCGGAGAATAATAAGATAAGAAAATAGGGGGCGAGACTATTGCCATCAACCTGAGACAAATCCAGACTCCGTGGTTGCTACTGAGATCATTCTGGTGCCAGAATATGCATGTAAATATGCACTCAAAAAAGGGCAAAGTATGCACAGATGCACAATCAATGATATATTTTTTTTAATTTTCTTTTCTATACTTATTAAGTTATTATTACCTATATATGTATATTATTATCAGTCGTAATTCTTGTAACAACTTGTTACTTACTTCTGTCACTTCATCATCTGCCTAGCCTTTTCCCAACTATGTTGGGGTCGGCTTCCAGTTTAACCGGATGCAGCTGAATACCAGTATTTTACATGGAGCGACTGCCTATCTGACCTCCACAACCCAGTTAGTACTGGGTAATACGATACTTCTTGGTAAGACTGGTTGTCAGACTTTTTTGGCCACTGACTACCTGTAACGACTGTCAAAGATGTGCAAATGACAGCCGGGACCAACGGCTTAACGTGCTTTCCAAGGCACGGAGGAAACTCGGTATGTAATGGGAGGTCACCCATCCACAGACCAACCTAGGCAAGCAGGGCTTAACCTAAAGATCGACCCGAGCGGCAGTTACTATTTTGTCACTTAATATGTTATAATTTGATGGGTAAAAATGACCTCCCTACGTTACTGGATACTTCTTGAAAGGCGCCATTTCTGTAAAAGCCTCTTCAGGCATGGTTTTAGCGGTGCCATTGATTGTTCGTTAGCTTTCTTTATCTCTATAACATCCGGATTTTTATATAAAATATCGTTATACGACCAATTTACCAACTAAAAGCACTATTGATGAACAACTACTAAAATATGCAATAACGCGATAAAAATAGCATAGCATAGCATCGTTATACGACCAATTTACCAACTAAAAGCACTATTGATGAACAACTACTAAAATATGCAATAACGCGATAAAAATAGCATAGCATAGCATTTGAATGAACAATTATGCAAATGCATTTAAATCGCTGTCTAGTCATTATACATTTAGGATAACCTGACAATGTCAAGAACTGGTGTTTCTTCATCGTTAAATTAAGATTCTAATGAGATGAACCTCGTTTTCAGGAGTGTCACACAGATGTGATTGATAGCGGCCACGCGCGACGTTCTACAAAACTGAACTTAAACATATATTATATACATTACATGAATTAACCAGTTAAGGCAAAGTGTTTTTAGTTTAGGAGTCTGGATGATTGCCCTGTTGTAGTAACAGGCTCGATCACTATTACCTGAGACCTGGTGAAATGCAGGTGTACTAATAGATACACTTGTGCTTAAAACTTTGGGAATAACAGGCGTGATATTTTGTTATAATTATGACTTACGTGGTAGGTTCGTCCAGAAATAGCACCGGAGGGTTGTCAATCAGTTCCACTGCTATTGATAGTCGTTTCTTTTGTCCCCCAGAGAGATTTGAGCACCTCGTGTTTTCTGTTCCGGACAGCCCTAGCGTGAAAAGTATTTCAGCTATCTAGGATACAACAAATTTACATAGTGATTAAATATTCTGAATAGATTATTATATCTAGATTATTTTTAAACTTGTTTCCAGGAATCACATTGGCTTTAATATGCCCGTGCCTAGCCTGTTTTATACCTACCTGTATTCAGCTGCATCCGATTGGACTGGAAGTCGACCCCAACATAGATCGGGAAAAGGCTAGGCAGATCATGACTGGCATATTTGAACAAATGTGCTTCCAGCCCAGTTTGCAGTCGCTCCATGTAAAATACAGGCATTTTAGCGAGCAACTGCCTATTTGACCTCCACAACTCAGTACTGGGTAGTAAGATACCCCTTGGTAAGTATTAATGCAGAGATAAGTGGCAAAGTGTTTCGTATTTCTACGTCTTTCTACAAGATCAACATAAAATTTAATGAAGCTTATGTAAGTTCTAAACATTAATGACTGTTTCACACGTTAGCGCTTATATAAAGTCACTTTATTTAGGTGTTCTGGATTTTCATCGAAAAACAATTACCCACTTATACCCGAAAATGTACGTACTATTCGAACTGAGTAGACTGTCATAAATTCGAGAACACATTTTTAAGTTATGTAAAAAGCAAACTATTTCAAAAAACTAGTTAGCTAGTTTGTTGTGTGGATTTTAGTTTTAGCAATAGTGACAGAGTTCAAAATTCTGCCTTGACCCCAACAACCTGAATGTGTAGTCTATTTAATTAAAACTGTATAAATAAACATTTTAAAATATTAGGTACAATGCCATCGGCCTGTGCACCCGCGTGCTTTCGTCAAACAAAGACAGAATTAACTTTGAACTTTGTTTCTTAAATAACGTCACAATAAAAAAAAAACTAGTCGGTTTTTAGACAATTTAGTATCTGACATTGATATTTTTCAACTATCTGTAGGTAATAAGTTAACAACATTAGTTTGCTAGGGCAGAATTTGGTTGGCGCATTTGGGAAGTTGCTTAATTTATGCCTAAATATAATATGTATGTAGTCCAATGTGATAACGTAGGCTAAAATGATATTTATTATTTATTCCTACTAATTTTTTTATTGTTTGATGTTTAATCAATATTTACATTATATACAGACTACAAAAATAATGCTAGAAAAGGGAAGACTAAAAGTAATTACCTACATATTTACAATTACAAAAATAGGACAATTAGGCGTCAAAGTACTCCTCCGCATCGCTGTCATCCGGAAACGTGCCCAGAAGACTGGCAGCATTGCCACGTTGAATGGCAATGCTAATTCTTTGGCCAAAGAAATAGCCAGCCCTCTGGTTACACACACGACACTTTGCGTGTGGTCGTCGGCGGGATATTTACTTAAAAAGGCGACACGCACTCGGGCCCCATGGCCCCAGCGTTTCGACCCCAAACGGCTCAAAACTGTAATTACCAATAAGGTTACAGTATTTGCGCCGCTTGAGGATCTCAGCAGCACAGCAGCAGGGCCCGCAAAGCCCGCGGTGCTTGCAACGTGGGATGGCGCAAGGATGTCGACACAGGTTGCGTCCCACACCAAAGGCCTACCCACCTTCCAAGGCACCAACGTCATGCCGTCTGGTCTCTTGCCATCGTCACGTACCAAGCCGTTTGGTTCTAAAACCGCTGGCACACCGGCGCTGGCAAGAGCTCGACGAATAACGTCGTTAAATTATTAGATTTAGTACAGCATAAGCCATTAACACTAAATTAAATAATCCTTTTATTCGGTCTTCTCACAAAACCTCAAACATTCTACCATTATCGTCTTCCATTCATCAGCAAACAAGTCCAATCCTGGATTGGTCTCCACGAGCGCGTTGAGCATCGTAAGCATACGCGGTATAGGGGAGGTGGATCGAGCTACAGTGCGACAAAATGGGACATTAAACAATTTATGCTTTCTAGAGCGATTATGATTATTTGGAACAAAGAGTTGACACAACTCCGCATGTAAATCCGAGGCGTCGGTATAACCATGTATAATTTTACACGCTGTAGTTATTTGGTCTACAGAACGCCTAACTTTAAGGGAGTTAAAAATTTAAACATCCTAAGATAAACCTAGTAGGATACATGTATGGATAATATCCAAACACATGTTTGTACAGGTATCTGAGAAAAGCTTTTTGTACTTTTTCCAGCATGAGTGTATAGGTAACCTCGTGAGGATTCCATACACCAGCGCTGGTTTCGAGCTTGCAGCGAACTAAAGCGTTGAACAAGAGCCTGATAACTGCCTGGTTCTTAAAACCTTGGCAGTTTCGTAAAACAAAACCTAAGCGTCTGAAAGATTTTTTAGCCAAGCTTATAATGTGTGTATGAAAGGTCAGTTTGCTATCAAACAGTAGACCGAGGATATATTAATCAAAGACAGAAACTATTAAAATATATTAATCAAAGACATATTAATCAAAGACAGAAACTATTAAAATGGGTGTAAAAAGAGTCTTTACGAACCCTTTTGACTTCGTTCCGTTCTTTCGTTTCGTGGTATGGTCCAGTTCAAAATACCAAAAGGTCATTATTTTTATAAAGGTCATTTTTCTTTAATTTGGAACTTTCTCATCTAATATCTTCGTAACTACAGAGAAGGTTCCGTAGTATGGTCCAGTTCAAAATGACCTTTTAGTTATTAAATTTTTCGCAAGTAAAATTCACAATCCATCAGTCCGATAATAGAAAAATCCCTAGAATTTAATATCCCACTTTACCCCGCATTTGTGGACTACTCGAAAGCATTCGATAGTATTACGCACTCTGCCATCTTTAAAGCTCTTAACAATCTTACCAGCTGTACAGCGGCCATAAAATTAGAACGGATAGGTCCACAATTTAGAATCCTAAAAGGAGTCAAACAAGGTGACCCGCTATCTCCTATAAGCTGTTTAGTTCTAAAGTTCTAAAGCCTTCTTCTAGGGTACTGGTACCCTAGAAGAAGTCTTTAGAACTTTGGCGACCGCCTGGGAAGAGACAGGTATCTGTCTCAGTGAGGCGAGGTTGACAAATCTACGTTTCGCTGATGACATTGTACTTTTCTCTTCATCTGCTGCGCATCTGGAGAAAATGCTTCAAGAACTCAGCAAAGCAAGCCTTGAGGTTGGACTGAAGATGAACATGTCAAGGACTAAGCTCATGACCAACAGCTCACCTAACTAACAACGTGCACTTTAACGGGTGTAGGGACTACAGGCAGCAATGTGCTAATGCTGCAAATGGTAATATTCCCCCGCGCATATGGTTTAGCCGGCAGTCGTTTGCGCCGCGCCGAAACGGTAACTTGTGTAACACTGTATTAACCCTGTAACGTGAATATCAATAGAAATGTTGAGGTCATAGGTGGTTGTAGTGAGGAGAGTAAATAAAATGCACAAGTCCGTAAACCAGTCTATTGATATTCACTTGGCGAGGAGGCCATGTCTGCCGGATACCGGCACAGCTGTGGGCCCGAATATCTCAAGACTGGAGCCCTGAGACAGCTAGACGGGGTCGCGGCAGACCGAGTAGAAGATGGCGGGACGTCTTGGATGGCTTCCTCGCCAATTGGCGAAGAAGAAGCACACCATCGTGAGAAGCGGAAGAAATGGGGGGAGGCCTTTGCTCAGGAGTGGGAAAATATGAGCTAACCAAAAAAAATAAATACAAGTTTTTAATGTTATAACTTTACTATGAATACCTAGTAGTAACACGTCGTAAATAATATAAATTGTCACTCTGTGACCATTTTATGAATTTTAACGTGATTCATATTATTATCCTAAAGCGGCCATTTGAGGCCCCCCGCACAATGGTGATTTGTCACCCAAAATAAGGTTTTTGCAATATTTTTTGCGTAAAGTTACTTAGTTTGATGGACAGAATGATTGGTTGACGGCTTTACACCTTGTATGCAGTAATGATGACGAAACGTTAATATTAAACTTGCTTATAAAAAAGGCAGGGACAGGTCGCTAGTGCTACTGATATATTATAATACTACTACTATTTTCAGACTCACCACACTAAGCTTCAGTTTGTCAGTAAGGGTGTCTCCTAATTTCATGTCGGCAGCGAACTTCATAAGCTCAGCCACAGTGAACAGCGGGTTTAATCTGTCATCCTGTAGGATGTAGCACGATTTTCTTCTGTAGGCCTTCAGTGAACTCATTGAATTGTTAGATCCAAATTCACAAACGGTGTCGCCCGCTCGTATGCTGCCCGTAACGCCTCGTGTTCTGAAAAAATGATATTTTTATAAAAAGTACTTAGTATATGTATATATGTATGTGCGGGTGTAAGAGACATTGATGCGCAACATGTTACCATGAATTCAGCACATGTATGGTGTAGGTTCTTTATTGATTAATTAATGTATTTAAAAAAACATCTTCTGCTTCATACATATAGCCTTATATTTAATTGTAATTATATTTAATTTGTGTGTGGCCAAGGAGTCTTCCCGGACCTTATGAAATACAGCAAGGTAATAGTACCTGTTTTCAAATCCGGTGACAGAAAAGACACCAATAACTATAGACCCGAATCCGTGTTGCTGGTTTTCAGCAAGGTCTTAGAAAAGGTCAAATCAAATGCTCAACCATTTTAACACCAAAAAAATCTTACATGAGAAACAGTATGGTTTCACCAAAGGACGCTGTATAGAACTGTTACCTTATGAAAACATATATTTACTGCGTGGGAAGAGGCACAAGATGCCATTGGAATCTTCTGTGACCTCTCGAAAACATTTCATTACGTAAACCACGGCCTCAATGGAGTCCGCATATACCATCTCTTGCAGGTCTTGTTTAAGAAAATTAACACCATGACAGTTCCTTGTCAATACCTCTATGAAAACATAGAGGTATTGACAAGTTACAAAAAATCTGCATTTATTTAATAAGACTGGTGTCTGTCACCTCTTTTACTAGATACTAGAAACAGGGGCCAACTAGTACTGCCAGGTTTCAGGCTAGCTAAAGCAGACTCATCTTTCATGGGGTATTGTTTAAAATGTTACAATAAAATACCTTCCCACATTCTACAACTAAATGAGACGAACATCTTGTATAAAGCGTACACTATATAGGCAAGCGCATTATAAGTTGAGGGATTACATTGATGATAAAAATGATTGGCTTAATACTGGTCCTGCTCCACAATCATAGGGGCAAACTAATTGATTACCATGTGAAATTATTGTGGAAGCTGCAGAAGATTGTAAAAATATCTTTCCATTGTATAGAGTCAATTTATTAGTATTATATAATTGCGTAGCACGTATGTGAGTACTATGTGCCTTAAAGCTACCATTTACATTTAGTTATCTTTCATTGACCGAATTTGCCCCGGTGGCTGTGCTCTGTGCCCAGTGTCTCGCTGATGGTGGCGGGTGTGTCGGGTCATTTAGCTATCTTTAATATGGTTGAGCTCAATGAGGCTGATCCGTTCATGAACGGGCGCTGCCAGTTGGGACTGGATACCTTAGCTCCCACGGTTTATTTTAACTACTTAGTTTTAAATTGTTGATCTTTTACTCTGGACGCTCTTAATTTGCACGTCTATCTACATCGTTCTTTGTATGTATGTATAATCTCAACATGAATGATGTAACCAAGATCTTGTAAAAATATTTTGATTGAAAAGAGTGTCCATGGAGTTTTTTGCCCATTCTTCTTCATAGAGATCTACGCTTTGGAGTGGGCAACTAATGGAACTGTAGTTCCACAAGTTATGCTTTGTGTCTGTGACTGTAGCTTCGCCTTCTTTGTTTTTTTTTTTTGACATTCGAAAGTACTTGCTAAGGTCTAATTTAAATAAATGCTTTGAGTTAAAAAAATAGCTAAACGATAAAAATTATAGAACAGCCGTTTTTTGTCACATGATGCATATCTCGGTCCCGTGTATGTTTACTGTTAAATTCAAATTCAAATTCTTTGTTAAGTAATACATCCAAGTTAGGATTTTATTTTGTTTCAGCGTGAGTACCGTAAAGTTAAAGTTCATTGCCCTTTTAACTACCGGTTATGTTAAAATTCATTGTCATTTTTTATCAAAGATACCAGATGGTTAATCTTTTAAGAATAATCTTTATATTAAGTACGAAGATATCTATGAGCAAAGTGACCCGAAAGTCCCATTTAGCAGCAAAGAGTAACACGACCAGCCCAGAACTAGAAGAAAATGCTGGGTCGAACTCAACTCTTTCGATAAAACTTAGTCACAAACAGCTATGGAATGCGTGAAGGGAGGCTGCAGTGGGAGAAGAATGAATTATAATAATAATTAAGGTACTAAGAAAACACTACTTACGAAAACCCGGTCAGTGCGTTCATTAGCGAAGATTTTCCCGCGCCAGAAGGACCCATGATGGCGGTCAACTCGCCAGATTTGAACAATCCAGAAACACTCTTTAGGATCGTCTTCTTCTCTAGAACAATAGGCTTAAATTATACATGTGTGCGTGTAGTTCAATTTAGCAATATATGTAGTTACAAGAAATATATTTGAGATGACAGATAAGTACCAAAAATCATTCTAGCTCTGGCGTACTATAAAATTTGGTCCTTTTTTATATGTTTTGACATTTTGGCTTACTGAAGCTCTGGACTTCCTCACTACTGGAGCAGTTGACGCTTCTGCTCTTTTATGAGCTATGGAAAACTTGTCTTTAAGAATTTCAGCCTTTTATTTTAAAGTACCGATGCATTTCAGCTGCTGAGATAACAGGCGGAATTCATAAAACAATTGAGTCTTTCATTCATAAGAACAGTGTAACACATTTTATTTTCCATTAATATTAATGCGCCAATCGAACAACTTATTTTAAAACATTCCTTTGACGTCAATCAAAACTCGTTCAAGTTCCAAAATAGATAATAAATATGTACATATATAAAAAGATCACTATTTAAAATAAGCGTCGCTAGGATGTTGTTTTTCTAACGCTACGATGTTGTTAAACCAACCTTATAGTCATAATAAATTCTCTTTAGGAATTTTCCGTATTTTTAATTTAGTTATTTAATTGTGTTTTAATTACACTGAAAAAAAAAAGTTTTGCATCTGAGTCTATCAAGCACAATTATCACAACTACTACTTTTTTTTAGATTGAGATTTGAAACGGGATCTTGTTTGGGGTTATCACAAGTCAAAAAAGAGTCAGTTGTGTCAATCAAGCATTTTGATTACTTCAATAAAGATTGTCTCTTTTTTAACTCTTCTACAAAGATGTCATGTTAAGGGTAATCAAGAAACTTGTTTGAGCGTTCAATCATTTGAACTAGTATTGCTGCAATCATGTCGTGATGATCAACTTAAGATTTTGATTAATCTAAACAAGATATCGTCAATCAAGCTAAAAAGTCACTTGATTGGCGTGCATTTTTTTCAGTGTAACTGGACACCGAAGTTTTTATATTCTGTATTCATTCAGTGTCAAAGAGGCCATGTTACCTAAAGTTGCACAGTTAACCAGTTGAGCCTATGTGGATATACGGTCAAAGATACTGATATACACGTATGTAGGAACACAGCAACAATTACATTGACATAAAATCAAATTAATTCGTTAATGGAGGTTTACAATAGGAGGTTATAATATGTTATAATATGATATATGATGACATCTAATGTTTTCTGAGGAAAACATTTTCAGTAGGTTTTTGCAATGTTTATAAATGGTTGATTAATATTCTGATCATGCCCCTTAAAAGATGATAGATAAAATCTAAAGTCTCTTGATGCTGTTGATGTGTCCTAACGTTTCTTTTTCATAGCGTTTTTTATTTTGACCTGATCATAAAATAGAAGCCAGCAGTGGGTGAAGTCGGGCTGTGGATGATAATGATGATGAATCATAAAATAAATCTCCGGGAAACTATAAAATGATTATAGATAACCACCGCAATTACGTCAATGGTCAAAATCTAATCTACTATTACGTTGAGTTAGTTAGGTATGTTCTTATGGAATATAATTTTGTTCCTCAATTAAACCTTCAAAAATGACATTGAAATGTGACAGTCTAATTGCGAGGCTCACCAGTTTTTTTGTCAAAGAATATTTTGTACTGTTTTTATATAACATCACGCCTGTAATCCCCGAAGGGTTAGGCAGAGGTGTACCCATTAGTACACTCATTTCGCCTGTATGTTTGAGTCCCATGTAATAGGGGCTGCTACTAAGAAATTCCCTATAGCACTGCCCGACCGGGAATCGAAGCCAGGACCTCATGCTCAGTAGTTGCGGTAGCGAGCACTAGACCAACGAGGCAGTCAGTAGTGTTTTAATGTAAATTAATTAAAAGATACCACTAATTCCATATGAATGATTACTAGGCCTGTTGTTAACGAAACAAGAGAGCAAAGTAAATATACCACTTCCATGTCAGCAGTCTAGGTGGACAAAGCAGAAAAAGGTCCGTTTAAACGTAAGTATGTACAGACGCCAGCACATCAAGCTACTTACAATCTGTCAAATTTCTTTAATAGATTTTCAACTTTATCGCATTTGGTTCAAGGTTGGTTGGGAAAATCTGAGAGTTTCGGGTAGCTTACTGTACTGTACCTGCGGGCGTTTGTGCCTAAACTAACCTGAAGATTAAGATCAGAAAATATCTTGACAACCAGTTGGGTTTTGTAATTACTTTAATAATAAATTGGTTATTTAACGTTAATTGGTCGTTAATACTGGATTTTATATGGCGAATTAACTTTGTTAGTCATTTTTACCAATCAGCGATTAGTCAGATAGTTAAGCTGTCACGTTTAATAACACGGCTGTAATAAATGCTATATCTTCATCATATATAAAACGTGTAACGGAAAGGGTATATACTAGACTCTTAACGAAGCCGAAAGACACTTGTTCACCCCGTTATTGCGATAATTTTTTTGTTCTAGACCATATCTGAGAACCGTCTAGTTACGGAGATATTGGAGGTCAAAGTTTCAACTTTACACAAGTTTAAAAACAAATACAAGGTTTCAATGTTGTAACTTTACTTTAAATACTTTCACGACCCCCGTACTATTCAATGCATTGAGCTCACCACCACCAGTACAATATTTTGAGTGCGTAACATTGAGTTTAACTGTAAAACGTGATTTTTCACCCCAAAAAAATAGTTATTTCCCAGCAATAATTTTTGCGTACGGTTATGAGTTTGATGTACAGAATGCTTGGTTGACGGCTTCGGGAAGGGTTCGTTTACACCCTGTATATCAAGTTAGCCCTCAAATCTTGTAAGCCTTATCTTAAAAATGAAGTTTATTAAGACTTTTACCTACCACTAATAAAAAGATTTCAGAAAATGGCGTTGAAACCTGTTTGTATGACACTGTCGTTTCCCGATTCTACATCGTCAAATAATCTACTAACTCACTTTTCATTAACTCTCATTTTTTTCATTGAGACAGCTGTTTTGTCTAAATACCAAAATCAAATGTACGAAATTCTTTGTTTTGTTACATTATCAAGTATTCATGATAGAAACCCATTAGATCTTATTATAAGAATACCTGCTATAGTTGCGTGACATTTATTTCGACATAAGCGAACTTATTAAAGTACTTATCATCATTTATCATTGGAGAATAATAGAGGTATTATTTTCCTGCAATCAGATAATAATTTGCGGAAACGCGAGGATGTTTTTTTGTGATGAATGATGATCAAAGTAGTCATTGTTAGTCATATTTTTGTGAATAATGCAATTACTAAGTGCTACGGATACAACGGAAGTCAAAGATTTAGTACTAAATAGCCTTTCACGCAAAAACTAATACTTAATGGGTTTAGATGAAAGACACATAGATAGTTTATAACCTGGATTTACATATAGGATACTTTGTATCCCGGTAGTATGATCTCGTGGGACAGTTACCCTAGGTTCATAAACATACTTCTGCACAGCTGAAGGTTCTCAGAGCTGGCTCTGGTCTCCTGGTATAATACCACGTGGGCCCAGTGCGGGTTGGTGAATTGAATTGTCGGCACAGTTGGCGTAGTGGCTGAGCGATGCGTGCCTGCTGCGCTTTGTGTCGCGGGTTCGATCCCCGTACGGAACAGTCGACGTAGACGTAGACGGAGTATAAATGCTTGTAAACGCACGATACTGGAGAAATTCTTAGTGTGGTGTACAATTAAAAACAAAAATGTACAATTAAATAAAAGCCTGCCTCGATTGAAGTAAAATATCAGAATCTGTAGGGGTATTAAGTACATATATGGCACAACTGTGAAAATAATGTTCCGAAAAATAAACCTTACTAAATAAAAAATTGATTCTAGTACGGTTCATTTTTCGGGATTTTCCTCAAAGCACAACTATTTTTGAGCACAACCAACTAAGCGCAACTAAATTATTCCTCGAAGCGCAACCATTTGAACAATTTGAATGTGAGCACAACTAATGGTTGCGCTTTGAGTAATAATTTAGTTGCACTTAGTTGGTTACCCCCATTTTTCTGGATCCTTTTATCTTATGACGGCGGAATATATTTCTGGCAGTAAGTCAACAGGTTTTAGTAGTATTGTTCTGGTTATTTATTTGTTCGTAGATACTTAACCAGCTTGTACTAAGTCCTACGAAATGAGCACGACTAGCGGTACTAAACGAAGTCAATGAACATTGATGCTGTTATAATAATAAAAATAATGTCCTCGCCAATAAAAATCTGAGGTGATTTGAATAACGATTATATTATATTTGTTTTTTAGCACTGTCCTTTCCTTATAGGATAAAAACTAACAAGTTTTGATTGTTTACATCAAAAGAGTACTAATATGATTTTAATTGCGTCCGATCAGGCTATTAAGCTGTGTTGACCTACATAAAAAAGATAATAATTATCATCTCTTGTTTGTTCATCACATATGCTTTTGGTTCTGATTCATTTTCTTTTTTTTTGTTTTCTTTTTGTTTCTGTTCTACGAACTTTTCAATTAATGCAAAATGTGAAAATATTTTTTTTTAATTTTTTTGTTCTATTTGTAGTCTGTAGGTATATAATGCACATATACATTATATACATACTAAATAAAAATAGAATAAAAATAAAACAAAAAACGTTTTCTTTTTAAAGTTATGTTATTAGATCCTTTTCCTTTCGTAATTCGGTATAAAAAGATAATGGACTAGAAAACGTTTGTTTCCGTTTTAATCTCACAAGCCAATTATAATAATTGATAGCCTGTCCAGTTGACACTGACTCATTTCAAAGTGTCTCTAGGCCAAAGTCGTCGTCGTGGGTAGGTTCCCGATCAAACAAATTGTTCATGTTACACTGCATTATACTTTATAACTTATAATAATGCGTAGTTGCGTGCGGTTGATCATAGTTGTTACAGCTATCACTGGTATTGCGTACTTGATAATGACACACTAACAGTGACTGACTTACCCACTTCGAAGGAGTTCAAGTGCGTAAAGTGCGTACAGATAGCAAATGGTTTGCAAACAAAGTTTGATATCATAATACAAAAAGATGAGTTTGTTTTTAAATTGACGTATGAAACGTTGGTAACTTGCGCATTGTACTAGATTATATTTCACGCAAATATACGCTTACGACTTCTCCCGCTTTGGGCGGAGCGGAAGGGAGTGTCAGACTTGTACTGACTCACCCTTCCATCCATGATCCTTTCTTGCCCTTTGTGTTCCAGGGCCGCGGTATCTCTTTCGAAGAGTCCCGCACAGCCCTGGCCTACTCCTTAATAAGCCCTCTGACTAGATTACATAAAGCATGTATTATGGAGCAATTCGTTATTGTGCAAAGGAAACCACAAAACTCAATTATAAATGTTAAGAAATGTCTCATTTCAATTCAGTTTGGATTTGCTTTCAGGAGTAGTTTCGCTTTTAGGATAATGTTTGGGGTTATTTAAAATTAGTGAACGATTCGCCCTTATATTGCACGAGTGCAACATAATAATGTGGCAACATGTCGAAACATAGAGATTTCTAAGCTATATCAAACTAAAATAATAATGAGTATTACTTAAAAACCTTTTAGAATTATATCCCAACAAACTATACACTAGATTTTATCTTCTAAAATTTAGAAAATAAATAAATTTACTTAATTACTTAGCAAGTAAACATACAATATTATTAAGGGATGTATTTATTAGCACATTAAAAATAATTTATCACACTTTAAAATGTGTCGCTTTGAGGTGAACGCGCACCTGACCGCGCCGCACTCGCCGCACGCGCCGCAGTCATCGCATTTTATAAATCTTTATATATACGAAATAGTATACGGCATCGTGCACCTATCCGCGCCGAACCATCCGCATTTTCTTAAAATCCTGTAGGTATACTGATTCCACAAGTTCGCGCGGATGACGTCATGAAATTCGGCGCGTTCGATGCGTGCGGCGAGTGCGGTGCGTGCGGCGAGTGCGGCACGGGCGCGCTTGCGCCGGGGATGATGTCATCCGTGTTCATTAAATGATGGATGCGATTCGCCGCTTGCGGTGGGTGCGGCGCGTGCGGCGCGGACGGCGCGGCGCGTGCTGCGCGTGCGGCGCGTGAGGCGCGTACGATGTGGACAAGCACGCGAGGCTATGAGGAAATGCGATGACTGCGGCGAGTGAGGCGCGGACAGGTGCGCGTTCACCTACAAACTATAAAAAAAAAATGGTTTGCACGTGTCAAAATCCAACTCCGAAACCAGTTAGTTGGTAAAAATGTAGTATGGTTGGTAGCAGGAGGGGCTGGGAGGGAGGGGAGGTACCGATTCTCATCTAGCACCACTCCTATGAAAAGGCAACGCACCGTTCTTGAGAAAAAACAATTATTGTAACCAAAATTAAAAACACTATAGTCGCTTAAAAAGCGTTGTCGACTTCTGTCTGCAGAGTTTAAAGGAACCTAACTAACCTTACCGAGTCGGGGTGCTCCAAATCCAGAGCTCGCTTTACTCCCTGTTGCATCCTATGCTCTCCTAGTATCATTGTCATCCATTATTTTTATATACATGACATCACGCCTGTAATCCCCAAAGGGGATCCCACATTTCGCCAGTTATGTTTTAAGTCCCTTGTAATAGGGGGCGAGCATATTGCCATCAACCGGGCACAAATCCAGACTCCGGGTCTGCTACTGAGAAATTCCTGATGGAAAAACCCAATAACATTTTGCCCGACCTGGGAATCGAACCCAGGACCTCATGCTCGGCAGTCGCGCTCGCGACTACTAGACCAACGAGGCAGTCATTATTTTAATAGTTCATTCAATTAAAGTAGGAGTAAATGATGCCGTGACGTCTGACAGGGGAGAATGGAAGAACAAAACGTGTTGAGCCGACCCCAAATAGAATGGGATAAGGGCAGTAAGATGATGATGATTCAATTAATTTTAAAGCTAAACATTTTAAAGTGTGAAACATTATTTTTAATCTGCAGCATTTACATGAGATTATGAGGAATCTCATTATTAAACTGTGGGAAATATTTAGTTGCAATAAAACTGTTATTCAGCAGTAGATGGATTTTAAGAAATACCTACCTAGGCAAGTACTTATTTCATATTCGCTCAAGTAAAAGTTCATGTAGGTACCTTATGCATCGATTTTAAGGAAATTTTAATTCACTGACTCGTTTGTCGAGTGGTCGCAAGTGCGACTGCTGATCATGAGGCCCTGGGTCCGTTTCCTGGGTGGGCAAAGTGTTATTGGGTTTTCCATTAGGAATTTCTCGGAGTCTGGATTTGTGCCCGGCCGGTAGCAATAGTACCTCGTATTAAATGGGACTTAAAACATAGCTGGTGAAATGTGGGGGTAATATTCACACCCCTGCCAAACCTTTCGGGGATTACAGGCGTGATGTTATGTTATGTTGTACTGCATAATAAATTATAGAGTTTGCATTAATTTGCTAAGCAATGACGGTACAGCGAACTAAATGCTCATATAACATCTCTCGAGTGTACATAGGTCTCTACGAAAACTAGTTAGGCCACTTGTCAGGTTATAGGTATTAGTAATTGCGTAACGTTTCTTTGTCATAATTTCTTAGCAGAGACGTAAGGAAAACTGAAAGGCAAAAAGACGTTCTCTTTTTGAAACGTAGGAAGCAGAATTATGCGCAAACACGCTGTTTCCTGGAAATAAGTATTACATGGATTTCATTGTTTTTACTAGCTGTGTCCCGCGACCTTCGTTCGCGTGAAATTATTATTAAAAATCCCCTTTATTATAAGCACTTCCCTATTTGAATCGCATTTTGTTACCAATTTCAAGGGTTTTTTTTTTCTTTGCATGGAACCCTAATTATTTATATAAAATATAAGTAGCCTAAGTTACTCCTTGTTACTTCAGCTATCTGCCAGTGAAAGTCCCGTCAAAATCGGTCCAGCCATTTCAGAGATAAGTTGGAACAAACAGACAGACAGACAAATATTGTAAAAAAAATTGTGTTGGTATATGTACCGTGTATACATCCATATGCACTTAGTAAAAAGCTGTTATTTTAATATTACAAACAGACACTCCAATTTTATTTTTATGTATGTATATGTATGTATGTATGTACTACAGATTTACAGATTTGATTGTAAGTTTAAATTGTAAGTTGTTTGTTTTTGTTATTTTTAATGTGGACTCATACTACTAACAAAACTATTGATGAGAAGCTTGCTTAATTCTCTTAGCCAATATATGCATAGGTAATATTTTTCAATGTCCGAAGTAATATTTAAATAAACTTCTGCAGACAATGTTCAGCAAAACTTTATAAGGATGTGAAGGTCATCTTCAATTAACCTATATTTTCATCACGGAAAAATAGTCTGCTAAGTGGAAGTAATTCTACATTTAATTATACGTTTATTACAAGAACGTAGAAATAAATGTATCTAGAATGGAAACTTTTTGTAGAAACAGTACCTACTGTTAGCGACGCTAAATAATATTAACATAAACGTCGGTGATGTAGCTAGACTAGTTTGTATAAGGTAAGGACAGGATGTAAGTGTGTGTGTAATGTATTTTTCGACTGTCTGACTGCCTTTTGACCGCCACGTCAATAACGAAAATCTGTGTTCTCTACGCCAAGCAACTGTAAAAAAGGTGTATTTTCGACGTGCCATGCCGTCCATGGAGTCGTGAGCACTTTTTGATTTGACGTCCATAGACGTCTGTGGCGGTCAAAGCCCTAAGTTGGTGATACAGCCTATAGAGAGCCAGCACATCATCTGCCCAGCAAAGAACTAGAAACGAGGCGGCTACTGAGAAATTCCTTATGAAAAACTTACGCTTAGTACGCACGACGGCAAATCATACTATAAAAACCAGTTCGTGCGGATCTCAAGTGGTACAAGAAATCCATACAAAGCAAGGCCATGTTATACTGGAAATGTATAGCAGATGTGCTGCCGTGTGTCCTAGTTGTGCTTGCAGTCACTTATAGTTCGAAGAGGCATTCACATACATGTATTTCAGAGGTTTTAGCAATTTGTTTCTTTTCTCGTAAAGCCCTAAGTTGGTGATACAGCCTATAGAGAGCCAGCACATCATCTGCCCAGCAAAGAACTAGAAACGAGGCGGCTACTGAGAAATTCCTTATGAAAAACTTACGCTTAGTACGCACGACGGCAAATCATACTATAAAAACCAGTTCGTGCGGATCTCAAGTGGTACAAGAAATCCATACAAAGCAAGGCCATGTTATACTGGAAATGTATAGCAGATGTGCTGCCGTGTGTCCTAGTTGTGCTTGCAGTCACTTATAGTTCGAAGAGGCATTCACATACATGTATTTCAGAGGTTTTAGCAATTTGTTTCTTTTCTCGTAAAGCCCTAAGTTGGTGATACAGCCTATAGAGAGCCAGCACATCATCTGCCCAGCAAAGAACTAGAAACGAGGCGGCTACTGAGAAATTCCTTATGAAAAACTTACGCTTAGTACGCACGACGGCAAATCATACTATAAAAACCAGTTCGTGCGGATCTCAAGTGGTACAAGAAATCCATACAAAGCAAGGCCATGTTATACTGGAAATGTATAGCAGATGTGCTGCCGTGTGTCCTAGTTGTGCTTGCAGTCACTTATAGTTCGAAGAGGCATTCACATACATGTATTTCAGAGGTTTTAGCAATTTGTTTCTTTTCTCGTAAAGCCCTAAGTTGGTGATACAGCCTATAGAGAGCCAGCACATCATCTGCCCAGCAAAGAACTAGAAACGAGGCGGCTACTGAGAAATTCCTTATGAAAAACTTACGCTTAGTACGCACGACGGCAAATCATACTATAAAAACCAGTTCGTGCGGATCTCAAGTGGTACAAGAAATCCATACAAAGCAAGGCCATGTTATACTGGAAATGTATAGCAGATGTGCTGCCGTGTGTCCTAGTTGTGCTTGCAGTCACTTATAGTTCGAAGAGGCATTCACATACATGTATTTCAGAGGTTTTAGCAATTTGTTACTTTTCTCGTAATGTTCACTTGCGTTGCCTAGACGTCAGTGGCGTGCAGTGGTTCTCCACGTAGGGTAGGCCATGCATACCGATACCCAAAAAAAAATGGGTATACATATTTTTAGGTTAATTCTCATAACTTGGGTACACGGTAACCACTTTCACGGTTTGCTGTTAGAAATCTTTGCCAAGGCAACGGGTTTTGCTTTCTCCTCACATATACTTATACCTACAAGACTTTAGTCATCAGGTAAGAGAAGATCCAAAGATATTTGCATCTATCAAGAAAATACCTTTTGTAATTCACATTACCGGTTGACAGAGTTGCGGAGGTTTTTGATGCTGTAGTTTTAGTTTGGACAACAAAGAAATCATCATCCTCAGCCTATAATGTTCCCACTGTTGGGACACAGGCCTCGTCTCTCTATGAGAGGGATTGGGCTATAATCCACCACACGGGCCCAGTGCGGATTGGTAGATGTCACATGTCTTCGAATTTTTGGTTCTAGGACATGCCGGTTTCCTCACGATGTTTTCCTTCACCATTTTTGAGAGCGGTGGTGATGAAATAAATTACACAATGCGCCTGCCTGGGTTCGAACCCACGACTTACTGTTCGTAAGTCAGGGTCGCTACCACTGGGCCACCGCTCACACATACACTATTAGCAATGCAACATGGCAATGCAGCCGCCTACCTATATTATTGGTTTAGGAGTTTTTGATACTCAATTCTTTGATTGCATTCCACATGTAGGTAGGTATTCTTAGGTGGTAAACTTACAGTTAGATCATAAGGACCCTGTCGGGCACAGCAAAATAAGTGAGTTAGGAGAGAGGAAGCATTTGTTAATTCTAATCTACAACATTATCTAGGTATTTCCTGAGGTAAACTAATGGCTTTAATATAAAATATAAACAGGTACTTATCTATTGAGAGATGTAATAATAATTTAAAAACAAAGGAATTAGAAGAATTAATAAATCAAATAAAAATTAAAGTCTCGAGTATTTAAGTTATGACTTTATAAATCTATCATTATGGACATTATGATAAGTGTATACTTTAGTTTGTTGTAAGTTTAAGTTATTTTATTGTTTTAGATATTTGCATCTACCAAGAAAGTACCTCCTATTCTATTTCATAACTAGAATAATTTAAATCACTAACACTTGCAATTAGATAGCGATCATCGACCTCACATGTCATATTTATGTCGTGTCTATCAATTAATTCCTAATTGCAAGGCCCTGTAGATATATTGAAAAGAAAATAAGTACCATTAGCTGGAGTGAGTAAAATCCCATAGGTACATTTTGTATAGATTTATTTTGGGGCCATGATGGCATAAACAAATAAATAACTGACGAGGGTCAAGAGATGTTGTTCTCCAGCTACCTTGAAGATAATTCCAAAGAATAACAATGTTTCGTTAACGTCGATGTCAATATTGACAAGCCTGTTCAATAACAATGTGAAGGAAGTCATTCAGAAGTATACATAACCACGTTGAGAGCTTGTGTACGTAGTAAATAAAAGATATACGTGTATCCATCTATCCATGCATACGCAGCCGTACTATAAAGAACATTATCTATAACTACAGTGTTTCTAAGCAAAATGAACTATTTCTTATACGGAACATAAAAAAAAACAATTTTGAAGTTAGTGAGTCGTAAAAAATGAAAACTTTTAAGCTAGAACCCTTTATTTTACTTTTCATTAACTTTATTCCAAGCTAAAAAACATCACCAAGATCATAATATTGAGGATTTTTCACAACATTATAGTATTTTCTTTTATCCATGAAATAAGTTGGTAACGTGGCAACGTTTTTGGTACATAAAAACATAATGGAAATTACAAATAATTTTAGTTTACACGCGACGAACTCATGATTACTTTGGCCTTCATTCTTGCATTTATAGGACGTGGTTTTTCGGACATAAAATAAGTATGATAAAAATATCACATTTTTTATATCAATACGCAAATTTTTTCTCTATATTTTGGAATTTGGAACTTATAACTCAAGAAGTATTCCGCTTTAGCAGAATCGTAAAATAAATATCCGATACCGATCGATAATACCTAATATGAATCATGTGAAAATTGTGTGACTATTTTACGAATTGTAACGTGATTCATATTATTATCCTATTATAATTGTGCTGTGGCGGTCATTTTAGACCCACTGGAACTTGGCAATATATGACACAATTAAGGATGTACTGCACAGGTAGACCTTACGAAGCGCTACGATTAATCATCAGACTATTTGCAATTAGACAGGTCCATTTCTTAAAATCGGGCTATTTAGTTAAAACGCATAATATTATATTATAAGTAATGATTACATTTTTACTTAAGCCTCAAAAGTATTCTAAGATAACAATCGTGGCCATATTGGCCATGGTCTTGTTGAAACTATATAGGTACAAACCGCGTTAGAAAATACGTAATATCGTATGTAATACTAACACGTGCCCAAGTGAATTGTTGAATCATTGCTCCTGACAATATTCATGGCAATTTACCATGAACCGCAACTATAAACTGAAGTAACCACAGTAAGTACACCTGAGGACCTAGCATGAGTGCGCAGTGTAAACGTAACGTACCTATGTAAACACGTGAATTTTACAATTAAAAATACCCGTTTCACATATAATGCAGTATTTGCATGATTTTTAGAATGTATTTATACCTATAGTTGTTACTGATTTTACCTACTTGTTGCAAACAATTTAACTGAAATGCTGTAGGACAATTTATTGTATTGTCGATTTAAAAAAATAAAAATAATGTTTGTGTACTTATATACCCGCGTTAGAAGTTATACTTTTCTAGAACATAAACGGAAGTAAAGTAGTTTAATTAGTTTTGCTGTCTAAGTTCATTTCTGTCAGGTTCATTAGTGATTGCTGTCTAAGCCCCCCTCTAGTGACATTGATAGTTATAAACATATTTTAACATATTAAATGTGTCAAAATGCCGTTTCATGCTTCTGTAGGTAAGTAAGTAAGCACTGTCAAAGTGTTAACGCTATCATAAAAAAACACCGTTATTATTTTTGTCATTACAATAACTGAACGTAAATCTACATTAATTATTTCTGTAAGAACAATATTTGATTTATTGTTATTATACCGTTGTGATTGTGACCTTAATCATTATTATCTTTTACACGCTTATCACGGTAGAAAAATAAACAATATAGTAGGTCATTTTTAGGGTTCCGTACCCAAAGGGTAAACACGGGACCCTATTACTAAGACTTCGCTGTCTGTCCGTCCGTCTGTCCGTCCGTCTGTCTGTCACCAGGCTCTCATGAACCGTGATAGCTAGACTCGAGTTAGAGCTGATAGCGAGTTGAAATTTTCACAGATGATGATTTTCTGTTGCCGCTATAACAAGAAATAATAGATTTTTTTTTAATATTTAAAGGGGGCTCCTCCCATGCAAGAAACGTGTTTTTTTTCGGTTCATGGTATGGAAATCTTCGTGCTCGAGTCCTGCTCGCACTTGGCCAGTTTAATTTATATTTTTTACAAACTAATCATAGAAGGCAATCAATATTACGTCTATTTTCTTACTAAAGTAAGTAGGAAAATCCCATGGAGTTTTTCACTGTCGTCAATAATTAACAACAATTAAGTCCACCTAGTGTTACAGTTATCTAGCTAAGACTAAGTAAGTAATTAGACACTAATTAGCTCAAGCGTAATAAAAGTTTTTGTAGCAAGATGAACGGTAGAATCAGTTTTATGTTATACTTCGCTAAACATAATTCTTGATCAAGAGTTCGAGTGAATCGGTTTTTTCTAAGCTAGCGTGCTTCCCTATTATTATTATACTCTTTGGCTCCTCCTTAGGCCGCGTCATCGCTTCACAAAGAGAGTTGCCGCCAAAGTGCCAAACGTAAGCCTATTTAAAATCAGTATGTATTCTTTATGAACGCACTAAAAAGGTCTTTGACTCCGTAATACTGTTCTAGGTACTGTAGGTAGGTACAAAATAACTACTTTTATTGAACCATAAGTCATAACATTCATGTTTTATTTTGGTTTGTATTGACCTTAACAGTTAAAGGACTACTGGTACTTATTTCAAAGTCGAAAAGGAAGAATTAATAGCTGGTTTCAATAACTTAGAAAATGTTTAAAAAATCACATAGCGGTTGGGTTTTTTATTTTTTGTACGAAAGGTAAACTAAAATAAAAAAAATAGAAACAAGGTTACACTTTAGGCCTCTGCCTCGAATCTTGCGGGCAGCGGGGCGCGGGCGGCGGCGGCGGCGGCGCGGGAGCGGCAGGATCTTATGCGTACATTTAAATGGACCGGTTCTCGAAAACAGCGGCGCGGGAGCAGGCAACGAGCGGTGCACTCCAGTCAAGCGGCGCCGCCGCCCGCCGTCCGCGCCGCCGCCGCCCCGCTGCCCGCAAAATTCGAGGCAGCGGCCTTACAGGTTGGTTACTCGACATGATACAAATAAATCTATGCGGTAAATAAAATGATATTATTTATTAATCAATACTTACTTATGTACATGTGGAAGGTCTGATCATAATTATAATATTGATTTATGAGAAAGGAGGTTTTTTATATGAGCGGAAGTGTCTCCTCTGCGACACGATAGTGGTACAATATGCATTAGGTTGAACAACCTCATTCATAAAATGCTTACAAGAAGAGAGTTCAAAAACCTCTCTTGCAAGGATTTTTTTATGACTTTAATGCATCAAGAGATTACACAGAAACAAAAAATAAAACATTAAGGTATGTAATATTATTCTTACCTACTTGATGTAAAGATTATATATTTAAGCAGAAATTATTCATGCACTTATGTCGAGGAGGTTCTTGACTCCAAATATGCATTATGCACACTATGCATTACCTAGTACGGTCAGCAACAAAAGTCGATCACCACTTTAGTTTCTTTAAGTCTTTGTTGGAAAAATTAATTCAAAGGAAATAGGATCAGGGTGTTAATTAGTGAATATTTTACTCAAACCTATTCTATGAAATGGTAAAAGGCAGTCTATAGATTAATTAGTGTCAATTTTTACTCGCTCCTCTATTTATACAGGGTAGAAGGGACGTCTACGCACAAAAGAATACAGTACAGACATTTTTCATGTATAAAAAAAGGTGTTTTCTACAAAAGTGCCTACACGGTCAATATGTATGGAACAGAAGTTTTTCTTTTTAATTGACTATGCAAATGTTCTATGGGCGGTTTTGATAAAAAAAAAAATGTTTGACGAGTTCCAATTCTAGCAAAACATCCCTAGTGTGTGACCTTTATAATGGTATGTAATTTGCTTTTAATAATAATAATAATTCATTTATTTCGGACAGAATCCATATGTGTTAGTAGGTACATAATATAACGCTCACAATCTTCCCGTAAGTATTCCCACCCAGTGAGCCTGAATGGGACAGTCGTGGCGGGATGCAATCATTTGCAAAATGCTGTTGGTGCTACCGCGCAGTCTTTGAAATAATGACGCCACTTTCTTACGCATGAAAACCGTCAATGCGCGCATTTGCGAACATTTGTGACGCACTACAATGGCGCGGCAACCCCAACAGCATTCTGAAAGCATTATTATATTGAATACGCAGGACGTTGTAGGCTCGTTGCGTATACCGAACCCACAGGCCGCTCGAGTAAAAAGATAAAAAAAAAAAATTAAGAGTTTTTTCGTAATTTTATCAAGCCTTTACGGAAAGTGAAATGTTTTGCAAAATTTAATTCTTCAAGGTAGGTAAAAATTAAATGATCGACGGATATCGACAAAATATTGCCTGTTTTACCCATTTTTAATAAAAAATACACTTTAAAGTTAAGAAAGTGGTAAACTAGAACAAAGCAAAAATTTTTTTTTTAAATATCCAGGGGTTTAGGGACAAATAAATTATGGCTGAGTAAGTAGCAGATGATCCCACCTATCCACCATTTTCGTATGTTCAACGTTCTGCCAAACACCCTGTATAAGTATAAAAGCGAAAGGTTGACGTATAAAGATGAAATTTGGCAGGGAGGTAGTTTATAGTTAGTAGACGTCCGCTAAGAATGGATTTTTCGACAGGACCGGATTAAGAAGGTCTAAGGGCTCTCGCAAGTTTGAAATTTGGCAAGGAGGTAGGTAGCCACGCGGACGAAGTCGCGGGCAACAGCTAATACTAATATAAAGTACCTACACTTCTTTATAACCATTCAGATACTATAAGCGTGATGTTTTTATAATATGTTAAAGCGTCAATCTATACATACACTATATACTTATATAAGTATATAATATAAATAATATTATATAAATATTTTTTGTTTGTTTGTTTGTACCGAATAAGCTCCGAAACTAGCGGATCGATTTTACCCATTTTTTCACTAATAGATAACTAAATTATCAGGAAGTAACGAAATAGGCTATAAATTATATGTATATGGTCCCATTAAAATAGATGGACAAATTTTAACACAGCGTTCAGTACGTCTCGCGTCTATCCAAAGATATCCAAGCAAAAAAAACACTGAGTAAAGTGATTTTATTTTGACTTATATTAATAAAATGCCGGCATTTTTATTGTAACTCAAACTCAAATTTTACTTGAAGTTCTTATTTTTTTACCATTGTCCTTATTTTGGTGGTATGAATGATTTATAAAAGTTTGTCCATCTATTTTAATGGGACCTTATACATATACAGGGTGTAAACAGACTCTTCACGAAGCCGTCAACCAAGCATTATGTACATCAAACTAAGTAACTTTACGCAAAAATTAGTGCTGGGAAACGACTTTTTTTTTTGGGCTGAAAAATCACGTTTTACAGTAGGACTCAATGTAACGCACTCAAAACATTGTGCTGATGGATGGATTGAATAGTAAGGGGGTCCTGGAGGTGTTTAAAGTAAAATCTTACATTAAAAACATGTATTTAAAAAAAAAACTTGTGAAAAAGTTGGAACTTTGACCCCCAATATCTCCGTAACTAGAAGTTTCCCAGGTATGGTCTAGAACAAAAAAATGATCGCAATGACGGGGAGAACAAGTGCCTTTCGGCTTCGTTAAGAGTCTGTTTACACCCTTTATATCATGCAAATTAGCCGAGGTATCACAATCGCGGGCGAAATGCTAGTGCTAATATACTTTCGTCGCAGACCGTACCATCCTATTCATATAACAGATGTTACATGGTTGGATATGTACAGGTAGGTAGGCACACCAAGCATTATATGCATCCTGTCTACGTGACATCACACGCATTTGTCTTTTCGCAAGGAAATACATATAATCACAACCTTTAGAGGTTGTGATTATATGTATTTCCTGCTTATTAGTATTTAATTACATACATCAATTAGTCATTGTTTATAAGGCGCGAATAGCTTTGTAATACAACTTTTTACAAAACATTGCTATAACAGTTAGTTCAATCATCTGCTTAGCCTTTTCCCAACTAAGTTAGGGTCGGCTTCCAGTCTAACCGGATACAGCTGAATACCGTATTTTACATGGATCCACTGCCAGTCTGACCTCCGCAACCCAGATAATACTGGTTGTCAGACTATCAGGCCACTGGCTGCCAGTAACGATTGTACTATTTATTATGTGGCATAAGCATAGAATTGAAACTTTGCAAAGTCCACGTTTCAATTCTATGCTCATTTTAACATCTTATTTTAATCAACTGAACAAATAAAAAACGCAGGAATTAAATCAAATGTGGGGATTATTAAAACCGTTTCGTCATTAACACTAGCGGCACTCTCCCAAAATAAAGTTTATTTTTAAGGCCCAATGGCCATTAAATCATGGCCCAATGGCCATGATTTTGGCTGCAATCAGGCAAATGGCAAAATAAATACCTTCTAAGTAGGTACAGACGCCAGCACATCAAGCTACTACAATCTGTCAATTTTTTTAAATAGATTTTCAACTTTATCTCATTAGGTTCAAGGTTGGTTGGGAAAATCTGACAGTTTCGGGCTTTTTACAGAAATGACCGAAGCTTTTCAGTAGTTTATTTATTGCCGATCCAATTAATTCTGACTTTCTTTGGGTAGAACGTAACCATGTCTAGGTTCTCTGCTCGCTATTCTGGTGAGGATCAATTGGATCAAATAGTAAGATCGGTCGATGGACGTCGTCGGTCGATTGTTGGTAAGCATCACGTTTTGATGACGATCGTCATTCGGAAGTCATACCGACTTGACGTAAATGTTTTGAAGTTGCAAATTACAATGACATTAAATAAAAATTAAGACATAAAAATTCTATTACTAAGTGGCTTTGTCCGCGCGTTTGGTCACGTACTTTTTTTGTTAAGTGGTTGGCAATGTTTCAAATATTTTTTTTATTTTTTTTTACTCACAGGACTAGGCCTTAGTTGGGTTTGATGACAAACGGAAAGAATAAAATTATGAATTCATGAATATTTAAAAATCACTAAGAAAATCTGATTGTTAGCTGTTTTTGATTAAAACAATTAATTTTATTGTGACATTATAAGTAGGTACAAACGCCAGCACATGAAGCTACGGCATAAGCATTTAGGTAGCATAAGCATTAGGTTCAAGGTTGATTGGGAAAATATGACAGTTTCGGGTAGCTTGACCTGCTGGCGTGTAAATCGATTCATTACCTATTCAAAACAACGGTCATTTTATTTTATTTTATCTGTTTATAATGAAGAAGTTTTAACTGCCCATTAGAACTTGACACTGTAAATAAACAATGTTTGCGATAAAGTCAGTCACGCTACTAAAAAAATCTACGCAGAATTTACATAGAATTGATCCACTTACAATTTTCACGTGATAAATAGAGAACTAACGGACCGAACTGCGGACACCGGACTTTAACAAGTAATGTGCTGAAATTTCTTTCCGCAACCAGTCCGTATTCAGATACGTCAGAACGTCTTTATAACTTTATAAAGACGTTTGTCATTGTCAGGGGGGCCGGGCGACACATACTGTCATTATGCAGGTCCCTTACCTTCGCACGTGTATGAAGTGTCATAGTCACTACATACGGAATAATCAGCATAGCTGTCTAAATTGTAAACAAGCGTTTAATTACATATGTATTTATAGCTTTTATCTGTCAGAATTGGCATGTTGTCGGTATTGCTTATTTACTACGGAAGGTTATATTATCGACGTGATTCCGATGACTACGTTTTATTACTACTTACAGTTTTTAAATAATTGGCATTTCCAAACATTCAAGTAAATTGTCAAAATTAAACAGAGTCCAAGTTATGTAAAATACTGTCGAAATAAATCAACAAGTTTTACTTAACTTCCACTTTCTTATCTTGGGTATATTACAACACTATTTCAGTCAATTGCGCTTGATCTCGTCACTACAATTTCAGGCTGCACTTTAGCTATCCAAACAGAGAGAGACAGATATATGAGAAATATTTTGAAGGCCACCCAATCTGGGTCGCATATCTCGCAAATCCTCAGGTTTGATTAAGTAACAGTGACGTATTATTAAGGTAACAGATGGTTTCGGCGTTCGTCTATAACATTAATAACCGATTTTTAGACTAAGGCTTGACCTAAAGAAAGATGACACTTTTGGTCAAACAGATTAGCTTAACTTGCAACACTAACGTTAAATTCCGCATGGTTGGCAACATTGCACTTGCGAGGCGGAATATTTGTGTAATAATTGCTGTGTGCAAGTTGCATTTGTTATCAATAAAAGTATTAAAATACGATATGTTTGCCTTTTAAAAACTGGTTATTCAACATAAAATATGTTGACGTAATTACGTTAGTAAATGGATGTGTATAAATTAAAAGATTGTCACTCGTGAATGCGAATTGGTTAAAAGCCGTGCAATATACCTAATACAAAGATAAAAAACAAATATCAGACGCTTACCCACTATGGCTTGAAAATGATCTTAACGTAACAGGAAAATAACACAACTACAATATCCAGTTAAGTTGGAACTATGCACAAGTTACGAAACAATTTTCTTCTGCTTCAATGATTTGTTTACTGGTTGACTGGCAAAGGAACTTGTTATTTGATAACTCGATATAAGCAACGTGATATTTACTAGTGGTCTATCAATATACGTAGGTATAAATGCACTTGAGATTATATTCTTTACTGGTCGCAGCTTCAGCTACCGGGATAATAAGTATCATAATAATATGTCCTAACGTAGACAATAGTCAACCTGGGTTTTGTTGGACCATTGCTTACTATTGAAATCTGACAGACAAACAGAAAGTTTTACTTTCTAATAATATGAATTGGAAAAGTCTGTTGAATGTCCAATGTTCAAGTTGTCCAAAATTTGCAATGGTTTCCGATTTCGATAATGAGAAGGAATATTTTACTATGTGACTAATGATAACAATATTTACATAAACTCGGCTACTAGTCCGCTTGTCTAGCACACGCAAATGCTCTCGAAATGAGGTTGAGCTGATGATTATGGTACAAATAAGAAAAAGTATTTACTGTCATCTCCGGAAGACGGCAATAACGCCTCTTCGTCGCGCAATTGTTCAATAAAAGCACTTCTAGCAATGCTTGATGTCACAATTAATCTGGATTTATTAAGGAAAATGCAAATAATACCTTCTTACTGACATTCGACTTGACCTCTTTAGACGTAGTCAAACCGCTTTCTACCCAGACTCGAAAGAGATTTCGTTGTAGACTTGAAATTTTTGAGTCATAACTCCACTGTAGTTTGAGAAAGTTCTGAATTGCATATTAGGTAAATAGTTTTGTTTGTGTATTTCTCGTACGTTTCATATTTCAATTTAGACTACTACTTACTACTACAGGCCATCGAAACTCTTTCTGTTGATTGTATAAGTTTCTAGCTATTGCGTTGTGTATTGCGACTACCCACATGACAAAAAATACAAGATTTTATCTATTTCTAATTACGTTCCTATTCGACGCTTCAATTTAATCACCGAACGGAATAATGATAACACCACTTTTTACTGTTATAGCATAAAGAATAATAGAACTGAGAAATACTGTGAAGTAGACCGTATGTACCAACAAAATATTGATCGTGAGGCTAAAAATAAAGCCTGTAAAACGTTTTTCCTAATCCATTAGTGGTATGTCCCTTCATAGACGTAGAAATTCTTAGAAAGGACATGTTTGTCCAAAACAAAAGTGTAGTTATTTAATCCACGAGACGAATGCTAACTGTGTCAGCCTGTGTCAAAACAAATAGTTATCTTTTCCTCTCTATGCATCTAGTACATAATGCAGCTTTGTCTATGAATACAGATGATTGAACATAAACATATCTTAGCTTATCGCTCACAGTCTTATCGAACGGGATTGAGTTTTATTCACCTCCGTGTTAGAACAATATTGATCCTACCCTGATCCAGTGTGGAGAGACGGAAAGTTCGGCAATCACTCCTAACAAGGGTACCGATAGCTGATCTAGTTAAAACCAGTTTTTTACATCCTAGCGTGAGTAAATCTTCTCAGCATAAATTTAATTCTAACGGAATAAAAATGTTCCACAAGCTACCTTCTTCTAACTAAACACAAAGTCATCATAAGTAACTGCGATTTTAAAATTATCGTTGCGCCACTTACTTCGTGAGGTCAATCCTTCTGAAACCTTCAGCGTGATGTTGTTAAACTCTAAGTCAACAGGCCTTGGTACGGGCATATTAACCTGAAGCGTCCTACATTCAGGCTGCTCCTTTCCGCTCACTTTCTGCCCCAAGCCTTGCAACACAGCCATAGCTTTCGCCATTTTTGTCAACACGAGCACTTATTTTGTAATCAAGAAGTTTAAAACAACACCAGTTAATAGCTTTCGATTAGAAAACAAAATCAAATCACCACATTACGAATAAATAGAAAATAATTTTCAAATAAAAGTTTTTAAAATTCGAACACCGCTGTATGGCGTCTTGTTATTTTTTTTCTAAGGAGTCGTCAATATTATTTTAAATTTTTGTTTTTATTATTTTGTAATTGGAACTCCGAGTCCGTGGCCTGCGTGTGTTCGTGCAGCGTGCTGTGCGAAACAACGCGAACACGAGGTCGTCACCAGACTGCGGGCGCACGACGCGCGGGTGTTTTCATACTAGCTCCATTTCGAGCAGTAGGCGGGTAGAAGTGTCGTGATGTCTTAATTAATCAGTGTGCCGCGTGAAGTGCAGCATTTATTATATTTTATTATTAATTAAAATTGTGCATAGTATAATGGGGTCAGTGGGTCGTCTTTGGGGCAGTGGTATTTATTATATCTAAGACTGGTTTAGCACGATTTACGTTATTAAAAATGACTAAGACTTATAATAATGTAAGTGTATAATTAAATATAAAACATATAACGTTTCAGGTTAAAATATATTCGAAGAACCGATCCTTCTTGAAAAAAGTAGGTGAAATGAACTACAATAACATTGAAATATCGTTTCTAGCGGAACCTATAAATATTTAATACCTAATACGGTGTGAAACGGACTCTGAAAACGGTAATATGACCCATACGAAGGCCAGTGGTTGCAACGATCAATAGTATCAGTTTACCGCTATAGAAATGTACAAGTACATAAGTAGATAAATTGATGTTTATCTACTTGAGCTCGAAGAGTATGTCGGCACGAGTGATGCGTAGGCGTACCATTTTCTGCGTCCAGATTGCGCATTACCCTTTAATAGTGGGATGTGCTCGTGGTATGATAATTTATAGATCATCTCATACGAGCTCTAATTGTTCTAGGAAACGCGGGGAACAATGATAATGTAAAGAATCGTAACGATTTCTGTTTAATTGAATGCTCATCATTTGAAATGGATAATGGATATTTATAACTATAGGAAATACCTAGTAACTGGGTGTAAATAGAGCTCAGATAATTGGTCACACTACCGTGTATACAGGGTGGAAGGGACACGCACGCGAAAAAAGTTACCACGTATTCTGTGCATCATTCTAGGCCCCCTAATGTCAAAATGTATGTAATGTCAAAATGTATGGAACAGCTGTTTTTTTTTAAATTTATTTATTTATTTGGTTCACCAACATTTGTATACACTGGTATAAGCAAAAGAAACAGAAGTAACAAATCAGAATAAAGTGTGACAATTACTTATAGGTAAACTCTGCATAAACACAAAACATTGTTGTTACTTACAAAGAAAAAATAGAAATTAAAAGACTAAATTATCAAAGTTGTACTGAATTAAACTTAATAAAATAAATTAATTAAACTAAATCAAAACAAATAAAACTAGGTAATACAAAAATATTAAAAAGGTAATATGTACAGTAGTTCGCCCACCCAGTGAGATAACGCAGGGCTAAGAATGTTCAGGAAGATACTTATAAATAATAACCGATGAAAAATTTATATTTAGGCTCAGAATGATGTACTGAATATGTGGTAACTGTTTTCGCGTAGATGTCCCTTCCACCCCGTATTACTAGTACTCAGCAGCAGCCGGTTAGACTGGGATTCAACCTAGGAAGTGGGAACAGGTTTAGACGGACGCCCCGGCTAGACATAGAATACCCGCTAACGTCGCTACACCCACCGATCCTGGGGGACTACTCTTATCGTACGTAAAATGAAGTTGCGGACGAAACTTCGATCATGTTTAACCACGGTTCCATTCGTTTCGAAATTTCGAATAGGCAACGTTTGTTTGACATAATTACATCTTCTAAAGCTACTCTAATTCACGCAAGTGCGCGATAAGTTAAATTGTAACCTCAAATGAACAAAAGTGCTACCATTTGGTTTACGTTAGTGTGATTTTGGTTGAAACGGCTGTAAGATTACCTTTAAATAGAGGCTGCCCTACGTGAAGAAATGTGCATAGAGCGCAGCAGGAACCGGATTCCCATGACCTTCAACAGATCATCATAAATAAGAATTCGTTTTATGATGATAGTGTCACCCAGACAGATTCTAATGGATCTAAAACTCTTACGATGAAGAGGATTTATCTCATGCGACGACCATGCAGGTTACAGCTATGCTACTAATTACGCTGATGGGTTTATCTATACTGACATTTTGACCCATTGCATGCCGCTGGGTTTAGACCATTAAAAATATTATGATCGATATACCTAACCTTTTTAATAAGTTACGAGTGTTACTACTGATAATAATATTAAAACAAACAATAACCTTCGTCAAAAAAATTTTTTTTTTATTTCGGTAGCGTTTTCAATGTACACAGTAATTCGTGAAATATGATTTAAATACGTTTTACACACATAGTGTTTTGTAGTGCACGCGCTCATATTAATAACAGCGCGTGGGTAAATAATAACAGCTGTAACCCATCCATTACATAGGTACAGTCGCGGCCTTTTCCGGCTGATCAGTTAATTTTTTTTTTATCATGAGGAGGCGACCCGAATTAAAAAATTTGCTGTTCCATACATTTTGACCGTGTAGTTATTGCAGTTTTGTAGGAAACAGCAGGTTTTTTTTTATAACCGAATAAAAATTTCTGTCCCTTTTTTTGTGTTTTTTTTTTACGGATGAGAAATCATCAAATGACTCTCCCGCTCTGGGCAGAGCGGAAGGGAGTGTCAGACTTGTACTGACTAAAACCCATCCATGTTCCTTCCTTGCCCTTTGTGTTGCCAAGAAATTGTATGAAACTAGCTAAGTAATTATGTACTTCTAAGTTTGTTATGATGATACTTTACTCTGTATTGTCATTATGCTATGATTTACTGATTTATCTGATATTTAATTAAAAAATATACGATTTGGCCGAAATATCCCTTCACTTTTTAATAGGGGACATCTCGTCCGTCCTAATAAACTGGTCCGGGCGGATCTGCCCATGCGCATTTTAAAATGTGGACAACTGGCCCGCGGACTAGTTTTTGTGTGGGCGAGATGTCCCATAACCCGTTTAGAGAGCATTCATGTTGTGAGTGCAAGCAAAAATGAGCTTAGTGGTGATCAAGCGGGAGTCAGGAGAGATCAGCGCGTCGGGAGTGTCCGCCATTGTACCTACTGAGTTTCTCCGTGCCTCGGAAAGCGCGCTAAGCCGTTGGTCCCGCCCGACTGTCATTTGTAGATCTTTGACAGTCAGGTCTGAGGTCGGGTCTATTTGGAGGTCAGATAGGCAGTCGCTCCACGTAAAATACTGGTAATCAGCTGCATGAAGTTACACTGGAAGCCGACCCCAACATGCTGGGAAAAGGCTAGGCTGATGATGATATGATGAGTGCCAGTGTACAGTAACGGGCACCGATATGTACATACTTTCCTAAATTTAAAAAAAAATTCCGCGAGAAACATCGATTGTAACTTGGAAATAGGATCTTTTTCATAAAAATATGAGTTCCAGAATACTATGTTCGTAACAACATAAATTTTTTATCAGAATATTAGGAGAAAACAGTTTTTCATATTGTTGCTCGTGACTGGACCCGAGGCTCATTAATTAAAAAAATCGGCCAAGTGCGAGTTGGATTCGCGCACGAAGGGTTCCGTACCATTATCAATAAAAACGGCAAAAAAAATCATGTCTGTTGTATGGGCCCTTAAATATTTTTTATTCTGTTTTTAGTATTTGTTGTTATAGCGGCAACAGAAATACATCATCTCTGAAAATTTCAAATGTCTAAATATCACGGTTCCTGCGATACAGCCTGGTGACAGATGGACAGACAGACAGACAGACGGACGGTTAGCGGAGTCTAAGTAATAGGGCCCAGTTTTACCCTTTGAGTACGGAACCCTAAAAATGACCTACTATATTGTTTATTTTTCTACCGTGATAAGCGTGTCAAAGATAATAATGATTAAGGTCACCAATCCTAAATAGGCAACGTTAACCACATTAATCGTTACTTCTTATCGTATATCAGAATGAAGTAAGATTTAATTGAAATCATGACTTTTCATATTCGAACTGAGAACACAAACCGCTTTTACTCTACTATCCCGCAAAAACTCAAACTACTCAATACATAAACATAGGATCCAGTCATTACTCGACAAGTCGACATAACAGTATTTTCTAGAGTGCCAAATTCCAGTGGTGAAGCAACATAAATTACATAATCAATAAGAAGTAATGACGATAGCCCAACGCATTAGCTAATTAATATTTACAAAGTCATTTGTAATTGTTCTTGACGAAACTATTTGCTTTGTAGGCACGAACACGAGCTATAATTATTAGATATTTATTACTAAGCAAAGACGTTTTATACTTATACAGGGTGTAAACAGACTCTTTACGAAGTCGTCAACCGCATTATGTACATCAAACTAAGTAACTTTACGCAAATATTATTGTTGGGAAACGACTTTTTTTTGGGGTGAAAAATCACGTTTCACGGTAGGACTCAATGGAACGCATTCAAAACATTGTGCTGATGGATGGATTGGTTAGTACGGGGGTACAACTTGTAAAAAGTTGGAACTTTGACCCCCAATATCTCCGTAACTAGATGGTTACCAGGACTAGAACAAAAAAAATATCGCATTGATGGGGAGAACAAATGCCTTTCGGTTTCGTTAAGAGTCTTTTTGCACCCTTTATTCACGATATACAGATGGGGATAAAAATGCAGGAGCTAACCCCGTCTGCTGGCTGTGGGTGAGTGGGAGTCGGGCCACTACCGTCACTATGTCAGTTCAAATAAAAAAAAAAACAACTAAATTGGCTTGCGTATAACCGCAACTCCGGCCTAGGATGGAGCACGCTTGCCTAGAAAACGCCGCCACTGTATTTTCAAGGCGCCGTGAATACTAATATTCTTCATTTTTAGCCAAGGGGTCGCGATTAGTCTTAAGTATATCTTCATACCCATTTTTAGCCGTAAAAAGACATAGAGGTTTAAATCACTGTGTTACCGAGTGAGTCCTTAACGACAATTTATTCGAAACTTAAATAGTACATGTTTTACATAATCGATCCGATTTTGAAGATAAAAAAGATAGATGACACTTTTTGACTTTGGTGCGTGAACTGCCTTTTGATTTTTGACTTTGGTGCGTGCACTGCCTTTTGATTTTTGACTTTGGTGCGTGAACTGCGTTTTGATTTTGGCTTCAAATTATAAAACCAAAATGCGGCTCCAAAATGATTAAGTATTTTAATTCGGCAGGTATGGTTCATTGACTGGTTTATTGCTCAAGGTTTTTGAAAATATAAGCCTGGTCTTGTAACTAATTTTACCGTGGGCGATGTGCGAAACGGAGAAAAAGGGAGATGCGTAACAGCTAGGGTATATCCACCGAAGCCGTGCGGAGATGTACAAAGCGGAGAGAAGAGATGTGCTCCACTCACAGCACACCGCTCACCGCACGCCGCGTGCTGCATGCCGCTCACGTCACTCCTCATCTCCGCTGTGCGCTCCGCCGAGTGCAGAGACAGGCCTAAACAATTACGAGACATCTCTTTTCTCTGCTCAACCGTTTCCACTAAAGCTAAGCGAAGAGGAGAAGTTCTGTTTGTGGTTTAAAACACATCTCCTCTCTCGTCTTGTCTCCGTCTCGGTGGAGTACGGACCTTAGACAATCAAGGAGTAGGTGCCTAAAGCTGATAAAAGACGCTTCATATTTGCCTTTCATTGGGCATCTTTCACTCGAAGCCAAAACGTCTAAACACAAAAAAAAACAGTCAATCAATGTATAAGTTAGTAAGAAGGATTTCAGCAATCGGAATTATTACTTGGGCTCCGAACGAACAACTACGAAAACGTACCGTACGAACAAGGAAAAATATAAATGAGCAGATTAACTTTAATTTTCTATGGCATTTTCTCCGTGACGTGTTACCATGGAATGAAGCAAAAGTGAACTTTACGAGTGAACTGAGCGACATTGGATTCTAAGTTTATTTTTTTTACAAGAAGAGGAGTGGACACACTGCCTTAACCAGTACTAGTTAGCACATCGAATTCCTTACTGGTCATAGACCTTTTTTTTTTACGGATGGGAAATCATCAAATGACTTCTCCCGCTCCGGGTAGAGCGGAAGGGAGTGTCAGACTTGTACTGACTAAAACCCATCCATGTTCCTTCCTTGCCCTTTGTGTTCCAGGGCCGCGGTATCTCTTTATCTCTTTCGAACAGTCCCGCAGCCCTGGCAGGCATCGGCCCTTGCGGGCCCCTCCCTGTTTGCTGACATCTCTTTGAGGCGCGCGTGGAACATGAACGCGCCGTCTTCACGGCCTGTCGTCAAAAGACGGATGGACGGCGAGCTAACCCATTACTCACTGTCCACAGCTCCGCGTCTACGGTGGCCGGAAGTCACCATGTGACCGCCGACGCCCGGGGCGTCTCCCGCGGCGACTGGGACGAGAGGTTCTCTCCCTCTCACGCTCCGCCACCTCCTTCGCTAGCATGACTGCTTCGCAGAAGGAGGTGACGGCGGTGCTCCACCCCTGGTCATAGACCTTACATGTGGTTTTTTAGGTATGAAATACATCCTGCGCGCCTTCATGGAGAACGTGCAGTCGCTGGCCGCACTTGGTGATGGGGCCCGCCGGGAATGGCGGGCTAATAGCAGTCGGGGGTGCGCGCGAATGTACTTGTCCACACATGTTAGTAGTAGGAATAGTGGGTTTTTAGTCGGCTAGAGTCCGACATAACCCTCGGTTTACCTCAGACGGAGGGTATCCATACATCCATGAGGATTCTCCAAATAAAAAAAAAAAGACGTGTGGCACTCGGAGACTGCCGCGGTAAAGCTATTGCATAGCATTTTTTATAAACTTATGTAATTATAATTATTTATTCACTTTCGTAGTGTCAGATATTGACAAGCCTAGGTTATTATTTTTTATCTACCGCTGGAGCTAGGAGGGCGATAGAAGCTATGCAATAGCTTAAAAAAAAAGTTTGGAATACGTAAGAAGCTGTTGGACATCAACTAAAGTTTTTCTGATTTTCGTTGAAGGCCTACTCGTTATTTAGTCCCAGTAAATAAAATGATCGATGTTTTTTTTAATATCCTGACTTTTGAAAAAACTAAGTGCTAACACATGGTTCAAAAAACTTGAAAACCAAAGGTAAAAAAAAAATTGAACTGCGTAGCATACTTTAATAAGTTTTGTGATCATTTGATCTGTTTTTTTGTTTCGTCAAAGAAACAAATTAAATGTGATGTTTTTTGTAGGTGAGCGTGAAATTTATGTGAGTACGAACTTATGAACGCGCGACTACTCTAGAATGAAGGTTGGAAGTCATTATACGGGAACGTACTGCCGAACTGGGATAAAAGATATCCTATGTCTTGGTTATGGTCTACCTGTGAGACTATCGACATGCGATTGCGATGAGCAGTTCAGTTTGAAAATAAGCCGGAGCAAAAATAATGCTAAAAAAAGAAAGACTAAAAGTACATATTTCCAACGACAACAATAGGACACTTAGGCGTCAAAGTTCTCCTCCGCATCGCTGTCATCTGGAAACGTGCCCAGAAGACCGGCAGCATTGCCACGTTGAATGGCAATGCTAATTCTTTGGCCAAAGAAATAGCCAGAGCTATATTCGAAATCAGAATTTTAGTATACAGGGTGATTGGTAATTGGGTGCAGGCCTTGAAATGGGTGATACTAGAGCTCATTTGCAACAAATTTGACCCGTTAACTAGGGGTCCTATTCTGAGTGGTTTCGGAGTAATCGAACTTTTAAGATTTTTTGGAAATGTTCCTCCTCTCGACCAAAAATTGATAATTGTGAGAAATCTACGTCGCTCAGAGCGTTAATATGATACTTTCAGAGAGCACATAAACGAATAAATATTTTAAAAACAAACAAACAAAAAATAACTCAAACCTACCAAAGGTTTGAGTTATTTTTTGTTTGTTTAACAGCATCATAAATTTCGTAATATGTAAAAAAATTAAACTACCCTAGCTTTTCAAGGCAGATTACTCATAATAAATGTATAACACTTAACGTGCAAATTCCAGAAACGACTTCCTTGTCTAACTAGCTTTCAAAATTGGTATCAAAGTACCCACTTCGAGACAGAGTATGAATACTTACAATAGTTGTTCCAGACAAGGTAGTATTTTGACCGTACTTGTTATTACACATTTTTGGAAGATGGCTAGCTTGTTTTTGTTTGTTGCTGATGTGTCATGTTTATTATCCTCTAGTATCACCCATTTCAAGGCCTGCACTCAATTACCAATCACCCTGTAGATAGGAGCAACATGTTAGATGTGTTCCCTTCGTGGGGGTATGTCTCCACCGATCACGTTATCAGCCTGAAGTAGCCACGGATCATGGCGAGTTTTATCCACTGATACCGTGATCCGAATTTCTCAAATCACCCTGTATAGTGTTCCACTAGAAATATTTTAACTAAAATGGAGCTAAAAGGTTGATGACTGTCTATTTTTGTGTTTTTATCTTAATTGTCGTCATTTTAAATATATATCATTACTATTCATTAAAAAAAATATATTTCAAAATATTTAGCCCGAACAAAATCAAACAGCAATATGGAGGACTGGAGGTGTTAGCCACTAATATTCAGAATAGTGTTCCTTTATTTCTGTTATATTTAATACATATTACAAAATAACTGAGATACGTTCCTTTTGTGTGGGGCCTGGGTAAATTTCCTACGGGTCGTGACCGTTCTTCTTTACACAAATAAATGTTTATTTCCCTTCGGCCGTCTACGAAACCGTAGTTTCGTAACTGATAAAACTGTTGATTAAAGCAAATTATTGAATAAATCATAATGTTTATTTATATTCATAAAGTTTTTAATTAATATTCTGTTCATAAACATAACATAAATATTCATTGAATATTAAGGTCTTTTTGCTAAGATTAAAATAAAACAATCCTCGCCGACTACAGGAATTAAACAATTGTTTTCTGTGGCAAAAAAAAAAACACTAGTTGAGACGAATGAAAAAAGTCCACGAATGTGAAATACATGGCATGTTGAACCCAATCTTAGTGCAATAAGAGCCTGCAGTTTTCGAGGAAGCCTATTAACAATAATTCTGCTATCAGCTTTTGCTAAGGTAGGTATCGTGGGTCAAGTTTCTTCTGAACATTTTTTTTTCAAACACCGGCATCGCAACGAAGTAAAAATGAAATAAAAAGTAGAGACGTGTAAGACAGCTTAATTTACGGCTTATATCCATAGTGACATATGATTTTGAAGAGGCTTTTTTGCCGCTCTTTTTGTGGAATGCCGCGTATGCTTAGAAGTTCGAATTAAATGAAAATCTTTTCATACTGGGAGCAAAAATAATTTGCCAGTCAACAAAGTGTTGTTACAGCGGCACAGATTGCCAGATGGTAACGTAGCTAGATGTTCCTAGGTGGTCTCTGTGGTCTACGGTACCTGCTAGGCACGTAGCCGCGGCGTAGCAAACAGATGTACTGTGTGCTTACATATCTACTGAAGAAGAGAAATCATTATCCAGGTTAGGGTAGCGTAATACGAGCTGTAAATACATGGCTCTGAACAAACAGGCCAACAGACAGACAAAAATTGAAATTTTCATAACATGCATTCAGTAAAAAACTGTTATTTTGATATTAAAAACAGACGCTTCGATTACACGACGATCGACACAGTATAGGTAGCTACCTATACTGTGTACCTGAAACGAAAAACAGTTTTTTTTCTTTTGTGTGTTTCCAATAGGTAATTTGAAAAGGTGCTGTATTTCGTAAATATCCTGGTAGAATGCTATCTATGACTTTTGTCGTTTCATAGAAACAAGAATGCTGGGTTGCGTTATTTTTATTGTATTGACTAACTAATTAGGAGGTCGTGGTCATCATTATCTTATCTATACAAATAAATAAAATCGAATAGTCTGTTTTTAATATCAAAATAACAGTTTTTTCCTAAATGCATGTTATGAAAATTTAAATTTTTGTCTGTCTGTTGGCCTGTTTGTTCCGGGCTTCCGGCTAATCTCTGAAACGGCTAGACCGATTTTGGCGGGACTTTTACTGGCAGTTAGCTGAAGATATAAAGTCTAAGTTAGGCTATTGAAATTGGTAACAAAATCCGATTCAAAAAGGGAAGTAATATTTTTTTTACAATTTCACGCGAATCAAGGTGGCTGGCAACAGCTAGTTTCAGATAAAAATTTACGAGCACAGTGACACCTGCCAATTTGTTAAGGATCGGATGCATGCCCTTTTCTCTCCTTTTCTTCTATCAGTATTATGCATCCCACGAGTCCATGATTCGGATAAACGCGCGAGTCGACAAATCAGGGGGAAAACACAGAACTAAAATAAATGTACCAAGTTTGACATATCGTTGCAAATCTTGACAAGCAACGCCTTGAACTGCACACTTAAAGTGGTCATACTATACAATCCTGAAAAAAAGTCCTATTGAAAGTCAGTGTGGTATTACGAAACTCTTTGAAACTGATTGCCACTTGTTTAGGGCCTCGCTTGGGTCTGCCGTGGCACGAGCGGGTGACCCTGAATGCTTTTTAGGGTTGCGTACCCAAAAGGTACCAACGAGAACCTTTTACTAAGGCTCCGTTATCGTTCGTCTGTCACAGTTTTGTATCTTTTGAACCATGTTGAACCGTAGTTGGTAATAGGCACCTGAAATGTTCATAGAGTGTGTACATTGTCGCTATAGGTAACAACAAATAATTAAATGCTGTTAATTATTTAAGGGGTCTACACAAGAATGAGAATTTTGAATATTGTAGTAGTAACTTATTGTTTTTTTTTTTTCCTTTTGACATATGTAATTTTTTTGTTGATTTTTATTGTTGAGAAAATCAATGAATACTTTGTGCATTCCATTAATGTAATTATGCTATTAATTTTTAATATCAATGAAATTTATGAATATTTTGTACGCCTTCTGGCTTATCATAGCGCGCTTGTAATTTTTATAACAACTATTTTTTTTTGTACCTATGTTAACAAATGAATGACTTATGATTTATGGTTACAAAGGAGGTAGGGAACCCTTGGTATGCGAGTCCAGCACGTACTTGACCGGTTTCTTTTTGTGGTTGAGTTACTAACACATGGCCAACCACGTGTTTTTTTTATACCTGCTGGTTACTGGTGTAACCCATCCTCTGAAGCAACAGCAAAGTCGCGTATTACGAAACTCACGTGATTAGATATGTTGGACTTTGTTTTGAAAAGGTTTTAGCAGTTATTGACCTACTACGTGGGTCAATAGAGAGGTCTATGACCTTAGACTGATCAAAATAACATCGATCGATGTAAATGTTCAGTGGCGCCATCTGTGTTCATCTTGTGGAACTTTTAACGAATACAGATACATGTCATGCTATCTGTTATACATATTACGGTATATGCTATGTAAGTAAATACAACTTTTTATAGTTTCTTGAAATGATCAGAGATGACGCTTTTATCAAAGAAGTTTGTTTCTTTGTTTATTTTTATTCAATTTATTTAGTCCATGTGCTCCTATTGTCTTCTTAAATACGAGTTTGGGAATCAGGGTTTTATTATTGTTATACTTTTCAGGATTTCACGTAACTTCTTATTTCACTATTTTTTTTTCACAACAATACAAGACCAGCCTTTATTCATACTGTATATAGATACTTATTGTAAAAAAAGATCAGATATATATATAAAAAATCAGTCGACTTGATAACCTCCTCCTTTTTTGAAGTCGGTTAAAAAGGTTTACTCCTGGATTTTGAACAATGCAGAATGTATAGGTTTATAATGTAGGTAGGTAGATGAAATTCAGTTTACAGTTGCATAATTTCAGCTCTACTATCAATACGGGTATTGTGGTTCTAATCGTATTTTATTTTTGTTTTTATGGCTCGTTTACCTACCATACAGGTTTTTTCAACGTGTTTAATTCTGAGGCCCTTTTCCGGACAAATAAACTTTTTTTGTGTTGAAAATAAAAACAAATTAACTTATTATTAATGTATGTCAAATTATTTTTTTATTATTAATTATAATATTAATCTATTAATATTTATCAAATATAAATTTATATAATATTATATTACACTGACGTGTTGTTCACACTGACCAACACGTCAGTGTGTGAAAAAAAAAAAACATTAATTTATGATTAATAAAGGACGCTGTTGTTCTGAAAAGAAGACATTTGTATCTTTGTCTCTTTATACATAAAATTTTGCGAGTAACGCAGTAACTTTACAATAAAGCGTATTGTTCACCCCACTTCGTACACATACGCACGCACGCCCACACGCTCGCTAATAGAGTGTCGTCCAACACTCTTTTACAAATTAACGTGCAATGAAACAAATGCGTGTGCAATTATTTACCGGCTACGGACAAAGGGTTCCAATAGTCCACTTCGCGTTGGAGCGAAGCGCGGGCGCACTTGAATGCGCGACGTATCGTAGCGCGCACGCGCGGATCTTATATCGAAGAAACAGTGTTAGTTCGCGATCAGAATGATGCTCGCCGGCGCGCAGATTGTTGACGAAACTAGTGTGGCGTTTACGACGAACACGGGGACAACCGGTCCTAGTCCCCCGTATCCCACGATGAACCCCGTCCAGGGCTCCTCCCGGCAAGCCCAGCCGGTTGCCCCGACGAATGCGCCCGCGCAGGGACTCCAGATGATTCCTAAACTTGACCCAGTGGACATACATTTCAGCAACATCACATGCACCGTCAAACTGGGAATCACTAAAGGTAAATTAAATAATTTTTTACAAAAATTTTCTTTTGCTTCCGAAAACTGAAGTGAATTTTCATTCTATTCTGCAGGATTTTCAGTGCGTTTTTATTATCTAGTACTTTATAATCAACATTAAAACCTTTCATTCAACTGAACAAAATGAAACAAAATCACGGTCGAATTCCTCACCCAGTGATCCCTGTCAATTAAAGTCTCTGGACTGCCCCACATATGACAATAGATCTACTTTAAATGTGTGCAAGATTGTTGAAGTAGCGATCCACAACTCCACAAATCGTGATAGTGTTATTCGATATGCTACGACAATACATAAGTATGTATATGCTATAATTATATCGTCAGTAACGTGATAATATATATCAATAACATCTTAGTAGAGTCTTTGTGTACACGCGGTTAGTAACTTAGTTAACGTGTCTATAATTCTTATAACTTTAGTAGTTTACGTATAAACAATGGCTCAGGAAGTCTAATTGCTTAATAAATTAATAACTTATTGACAACATTAGCTACTTACGTATTTATCTTATGAACCTACCTATTTATTATGTTTCTATGCGGTTTTAAGATGAATGACAATTAACTAATGTCATGATTGTCATTCGACACCGGCAGTTTTGGGGTCTTTAACTTAGCTAGAAGCAGCAATAGAACTGTCTCTACCCAAAGTAACCCCTGTTGGTAGTAAAATTTAATTATTCGTAATCACGACGTATCATATAACAGAACGAATCAGTCTCTTACAAATTACGGCAAGTTTGATGTACTTAACAATTTTGAAAGACTTAATTAATCTCTAGCAGATTAACAACTCATGTGGTAATTAATAGGTAATCAATCAGAAGCAGGAAATCATGCTTCGATGCAGCTACGTGTTACGAATCATTTTAATACCTATGTAAACATCCTGTAATGATAGTTCATCAATTATGTCAATCTTTCTCACGAAAACTCTGTCTTTCTTGCTCCTTACTTAGTCTAATACCATTTTGGGAGCAGATTTCCTGACTCTCCAGTTCCTTCTACTGTCTGATTCTAACTCTGACCTTCTCTCCCCTCAAAGAGCACTATAAACTTAGGATGAATTGTGCCAATGAACCTGAACGCAATCAGAATAACGGAACCGCGTTCAAGGGCTTCATCATGTGTGGAGCGTTTCCCCAACTATGTTGAGGTCGGCTTCCATTCTAACCGCATGCAGCTGAATACTAGTATTTCCTATCTGACCTCCACGACCCAGTTAGTACTGGTTAACTAATACGATACCCCTTGGTAAGACTGGTTGTCAGACATTTGACCCATGTTCAAGGGTTCCCGGTGTCGATATTCTCTTACAACGATGACACTGACAGCTCCAATTCAGTTTAGAAAAACTCACCCTCAGTATCGGTTTCCACTTTCTTCATCTTATTCTTCTTTCTTTATTTTGAATGAACCTCACACAGGTCATCATGAAGGTTGAGTAGGCTAACGACAACCTGTCAAGCTTATTTTATTTACCCGTGCTGCTAGGCAACTGGGCTTTTCCCAGTTGTAAACGTCCCTCATTGACCTTGTTTTGTTCTGTCTCCTGGAGGGAAGTGGAAATTATGTTTTTCGTACTTACCCATTATTCTTTTCTGATTAATTTCGATGCGGGATCCAAGACGGCTAAATTGTTTCTTTGGGACTTCGTCGAGCTTCATTGTTTCGGCGCGTTTCTGGTAGTCACCACTGTTGATTCTGACTTTCAGGAATTGTAGTGGTTGGGAAACCCGTCAAACTCTAGTACTCTATTCTATACCCTTTTCAAACCTTTTTTTTATTTTTCGTATGGGAAATCATCAAATGACTTCTCCCGCTGGGCAGAGCGGAAGGGAGTGTCAGACTTGTACTGAATAAAACCCATCCATGTTCCTTCCTTGCCCTTTGTGTTCCAGGGCCGCGGTATCTCTTTTGAACAGTCCCGCAGCCACCCTTTTCAAACCTTCAGATTCCAACCTGATTCAGTTCCATTTTCTTCAGGACTACAAACAACAACTATACTTTGTTGAGCAGGCTTTAATACCCAATAAACCTTGTAAATACCCGTTTAATTAATAGTATATTTTATGCTCTAATGTTAGTAGGAGCAACAATACGATCGTTTTTATTATTTCAAGACTAACGAGGTTACTAATGTTGTTTGAATTAATGCGCATAGATGAAAGTAAATGTAAAGTAACATAAATATAGAATGTAAATAATAAAACTACAGACAATGCTGGATAACAAAAGTGTTGCAACATTGACTGCCTCGTTGGTCTAGTGGTTGCAAGCGCGACTGCTGAGCATAAGGTCCTTGGTTCGATTCCCAGATAGGGCAAAGTGTTATTGGGTTTTCCATCAGGAATTTGTTAGCACCACGGAGTCTGGAGTTGTGGCCGGTTGATGGCAATAGGCTCGCCTCCTATTATATGAGACTTGAAGATAATTTAACTGGCGAAATATGCACTATTAGGTGCGCCTCTGCCTTACCCTTCGGGGATTATAGATATTCAGTTATGTTGTGTTGTAATATTGTCTTACCAATTCTTTGTTGGAGTATTCAAAGAGACCCTAATTCCTGTATATTTCAGGATGTAATTAAGGAATTTAACCAATTTTGATCTACTGATGACTGCTACAAAATGTCTCTGAAAAACCTTGCGTTTCACCGAAATTAGAGTTAATATCAAGTGTGAGGTCAATAGTCCCAATCATGTCGCAATCGACAAACACTTATTGCCACTCAAAGTGCTTTTTGCATCGATTGAGGCTCTTATCGATTGAGCCGCAGCTAATAATCACAATGCGTCACCTTGACTCGATTTCTACATGATTATAACTGTTATAGACTTCAAGTTCACTTTTTATTATAAGGGTCAGCCGTATAAGAGCGAGGTGGTAAACAAAAACTGTAATACACAGGTTATTTTGTAATAAATTATGATGTAGTATATAATCATGTAGTATCTTATTCCTTATTGTAGAATTTAATGTGTCGTGAATTTTAAAACTATTATTTGTTAAAAGTTGCGTTTATTTGGGGAAAAAACTAACAAAAGTAATTGTTTTGCGTATGTATTTGTCTTTGTTCACAAATTAATGTAAACGTTATAAAATTGTGAATTACACAAACTACGACTAAGTACGTACCTACGACGTAAGTACGTACTTAAATATGTCAAAACTCTACATAAAAATAAATAAGTGAAAATATACTATCAATTTAATACATAAGTTGAAGAATGCGTCACGGTACAGGCAGGTAATATCTACCTATAACGACCAAAGTGCAAGGTAGCTACGGGACCGGTTTTCTTGTTTACGTTAGCAGTTTTCGGAGAAACATCGATTGCTGCTGCAAAAATTGCGTAAAGGTTTTATTTTTAAACGAGAACTCCACCTTAATTTGTTAAGTAGGTACTCAAAAATATAAGGATAGTGCGTAACTAGTTGTCAAATACAATGACGGTTTAGATGTGCTGATCGCGTTCAGTGTCATCGTTGAAATTTGCTTAATTTTAACTTAATTATAAAATAATCATGTGTCGGCGTTGAGATGACTTTATTGTCATATGAAAAACGTATTCACATACTCGTAATGTGACATAAATTACATTACAGTGTAATCATCTCACTTTGCGTCAGGATTTGACTTTTAACCTAATGGGGACAAAACGCAGGCAACACTGTTAATTAATGAATAATTTTGCTATAAACATAGTATTAAAATGAATTAAATTTTGGACTCTATCAATGGTCTATTGTCAGCCATGAGCCTCTGAGATCTTACGATTATTATAATATAAACTTATAGCTAAAACCCTTTCAAATAGTACTTCAAAGTGACATAACATCACGCCTGTAAACCCCGAAAGATTTGGCAGAGGTGTATCTTATACATTTCGCCAGTTATGTTAAAGTCCCAAGTAATAGTGGGCGAGCCTATTGCCATCAACCGGTTATACAAATCCAAACTCCGTGGCTGCTACTGACCCAATAACATTGCCCGAACCCAGGACCTCATGCTCAGCAGTCGCGCTTGCGACCACTAGACCAATAAGGCAGTCTACTTCAAACTATGCCCCGGTTTTATAGTATTTTGATAAATAATTAGTCCGTTTTACCTAAACGTATAGGGACTTTTATATCAGCTATCTAGAAGCTTGGTAACACAAAACTGATTACTGGAAAACGTTTGTTAAAATAAGAAAAAAGTACTTATGAGGAAAATGTGGCGCCAGTGACTGAAGTTGTGTAGTAATCGATTGTCATAAAGGTAAAGGAAGACATAAAAAACAATAGATAGGTGGACTGTGTGAAGGATGATATGGCTAGAAAGGAGGTGACTGCTGAGATGACGAATAATAGAGAACTATGGAAGAAGAAGACATGCTGCGCCGACCCCAAATAAATTAGAATAAGGGAATAATGAATAGGTGCGATGTTTGTCTTTCTACAACAGCCATTATGTAACTGTAACATAATGTGCCTGTTGCTTCATTCCTGACCTACAATATACAAAGGTACAAATAATTGAACATTGATGTTTCGCAAAGATTTGTTCATCGCGTACTTATTCCAAGACTGACTTTATTTATTCTAATCCATGGATTAACAAGATTATCAATACTGGTGACTTGGATACAAAGGTACCTAGCACTTAGATATTGAAAAGTACTTATTATGTTGACTTACTTTTTCTTGTCATCGTCTTGGTATAAGTTATCAAATATGCAAGGTTCATTATCATGTTCATGAAGTGATAGGAATATTAGATAGGTATCGCAGCTATCGAGCACGTTAAGCCGTTGGTCCCGGCTGTCATTTGTACATCTTTGACAGTCGTTACAGGTAGTCAGTGGCCCAAAAAGTCTGACAACCAGTCTTACTAAGAGGTATCGTATTACCCAGTATTAACTGGGTTGTGGTGGTCAGATAGGCAGTCGCTCCATGTGAAATACTGATATTTCAGCTGCATTTGGTTAGACTGGAAGCCGACCCGATTTTTACGAAGCTGTAAGCTTGCCAGTTCACCACTATAATCATTGGTTTTGTCTAGCTCGCCGCCATCCACCGCTACGAGGCCAGCCGCGTCTCCTTCTGGCTGTGTGAGGGCCTCAGGGCTCCAGTCCCCACATAGTGGCTAATGGCAGTCAGTGGCTAAGGATTTATTTTAGGATATTTGCATCAAAACACCCCTTAGTCTATTTAGTATTAGCTTATGCCCGCAGCTTCGCCTGCGTGGAGTTCGGTTATTGTCCCACGGGATCGTATAACTACCGGGATAAAAAGTATGTTATGTGTTGATCCAGATTGTAAACTATCTGTGTACGAAATTGAATCCACATCCGTTAAGTCGTTTCTGCGTGAAAGAGGAACAAACATCCATCCACTCTCACAAACTTTCGCATTTATAATACTCGTGATAAAACAAGATAAGACTAATAATTACTACACTTACCTTGATTGAAACCATTCATACAGTAGGTGAGCACCTATTTAGCAAACAGGGAAGGGCCCGCATGGGCCGATGCCTGCCAGGGCTGCGGGGCTGTTCGAAAGAGATACCGCGGCTCTGGAACACAAAGGGCAAGGAAGGAACATGGATGGGTTTTAACCAGTACAAGTCTGACACTCCCTTCCGCTCTGCCCAGAGCGGGAGAAGTCATTTGGTGATTTCCCATACGAAAAAAAAGCACCTATTTAATGAATTCATAAAAAGATCACAGATATTCCTTTAATCCATTGATCTACTTCCACATAGAAAAACAAGACTATAAACATAATCATTATCAACACAAAAACTCCGTATGAAGTCCGGTCACCGTCACTCCTTCATTAATTGCAAATCTACGAGTCATAAGATATCTTTGTGCCCTCTAAAATGTTTGATACTACTCTCCCGGATATGAGATATCACTCCACTTATCAAGATATCGCCGAATCAGCGAAAACTTTGATAAGAGCACTCACTAGATAGCCTAACAATCGAAAATACAACTGTTTGGTAAATAAATACACTGCACAGTTCGTTCAACTCAATTCAATTGTTCAGATTTTGTTTTGTCCCCTCCAAAATATAGGATGTGGACAATTCTGAGTGTTAACTGGCCATGGGGGATACATACAGACCTTGAAATTAGACTGGGAGGATGGTGGGATGGCCAGAGGAGATACAAGAACAGTTTCTATCGAAACACTGAAAAAAAAAGTAGTTGCCACAATCAAGATTTTGTTTAGATTGACTAAGCAATTTGTTTGCATCTGAGCCTATCAAGCACAATGATCACAGCCTTTATTTTTATTTAAAACGGAATCTTGTTTGGAGTTATCACAAAACCTATTTGCAGCAATCAAGTCTAAAGTAAGTTAGTTGTGTCAATTAAGCTTTGATTACTTCAGGAAGATTGTCTCTTTTTTAACTCTGCTATAATGACGTCATGTTAAGGGTAATCAAGAGACTTGTTTGAGCGTTCAATCATTTGAATTAGTATTGCTACAATCATGTCGTGATGATCAACTTAACTAAGATTTTGATTAATCTAAACAAGATATCGTCAATCAAGCTAAAAAGTCACTTGATTGGCGTGCATTTTTTTCAGTGAAGTTTTGAGCTATCAATTGCAGGTCATTGCGATTTAATCACGGCAATTATTTGAATTTTGAAATGAAAATGAATGGGGATCAAGGAAATAGAATAGAATAAACTTTATTTTACACTAGCGACCGGCTTCGCACGGGTGCAATATTACTTATACATATAAAACTTCCTCTTGAATCACTCTATCTGTTGCTGAAAACTGCATTAAAACAAGATCACAAGATCAAGTCATCAAAACAAGATCTAAGCGTAAAAACAACGGATGTGATTTTGTTTTATACTATGTAAAGAAGATGTATACCACAATAGAAATACAACTTTTTTACAATATTTTTGTTAAATCCGATAATTAAAGCGTAACAGTAGCACCTATGAACAATGCGTATATTTAATAGTTTATTATCAAATAATAATGGCTTACGACAAAGAACTCGATAATATGTTTGGTGGTTATACAGTTTCACGTCGATGTTACCATACCTGCATAAACTAAATTATCGTTAGCAACTTTATATGACCAAGAGACATGACCCAGAAACATGCAGTTCCACTAGATACTAATGGTAGACTAGTTTCTATAGAAAATGTATACCGCTGGTTGTCAGTGAGATATAGGCTGTTTCTCACTGGCAACCAGCTCTATTACAGCCATGAACAAGTATGTATTTGTAATTTAATTTAATCATATTTAATGTGGCGGAGAATGCGGAAATATCATGTCTTTTTTAAATGCATGGGCCAAATAATGCCTCTCTTTAGACAAGACGCCTCTAGCAAATAACTAATTTCCTATGTAAAATTGTTGTTACTATTGAACTTAGAACCGTTTGTGTGCTAACGATAAGGAGCCTCTAACGTTACTACATATAACTTTATCGCGGTAAATAGAAATTGTTTTTATAACCCGACAATGTCTAGGAAATAATTAGCTCGATAAAACTCATTAGATTTATCGAGCGAGCGAGACCTCATTTTTCTATTTATTAGCTATGGTTCTAAATAACAATGTTTTGACTAGAAATTGTTTGCTAATTGTTGATCTATCTGATTCCATTAAACTTTGGCCCCATACCTATACTTAAAATACCACCCCAGTAATTAATCTAACGAAGAAAAAGGAGAATAAAATGAAATTAGCTTTGGTTACAGATACATTTTAAAAACATTCAAGTTTATCAGTTGCGCAGGCAATCCATATCTGACACAGTTAGAAGTGCGAAATAATCTTAATGTTAACGTTAAGTAATAATATTTTTGTTATTACGAACAAATTCTTATCATTGTTATAGCAAAAGATTGCTTATATTCATAACAGAAATTTGTACTTACATACAGTTTTATTTTCAATAAGTTAATTTACACACGCGAAGTTATTTTTATAAAAATTACCCAAAATCCAGCCTTCCGTTTATAGCAGCAATTCAATTACCATATTTTCATGAAATAATAACAGTATTTCTTGTTATAGTATATACAAAATTAAGCAATAAAATATAAGTATACATCGTTATAATAAACTAGCGGACGTCACGTGGTTTCACCCGCGTAGTTCCCGTTCCCGTGAGAATCCGGGGATAAAATATAGCTTATGTTACTCACTGATAATGAAGCTATCCATTGCTTTGCATTTGCAAAGAATTGTTCAAATCGGTCCAGTAGTTTTTAAGATTATTCGTTACATACAAAAATACAAATCTTTCCTCTTTATGATAGTAAGATTAACTAACCGCACAGTCGTTATGGGTATCTAAAAATATATAATATCGATATTATATGACATTCTGGCATTATATTATTCTATTCTATTCTATAAATTTTCTCTTCATTGGTGTCATCTGAAAAAAACAAAGAAAGAAAATAATTTATTTGGCAGACAGAACCGCTCATTTTTTTTTTTTTAAATTAAAAACTCCTATTAAAAAAAAACCAATTTAAAACATTAACTTTTAATTACTTATTCTTGGAAGATAATTTAATTTTTCCCTAATGACTACCTATTAGTTATAATGTATACTTCTAATTGACAATCAAGAACATATTCAAAGCCATTTAAACTCCAGTAAAACGATCCTTCTAAGTTTGCCGATGAGTCACAACACGTTCAATGCCTTTGTTACTGCACATTTCACTTAGTTAGGTATACTAATGTTGTGATTTCCGGAATTTGATTACAAAAATGTTTGATTTTACTATGGAATTATCATATTATTATTGTAACATTGTTTTTATTTAAATTAATTCTTAAATGTAATTTCAATTGTGAAATAGAATATATTTTTACTTTGACAACACTTTGAAATAACGGTTATGAAATCATCGTTATTTCTAGGTGGGGTAAATGGCACTTGAATTAGTAAGCTCTAATGGAGAGTTAGTCGTTGTTCGATCGTCTAACAGTGCAGTTGTACGAATAAAAGGTATAATCAAGAAAAAGGTGTTTTTCTTTATATATCAGAAGTGACAAGAACCACGAGCCATGTCTCAGCAAAATTGTAAGTAATTTTGTTTCCTTTTCCTTCCTATTTTATTATGATGTATACTTTCTGCAGTAGGACTAAAGTGCAGAAACATTTTGTGGTAACGATGGAAATTTAACAAACTAGACTTTCAAGTTTGTATAGTTTTTACACCATGGAGGTTATTGTAATAACGCGACATATTGAAAGATATCTACCATGTTGAAAACTCCACGTGAGGCAGGTGTGCAGAAAGTATACATATGGCATATAAAAGTATATGACTTTTAACTATAATTGGGCCAAGATGTGTTGATATTATATGTTACCAGCCGTTTTAAAAGGCTTGTATGAGTGTTGTTAAAAGTGTAGGTGTGGTTTTGTGTTTTATTAAGCCAAGTAAGTACGTTTAAGTAAGTCATGTAGGCGTCATGTAGTGATAGCCATGTACTGTAGATGCGTTCTAGTGAAAGCCATGTGTAGGTGCGCCGTAGTAATAGCCATGTAGGTGTGCTGTAGTAATAGCCATGTAGGTGTGCTGTAGTAATAGCCATGTAGGTGTGCTGTAGTAATAGCCATGTAGGTGCGCTGTAGGAATAGCCATGTAGGTGCGCTGTAGAGAAAGACATTTAGGTGTGCTGTAGTAATAGTCATGTAGGTGCGCCGTAGTAATAGCCATGTAGGTGTGCTGTAGTAATAGCCATGTAGGTGTGCTGTAGTAATAGCCATGTAGGTGTGCTGTAGTAACAGCCATGTAGGTGTGCAGATAGTATGCCATGTTGGTGTGCAGATAGTACGTTATTTAGGCGTGCAGATAGTACGTTATTTAGGTGTACAGATATTAGACATGTAGGTGTATAGATAGTATGTCATGTAGGTGTATAGATAGTATGTCATGTAGGTGTATAGATAGTATGTCATGTAGGTGTATAGATAGTATGTCATGTAGGTGTATAGATAGTATGTCATGTAGGTGTATAAATAGTACGTCATGTAGGTGTATAGATAGTACGTCATGTAGGTGTATAGATAGTAAGTCATGTAGGTGTATAGATAGTACGTCATGTAGGTGTATAGATAGTATGTCATGTAGGTGTATAGATAGTATGTCATGTAGGTGTATAGATAGCACGTCATGTAGGTGTGCAGATAGTACGTCATGTAGGTGTATAGATAGTACGTCATGTAGGTGTATAGATAGTAAGTCATGTAGGTGTATAGATAGTAAGTCATGTAGGTGTATAGATAGTACGTCATGTAGGTGTATAGATAGTATGTCATGTAGGTGTATAGATAGTACGTCATGTAGGTGTGTAGATAGTACGTCATGTAGGTGTGTAGATAGTACGTCATGTAGGTGTATAGATAGTACGTCATGTAGGTGTATAGATAGTATGTCATGTAGGTGTACAGATAGTGTGTCATGTAGGTGTACAGATAGTATGTCATGTAGGTGTATAGATAGTATGTCATTTAGGTGCACAGCTAGTTGTACACATAGGAGTACTGTTAGTATGTTTGGTAGGGGCCCTTTTTATTGACCCATGTACATGTGCTCTTACCTTATTGTACATTTGCCGAGTTAGAACGATGCAATTTAGTAGTATTAGTGGACCGCTTGCGAAACTAGGCGTCAGTTGGGTTGCCTTTATCTTTAGTAGAAAAGTTAATGATTATGAAGAAACTGATCTGGTTTGAAGATTTTGGATAGGACACTAAATACATAAAAGATATGAAGTGCTTGAAAAACATTTCAGGCCGACAAAATGACAGCTCCACTCCAGATCGTGATGAAAGCTTCACCCCAGAGCGTGTTGAAAGCTTCACTCCAGAGCGTCCTAGAAGACGTCGCCGGAGATCTTCTTCGAGTGATTCTGAAGAGATACCTGTCAAATCGAAGCGCGTTTCGGAAGGACTGACTGCAGATGATCTTCTGAAAATCATAGCAGCGATACAAAAAGGTTCAAGTAAGAATGTTCCAACCACTAATGTAGTTCCAGATTTTGACCCTGATAATAGATCCCAAGATATTGAGCGATGGTTAAGAAAAGTGAATGAATGTGCGAAAATTTATGATTGGAGTGAAAAACAAACAATACATTATGCCCTTCAAAAACTTTGTGGTTTAGCAAAAAAGTGGTACGAATCTTTGCCAACGCTCAATTATTCTTGGAACAAATGGCAGTCTAAAATGAGGAAGGCTTTCCCAAGTGACGAAAATTTCGGAAAATTGCTAGAAGAGATGCTTAACCGGAAGTCTCGTATGGATGAAACTTTAAGAGACTATTTCTACGATAAGTTAGCGTTACTCAGTAGGTGTGAAATTGATGGCCGAAAGGCAGTAGATTGTATAATTTATGGAATCAATGATAGTTCCATAAGAAACGGTGCGCAAGCACTCCGGTGTAAAAAACCGTAGAACTTATTGAACTATTTAGCTTCCCAACAACCTGGCACATCGAAAGAAACCCCTAAAACGCAGTCTACATTTAATTCAGGCAAAAAGAGAGAATTACGTGTTACGAATAATCAAAACGGAGCTTCAACTAGTAATTCTAGTAGGAATTATGATCCATCTTGTTTTAACTGTCGCGAGCGAGGACACAATTATAATAATTGTCCTAAACCGTTAATTAAATGCGTTAAATGTGGCAGGGTAGGTCATAACTCGGATAGCTGCAATAGAAAACCATTATTATCTCATGTTACTAAAAGCAAAGACATTCAGCAATCGGTGGACAAAAAAGTTTTAAAAATCAATTCAAATAAGACTATTGACAATAATGAAACGGTAAATATTGACGGAAGTTCAACCATAATGCATCAATCTCATTCTACCCTTCCTACTACTATTCCGCATGATAAGTTTTTAAAGAATATTTGTATCAACGGGTCCATGATTGACGCATATGTGGATTTTGGCAGTGACTGTACGTTGATTAAATGTTCGAAAGCAAAAGAACTTCGTCTTAAAGAAATTTGTAAAGATCTGCCTATAACCAAACCGAAATTTAAATCTACTATACAAATCCGAATTGATGAAATCGAAACCGAGTTAGTTGTCTTAGCGGTTGGTGATGAGTATTTGTCAGCATCAGTCTTGGTAGGGCAGAATTTTACCGAACTACCTTCTGTAACTGTTATGAAAGATAATAAGCAATTGATTTTTTATTAACTGATACATCAATTGGAAGCCTAAATATATATGTCGAGAAGGATATGACTATAGTCAGAGGTGGGTTGGTGGAAGTCTGCGCCAAAGAACCCTACTCGGGCGATATCTATCTTGATGGAAGTACACGAATGAATCCAAATCAAGAATATCACTTACATCAAGGCTGTTATAAAATGATTAACAGTAAAGCGGTTGTATTTGTTACTTCATTAACCACAGCCCCTTTAAAACTTCAAGCAAATGCGTTAATAGCCAGGGTAAATCGCGTTACAGAAACTAAAACCGTATCTATCAGTTCAGATTCTAAAACTCCAGCACTAACGCCTCTCAATAGATCTGACATTAAAACTGGACAAGATATTGATCAGTCCACTTTTGAAAAACTCTATGAACTTTTGCAGAAATATAGAAAATGTTTTGCTCTTACTCTTGGTGAGATAGGCTGTACTAATGAAACTGCAATGAATATAGACCTGCATGACAAGACCCCAGTTGTTTACAGGCCCTACAGATTATCTCATCATGAACGTATCAAGGTTAGAGAAATAGTAGATGACTTCGTGAAAAACGATATTGCCCAAGAATCGGAGTCCAGCTATGCAAGTCCTATATTGATTGTAAAAAAAAAAGAATGGAGAATCGAGACTTTGCGTTGATTACAGAGCGCTTAACAATAAAACTGTAAAAGATAAATATCCCTTACCCTTAATTGATGACCAAATCTCAAATTTGAGTGGTTATAAATTCTTTATTACGCTTGACCTTGCGTCAGGGTATTATCAGATACCGATGGGGAAAGACAGCCGTCACCTCACTGCGTTTGTTACTCCGGACGGTCATTACAAATTTAAACGCATGCCGTTCGGACTTGCCAATGCCCCGGCTGTCTTTCAAAAGATGATTAACAGATTGTTGGGATCAAAAAGATTCGATTTTGTATTTGCTTATATGGATGACCTTCTTATCCCGTCTGTTACTATTGAAGAGGGTTTCAAAAAGCTGGAAGTAATCTTAGGACTACTTCGTGACGCTGGTCTTACCTTAAAGCTATCCAAATGTAGTTTCTTCGACAGAACTATAGAATATTTAGGCTATGAAGTTTCCGCAGAAGGCATTAAACCTAGTGAAAGAAAGATAATTGCTGTCAGAGACTTCCCTGTTCCAAGTAACATTCATGCGGTGCGCCAATTTTTAGGCCTAGCAAGTTACTTCCGTAGGTTTGTTAAGGGGTTCGGTGAGATTGCTAGGCCCCTTACCAATTTGCTAAAAAAGAATACTCCTTGGAAATGGAAGCGTGACCAAAATAACTCCTTTTTAACACTGAAAAATAATTTAATAGAACGCCCCCTACTTGCTCTATATGATCAAACATTGGAAACTGAGCTGCATACAGATGCCAGTTCTTTAGGATTAGGAGGGATCTTACTGCAATGGCAAGCAGACCCTAGAATGTTAAAACCTGTGGCCTATTTCAGTCGGCAGACTACTTCCGATGAACGCTATTTCCATTCATACGAGCTAGAAATGTTAGCAGTAGTTTGCTCCCTAAAAAAGTTTCGACCTTACCTCTTAGGCCTAAAATTTACTGTATACACAGATTGCAATGCTCTGAAGACAACATTGACTAAAAGAGATTTAATTCCTCGCATTGCACGCTGGTGGCTACAGATCAGTGAATTTGACTTCCATATTCAATACCGACCCGGGTGCAAAATGAGCCATGCCGATGCTCTAAGCAGGAATTTTCCCCAAAACGATATGACTAACTGACACGGTAAAGGTCCTCAGTATAACAACAGAAAGCTGGATACTTACGTTGCAAATGGCCGATCCAGAACTACAAAGAATTGTCAAAATTTTAAAACCCAATCTTGATGAAGATAATATAGACATAAAAAAAAACTTTGTGATTAAAAACCATGCGTTATATAGAAAAGTAGAAGATGATACTCGTTTAGTTATTCCTAAAAATGCCAGGTGGCAAATTTGTAAGGCCAACCACGACGATCTAGGCCATTTTGGTTATACAAAAACACTTGAAAGAATTCAAAGTCAATATTGGTTTCCTAAACTAAGACGGTATGTAAAAAAATATGTAGCTTCTTGTATTGATTGTGCTTTTAACAAAGATAATTCGGCAAGAACACGTAGTGGGCTCTTGCACCCTATTGAGAAAATTGCAAAACCATTCCACACGTTACACTTGGACCATTTGGGACCATTTGTGCGCAGTAAAAATTGTAATAATTATATTTTAACCATAGTTGATGCATTTACAAAATACCTCTTTGCTAGACCAGTGAAAGATACTAAAACTAAAAATGTTGCCAAAATACTCGAAAACTTATTTAATGATTTTGGAGCTCCGGCTAGAATAATTTCAGATCGTGGGACAGCTTTTACCTCGAAACAGTTTAAAGACTTTTGTGCTAGTAAAGGTATTAAACACGTGCTAAACGCAGTTGCTTGCCCTCGAGCGAATGGCCAAGCAGAAAGGTTCAACCAGACGATTCTTACGGCCTTGTCTACTCAAACTTTTGGCAAAGACGAACGCATCTGGGACCAGCAACTGGGTAAAGTACAATGGGGCATCAACAACACCATTCATGCAACAACAAAAAAAAGTGCGTCAGAATTGTTATTCGGCACTAAACTCAATGGTGCAACTGAAAACATGTTTGAAAGTAACGAATCTAATTTCGAGGTAGAAGATTTATCCCCACCTGTTTCTAATATTGATGAAATACGAAATGAGGCCTCTAAAAATATCAACCAAAATCAAAAACGTATGAAAGAGACCTATGACTCTAAAAGATCCCCTGCTATCTCCTATTCAGTTGGTGATTTAGTAAAAATTACAAAAACTAATTTTAATAATGATGGAAAAAGCAAGAATTTACTCCCTAAATTTATCAGTCCGTATAAAGTAGCAAAATGTTTAGGTAATGATAGATACGAAATTGTCAATGTGCCAGGGTTCAATACAAAAAAATATTCAAGTGTAGTAGTAGCTGCCGATAGAATGCGACCGTGGATTCATATCCAATCGTTGGGAATTGAAGAGTCGTCAGGGTCAGAATCTGATTCGTCCGCCTCGAATAATGATAATTCAGATAATTCAGAGTCGGACAAATAGATGTAAACTAAAATTGTTATGTATGTAGTTAGAAAGTAGATATTATTAATAGTTTTTAAGTGATATGCTGTGTTTATTCACTTTTCCTTTAATCATGTACGAACTAAGTAAGATGTATGTATCAATGTGATGTGTTTATGTATTATGATTTTGATTAACGTTAATTTATTAATTTTGCTTAGGCAATTACATCAAGCCTGTGTTGTGATTATTGCGTGCTTCGGAGTTAGCACGCCGTCGGACGGCCGAGTGTTGTGATTTCCGGAATTTGATTACAAAAATGTTTGATTTTACTATGGAATTATCATATTATTATTGTAACATTGTTTTTATTTAAATTAATTCTTAAATGTAATTTCAATTGTGAAATAGAATATATTTTTACTTTGACAACACTTTGAAATAACGGTTATGAAATCATCGTTATTTCTAGGTGGGGTAAATGGCACTTGAATTAGTAAGCTCTAATGGAGAGTTAGTCGTTGTTCGATCGTCTAACAGTGCAGTTGTACGAATAAAAGGTATAATCAAGAAAAAGGTGTTTTTCTTTATACTAAGTTAGATGAAACAGTGAGAAATAGCCGGTCTTTGTTTCCAAGGCATCTAAACATAACATGGACTTTACACAGTACAAAGTTTATTAGTCACATAATTTTAATACATGACAGACTATTATGAAATCTGTAATAATCACAATGACTATTTCCACAGTTGTTATGATTTTTACAGGGGGCCTTAAATGGCCGCTTTAGCTGAATCATAATAAGATAATATTATGTGTGTTTCTAACACACAGCATCGATTGAAGAGGCATCATAAATAATACCTTTGGACGTCTTATGATAATGCATTTATATCTCTTACCTTGTTCCTTTTTGTGTTACCTCTGTCTTTCACCCTTATGCAGAATGGCGCCCACTTTCGAAACTGGAGCGCATCTGTCACTTGCTTGTCATAGCATCTAAATTTTGCCGCGAAATGGACGCAAAATTTTTTCTCTCTTTAATTTTCCTATAAAATTATAACATCTTTCTGAAAACTTTACAGAAAGTGAATATTGGTGCTCGTGGTAGTGTTTTAGTGTTCACCCTGATTGTGGGTTAACGTCTCACCGAGAGGGAGATCGATAGTTTTCTCAGAGATCACGATTCTGAGAGCAAACCAAGTCTACCTAAGTGCTAGAGTGCGATCCTCGGAGGATATGTTTAGAGCACTTCTAGTATGACTATGGATGTGTTTTTCCCCTCCGCCGAAAAAGAGTCTAACCTCTTGTTATCGAGAAGTTTCTTTTACATAAACTACACACTAATAATGTGTGAGTCGCAAGTAAGTGTTGAATCTTTTTACATGACACAACTCGGAAACAGAAACTGCTTCTAACTTATTATAAGTTAGCTAATCAAGTGTTGATATTGCGTCTTTCAGAAGCGCATTGCAGTTTTCCTTAACAACCCTTTTCTTGTCGCAAGAGACAGAAATACTACACAACTATAATATTTCAGTGTAAGATATGATGAATTTAGGGAGTTATTCCTAAAGTAAACTTAGCAGAAATTCTAACATGGAATAGAATCTGTTAGAAACCTGGGGTAAACCTTACAGTTAATCTCAGTCTTCCTAGATAGCACACGGTATAGGTAGACGAGTTGTTATAATACTAAACCAAACTATGGACTATTAAACCCTGATGGAGGGATTTTTTTTTTGTCTGTGATCTCTAATGTTAGTCCCTATCAGAAAGAGCGGACTGCTAAAGAGCAGCTGAAGGCTATGGCATGCATTGACTTTTTAACCGTGCAACGAACACTTATTTTGAATTTTATTTTGAAAGCAAGCCTGACTAGTCCTGTACAAGAAGTACTTTAGATGGATTGTACATACAATTCAAATCTGTGTACTGAACAATGTGTCTCTGGGTACAATGAGGACATTTGAAATCAGGGTCAATAAATAAATATATTTATTTTAATTAAATTTTATATTCAAAATTACTTATAAATAAAAATGACTAGTTCATTATAACATTAAGGTTATAGAGCTAATTAAAAGAAATTGAACTAACAGGATAATAATTATATTTCTATTGTTTTGGTTTACGAAGATTTTTTTTTTTTTTTTTTTTTTTTTTTTTGTAAATATCACCATTGATTACTCTTATAAATATCCCCAAGAAAGGAAAGAAAATAAATGTACAGATTGAGGATAGAATATAAAACAACAACTAATCAGTTTGATACTGAAAATACTAATAAGATCTAGTTATTGAAATAACACCATACATTATTGTTTTTAAGCCACACTAGCGGTTTTTTCAAATGTATTACTTTAAGGGAAGAGTGCTCTTGTCTGAGATATGAATTTTTCTAGTTTTAGACATGTTTATTGAACATAGCCTGTAATTATAATCATGGAGATTTGTTATAAAGTATATGAAACATAGATTATGGTCTTGCATTATATCACTGACAGCGGTGTCCATATAGTGCATGAACAAATCATTTATGGAAATTATCTTTTTTTTGTTAGAAAAACCAAAGTTTTTTATAGCAGAATGAGGATCAGGGATTGAAATAACTCTGCCAAGCTTCAGAATTTTTAGGAGGACACCCTAAATAACTAAGAAAAGCTGTAGAATTAATTAATACAAACCTGATTTTGTTAACACTGAAGGTAATGACAGAAAGCTAAACCTCCTTCATAATAGTTTTCTCTTTAAACCATATTAATCCAAGATTATGACAATAGAATCAAAGAGCATATTGTTTACACTCTTAATTACTAAGGAGTAAAACAGAAGCAATGTTATATGCAGTTAATGACATTGGTCACATCAATAACTGCTGAGAAACAACTAAAAGTATGAAAATTGACAGTTCTCTGAATATTTGCAGCAGTAACCAATTGGCAAAGACTTTGCCTGCCTTGAGCTTTGAGCCTGTGGTTTCTGCATTATTGTTTGTTACTTAAGATTATGTTTTGCTGTCCTATGACCACAAGTCATCATAATCCTATGTCTCGGAGACTGGAATTTCTAACAAAGCAAACATGTGAACAGCTGACGTGTAACAAGTTCAGAAGTCCGCCTGTAAGGTTATGCCTATGTTGTCATGAGACAATCAGAATTTGTTTTTGACCAAAAGTAACGAAAGAGGTGGCGCTGGTTTTGCCAAGAGTTTATTTTTTGTTTTTGGTGGTGCCATAAAACTATTGATAGACCACTCAGTTTCCTCTAGACATGGGTGAGGTTAAATCTACTTCCCTGTCCACACAGGCTGTGGGGGAAAGTTAAGATCCCAAGTGAAAAACTCTCATCATCAGGAACTTGTTAACTAAGCCAGATCAGACTGGTATTCTAACTTAAGAGTTGTTTTTTGCCATATACACAGAGTTTGTTTTGCCATCTACTCAGAGTTTGTTTTGCCATCTACACAGAGTTTGTTTGGCCATATATGCAATAATTAGCAGCCAGAGTCAACCTTCCTTGAATATGTGCATATTGTAGTTTCATCATCAGCCCATGGCAGTCTACTGCTGGACATAGGCTCTCCAATAGCACGCCACCCTGCTCGGACACGATCCCTAGCGCTCCATAAGTGAACCCGAAAAGTGTCAAGGCTAGCAGATTAGCTGAATATTACTCTATCAGCGGTTTACCTCCCGGGGAGTTGTTAAATTGATATACCGGCTTAGCCGACCGCTTAACTAGGAACAGACTAGCCAGATTGGCCTCTGTTGCCCCAAACCCCAGGCCTCGGAGGTCATGTTTTTGAAAGTGGGGTGTACCAACGTGAAATGTTTTTTCATGTCAGTTTAGTCGGCCTGTGAGCGACTGTACGTTACATGGGACTCAAACGACGGCTTGGCAAGCTTCTGCAATGTTTACATTCGGAGATGAAATTATGGACTGGCATGCTTTTCTCTTCCCTATTTAACAACGAGTGCTCAATCACCTAAACTCAGAAGTGGGTACGTACTATGTATAATATGGTTCCCAGCCTTCGAGACGAGAGCTATCAGAGCCAGAGTCCGAACTCCTGATATCTAACAAGCTGCAAAATAGATTCATTCTTGCTTGTAAAATTTAGGGGGGGGGGGGGGCAGCCATGTTGCAAAGGAAGGTTGTCAGCAGAAGAAAGAGGCTTGTTATATGGTGATTGGAGTAGATCCATAATAACCTAAAGAGTTATCTTCTCTAAGATTTGTCATGGTGTAGATTTCATGACATTCAGCCTAAATAATGGGATCCGAATAGTAATGCTTAAAACACTATCTGTTGACACAGATTTGCAAATTGTACACTTATAGTGCACAATATACGAATTTTATTTTTTGACCTAATGTTAATTTCAAAATTATTGAGGATCTACTTAGTTAAACCACTGCCTGAAAGACCACTTGTTGGGGATACGGAACTACCCCTTGATTTGATTCGCAGAGAATTGAAATGACCAAATTTGTGTATTTGTGTATGTTGAATAACGTAACATTGCAATGTATGGCTCATAGACCTCGGTAGACAGGGTTGCTTACTTATTTTGTTTACAGGAGCTAGTATGTCTAAGCTTGCTTAAAATTATAATTAGGTATATAAATTAAATATTGTCTCTCTTATGGATGGACTAAATCCATATTCAAATAGACCGAGATTTAGGAGCTTGCCTGCTTGTAGCAGGAAGCGTGTGGTCCGTGCTACTAGCCTTCGGGAGGCTGACTGAAGAATAGACCACCGGTTGAAATTTGATTGGAGGAGCAGAGTCTTCCAAGGTTGCTACTAATGTAGGTACAGTCATAGGAGTGAGAACTCTCTCAAGAGAATTTAGATTTGTAAATTTTCTTATTTTCCACTCTTGGGCCACAGGTCTCTTCTCTGTGAGCGAGAGGATATTTTTTGTCATCAAAACATTATGTGCATTTACAAGATCTCTTGGCGTGTCAATGGCAATCTAGATTGTTTCGGGCCAGAACTGAGCTACTAGTTTGGCGCTTTCAGTAGCGCCCATCAGAAACACAAGGATGCACAGGGTACAAGTAGTAGACTTGAATACCTCATGTTAGATCATTTATATGCATTGCTACCTAATCATATACTTCGTGTTTGAAGTTGATTGTTAATTGAAGTTGTTCTTTATTTAGTATTCCCACACCTTGATATTTTCGAAGGGATTCAAGAATATTTAATCATTCGTGTATATTTCCTAGCTGGTTGTCAGTTAAATACATGTGTGAATTCCTTAAATAACAAGGAGTTTAATATTTTATTTCAGCTTAAGTCTCACTGAATTTCAATTATCAGTTGTTAAAGTATTTTATATTTTATGTGTACCTTATAAATAAGGCATAAGTATATTCATTTGCCATGATATTATTTATAACATGTTATGGAAAACATGTTCATTTTAACATTTTCTAGGATCACTAGATTGAGAACTTTTAATGTTTTATTGTTTTTAGTATCAGCATTTAACAGATATACAACGAAATATTCGTTTATACTATATATAATTCACATAGCATCTAAATCCTTCAGATATTCTTTCACCAGCAGAGAGCAAACAGGTCTTCAATCGATGCTGTGTGTTAGAAACACACATAATAGGTCTGTTTTGCATTAAAACAAAACAGTTATTATGTGTGTGGAGAACACACAGCATCGAAGCAAGGTGCTTGCTGGTGTTTGAAGACTATGACAAGCAAGTGACAGATGCGCTCCAGTTTCGAAAGTGGGCGCCATTCTGCATAAGGGTGAAAGACAGAGGTAACACAAAAAGGAACAAGGTAAGAGATATAAATGCATTATCATAAGACGTCCAAAGGTATTATTTATGATGCCTCTTCAATCGATGCTGTGTGTTCTCCACACACATAATAACTGTTTTGTTTTAATGCAAAACAGACCTAATATTACTCAAGGAGAGCAGCGGTGGCCCAATGGTAGCGACCCCGACTTACGAATAGTAAGTCGTGGGTTCGAACCCAGGCAGGCGCATTACTTTGTGTAATTTATTTCATCACCACTGCTCTCAAAAACGGTGAAAGAAAACATCGTGAGGAAACCGGCATGTCCTAGAACCAAAAATTCGAAGACATGTGACATCTACCAATCCGCACTGGGCCCGCGTGGTGGATTATAGCCCAATCCCTCTCACAGAGAGGAGGCCTGTGTCCCAGTACTCTTGCAGCACAAGTAAAGAAAAAATTACGAAAAATAAAAAAAAGTTCATAATTACGGTATGGTACTTACAAATTTTCGCGAAAATCTAAATTTGACCATATATTTTTATCGTGTAACCCAGGACCTTGATTTTTATACTCCTTATAGGGACTATAGACCTCAGTATAAATTTCAACTTGCTACTTCCACCCGTTCCTGAGAAAATCGGTGGTGACACACGGACAGACAGACAGACGGACAAGAAAGTGATCTTATAAGGGTTCCTTTTTTTACCTTTTGAGGTACGGAATCCTAAAAAAAAATTTTTGTTTTATATTCGGCCTGACCTTGAAATCAAACCCAGGACCTAATGCTCAGTGGTAGCAACGAGGCTAATTTAACAAGATTCATATTCTATTCAATCTAGCATGACAAAAATATAAAAAAAACATTGCACCAATATCTACTGACCAAAGATAAGTCCATGCTCTACATCCAACACAACAAAAAGTGTCAACATTGAATGTCCTACATTCTTTGTGTTCTTTGCCTATGCTTCAATGTTTTATTTTCGTGATGAAATGAAAATTATTTATTTATAAACTTAAACCAACCTTGTCAGCTCATTGTAAGAAAATGTATCAACCATTCATTGATAAGTTAATTTATAATGCTGAGGTTGAATCAATGTGAGACACGCATCACGTTTAGAAATTTCCACTGCATTATCTAGAACTAGATTTTCCACTCTGTACCTCATCGTCATAAGCCTAGAACAGTCCCGTGCTGGACATAGGCCTCCTCAGCAACTCTCATCCAGTTGCTACCAGCCACCTGGCGAAGATCCTCACTCCACCAAGCCTGACGGCGCCCCACCTTAAGTTTGCCGATTCGCGGTCTCTACTCAAGTACACGTCTAGTCTGTACCTAAATGACGTTAATCTATTTATAGTTATGTATATAGGAAGCTTAAAGGAGCTCGTGGATAAATAATAACAGCTGCAGGGGTCGATGTTCAAGTTAAGCAGCGCTTGGCTCCGTGACTCGGAAAGCACGTGTAGCTGTTGGTCCCGGCTGTCGTTTGTAGATCATTGACACTCGCTACAGGTAGTCAGTGGCCTGAAAGTATGACTGCCTTGGCAGTAAGTAAGTAGACAGTAAGTTAATGGTATAAAGTATATTACCCAGTTGTAACTGAGTTGTGGAGTGTCAGATAGGCAATTATTCCATGCAAAATATAGTGGTATTCAGCTGCATACGGTTAGACTACACACACATAGCAGGGAGACAAAAAACACACGTAGGGGACAAATTTACACTAACATAGTAGGGAGAATGTTAGGCTGACAATATAGGAAGTTGACAAGTTACTTCTGTTTTTTATTAATATTCAAACCGCGCAGTCGGTAAAAAAGAGCTATTATTTGTTTGACCTCTGCTGTGTTGTCAATCACATAATAGCTCGTCACACAAATGTAATCGATGAGAATTAAATCCTGCCTTATAACATGGATTTTAATGATTTTGATTTCTTCTTTTTAGGGTTCCGTACCTCAAAAGGTAAAAACGGAACCCTTATAGAATCACTTTGTTGTCCGTCTGTCTGTCTGTCTGTCTGTCTGTCTGTCTGTCAAGACCTTTTTTCTCAGGAACGCGTGGAGGTATCAAGCTGAAATTCATATCAAATACTGTCATGTCTACTGTTCCAAATAAATAAAAATAGGAGGTAGACAGTACAATTAAATTTAATAAGATTAAGAGGGAAGTAAGTTAAAAAATACAAGTCTGCTAAAAAACACACACCTATCTACACGCACTCAAGAACTGGGGTAATAGGTGGAGAAAGTACTTGCTGTTTTGCCGAAGGGGGTAGACCCTTGGAGCACCTGGTCCTGCGGCTCCACCGAACAGGCGTCAGGTCAATCCTGGCTGTTTCGGTGGCAGGCGATCGCAGAACTAGGAGTGGAGTTCCCGGGCGAGTCCGTTTAGCGGAGCCCCGGGAAGCTTGAAGAGAACAGGAGTCATGACAGTTTGGCGCCTAACGTAAATCAAAATAAATTGAGCTCAATTATTTTCAAAATTCAGAAAAATTACTATTACTAGTATAACGATTTATTTTGACTCACTTATTTGGCTTAGATTCTCTTTATAATTACTCCTTACTTATTATTCTTGATCACTAGCTTATTTTGTCTTTGTTTTTTTATGGAAACATTAAGTACTACGGTGTAAGCCACAGGTATTTTACTTGGTGGGATTTTTCGGAACTACTCGACCGAGAATTTTTTTAAGGAAACATAAAGTACTAAGGTGCAAGCCACTGGTATTTTACCTGGTGGGATTTTTCGGAACTATTCGTCCGAGAATTTTTTTTGTGCGATTTTTTTTTTTTTTTGAATTACTCGACTGAGGAATAAAGGAGGTAACGGCAAACTTAATTTAGTCCTCCATCGGTTAAACTAATCGTGGACCTCTTTTAACTATTTTTTTTTACGAAAATACGTGTTCTTCTCACGCGTCCCTCTTATAACTAAAATACCCTCTTCAACACTCTGACTCTCTTGAGTCCTGCTTCTAATTACTTTCCTTGAACGCAATGTTTACTCTCTTTTGCTATAATTTATATTATTTTTTAGTCATGGATAGAATTATTCACGATATTTATAATTCGCCTTCGTATTTTCATCTCTATCTCCTTTAATTATTTTAGGAGTTGACTTTTGGAAAAAGTTTAATCTCGTTCCACACATACTCTCTTCGGCTTTTAAGCCAAATACTAAATGTTTAGTGGTAACTGAAACTACTAAACAAGTACTACCTTTTAATAATCTCTCATTAAAGCAAAAAACTATTGCTAATGACATGATTAAACGTTTTAAAACTATATCCTTCGAAAGCAGAGGAGTACTAGGCCGCACTCATCTTATTAGCCACCATATTGATACTGGTGATACTCCACCAATCAAACAACGGTGTTATCGTCTTTCTCCTGAAAAACAAAAAGTTAGTTAGTTTGATTCTAATGGCAACCAAGCTAAATGGTATATAAATATTTTAAAATATAATGTATATAATTATGTAAATAAATTCATTCTTCGATATTATATTCATGATTCATCTCTATCTTATTTCTTTCTTCTAACTATAGAGTTCTTTTCGGTCTATTGAAACTCTAGTTGTTTTTTATTTTCATTTGGTTCCTAAACCATTAAAGAAGATTATTTATTAATCTTTCTTTTTATATCTGTTCTTAACAGATAACTCTAAGAAGTGCTTTAGGTACAAGTTACTTAACCTTCTTATAAACTAACTCTAAAAGTTAGTTTAATCTCTCCAGATACTCTATGAAGTGCTTTTAGGTACAAGTTACCTAACCTTCGTATAAACTAACTCTACAAGTTAGTTTAATCTCTCCAGATACTCTATGAAGTGCTTTTAGGTACAAGTTACCTAACCTTCGTATAAACTAACTCTACAAGTTAGTTTAATCTCTCTTCTAAGAAGTGTTCTTGGGTACAAGTTACTTAACCTTCTTATATACTAACTCTAAAAGTTAGTATAACTAATTATCAACTACTGAGGTTGATTGAAGCGGTTGACAACTTCATTAAAAATAAGCCATTGTTAAAAAATCTTTATATTTTTCATCTAATTATGGGTTTTCGACGCGAGCGGTTGACAACTCCGAAAATAAGCCTACAGTTATTGATATCAGGTTGCGTAGAGATCATTGAATGTGAATCCTACCTGACCTAACTTCGTAAGATGTCGGTGTGATTGAATGAAGTATGTAAGTTATGTGAAAGTTGTTATACTTTAACCTTTACAAAATTTTTGTTCAAGACCAAAAATTTTCTCGGGGTCGATGGGGAAATATAGTATTCTGCTATAAAGCAGATACGTTAAAGAACAAATATACGTACAATTTACAGACCATGTGTCCTTCGTCTCATTTTTATCACAAATATGCCTTCTGTGGTAGCAGAAAGTAGGTATAAATCACGGCATCCATTATCCATTCAATTTCATCCATTTATTTCCAGTTTAACATTGTAATTTGAGCACTTTTATAAACTTTTAATAATATTTTTCACTAATGACAAGCAACGTCAATCTGTCAAGTTACTTATTCCTTTTTCTATATCGGCCTGTTAAATGAAGGTTGTACTAGATTTTATTGCTAAAAATAATTAAAAATGTTTTGGCTAGTTTAAATCTAGTTTTGATATTGTATTACGTTTGTATACTGACTAATAGAATACTAAATGTTAATTTTAAAATTCATAACGCACTCTTGGATTGTGAGGTTTTATACGTCTTGGCCAACTATACCTGGCTGGTCAGACGAATTGTGGCTACAACAAATATAATCGTAAAGCGAGGCAAATAGTTCTGGAACACTAAAATAGTTCCTTATAAAAGACGCCGCTTACGAACTAAAACTAGTTTACGACGAGATTTCAGTAGCGACCAGTACAGTGCAGTCCACCCCACTAAAAGTGGACTAGTGAAAGTGTCAAGTGGTAGGGCGCCGACGCTCTGACGTGTCCCTCCACCACGCGGAAGTCGCAACTCCATCCCGGGGCTGCCCTAAACGGAGTTTGGCCCGGGACTCCTGTTCTCTTCAAGCTTCCCGGGGCTCCGCTAAACGGACTCACCCGGGAACTCCACTCCTAGTTCTGCGATCGCCTGCCACCGAAACAGCCAGGACTGACCTGACGCCTGTTCGGTGGAGCCGCAGGACCAGGTGCTCCAAGGGTCTACCCCCTTCGGGAAAACAGCAAGTACTTTCTCCACCTATTACCCCAGTTCTTGAGTGCGTGTAGATAGGTGTGTTTTGAGCAGACTTGTATTTTTTAACTTACCTCCCACTTATTAAATTTAATTGTACTGTCTACCTCCTATTTTTATTTATTTGGAACAGTAGACATGACAATACTCAAGTCTATGGTCTCTTGGAGCTGTGAAAAAATCAAACTTCTAAGTCAACGCGATCAAAAGATACTCCCGTTTATGCCGCAAATTTTCGACACTCGCAAGGGAATCAAAACCTACAGGGTACTTCCCGTGAACTCAGAATCTTGAAATTTGGTACGAAGCAACGTCTTATAACACAGATAAAGGAAAAATTGCGAAAAGCATAAATTTTTAGTTACATCATATAATAAAAATATTTTTAATAATTTTAAACTTATTACCCCTTTACTCATGAACGCGTAGTGGTATTATATTGAAATTCTTAACAAATACTCAAGTCTATAATATCTTTAAGCTGTAACAAAATCAAACTTCTACGTCAACGCAATCAAAAGATACAGCAATTAAAGCCGCATATTTTGAAACTCGCAACTACTCGCAAGGGAATCAAAACCTAAAGGATACTTCCAGACGACCTGGAATCTTGAAATTTGGCATGAAGCAACGTTATAAAGTACACATATAGGAAAAATTCCGAAAATCTTAAATTTTTAGTTACATCACATAGTATATTTTTTTTAATAATCATAAACTTACTAGCTGACCCAGCAAACGTTGTTCAGCGATTAAAAAAAACAAGGTACCGTCAGCTTTCCACATTGTTATGTTATGGATTTCATTTAGCAATAAAAATACCATAACTTTTACTTATATACCTACAGGTTTGTACGGAACCCTCGGTGCGCGAGTCTGACTCGCACTTGTTTTAACTTACTTAAGTAACTTTAGTTTTGTTTTCCGCAAAAAAAACAATGAATAAGTATACAAAGACAATTTGAATCGGAGTTAATCGATTTCTTACCTAGAAATCTATTCATTCCGTAGCGTCATCAAGAATTTCTCAGACAACAAAATTTAAAGTACTTAGTTACTAAGTAAATCTTAAATACAATAATTTAATTGGTAGTTATGTGTTTGAACCGTTTGGGGTTGAAACACTAGGGCCATGGGGTCCGAGAGTACCCACCTAATATTTCGGGAAATCGCCAAGCGGTTGGTCGACTCTTGACGTAACCAGAGAGCGGGCCTATTTTTTGGCCAGAGAATCAGCATTGCCATCCAACGTGGCAATGCTGCCAGTCTTCTGGGCACTTTTCCTATTGACAGCGATGTGGACGAATTTTTTGACACCTTATAACCCTTTTGACACTTGTACATATTTTTTTTACTATTATAGACTAACTGATGCCCGCGGCTTCGCCTGCGTGGATATCGGTTATCGCGACCAAAAGTAATCATGATGATCCCATTCCCTCAACTCATGGGAACCTAGTTTGCCCATTTTCAAAGTATTAAAATGGATATAGTATATTATCCTTAAGAGATAGACATAAGCCATAGTGGATTTTTCTGTAGACCTATATAAGATATACAATTCTACCATTCATCATTTTGTTATATCTTAAAGGGCAGCGTTTTCGTTGAAAGCTCCCCCAGACGGCTTATTTTTTTCCAACACCTCCAACAAATATCATTATATTTTAGCCAATCTGTACAAAAACTTGACGAATTATATACTAAAAAATTCCTCGAGAACCATTCTATCTATTTCAGGAAACAACATGAAAATCAGTGCAGTAATTTTTGAGTTTATCGCGAACAGACAGATAGACGCGGCGGAGAACATTGTGTTATAATATGTAGTGCTGTTGGATTCGGCTTCCAGTACATCCGGATGCAGCTGAATACCAGTATTTTACATGGAACGACTGTCTATCTGCCCTCCACAACCCGGTTAGTTTTGGGTAATACGATACCCTTTGGTAGAAATACAGTGAAATTAGTGATAGCTTTAATTTCCACATCTGGTGCTCCAGATCTTCAATTTTTATTCGTCAACAGAGAGTGCTCATCAGGCTGAACAACTTTTGCTAAGACGTCATTCCTATATATATTATAGTGTTACTGGGCTCTTGGAGCTCCACGACAGGTGTTCCACATCTTTAATTTTTATACGTCAACAGAGAGTGCTTATCAGTCTGAACAACTCTTGCTAAGACGTCATTCCTATATATTTTATAGTGTGGCTGGGCTCTTGGAGTTCCACATCAGCTGTTTCAGATCTTCAAATTTATTCTCTTAGCAGAAAATGCTCATTACGTGGAACAATTTTTGCTATGGTACCATTTTTGTATCTCTTATAGTTTAGCTGGTCTATTGCGGTTCTGCATCAGGTGTTCAAGTTTCCAAGATAAATTATAGCCTATGTGTTGCGCAGATTTAATACCTATACAACAAAAAAAATCATTCAAATCCGTCGAGTAGTTCCGAAGATTAGCGTGTACAGACAAACAGACAGATTTTTTTTTTTGGATTCGTGCTCTATTTCTGTTTCTAAACACCCCCCAATGATTATTTTTTTAATATATTCAATGTACAGACACAGTTTTTTTACTGTCTTATTATATGTATAGATATAGATTTGTAGTGTGTAAATAATGTACATATCAATAATAATATTAATAAATGATGTCCAGATGTAAATAGTGATATTTAATATCAGCCGTGTGAAACAAACATTGACGCACTGAGTACCACATGTCAAGGATCTGTCTAGTGATATCACAACCTGATGGTTAGGAGTCGAAGTCCGAAGCAATTATGATAGAGTTTCATTCATGGCACACGTGAGGGGTTTTTACATAAGAAGTTTGTGACGTCAGTACATAAAGCCTGCTTCAGCTTAGATTTTTTTGCTCATACATAAATTTGAATTGCTTTTCTTGTTTTAAGAAATAAGCTAGAGATTTAAAGACGCAAAACTATTATCTCGTAGGGTTAATATATGAAAACGAATCCTTTATATTGGTCATTTTTCACGCAAAATAGGCGCTTTGGACGTGGAGTTGCGGATAAGGACGTTATACAATACAAGGTCACTGTTTTGCCCGTCTGCGACACAGGTTTTTGAATATTGACAAAATGTAAGGCTTCTAATGATAAAGGGTGTAAAAAGACTCTTAATGAAGCCAAAAGGCACTTGTTCTCCCCGTCATTGCGATCATTTTTTTTGTTCTAGACCATACCTAGGAACCTACTAGTTACGGAGATATTAGGGGGTCAAAGTTCGAACTTTTTCACAAGTTTTTTTTTAAATACGTTTTTTTAAATGTTTTTAATGTGTTTATTTTACCTTCACGACCCCCGTACTATTCAATCCATCCGTCAGCACAATATTTTGAATGCGTTACATTGAGTTCTACCGTAAAACATGATTTTTCACCCAAAAAAAAAAGTCGTTTCCCAGCTATCATTTTTGCGTAAACTTACTTAGTTTTATGTGCAGAATGCTTGGTTGACGGCTTCGTTAAGAGTCTGTTTACACCCTGTTTGACGTGCACACAGATCGCCAGCATACAGCAAAAAATAGTCGTTAACTTTTTCCTTTTCCGTCGTAAGTAACAACGTATTCTAGGTAAGTATGTGAGTTCAGTCTCCGACTGTACTTGATCGAGCATTGCTCCTTTCTCACACTTATTAGGAGGACATTGACTGTTTAACATCAATGATTGTTCAAGTTCAACTCAGTGAAATAACGACCCAATCGTATAAAGTACTTAAGAATTAAGATATTAACGACTTGGGGAAACCGATGGGGTTTTTTAAATAAAATAAATGATAGATACTCGATTAGCCATAGCTGAAAGCTAAGCTCACTAAGTTGTGTGCCTTTTCTTCGGTAGTTTTTTCTGGTTCCACCAAATCCTTCGTGCCCCAATTTCAAAATTACCTAACTTACTTGAAATTTGGTTTTTAGGTCTTATATTGTGGGATTGATATTTTTGTTGCTGAAAGAATCAGTTCTCAATTTGTGTTTCCTCTTATGGTTCTTTTACAATTGTTTAACATTTCTGTAATACTATTTGTTTGTAACTACTGCAAATCTCAAATCTCCTTAAGTAGATAACTACGTGCAGTTTGTACATACCATTTCGCCATTTTCCACACATAAGCGTGAACCAGTCCCATGTGAAGACAAACCCCATAACATCAAGCTACCCGAAACTATCAAATTTTCCCAATCAACCTTGAACCTAATGCTTTAGCGACCAATTTGAAAATCTATTAAGGAAATTTGACTGATTTTGGTAGCTTGATGTGCTGGCGTCTGTACGTCTACATAGGTATTACGTCTATGGTATTATCTCGGACGTGATCAACCAAACACGTGATCGAAGTCCAACAACCTTGGTATGTGACGAAAATTATAATAAAAAAAATAACTTTTAAAAACAATATGTAAGGAATAAGAAGTAATTGCTGACATATTGCTGTAGCTTAAGTGGTTTTATCTAAAAATTATTTTCGTTATTACTTACTTCCTTCGTTTAAGTGCTACATAAGTAGGTAGGTTTATTTTTTATACCTGCATATTACTGGTTTCCCTACCTACCTTATAAATGTGGAACTACTTGAAAGCACTAAACCATTATCTTTAAAAGTAACATACAGTCACAGAATTATTGAAAGAATGGAATATTTAATACGTTGCAGTACTTGGAGTCTGCTTCTATCCCATGCTATCATGAGTACCAGATTCTCCCTGGACCCTGATTCGACCAATCATCATTGGTTCCGATTCCCTTGTTTACAAACTAAACCAAATTTAAGTTCAGTGCATCTTTTTCTACCTAAATCAAACTAACTAAATCAAAAAGAGTAAAAAAGCGAAGAAGTTCCCATTCATTTTAATTTCTTCGTCTTTTATGTCTCTTTACAAACAGGTTTTAAAGGTTTGGATAATTAATTGAGATCAGCTACCTGAGCGCAGGTACATATTCAATCACTGTAAAGCACACAAATGCCAAAGTTGTACTTATATGTTGTTTGACTTAAATAGGAATGTCTCACTTCTGTGGGTCAACCATGTGGGCGGCCTTCGGAAGGACATTACATAGTATGGAGTGGCTAAATACTAGTATTATTATGTATCTACGAGTATATATCCATATAGCTACAGGTATAAAGGGTGTAAAAAGACTCTTAACGAAACCGAAAGGTACTTGTCCTCCCCGTCATTGCGATCATTTTTTTGTTCTAGGCCATACCTGATAAAGTTCCAACTTTATCACAAGGTTTTTTTTTAAAAAAAATACATGTTTTTACTTAAGACACCTTCACGACCCCCGTACTATTTAATCCATCCATCAGCACAATGTTTTGAATGCGTTATATTATTGAGTCCTACCGTAAAACGTGACTTTTCTTCCCAAAAATAAAAGTCGTTTCCCAGCAATAATTTTTGCGTAAAGTTACTTAGTTTGATGTACAGAATGCTTGGTTAACGGTTTCGTGAAGAGTCTGTTTACACCCTGTATTATTATAGGTTCCAATTAGTACTATGTTCAGTATGTTTCAAATCCAGTTTTAGCATCGTCAGTCAGTTATTGGGTTAGAGAAATGAAAAATGTAGGTTCCACTATAAATATTATGATTATATATTTGATTGGCCTGTTGGTCTAGTGGTTAGTGACCCTGACTGCTAGGACGGAGGTCGTGGGTTCGATTCCCACACAGGACAAATCTTTGTGCGATGAGTACGATTATTTGTTCTGTATCTGGGTGTATAATTTATCTATAATATGTATGTATTTAGAAATATATAAGTATGTTTATCAGTAAGTTGTCTGGTTGCCATAGTACAGGCTCTGCCTAGTTTGGGATCAGATGGCGGTGTGTTGGTTGTCCCAAGATATTATCATTACTATAAAACTATGCTTTCTAGACAGATTTTCCGCTGCTTTATTGTAGTCTCTTGAAGTTAGAGCGAATATATCTAAAAGCCACAACACTTTTTAAAGCAATATAAAAATATTAATACATAGATCGTTTTATTGCAGTTTTAACCGATAGAACAGTTTTGACTGCAATATCGTAATTCTACTACTACTATATTCTTCTACTTCTAGACAGTAACATATTTTTAGGTTTTGACCGATAAACAATGAAACATTAACAACAACAAGATCCATTAAAAAAAGACATTGTTACTAAAAACAAGCAAGTCATGATTTTAGTTTTAAAACAACAAACACTGCTGTGATTAGTAGGTAAGCTTTGTTTTTTATTTGGTAACCGATCCTGTATTTAAATCCCATACATTTTGACTTATCCATAAACATTATTGCTATATGACCAACAGTCCAGGGGGTCTAAAATGGCCGCTTTAGCAGATTCATGATATGAATCACGTTAAAATCTTAAAATAGTTACAGACGTAGTTAATATTATAAACTGTCAGTTACATTTTTTTTTATTGTATCATAATTCATATTATTATCCTATTATGATTCTGATAAGCGGCCATTTTAGGCCCTCTGCACAATTTCTAAAAACGTCATTTGGTATCTACAAAAGCACCCTATACAAAACAGTATAAACTCCATGAGTATAAACGACGACTGCATTACCTACTCCACAGGATGTCCTCGTTGCTCTGATTATCCAGAGTCCCCACAAATACAATCGCGGGACATATTGACAGGGCACAGGCAGATAGCCACACATCCGCAAACTCAATGTTTTCATCCGCACTGAACTTTAAACTTGTGGTTAAGTCGCGGTTAATTGGACTTTGATCACAAACAAACGTGTGGTACTGTGGGACTTTGGTAGATTCCTATCATGGTAACCACAAATGATACTCATAGAACTTTGAATCTATGACAGATTGGTTTCGTCATCGACCTTGCCCTTAAAGGGTTGTCGCTATGAAAGATTGATATGACAATAATATAGAGTCATTATGACCCTTTGAGTGCGTCAGAGATTAAAGCGATATAAGACAATGTTAATTGGAGTTAGGGTATCTACTAAAATGAAATAAAACAATGCCTTTGATCTCAGTTATGTTATAACATAACAAGCACTTTTTAACCAGACTTCAAAAAAGGATTGGACTGGATTTAACAAACAAAAGTCACCGACTTCTGAAGCTAAAGTAATTTATCACTCTTTTGTGTTTTTGAAGTCGGTTTTATTTTTTATAACACACAAAATGCACTACTTCAAATGTAGCAGTTTCAGATTTCTGCAACTAAACCACTTCCAATAGCCGTGAAATAAGCATTTCGGTAGATTCAATCCATCCAGTACATTTTCGATTTTCCGTCATCGTTATCACTTTTTCCAGTTTCATTCGTAAGATCTCTTGTTATTTATTACATGTTTTTCTGAGATAATATGTTATTTAATAAAAGGACACAGTGTACACTTATTTCAGTGAAGAACAAACAGTAATTCAGTGCTAATTCTAGATCCCTACTACTGAGTTATGTTTAAAGTGACTAAACGCAGGAAGTGTACAATTTGATTAGATAACACTTCGCGTAATTTATGAGTTTATTAGCAATAAAATATTGAATACAAGGCCAAGATTAAATATAAAAAGCCTACTGTAAAATTAACGATTAATTAATTTAACATTCTAATTCACACGTGATATTTGATCGTTAGCGCTATTTTATGATTGTAATCAATCAACACTATAAGTTATTAATTCCATTTCTCAAGATAATTATTTTTCCGCAGCTACACCCAACTAGTAAGTTACCTAAATCTATATTTTTATGACTGATAAAGATATTTCTAACACGCAAAAATAATATTATCATTACTAATTACCAAATCATTTAATTGTGAGGACAGACACGGTGTTGTAACTTCTAACGACCCATATTATTATCAAACTATTGTCACACTTCTACATACACATAGTACATAGTTTCTGCAATTACATTGTGACTGAAAATCAGCCTGTTATCTAGCCCACACATCGACAGGTTTAGAAACAGGTGCATGCCGCAATTAATCTTCTTTAATCCATGCGATGTCGTCAAAATGTTGAAAGTACAATCGGTTGTAACAAAAATTTGCTACAGTAATTATGTATTCATAATACTTCGTCTCACCAGATGCAGCGCAATACCAGTATTTTATGTGAAGCGACTGCCTATCTGATCTCCACAATCCAGTTAGTCTCTTGGTAGGAGTCCTACCGAGAAACTAAACTGGGTTGTAGGACTGGTTGTCAGGGCTGCGGGCTGTTCAGGGCTGCGGGCTGTTCGAAAGAGATACCGCGGCCCTGGAACACAAAGGGCAAGGAAGAAACATGGATGGGTTTTAGTCAGTACAAGTCTGACACTCCCTTCCGCTCTGCCCAGAGCGGGATAAGTCATTTGATGATTTCCCATCCGCAAAAAAAAAAAAAAAAAAGGACTGGTTGTCAGACTTTCGGGGATATTATTCGTAATTATCCAGCCCTTATCCCAAGTTGAGGTCCTCGCAGCATGTGTTTTTCTTCCACGATTCTATGTCTGTGTGTGTGTATGAGTCGTCATCTCTTTAGTGATCCCCTTTCTAGCCAGCTTATCAGCGTTATCAGCTTTTACACTGTCCACCCTTCCTTTTTTTTCAACTCTATATGGTTACATACTGGTCAACCGGACTATCCTATGGTAACCCTAAATAAATTTAAGGCCCCCAGCCTGGGCCACATGGTCCACCCATTCTTTTTTTGATTTCAATACTTACTGCCGACAAACGATTTTCACAAAACTTTTCAGTCATCGCTGTACTACTTTCCATTCTGATTATAATGATACGGGTGCCAATGGTATTTATCCTCTCAGTCCCGTCTGGCTTAAATTTTTTCTAGTTTTCTTTCATATTGATCGGTAGTCAGCAAAACTTGATGAATAAAGTACTGCAATACCTTGATCTTCGTAAAACTTTGCAATGCAACTACTAGGATACTTGGTTGGGCTTGGTTGTAACTTAAACTATTAGCTTATAAACCGGACTAATCTATAACTCTGATAGATAAATCAATTAAAGTTAAATCTAGCTAAGAGATTATTTACGAAAAATATTGACATTTCAACTCATATCAGAAACTGGTTCTAATATCTTGATCAATTTGTTTAGCTAATTTTTTCTACGTTCATCATCATTATGTAGACCTGTATGTCTAGAAGTATACTTCTTTTGTGGAAGTTTTGGATTCTAACTTCAAAACGCTTACCTACACTACACACACTACACTACACTGTACTTCTTACCTTATTTGACTTCGAACGATCGGGAAATGAGCATGCCGGATGAGAAAGGTCGCAGTGTAGATAACGGATTATATTTTAATTTCCTCGTACCACCTTACACACTTACTATGTACATCCTCATCAGATTAGCAGAATTAGATGGATAAGCAGAGAACCTAAACTATGGGTATTCGTTTTCAAAGCACTTTAATGTGTCTGATTCGATTTTCAGCAGTACCTATTAACATTTTTACCATTCAAAAACTTACGACTTCCGTTAATATTATTATTCCTTTATTGTCCCACTGCCGGGCAAAGGCCTCCCTCCATTCCTTCCAACGGTCGCGATTCTGTGCTACTTCTTTCCAATTCTCAAGGAAGACATCCAGTTCGTCCCGGCGCCATCTCCAACGTGGTCTGCCGCGACCTCTGTCTGTCACTGTTTCAGGGCACCAATCCTGAGCCTATCAATATTATCGTTGATAAAATTTCACTATTTCCAGAAACTCTGTCCGTAGAGGAAAAGTTCGACGATTCATTATCATCAACATTCTCATGCCCTTATCTTAATTTATTTGTGGTCGGCGCAGCAGGCCTTCCTCTTCCGACGATTCCTTGTAAATAAATACATTTTACTTTAAAAGTTATGATTTACATTACACAAAGAACTGTGTTCTAAAGTTCAGTAATAAATTAAATCAACTCTGTTCCCGATCTTTTCCACATTATGTAAATGCTAAATTACATTTCCGACTTTAAAAATCGCCTCGCAGCTATTGAAACAAACAAAAGGAATTTCGTTAACATTCGGCAGCTGGCAAGTGGCGGCCATTATCTCGGTGTCACCAACCTCGTGACGTCACACCAGCTGATACCTGCGAATATGGGTCGTTGTATCATATACCTACTACTGCCTGAATCGCTACCACACACCGACCTCTGACGTAATACTACAAGTGAAATTCACGCCTTTGGTTATAAATTTTAAACAGCTTTTTGAGTATTCATTTCTTGTTTTTGTTATCTTTTAGTTTTGCAATGTAAGAAGAATGACATATTTTTGTTTGAGAATGAACCAATTTGTAACGCTATTGCCTAGTATAGTAAAGTTTGTTGTGACTTGCCATAGTTGTATCCGTTATGTATGGATTTATGGTTGTTATTTCGACTAAAGCAAGCTTATTGCAATTTGTATCGCGCGGCGCCTTACTAACTGAATCAACAGAATCACAATAACGTAGTCGCTGAAAATGAGCCAATAAGCAGTCCGAATAGCCACTACTTATTACCGAACTTTAAAAATGGAACAGAATTTAATCGTAAGTGGTGAAACAGCCTTTAGACATTCGTATAGGTCTTGAACTACTTACTCAAGTTCTTAGCCACATTACTAGTCGACTCACTATCCTTAGTTCATGCTTATGTATATTCATTTCTTATTCGTTTCCTCAACAATATTTCAGTAAGAACACTCAACTATTTCCCGAACTCGCACCAATTACTCAGAAAGCTGAGTTATAATGTTATGCAGTGTTTCCGTGAATCAGCGCATCACGTGGTACACTAACATCAAACAAAGGTGTTTAACATCTTCGCTGTCGGCCATGATGCTTGTCTGCCTGTCTGTCACCGGCTTTGTCTCCAACACGTGTTGTATCCAAATATATAATATGTAGGTATAGCATAGCTTGAAGTATCTCGATGACTGTATGAAGAAATATCTGAAGATAAAATCATCACCGCTTTATACAAAATCGTTTGAATAAAAAGGTTAACATTTTAATAGACTTTGGTTGACTAACTAACTAACAAGTCAAGTTAAATTAAAGCTTAAAATCATCATCAAATCATCTCAATCCTTAATACATTTTAACGTGTCGATAGCGATATAAATAATTGATCGGCCCAGAATTTGACTATGTACGTGTTTGGCGAGTTCCTGCACCGTGGCTGCAATAGGTTCCACTCCCTTCTTGGATGAACAGCACCACATACACTCTATTTCTCTCTTTATTATCTCTTCTGCTGTCAGTTACATGTCACCGTATCGTGTTGTTATACTAACACTTAGTTTTTAAGTATTATGTTACTAACCCTATATGAGCCTTTGGAGGTGCTTTTGTATCTTTTTCATCTGAACATCAAAGTTCTAAGCAAATAATTATGTGGCTAATAATTTCTGATTGATAATAGTAGATTGTGCTTCAAATTGTCGCGTCGACCAAGTTAAAAAACATTTCAAGGTAATATAAATCATCTATAACACGTTAAGACCAGTTTTGGTAATAGTTTAATTTATCCCTATCAATTTCACGGTTTATAACAGAAAATAATACTTTTTTCTGATCAAGTTTCTTAATAACCATAAGGTATCTGGTATTGTTTTTAATGCACACTTATATCTAGTAGGTATATAAACTTCAATTACATAATTGCAGGTCACCGCATCTCTCTTCCCAGATTTGTGACTTAGTTTTACGGCTGTCAAGAAATATTCCAAGGTCATCTCTGGTAACTTGTCGGCTACATTTTGTTCAAAAATGCACTTGAATACCTCGATTTCAGCCATGGACGTCGGCACACCTACCACTACGATCCGGGGTTTGCGCTTGTTGGGTTCGACGGCGGTAAGTCCAGCTCCAGATGTAGAGAGCTGGACTGCGTTCTTCAGTTTATTAGCGTCATCTTTTGTCTCAGTACTGATAATTACGCTTCCATTTTTTGTTTTGCGGACACCACGTACGTGCAGCTTCATTTGCTCGAGTCGTATGATATTTTTAACCAATTCTTTCGTTTCGTCACTTGTTTTAAATTTATCATTGGTATAAATGGAAATGGAGCTTAGGCGATTAGGTCGAACGAAATCATTGGATCCTCATTTCACCATATCGGCAAAAGAAGCATTTTCTGCAGAACTAGAGTCCTGAATCGTCTGCTTGAGCTCCGACATTTGTTCCGTTAGGTCGCGCTGTTGTTTAAGGGTACCAATTACGTTATCTGCATTTATGTTTTTTTGCTTCAGCGATTCATACAGGACTGCCATCTGCGAGGTACTAGCTCCTATTTTACGGCAAAGGTTAGAGATTTTCATTTTCTGCTCCGTGTTTAGTTTGCCCTCCGCGGCAATGAAGGAAACTTCATGTAGGTGCTGTTTGATGGTCGTCATCCATTTTTGGATCTCTGATGTTGGAACAATAAAACCCGAGGCCGACTGGGGGGCTGGGTTTTGCGACGGGCTATGCGACGGCGAAGCGGACGAGTGGACTGGCCCCCTTTGATTAAAGGGGCTATTTTCCATTTTGTTATTATTAAAAATTCATTATTTCTTGTCCATTATTCACAAAATTATACACTAAGCAAGATTAAATACGCCTCACGACAGTAATACATCAAAGTAGGTCACGATTATTAATGTATTAATAAAATATTGCAAGCGAGCACGTCTGAACGCTGCAAGTGCAAAGACACATTGACGATTTACACTTTACATGGAATGATTTATACTCTGAAAAAAAATCGTATAATAATTAGTACCTTAAAAAAAATGTGGATCGCACTTAAAAAACCCGATAAAATGATGCGCAAACTCGTCGTCTACTCTTAAGAATATGTTTAAAATATCAATAAATATGAAGTATTTTAAAACTTAAGGCGATTATCTACCCAATTCAATTTTTTAATATTTTATCTGACTATTTAATTGTAATAACATATTTAAATAATACCTTGCAAGCCGTTGCGCTTGCTCGTTGCCTTTATTTTCGGCCTAGGGTACGCTTATTAGACAAATAGGTGATTTATAATTATGCATTATAAAACATACCAGATACCTTATGGTTATAGAGAAATTTGAGCTGAAAAAAGTAGTATTTTCTGTTTTAAGATCGTGAAACTGATATCCCCCCTTAAAAACCAACTAAAACTGGGCAACTCTTATGAGGATATAATATGTTAGTACAAGGCTAATTACGTTTAAAATTAATTATACAGATTATCCTACTAATATTATAAATACGAAAGATTGTAAGGATGTATGAATGTTTGTTACTCTTTCACGCAAAAACTACTGACCGGATTTGGATGAAATTTGGCACACAGATAGTTTATAACCTTGATTAACATATCATTTTTAACCCGGTGGTACGATCTTGAGGGACAATTACCGAACTCCACGTGGGCGAAACCGCGGGCATAATCTAGTAGTTTATTATTTTTATTAATAGTTCAGACTTGCAGTGAACTGCTGTAGACTGATGATGATGTTTATATTTATTTTTATTAAAAGTTTATCTCGTCTTTAATAATCCGCCAAACGTGAGGTCAGGAGATTAACTTCGCCAATACTTTTATCTAACTACGTCACAACTATTTGTCTATCTTTTCTGTACCTAACCCATTCGAACAATCGAACCAAAACAGTTGTTCAACTCGTTTCAGTTATAAACAATGTTATCGAGCGGCGTACGCGCATGTCGATGTATCACTTTGTGTACAATACGTGTTTCTTTTGTCAATTAACTTACTACCTTTTTGCGCAGCAACTCCAAATAGTAATAGTTCCATGTCAAATAGTTTGTTTTGTGTTATTTTTTGTTATATATTGCGGTATCTGCTTACCTAATTAACATTTAGGTAGAAACGTAAGTAATATAAAGGGTGTAAACAGACTCTTAACGAAGTCGAAAGGCACTTGTTCTCCCATCATTGCGATCATTTTTTTGTTTTAGACCATACATGGGAGACTTCTAGTTACGGAAATATTGGAGGTCAAAGTTCCAACTTTTTCACAACATGTTTTTAATGTGAGTTTTTTACTTTAAACTCCTCCAGAACCCCTTACTATTTAATCCATCCAGATTATTACTATTTAATCCAACACAAAGTTTTGAGTGCGTTACATTGAGTACTACTGTAAAAACGTGATTATTCAGCCGAAAAAAAAAGTCGTTTCCCAGCACAAATTTTTGCGTAAAGTTACTTAGTTTATAATATACATAATGCTTGGTTGTCGGCTTCGTGAAGAGTCTGTTTACACCCTGTATACTGTAAGACTCGCTGGCTAAGATCAAAGTAGGTTCGCAAAAGGAAACAATTTCTCTAGCAAACTTTCTGTTAGGGTTGTGAGGCAAAACAGAAGAAGATAAGACAGCTCTTATTCTGTTTTGGCAATTCCAGTAGTTTGTCAGTCCATTTGCATTCCCATTATTAGTATAGGCTGGATATTTCAACAATACAAGTATTTTCTTCACGATTACACAGCAGCCACAGCAGTAATTTTTCTTTCCGGAAAACTTCAGGAGAATCTTATGCAATGAGTTGTTAATCTTCGTAATAAAATGCACTTGTATTTGTTTACATCTGTTGTATTAGCACAACGTGCGCGTCGTCTTCAAGTCTTCAACGTCAGTTTAATTACTCACAATCGTTAAATACTGTTAATAAGAATATCGTTTTACCCAGCTCATAATTTATGATTACAGCTTTGTCCACAATTACTCCATATTATATTACTTTACCAGTAACAGGTACCTACCTACCTATTCTGATATCATAGCATAGGTATGTACCATAAAATTATTCCCCTTACTATTTTATTGGGACATCTTAGCTCCATATGCTTGTAAAGATTTTTGTTTATGAAAAGTTTCTTCATTGGTTTCCCTTAACACAAAGTACTACTTTTCGTCAAACTTGGATCGTTGAGTTCACAACAATACAATATGTAGCAAACACAATATGTTTAATGTTAGTAGTAAGAAACGCACGCAGATTCTTAACTTATTGAAAACATGAACGTAGCAAAGTTATCTTCAATGACGTGCAATTATTTATAAGTAATAACTTGTAATTGTTTGTATCGTGCAGATTGCAGCTTATTTATAATATTACTTACCTATTATTTATAAGCATCACGTTTGGGTTTTGTTTTTTTCTTCGCTATTTGTCCACTAACCTGTAGACGATGAAATGTCATAATTTTTCATCATTTTTGGCGTTACGAATGTGTTTATTTATATGTGGTTTTTTCAACAGACGCAGTACAAGTTAAAAAAAAAACAAAAACATCAGTCTCTATCTTCATCTTTTATTTCAATTATAAGTATGTAATGTTCAAATAATAAACCTTCCGAATCAATAGGCTAGTTGACAAGGTCAAAAATAAAATATAAAAATACGTAGAAATAAGGCCACTCATCTTAAAAACTACCATCACCGTACAAAAATTAAATATTGGGGGACAATATAATTGTAAAATTGGATTTACTGATAATAAGTATTACATTTGATCCCAAATAAGTATGACGTCACAACGTGCTATTTCATACAAATCACGTACACATTTTGCGTTTTGACAGTTCATAAAAAAGTAACTATTTTGACTTCCTGTCACATACCCTATTCTTTACATGATGACACACAGCCGAATGACAGAAAAAATCCGTTGCGCAGTTTAAATAAAAAAGACAGGTCATACGAAAATCGACTTCATTTCATAAGATTTTTCTTGCTTTGGTAGATGTTCAAGTAGGTAATTATAACTTTACACGAGGTACCTATGTCTATTAATTTCTAAGACAATTACTGCAAAATTATTACTCATCATTTTAAATTAACACTTAACAGCTGTCTTCTTCAGCGCAGACTATGATAAGGTATAAGTAATTGTGAAATTATAAATAATTGTTCTTTTTGATAGGATTAAAATTGCTTCATTGATAACACCTTGAAGGTCAAAAGTATCCGGTTGATCCACTTGCTGCAGTGATCGAAGTATGATAAGAATCCACGTGTTTTACCAATCTTTTATCTCTGATTCACTTACTAGTATCTACTGATAAACTGATCTATCTACAGGGTGTAAACAGACTCTTCACGGAGCCGTCAACCAAGCATTATGTACATCAAACTAAGTAACTTTACGCAAAAATTAGTGCTGGGAAACGACTTTATTTTTGGGCTGAAAAATCACGTTTTACAGTACAACTCAATGTAACGCACTCAAAACATTGCGCTGATGGATGGATTGAATAGTAAAGGGGTCCTGGAGGTGTTAAAAGTAAAAATCTTACATTAAAAACATGTATTTCAAAAAAGAACTTGGAACTTTGACCCCCATTATCTCCGAAACTAGAAGGTTCCCAGGTATGGTCTAGCAAAAAAAAAAGATCGCAATGACGGGGAGAACATGTGCCTTTCAGCTCCGTTAAGAGTCTATTTACACCCTTTATAGTAACTGATATTGGAAGCAAAGATATTTCTACCGTCAAAAGCCTATTTAACCTCTGTCTGTCAGTATGCCAATTGTCTGTTGTTTGTGTTCGGTTAATGTAATTTAATCTGACTTCTCGAAACCCATTTGGTTTTTTCCAAACACCGCGGCACCGTTCAAAAGGCGTAATAAAGTATCTGATCAACAATTAAGTGTGTAGTTACATGATACAGCTGGATATGAGGTTACTTCTCAAAACGTATGTATATTCTTTAGATTTAGTCACTAGTAGTGTCTAGTGTGTGAATATTACATTGTATGGAACCACTTTCCGCTCTTTCATTTTTGACTTGACTTTGATTGCTAGCAGTGGTTTCATTACAGTGTATTACAGGTGTCATCGTGACCGGTATAGAAATGTTAATATACAGCGATTTAAAAACTCTTATAGCTTAAATTTCACACATAAGGATTACTCCTTATGTGTGAAGGATTCTGTCGTCGATTCACTCATGGATTAATCGTTCTGTCGGCGGCTCATTCCGCAAATAAACTTTTGTCGCAGGTAAGTTTCAGAATCGATGAAAAGTAGTAGAGAAATATAGTAGAAGTAGGCAAGTTGCACCGACCCCCACTAAATAGGTATAAGGGCAGGGGAATGGTGATGAGGTAGGCAATGTTTAGAGGTATTCCTCGAAGCGCTACCATTTTGAGGCGCACCTAATGAGGCGCTCCTTTTTTAGTCCTCGGAGCGCACCTTTTATTAGCGCTCCCGATAGCAAAAGCGAAGAATAAAAAAGGAGCGCCTTAATAGGTGCGCCTCAAAATGGTAGCGCTTCGAGGAATACCTCAATGTTTAAGCCAAAGTTTTAGTTTTTTTTTTTTTAGTCGGCCCATACTGTCCCACTCCTGAGCAAAGGCCTCCCCCCATTCCTTCCACGTTTAGTTTTAGTTTACGTTTAAATATTTCAAAGTGTATATTTGGTCTTTGATAAAAAGACCAAGGTTATAAATGTGTTAAATAGTCACATTTAATGACACAAAACAATGCACTGAAAACATCCGTAGAAACCACCAATCAAGACTTTATAATTCCATGCCACTAACTCATGCATGCAAACTAAAATGCCTACATGACTGACATGAAGATAACACTAACATAATTATAAACTATACTGTGACAAATTCTAGATTAAATTCAGCCTTGAATTACTAACGACAGGATGTCAGATTGTCAGCAAGTGTTAATTAAACTGCTTACAAGTAACTTCGTGCCTTCAAGTGCATCGGAACGCTCTGAGTTTAATCTATGACGTCATTCGGGGTTATCGGAGTGGAGTCGAACCGCGGAAACTCTGCAAGCGACCATTATAGGTCACACATAAACATACATACATAACATCACGCCAATAATCCTCAAAGGTTTAGGCAGAGGTGAACCTAATAGTACACTCAGCTTACATTTCGCCAGTTATGTTTAAGACCAATGGGGCGAGCTTATTGCCTTCAAGCGGGCACAGTCCTTGGCAGCTTCCGAGAAATTCATGATGGAAAAACATGTACAAACTTAGAAGCAACTAGGTGCAAGTTGTGTAGACTTTACATACTTGTGTGGACTCATGGGGGTATGTAACGTACCGCCCTACGGTTCGAACACACTCCATTTTTCTTTGTTCACGTTTCACACATCTGGTTATATTGAATCTTGCAAGAGTTAGCTCTCTTCACGACCAAAGGATTTACATGCGCTTGACCATGATTAACATATTCGCCAAGAGTAGCTACCTATAGAAAGTCTTATCTGAATTACGTAAGACCTCTACATGCGATACTAAAAATACCTAACTATAACCTAAAATATATACACAAGTGAACTTTGTAGTCAAATAAATAAACAGGTAAATAATATCTGAATGATGAAAATAAAACATCCAACTGTCCCAATCATAATTCAAGACATAACACGATACGCGTAGGATTTTCAGGATTCAGATACGTACCCAAAAAAAGAACCTTTTTTTAAAAACACTAGTTTAAGTGCTTTTTCCTCCTTGACCATTATTCATTAATCGTTCATTTTTTGGCAAAAAAACTGGTCCGTGGTCAGTGGGGATTTCCGGATAAAATATATTTTTGAATATAGATGGAAAACTTAATTATGTGTATTTATAAGAATGCAGAAATTAATTACTAAATCATTATTAAAAATACTCATAAGCTTCACGTGAGAATCAAGCAGATGAGATTTATTATTGTAAATGCATCCAAAGTATCTATACAAAAGGTTTTAATGGGGTGCAATAATAAAGATTTTAGCTTAAACCAAATAAGTTTTTCAAGGCTAGGCCGTTTTACATATCATCAGTACAAAGAGGGAAACCTATAGATACAATATAGTCTATTGGAGACAACACTGATGAGACGAAACCTTCTTAAAGATCCAGGGTCAAGTGTCACACCTCCTGTACCCGCATGATCATGATTTCTGTACTATTCGTATATTACAGGAGTCATTCTCGTAATGATGATAGAAAACGCTTTTTTTTTGTGTAGCTTTAATGAACTGAGTGGTCATGCAGACAGACACGTTTGTTTAGTATAGTAATACGCTTGTCGATATAGATTTACAAAATATCCCAAACAGAAAAGGACTAAACGTTCACCTAAGAAATATTGATTGAAATTCTTAACCCAAATCATCTTGTTTCAGGCAGCAAACAGATCCTCCATGGAGTTAACGGCCGACTTCGTCCTCGTCAGCTGGTCGCCATTATGGGACCCTCAGGGGCTGGCAAGTCCACCCTACTGGATATACTGTCCGGGTACCGCATCACCGGCGTTGGCGGAGCCGTGTTCATCAATGGAAGAGGGAGGATTATGAGTGAGTACCAACAAATTGTTAATGGCATCTTCTTCTTGTTCCTTATGGCGGGGATTCCCATATTCAAGTTACATGAACTTTGCTCAGAACTTTACAGCGTTTTAGTTCTAGCTTCGGATAGGATCCTCAAATTGCAGGCTGAGTTGCACAGGAGATCGTACATCGTTTGTGATGAGGTTCTGCACTCACACTATATTTCATTGGAACATCCCTATCGGACTAAGTGAAATTAGACGATTATGACAGAAACTTAAACATAAGAGCCAGATGAAACATGTCTGCTATTTTCCACAACCGGTTGCAAGTAATTACTTCGTATTGATGTTCTAAGTGTTCGCAAAAACAGGGTAAATGCCCTATAAGCATTAGCGTCTTAAATACCAAACCATCAGGTACTTAATTATTATATTCGTCAATAGTAATAATGTGTTAAAGAATTTCAATGTAACTAATTACGAAATGCACTTCATTAACGTCTTTATAAGCAGAAACACAAATAGCATCAATAAGCGATTAGATTGCGCTCACGCAGCTGTTATCAACGGAAAATAATTAGCTATGAACCAAGGACCCGGATTCTAAGCAATAGATAAAACTGGCTAGATTAGACTACATTCATTCTGCCATGACATGCATTCACGTGCTGCCTGACAGCTGACCACAGACATAGGGAAAGGTAGATAGCGATGAAGCAGGCCATGCCTCATGGCCTGTCTCTTATCCATAGACGTATACCAAGGATGCAAGTGGCTTTCACATACCTAACATAAAATCACGCTTGTAATCACCAAAAGGTCAGGCAGAAGCGGCTCTTTCGTCAGTTGCTTAAATACTGAAGAGCGAGCCTAGCCTATTAATAATCCAGGCTTTTCAACTGTGAAATGTCTGACGGAAAACCCCGATTCCACTTACGGTTACACCTACGTCAAGCCACCGCGGCGATGTTTTCATTAAACAAGCTTTTGTCAGCCAGCTGCAAATTCCCTGTTTTAATTAAATTGTGTACTTAAGTAATAATAATCATCGGCATTATGATTGAGTTTCTCGAGTAGTTTAGGTACTGGTTTATCGAGTAGTTTAGCGCTAACCGTGACCTAAGACGACTTCTGGGATCAAGTAGAACGGAACGAAGCAAGTGCAGTGATTGTGTTACTTCCGAGATCAAACTTGAATGAGATCTCGTATCAAACTTGAATGCACGACTTCATATCGAAATGAATGATCGATGAGATTTTCAGCATATCGAGTTATTAAATATTCCATAACCGAATGTTCATAAAATAGGACGGAAAAAAACTGATATTAAATACACAAATACGATAAATAAGTCATCATTTAGGAGGCACCTTCTATTTTATTAAATACAATTCGTAGTCTAACTTCGTGCTGGCTCGGTTGTCTAGCCGTCGTAAGCGAGATTACTGAACATAAAGTCCTGTTCCTGTACCCTTTATCATGCGCACACAGCCAAGGAGTGGAATTCCCTACCTGCGACTGCTGCTTCTTTTGCGTTAGCTTATTCCATCTTCGGCCTCAGCTTTGTCCTCGGGACAAGATTGAGGTCAAGAACCGACCATTTAAAAAAAAACTAAAACCCTGCTTCATCGATTTTCAAATCGATGAAGCAGGGTTTGTGTGTGTGACTCATCTGTTTGACAACGTAAAATCGCAATGAATGTGTTGTTGAATTGTCAAAATCAATAGGATTGGGTTGGAAACGTGAGTGTGTTACACGATTACCCCGTTGGGTTTGATACCCAGATTGAGCAAAGCGTTATTCTTTAGGATTTTCCTAACCAGCTTCACATCCAAGTACTAACTTAACATTGAAATGCTCTTCTTCAAATTACAGAGAGGTTCAAGAGGATGTCGTGTTACATCCAGCAGGACGACAGGCTGCAAGGTCTCCTCACGGTGGGAGAGAACATGACGCTGGCCGCAGATCTCAAGCTCGACACCAAACTAGACAAATACGAGAAAGGAGAAGTCGTAAGTTGACTGAACATAACACAGATCAGATATACAAGACCTCCCGTGTGGTCTCTCGGACCAAGAAACTGATCAGCTTTTATTCTAAGAGTTACCGAAATTCGCTAAAAAAAATTGGACTTTGTATAGGAACTGACGCGATCAGCTGATCAACATGTATCGTAAAACTAAAAAGAAAGTAATGAATTTCCAAAAGTCATAGAACAAAACTTGTTCAGTTTCATGGTCTGAGACACCACACGAGAGGTTTTGCGTTTATTATGTTACACCTTGTATACTTAAATGGAACCTAAAACTGAAATGAAAATCTGGATGGAATATAATATTATGTGGTGTTGTAATTCTAAATACTTAATTTCATTTACATTAAAACAACATTTTTTACTATATTTAAACACCTAAGATAGATAGGATGAATATTAATAAAAATATATTTGTAATTCAACATTGATAAATAATTTAAAGCATACAAAATTAAGCAAAGGAAATACCTAACAATAATAAAATAACACAAAAAAAACTATTACTAGAACATATACTTTATGAACAACCTGTATTAATTAAAAACTTCCCTCACCACTTTTGTTTTTATGAACGGACGGTCGGATTGGTCACCGAGGTTCGCTCGTTAGTACGAGTATTAGATATTATTTTGCCTACTACCCGATGTAATTTTAATTGTTGTTTCTTTTTAACTAAGTACCTACTTTAGTGTATCTGTTAATTCTCTAAATTATGTAGTCGATGATTTTGGTGCACGGTAAAACTCTAATGAGTTTATGTTGGCACCAACTTGAATAAATAAAATTTATGTGTACTACTGAATAAATAAATAAATAAAATAAATAAAAATTTAATAATAAAAATTGTGAATTGGTCCACTTGCACACATTTGCTATGCGTTATTTACAATAATGAAAATTAATTTATTTAAATGGCTTTGAAGTTTCCCGTATGCTACTACTAGCCCCCGTCGGCTTCATAGTAAGAAAATCCCTCATCATTTGTGACTCTCCTCAGTTCCATGGTTTCTTGGCGTTTCTTCTCATAGGAACCAGCGCTTAGGAACGGGTAATTGAAAAGTGCCTGTACATGGTATATTTGAAATTAATGTTATTAAAGTAGGTAAACAACAGCGAGTTCTTCCAAGCAAAAATGCTGTTGTTTTCAAGCTTCAATCTTAACACTTGAACCAATATATCAATGAACTTTCATAGTTGTGTTGACCTCAAATATGTATAAACACTTATTTATTTTCGGATGCGAAATCTTCAAATGACTTCTTCCGCTCTGGACAAAGCGGAAGGGAGTGTCAAACTTGTACCGACTAAAACCCATCCATGTTCCTTCCTTGCCCTTTGTGTTCCAGGGCCGCGGTATCTCTTTCGAACACTCCCGCAGCCCTGGTAGGCAATGGATAAACACCTCATTGTTCCATTAAATATCTAACAATTTGTAACGATCTTCCTCAATTTAAGTTTTACGTTCCGCACAATCGGTGCTAACATAATCAGCGTGACTGCGTGATAATATATGAATCACGTAGAATCAATAGTAATCATGCATGGACATGTTTTGAATATTTATACTCAGATACACTTTGTTTGTTCGTGCATTTGGAGTCGGATACAAATGCCTTCGTTGCCAGCGTACGTTTGCCATACGTTACATTATTGAATGACAAAAGCGATGATACAAAGCTTGGATGTGCTAAACACTTGTAGGTAGATACACAATCAGCATTAAAAGTAGGTTGACATGCTTTTACAAAAACAAAAGAGATCTATGAATGAAAACTGGCTAATTATTACGTACTCGTTACAAATTATTGTCGAATAATACAAATCCGCAAAGCTTGTGATGATATTATGAATGCGAAAGTAAGTTTGTTTGTTACCTGTTCACGCCTAAACCAACTAACCGATCATCCTGAAATTTTGCATATACGTTGTCAGGTGTATAGAAACGGACATAGGGTACCTTTCATTGCGAAAAAAAAGTACTGTTCGTGAGGAAAACCAAAATAACTTTCTTATGATAATAGATGGCGCCACTTTCTTTCGAATCATGATTGAATTATATTATTATAGAAACTTTAGTAGTTTGTTAAGAGGTTAACAGAAGCCGCGGGCAAAAGCTAGAACTTACTATCTAAAGTAGTTTTATTTATAAACTTAAACTCTATGATACAAGTTAATCAAAATTTCGAAAACATCTGTGACTTTTGAAGTTGATTGCACCTAGTAATATAAAATGGTATTTATTCCATTGCATGTTATGTGCACAAAATTACGCACATATGCAGAGAGAATGACACTGCTGTTGTAACCTAATTTAGCCAAATTGTCAGTTTTGCACAACTCGACGGTAAAAGTGTGTTGTGCGCAGGCGTCGTACGTAATCTGTGAAATTAATTCTCGAATGCAATATGTATTTTGTTAAATAATGAGTTACAGCCAACAGCATTATCCTTAGTAAAAGGTCCTAGTCTACTTTCATCAGTATATTACTAAAACATTTAATTACAGAGTTTGAAAAATACATGCATATAAATAACATCACGCCTGTGATCTCGAAGAGTTAGGCAGAATTTTACATAATAGTATGTACACCCACATTTCGCCTGTTATGTTTGAGACCCATATATGTAAAAGTGGGCGAGCTTATTGTCATCAACCGGGCTCAAATCTCGATTCTGTGGCTGCTATTGAGAAATTCCTGATGGAAAAAATAACGCTTTGCCTGACCTGGAATCGAACCCAGAACCTCATGCTTAGAAGTTGTGCTTGCGAACACTAAAAAAACGAGGCAGACCTATATTTTTAACATGAGTTAAAAATATAGGTAGATACTGTCCCACTGCTGGGCAAATACCTCTCCATTGGGAAAGGTATTTGCCCAGCTGTGGGACAGGCAGGTGGTGGGTGGGCTCTTTTTTCGAGTCACCTTTTCAAATAGAAAAGTTGAATTAAAGAGAATAGAAGAAGAATTTGAATAGAAGAGTTGAGTTGTGGCAGTTTAAAGGTATCGTAAATAGTGCCTTGTAAACATTTCTAAACATTAACCTTTATTCCCTCAGATCGAGGACATCCTCACCAACCTGGGTCTGTACGAGCACATAAACACTCGCGGCGCGCAGCTGTCGGGTGGGCAGAGGAAGAGGCTCTCCATCGCTCTGGAGCTCATCAACAACCCGCTCATCATGTTCCTCGACGAGCCCACCACGTAAGTCTACTTGGATGATAACATAAACGTTGTTAAGATGGATAACGGTCCCATCTTTACTAGATGGAAAGCTATGGGGCCAGCTACTCAAAATGTCCAAATTAAAAAATGGTTCCTAATTTTGGGGTTGGAAAGTGTTTCTCAAAAGTCAAGCTAAGTGGTTACAAGTAAGAAGTAAGCCTACCTTGCAGCATACCTCTCCCTTAGTTAGCCTTGTGCTGACTCTCACTCAGTTTGTCTTCTATTCTATACTAAAAGAAAACTGTATTTCCTCTTATACCAAGCTTACCAACGATTAAAAAACATCGCAACGGCCTACAAATTAAGCTGAGATACTATAAATTAAATTGTGAAACGGAATTAGTGTCGAAATGACTTTTTAATCCCTTTCCTGGCTCAGGTTATCAGAAGATCGTAAAACACGTCAATATGCAATATTATTGATAACGGCAGTAGAAAAACACTTTTACGAAATGAATATTCAACACTTCTTTTGACTTTATCTTGTAAGTAATAATAAAATAAGATAGTGTAAATTTAATTCTAGCAACTACATCATCATAACCATTCTCCTTCTCATTATAATCATTCTCCTGCCCTTATCCGAATTTATTTGGAGTCGACGCAGCATGTCCATTTTCCATACTTCTCTATTACTGGTCATCACAGCAGTCACCCCCTTCCTAGTCATATCAAGATTCTAGCATCTGCATTAACGGTAATTGAAAAGGCAAAAATGTATGGTGCTTACCGACAAGTTTTTGTCAATTTTATTGTAGACTAGCTGTTACCCGCGACTTCGTCCGCATGGTATTTAACAAAAAAGTTATTTTTCAGTTCGCAGAGTTTACGATCATTGGTTTTAATTTTTTTTCGTGAAATCCTATTTTTTTTGTATAATAAAATTAATCCTTGTTACATCAGCTATCTGCCAATGAAAGTCCCGTCAAAATTGGTCCAACCGTTTCAGAAAAACAGACAGACAGACAAAAATTGTAAAAAAAATTGTTTTGGTATATGTACCGTGTACCTATAAATCCGCACTTAGTAAAAAGCGGTTTATTTTAATATTACAAACAGACACTCCAATAATATTTATCTGTATAGAATACGAATTGCTTTTAGGCCCTAAAGTTACCGATAAATATTTTAGTGTATTTCGTGTGTTGGTCCGTGGATGGGTAACTACCATTACTTACCGAGTTTCCTCCGCCCCTCGGAAAATACGTTAAGCTGTTGGTCCCGGCTGTCATTTGTAGATCTTGGACAAACGTTGCCAGGTAGTTAGTGGCCCGAAAATCTGACAACTAGTCTTACCAAGGGGTATCGTATTGAACTTATGACACGCGGGGTTGCGATAGTCGTGGAGAGGATCCGGCAATTGGGTCTCGAGGTGGCTTTGCACAAGTCCGAGGCCATGTGCTTTCATGGGCCTCGGAATGCGCCACCGTCGGGATCCATAGTAACGGCGGGAGGGGTTCCCATCGGCGTCGAGTCGACGTTGAAATACCTAGGGCTCGTCCTCGATAGCCGGTGGAACTTCGTGGAGCATTTCCGACGTTTGGCCCCCAAATTGGAACGGACCGGGGCTGCCTTCAGGCGGCTCCTGCCCAACCTGGGGGGTCCAAGCGCCTCCTGCCGGAGGCTCTACGCGGGGGTCGTGCGGTCCATGGCCCTTTACGGGGCCCCGGTGTGGGCGCGTTCCTTGAGGCGGCGAGCCGCCCACTACCTGAACGCGCCCCAGAAGGTGGTAGCCGTAAGGCTAGTCCGGGGGTACCGCACGATCTCCGGCGAGGCGGCGAGCCTCCTTGCTGGATTGCCGCCATGGGATCTGGAGGCGATAGTCCTCGCGCGCCTACATGAGTGGCGCGTAGAGGCACTACGCCGGGGGGAAACTCCGCTGCCGCGGCAAATTGTCGCACTGCGGACAGACTTCCGGCGCGATCTCATGGCGACATGGAGAGAGCGACTATCGCAACCCCGTGCAGGGCACGCCACAATAGTGGCGATAAGTCCCCTCTTTGAGGAGTGGCTGGAGAGGGGCCACGGCACCCTCACCTTCCGCCTGACGCAGGTCCTCACCGGACACGGTTGTTTCGGGAGGTTCCTGCACCGAATCGGGCGGGAGGAAACGCCCGGGTGTTACCACTGTGAGGGCCGCCCAGAGGATACGGTGGAGCACACGGTAGAGGTCTGCCCCGCTTGGGCGGAGCACCGCCGTGTCCTCGTAGCGGCGATCGGCGGCGGCGACCTATCGCGTCCGGCCCTGGTCCAGTCCATGGTCCGGAGCGAAAGGGAATGGGACGCCGTCACCTCCTTCTGCGAAGCAGTCATGCTAGCGAAGGAGGTGGCGGAGCGTGAGAGGGAGAGAACCTCTCGTCCCAGCCGCCGCGGGAGACGCCTCGGGCGTCGGGGGTCACGTGGTGGCTTCCGGCCACCGTAGACGCGGACCTGTGGACGGAGAGTAATGGGCTAGCTCGCCGTCCGTCCGTCTTTTGACGACAGGCCGTGTTGACGGCGCGTTCGTGTTCCACGCGCGCCTCAAAGAGATGTCAGCAAATAGGGAGGGGCCCGCAAGGGCCGATGCCTGCCAGGGCTGCGGGCTGTTCGAAAGAGATACCGCGGCCCTGGAACACAAAGGGCAAGGAAGGAACATGGATGGGTTTTAGTCAGTACAAGTCTGACACTCCCTCCCGCTCTGCCCAGAGCGGGAGAAGTCATTTGATGATATCCCATCCGTAAAAAAAAAAAAAAAGGGGTATCGTATTAGTTAACCAGTACCTACTAACTGGGTTGTGGAGGTCAGACAGGCAGCTGCTCCATGTAATATACCAGTATTTAGCTGCATCAAGTTAGACTGGAAGCCGACCCCAACATAGTTGGGAACAGACTGGGCAGATGATGATAGTGTATTATGATACCTACTACAAATATCTACTGAACTATAAAACAACTTTGCTTGATATGTTCGCACGTGTGTACTATTTTGGGCTAATAATAGTATATTTACTTTACTGCCTGAACTTTTACCCCCTCGTGTTGAACATAGCGATAGCAGGAGTGTGCACAAACATTGGATGCACGTAATTATGAACTATAATGGTCATATTGGGGTCACGCTGCCAAGTAAACTGACACTGTTTACTGAAGAGATTGGGCGACATGATCAATCATGTTTCTAATAAAGGGTGTAAACAGACTCTTAACGAAGCCGAAAGGCACTTGTTTTCCCCGTCATTGCGATCATTTTTTTGTTCTAGACCATACCTGGGAACCTTCTAGTTACGGAGATACTGAGGGTCAAAGTTCCAACTTTTTCACAAGTTTTTTTTTAAATACATGTTTTTAATGTTTTTTTTTTACTTAAGACACCTTCACGACCCCCGTACTATACAATCCATACATCAGCACAATGTTTTGAATGCGTAAAACGTGATTTTTCACCCCAAAAAAAATGTCGTTTCCCAGCAATAATTTTTGCGTAAAGTTACTTATTTTGATGTACATAACGCTTGGTTAACGGCTTCGTGAAGAGTCTGTTTACACCCTGTATATAATATCCCATAACTAAATAGGTGATCCTCATTGGTGAGGTTCTTCAGAAAGGTCAGGTGCGTAGTACTCGCAACTGGCGTGCGTGTATGACCAGATGTATGAACGTGGACGAGGCAAAATGAGTATATGTAAGGATCGTAGCAGGTGACATTCTGTGGTTTCTGCGTACGCTCATGGGAAAAGGGGCGTGAGTTTATGTAACTAGACAGGCTGATTTTCTCGAGGGGATAGGCAAACGTGTGCTAACATAATTATATGTGTATGCTATACATTTCGCCAGTTATGTTGAAGGACTATTTTGTCAAAGGGAGCGAGCTTATTGATATCAACCGAACACAAGTCCTGATTGCGGGTTACTACTAAAAAATCCGTATCGAAAACCCAAATTGCCTCTATGAATCTGATCTAGAAATCCAGCCCAGGACCTCAAGCTCACAGCAGTAGCTTTTGCGACCTCTCGTACAACAAGGCATTTCTAGGATTCTCATGCTCGGTAACCTCAAATGAGAAAGCTATAGCTAATTACTAAAATCTTGTACACTGTAACTGATAGTTTTCTGTTACATCGCTTTGAGAGCTCGTGGAAAAGTAATATCAGCCGCTCGGGTCGATCTTTAGGTTAAGCCGTGTTTGCCTAGGTTGGTCTGTGGATGGGCGACCACCCATTACATACCGAGTTTCCTCCGTGCCTGGGTAAGCACGTTAAGTCGTTGGTCCTGGCTGTTATTTGTAGATCTTTGACAGTCGTTACAGGTAGTCAATAGCCCGAAAGTCTGACAACCAGTTTTACCAAGGGGTATCGTATTACCCAGTGATAACTGGGTTGTGGAGGTCAGGTAGGCAGTCGCTCCATGCTAAATACTGGTATTCAACTGCATCCGGTTGGACTAGAAGCCGGTTCCAGAATAGTTGGGAAAAGGTTAGGCAGATGATGACTCACAATTCACAAATATATATCTATGGACTTTGGATACGTCAAGGACGGAACCTGGTATTACCTACGCTTGCTCACTACATTGTAAGCTATACAAAAGTTCGTCCACGATCTAATATTTAGCAAGTACTAGATAATTCAATATCTACAATCACCTTTTGTGGATTAGGTAAGTATATACAAAGTATACGATAGATTTCCTTTATTGACCGTGCAACTGAGTTGTCGACGGCGAGGGCGGGGGAGGGTGGGGAGGGAGGGAGAAGCGGGTTCGGGGGGGGGGGGGTTCTGAAATCCCTCCTTTACACAATAATTTTAACCTACTTCTTGCCCCACTGCTGGGCAAAAGCCTCCCATCTCTACTTTCAAGCTTCTCTATCTAGTGGGCTGTCGGGATATGTATGTCGCTAAATCATGACACCTGCCCTGAGGGGCAGGGCGTCAAGTGAGTTACAAAATTTTTCCTCACAAACGATAATAATATGACATAACATCACGCCTGTAATCCCCGTAGGGTTAGGCAGAGGTGCCACTAATAGTAGACCCACGTTTCGCCGGTGATGTTTAAGTCCCATGTAATAGGTGGCGAGCCTATTGCCATCAACCGGGCACAAATCCAGACTCTGTGGCTGCTACTGAGAAATTCCTGATGGAAAAACCCAATAGAACTTTGCCCGACCTCTGAATCGAACCCAGGACGTCATGCTCAGCAGTCGCGCTAAACGATAATATCAATCTCTTTTTCCTTTTCCAGAGGTCTGGACAGCTCATCGTGTTCGCAAGTAGTACAGCTTTGCCAGAACCTGGCCCACCAGGGGCGGACCATCGTGTGCACGGTGCATCAGCCGTCAGCCTCACTGTTTGCGCTTTTCGACCATGTGTATGTTCTTGCGGCTGGTCGCTGCATGTACCAGGGGACCACAAAGAACCTGGTATCTTATTTAGACCAGGGCGGGATACCCTGCCCTTTGTACCACAATCCAGCTGATTACAGTAAGTTTGAAAAATATTTTTTTGTAACCTACTTATGTTTTATATAACCTTGGTACTTATTTAGTGTAGAAGCAAGAATTCTTTGAAGGATATTTTAGATTACAAACAGCCATTCATAATCAACTAATCATCTTAGCAATATTTACGAACGTTGACTTGCAAACCAGAAATCAAATTCATAATTCAACTTGAACTTTGACCTATGGAAATACGTAAATTAAATACAATGTTGTTGGTTCAACTGAGATAAAAAACAAAAACTCTGATATAGGAAGTAATTATTATTTACTCACACAACAAAAACAAAGACTATTGCAAGAACTAAAATTAAAATTTATTTATCTCTGTTATTCACAGTTATCGAACTGTCATGTGGTGAATATGGGCAAGACAAAATCGACCTTATGGCAAACAAATCCGAGAATGGTAGAGCGCTCGACTGGTTCGATGACTTTGAGACCATCCCCTCTATGGAAGGGCTCCGCAAGCTGATGCCTCTCAGCGTCTTAAGGGACACTGAGCCTAAAGGGGGTGACGAGGAGACCAGCCAGTCTAACCAGCTCAAAGTACTCATGAGAAGAGGATTTATGAAGGCCAAGCGAGATTCGGTAAGTGCTGAATGTCCTTACCAAAGTCTAGTCATGCCCATTTTATTCAAATTATGTGTTAAGCAGCTTCAATGCTCAATGAATTTAAAAGGAGTGTTGCCAATGGATTCATCCTCTTATAATCTACCGGATAGTGCTGGGCATGTAAGATCGGAGGTCGGTCGATAATTATTTTGATATCCACGTACCTCTTAAAGTTCGCTGTCACCAAAGACCAAACTAACGAACGATAATTTACTTCCAGACGATGACTCACTTGCGTTTGATTGTAAACGTGGTGGTTGGCATTATGTTGGGCAGTCTCTTCATCAATGCTGGTAACGAGGGATCCCGTGTGTTGGAGAACTACAACCTTCTGTTTGCCATACTTATGCACCATATGATGTCTCCTATGATGCTTACTATTCTAACGTGTATGTATACCATTCTGTTCCAACTTATTTTTGTTCTTAGGATGGTTTATTTCCATTGCCTTCAAAAGCATACTCAAAGAGAATATAATATAAGACATTTCCAAATACTCGTCATATCATTATAGGTATACCATATAGGTATGGCGAGTCTGAATAATCAGATCATATTCTGTGGTCAATGCTTGCTCGCGCCATCTCTTTTAGAAAAGAGGATTTTTTATAGCAAAAATCGGTTTATTATTGTATATTTGTCATTTTGTCTGTAAGCGACGTCCACCATCGCAGATACGAAGTAAAGATTTTGTTAATACCTAGCTGGGCCCGCAACCTTTGTCTGCGTGTAATTATTATAAAAATAATACTTCCCTATTTGCAAAGGATTTAGTTAACCATTTGAAGGGTTTTATTTTTTTGCACGAAATTCTAATTCTAAATAACTCCTTATAACATCAGCTACCTATATAATGCCAGTAAAAGTCCCGTGAAAATAAGTCCAGCCGTTTTGGAGATTTTTAGTAATAAATACCGTACCTATTTACTTTCGTATACATTCAGTAAAATGCTGTTATTTTAAAATTGAAAACAGACACTTTAATTTTATTTATCTGTAACGTCATCCTTCAGAAATCACATAATACATGGGTCGTTACTTACATTCATGGTTTTATTAACGTTGTTGCATTTGTTTGTTTGCAGTTCCCAATGAGATGTCAATTTTGTCCAAAGAACACTTCAACAGATGGTACTCTTTAGGATCTTATTACATATCGATTACAATCGTCGATCTACCTGTATCGGTAAGTGTGAATCCACTAAAATTAATCCTGTAAAAGATTAATAAGATAAAAGTACTCTAGCATTGATATAGATTTCTGAATGCACCAGAATCGCGAAAAATAATCAGTTCTTCCAGAAGTTCACCTCATCATAATCTTCCTGCCCTTATCCCATTCTACTTGGGGTCGGCGCAACACGTTTTCTTCTTCCATTCCCCCAGTCAGATGTCACGGCATCATTTACTCCTTTCTCTTTCATATCAGTCTTCACACAATCCATCCATCTTTTCTTTGGCCTTCCTCTCCCTCTCCATCCATCAACATTCTTGACCATCACTCATTTAGTCACATGAGTTTCATCCCTCATTATAATATATTCATACCAAGACAAACGACTTCCTTTCAATTTTTCATATAAATCAACAGAATAAATGGAAGCGCAATTTTTTTTGTAATAGTTGTTCACAATGATGAGTTGACCGTTTTTCGAGTTTTCTAGCCGTTTTGAAATCGTTTGATTCCTTCCCTTCTTTACATAGATGATAACATAATTAATTACTGATTGTATCGTTTCTTCTATTCCAGATAGTGGGATGCGCGGTATTCAGTGTGATAGTGTACACGATGTCCTCACAGCCACTTGATATCGTCCGATTCTGTATGTTCTTCGCCATCTCGTTGTACACCGTTCTCGTCGCGCAGAGCTTTGGGCTTATGATCGGTGCTGTCTTCAGCGTAGTTGTGAGTACCATAATTAAAATTATCAAAGGTCTTTTCAAAAATTAAAGGTAGAGAAAACAGACCAAAATAGTGTTCAGATATCTGCAGCGTTCATGGAACGATACGACATACGAAGTATAACATATCACCTGTAATTCCTGACGGATGTAAGGCAAAAGCGTTTGGTAAGACAACCATAACCAAACTCCAGGCTGCTCAGAAGAATTTATTTCAGAAGAAAATCCCAGTAAAACAGCTCCACCTGGATAAGAGATGACCTGGTCTAGAAGATCTTGGCAATCCAATCGCTTTAAAAGCGTTTCGTATTTCCACAACTCACTTAGAACTTAGATAGGCAGTATAGTCGCTTCATATAAAATACTAGTATTCAGCTGCATCCGGTTATACTGGAAGCTGACCCCAACATAGTTGTGAAAAGGCTAGGCAGATGACTTAGCACTAGAATCGTCTAGACTCGCTGGGGATCGAGTCTAGGATGATTTGTATGTCATTATTTGGCGGAGTTCCCAATTCACCAAAATAATTTCGTTACACCCAAAAAATTAACCAACTCTTTTCTATCCAGAACGGCACATTCTTGGGGCCAACCCTCTCGGTACCAATGATGATGTTCGCTGGCTTCGGCGTAACCCTGCGGGACCTGCCCGGCTACCTACGATGGGGCTCCTATGTATCCTACCTGAGATATGGACTGGAGGGCTTCATCGGAGCTATCTATGGCCTGGACAGGCCCATCCTGGATTGCAATGAGGCCTTGTACTGCCATTACAAGTGAGTTTTCGTTATCTGGTCTTCTTTCTTTTTCAGTTTTGACTACATTTAGGCGGTTTTTTATCAGTCTAAACTAAGCCCTGTAATTTTTAGTGTTTCCATCTTGTTAGAGCCAGTTTACTTTTTGTTCATTTTGTATTGTATGTATTTTCATAAAAAGATCGATCGGAATAAAAAAACAAGGACATATTTATAAAGTTTTTCTGCTATTGGCCAAATCCTAACTAAACATCAGATGTAATAAAAACATTGGCCTATAACCGTAAAATAAAAATTTTGGAAAGCAGCTATTACTTTTTGTTATCCCTTCTTGTTACCAATTTACAGTTGCAAATCTTGCTTCAGAAAAAGTAACTACGGTGTGGATGCACTATAAGACGCTCAATTTTATTATAGCCAAGAACAAACTCTTTACCACCACCTAATCCCAATCTCCATATTATCACCAGGCACCCCCGCACATTCCTCAACGAAGTCGCCATGTCTCCGGACGAGTTCTGGTTCGACGTGATGGCCCTCTCCATCTTCGTGGTGACCCTGAGGATCACAGCCTTCTTCCTGCTCAAGTGGAAGCTGGATGCCGTACGGTAAATGCGAGGAGGTGGAGTTTAGCGGGAGTTAGGAGTGTAAGTCATTCATGTGTCATCATCATTAAGGCCGCTGCCTCGAATTTAGCGGGCAGCGGGGCGGCGGCGCCGGCGGCGCGGGCGGTCGCCGCTTGACTGGAGTGCACCGCTCGTTGCCTGCTCCCGCGCCGCTGTTTTCGAGGACCGGTCCATTTAAATGTACGCATAAGATCCTGCCGCTCCCGCGCCGCCGCCGCCGCCGCCCCGCTGCCCGCAAGATTCGAGGCAGAGGCCTAATGGATAGGGTGCTTGACTATTTATTTAAAACAAAAACGTTGTCTTTACTGTATGTCAGTGCCATAAATTACACAGACATTGTTATATAATATCACAGCCGGGGGTCTAAAATGGCCGTTTTACAGAATAATAATAGGACAATAATATGAATCACGTTAAAATTCTTAAAATAGTCATAGACACAGTTAATAGTACATTATGATATAAGTGCGGTAAGTTGAAAATTACAGCCGAGGCGAAATTGCTAGGCTGTAATTATCAAAGCGCACGTATGTCATACGACGTTTTATAACATATTTGCGAGGAAATAAATAAAACTCGGACTTTCTTAAACGAAATTTTGATACGCTTGTAAGTATCTATCGGTCGATTTTTCAGACAAGAGGCTTAGAGTAGCCTTTTTCGCTGCCTCTGAGACTTCAGGCGGTGTCGAATTAATAAATTAATCATTACTTGACGTCATTTTTCAATAAAAATAATTCAGCGAAAAGAAAAAGCGCGCGGAATAATTTTTACTTGTTCACAAATTAGTGAGGCGCGCGCATAAGCGCTTTTTTTTAAGGCAAAGGCACAAAAACAGCCAGTATTACTAATACAGTAAATTAATGTTTTTGTGTTTTTGTTACAGATAAATGGTTGTAATCTATTGTCAAAATTAATTAAATTAATAATTTAATGTTTATTTATTATATTTTATCTCCCAAAGTTAATTTTATTCATAAAATGAAAATGTTGACCACTTTTCTGACATAAAAACTCTTTGCTAAGATTTAATAAAGTACCGTTCGATTTTGACTGAGCATCTTGAAGCCGTGCGATTTACCGCACAAGTACGTAATGAGGTACCATACGATATTGAAATTGGTGAAATAAAAGCTCCTTTACGAGCAAATGTGTTATAAATTATTATGAATTGTCACTTTGTGACCATTTTACGAACTGAAACGTAATTCATATTATTATCCTATTATGTTTTTGCTCAAGCGGGCATTTTCGACCCCCTGTACAAAAGTGAGCTAAATATTTTTTGAGAAAAGCAGAAGAAAGCAATATTTGTTTTTTCGAAGTGATTACCTATTTTAATGGTAAAATTGTGTAGGTAAACGTTTGATTGAAGATGAAAGGAATATGAGAGAGAATTTGGAGTCGTGTGGTAATTGAAATAACTAGTCAAACACCATATTTACTCTTTTGCGCAGAACTCAGTAAATCGAAGCCTGCGAATATTTTTTTTTTTTGCTGTCTGCGGTTCGAAGCTCCGAAGCACATTGCTACGCGGAATCATTTTTTCATTGTTCGATATACAACTTCCAATTTGTGAAATGATGAAAACATCTTCCACGAATTCGTGGTACCTAAAAATGTTGTCAAGTACAAAATAAACTTGGTCTCGTAATAAATAATTACTGGCACATTTTCAGAATTATATTCTTTTAAAAATTAAAGATATTTTATATTTCTAAAACAAAAAGCAATAAATACTTGAATCATAATATTAATATTTTAATTTGTACTGTTACGTAAGGAACGAATGTTTCGTGTAAAACCACAGAAAATTTAAATATTATGAAAGGGTCCAAAGGTAACAAAACTGTGATAACTATCCAAATTATTATTTTGTTCCATGACTTCAGTAATTCTTCAGTTCTTTGATACCTTATTTATATTATTTCGAACAAATATATTTCTTTCGTAAAACTATAGGTAATTTTGTATCTTCTTGACTTCCGTAAATATTAATATAATATCGACAAAATTCAAGGCTGTGAGGTCTCATGTTATGACGTAAAAGACAAAAAATTAAACTCTACCTTTTGTACCTATATTTAGGGTAAACATGTAATGTCAAAACGTGGAAATTTATTGTTTAAAAGCACATTTGATTACAAGCATTTAACAAAAAATTGTTTACTTTTAATCTGTCGCCGTTTAATAACTTAACTAGCGGAAAATATAGTTATATACTTGTAATCAAAATGATTGCCAATCAGCCTTCCTAATAGAAAAAAAATCCTAAAAATAATATAGGGTTATTTAGTGGATAAATTATAATAAAATTGTTGTATGACATGATATCGTACCTACCAGTTAGGACACATAATGTACACAAATGTTTGTGTTATAGTATATGCCAACGTTCGTGGCAGCTGCGATCGTAATATGTGGGGTACGACAGTCGGTACAAAGATTTTCGGCATGAAAAATATCTCCCTCCCACTCGCACGTTTTATGACCGCATCTTTCACGAGTCTTGGCGTTTATTATGTAGTATACTTGCCTATGTTAGTTGCTCAATTAGGTATTTATTTGTAACTAGGAGTAGATATATAAACCTATAGGTACTGAACTATTATATGTAGTTAGAAAACTAAGATTAATGGTGATAATTTTTGTAAATATGTTTTATGTAACATTAAACTTTTTAATTTTGGTAAATATGTGTTTTGTTTTAATACAAAAAAAATCCCGGATGAAATTGATTCAAATAGTTGTCATGTTTTTATATCCAAAGGAACATATTCAAGGAATGAATGCTTCAAAAGAATAAAGTGGCACAAATTGATTTATTTATTTTTGTAATAACTAAACTTAGGTAAACACCTACCCAACAGTTAGTTTTTTAAGTCATAATTTTACGTTAACATTAGATACCAGCACCTCAAGCTCTACATGGATCTTTTGGTGGTTTGCCAAAATCGGAACTAAAGTCACCAAATTGCTTTTTGAAAAGTTTGTTTGGGTCAATTTTATATGTTGATTCAGTTCCGATGGCAATGCATTTTTAAAACCAGCATGACCTGCTTCTACCCCCAGGTCTGACTACTGGTGAGGAGACTCCTCACTCTCGACTAACTTTTTTTTATAACAGCCAGTATTAGAATTATAAACAGTTCTAAATTCCATCATGACCTAACTGCTGCGCGCCTGCGCCCAGGTTTGGCATGACATGAGATTTCTCTTTACTTTATTAACTTTTTTTCACCGACTTATACTTCAGCCCCCAGACGTAGTCGATGAGGTGCCACTGCGCATAAAAGCAGATTGATACCAGTACATGAGCCGAGGTGTATACAGTCAACAAGAATGTGTTGCTGGCTGTTGCTAGGACCGCGTACACTGCCTCACCCTGGAGAAGATTCACGTGCACCCTGCAAAACAAAAATATAAGTTGGGTAAAGGTTCAAACTGACTCTATCTAAATATATCTGTTTACATATATCTCCATCTATAATATAAACAGGTAAACTTTGTTTGTAAGTTTGCATGTAGGGGTATTCTCAGAAATGAATGATCCAATTCTAAAAATTCTTTCACTGGCAGAAAATTACATTATTCGTGGGTTATTTATATCTTGCATGCCGAGGTATAACATTTTTTGCGGAGGAAGTCGCGGAAAAAGTGCTAGTCTTAAGACCTCATAGATTCTGAAGAAGAGCAAGGAGTTGACTCTCATCGCGTTGACTTGTAATCCTAATATTTTTATTTTTTAATAATAATTCAAAGGTATATTACTATTGTTTTGACTAAGCCTTTCCTTGAATTTTGTTTTAAATAAGGGGCCTTTCGTTCAGTGACGGATTAAGAATGCGCGGGGCCTGAAGGAAATTGAATCGAATGGCCCTTGATTTGCTAGAGAGGGTACAACCCAAAAAATATTTTGCCAACTTCGTTCACAAATAATTTGCGGTGTGCCCGGAGCTAACTTTTAGAAATATGTTAAAAAATATTTTTATTGTTGTATAACTTTTGACACCACAAAAACCTATCTATTGGCCAGTTGTCTATAGAAGGGCTAGGCCAGGAATTTGATTCGCAGGGAGGTTATCCTAAATGAAAAAAGCAAATCGGGGGCAATTACCAAGGAGTAAAACACTAATAAAAAAAAAGAAAGGGAATTAGGAATTATTAGATAACTGTCGTTTGACCAGCTGCAAAAGTTTATCAATTGAGAAAACGCAACATTGAAGAGCGAGCGCAGCGAGCTCGAAAATTTTAGCGTCCACCTCGAATTTGATGAGATTTCTTTTAGAACGAATTCCAAAAACAATTAATAAAAAAAAATCTCGTGACTGCAAAGAACGCTTGAAAATTTTTGCACTCCACCTGGGGTAGGTAATAGGTTATATTTTCTTCTGACCATTCATACCGAAATAGAAGTACTGCAGATACTTTACCGACTAATGCAAAGAAGTTTCTAGAAACAAGAGAATGCAACAGCGAGCGAAGCAAGCTCAAAAATTTTGTCAACTCTCCTCGGATAAGAGTATACTCGGATAGGTTCTTTTTGCTCATTCATTCAGAAATGCGAAATGGAGTAAATCTGTAAATTTATATTAAATAAACTAGTTGTTGCCCGCGACCTTCGTGCGCGTGTTAAAAATATTACTTCCCTTTTTTTTACGGATGGGAAATCATCAAATGACTTCTCCCGCTCTGGGCAGAGCGGAAGGGAGTGCCAGACTTGTACTGACTAAAACCCATCCATGTTCCTTCCTTGCCCTTTGTGTTCCAGGGCCGCGGTATCTCTTTCGAACAGCCCGCAGCCCTGGCAGGCATCGGCCCTTCGGGCCCCAACCTGTTTGCTGACATCTCTTTGAGGCGCGCGTGGAACACGAACGTGCCGTCAACACGGCCTGTCGTCAAAAGACGGACGGACGGCGAGCTAGCCCATTACTCACCGTCCACAGGTCCGCGTCTACGGTGGCCGGAAGCCACCACGTGACCCCCGACGTCCGAGGCGTCTCCCGCGGCGGCTGGGACGAGAGGTTCTCTCCCTCTCACGCTCCGCCACCTCCTTCGCTAACATGACTGCTTCGCAGAAGGAGGTGACGGCGTCCCATTCCCTCTCGCTCCGGACCATGGACTGGACCAGGGCCGGACGCGATAGGCCGCCGCCGCCGATCGCCGCTACGAGGACACGGCGGTGCTCCGCCCAAGCGGGGCAGACCTCCACCGTGTGCTCCACCGTGTCCTCTGGGCGATCCTCGCAGTGGTAACACCCGGGCGTTTCCTCCCGCCCGATTCGGTGCAGGAACCTCCCGAAACAACCGCGTCCGGTGAGGACCTGCGTCAGGCGGAAGGTGAGGGTGCCGTGGCATCTCTCCAGCCACTCCTCAAAGCGGGGACTTATCGCCACTATTGTGGCTTGCCCTGCACGGGATTGCGATAGTCGCTCTCTCCATGTCGCCATGAGATCGCGCCGGAAGTCTGTCCGCTGCGCGACAATTTGCCGCGGCAGCGGAGTTTTCCCCCGACGTAGTGCCTCTACGCGCCACTCGTTTAGGCGCGCGAGGACTATCGCCTCCAGGTCCCATGGCGGCAATCCAGCAAGGAGGCTCGCCGCCTCGCCGGAGATCGTGCGGTACCCCCGGACTAGCCTTACGGCTACCACCTTCTAGGGCGCGTTCAGGTGGTGGGCGGCTCGCCGCCTCAAGGAACGCGCCCACACCGGGGCCCCGTAAAGGGCCGTGGACCGCACGACCCCCGCGTAAAGCCTCCGGCAGGAGGCGTTTGGACCCCCCAGGTTGAGCATGAGCCGCCTGAAGGCAGCCCCGGTCCGTTCCAATTTGGGGGCCAAACGTCTAAAATGCTCCACGAAGTTCCACCGGCTGTCGAGGACGAGCCCTAGGTATTTCAACGTCGACTCGACGCCGATGGGAACCCCTTCCGCCGTTACTATGGATCCCGACGGTGGCGCATTCCGAGGCCCATGAAAGCACATGGCCTCGGCAAGGCCACCTCGAGACCCAATTGCCGGATCCTCTCCACGACTATCGCAACCCCGCGTGTCATAAGTTCGGCCGCCGCCTCGTACGACCTCCCCTGTGCCAGCACCAGCGTGTCGTTAGCGTAGCAAACTACGCTGACGCCACTAGGGAGGTCGGCGCGCAGCACCCAGTCGTAACCGAAAATATTACTTCTCTTTTTTCATTGGATTTTGTTCTTGTGTTTAGCACGGCACTCTCATTATTATTCTATTATAGAAGAAGCCTAAGTTACTCCTTATAATATCAGCTATATCTACCAATAAAAGTCCCGTCAAAATCGGTCGAGCCGTTTCGGAGTTGTTTTAAATTGGATTTTGTTAACAATTTCAAGGGTTTCAATTTTTTTCCACGGAACCCCTAATTCTTTTTCTAAAATAAAAGTAGCCTATGTTAGATCTTATAACATCAGCTTTCTGCTAATTCAAGTCCCGTCTAAATCGTTTCAGCCGTTTCGGAGATTAGCCGGAACAAACAGACGGACGGACAGACAAACAGGCAAAAATTGAAAATAAATTGTATATTTGTTTTATATTTCCGTGACGCATATATTTTCACAAGCGTTAAGTCAGAGCCTTTAGTGAACACAAAAAAGGCTCTGACTTAACTTTACATGCCGTCAAAAAATATCTCACAAAATGTTTTCCTTCACCGAAGCAAGTGATAATTACACAATACGCACATGATTTCGTAAAATCAGAGGTGCGTGCTTTGGTTTCGAACTCGAGACCTATGACTTGGCAGAGAATTGTTGAAAGTGAACCATGAGTGAACGAAGATTGAACTTTAAACACCAGGTTACAGGAAGCATTGCTTACATTCAACACTATATACTTACATAGTACAATATGCCGTCGAAAACCCCATCAGTAGAGCCAGTCTAGGCTTTATACTGTGAGGCCTCTTTCTTGGAGTGAGGAGTAAGTCTACGATGACTGTAACCATGGAGATCGTGTGCAAGGAGTGCTGTGACCAGTATGGTAGGTATTCGAACACCCGAGGTGGCGCAATAATGCTGGGGTGGAACTTGAACAATACCCAGAATGTTACGTCGGCGAACTGCAAATGAATATTAAGCATCATACTTTATCTTAAGTAGGAGAATGTTGATGGATGGAGAGGGAGAGGAATGCCAAAGACAAGATGGATTGATTGTACGTTTATTTGGAATGATATGAAAGAGAAAGAAGTAAATGTTGCCGTGACGTCTGACAGGGGAGAATGGAGGAAGAAAACATGTTGCGCCGACCCCAAGTAGAATGGGACAAGGGCAGGAAGATCTTGAATACAAACACCAAGCGTTTATTTTAATTTGCTTCATGACTTTTCTACTCGTTTTTGCTTTTGTAGTAAAAACCAGAACTATAATTCTACAATAAACATCCCTTTCGTATCAATGGTAAGCTATATCAAATTGGTTGGGTCTATATAAAATTAGGAATGCGCTTCTTTCAAACATATTCTCATGGCTCTGCTTGACACTGTAGGTACCGGAAACAAGTGAAGTTTCCGGTACCTACAGTGTCAAGTATTCAGGGATGAAATAGTTTTCTTTTCATCATGCTAGCGAACTTAAATTCCCACAACAGGATTCACTTTTGTAAACAGGAATCTTGAAACTTGTACTTAAGTGACTGTTCCTAATTCATCAGGCTTTAAACTTTACCCTCATCATCATCATCATCATCAGCCTATAATGTTCCCACTGCTGGGACACAGGCCTCACACTTTTCCCTAATTATGTTAAACTTCATTTTATTTTTATTTTTTAAGAATCCTATAATATAAAGAGAAATGCGGTGACAGACCGAAGCCTTACTGCCAAATACTCGTATACATAGGTTCGGGTCCATGACATGCTAAATTATTATTGCTTTTCCTACATGTGCATATTTTGCGGGCGGGAGGGCCGTCGTCGTCGATCTTTTTCGCACAATTAAAACGACATATTTTGCATATGAGTTAATGTCATGGATTTCCCCAAAGTAATGCATGATTCTATATCTTATGCTAGACCCAAGTTCTACCTACCTATAGCTATATTAGAGTAGCCTGATTCGTTTCAAGGCGAGCAATATATAATTATTAGTACTGTTGATTTAGTTCATTAGGGTCGCTTGTTCATTGCTTGCCACTCTAAAGCAACTAGGTATGTTATAGCTAGAGCTACTATTTCTAAATTTTACCAAAGGATGCCGGCAAAATTTTCCCGACAATTTACTGTTTAATTTTCGCTTTTAGTATCTGCTTCTAATCTTCAATTTAAAAAAAAAAATCTCTTTATTTGAAAAGTCCGGACAAATGACAAAACCGTACAAAGTCAGGACGAGAGCCATAAAGCTGGACATGTCTGGACCGATCCAAGCTGTTGGTGAACCCTAGCTGTGGATATCGGTATCAAACTACTGAGGATTGATAGGATCTATTACGAATGCAACTCACGGTCGTGATCGGCATCAAGATGGAGGTCATAACGACATCTCGGAGTACTCTCAGAGTTTCCACGTAAGGAGGCTCTTCATCTCGCTTCTCACACCAGTCGCAATATAGGCACAGAGGCAGGTATCCTAGTGAAATTATCTGAAATTGCAATAAAGATTGATTACCTATAAAAGAGGGGAAAAGGGATCTTCCAGTTCTTGAGGAACAACATCAAATAATGTGGCAACATGTTAGTAAGAACAAAAACAACAACTCAACTAGCAACCTATCGGCAACTATAAACACAAAGTGAGAACACGAAAAGCATCAATATTTTGGGTGCAACAATCTTTGTATGAATCTCCCTATAACGTATTTGTCAGTTATTAATCCCGGCTTTTTTTGACAAGACGAAGAAGGCAAACAGCATGATGACTTTATTTCAGGGTTATAGTATAGTTTCAAAATTAATAAACATCATTGAAAACCTGTCTTCAATCCAATAGTTTACAAAGATCCTTATTAGTTATATCACTGAATTTACAGCAAGAATCAATCATATTTACATTAAACCAGCACGTAATGAGTTTCCACCGGACATGACTGTAGGCCCTGACTAGAGGATCCTCGTCTCCTGTCACATCAATACTCAGGGTCACCACAGCCGTCACCAAAAGATGGATAAACGCCAAACTGTACCACACCAACCTAATGTCCAGCAAAGAGTATCCACTAATCTTCACGAATTTGATATTTTTGGGCTGACTCATGTTCACCGTCGAGGATACCAGGTTTTTATTTGATTAATTAATTTATTTTAACTTTGATATTTATCACAGTTTTGCCACACGTCTCTTTATTGAACGAGTAATATAGATACTGGCGTCATTTATTGCGCTTTCAATAGAATAGTAATCATTACATACATTGTATGTTGTCAACTGTGATATGAAATTAGATAATTATTTCGTGTTAAACTTTGCTTTTGTTTCTTTTCACATTTAGATTTACTATCTTTTATCTTCTTATTACTGTCTCGTTGGTCTAGTGGTCGCAAGCGAAGGTCGACTGCTGATCAAGAGGTCCTGTGTTGGATTCCTGGGTCGGGCTAAGTGTTATTGGGTTTTTTCATCAGAAATTTCTCAATAGCAACCACGAAGCCTGGCCTTGTACCCGTTGATGAATAGGCTCGCCCCTATTACATCATTACTGGCGAAATGTAGGTGTACTATTAGGTACACCTCTGCCTAACCCTTAGGGTGTGATGTTAATTAAGTTAATGTGTAATTCTGCTGAGGCAGTTTTTTAGGAGATTTGTAGTAATAAACGAACAAGTGGTCGGAATCTTATCAGTCAGAACACTACAAATTGTTGAAAGATAAAACTTTTCAATCAATGGACTTATTCAAAAAAAATAAAAATATGGCAAATGATATTTTTATTTTTTTGAATAAGTCCATTGATTGAAAAGTTTTATCCTTTCGTTTAATGTATTTTAAATCTATATCATAAATTATATTAATAATCAAAGCGAAAAATTCTTAATCTTTTTTTTTAATTTATTATAGCCAAATTGATAAAACTTTTAAATTAATCATATGATAACAAACACGCCGTACGGTGGCCCATCGCAGGTATGATAAAGGATTTCTAAAAGCTAATAATCTAGACTAAAATCATTCTATCCAATATGGGTTCCGACTGTTGCAGTTTAAATTAAATTGCTTTCTACACTTCTGGACTGAACTTGTTTTCCTCTTTTCAGTTTTTATTTAAAGTTATTTGTTAGTTATTATTTACGCAGTCGAGTTTCTTTTTTTCTTAAATTTTTGTAGTATTCTTACATAAATGGTACAAAGCATGCACGATAACTCTTAAGGTTTGACACTTTTTCTCTCCTTCGTTGTGATCATTTTTTAGTTCTGGACCATTCTTGGGTACCCTCTACATAGTTACGGAGATATTGGAGGTCAAATTAAATACCTCAATGAATGACCCCTGATATTCAATGCATCCATCAGTACAATATATTGAGTGCGTCGCATCGGGTTCTAGCGTAAACTGTGATTTTTCACCCCAAAAAAAAGTCGTTACTTAGTTTGATGTACAGAATGCTTGTTTGACGGCTTCGTGAAGAGTCCGTTTACACCTTGTATATTGTGATCTTAGCTAACGTTAGAATTTTGCATTTACACGTTACTTCGGTACCAACCAACTTAAGTATTCCTGACCACCAGGCGCAGCTGCTGTGGCTTGAAATGTGCTGTGAAACGATTCCGAATCTGAATATAATTATGCACAAATAACAACGCAGCTTGTATAAAACCTATTATGCTACTTTGGTGCTTATTTAAATTGCAATTAAGTATTTGCTGGGTGCGAAGTAGGAGGTGGAAGAACCACGAATCGATCGCAGCGCGCACCGTGGCCAAAAAAGGAACTTTCGGCGGACCAACTGTCACTTTTTACTTGCGAATGTATCCTTGCATTTTAAGTAAAAATAAATAAACATGCGTCACGAAACCTGCTGCATAGTTAACTGCAAGAAAAATGGCAAAAACAGTGGTTACTAATTCTATAAATTTCCACAAGCAAGTTAGAAACGAGAACAACGAATGAAATGGATAATCGTTGTCAAGAGGAAAAACTAAGCAAGCCTATAAGTAAAGCAACATTGTTAATATTATATTTTGTATGTTGTAGGAAGTAGCACGATACAATGGTTAACTTATATAATTTATTTGTTGTTTTATTTCAGTGCCGATGGATCGCCATGGTACCCAAACCCACATGATAGGATTTGCAGTGCGCACTTCATTGGAGGCGAAAAAGCTGATTATATAATTAATTTTTGCCTTGTATAACTGAAATATACAAAAAGTCTGCATTATTAACGACACTACAGTCATAAATGATCGTCTGCAATATATATGAAATGCGTTATTCGATCAAATTTGTTTATTTCTTTATCTACTTCTCGTGAAGTCAGCCATGAGAAAGTCCGTGTGTACTACCTGAAATTTATTGATATTGCCATTTTAGACGAGAAATAAAAAAGGTCAACATTATTATTATTTTTACATGATCGAATAGAATATATGTAAATTACGATATTTCATTGAAATTATTTGTTTGTATAATTACTCTTCGTAATGAATGCGAATACACTATTCTGAAGTTCTGTGATCCATCTCCAATGACAATGTACCGAAAATTTTGGCGCCTAGTCAGATAATGAAAGCATCGAGAGTAGAACGCCTAGCGCCTGAATGATTTACAAATGCAAAGTTCCACAATGTTACGTTGCTCTATAATTCTTTTTTAAACTATTGCACTCAATATTTTCCTAGAATATCATTGTGTTTACTGTTTACAAAACCTTATGCAATAAGTGTCTATTATGTGTGTATTTCTTCATCAAATAAAAGCCAAATTATAATATTTTTTTATTGTTCGTATTATTACCTATTCTGTCTACGGATACCTTCAATGTCACAATAAAGTAATAAGGTTATTTATTTAGGTCAGTAACTCATTTATGACCGTACCAAACATACTGATAACATTATTTTCAAATGTTACTCATATCTTAGGCCAATCACCCCTTATTTTCTTGTACTTCGTCTCTTTATATAAGGAAGTTTGGACTTGTTTGCTTACTACATTCTTAGAATATCCGTAAATATCTGCGTGTTTGTTGCAGTGTATAAAAATATATTTGGTTATTTTTTGCCAGAAGAAAAGACAAGACTATTAATAGGATGAAGAATTCTGCCATCACTTGCGTTTTCCCAACTAGTTTAACATTATGTTTAAAGTGGGCTTCCAGGCTAAGCGGATGCAGCTGAATATTTTACTTGAAACGGGTGCCTATCTGAGCACCCACAAAAAAGTTACTGTGTAAACCAACACCACCACCTAGAAAGACTGGACTAGATTTAGATGAAGAATCACGAATAGGTTGTAAAAGGTCTTCATAGAATTTTATCAGTCAGTTACAGCACAGTTTATCAAGTTACAACAAACTGTCTTCTACAAATTATTTTAAACCATAAAATGTTGACGGTTAAGTTAAAAATCGAATGAGAAAATTTAACTGTTTTTGATAACTTCATACGCTGGTGACTGTATGTACATAGTGCTAACTAGTACAAACTTTCTGCTCAAGTCCATTGCACATAGCATCAGGCTGAGTGGTGCTTGTCACAGTCACGTCGTGCAAGCTGTCAACTGTTTTTTATTTCCGTCCTTATGTATTTGTATTTTATAAATATTTTGTTATGCGTATATTTATTTTTTGACATTTTTATGCACATCATGTTACTGCGACAAATAAATATTTTTTCTTTCATTGTAAGTAATTATTTACAGGGGTAGAAATGTTAAATAATAATAAGATTAAATGAAAGTGGACTAAAAGTGAAGTATTCCCATTTGAGCACCAATGCTAAGAGCACCAAAGATATTCCCTAAGATATTCCCATTTGAGCACCCAATACGCACAACAATATTTTTGTTTGGTGCTCTATCGGGAATAAAAAAAATCATTCCCTTTTGAGCACCTGTAGTGCTGTAGGTTCTAGTAAGGGATTTTTTAAATTGTTTTTCTAACTTGTGCGGTTCACGATTAAATCCACAAGATACTCCAACTTTTTTTTTCAATTAAAATAGCGATGGCTTTTCCAGCCAGCTACTATAGCAGAAAGTTCCAACACCTTAATTTGGCTTTTAATCATAATCCTCCTTTTGGCTCGGCCGTAGACGAACAAAAGCAAACATGGCCGAAGTATTTACCAGCTATACAACACGTGCCAACCCAATCGCTGAATCAATTTATTATTTACTAATAATTAAATCACAATATTTAACGTGACATTGTTTCCACAAGTCCGACTGCCACGCGCCCCGTGATAGCTGACTGCTTCACACCGAACAAAACGGGTGATAACCCGTTAACACCCGTTTTTATGAAAACAGCAGTTGCATCGGCATCAACTCAGCCAATACGGATACGGCCTCGTAGACAATGATAAGTATATAAACTACTCGTAGCTCGTAGTGCATAATCTTTGGCATAAAACTTAAATATCAACTGACCAGATAACCTAAAAGGTTATATAAGAACTCCTGTGGACATAGACAAAGCGTTGCGTATAATCTACTATGCTTGGAAATTTTGAGCATTATTTTGACAACCTTCTTCGAGATAAATCGAAATTGCTGTACTGGCCAGATGTTGCGAACAGGCGGCCGGCAAAAGTTGTATGAAAATCCATATCTGTCGTGTTTAGCGGCCAAATAAATTACATAGTAAACTCATATCTGTTGGGTTATTTAAAAATGGAACGATCTTTTACTCTGAAACATGTCAACAAAGGAGGTACCTTATCAAAGGTTTTATTTAAACTTCGAATTGGCTTGCAAATAGAAAACGGTTTATTGAAAAAAAAAACAAATGAACTCTTCAACGCGAGAAAAATTATTGTTGTTTGTGTGCATAATCGATTTTGAAAAGTAATAGTATTTAATTTCCTCGCAATATTTGAAAATTTAGTTCTATACAAGCCTTGGCCACAACTAGGTATTGATGGACTTACGTATGATGTGTTTACACGTTCTTCCATCAATGCCTCTGTTGCTGGCCGCTGCAGTAATGTACTATATTGACATTATCGAAGTTGCAGATAGAATACAACATGTGTCAAACATAGCGTTTTCATTTCAATTCGGCGCGGTTGGCGCAGTGACTGAGCGATTGACTGCTGTGCTGCTTGTTGCGGGTCGCGGGTTCGATTCCCGCACGGAACAAATATTTATATGGCCTACAGGTAGTTGTTCCGGGTCTGGCTGTTTGTACATGTAAGTTTAAATGTTTGTAAACAGAGAAATTCCTAGTGAGGGACAAATGGGGACACTAAGCTTTATCATGCAAACTCGCTCTAAGCAAGTATAGTGTGTACCTAAGGTACTGTAGAGACCTTAACCTTAGTGGTCATTTAAGAATGAACACTGGCACGCTGTAAAGAAAAAGAAAATAAACAATAAGGTCGAAATTATAACAAGAAAAAAATTGTCAGTAAAGTCGTTTGTTATAAGTATTCTACACCTTGCAGTAAAGGCACGGTAAAAGGCGTCCGTTAAAGAATGAGATGTAATTAATGTGATGATCTTTACAAAAAATATTTCCAATTACCCTCTTTTTACGCCTTTTAAGGTAAACATACACGCTAGGGTGTACCTGACAGGTTTGCCTGTACAGTTGGACTGTCCGCCCTTTGACTGCCCGCACGCACTAAACGCACCCTAATCCATCATTACCAAAAGGTCATCAAAGCTTCATTAACTATACATACGTTTGTTTATAATAGGTTATTATTGCATCTTAATGATCTAGTATCATGCAGCCAGCGATATTTGTGCTCGTGATACGAACGTCAATCATTATCGCCGGTTATAATAATTAGATGTATCAAGGACTGGATTATCTCTCGTAGGATAGTATGCACGAGGTGGAGAAGAGATAAAGTGGACAAAAACCTTGTTTTAATTGTAGAAATCTAACGTAATATCACGACTGTAATCTTCCAAGGATTAGGCAGGAGATTACCCTATAAGTATACTCACCTCACCTGTCTTATTAAGTCTCGTGTAAAAAAGGCGAGCTTTGTGCCATCGACCGGGCCAAAAATTCAGATTTCGAGCTGATCCCGAAAAAATCCTGTTTGATAAACCCAATGACACTTTGCTCGACCCATGATATTGAAACCAGGACCTCATGCTCACGACCACTACACCTCCAGGGACATTGTAAAGATCAATCCAGAATTTTCTTTTTATTATCAAAATTATGTTGTTTACTCGGGTCGCTTGTGCAAGGGATGGTGAAGTAGACCGGGACGTAACGCACCGGATCAACTCAGGATGGACGAAATGGCGACAGGTCACTGGAATAACTTGCGACCCACGGACGCCCCTCAAGCTAAAGGGGAAAATATACAAGTCCGTGATTAGACCTGTCGTACTCTATGTGTCAGAATGCTGGGCTGTGAAGAAGAAGGAGGAAAAACGATTGCATGTAGCGGAGATGAGAATGTTGAGATGGATGTGTGGAGTGCGAAAGAATGGATAAAGTAAGAAATGATTAAAGGAAGTTTGAAAGTGGCGCCTGTTACAGAAAAAATAAAAGGAAGTCGTTTGTTTTGGTATGGACATGTAAGGGTATGTACATGAGGAGGGATGAAACGCATGTGACTAAAAGAGTGATGGACATGAATGTTGATGGATGGAGAGGAAGAGGAAGGCCAAGAATAGATGGATGGATTGTGTGAAGACTGATATGAAAGAGAAAGGAGTAAATGATGCCGTGACGTCTGCAGGGGAGAATGGAAGAAGAAAACGAATTGCGCCGACCCCAAATAGAATGGGATAAGGGCAGGAAGATCATGATGATCAGAATTATGTTAACCTTACTTATAATACCTTCGTTAATTATACCATCTAATCTTAATTAAGTAATTGCTACACGTACCTACTGCTATCTACATTCCTAGCGAAACTCTTATTTAAACTTCTGCGTCTACCTGTGGACAGCGTTGTGACATTATAACCAAATTGATATTTTGTTAAATTAGTTGTAACTTCTTATAATTTAACTGTTTGCTGTTCCTTTCAATAAAAAATTAAATTAAATAAATCCTACTAATACTCGTGACCTCAAAAATTTCCAAAATTAACTTCTACGCACATAATGAGAATTCGAATGTATCAAAACAAAAACATTTTTAATTTTACTAGTGTTTTGGTTCTCCTAATTTGATATGACTATAGAACTACTTCCAAGAATTCACGTATGGTTTCGTATCTTACTTACGAAATTAAATCTTGGAATACGGACCAAAAACACCCGAGTTACGTACGTACACCACGCACGTAAGCCATTCACACTGATAACCATGCATATGCAAAACGGCTATCTCTTTTATCTGTTAATTTGCCAATGATCACGAGAGCACATGCTGCTTAGCATTATAACAGGAAGTGATAGCCGGGTGAAGTTCACCTTTAGGAGACAAAACAACCATAAGTAACAGGTTTTTAAAAATTCTCTATTACGTAATATCCTATGCTATACAATTAAATGAGTAATATTTAATACTACTTATTAAATGAGCAATGTTTGTAACTAGCTTATGCCCGCGGCGTCGCCCGCGTGGGGCTTAATAATTGTCCCACTGTCACATACTATCGAGATAAAGTATCCTGTGTTAATTCAGGTTATAAACTATCTGTGTTCCAAATTTCATTGAAATCCGTTCAGTAGTTGTTGCGTGAAAGATTAACAAACATCCATACATACAAACTTTCGGTTTTATAATATTAATTAATATACATAGTGAGGATCATGTTCTCGAAAACGGCTCTAACAATTACGATGAAAATTGCTATATGGGGCTTGACAGAGGCGAAAAATCGATGTAGCTAGGTGTCATATCCGGGAAAATTCGTATTCTCTATTTTCACCCGACCAAAGCTCTTTAAGAGGTACTTTAAGGTTTCCAGGTACTTTAAGGTTATGTACGGACGTTGTAAGGACGTTTAAATGTATAGGTTATGTGTTGCAACTAAAAAATATTTCCATTAAAAACAGTAAAGCATGCTTATACTGTCAGCATACATGACAGCAGCACCATAAGGTGACGCCAACTTTCAGTTGCAGCCCACGAGTCCCAGGGGTCATGATTTGTGATGGCCCACTTCTACAGTGGCGTACGAGACATCCCAGCTGTGTCTGCGATAGAAACTTGACAGGGGCATCACAGTCAGGTTCTTAGTGACATTATGGAATTGTGGACGTCTATACGCTGACTGCGTGATTTCCATTAAAAACCTATACATATATATAAAACTTCACTACTACCGCTACTTACTTATCTACCTATCTATCCACAAACATTAGGCAGACAGCTAAACGCCTGTTTGTCTGCTCTGTCTAATCTGGCATCTACACGTGCTGGCCGTGTTCCGACTGCTTAAAGGGTGTAAACAGACTCTTAACGAAGCCGCAAGGCACTTGTTCTCCCCGTAATTGCGATCATTTTTTTGTTCTAGACCGTACCTGGGAACCTTCTAGTTACGGAGATATTGAGGGTCAAAGTTCCAACTTTTTCACACGTTTTTAATGTAAGATTTTTGCTTTAAACACCTCCAGGACCCCTTTACTATTCAATCCATCCATCAGCACAATGTTTTGAGTGCGTTACATTGAGTCCTACTGTAAAACGTGATATTTCAGCCCAAAAAAAAAGTCGTTTCCCAGCACAATTTTTTGCGTAAAGTTACTTAGTTTGATGAATTTACTTAGCTTGGTTGACGGCTTCGTGAAGAGTCTGTTTACACCCTGTATTATGTACCTGTATCACTTTAGCACATATAATGTTGTAATTCTTCTCTAGTATAGTATTAATTAAATTAAAACACTACCATACCGAAGATTGTAAGGTCTTGAACGAAGTTATGTCTATTTTATTAATGCCAGGCGAGCGGCGGCAGTCTCATGTTTTTTCAAGAGTTTAGTTTGGGGCCAGAGCTCAAATTCTAACATTTTAATAAGCATAACATCACGCCTGTATTCCCCAAAGGGTACCGCAGAGGTCTACCATAGTACATCGATATAAGCCTACTGCCTTCAATCAGGCATAGATCCAAGACTCCGAGACTGCTGAGAAATTCCTGATGGAAAAACCCAATAATACTTTACCCGACCTGGGAGTCGAACCCAGGACCAATAAGGCTTTTAAAAAACAAGATTATTAATGTGTAAGCATTCGTTTAGTTTCAATAAGCATTACGGAACAGGCACTATAGTAAAGTTAACACGGCCAGAGTAAATAAGGGAATTTAAACTAAAAAAAAAATATCGCTCATAACAATGTTAAATCATTAATACTTAGATTGAAACAGGTCTTTCCGCGTAATTTTAATTGTAAATCCTTTATTGTATACACAATGCACACGTGTTCGTCTCTCGTACAAAGAAACGTTTATTAAACGATTAAATTGCAAGTTATAAATAAAGCACTGCTTTATATGCTACTAGCACTTCGCCCGCGACTTCAAAAATTCGAAAATACAGCCCATAAGTATTGTCTGCGGGCTGTTCGAAAGAGATACCGCGGCCCTGGAACACAAAGGGCAAGGAAGGAACATGGATGGGTTTTAGTCAGTACAAGTCTGACATTCCCTTCCGCTCTGCCCAGAGCGGGAGAAGTCATTTGATGATTTCCCATCCGTTAAAAAAAAAAAAACCCATACTTATTACTCGATTTTGTAGCTTTGAAAGAAATTCATAAAATTTAAGTCTGGTAGGCACCTAATGAAATTAAATAGGTATTTAAATTAAAACTGCTCTTTTTTTGGGGTGTAAAATGTGATTTTACACCCCAAAAAAAAAGTCGTTTCCCAGCAATCATTTTTGCATAAAGTTGTTTAAGTTTGATGTATATAATGCTTGGTTGACGGTTTCGTGTAGGAGCTGTTTACACCCTGTATATTTGTGTTTATGGTACACGTCGTGATACAGCAGGCGATTTCTGGAATTTTCGCCCGAGTTCTTGCAGGGTAAGCACTGCGTGACATGGTCACACGATAGCCGAAAGTCCGAATCGAACAATTTAAATTTTCCCGAAACAAAAACTGCTTCGATTTGGAACATTTTATCTCAAATATATGTAGAACATACTGACAAGTCACGTTATTGATTTTACGCGAAAAATATACAGTTTCATAGAAGTACATAACTTATTGATGAGTTTCTATGTTTTTTAAGCTACGTTAAAAATATTTACTATTAATGGAAGTACGTGTGACGGCAGATGTTTAGTTTCGCATGAGTCCCTTCCAAACACGTGCAGCCTTTGATTTGACCTGCAAAGTGACCCGCCTCTCGACCTGTTACGCGGGTCGGTCCTTAATTGACGCCAATATCAAATCATATTTATAAATACAGTATGAGCTTAATTTTACGTAATAGATTTTAATCGTATCGATTATAATTGTTTTTCTCTAACTGGCCTACTAAGAATTTAATTTTATAAACACAGCAGTAATAAATATCCATAAAATAGGAGCACTGTCGTTTCGTAGCAACAGCACCGTAGGGACTTAGCAGCAGCAGCAGCGTAAGCGCGTAGGGCCGTGGCGTAGGTGCGTAGCAGCAGCGGCATAGGTGCGTAGCACCCATAGCGAAGGCGCGTAGCGCGCTTTGCATAGACGCGTAGAGCCGCGACGTAGGTGCGTAGCAGCAGTGGTGTATACGCGTAGCAGCAGCGGCGCAGGCGTGTAGCAGCAGCGGCGCAGGCGTGTAGCAACCGGGTAGGTACTAGCCACGTAGCAGGTGCTTAGCAGCCAAGGTCGTACGAGGGAAAGGAGACTCCACGGGAAAGTAACATCGTGCATCGCTTCGATATAATCACTACGTACCAAAATGGGTAACAAATATAACACGTTACTGTAATCAATAAATTACTCGCCAGAAAAGAAATTAATAAAGTTTTTGAAAAGCTTCTATATAGTAAGTTTTCGTACAACTCAGAGTCACCAGTGTCACACCACTTTAAGTTATTATGCTATTTTGAGAACATGATAAAAATAATCTCAATTATTGACGTGATTGCGTTGCGTAACTCTTGCGCTGAACCAAGCACTATCGGCTATCGACCCTACAGTTAAAATGATATGTTCTTTGATGTGTATGAGTTGAGATATGCGTTAGCTATATTTTAAGATTTACCTGATCTTACTTACCTACCTATCTTTATCTTTTCTAGACATAATAAAACTCTTTCTCTCTCACTTGGTAAGTCCCAGCTGGATTATACACAAGTACAATTCGCATCTGTAAACAATACTATAAATAACATTTTTTTATTTATTTTACTGCACTATTTATGCCTCGCACTCGTGCTGATAATACATACCCTCTCGTTCGAGGTTGCACTTGCACGTGACTCAAGTTAATCTACACTTGTACGTATGTATTTACAGAATAATAATATAATCATTAAAATCGTCAATATAACCGAAAATCGTCTAAGTTCATTTAATCCCACTGAATGACTATTTCATGAAAAAGGACATTCAATAGGACACTAACCTGCAAATTGCAAAAAAACTAAGAAAATTTTTATTTCGCGGGCTGCTCCTCCGCTCAATGTTACAAAATAGTCCATTCATATGAAAGGTGGTCAAACTTTCATCGGCCCTAAAATGTATCAATGGTGTTGTAAACATTTGACTGTATTGAGATTTAAAAATATTTTTATGTTGGATACAATAATGACAAAAATTACACATTATTAATTCAAATAAAACCTACTGTTGTATTTAATATATTGCTTTATACACACTATATGAACTGACATCATTTACAAATATCTCCGCCTTGATACAGTAATGAGCGATATCAAGTATGTACATTAAAATCGACTATTCCACTAATGAACCTCTAGAAATTTCTGTGATCTTGCGCCTTTATCATGTTCCTAAGCTTCTAGACTCTCTGTTGACAAAGAGCCGTCTTTATAACCTCGGAACTAATGTGCAATCGTTACCCATATGTGCAGCTAGATACATTACATAGGCACGATAATCACTTCGCATTATAACGATAGTTAACGTTATCGCAATGAAACGGAGCGCGGTTCTTGAATGTTCCTAATGCACTTGATATTGTGAATAGTCAATTATTTACTTTGTTAATGCCTAGGTGGAGCGACTCGTGGCTAAGTGAGGCAGCTGGTGATTTAATGAGGGCCTTTTTTTTTACGGATGGGAAATCATCAAATGACTTCTCCCGCTCTGGGCAGAGCGGAAGGGAGTGTCAGACTTGTACTGACTAAAACCCATCCATGTTCCTTCCTTGCCCTTTGTGTTGCAGGGCCGCGGTATCTCTTTCGAACAGTCCGCAGCCCTGGATTTCTATGTCCCTTCCACCTCGTATTATTAAAATTATTCTTAAAGTAATACTACGTCATTAATATTTGTACCAAGAAATTGTATGAAACTAGCTAAGTAATTATGTACTTTTAAGTTTGTTATGATGATTACTTTACTCTGTATTTTTTTGTTGTTAAAATAATTGTCATTATGCTATGATTTACTGATTTATCAGATATTTAATTAAAAAATATACGATTTGGCCGAAATATCCCTTCACTTTTTAATAGGGGACATCTCGTCCGTCCTAATAAACTGGTCCGGGCGGATCTGCCCATGCGCATTTTAAAAAGTGGACAACTGGCCCGCGGACTAGTTTTTGTGTGGGCGAGATGTCCCATAACCCGTTTAGAGAGCAGCGTTTAATGAGGGCCTTATGGCTTAAAAATAACAGCAACATGGCCGGCCACTAAAACGCCAGCGGGTACTGCGGGACCCGGCAATAAAAAACGCTTAACCGCCATTGGGTACTCAAGACTTCGAGTTCCTTAAATTGACATTATTGACAATGACATAACAGTGACACTTGACAGTTCAAACAAGGTTTAACTGTAGTGCGCCACTGCTGATGGCCATCCATTACGTCCCGACAAACCCTAGTGCATCGAAAAGCACGTTCATCTTGTTGGTTCTGACTACCACTTGTTAATCTTTAACAGTCGTTATGGGTAGTCAGAATCCCGAAAGTTTAACAAACAGTCTAACTAAAGGGTATTCTATTAGCCAGTCACTGGGTTGTGAAGTCAGTTAGCCGCTCCAGGTAAAATACTGGCAACTGAATTCGGTGAGACTGGGAGCCGACCCCAAAATAGTTGGAAAAAGGCTAGACACCTGATCATAATGAGTCAATATCGTCGAACGAAGACTGAACGCAGCCGTTCTTGGATGTTCATATAATGCTCTTGATAATGTAAACAGTCAAAGATTTGTAAGTGCTCAGGTTCTGCTCAGATACTGCCTATAAATTAGGACCAATAGTTTGTTAGTTCGTTTTAATAAAGACCACAAATAACCTTTAAAGGTGCTTTGTATAAAATCTTGAAGGAAAATTCGAAGACTTTGTTGACTAATATTGTGTGATACAATAATGCCTAAGATTTAAGTAAAAACTGTGGACAGAACAATTAGCAAGTAAAAAATATGCTGTAAAAATAAAAATAGCAGAACATTATTATAATTTATTAACAAATGCATGCACTTACACAAAAGGTCTTACATTGCTCTCTTAAAACTGAAGGCACACAAAACAGATGTTATAATATGCAATGATGTCATAGAAAATATTTACGATTTACTAGCGCCTTTTTCCTACAGGGATTAAGATGAAATCCGATAGACGCATCCTTGAAAATCCGCACACAGTGATTATATCTGAGCCAGTTACCAAAATTTTAAGTAGGTAAAGAATTTGAAAAAAATGAAAAATACGAAACGAACGCACGACCGTCCACAATGCCTCCTGCAGGATAATTAACAGTATACAAACCTTTGGGACGCACGTCAATAACTAAATATCCATACCGTTAGAAACAAATGGAACTGCCATGTTATCTCATAATTATACTGCAAAATATCATACAGATCTACACCTGAACGGGACCTAGAATATTAAAACAAAACATTAAGCATAACGGAGTTCCTTAAAACTTTTGCAGAATCCGGAGTTTTCTTAACGATAGTCTATGTCACCCTTGACTCAGGAGTCAGTCTAGCGCGGAGATTCACCTCACCCCTGACTCCGGTACTGAGCCAGCGCCCATCAACGTCAATAGAACAACTGGAAGTGGAGAGCTATTTATTTATTGCTTTCCATATTAATGGGGGGTTTGGACAAAAATATTAATTTATAAAATGAATAGAAAGCGCTTATTGTGTAGGGCAGTTGGTAAGTGTGCTGTCGAATTCATTAGAGTAATCTGCATATTAACTGCATAGATTAATTGCACGTGGCCCTCACGATAAGTACAATACTTGGAAATTCTGAACATGAAATAGAAAGCCTGCCTTGCATCGTCTTTGAATTGGGCTAAACCCACGGTAACATTATAGTAAGGGGTCGTCCATTAATTACGTGAGGCTCGAAAAGGGGGGAGGGGGTTCGGAATAAATCACGAAATATGACGCGGGGGACCCCGGCGTGTAGTCAGATATCACGTGTATTTAATTTTTCTTTGATCGCTCGATTTCTAAATTAAAAAGCGGTGCGTGACCTTGACTCGTCGTTGCTAGGCAACGATTTCCCCGTGCGCCGCAAAACCAGGCGCCGGAGAAACCACCCCAGCAACCTTAATGTCTGTCTGGGCATTTTTATCACGGTGCTTAATTTTCCAAAATTAAATTAGATTATACCTGTTAACCTGTATTTAAAGATAATATTTACTGAGTTTTTTAAAGATACTTTGTACCAAAATATACACGTGATTTGGGTAGGGGGGCGGGGTAGTCTAAAACCTCACCACGTATCACCTTAGGGGGGGGGGGGGTTAGAAAGTTACTAAAAAACATCACGTGATTAATACGACCCCTAACTGTACAAAGTGGTGTAGCCCTAAGGCTAAGCCACGCGCCGAGCCAACCCCGCGTCGTCGCGCGTTCATCTGAACTTAGCCTTAATCTGTGTCTTCCTTAAAGTTCAATAAACCTTTTTGTATACGCACACGTTACAACTTACAAGACACAATTTAAGGTGGTCTTCTTCTTAGCGTGTCTATTGCAATCTATATTGTGTCGGCCCAGAACTGAGCTACTAGTTTGGCGCTTTCGGTAGCGTCCATCAGTTCCTGTAGTGAACAAGTGACAGGTAACCCAGGACACGATAGGATAATTTGAGGTGGTGATTTCTAAAGGAGTAATAGGTAGCTTTGCTTCTTTTACGCACATTCGTCTGGTCATACACGCACGCCGGTTGTAAGTACTACACACCTCCCCCTTGGTCCTCTCAAGAACATCACCACAAGGTCAGTGTATATATGTATGTACATCTGCCGACGTTCCTTCCCGGCGTTGCCACTCACTGTAAATCCTTTTGTTAGTCGCCTTTCGTTCATCTTTTCAACATGATGAGCTAAGTACACTGGTTTAATGGTTACCAATGTTACCATGCATTAAATCGGTTTTCCTATGATAATTTTCCTGTTTCAGCAGTTCATGACTTCATATAGAAACTGAGCAGAAAGTATGTAAAAAAAACTGGCCAAGTGCGAGTCGGCACACGAAGGGTTCTGTACCATAAACCGAAAAAACACGTTTCTTGTATGAGAGCCCCCTTTAATTAGAAAATAATTTATATTTTTATTATTTCTTGTTATAACGGCAACAGATATACATCATCTGTGAAAATGTCAACTGTCTAGCTATCACGGTTCATGAGATACAGCCTGGTGACGGACGGACGGACAGCAGTGTCTTAGTAATAGGGTCTCGTTTTACCCTTTGGGTACGGAACCCTAAAAAAAACAAGTTGATTATGTAACTATTGAGAGGTCAAGTAAACAGTTCTGCGTAAACATATAAATATTACGATAACAAAGAAAAATGTGCGGCTGTTAATAAAATATTATTAAAATTAATTAGTTCAATGATGCGACCGATACTGCGTTGGGAAACTGCGATTAGATACTTGGCTAAGTAGTAAAGATATAATTGAGAAAATAAAGAGTGGTTTTCAATAACTCATAGCTCATCGGGCTGCCAAGTCATATCGTCATATCTCTCTAGATCGAACCCAAGACACGCGCACCTCTAATTTTACGGATTCATATGCATATTGTCACTATCACTATCACTATATATTATAAAACAAAGTGCTCCGCCGCGTCTGTCTGTCTGTTCGCAATAAACTCCAAAACTATTGCACCGATTTTTATACTGTTTTCACCAAGGGACAGAGTGGTTCTCGAGGAAGGTTTTAGTATATAATTTGTCAATATTTGTTGCGGGAGCGGGATCAAAATTTCATGATTACTTTTGGCCGATATCCACGCGGGCGAAGCCGCGGGCATCAGCTAGTTTACTTATATATTATCACTAGCTTCGGTGATGGAAAACATCTTGATGAAACCAGCATGCCTTAGATAATTTCTCGACAGCATGTAAAGCGAAGTCAGAGGCCCATGAGCGGCATAAAAACACTAACATCAGGTTGGACACTAACCACACGATAAAGAAAGAAGACTCATAGCTTCTTGACAGAGGCCTGGCTTCAGTGCCTGGCGGAGATGGCGGACTAAGCTGAACTCCTTCGGAAAAGACTGGTCCGAAGCAGCTTATAGATAGATGTGTAAAGAGAGTAGGCAGTCATTTGGACTAGATTGGTAAAATCCCGGCTAATATCGACAGTTCCTATACGTACAATGCACATGACATGTCTAAACACATGGCTTACAGAAGAGCATTATAAGCGTGTTCCGTTTTTTATTTCACATTCATATGATATGAATGTAAATAAAAACCGTTACGCCATTAAAAACTCTGTATTTCGAGTACTTTACATTAATAACATCATTTCATAAAATTCATTTTAGAATCGTTTGAATCTGTATAACATCTCCCGCCTGTAAACCATGTTAGACATGTCGCTTTGTAAGTAGGGACCATCGATATAATCCTTTTACTTACAGCCGTGAATACCTATCTAAACTAATTGATTATTTAATTTCACGATATAATAATATTTGCATTAAACTGCACTGCAAATAGTAGCTCATTTGTACTAAAATGCAAGGTTTCACAGAAATAATAAATATCTCTATGCATCTATGGATAAACGCCATGAATTACTGATGCAGTCACTAGAGCAATGATAAATGTATCCGACTATTACAATTAACAGGAAAACCTTTCAGAATAGCGGTCTATGGAAAAATTCATTATAATAGGAATCATGAAACGATTTTCTGTTACGACGAAAGGATTTTTCCGGTTTTTGCGTTATTCAACTACTTTCATTATTGCTTTGGTTTATGGTCTTAATAAAACTGATTTTAACTCGTTAAGAAATGTACTTGGTCCTTAATTCTCTGAGGTATTCCTAATGGAAAAACCCAATAACACTTCGCCCAACCTGGAAATCGAACCCAGGACCTCATGCTCAGCAGTCACGCTTGCAACCACTAGAACAACGAGGCCACGCGAATCTATTGCTTATGAGATTCACAGGGCCGGACTATATGCCGAAGTTTGTATCTTACCCAGCAATGAACGTGTTTCGGGCGATATGATGTAATAATCAAGGCACAGACTCGTCTTTGACAAAAAAACCATACTTAAAAACAAACTGAAATGTACACAACAAAACTGATACGGTTTAGGTAGCACGTGCGAACCGCGTGAGTTGAGTCGTAATCGCGGTGCAGCATAATCGTCGGTAACGATGCCGCGAAGGCAAGTAGGTCGCCACTACCTGCATCGGATCCCGCACCAATTTGTTGAGTGACATCGTAGTTACCTTACCTTTGACGATACCGACATTAAGAATAGGTATAGCCTAGAACTACCTAGAAGAGGATAATTTTGCTAAGTGACGCGTTCTTTGATTTTTTGTTCGGGATATTACCTAGTTACTACGGCAATCATCATCATCATCTGCCTAGCCTTTTCCCAACTATGTTTGGGTCGGCTTCCAGTCTAACCGGATGCAGCTAAATACCAGTATTTTACATGGAGCGATTGCCTGTCTACGATACCCGGTACGATACCCCTTGGTAAAACTGGTTGTCAGACTTTTTGGGCCACTGACTACGTAACGACTGTCAAAGATCTACAAATGACAGCCGGGACCAACGGCTTGACGTGCTTTCCGAGGCACGGAGGGAACTCGTATCTACGGCAATAAAGTTAAGTAATAGGTTCATGAACGAAATAAAGTTTGATTGTTTTTCTTTTCATTTGGCCAATATCTGGAATTTTCTAGTTTTATCTCCGATGTACGGTAACCTACTTGTCAACATTTTGATACATTGCGGTTTTAAGCAGTGTATTAAATAATGTGACTGATATTTTTGGTTGATACAAAATATCCATGTTGTTGTCAATTAATTATCTTTAGACTAGGTACTGATGTGTGTTTCGTCAATCAATTTAAATTGGACCATGGTTTAGTCCAATTATTGGTTGACGTAACCCAAATTAACTTTATAATCCGTAACAAAAATACAGTCTAAAACTCTAAACCACATAACGTCGCTATAGAATGATAACCTCGTATGTCCAGAAATCCAAACTTTACAGGAAGCGAAAAAAATGTTCAATTTTGTCAATGTTTAAAATATTTTTATGTGCTTTTGGCTCATGTTTTGATTGTTAAAAAGGACTTACTTTTTAACATTTTACTTTATAAAATACGTGGTTTTCATTCGATTTTTACAAAAAAAAAAGTACTTTTTTGACATACGTGGTATTTATTCTACAGCGACGATAAGCAAGCAGCAAATATTGATCAATTGGCATGTGTCCCTCACAAAAAGACGCAAATCTTCCATCAGTAAGATAATCATTTGTATACCATTTACATTTATAACACCATATATACGTTTCCATTCACCGTGTATACATATAGGTACAGAAACACCTTCGTTTATTCCAAGGCTGTGTATCTAATTCACTGCGCACCTACTGTGGGGAAACGAACGGTGACAAATATACACACGCATGTGGCTCTGACGCCACAGCGTCATGCCTAGGTGTAAGTACAGGCCACTCATTGATAAACCTACCTTTCTGATTACTGAGTCATTCGTATCGACCGCCTAAACAATGTCTACGAAACGAGTACCTTTTTTTGATAGGGAAAACTGGCTTCGGAATTTTCCATGAAGAATTTCTGTGTCCATCTGAAGTCAAACTTTTTTCAGCGTATCAAAGGCAAACAAAAATCTACTACGCGAACTTCGCTTACTGTCGCAGTCATAAGGTCATGTTGTGCACAGGTGACAGGGAATAAATACAGGGTGTAAACAGACTCTTCACGAAGCCGTCAACCAAGCATTATGTATGTACATCAAACTAACTAACTTTACGCAAAAATTATTGCTGGGAAACGACTTTTGTTTTGGGTTGAAAAATCACGTTTTACGGTACGACTCAATGTAACGCACTCAAAGCATTGTGCTGATGGATGGATTGAATAGTAAGGAGGTCGTGGAGGTGTTCAAAGTAAAAATATCATATTAAAAACACGTATTAAAAAAAAAATTGTGAAAAAGTTGGAACTTTGACCCCCAATATCTCCGTAACTAGAAGGTTCCCAGGTATGGTCTAGAACAAAAAAATGATCGCAATGACGGGGAAAACCAGTGCTTTTCGGCTTCGTTAAGAGTCTGTTTACACCCTTTATAGGGTGACTGGTAATTAGTGACCGATACCTAAACACGTGATTGTACTCATGGTAACAAACAACTTTTCCTATTGGATCAAACCTGGTATCGCGAAAAAAAAACCAGCTGTTCAGTACATTTTGACCAGTTAAGCGAACATGAAGTACTGAACAGCGGATTTTTTTTTAAGTTGTTTGTTATCATGAGTATAATCACGTGTTCAACACACACATTTATTTATATTTATTTAGGGCATTAAATCCCAATTTAAATACATAATTACTTTAAAATTAAAATATTACAAAATTACATTAAAAATAAGTCATAAAATATAAAAAAAATCAATATAAAAATAAAATAAAAACAATAAATAAAATTCTGTTATAAAGCAGATACGATAAAAAGCAAATATACGTACAGTGTACAATTCATGTGTCCTTCGTTTCATTTTTTATATCATAAATATGCCTTCTGTGGTAGCAGAAAGTAGGTATAAATCACGGCATTCATTATCCAGCCAACTTCATTAATTTATATTCATTTAAACAATGTAATTTGAGCACTTTTATAAACTTTAAATAATATTTTTCACTAATGGCAACGTCAAGCTGTCAAGCTTATTTATTCTTTATGTACTTTTTTCTATATAAGCCTGTTAAATGAAGGTTGTATTAGGATTTATTACTAAAAAATGAGTTATATCGTTTTGGCTAGTTTAAATCTAGTTTTTATATTGTATTACGTTTGTTTACTGATTAATAGAATACTAGATGTTAATTTTAAAATTCATAACGCACTCTTGGATTGTGAGGTACGTCTTGGCCAACTACACCTGGCAGGTCGGACGAATATTGGCTATAACAAATATAATCGTAAAGTGAGGCAAATAGTTCTGGAACACTAAAGTAGTTCCTTATAAAAGACGCCGCTTACGTACTACAACCAGCTTACGACGAGATTTCAGTAGCGACCAGTACAGTGCAGTCCAATCCACTAAAAGTGGACTAGTGCAAGAGTCAAGTGGTAGGGCGCCGACGCTCTGACGTGTCCCTCCACCACGCGGAAGTCGCAACTCCATCCCAGGGCTCCCCTAAACGGAGTTTGGCCCGGGACTCCTCTTCGCTCCAAGCTTCCCGGGGCTTCGCTAAACGGACTCGCCCGGGAACTCATCTCCATGCCACCGAAACAGCCAGGACTGACCTGACGCCTGTTCGGTGGAGCCGCAGGACCAGGTGCTCCAAGGGTCTACCCCCTTCGGAAAACAGCAAGTACTTTCTCCACCTATTACCCCAGTTCTTGAGTGCGTGTAGATAGGTGTGTTTTTTAGCAGACTTGTATTTTTTTAACTTACTTCCCTCTTAATCTTATTAAATTTAATTGTACTGTCTACCTCCTATTTTTATTTATTTGGAATAGTAGACATGACAACCTTTGGTTGGCACTCCAGTGGACTTCGTACCAATACCTGCGGATCGAACTATTCCAATCCTCATTAACGACCCTCAGCAGTTGATTGTTTAAGTATCGGTCACGAATTACCAGTCACCTTATACAGGGTGTAAACAGACTCTTCACGAAGCCGTTAACCAAGCGTTATGTACATCAAAATACATAAGTAACTTTACGCAAAAAATATTGCTGGGAAACGACATTTTTTTTTGGGGTGAAAAATCACGTTTTACGTCATGACGCCATGTAACGCATTCAAAACATTGTGCTGATGGATGGATTGAATAGTACAGGGGTCGTGAAGGTGTCTTAAGTAAAAAAAAAACATTAAAAACATGTATTTAAAAAAAAACTTGTGAAAACGTTGGAACTTTGACCCCCAATATCTCCGTAACTAGAAGGTTCCCAGGTATGGTCTAGAACAAAAAAATAATCGCAATGACGGGGCGAATAAGTGCCTTTCGGCTTCGTTAAGAGTCTGTTTACACCCTTTATAAGTACGACGTATCGTAATTAAATCGCCGTAGCACCGTAGGCTCCACGTATGAGTGTACACAGTATACACCTCTACCTACCGCTTTGGGTTTTATAGGCGTGATGTGTTAAGTATGTTTTCTTATGATAAAGATTATGCGAATGTTATGTCAGAGCCTATGAACTGACAAGATAATATATAACGTTTTTTTTCAATGCACTGAACACAATGTTTACATATAGATAAACATGTGATAATCATTTTGGAATATTTTAATTTAAAAAAGCTATTATGTTGAAGTATACACATAAGTAATTATCTACATATATTGGTACTGCAGCTGTTTACCTAGACAACAACCTGGTATTGTTAACACAATATTAATATTTAAGACAAACAGTAGATTTTCCACTGCTGATAATTATCGTTTTATTTCAGTTACACCTCCACGTTGGCGCACAGTTTTGATCGCGTGACTTTAAGGTCATAAAAGTATACGATGTATTGACGTTGATTCACTGGAGCGTCACTTCGATTCTCATCATGCAGTCGATGGCTGTACTTTACAATAAATTGAACAAAAATTTCCGTGGCGTGATTTATATGCTAGTTTATAATAGTTACTTTGCGTGGGTATAAATAAAAACAGTATCACATCATGCCCGTATTTTCTGAAAGGTATTATGTATGTATTATAGATAAACCTCATCTCACCTCAACCTTCGAAATATACCTACTTAGGTGAACTATACGGGCCTATAATGTTCTTAGTCGTTTTCGTTTTCGTGGTGTGGTGGTAACTAACCTAACCACCAGGTTCTCTCTCCAGGTCTCGTGATTTGGCTTTAGGTACATACCGTCGAGAAATATCTCTGAGGCATGGCTATGCTCGGAGTTTCCTTGCGTGATCGAATCAGAAATGAGGACATCCGCAATAGAACCAAGGTTACCGACGTAGCCCAAAGAATTGCCAAACTTAAGTGGCAGTGAGCAGGGCACATTGCTCGCAGAATGGTGGGACGTTGCGTTGGAAGGCCTCCCACTAGCTGGACGGATGACCTGGTGAAAGTTGCGGGGATACGCTGGATGCGAGTCGCACGGGACCAGTCAATGTGACGACACATGGGGGAGGCCTATGTCCAGCAGTGGACGTCTTTCGGCTGAAATGATGATGATGATGATGCTGGTTTGGTTTCCTCACGGGGTTTTCCTTGAATCCGAAAAATCATAGGTCTTGGGTTCGAACTCGAGACCTATGACTTGGTAGTTCGACTGTCACCCCTGAGCTATCACTGCTTTTTATATTCGCTGACCCAGCTCAAGTCATTAGTCAAGCACGACACGCCCTAAATCCACCCCATAAGACACAAGGACAGCTATAGTTTTTTTTATAAATTGACATAAACGCCCACGATTGGAGAGTTTTCATAAAAAAAAAGGAATGGAGGATCCGCTAAGCGGGCGTATTGAACCGTTGCCATGACAACTGAGTATAACTGATCTGAGCGATAAGCCGGTTCTTGGAATACAAGTGTTACGTACATTTCGCCAGTAGCGTAGGCAGTTACACACAGTTAGGTACAGTTACGGTTATATACAACTGAAATGGATCATGCATTTGGTTCATTTGGAGCAGTAAATGTTTCCAGCTAGATTTAAAACTAGATCTTCTTCTATCGGAAAATGTCAACTGACTGCTGAACATGGACCTCCCCCAAGAATCACCACCACAATTAGATATTATGACAATATTATATAACATGTAATTTACTAGAAGACTCACTACTAATTGAATTTAGCGGTCACTAATGACTTTAGTGGTTCATGACACGTGTAGGAATGATTATTACTAAACACATTACTGTGAATCATTGGATATTTTTCGTTATCATACGTAAAGAGGAGAACGTTAAATAAAAACAACCGCTCGGATCAATCTTCAGGCTAAACCGCGCTTGCCTTGGTTGGTCTGTGGAGGGGTGACCACCCATTACATACGAGTTTCCTCCGTGCCTCAGAAAGCTGTCATTTGTAGATCTTTGACAGTCGTTACAGGTAGTGGCCCGAAAGTCTGACAACTAGTCTTACCAAGGGATATAGTATTACAAAGTACAAAACGGGTTGTGGAGGTCAGATAGGCAGCCGCTCCATGTAAAAGAGTGGTATTCAGCTGTATCCGGTTACACTGGAAGCCATCGCCAACATAGTTGGGAAAGGGACTCCATTAATAACTCTTGAAAAACAACCGTAAACTTGTCAGCGTCAAAGTGGAAAAGCCATTAAAATAATGTATAAATAAATCTATACATATAATAAGACAGTAAAAAAACTGTCTGTACATTGAATATATTAAAAAAAAAAATTGTGGGGGGTTTAGAAACAGTAATAGAGCACGAATCAAAAAAATCTGTCTGTTTGTCTGTGTGTCTGTTTGTCTGTACACGCTAATCTACGAAACTACTCGACGGATTTGAATGATTTTTTTTTTGTTGTATAGTTATTAAGTCTGGGCAACATATAGGCTATAATTTATCTTGGAAACTTGAACACCTGATGCAGAACCGCAACAGACCAGCTAAACTATAAGAGATAAAAAAATGGTACCATAGCAAAAATTGTTCCACGTAATGAGCGTTTTCTGCTAAGAGAATAAATTGAAGATCTGGAACAGCTGATGTGGAACTCCAAGAACCCAGCCACACTATAACATATATAGGAATGACGTCTTAGCAAGAGTTGTTCAGACTGATAAGCACTCTCTGTTGACGTATAAAAATTGAAGATATGGAACACCTGTTGTGGAGCTCCAAGAGCCCAGTTACACTATAATATATGTATATAGGAATGACGTCTTACCAAAGTTGTTCAGCCTGATGAGCACTCTCTGTTGACGTATAAAAATTGAAGATATGGAACACCTGATGTGGAAATTAAAGCTATCACTAATTTCACTGTATTTCTACCAAGGGGTATCGTATTACCCAGAACTAACTGGGTTGTGGAGGGCAGATAGACAGTCGTTCCATGTAAAATACTGGTATTCAGCTGCATCCGGTTCAAGTATGCATGGCCTACCCTACTTGGAGAACCACTGCACGCCACTGTCCGGTTGTACTAGAAGCCGAACCCAACATCACTACATATTATAACACAATGTTCTCCGCCGCGTCTATCTGTCTGTCCGCGATTAACTCAAAAATTACTGCACTGATTTTCCTGTTTTCTTAAATATATCGAGGAATTTTTTAGTATATAATTTTTCAAGTTTTTGTACAGATTGGCTAAAATATAATGATATTTGTTGGAGGTGTTGGAAAAAAATAAGCCGTCTGGGAGAGCTTTCAACGAAAACGCTGCCCTTTAAGATATAACAAAATGATGAATGGTAGAATTGTATATCTTATATAGGTCTACAGAAAAATCCGCGATGGCTTATGTCTATCTCTTAAGGTTAATATACTATATCCATTTTAATACTTTGAAAATGGGCAATCTAGATTCCCATGAGTTGAGGAAATGGGATCATCATGATTACTTTTGGTCGCGATAACCGACATCCACGCAGGCGAAGCCGCGGGCATCAGCTAGTTGATTAATAAATTAATCAATAATATAGTATACGAGCCACGGGAGATCGTACCAGGGGTGGCGCTCTGTTCTTTCTGCCTACCCTCATGGGAATACGGCGTGAGTTTATATGTATGGTGACTGAGAGAACGTCATGCTCACTCAAATGTCTCGCTGATGGTGGCGGGTGTGTCAGGGCATTTAGCTCTTTTCAATATCCATTCGTCATGTTCGTGGATGGGCGCTGTCAGTTGGGACTGGTCATCTCTAGGCTGCCACGGTTTATTTTAACTACTTACTTTGTTTTTAAATTGTTTATTTAAAATCTTTTACTTTGGACACTCTTAACGTGGTACGTATTTCGACATCGTTCTCACATATGTATAATCTCAACATGAATCATGTAACCAAGATTTTGTAACAATTATTTGATTGAAAAGAGTGCCAAAGAGTTTCTTGCCCATTCTTCTCCATAGAGACCTACGCTTTGGAATGGGCAACTAAAGTACTTTCACAAGTTATTATGCCTGGTGTTTGTGACTGTAGCTTAGCCTCCTTTGTTTTTCTGACATTCAAAAGTGCCTGTAATGGTGTAATTGAAATAAATGCTTTTGAGTTTGAGTTTTAGTTTGAGTATATGTACAAAATAAAATTCTATCCTTGAGACAAATAATTTTATTTTATAACTAGCGGCCCGTCCCGGCTTCGCACGGGTAGACATTTTTTTTTTACATTTTGGTATTTCATAGTAATAAATATAGCCTATGTTACAAAGGGATAATGCAGCATTCTAATGGTAAAAGAGTTTTTGAAATCGTTCTAGGGGTTTTTGAGTTTATTCGTTACAAACATACAAATCTTTCGTCTTTATATTATTAGTGTAGATGTAGATAAGTTTACATAACATAACATAACATCACACCTGTAATCCCCGTAGGGTTAGGTGTACCTAATAGTACACCCACATTTCGTCAGTTATGTTTAAGTCCCATGTAATAGGGGGCGAGCCTATTGCCATCAACCGTGCACAATTCCAGACTCCGTGGTTGCTACTGAGAAATTCCTGATGGAAAAACCCAATAGCACTTTGCCCGTCCTAGGACCTCAAGCTCAGCAGTCGCGCTTGCGTCCCCTCGACCAACAAGGGAGTCATCAAGTTTACATATATATATATGATGACTATACGTCGTCTCTTTCCTCCTTCCACTTTTCGCAATCTAATGCGATTGTAGGCCAATCCTTTAAGAGAAAATTTGAAATAAGAACTTTAGTCAATGACGACTGCTCAAAAGTATAAAAATATTATTATTATATACATATCTACCAAAACCAAGACTACAGCTGTTGACGAAACCCCGATATCAGCAACACGTCACACATAAACACAAACAAATACACATGCAAATTTACGTCACGATACTAGCATGCCATAGACACCACGGCGAAGAGTCATTCATTGAACGCGGCGTGCATGCGCGGGAGTCGGTGCGGCACGTGACAAACTCGTGAGCACCACGCACGCATCACGCAATGATCCGAGCACCATGACATAGAAGCGAGGAAAAACTATTCCCAGGCGCACTTAAACCGAGATTTTACTGGATTTATGTGCAGATATCTAGGTTCCTACGTTACAGCGATAACTGGCTTATTGCCAAATATATTATACAAATAATTGAAGTTCGATAATTAAATAAGGTGGCTTCTGGAAAGAATATCTGTAAAAGTCCGCTTGCATAAGGTGGAAGCGACAGCTGCGGGACTGTTCGAAAGAGATATCGCGGCCCTGGAACACAAAGGGCAAGGAAGGAACATGGATGGGTTTTAGTCAGTACAAGTCTGACACTCCCTTCCTCTCTGTCTAGAGCGGGAGAAGTCATTTAAAGATTTCACATCCGAAAAAAAAAGGCACACTTAGTTACGACCAAAATAGTATTACAATCTCTGTGACAATTTCAAAGAACATATTATTATGTCTGGCACACACCGTCATCAAAAAAATATATATAATAAACTAGCTAACTAATGAATTCTCTAAATAATAGTAAAAACCGTGCCAAAAAGCAAAAGCGTAAAAAGCTTAAAACAAAGCGGTTGGATAGACAGACACGTAATGCGACTTGATTCTGCCTCTTTGGTCTATTACTCACAATCGCGGCTGGTGAGCATGAGATCCTGGATTCGATTCCCGGGTAGGGCAGAGTTATTAGGTTTTACCATCAAGAATTTCTCAGTAGCAGCCACGGAGTCTGGCATTGTGCCGATTTGATAGCAATAGGCACGCCCCCTATTACATGGGACTAAACCATAACTGGCGAAATTAATCTGCCTAGCCATTTCCCAACTATGTTGGGATCGGCTTCCAGTCTAACCGGATGCAGCTGAATACCAGTATTTTACATGGAGCGACTGTCTACCTGACCTCCACAAGACCACAACCCAGTTAGTACTGGGTAATACGATACTGGCGAAATGTGGGTGTATTATTACGTACAATGCCTAACCATTCGGGGATTACAGGCGTGATGTTATGTCATGTTTTTTTAAAAGTATAATTTAACATAAAAGCAGAGGGAAAAATGTAAAAGTATCCTGTTACAAGTGTAAATACCCGTTCCATTCCAAGGCTTTTGAAACAATAGCTTCGATCGTTAACGGTAGATCTGTGTTCATGAACTTACGAGGCGCTTCGCTGCTGTGTTCATTCATTTTATCATTATTTAATTTATATTAATTTACAACCAAGCAACAGAAGCCAGATTTATGGGTCCATTTATCTTTACTTCAAGCAAAAAGGTCGAACCATCAGTCACTGATGACAGTTGATAGTGTCCTTTTTACATTTACACTACAACCAACTTATCTGTGCAGGCGGTAAAACAAAGAACTAAAATAAATATACCAAATTTTGACACATCGATGTATTTTTGATTGTCAGGCAGCGCCACTGTGAACTGCACACTTAAAGTGGTCATACTATAGATGTAAGCTTGTTGTCTATCTGAAAATTTTCAATGTCAGTTTTGACATTTTTATTTACCATGGACGTGTTTTCATGATTGGTTTTTACTGTGAACTACAAGTTTATTTAAATTGAAGACTTAATATGACAAAATTTAGTAGCTTGTTTTGCCAATATTGACATGGAATTGTGATTGTGTTCGCAGTTTTTGAATTCAGATATGTACGTTTCTAGACTATTGAAATATAAGGTGTTAAAAAAATAAAATTTAAAAAAAAGTCAGCTGTTCCATACATTTATTTTATGCACACGTAACTCAATAAAATGTATGGAACAGCTGATCTTTTTTTCGCGATTTCATCGTTCGTCCCATAGTAAAAGTTGTTGATAATGTTGAGTGGAATGCACACACGAAATTCTTAAAGTTATTTTTTTAACACCATACGCCCGAAAAGTACCTAATCATAGTAAATTCTCTGAAAGCATCTCACCCAAAGGCATTAAAATATATTAACTCTCTCTGATCTCACCATTTGTTTACCTACAAAGGAAACATATTATTTATCAGATCCGACCCAAAAGTTCCATCCAAATTAAAAGATATTCCCTCATAAGATTATTATAATGAATAGTGAAGCGTCAACTTCATTAAATCATTTCTAAACACCGAATTCGCATTTTCAGTCGGATAAGATGCAAGACATTTCTTAATGAGGGGTCAGTAAAGTGATAACCCTTTACATCGGGCGCACGGACCTCCGCCGCCGTCGCCTCCGCAGACGCACAAGCACTTCGCCCTTCTGTGACGCGTCTCACATAGTCTATAAAGGCACCCGACGCACACAAAAGAAACAGTACGCCTTCGATCTTCGTCCATGATGTCAATTTAGACATTCTGTACAACGCGAGAATTTGTTCAATAACATTCGAGTAACCTGCGATGACAAAAACAATACAAACACTGTGCTAAATAAATATTTTCTTTCAAAAATCCCTCCGTTTGGGTCGCGCATGCGTGCAGTCAGCGTTGTGATTGGCCGTGAATAGGAACGTTCGCAAAGAAAGCAAACATGAGTGGAACGGACAGCAGTGCCAGTCGGTCTGCGTGTAACAGCAAAGGAAGCATGATCGTTGTGTCGAACAGACTGCCGTTTATCCTGAAGAGAAATGAGAAGACCGGTGGTCTCGAGAGGAAGGCCAGGTACTGTGACCAATTTTTCACTTAGTCTAAATGAAAATCCAACGTGAACATTTTTAGCTGCGATTTTATTGAGCAATAATACCGGTTTTATCGAATTTTAGTTTACTGTCGCAGTTATGGTGTTCTGGAAGCGGACGTTATGTGTAAAAAACCTAAAAATAAACCGTGTCATAAAATAGTTGCATAAAATAGTGTTACTTAAAATATTGATGTTGTGCGCAACACAGTCACGACTACCAATATGTATACACTTTTCTAAATGTAAAAGCAATTTTCGAGAAATACGATTGTAACTTGGAGATGGGTTCTTTTTCATAAAAAAATGAGTTCCAAAATACTATGTTCGTAACATTATGAAATTTTAATCAGAACACTAGGAAAAAAACTCTCTTAAAAGTGTTTACATTGCTCGTGGTGACTGTACAAATCGGTACGATTCGGGAAGCTTCTACACGGTGTTCGAATTAAAATTACATTTCCTGACTCAGATAATAAAAACTGCATGTAACTCGTTTCATTTACCGTGGATACCGTTCGGAATTCTGTTGAATGTTGTCGTTTAAAAAAAAAACATGGTACCTATTATATCGTCAGCTGTTGCCGACTTGCCGGTGGATTTCCATTTCATACACGTGTTACAATTAGTAGAAGAGGAATATTTTGCCTGCATGTTGTAGATTTAATGATGCGTGATTCTTTTGTGGGGTATTATTGTAGTTTACCGTGTTGTCGTAGGTATATACCTATAGGCCTTATAACATTGTGCATACAATATATGCTGCTGTAATTGTTAAACCTACAACATTAAGGCCTTGGACTTGAATGTTCAGTTTCAAGGTCGTAGCTGTGTGGCACTACACCGTTAATTGATTCATCGCGGCATTGACAATGTCGCTGTGAAACATTCATTGTTTTGAATGACTCTGATTTCTGTTATCAAACAGACTAAAAACTATAGTTTGTTTTAGTAAAAACATTGATAACATTTGAGTCGTACGGTTATTTAAGTTAAGCCAAATATTTAACTTAATGATAACATATATACGCTCCTATTTATCTAAGTTTGTATGTACCGATTGCAGTATTTAGGTTAATTAGATACCTACTAGTTTACGATGCACTCAGCTTGAATCAATAAGGAAAATGGTTTGTTTGATCGATGCATTAATTCACTAATTGATAAAATGTTGTAGTTAGGCAATTGTTAAATAAGTAGTTAAATAGATATATCATAATTTATTTGTTTGTTGTTTTTGTCGCAATGACTCAGTTAAATTAAAGACAGTTACTGTATTATTTACCTCTAAGGAAGTGGTAAATGTTTTCTCAAGATAATTTCATTGGTCATTCAGTTGATGAGGTGATTCCTATTCTTTGCCATTTACGAAAAAAATCTTCTAATCTTTTTATCAACACATAATATTTCGCAATATATAACAGAATAAATTACCTATAACTGCGGATATCATGCCTACAACACACACACAATATTAAAACTAATATTAAAAGCAAATAGTTTAATTAGGTCTTCAGATAGCAACAACAAATATGCTCCTGCAAGTCATAGTTAAAATTATACTGTCTTATGGACGGGATGATAACCTACATGATAGTATCGCGACTCCTTGCTACTGCCATTAATTTAAGAAATCAAACGCACTAGTACAATATTTGTCGTAATTGTTTGTATTTATAGGCAATGATTTTATTTTGTATCAATTCATGTTCTTAACAATGGTAATTTCTTGGTTTCTCTAAATGCCTCTTACGCATGGTATAGCCTTTAAAATATGATGGTTTTTAACGAAGTTTTATTTAAACAAAAGGCGAATTAAAAGGTCCTAGTACTTCAAAATTGGTCCCTTTTATTTGGATGTATTAAAAAAAAGAAAATATTAAATTGACAATTAACATTTACCGTATCTAGTTGTACCAATTCTAATTGTTATGACAGAAAAATGATATTAAATCAATACAAAGCACCGTTCGGTGCGTAGCAACGTAGCACCAAAACCGTAGCAATTGGCTACGTCTACTTATTACGTAAGTCTAGACTGTGCCTTTTGGATCCCTTTTTGCCTTTGGGTTTTGACCTTGGCAATACATTACTTTTAAAGTTACCTATATTATTCTTTTACGAAAGTAATAAGTTCAGTTGTATCATAGCCATAGTTTTGATAATACCTATAGCAACTAAAAATCACATTTATAAGAATATTTTACGTAACTATAAAGTAGATTCTTATACGGGTTGGTTCACAAGTTAATGAAAATAGATAACGAGGAACAACAACATGTGGTTATCTGTTGTAATCTGTAAACTGGTAGCGGCCTGAGTGCCTCATATTGTACTCTAGCTTTTACCAGCGGCTTTCCTTGTATCAAAATAATATATTATTATTATAATCATCAAAATACCGTATAAAAATTAAATTAATACAATACTGGGGTTCACGTGGCTGAGTTTTGGGCTCAACATACTATTTAGACTTTTTGCCATCGATACGCCTGGAAGAAGAATACAATAATTTTTAATTTATATTTAAATACAGGGGGATAATAATGTAGCTTGCCATTACTAAAATAATTTTCGGAATTGGGTCAGTAGTTCCGGAGATTAGCCTTAATAGAATCAATATAATTAGTATAGAAATATATTTGGTTTTCGGGGTGTGGCAATGTAATGACAGCCACACGGTTCATTCTTGACGCTAGTGGGTTCGTGGGTGGGTGACTAGGTGTGGGTGAGTCTAGGAACGTCCCGGCTGGCAACTGTAAATCGTTGAAAATCGTTACGGATAGTCAGAAGCCCGAAAGTCGGACAACCAGACTTGCAAAGGGATAGGCGGGTGGGGGGTTGGGGTATTGGTATACCTCCAGTAACTGGGTTGTGGAGGTCAGATAGATCGCTCCATGTAAAATTCTGATATTCAGCTGTACCCGGTTAGGCTGGAAGCCGACCCCGGTGATATTTAAGTAGGTACATAAAGAACGTGATGTTTTTCTATTAAGAGAAATTGAAGAAGCATGTGTCGGGGGATACAGTTGATTGAATCCATTATCCATTGAACTAGCGGAGCTAGGGGCCGCCGGTCTCCGAGCTAATAGTCAGGGTTCACCGGTTCTATTGTCTCGTCTCAAACTGGCCCTAACTGGCGATCGCTTTGTATGAGGTTTTGGAAGCTATAATAATCAACGTTTCTTCGTGATATCATTGAATATCTACTAACTACAGCTGAGCAGGAATTGATCATAAATGATGATAAATGATGTTTATTTAGCAAATAGGTTTTTACACTTTTACACGTTACGACTATGCAGATTAGACAGATTAGTGTCTGAGATGGCGTTTGGAAGAAAGAACCACACAGATTTGAGTGGACCTGTCCAGTCAGTGCAAGCATTTGTCAGTTATCGTGTAGCTCGACGATCAAAATTTTTCTTTTTTTTTCATTATAACTAAACACTCTATGGTTTAGTTAACCAAAGTTATGAAGGAATTTCCAATTATTTCACACGTACATTACTAAGAATACGGTACCTTACAGTATCGGTAAAATATTCTTATAAGGCGTTTGCATTATCATTGTTTACAACATTTTCACGAATCAACTTATAGAACATTACGATGTTCGGTGGTACATGGTCCTGGAAATGTTATAGTATCTTTGTAAATGGTCCATGACAGGTCCATAATGTAAAGTTGTTGTTTGTCCACAGCGCCGGTGGGCTGGTCACGGCTGTGGCCCCGGTGGTGATCAGGGGTGGCGGCATCTGGGTGGGATGGCCGGGCATTCACCTGGAAGACCCCAACGAGAAAATCCCGGAGTCAGACCCCAATGACAAGACCCCCACCGCTGGCTTGCGTTCTGATAAGGTATGATTTAGTGTTAAAAACAAAATAAATATCTACTGTGGTGTCTGTTTCATACCCGTTTCTTTTTCACAAAAACTAGTAGTTGTAACTATTAGTATCCTTATTTATATTGTTTCGATCACAAAAAATATTGCATGACGTGTCGTGTTGGAAGTCAAATTACATTCTCGAAGAACGGTCAAGGAGGATCGATCTAAAATTGAGGAAAATAATTATGCCTAAAAGTAACCGTAACTATGACTGTTTCTGTATATATGTTTAATGTTATGTCTGTTTCTGTTTGTGTATGTATGTTGTTGATTACAAAGCAGGACCCTCGGGGGTTACCATGACGCCTTAAAGCAGTAATGTTTTAATATCACTCCAGTGAAATTGGCCATCAGGCCATCTGAACATCGGAAAACGTACAGACGCCAGCACATCAAGCTTCAAATTCTGTCAAATTTCTTTAATAGAATTTCAACTTAATCGCTGAAGCATCAGGTTCAAGGTGGATTGGGAGACAGCTTCGGGTAGCTAGATGTGCTGGCGTCTGAACCATGTGACAGAATCTTGTTTCATTATATTTTGAACTGTTTTTAATGACATACATACAACTTAGACACAACACAATAGGTAAACAACGATGAGTCGCTCAGTACCATAATCATAATCATTATGCACCATTAATATTCAAATCTCCTCCGTAGTTACGACTGACTATTTGCATCTAGAAAAATGTTTTCTTTGCTGAAAAATACTCAACTGAGATAGAAACTAAACTACAAACAACTAAAATATTTGTACCTAGTTGATATTCAAAAAAATTACTCTTTAAGTAGACCTTCAGAAATCATTCTTGGAATGGTTTCGGGTTCCAATAAATCCGTAAAGCTCACGACTTTACGTATTCCTAACTTTGCGAACTGGCCTCAACTATACATACAAATAAATAAAATTGAATTGTCTGTTTGTAATTTCAAAATAACAGCTTTTTGAATTCATATGTTGTGTAAGTTAATATATAAAGTCTGACAACCAGTCTAACCAAGGGGTATCGTATTACTCAGTTCTAACTGGGTTGTGGAGGTCAGATAGGCAGTCGCTCCATGTAAAATACTGGTATTCAGCTGAATCCGGTTAGACTGGAAGCGACCCCAACATAGTTGGGAAAAGGCTAGGCAGATGATGATGAAAGTTTATATATGGTACATAAAACAAAAAAAAACTTTTCATTTTTGTCTGTCTGTCTGTCGGTTTGTTTGTTCCGGCTAGTCTCCGAAACGACTGGACCGATTTTGACAGGACCGTTACTGGCAGATAGCTGATGTTATAAGGAGTAACTTAGGCTACTTTTATTTTAGAAAAACGATTAGGGTTCCATGCAAAAAAATAAAACCCTTGAAATTGTTAACAAAATACGATTCAAATACGCGGACGAATGTCGCGGGCATCAGCTAGTATTCACTTTTGACATTTTGAAATCTCTATCTCTCTGTTTCTTCAACTCGTTGAAATCGTTCAATCATCAGACATCTTTTATGTGCATTTTAACACACAGTAACCATAACAAGCATTTGCCAACACAGGTGAATCACCGTCCCGACCTTGCACCACGCGTGCCGACGTGTTCCGTCCACTGTGTAAATAGTTTGTCAATTTGTTTGCCGATGTATCACCAACTGACAAGCACAAACACACCTTCTTACTTTAGGTCCTTTGGTTCAGAACAAAATGATAATAAAAAAAACGTGTGGCACTCGGAGACTGCCGCGGTAAAGCTATTGCATAGCATTTTTTATCAACTTATGTAATTATAATTATTTATTCACTTTCGTAGTGTCAGATATTGACAAGCCTAGGTTATTATTTTTAATCTACCGCTGGAGCTTGGAGGTTTTACCTATACAACCTAACCTCCTAGCTCCAGCGGTAGATTAAAAATAATAACCTAGGCTTGTACGTGTTAGGCTCTAGGTGTTAGGTTATTTTCGTTACGGAATTTCTGGATTCGGTCTCCACGCTCAAGGCCCGCGATAGCAGCTATGCAATAGCTTAATAACTTACCTAACCATAATTGTCAATGTGTCAGATATCAGGTAACGAAGGTATTCAAAATTTTTGCTCAGTTACGTCATACTATGAAGCGTGATTTTTTTTATATTACATTAGGGCTAGTATGGTGATTTACCTCCTTCACTGCCAGACACTTTGTGTGGTGGAAAACCGCCGCCAGACACCTTTAAGTCTCTTAAGTTATAAGTCTTATTTATAGTAAGTTCCATCCACAGAAAATGTTTTAGCTTTTATAAAATAATGTAGGTCTAGCGTTCATGGAATCTTGGTTCAATTTATTACTAAAAATCAAAATATCAAGTGTTTGATAGACAGGGTAATTATAGACGACCTTATTTAGTTACACAATTATCTTTATACTTCCTCGAACTAAGTGTATAACTATTTTTTATTATGAAGGGAAATTTTCAGGAAGCACAGGTCCATTTTCCAGATCCAGATGAATGTGGCCGCTGATATCTAATAAGCCGACTATTTATAAATTTTATTGCGTTAAGTAAGTTAACAAAATCTTTAAGTGGATAAGTTCCGTCCAAACTGGACGGAGGACGCGCGGGTTCGTGAGAGATGGAAGTAGTAGAGGGAGGCCTTTGCCCAGGAATGGGACAGAGCAGGCTAGTAAATAAAAAAAAAGTAAATAGTAAATACCTACGTCATTAAAGGCCTACGTTATTGCTTTATGCAAATCGCACCTTCGGTGCAACAAAGTCACAACAGCCCATTTTGTAAATGGGCTGTTGTGACTTTGTTGCACCGAAGGTGCGAAATAATAAAAACACATACAAATACACGTCAAATGCATAAACCAACAAAGAAAAGAATGCTTTTTATACATTCTTAATACTTAACAATAAACTCCTAAATGTCTGTAAGATTCAACGGTAACCATTGAAATTTTTTTTACGGAAACTCCATTTTCCTAATTCCAGATAGTCCCTATCCGCGCGGAACCGAAACTCTTCGACAGTTACTACAATGGGTGCTGCAACGGTACCTTCTGGCCTCTTTTCCACTCCATGCCTGACCGGGCCACCTTCATTGCTGACCACTGGAAGGCCTACATCAAGTGCAACGAGGAGTTTGCGAATAAGACAGTGCATGCCTTGCATCTCCTCAAACAACAGAAGGGGAAGAATGGGAACGCTCCACCAATCGTGTGGGTCCATGATTACCATCTTATGTTGGCTGCTAACTGGATTAGACAGGTTTGTTTAAAACTTGGAAAGACTTTCCAACAAGAATCCTATAAGTACTCTAGTATCTAATTTATCGTATGCTTTTAATTTCAGCGAGTTGAGGAAGACGATTTAGAATGTAAGCTAGCATTCTTCTTGCACATTCCGTTCCCGCCATGGGACATTTTCAGACTATTCCCATGGTCTGATGAAGTATTACAGGGCATTCTTGGTAAGTTCCTAACTACCATTAAGTTTTAAGAACTAATAGTTGTTGGAAAGAACGTTGTGATAATCAGGATTGTTTTTGTCTCCGCAGGTTGTGACATGGTCGGATTCCACATCACAGACTACTGCCTGAACTTCATAGATTGTTGCCAAAGAAACCTAGGTTGTCGTGTGGACAGGAAGAATCTTCTAGTTGAATTGGGAGGCCGCACCATCTGTGTACGACCTCTGCCGATCGGAGTACCTTTCGACAGATTCGTGCAATTGGCGCAAAACGCTAAAACAGTGCTCTCTACTAACCAACAAGTGATATTAGGAGTTGATAGACTGGATTATACCAAAGGATTAGTACATAGACTGAAAGCCTTCGAGCGGCTACTGGAGAGATACCCGGAACACATAGAGAAAGTGATGTTGCTGCAGATCTCAGTGCCGTCCAGGACGGATGTCAAGGAGTACCAGGACTTGAAGGAGGAGATGGATCAACTCGTTGGCAGGATAAATGGAAGGTTTACTACTCCCAACTGGTCACCTATTAGGTTAGTTTCTAAAGATAATTAACCACTTACGTTTTAGAAAGAGTTAGGTCTACTTGTTACAGAACTGCTCCTGCAGGTACCATAATATTCATTTGAAAAAATATTTTCCAGATACATTTACGGGTGCGTGGCTCAGGATGAGTTAGCAGCTTTCTACCGTGATGCAGCAGTTGCTCTGGTTACACCTCTGCGAGACGGCATGAACCTGGTCGCCAAGGAGTTCGTCGCTTGCCAGATCAACAAACCACCTGGAGTTCTGGTCTTGTCACCCTTCGCTGGTGCTGGAGAAATGATGCATGAGGCTCTTATCTGCAATCCATATGAACTGGATGATGCTGCTGAAGTTACTCACAGGTGAATATTACTTAGTTATTTATCTTTTTAACCGACTTTCTTCAGTGATATAATCCTCCGCGTGTTTAGTGATAGCTGTATAATATAAAGAAGTGGGTGGCTTATTAATTGAGGTCACATGTGATACTTCTAGCATGTCTGTACCTACAGCAAATGTTATCGTTCAGAACTTTATGACGTCAATTATAACTACAATTGCGTTGCGATATATGAAATATGACGATTATTGGCTTATTATTAAACGTTTATTTCTCGTCGGTCAATGGTTATCATAGTCATTGACACCAGGGTTGTCGAACGAATCTTAAAAACAGAATCGCAACCGTTAAATCATGTTTAACTATTGCTCCGGCCTTCAAAAGTGGTAGAGTCTATAAAAACGGACGGTTGACGGCACGGTTGGCGCAGTGGCTGAGCGATTGACTGCTGCGCTGCGTGTCGCGGGTTCGATCCCCGCACGGATCAAATATTTGTATGGCCTACAGATCGTTGTTCCGGGTCTGGCTGTTTGTGTATGTGAGTTTAAATGTTTGTGAACGCATCCACGATACAGGTGAAATTCCTAGTGTGGGGCAACGTTTTTTTAAAAAAAAAAAAAAAAAACGTATTGGAAAAATACTGAACTCTTTATGAAATACCATTTCAGGGCCCTAATTATGCCTGAGGATGAGCGCACAGTCCGTATGAACCACTTGAGGAGACGAGAACAGCTAAATGACGTCGACAGCTGGATGAAGGCATTCCTGAAAGCCATGGACTCGCTGGAGGAGGAGGCTGATGATATTGGAGCTACCTCCATGCAGCCAGTCACCATCGATGACTTCGACGAATACTTATCCAAGTGAGTTAATGTTATAGATAAATATGAATTAGAATAAGTAGTAGTAATCCAACAAGACGGTAGCAAAAGCCGACTTTGCTGATTGCGTTGAACAATTATCTGAATATTGCCTGTCATCCAAGCTATTTCAACGCCCCTAAGATGTGGTGACTGTAAGCAATAAGCAGTAACCATCACCAGTATATAGCAGATCTGGGCTTCTCGCAGCTACTACCAGCACCCCCGAAGTACGTCGCTCCACCTGACTTGTGGACGTCCTACCTTACTACGACCCATTTCCACTGAGGAACTACTTCAGTATTAAACCTTATGTTCTTAATTACCACCAGATACATCGGCTACACCCAGAAGCTGGCTCTCCTCCTGGACTACGACGGTACCCTGGCTCCCATCGCGCCACACCCTGACCTGGCTGAACTGCCACTTGAGACCAAGCACACGCTGCAAAGACTCTCCAACATGTCCGATGTGTACATCGCCATCATCTCTGGCAGGAATGTCGACAATGTAAAGAATATGGTGAGTTGGAGTTTTGTTACTTGACTAACAGTCGATCTCGGGGCTGTACAGTCGCGGCCTTTTCCGCCTATCAGTTATAAAAAAATTCGTTTGAACCGTGCGGAGACGCCCCGCCCGGCTAGAGAGCGCGTCGCGCGCGTGAGTGGTGATCAGGCGGGAGTGTCCGCGATTGTACATAGACTATCAGACTATTTTTTTCCCTTCCTACCTAGGGATAGGAGAAGAATCGCTTTGGCAAAATATCTAACTACTTATGTAAGTACTTACAAAGACAATTTGAAAAACATAACTTCGAATGTGACAAACCTGGTTGAAATGACAATACTGGGATTCTTACGACCTACTTGATTTAGTCTTATTTTTTTAGTTACCTACTTATTTTGATTGTGTAAAAAACCCGTTTACTCAAAAAACTAGACTACCTAAAGCTGCTATAATAATTTGCAGCTGCTCACGTTTAAAAGACATACCTACGGCGAAAAATTACTTGAGTAACAAGAATTATAATAAAGGTTATCAAAATTCTTAGATTAAGTGCATATCGGATCACACGTTTTGTGGAATATAGGTATTAACGAACGGAACGATAACTTTTGATCTGAAGACCTGCCGCCTTTCATGGCGCAGTAGCCGATATGAATTAATCGGTAGGTAATCTATAAACAAACGTGTTAAGATTTAACTACCTACGTTGAAAACTGACATCAACTCGGATGCCCATTTCATCATGCTTACCTTTCATGGCCAAAATAATGCATTCTTACAGATAAATGCTGTAACAGGCAGGGGCGGATTTTCCTATAGGCCGAGTAGGCAAGGGCCTAGAGCGGCAAAATTTGGTCGTTTTCTAATCGAATAATCGTTCACAGTTGCTACGGTCTTTAGATTGTGATGATTTGTTTGATAAACAAATTCGCTGCTCAGAAAGCTAGGCAAAAGACAATTTGTGAACGTGAGTTCATTGTTACTCACAAATAGAAATGGTAAGAATTAGTATCTAAAATACTGATTGAGATAATTAAATTATTTACTGATTATCGTTTTTTCCCATTTTAATTTAATTTCTATAGTTTATTTAATTTTTCATGCTTTACAGAACATAGGGGGCGACAATCTATCGTAGGCCTAGGGCAGCTAAGGTATCAAATCCGCCCCTGGTAACAGGTGACAATTGGAGATCAACACTGGCAGACATGACATATACTTATTTGTGTACTGGGTTGACTTACCTCTCGAAACCTTAATTTGGGTCAATGCTACTTGGACCTCTCCAAGTTAATAATTATAATAAAATCAACAGTTTAGATTGAAAACAACCTCTGTACCTACTTAATAGTAACGCATCTATTGTCAACAGCTGTGGCCTAGGAACGTTCATTGAAACTATCGGATCGGATGGCTTTGCAAATAAAAACAAGGTCTTCGATATCATAGTGAACTTTGTCAGTTACTATCAGTGTTTAAAAGAAAATATTTATATTGTTCGTCGTCCCTTGATAATGTTATTACAACCGGGTTATGAACCCGCCGGAACCACCGGTACTTGTAAGTTGTACCTAAGATGTCATTTGTGTTTCTATTACGTAATGTTTATGTTTGCCGCCATATTTTTTCGTCCATGTTTGCTAATGTAGGTAATTCTATTTCAAACATGAGCGGTGTTGCGTAAATGTATGCAAGTTTACGTACATATGAAAATTGCTAGCATATATCAGTGTTTAGTTAAACAAATACTGCCGAGAAACCTTGGGACAGTCCTGCAGTAAACAAGTATGAACCGTTTCTAACTAATGCAGTTATCAACAAGTTCCACAATAGTACCTACAAGTGTCTGCAACTCCATACTCCATCACGATTGTTTCAGTTCGATAGGTATCCTTCTTAGTTACTGAAGGGACGGTCAAAAAGGAAACCACGTGAATAATATCCACCTGTTATATGGTTAGATTGCCTAGGCCTACTTTAAATTATGCCACGCAATATGATTTCCCTTAAAGCATGGTGGAAACCTAGCTAGGTTTCCACCATGCTTACATAGGTATGTACCTATCAACCTAACACCGACTATGACACGTTTAAACTATAGGTAGCGTGTCAGATATGCTAATTGACCTGTTATGTTCAAATAGGCTGGTCTTCACTAGCAGTTATTATGTTTCCCGTGATTTCTATTAAAAGGTGCTTATATACATTACGCATTATTATTGTGTAGTGCGTACACCTTTTATCCTTTAGTAATAATAACAAGTAAAATATTCTGTATCCAGGTGGGCATCGAAGGCATTACATACGCGGGTAACCACGGTCTGGAGATCTTACACCCTGATGGCAGTAAGTTCGTTCACCCCATGCCCATGGAGCTGCAGGACGCCGTCGTCAAACTGCTCAAAGCGTTACAAGAACAGGTGAGAATGATCTCTTTAAAATTTTAAATAAAGGTAAAGGAAAACAAACATACTAAATTTTGTATGATAAAAATCAGTTTTCTAAGAAATCAGGGGCGTAAGACCAACAGAAATGAATAGTTGGTAACTCACTTATGATTAGGACACTACTACATTCTAAAATATCAAGTATCAAATTTCCGGAAAGCACCTATCAGCAGATAATCTTGGCCTTTGCGGTTTAAAAGAGAACTGTGACAAAGAAGATTTTCCAAGGGGGCCTATTATGACATTTATCAGCCATAACCATGATGGAAAACTAAAAAATATATCGTTGTTAGAAACACTTTGAAAGCAATTTCCACTTGGCTAGGCCCTCTAATGCATACCAATTGCTTAATACTCTCTCATAAAAACTCCAGGTCTGCAAAGACGGAGCTTGGGTTGAGAACAAGGGAGCTCTGTTGACCTTCCACTACAGAGAGACGCCGCTGGCGAAGCGCGCGGCGCTGGCCGAACAAGCGAAGAAGCTCATCACCGCCGCAGGGTTCACGCCGGCGCCCGCGCATTGTGCGCTGGAAGCTCGCCCGCCTGTTGAGTGGGACAAGGGTATGTTCAGTCTGATATACATTTTGTAATGAATAACATTAATGCAGAAGTAGGTACAAAGTAACAGTGGCTTCTCCTAAAAAAAATGTCCATGTTTAACCTGTTCAAAGGTTTAACAATAACTGTAGATGCTCGAATTTAGAGGGAACTGAAAAAACGACCCCTTCTCTTCTATTTTAACTTTTTGTCACATTCAGCCCGAAAATCTTATATTTTGACTAAATCTAGGGTTATTTCTACTCACAGGTCGTGCATCCATTTACATCTTGAGGACGGCTTTCGGCTTGGATTGGAGCGAGAGGATTAGGATTATCTACGCTGGTGATGATGTCACCGATGAAGACGCCATGTTGGTAAGAACCACAAACAAAATTAACTACTTCGTTATTTTCATTTACTTGTAACAAAAATTTGATCTAAAAAATCAACCCTCTTGGCTATGTAGTCGTTCTTTAATTAAACCTTAATGATTCTGGGTAAATATCTTTGAGAATCACTTTCATCAATTAATATGATCTTTTATTCATGGCCTCCTGTCTAAAAAACTATACTATCCTCTAGGCCCTGAAAGGTATGGCGGCGACATTCCGCATCACATCGTCGACCATCACGAAGACATCAGCCGAGCGCCGACTGTCATCCACAGACTCAGTGCTGGCCATGCTCAAGTGGGTGGAGCGACACTTCTCGCGCCGCAAGCCGCGCGCCAACTCACTCACGTACAAGAGCGCGAGAAAGGCCCGCGAGACGATGCAGGTCCACATGTCGTACCAGATGCCTCCCAAGACCTCTCCGCGACACACCCCTCCCCGCACGCCCGACAAAAACTCCAGTGGAACAGACTCTAGTTAGACTGAACTCCTGTCTTTATCTGTACTGACGTACTAGAAGCGGTATGTAGATCAATAGGGAAGGTATCTGTGAAACCAATGGCGCTCGTATAGCTAGTTCGAACCATCGTCAATCGGTAGAAAATCTAATAATGACATTTTATATTTTAAAATAGCTTGACCTCATTGGTCAGAATGGAAATTAGCTATGGACACGCCATCTACAAGGAGCTTTGACCAATGACCTTCCTCATTGTTGTAAAAAAAAATAACTTGTGGAAGTAGCATATCTAGTTCGTTAGTATATTAATTTCGTTATTCCTATCAGTGTAATACTTAAGCATCGTGTTATTTAATTCCATAGATAGTTGTTAATTTCTCATTTATTATCATTCAATTATTTATTCCAATACTTTTTATTATGTTGAAATAGCAAAGCGGAGGCTTCATGATTCCGTGTAAAAAGTTTTTAAATTTAATTTACAATTTTATAATTGCAAAATACATGTTTCATATCAGTCCTTTATCTTGCCAAATATATTTTAGATGTGTTTTGAAATTTTCATAAAATATTTTGATGAATATGAATTTTGGAGTGAATGTATTAATAAAATTCTCGATCACATAATGGAGCGACAGAGTTAGTCAGTATTTATAAATAAATCGTTCCTGCAGCTTTAAACTTTAGGACATATAAAAACGACGCTCTTTTTTCTATAATTCCAACATAAACTACATAACTATTAAACTAATATAATTTAGTGAAATTCGACTGAATAGTATTTATAAATTATTTTTCTAAATTATACTCTTGAGGACCTGAAAATACTTGGAAATAATTGAATGTTATTGAAGTTTCATATATAGAGGGCGCCTTTACATAAACTTACTTTTGCCTAGTGTAGCTCGTATCGTGTAGCGTAACGTTGCATGCCATTTAGTGTTACAAGTTATTTTTGTGATAGATTAGTGATAATTTGTTTGTAAGGCTATGTAATGATTATTTAAACATACGTAAGTTATGAGATTAGTGCACAACTTTACTATGAGCGCACGATCTGTAGTGATTCAAAGCATTTTGTCTAATTTTGGCTATGTAATAATGAAACAAAAGGCATTATATTATGACGTACAATGTGTTTTATAGAATTGTTTAAACATAGTTCACAGATATCAATCAAAATAATTGTTATTTATGCACGTTTGCTATTCCAATCTAAATATTTGCAATGTGAAGTTTACTTATATTATCGTAGTATCTAAAAACCTAAAATGTTAGCAACTGACATGAAAATCTCTGAGATATAAAGAATGTGATACATAAAGAAAGTGTTTATAATATTGTGCTAGTCTAGATGGTGTACATGCCAGTGTGCTGTAGTGGCAAGACACGCATCGAAATTGTCTCGAATCTGTATCATCCTTGTATTTTTAAGTGACATATTGATGTTTTAAAGATTCCAAATAAAAGTTTCATGAGACGGAAAATATTTTTTTAATTGATAATATATACAAAAACGGTAATCTACAATGTTAATAAAAAGTACTGACTCAAGTCAACGCTTCTAAAACTGGAATGTTTACATTGTGCCATATACGCGTAAGTGTATCCAAAACAACCGAACATTGTCGACATAGATGACGTAATCCCTTAATTTATTATCCGTTGAATAAATACATTTAGAGCAAATTTCGCAAATGAAGTTGAACGCGCTCAGCACGTTTGAACTGCGTTTAAGAGCCGTCAGTGTCATCATCATCATCATCATCTGCCTAACCTTTTCCCAACTATGTTGGAGTCCGCTTCCAGTCTAAGCATATACAGCTGAATATCAGTATTTTACATGGAGCGACTGCTTTTCTGACCTCCACAACCTAGTTAGTACTAGGTAATACGTTATTTATACGATACCCCTTAAAAAGTCTTAATTTTTTACAATTTCAAAATATGAATGATAAAATAATAAATGACAGCCGGGACCAACGGCTTTAACATGCTTTCCGAGGCACGGAGGAAACTCTGTATGTAATGAGTGATCACCTCTCCATGGACCAACCTAGGCAAGCGCAGCTTAACCCGAAGATGGACTACAAGCTCCATCAGTGTCAGCATTGCCATGAAATATTGACTCTGACAGCCCTCGAACGAGGTTTAAATGTGCTCGTCGCGGTCAGTTTCAATGGCGAAATTCGTCCATAGGTACAGTCAAGAGTGATCCACTTAACTAAACATTTATTCATAATAATCAATAACACTAAAATAGTCTGTATATCACTTGTTATAAACGCCTAGACGTTACTGTGCGACACCACCAGCCATGACAGTATGAAGTAGAACAGGCAGATGGGGTACACTGCCAGAGCCTTCTTGCCTTCAGGTTGGCTGTCTCCGAGGAACTTTGTCGCGGCTGAAAGGATACAAAATATGATTAGCTCTTTTCTTGCGACAATTTTTTTTTTTTAGAACGTTTCCCCACGCTATGAATTTCTCCTGTATCGTGGGTGCGTTCACAAACATTGAAACTCACATACACAAACAGCCAGACCCGGAACTACTATCTGTAGGCCATACAAATATTTGTTCCGTGCGGGGATCGAACCCGCGACACGCAGCACAGCAGTAAATCGCTCAGCCACTGCGCCAACCGTGCCGTCAGTAATATAGTTATTTACTTCATGGGCAAACTATCTTACCAACTTAAAATACAGGGTGGAAGGGACACCCGACGTTAAAACGGTTACCACTCAATCAGTACGTCATTCTGAACCCCCCACATAATTTTTTTTTATCGGTAATTCGTGTAGGTACTGCAGTTATGTAAGAAACAGCTGTTTAGTCGTGAAAAGGTAGCAAACAGACAGACAGAGTTACCTATAATTTTAATAACCATATTTGTACGCCGGAAACGGCAGAATATTATGATCGTAATATATAATGCATACAACAACTTTGTACAATATTCTCACAAATAAATGATTCTATGGTATTCTATTCTATTCTACTTTCGCATTTATAATATTACCGTGTAGGTACTGCAGTTAAGTAAGAAACAGCTGTTTTTTTTAATACCTAGTTTTCTTTATCCCACAAATTAAGTTGGAAAAAATATGCAAGTACTCATAAAAGTGCCAGACGTAATCAAATAGCCAACAGTAAAGTGTTTTATATCCTTAATAAAAACTTTTTAAGGCCATGGCATTAAAATATCAGCAATTTATTCAAGCATCGAACTAGCCTTGTCCTTGCCGCGGCGGTAAACATGACATCTACGTTAACTTTAGCTATAGCCTGACTTGCCGAGTTTATTTTTTGCACTTTCTTACATGGACTTTGATACGAATTGAACTCATTTGATATGAAAGCAGTGGTGATCTTTCTTTCCTTATCGTGTAGTTACTTAGTTAGTGTCAGTTTTTATATGCTACCCATGGACCTCTGGCCTTGCTTTAATGCCTTCGCGAAATATCTCGCAGGCATGTTGGTTTCCTTACGATGTTTTGATTCACCGAAGCAAGTGATAATTGTACAACACGCACAAGAATCTGAAAAATCAGAGGTGCATGTCTTAGTTCCCTTCAAAATGGTTGAGTTGAATGGTGTTGATACATGCGTCATGTTCGTGAACGGGCGCTGTCAGTTGTGACTGGTCATCTCTTGGTTGCCACGGCTTATTTGAATTAATTATTTTATTTTTGAATTGATTATTTTTTTTGTTTTTACTATGGACACGTTTAACGTGTACACTGCACATCTTGCTACATCGTTCTCACATAATGTTCCATCTCAACATGAATGATGTACCTAACCAAGGTTTTGTAAAAATATACTGATTTAAAAGAGTATCCATGGAGTTTCTTGCCCGTTCTTCTCCATAGAGATCTACGTTAGGGAAGGGGCAACTACAGTACTTTCACAGTTTTTATGCCTTGTGACCGGGACTGTAGCTTCATTACACTTTTATCTTGTCAACAATTCAAAAGCGCTTGTAACTGGCCTACTTAAAATAAATGCTTTGATTTTTGTTCGAACTTGAGACCTCTGACTTGCCAGTCCGATGGTCACACCACTTCGCTATCACTACTTAGCAGTGGTGATGACATAATGCGGATTTAGTAAAAAAAAAATGGTGTACATAAAATTCTATTATTAATTCTATATATTTATCTATACTACGGGTTGAAAGCCAACTTAAACTTACCAAACGTGGCCCATATGAAGCCGACCATGGATAATACCAGCCTGAGGAAGAACAGGAAGGTGGTCTGTGTGGTGAAGAGTATGACGCGACATAGCACCAGAGACAGCGCTACTGGGAACATGCAGTAGCCCAGCACGCATACTGACTGGAAGAATGAGCTGTAATAGAAGAAGATAGGTGTTACATTCGTCTGCAATATGTCTTGGGATAAAGTTGATGTGGATATTATGACTGGGATTGGTTTCGACTTTGGATTTATAATTAAGTACTGTACGACAGTAGCGAAGGGTCTTTAGAATACTGACTGTGCCATTTTTCAAAGGGAAGCCGGTAGGAATCGAGTTGTATGGAACCTTCGCCACTGCTGTACGAGTACATTCTGTAGTGAAGGGAGGTATCTGTTACTTATTTTCATATCTCAAACAGTAAGTTTCAGTACCTACGTTGTTTACAAGTAGCCATGAAATTCAAACTATTCAAAAATTCATCTTATGAAGTGTTACACAGTGGCAGCGCGACAATAGTTTTATTGTATTATGCTGTTTTGCAGCTGTATCGAAAGGGCTTAAGAAACCAACATGTTTAAACAACTTGTAAGCCTGACTATATGTATATGCTAATGAAGCTAAATTGAATTTGTTTCAAGGGCCTATGTTGATAAATGTAATTTTAAACTAAACTTCTACCATAAAACCATAACTAAAGTACAAAACAGTTTGTCAGTTTACTAGATATTTGGTATGACAAATTAGTGAGTTTAAAATACCTATGACGAAAACGCCCACTTGGATAGCGCCTGCCATGTGCTAGATTAATATCTAGCACATGAAAGGCGCTATTGAAGTAAGCGTTTTGGCTTTATTTTGGCAATTTGGTTTTGGATTATTGGATGCTTGATAATGATAATTCATGCATCCAATAATCCAAAACCAAATTAAATTTAATCTTACTCAATGGCGTTGTCGGCGCGGGACGGGAGCTGCGCGTGTCGTTTCTGATTTTGTAAATATTTACAAAAATAATGGATTTCATCGAAAAAAATATGTAACAACACATTCGTAAACATACGGGTTTGTACGAGCATTGTGACAATAACTATAAAAATGCAGTTTTATAGTTGCAAAATGCAACTTCGTCCGCTATCAAGTCGGCCGCACCCGACCTGCTGCCGACACGCACCGGCGTTATGAGTGAAGGCCAATGAACAGCACATCTCACGCGACGGACATGAGCCGAACCGCGCCCTTTGTATGTGACTTTCAATGTGATTCAAGCTGTAGTGGTTGTCTGTCAGGGCTGCGGGACTGTTCGAAAGAGATACCGCGGCCTTGGAACACAAAGGGCAAGGAAGGAACATGGATGGGTTTTAGTCAGTACAAATCTGACACTCCCTTCTGCTGCGCCTAAAGCGGGAGGAGTCTTTTGATGATGTGCCGTCCGAAAAAAATTAATAAAAAAACGCTGTAGTGGTTGTAAGTCCTTTACAGCAATTTAAAATTATTTTCGACTGCTCGTCGATATCCACATAAAACATTTAAATCAAACTCACATGTTCCCACCAAGCAGTTTCGAGTTGATTGTAACAACTGCAGCCCCTATCCAAACTAGTACAAACACTTCGGCAAACTCCGGGCCACCATCATTGGTGTTGTCGGCTACTTCCGTGCCCTGCAGGATTGTGGCCATCAGTGTGCAGAGGAGCAGGGGGCCCCATAGATCCCCTGGAAACATTGGAAAATTAATTGTAAATAAAAATACGCAAGGTATCTACACTTTGCTTTGCCAATTAGCTCCTTTTTGTGTTGTAGGAGGAAGCTGCTTGGGCCTTCTTGTAAGAATAAGTGACCCAGATGAAGTAAAAAAAAAAAGAATTATTTTGTGCTTTGAAGGATACAAAGAGATTTTCTTACAAGTTAGACATTTGGGATGGTAATAACAAAAATATGAATTGGTGTCAAGGCTACAAGTGGACACACATAGGACATAACATGAAGAGGGAGAAAATAAAAGAATGTCCTTGATGGCATTGCAGATTGCTTGAAGTAAGGCTTGCTTGTTAAATTTAAAATACTAATTACTTACGCCTGATAAGACTGATATAATTGTTGATAACAATCTAAGCATTAAAAACTAATAACATAACACTTTTATTTTTTCATGGCTATATTAATGTTTTCTATGAAAAAGATCTATTCAATGTATAAAATTAGATATAGCCATAAAAACAAATACATAGTATGAAAAAGAAGAGCGCTGATAAACAGAATGCAAGAGAATGAAGATGACCTATAAAGATACTTACTATGGAGTTATTGTGTAAAAACAGGATTATATTTAAAAAAAAAACACAACTACTCACATTCTTTTAACAAACTAGACTTCTCTCTAGGGATTAATACATGGTAAAACTTATTTCCCACTGCTCTCAGATCTCGAAGCTAAAAATAATAAACAATAATGTTAATAAAGAGAAAAGGCTAGGCAGATCATGAATGTTATTAAAACAACTACATTAAAATCGAATTACTAATAGCTAATGAAATAACTAATATATTTTTCTAATAAATAAAACTTATTTGCTTGTGTGTTGTTAATTGATATACTTGTAGTACTCCAATATTATTACAGTACAGATTTATAACTACTGCGCGGTGTGCTACTAGCTTCATTTATTTATTTAATTGAGTTCTAATTGAGAAAAGAGTCCAGTATTTATATTGAGAAACCCACTTTCGATTTCAAAGTAGATTCCTAAACCAATGTTTCTTTTGTTTGAAAAATTCATCTGCACAACCATGTAAACAATGCATTCAGTGTTGTTGAATTGTCGAAATTGATAGCATTGCAATTGTAGTAATGTATTATGAAGACCCTTTGCCATTTGTTAACCTTTTCAAATCATAATGAGTCATGATTGTAAAATAGCCACTTGCCCCAAGAAATGGAACTGCATCTTAACAACAAATAACTGCAACACTCGATTATAGTAATCACAATCATATACTTTACATGTTAACTAAAAACTACTCCATTTTTATCTTGAAACCAAGAATCGTGATTGCATGTCATCAGATTATGAATCTTGATTAATGAGGTGTATCAAATTAATTTACATGCAGACAAACAATTCTTAGGTATAAAAGATTTATCCTGTATGGGAATGTGCATAGGTGTAGTATCTAAAATATGCTCTTGGACCTGGAGTTGCAGACACCAGCCCATTATACAATACAATATGCAGAGGTGAAAAGATATGGGGTAGTTTATAATTGTGCACTGATGAGCAGGATATGGAATATACATGATAGTATTTAATTTACAATTAACATAAAATTATGTCATTTTTTAAGTAGGTCATGTACCTACTTTAAAAATTATATATTAACATATTGCTTCCTAATGAGTTGACTTCATAGATGAGAATTTGGGGTGGGTCGCTAGAGATTGATAAATTCTATGATTATTTTCTATTAAGGCGGTTGCATCAGTGTAGCCGGCGAAATTCAAATTTTCTAAGAGGGTTGTATTGATGACTTTCTCAATTGTAATTCTGTAACTACATAGGCGTTACTGGCGCGACTCATTTTTCATCAACGTACCGCCTTAATAAGATTGTGAAATGTTTTTTATCAATTATAATTTTTTATCACTGACATAGCTGTTTTAATTCATATACTAAAAATGTATATTATTTTATATACTTACAAAAGTTTCTTTAATAGGCTCATCAAGAGTGTTGAACTCCATACTGTTTCCAGATGGTACTCCCTGTGAGGGTATGTTCATCTCCCCCTCGACCACCCCTACATCCCCTGCAGGGTACATCTATACAGCAACAAATAAAAAATATGACTGTGTCATTGAGGATAATATGAAACTAATGAGCACATAGAAAATGCCTAAAATCATTACCAGTAAATTAATTAGAACGCAATTTTTGGTTCAGAGGATGTTGTGCATGAGTTGAATCGATAAAATTAATACAAAACGTACACTGAACACCACTTTCAACGCAGATCGTGTTCCGAAAGGATGATTGCAGTTCAAACACCTATGACTCATAGAAATAGAATTTTTGGGTAACAAGTAAACATAAAACATCCTCTAAGGTATTAGGAATACGAGATTAGTGATCTAATATCATTACGGTTACAGTTTTGGTGACCAAATAACGATTATTTGGGTGTAACTATTAGAATCTAATACAAGAGTGAATTATGGGGTTTTATGGTTTTACATCGCATTTAATGAATTATAAACTTACATCGTATTTTGTGTCAAACGAGGTCATCTTTGATTTTAGGTCCGCACTATTTTAACACAATAAAATATGGATAAAATAAATAAACTCCAACACATCAAACACTCGCGAAGATTTCTTTCAGTGACATTTATTTGTAGTCTTACCACTGCAAAAAATAATTTAGTCAATCCTACGTTTGGAAACTCAAAAATAAATACGTATTTAAAAATTATCAAAACATTGTGAAAAAATATTGTGAAAAAACTGAGGAATCAATAAACACTGTATTTTTTTGTTTATCAGTGAGATGATGACTTTCAGCATAAATCAAAAAATGTTTAAAGAAGGCGAAATTGAATTGTATCCGAACACATTTACCAAAAAGACAGATAACAAAGAATAATATTGGAGTACTACGAGAACCTGAAATTGTCATTGTCTTCGTCTTGTCAACTTCATCGATTGTTTGTGTTGTTCAACTCATTGTTGTTAAGAATTCCAATCAGATTTACGTGCAGTTAGGTGTAAATTTCAGTTATCTAGCTTCTAAATAACGGGACTTGTCACTTAATTCAGTTCACCAACGGTATGCAAGTTTCGTGATATGAAAGTAACAGTTAAAAGTAAGTATAACACAGATAACCTGTCAAATCAACAACCTTCATTTTTATTTGGATGATTAACGTATCCTATTTTCACGTAAACGTCATTTGCGTAGGTTGGACGGGCGTAGCGACTTGGCGGTGGGTAGCCAACGACGACAACTGTGGTATTTGTCGCATGCCATTCGACAGCTGTTGTCCTGACTGCAAGCTGCCCGGTGACGACTGTCCTCTGGTCTGGGGCGCCTGCTCGCACTGTTTCCACATCCACTGCATCGTGAAGTGGCTGCACTCGCAACCCCAGCAGCAGTGTCCCATGTGCAGGCAAGACTGGAAGTTCAACAACAAGTAGATTGACAAAACACAAGTAAGAAAGTTGTACACTTCATTTATCACTTGTTCCGTATGATTTCATTATAATGTCATTGTTTTAAATCACTGTTACTACATATTATAAAACAAAGTCCTCCGCCGTGTCTGTCTGTCTGTTCGCGATAAACTCAAAAACTACTGCACCAATTTTCATGCTGTTTTCACCAATAGATAGAGTGGTTCTCGAGGTAGGTTTTAGTATATAATCCGCGCGGGCGAGGTTGTGGGCATCAGCTAGTATAGAATAATTTAATTCACAAAACCACTTATGATACCAATAGTCAGTTGTGCCTATAGTCAGTTTTGTAAGTGTAGCATTGGTACTCCCAACAACATTTCCAATTTATAAGGTAAGGTAGGTGGGATGGTTCCCAGGTAATCAAGTGTTGGAAAAAATTTGCTAAATTAATTTCATTTTGAAAGTGCGAGGGATCTGCATATTCTACTGTGGATGTGGTGTTGAAGACATACATACATAAACTCAAACCTTTTACCAATGGGGGTACTACAGAATGCCACGTGCACTCATATGTCTGGTCATACTAGATGTCATTTGCAAGTACTATACTCCTGACATTTCCGAAGAACTTCACTAAGAAGGTCAGTTCTTATCATTTGCAAAAATCTGGAATCCGGCAGGTCAGCCTTACTAGGGCTTCTAGGGCTAGGACCCTTGTGTTGAATTCCTTTGGGGTTAGCTCCAATATATGCTACCATACCATCTATCTCTGTATATCAATATCCAATGCCACCAAATTAACAGCCATGACTAGTGGATTCATTGGTCTAGTGGCCACAATTGCTGAGCATAAAGACCTGGTTTGGATTCAATTGTTATTGGGGTTTTCCATCAGGAATTTCTCAGTAGCAGTCACGGAGTCTGGATTTCTGCCCAGTTGATGGCAATATACCCGTCCCCTGTTACATGGAACTTAAACATAACTGGCGAAATGTGGGTGTACTATTAGGTACACCCTTGCATAACCCTTCGGTGATTACAAGCGTTATGATATGTTATATAGAGCCATAGTATAAGTAAGACTATCAATACTTTTTTTTTTTGATCATAATAGTAAAACTAATCTAAACATACAGATCACTTAAAATAATACTAGCATACATAATACAAATAACTAAAGCTTCAATTTTAAATATCATTAGCATTTTGATTGTTTTTATGACAGACTTTATGTGTCATCTTTGAAAGTTTTTCTTGTTTTTATTTAATAATAGTTTTATTTAAATTAGCTTATGTAACCACTAGATTTCTAAATTAATTCATTTTGAGCATTAGAATAGTATTGAAGAATTTGCAATTCTACACTAACATAGTGTATTATTATTTATTAAATACATATTCATACATTATCATAATGACATCATCACTTGAACAACCAGTTTTTTTTTAAATATTGTATTTTGATCAAACCATTCTAATCAGAGGTGCTGTTATTCCCCATTATGACACTATAAATACAAATATTAAATTAATTCACCAACCAAGATTTTGTACAATATTTTCATTGAAAAGAGTGTCCATGGAGTTTCTTGCCCATTCTTCTCCATAGAGATCTACGCTTTGGAATGGGCAACTACAGTACTTTCACAAGTTATTATGCCTTGTGTCTGTGACTGTAGCTTAGCCTCCTTTGTTTTTCTGACATTCAAAAGTGCCTGTAATGGTCTAATTGAAATAAATACTTTTGAGTTTGATTCACAAAAACCATGTGAATCAAACTCAAAAGTATTTACAATAGTACTTAATTCTGTCAACATACATATAGGGTGGGTATGTCGTAATTTACGAGTGTTTTTATGTTAGTAAATGACAACAGCTCTTCCAACCCAAATACTTATAAACAACAACTGTAGTGTAACATTTTGATTGGCATAGAACAATAGGTCAGAGAGTGCTTTCGACATCACCAACAATAGCCATGTCGTATGCGCCGCGGACCGGTAGCCACTGTTACATTCATTCTCATAGTAAACAATCATTTTTACATTATTAAAAGTGTGGGTCAACTCATTGTTAGGCCGTATGGTACCTACTACACAAACTACACAACACGCAACAGCTTTGGCAAAGCTACGAACAAAGTAATTTTCAAGTCGGGAGGTAATTATTACGAAGTTTTGTACGCCTGCTCGACGTAGCATCGGAGCGACGTATAGCGGTGAGCCGGCACGCCGGTGGTCGCCGCACGGCCACACGGAGGCAGTGAGTGCCGCGCGCTCGCGGGGATAGACGTGTCGCCCTGCGTACTGAGCGCTCTCGTGTGTGTGACTTACGTGCTGGTGTTAACGCGCTCCTTCTACTATAGTACGCATATTATAGTATTGCTCGAGTGACGCTTCCTACAAGCATGCTGATGGTAGAGACTAACGCACAGCCGATGAAGAACAGCAAGATCAAAGGACCACCACCAGTGCCTCCGCGGCCCAACCAGAGCGTGGTAGCGGAGGCACTGGCAAAAACGAGGAAGGCCGTGGCGGACTCTAAGGCTAGCTTTACGAAATCGCGTGCCTTCTCCAAGCAGGAAAACCACTACACAAAGGCTAAAACTTTGGATAGAGCCAATACTGTCAGCACTACAACGACGTCCCCCAAACAAAACGGATTAGCAAGGGTCAAGTCGTTCATCAGAGATGTAATCAGTGACAGAAGTTCTTCATCCGATGAAAGAAAATCTAGTGGTCATAACTCCAGAAGAAGCTCTAGCGACAGTAGTTCTATTCCAACACCGACATCGAATAAAAAGTCAAATGAATCGCTTAACTCTAAAGCAGTCAAATCATGCAGACAAATATTAGTAAGATCACTCTCAACATCGAACAAGTTGGATCAAGATTCAAAATGTAAAGTTTCAAAGTCTTCTAGTTTTGCAGAGAAGACTCTACCTTTACGAAAAGCACCTCCACCACCGTTGTCTCCAAAACCTAAATTAAAAGCTATGAAACCCTTGCCTGTACATAAAAGTCCTGTAAATAACAATAAATCTAAGATCTCACCGGAAGTAAGCCCGTATTCATCGCCTATAGATGCTAAGCCCCCTCAGAGTCCAGTGACAGAAGCGCCATACGCGTCAGTAGAGGAAGTTCAGGAGTTTGATGACAGGTTACGGAACAGTCCATCGAAACAAGTCAGTACTCCACCGGCTAAGCAAACCGAACCAGGAAGTCCGAAAGTGAACGATAATGTAAATAAAAATGACAACTCGCTGGAAAGAAAAACATCTCGAGTCACTGAAATGTTAATTTCGGAGATTATTGCTAGTAGAAACAATAATAAACAAAAAGACGAAGCGCACACTGTAATAGATAAAGGGAAAGATTCTGGGAACATGACTAACGGCAACGACACTCCGGAGATGGAAATGATGAAGGACATGAACAACCACGAGATGTTGATTTACGAACTGCAGACAATGCGGTCGGCATCAAACGTACCGGAAACCTTGGAGACTCCTGAATACGCAGAAGCAAATGGACAGTGTGATTCTGAGGACTCCGAACAGAACTACGCCATGTCTTCAGTGACGAGCGGGAATATGGAAGATGATCAGGCTTATGCGTACATACTCGATGATGACCTTAAGTCTAGGTGGGTTCTCAAGAATTCATAAATTAAGTTCATAATTCTTATCGTATGAATAAATCGTTACATTGTACTTCTCTTCCGTGGTTCGAGTTAGTTGTGGTTTTGTGTTAAAAGGTCATACGACTTGATTAAACCCGGTTATGAACGCTGAGCCGCTGATAGACTCGTCAATACTGCGCCAACTGCGCACAATTTCTAGGTCGTTAAAATAACGAAGTAAACCTGAAAGTAATTGACGTCTTTAGTTATTTACAATGGTGGTAAATTACTTTTGAATAACATCTGTCGTTTAATTAATTTTAGATCGAATTAACTGTAAACGAATGATGATGATGCATTTCATTCAATTCCAAAGCCATGAATATATTTTTTAATAGAAATCAATAAAAATCCGCTGCTTGACTTAACTCTGACATCTACGAAAAGGAGCTTTTAGTTGGCCATAGTCCCCACTCCCCACAATTCCAAACTTTTGCATTATCAATTCTATCACATATTTTTACAAGTTTCTACATGCTTAATTTATAGCAATTCACATAAGGCGAATTTAATAATACGAATCCCCTCTATCCCCGTAACAAAAACTCTTTCTTATAAACGCAATTTTGTGGGCAGACTTCGAAAGCAGTTCCGCGCGATCAGCACCATGTCACTGCAAGGTCTGCCGCCTCTCCCGAAGAGTCTCAGCGGCTTCACAGATAGCGAACCTCACTTGCAGGACACACCCTCACCTCCCTCGGACAAACCCCCCACAGATCTCGACTCACAACTCGCTTATCTCAAGAAAGAAATGGTAAGTTGATATTACTTCTATCTTTTCTATATCTTTTAATCTCTTCTTAGTCTGTCCTCATATTATGGTTAACGACTTCATTAATTATCACGACGCCGCCAATTATCAAATCAAAAACTGTTTTTACCCCTTTGCTTAATGCTTTACAGGAATTTTACGGTTTCATAAACGGCACGTTTATAAGTCATAAAGTTTACGAACGGAAAACTTATTGTATTTTAAACAACAGCGTTATAAAACTACCTTTCTTGGTTGTTGAAATGCTATGATGATGAAAGGAAAAATGTTGGCTGTACATTCCATCGCTAAATAAGGATACTGGTTTCGATCATACCGGAATTACGAAAGTCTACCGAGAGTCGAACCGTACCACCAGTATTAACGACAGCAATTTTATAGAAACTAGGAGTAGTGACACCGAAAATAGACTAGCTCCCCAGTGTTCAATACAAACATGGCAACATGGAATAAATAATGTACACACAACCGACACGAGCGCAGTTTAAAAAACAGATGTTGTTCGTACATTTGGGCTTATCGGGCGTGCGCCGAACGTGTATACGGAGAGACGTACACGCTCCCTATACTTGGTCTTACGAGAGGGTTTGGCAATATAGGAAATTGAAAATCAGGACACCTGTCGACACATTTTATTACTCATAATCCAACGGGCCATGGCATTCATATCAAAGTGGGCTAGAGATACAAATAATGGGCCAATTAGATAGTATTATCTACGTCGCGTGTACATAATAAAACAATTGATTCCATGTATTGCCATTCAGTCAACCAATATTGCGCTGATGAGGGTTTATTCTTATCAATCACTTATCAATATTTCATTAGGAACGGCAATTTCAATACATTATGACATCGAAGAACAAAATAATCATGCAAAATGTGTCATCTTCGTTTCCATACTAATCTTTGTTTGAATTAGGTCTCGTACTAAGCGATCTATCTACTGGCTCTACCGCTATCTTCCCGTACTAGTCATCAGACGGAAATGCCATACCTGTTACGCTCCGTAAACTATGTGAAACCCCAATCGTGTCGCCTAGGGACATTGCCCAAGTTAATCTGACATTTTATTTACTTAATCTCACCACAAAGGCTGCAAAAGCTAAAAGTCTAGTAGAAAAATGTAATAAAAACTTCCAAGAAACACCTGACATGGAAGTCAGAGATAATGGCGTATCATTATCGCATTGCACCGCATGACGCAAAAACTGGTAACATATAGTTTTACTATCTAGCATGGACCCGACGATACGTATTGTTTATAGACTCCAAGCTTGACAATGAGAAAGATCTCACTACTATATTATGATATACTAGCTTTTGCTACCGGCTTCGCTCCCGTTATGTACGGAAATTAACCCACGGGAACGTTTTAAATGAAGCCACACTCTCAGGAATAATGTAGCTTCCCGTTAGTGAAAGAATTTTCGGAATCGGAGCAATAGTTTCGAACATACTATGATCCGTACATACAAACTTAGCAACATACAAACTTAAAAAATAATTTTACCTCTTTATAATATATATTAGGATATCAGATTTTCAGTAGTCGTTAACATAAGGTTACAGTCAGAGTTAAAATAACTGAAAAGACTAAGACAATTCTCGTTGTGACGTAGGAGACACACTCGGTTCTCTTTAAGTGATATTGTTTGTTACGCCCTTATAGGTCTTCCTAATCGTCGGTCGATCCGATTCCTTCGTCATGTCACATCTGTTGTACATAATCGTCTTTTCAAGTTCTTTCAACGTTATGTTGGTTTCATCTGATTTTGTATGGATCAATTATTTGAGTTTCCTTGTTCATATTCTTAATATTTGGACTTGCTCCAAAAATTTAAATACACTAACGGATACAGATTGAATAAATTAGGTATATTTTCCAGAAATACAGATTAATTTGTCAGGATATTACGACGTTCTATCCATAATTATCTATCTACGTCTTTTTCTTGTAGAAATAATTGTGAAACTGAAACATTGCAAGATTTTGCGGTATGAAATAGTTTTATGTTGGTATTTCACAAACTAAGCACAACATTAGACGTGTAATAGAGTCTTGTAGCCGCTGTAGACGGTGTATAATAACGCCTCTAATGGCAATTATCACCCGCTATAACCTTGAACAAGTCATTATCATTGTTTATATCAAGTAATAATGTAATATTGTATGCGTAATATTGTTATTGTTTATATCATACAAATTTGCCATAAAAGCAAAAGTACAATGACTTTCTAAAAAGGCAAAGATATAACTTTCGCTAATAAAAGTATTGGAAAAGTGACAGGACTTGAGGTTTCCCTTCACATTTTCTTTGTAACCGACTTAAGCTGAGGTATCTTCTAGTAATCCTTATTTCGGCAGATTGAATTTATCTTGTTCGCGTATAATAAGTTTAGTTTTGTGTGTTTCATTAATACCTACCTAAGATGAGTAAGATGTTTTGTTATCGTTTTCCTGCTGATTTGAGAATAAAAGAAACGTGTGTGACTTATCTGTTAATTTAGATTCAGCTGTCAGAAAAAAGTATCTTGAAAATTTACCGATTTTTTTGCCGACTTTGGCAAATGTAACCCTTATCTTCCTGCCTAGTCAAGAAAATGTAATATAATGTATGTTGCAACTTGTAAACGTATTCCCCTAAGCTAATTAAACTTGTAGGACTAAGCCGAAGGGTGATATCATCGAGATAGTTCGACGACATACCACTTACGACCGTGTCACGATCTCTAGAACCAACCATCCATTATCGCTATACGTGTCGCTTCAAAGTTTTTCTGATGGAGTTAGGGACGTTAGGTTGCAGACGTCCGCGTCCGTCAGGCTTTCGATTAACAATCGCGGCACAGTCGGCACAGTGGCTGAGCGATTAGATGCTGCCCTGGGTGTCGCGGGTTCGATCCCCGACCAGAACAAATATTTGTAAAACGTATAGGTTTGCGTATGTGAATTGAAATGTTTGTAAACGCACCTACGATACAGGAAAAATCCCAGAGTGGGGCAAAGTATTAAAAAAAAACTGCTTTTCATTCACTATGCAGTTATAATCTTGGCACCCAACAAGCACAGTTCACCAATCTACATTGCAGATTTTTCACCGGAGCTACTTGTATTTTGCAGCCCGGGTTTGGCTCACATTTTCGTCTCTACTTGACCGATTTTGATTCGGCTCTCCCAACTTATGAATATTCTATTTCAAATGAATTTTCAATCAAATTAACTACAAATTGATAAATAAAGACGCTTAATTGATCGTCTTCATTCAAAATAGATTGACATAACTAGACGTAACATATGGAATTTAATGAATATTGACTAGAAATCTCTTCTGTTTTGAATGTAACAGCGTCTATAACTATTATCTATATGATAGATCCGGTTTAACACCATACAAGCTTCGAGTTACGTGAATGTTGTAATCTCGTTTGCATTTATATGAATCTTCATTAACATTTGCGTAGGTGAGAAGCACATGGTAACTGTCTGTCATTGTATCTGTATATTCAACATTTTTTTTTTCAGTTGCATGCGTAGGCGATTATTTATTTTCCTACGTAGTTCTGTTGGTAAATAAAGTAGAATATGGATTGTAGCAAATATATTGGATTGAATAACCTATGAATTGTATTGATGCAAATGATATTTTTAGTATTGTTGTACCGACAGTGCATGCAGGTGGTTAAATAGCAGCTGTGTACACACTTATTTATGTGTAATCCTTAATCCACTATCTTACAAAAGTTTAAATGATCTTATTTTTCTGAATCAGTCCTTGGATCGTTTGATTGCTCAGGCACTGTATTAGCTAGATGGACGGCAAAAGCCGAAAACAATTAAATGTTACGGTACTGAGGTAATATAATTACTTTGGTCGATTCACTCAATGAAAATCGCACGTCCAAATCAATAAGTCTAAGCAGCACCATTAACTTGTAAGTTGTACCTTATGCGGTCCAGAAACCTGATATTTATAAAGTCGAACCGGTTTCTAAATCACGTTGCGATTCTTTAACGTGTGATTAAACATGCGCCTGCGCCGGCGTTGGCTGTCATGCGTTATGCCATATCCTTGTAAAGGCGATCGCTAGCGATAAAGTTACCTGCTAAAAGTTTGCTTAGCTGAAATACATTTTAATTCAAAACGAATCGATTAAATGTTAACGACTTTTTTATGGACATGCTAAAGGTGAAAGGTGGAATGGAATAGTGATGCTGACAAGACCCCCGTCTGATAACCAAAGAACTAGCTAAAGCTTCACTAAAACCAGTTTAAAATCTTACCTCTTTTCTGTATAAAGGTTCCCGTTGGTTGACAATGGACCCAGTTGACCGCTGTTCGACTTCCATTTAGTTTGTTTCTGCTTGAACTGCAGTTCGTAAATGTTAATGGGGAGAACCTCATTGTATCGCATTATTAGAAACGTGACGATGTCATTGTTATTTGTCATGACTGCCGTTTTCCTTAAACGTTTTCCAAAACTTCGCAAAGTTTTATCACTGAAATAGCGGAATAATGAGTAAGTGGGACTTACGTCAGTGAGGAAGCCTGTGTAGTTTGCCTGCATAATGGTAATACCATGCACAAGTTTGGTCACTCCCTTGTAACCAAACTTGTCGACACGTAATTTGGCTTGAGCCGATCAGAAAAACCAGTATGTTCGTGCAACAAAGGCGAAAAAGACGCTTTCCGCCTTGTTTCAGTTTGGAAGACGCAACTTCATACCGCGCCGAACTAAATGCGATTCCGATCTGTCACTCCCAAATCTTACGACTGAAACAACACACAAACTTACTAATACTAGGTAAATGGTCGATTGAAGAAATAACCTCTTTCGAATCAAACTTAATTCCTCAAGTACATACAAGTAGAAACATCTTCAAGTTTCCCAATTTAGGCATATTATGAAAGCTCACTATCTGGACATCTGAAAGAGACAACGACTTTCTATGTCATTTGCGACGTCTTCCCACGCAATTGTTTTAACACACAACTGTTTGATGTGCTTTTACTTAACAACTAATAACTTATCTTGCCTGTAAATTGACAGCTTGTCAGCTCATTGGATTGTTTTTGTTAAGTAGGTAGAATCAGAAGTGGTTTAGAGATTAATCGAGCTAGACATATTTTCTTAAACATCTGGAGTGCATCCCTCTTTCCACGCACCATAATTTGGACAGTAATTCCCAACTAAAGCCACGACACTTATAAAGAACTACTTAAGCTGCCAATAAATCGTTTAACTAATAATGCCAGTGTAATTTGGTCGTTGCCTAGCGACCAAGTGCCCCTCTAAGCGCCTGTAGAATGTTCTGGTGACGATTGATGTCTCCACGGCGTTAACCCTTACCCGCATTGTCTGTAGCTCCGCATCCGCGTTGGCAACCACAGCGCCAGGATGTTGAACCCCTACTACGAGAATAACTCGCCTAAATGACACGGGTTCATAATCGTTAGTGTTTTCATCACCGTTTGTTTCGACAACTCAAAGCCTTATCGTTTCTCTTTATTTCCTTAGTGTTTCTTTATTTCGGAGCTTTCAACCCCAAACACCAAAACCACCTGCAAATAACAAAAAAAAAAATAAGAAAATTTGAATTTCGCGGGTACCTTGACGCTTTCACCTTAATCATAATACTTTGCGACTTCAAAAAAAAGTTTCCTAATTTCCATATTGGAAAAGCAATTTGACCAGATTGACCTAAAAGATCAAACAAAGATTTTGAAGCTGTGCCTATAGTTTATCATGTCAGCATGTGTGATATGGTAGGAGCCATCGTATATTGAAAGTATGTCGTGCCTGGAGGGAGCACGTGCTGTTATTTTTAGCACGAGCGACACCCGGGGGCGGGTTACGTCACGTGCTGTAACCGGATTAGACGAAAACTGCGATCAGATCGAATAATTGACAGCGCAGCGGCTGTGCGCTGTTGACAACGGTAATGAGAAATTGAATAAGATGATCCAGAATCGGATGTCAGACGACACGGACGGTGTTTGTGAGAGATACTGTCATCTAAGTGTTGAATGATTTGGAACGTGTTTTGTTTTGTTTCCTTGCATCAATATTTGTATAGTGGGCCCAGTTGATGTTACAGTATAACGTTAGAATTGGAATTCTTCGTCTTTTCAATCGATGATTCACGTTTTTTTTTATCCAGTATAGTACGTAGCGACCTGAACAGCTCTATGAATTTTGAATTTAAACATTATAATTTCGAATGTATCATGTTCATCTACAACTTCGAAATCAACGTTGTTAATCTTAATCCTAAGCTCCAAACTCAACGTAGGCGTTAAAAACTCAGAAAATCGCTACGAACCAGTGTAGAAACAAGGGACTAATCCTGCCAAAGGTACTTGGGCAGGTTTTAACAGGTGTACTTAGTGTAACATTGTTCTTAAAAGTTTCCGTCCATTACAGAGATTAGACGCCAGGGTACAAGTTTCTCGCAACTCGTGACACGAAGGACGTGCGCTACCGCTGGACCCAAATAACTACCTCACATTGTATGTACCAGTTTACCTTTAGCACATGTTATGCTTAAAAGCCGGAATAATCCCAATGTTCGACCCACTTGTTCCATAACAATTATCGCTAGCCAGTCTATGAAAATTGCTTCGGGATGTTTGAGGTTCGGATATAATGGAAAATTTACTCTTCGAAGAACATTTAACCCCTGGACTTAATAGGCGTAATAAACCCCAATGACGCAGTAGAAAGATGTGATAAAATGTCACTCGCCTGGTTTATTAGGCTATCAGATTATCTACGACTTTAGTGGACGCATGGAGACATTTCGGACGGCTACGAAATGTAGTACATATATCATCTATAAATAACAGAGTCAACGGGGCATTAAGCAAAACAAACTGAACCTATGTTTAATATAGACGACACGGCTCGTTTACTCGCGCAAGCTCTTTCATCCGACTTTTTTGTCGGCGTTCTCTTATGACAATTTGACAACAACTGTTGTTTTAATAGTCTTTACAGTTTAAATCTACGTGTCATGCTTGTTTTCTCGTAACTAGTAATTTTTCTATTTTTAATGTAAGCCTACTATTCTTCAGTATCATAAACAAATCGAAATCCTATAATAAACATCAAAACAATCTCAGCTATAACCACAAATTGAACTAATTGGCTAATGGGAGCATTACATTGTGGACTGCATCATAAAAAAATATGTCAACGATTGGCCACGGTGCAGTTGAATGGAAGTCCGTCGACCCCACAGCAACACTGACATAATGCGGCACGATTGGATTACTGACAACTTAACAACTCATCAATTACTTGCCCGCTCTACCGACTATCGCTGACTAAACTAATAACATACATAATTGGATTCGGCGGTCCACACCACACACAGCTAATTTAAAACTAATGCAGAAACTATCTGTTATTGTTACGCGGTTTAACGTATTTCAGGATTCTGAGAGGTGCTTAAAATAAATCTTGTATGTTAGTCAACGCTGAAGTAGTGTTGTTATTTAGTTTGATGTCCGTCTATTTCGTAATGTCTGACGAAAAATGTACAGTTATGCTTCTGCTAAAACGTATAATATAGGCAGCTTGTTATTTTTTAATGGCTTCGTAATCGCAAACTGTTTCAAGTTGATCTTTTGCAAGCATTTCCTTGAACGCGCAAATAAATGATCTAGACGAATGGTTTTCAAAAGTGGGCTATTTTTTCCGTTATTTCGTCAATAATACTAGACATAATGTTGGCCGGTATGTGTTATTCAGTACGAGCTACTGGTTTTGTTACACTTGGTTAATGGGGGCTCGTTGTAGTTGCATCAGACACCGTAGGTCACCAGCTAACTTGCACATGCATCGTTCGCACCTGTTCGCTGAACTCGATGCAGTCTGTGCACGTGTTTATCTGTTCCATTAGCGATGCTCGGCTGTGCTCTGTCGTAATGGACCCTTATTCTTGTTTGCTCTCCGTATGTTTTCTTATCTTTGTAGTCCTGCCGGCTCTTCTCAGAATCAACTCTCTCGCTTACTTCGACTTTTGAGAAAGTTGACGTAATTATTATATGATGCTTAAAACGGATGCTAATTAAATCTTAATCAAAGCTTCAAATGACTCGGAAACGATTAGATATTCAATGACGAATGCGTCCTCTGTCAATTGAATCTACCTTGGTGAAATGAAAAGAGAAATCCAGTCTTTCGAAACATAGAAACATTAATTTTAATAGCATTTTGGCATGATTGCTCTCGTATTCTAAAGTGTATCACTGACGTTTAAGAGCATTCGCCTGCCGAATTCGAACATCGATTTTTTTAGAAACAGTTTAACCACGGTGTTTGGCTATTCATAACGAATTAATTACATGATTTTAACGAAAGTGACAGTTTCGTTAAAATCATGTAATTCATTCGTTATGACTTTCAATATGCAATATTCAGGTTTGTGTGCATTCAAATATTTAATTATGTGAATCAGATACGTTGTGTATTAGATTATCGTCATTCGGCCGTAAGACGCACTCAGCTGGACTTAGGCCTTCCCGAACCATCGCCACAACAACCGGTCCTGTCCTCGCATGCAGCGGATTCTCACGACTTTTACAGTTGTCATTGTGTTAGCTCACTGTTAAATATTGTACCTGCATTGATGTCTTGTTTGTCTATTGTTTTGTTTTGAAGTCTGAAGTGTATGGTGTTGTGATAAAGCCAGCTGATTGAATCAGCGCGGTGCATCTGCGCGGGCGCGATGGTGCGTGGCGGTCGCGCATCATGGCCGCCGGACGCGCGCGCACGCACGCCCGACTACTTTCACATGTCATTATCGTACAAAATTTCACCTACATTTGGATTAATCCTCTTTCGGTCAGTGGAATGCTGTAATAATGTATCTCTGTCAATATAATATCTGCGAAGAAAAGACAAAGTATTCGGTGCAATGCCTTGAATTTCATTGCAACGGTTGCTGTTTAGTGTGTGCTTGTTACGATTGTAGATGTTCATTGTTTATTCGGTGTTTGCTTACAAAATAACGTGTGTTACATCGATGACCGGTGTTCCAGATTACCAAAGCCTAATGATATGATACACATCAAATATGATGATGTTAGAATGACTGCATCACGACATCATCGATGTGGGCTAATGACATGCACGAGATCACTTGAGTCTGTGATACTTATGGTCTCTTGCATAATGTGTCGCCAATCCGAAGAACCACGGTCGTTATTCAGTTTCGTTCTGTTTTCTATCATTTTGTAACGGTTATATAAAGACCCTATTGGGACACTTTACACAGATTCTTGCATATTCTTCAAGTTTCTGTTTTGCCAAACTCAAGGAATTCCAAAGGTTCTCACTAGGCCCATTGTTGATTAGGAAAATAGCTTCAATGATTTAAGATACAATAGAATTTGGTGTTCCGCTGCGGTAATGTTCCGTTAAATTTAACAATAGGCAGTTAAGACCTCGGAAATTAAATGGTATAAATCATTAACATTGGACTGTGTCCGAAACTGTTAACGTTTTGGTTGTTTCTGAAGTTGGTGTTATTCAAATAAAAACTAATAAAAAAATCCTTAACACCCACAGTATATGCAACAAACAAAGCTGATAAAAAAAAATCGGATGTGTTTTATCAGCTTGGCGCGGCCAACAGCTATATATTTCATGAAATTTTTTGTTTACATTTTGAAGTTTATATATTCATAATCGTTGATTATATTGTTATTAAAACTGCACTAGCTGAAGCAAGATTTTAAACAGTAACAACTCATAGTTTTGTCAGACGTTGAGTTGGTAATGTAATTAAAATTAACTCATTAGATTTAATTACACTTCCAGCGCGTGAACATAAAAATAAAATGTTGTAATGTTTAAGACTTTAAGACGACTATTGTATTTATTAAGTAACAAAGAGACTTTACTAGTGTGTATCTGTTTCTGTGTTTACTATTGAATTCTTCCTCGAGTGAGATGAAGGACGCTCATATTTTTATAACTACTTGTAATTTATTACAAGAGCAATACTTGATGTAGTGTGGCCTCGGTCCCAAAATAAACAAATATCTTGATGAGAAAATTCGGAATAGTAAATTACTTACTGAGACTACCAAATCTGTTTTTGGGAGGCAAGAATCTTGGTTTGTCGTGGTAAAATAGTTGGATTTGATTTTGAAAGATTTTCAGGAATACTGTAATATTTCTCATTGGACCGCCCACCAGTTACAAACCTTGACCAAAGGTGAGGATAATGGAAACATCTCCCGAATGCCTAGATTGGCTAGAGCGATTTTTATTAACCTACACCGAAGATAAAAGGCGACTAAACTACGCACGTGACAGGTTACGATATGTTTTACTAACATCATCTCCATTCATTTTAACTATGTTTATTAAACAATCGATCTCGTGTCAGGCGGTTCGTTTAGCAACACTTTTACTGTCCTCTGCCGTCACGCTTTCTTCAGTTATTTGGGAAAACGCATTCAAACTTCCACTGTTTGCCTTTCAGCGTCTTCGTGCCAAATTGCCACATTATCAGCCAAACTGTTATTTAACTCCGATAGCTACCAAATTCATTGCTTAATAATTATCTGATCTTGGGTGGATCATGGGTTTTACATAAACCGTAATTGCAAAATCATGGAGCACTCAATGGGTGTGCATGGAAACGTGGTGCTTTTTCATTTCCTGCTCTAGATTGTATGAATATTTTGTAACATAAATCGTAATACATCAACGTCGCAGTAGAAAACGTTCAGGCAGGCTTCCCTAATGACCCATTCATGTGGTCTCTTTCATACAGGGCCGGCATCGTGCCTCGTGGCGTGACTCACGACTCCCTCAGACACCATTAAATATGCACATACAACACTGATAGCTGTACTCACTTCTATTGATTAAATTCTTCGATGTAATGTTTCAAGAATTCCAAACTTGTCTGATCAGGAATGGAGAATCATTAACAAGGAGACGGCTGTTTTATAGAGCACCCAATTAGTATCCATCCATTACTTATCTTGCGTTGTAATTAATAAAATAAATTGATTTCTTGAAAATCCTTTTTACTTGGACTAGTTTTGGTATATTCGAACTTTTAAATCAATGCTAAACACGACAGCAATTTTATGTCCTACAACAATAGTAATTTCTTCTTTGTAAAAGGAATATTACCTTCACGAAATAATTCGAACAGAGCCAGGTCACGAGAAAGTAAAGTTTATGTCAGCGCTTGATTGTGCGCACAAAATTCGTTCACTTGCCATTCCGAGAGCTCACTCAAGTGCCGGAGTACGTGAACGAAACCGGGTCGAGAAGACGAAGCCTACTTGCCACTGATTCCCACGGCGCGATACTTTTGAACTGCCTCTGAAACTCAGGAAGTACCTGTGTACTTGTATAAAGGGCATGATTGTCAGAAACGAGCACTTGGGCAAACCCATTGTAATTATGTTGCTGCAGAGAGGTTACATTGTTTCATCGAAAAGTTAAAGCACCATTTTACAAAACCCATCATAAAGTCAAATCAGCTTACTCCTCCTAATCGGTAACTCAAAGGCAGCGCTGAATGGATTCATTAATAAAAATGAAACTACTTTTACGTCGAAACTAACTTTAAATATGCAGTGCATGTTCACCGCTGCACCAGCGCACGTGTTGAATATGCTGACCAAGGAAACGCAACTACTGCATCCGAATGTGCGAGTATATCCGTTACCAATTTAATGTAGAACGAGCGAATTTGTTTACGCTTAGTGTTCCGAATAACGACCATGAGATGTTATTTTGTAGGCAGTTCCTACTTGCTTCTTCTCATAACGCAACTTCTTGAGTAACAATAAGCCATTACAGTGTTAGGGATAATACCAGACTTTAAGAAACCATTGAAAACAAACTTACGCAAGATGTTCAGAAAGGAAAGGGCGCGGGCGCCAGCGTCACTTTAAGCTATCAGAGCAACACAATATTAATTGTACAGGAAATTGTATTTACTGTATTATTCAACGTAAAGTCCTCTCGGAGATGGTGAAATATAATGTGCTCCGTGAGAAGGCTATTGTTTCTATTCCGTCATAGTGCTCACCGGAGCGCGACTAAAGACCTCGAGACCTAAGGCGCTGTGACTCAGACTGCGTTTATATGGCTGTACAACACAAAACGCTACTTTTTCTAACAGTTTTTGTTTTAGTACTATCACGGGAAACCTTACGTGAGTCATTAATCAATCTTTTTTAATTTGAGTAACCCATAGAAGTGTCTATTGTCTTGTCTTTGAAACATAAGCCTCGGAAAGCCGGAATCGTCCCTTGCCAGAAGAAGTATCGGCTTCTGTTTCAATATTTGTGTTTTATTTTGCGAATAAACCTGTTTTATTGCTAAATGTTAAGTCAGATTATACTGAAATGGATATTGAAAGTATAAAAAGTTCGCAATGAATTTTATGATGCATTGTACAGAACCAACAAGGCACCACAAACTCGTTCTCGGGGATCGTATTTCGCCCGCTCATCTAAACCGCCACACGTTCTCCGTTTTTAACCGTATTATAAAGATTTTATAGAACTTCATTGTACTTTGAGGTATTAGGAACGAATAGGCCGGAAACTTTAAGTGAGGAAATACATTTCCTGGCTGTAAATCTCACCAATATTATTATAAATGCGAAAGATTGGATTTTTTAATGTCTGCTACTTTATCATGATACCAGTAAGGTTTGGGTGAATATGAATGTCTAACATAGATGAAGATTGTATCCTGGAGTCATCCCATCCCGGATTTCTCAAATCTTGCTCTGAAGACCGTATGATTTAATTTAATTTAGGCGGTGGCTACAAAAAATTCTATAAATTCATGTGAGAATATAGTTTGGCCTGGCTCTATTTGATATGATCCAGTCCTGGCAAGTGCCAAACGTTGATTTATTCCTGTTGTATAACGCTTACGAAATCTTACCCGCGGTTTTACGGCTGTAAGATAATCTCCGCGAAATTTTATCAAAACAAATCTGCAGCCGTTCAATTCCATTTCCTCGGCTATATTAGAGTCGAGTGTTACGATATTGCGGGTCAATCGATTAAACATTAAGATTGAAAAATGTTCCATGCGGTTTGTTAGGTTTAACGTTATTGGATTATTTGGGTTTTCATGCGATACTAAACTTCTTCTTCAATCTTTGGCCACGCAATGCTGAGTGTAGGTCTCTTCCAAATCTCTCCACTTACGGCGATTTGCTGTCATGTCTATCTAGTGTCTTCCGGCCACTTTAATGAGGTCGTCTGTTCACTTAGTCGGTTGTCTAATTGATGCTAAACTTTCTGGACTATGATTTGACATATTTGAGGGTTTTCTTGGTATAAAAGTAGAATTATTTTCAAAGGCTGTGAAATTTTGTGGTGCTGTCCTGCAGACTAGTTGTATCCTAGCAACGCGTTGAATCTAACAGCGGAACGGTACAGGTATTCCAACGCAGACTAAGAATTTAGCGCCTCCCAAAACATTACACAAAATGTGTGGAAAGCCAAAGGTTTTAATGACCACTGTGTCGCAAAAGTAGTAGTAACACATCGTTAACAAGTCCCATTATAACCTGTTTTACATGCTTTTTACAACTTCTGCGGAAAGATAAGCGAAGAACGCTTGGTTTTACTTCATTCTACTAGACATATTATTATAACACTTTACTGAAGATGAGAGAGAATCGGTTCGGAACATGTATAATGTATTTGGGAGTCTCTGTCTTTCAACTAGTATCCAACTACGAGTGGGTTTAGGTCTCCTCCATTGAATGTAATGTTTAAAAGTCTTGGGCCTCCCACATCCAACTCTTTCCTACTACCCGGTACAGGGGTAGATAATGTGTGTGTCGCCCTCTTCTTCAACCCGTATGCTGAATTTTGGTTTCCTCTATTGTACAAATAAAATATTTTATAGGAAAGAGTCGAATGCAACAGGTGAAGGTGTGTATACTACATTTAGTAACTGCGCTATACCGTTTGTTATTTCAGCTAAAATCTTCCCAAACTAAACCGCTAAATGGAAACCATTTTCATTAAATCCAACCGCACATAACTTTGAGCGGTTTATGTAAAAGTCATCTATATTTTCCCCAACGACGGTAGTAGGGTACGCTACGGTGTCCGAGTGGCTTATACGAATCATATCGTGAGTCATTGTCGACCTTTCCCGCGTCTAAATTCGCGCTGCCAACGACCGGCGTCACCGGCGTCCGCGCAAGGATCCATGCCGCTCCTTAATTGATCATTAAGAACGCATTAATTATGCTGCTTGATAATGTCAGCCGTACGCACATTTCACTTTCGTTTTTCACTGTGAATGCAAGAAATCTTTACAAAACGCTTCGCTGTTTTCTTTTCGAGTTTCCAAATGTCATATAGCTCTGAGACAATGGTTAGTTAGCTGCCAAAGCTGGTTTGTTGTTTTCATGTCTTATTAAATATTCTTTGTTATGTTCTGCAGATTTTCTAATTCCCCATTTCGTTACGACCTCCGCAAAAGGTCGCGGTGTTTGTCCTAAATGCTAATCGCCTGCTATTACCGTCAAGGCAATTTCGTAAGCAGCTATTATATCAGCGTGATCTTTGCGAATTTTCTCTATAAACGTTAGAAATGGTTAATTAGTTTTCAATAGTAACTTTCTCATCATATTTGATTAAGTGTAATCATAGTGTAGTGAATCTCTGGTAGGTCGGCACGCCTTGTGCCACTTAACTGAGGTCGGTTCACAACAGCGGACGGCCGACCAAATCTGAGACGAGCGTGTACCGAATGCCAAATTATCGGGATTGTTTATTTATGCCGCTCTTGTACACCATTCACTCACGGCTTTCATATGATGCGGCCAAAAGCTGACGAGCACGTGACACCAAAATTTCTAAAAAGTTATTGTTCCCGCAACGCTGTGAGCCGTGCATCATGTACCTTTTGACAAAAAATATGTACGCCGTCTTTGAAAAAAATACCACTGCTACTGATGATGTTGTAACACCAAAATTGCGTTTCAACAATCGCCTTGGGTAACTTTTGGTGCTAAAATAATAACTTTTTATATTTTTGGTTAGTAATTAAATAATTTTTACACGCTGGTCTATTGTGCGACGGTTGACGTCCCTGGCACCGGCGTGTCTGACACGTTCTATTCAATACTCCTCTATCCTGTGCCCATCGTCCATGTTGTGTCATTGTGTTCGTACGTAGACAGTGTGGCTCTTTATATTCCGTAACGGCGACACAATGCTTTGTTTTACTATTTACTTCGAGTGCACGGATGTCCCATGCTCTCTGCTCCTAAATGAAACAAACAAAAGAAGTGGGGTGAATCATATAACTTCAAAGAATGGTTGTGTTACACGATGATGTTTATCTACAATCAACATGGTAGCAAATGTGTGTAGTCTGGTTTAAGGGATAAGCGCTATTCCAATGCTTTGATCCGTCTGTGCTGATAAATTGAACGCTTCGTGTAGTCACCCCACGGGTTGATCGATGGGCTGTGTAAACACACACCTTCGCGCGGCCAATGACTCCACGGTTTGGGGACTGATTTCCTATAAGATTGGCGTGGGTGGGTAAATTTTTACATGAGCCTACGCAATGGCTGTTGGACAAAAGTTTGTGTACAATTTTCTGCTTAGATGCCGGTGGGCTTTCGGTTCTTTCCATTTATTGGCGATAAATAATCCAAACGGTTCCAAAAATACTTAAGTTACAAATGGATGTTATGGGCTTTTAGGGGGAATAGTAGAAAGAAAGCTTGCATTTGACGATACCCATAAAAACCTAACATACCACGTCACTACACCACAAACAAATTACTAACCGTTAAATCGTTACGTATGTTGGTGAATAACGTTTTTGAAAAAGGATAGATTTATTGATTCACTTCACGTAGGTAGGTACGATTTGGTGACTACTGAACTATTACTGAAATAGCCAACTGATTCATATTCCAGATTGAATCATTGATGAACGCGAACCAGAGCTAAATGTTCAGTGATTTGCTGCAATAACAAAGATACATGAGTGATGGTATAATGTGTGCTTTATACACTGCCCACGCGCATTATCTGTTAGATACGTTCGTCCTTTGAAGGTTTTTTAGTTCTGTTTACATTATATCATGCTTTGTTTCATGATGCTCTTCGATAACCAAATAGAACACAATGGTTAGTTGATTACATGCCAGCTGCCAATGATATAGTTCGACAGTTCATTGCTGTTTCGTTCAACTTTCAGGTCGTGCCCTTGGCTCATTAGACTATAAGGCTTGCCAAAAACTACTGGTACAGCTGCACCTGGTCTACTGGCAAGACAGCCTGCTACGTTTATGTAATACTTAATATTGTAATGCAAAACTACAGTATGTTTCACAGTTTTTTCTTGACATTCCGTCGCGCAGTAGAGAACCTCACTTTTAGGCGCAGAATATTAAGTACAGTGATGATTCACATTGTTCCATGCTTGTTTACTAATAGCAGCGGGCAACGATGTCATTCAGCAATTATGGATAGCATGTTATGTGGTTTAGTCTACACAATTGCAGCTAAATACAGTGGGAACGTCATAAGTACTGGTTAGCAGTTTTGGTAAAACAATACAAGAGCGTGTTGGGTTGCCAACAGTAGATTATTCTGACATCATTGGTCAATTTAGATCTCTACACTGATGAATGGTTTACATTGATGAGGTCACGTACTTAATGCAACCTTACATATACCCGATACAGATTGGTAAATATTAAAGTTATCTATTCCAATGTTAGCTCTACGTTAGATTCAGTACAATTGATTTAACAAGAATCAAGTGGTTACCCGATAATCATTATTATCTTTTGCTATCGTACAAATACCATTATAAACTAAATAGTACCTAAGAAGTAAATAAATCGAGCCAGTAAATCTATTCCATTTATTGTTCCTAACATTCGCAGGTCTGACCTTCGCGATACTATCTATTCTAGTCTGAACGGCACTTGACTGGTCAAACCACTATTGTTTGTCATTGATATTTTGTACTGGTGCATTGAAATTTTAACCTAAGTACGTAGCTATTACATACGGTATTAGTTTGTTATGCCTCTAGTATTGTTGAGGGTTTTGTCTCAAATCACACGTTTCAATGATTACATAGTTACGTTTGGCAGGTATTCATGCGTCAGTCTTTGAATCATACAAGTTGTTATGTTTATCACAGAATAGATTGAAAAGGGGAAGCAAAAATTTTACTGCTTGACGTAAACAGGATTATGTCTGTCTTTTCTCATTATCTTACTAATACTTTGAATGCGAAAGTTTGTGAGAATGGATGGATGGATGTTTGTTAGTATTTCACGCGAAAACTACTGAACAGATTTGGATGAAATTTGGCACGAAGATAGTTTATATATATACCTGGATTAACATATAGGATACGTTAACCCGTGGGGCAGTCACCGACCTTCACGCGGGGAAAGCTGCGGGCATTAGCTAGTCAACAATATTTCACAATGTAATGTCATCTTGACGTCTTGGATGGCTTCCTCGCAAATTGGCGAGAAGAAGCACACCATCGTGAGAAGTGGAAGGAATGGGGGCAGGCCTTTGCTCAAGAGTGGGATAGTATGGGCTAACTAAAAAAAAAAAAGGTCATCTTAAAAGTATGCAAGTGAAAAATGTGTCATTATTTTATTAACAGAAAACTTCCATACGAATGCACGCCACGAACGATAGACTGATACTATCTTAATTGTTGACTCATTTAGCTTATCAAACAAGAAAAAACTCATTTCACATCATTATCTTTGCTTTTAACCACATTTCTGCTCTACCAGCTTTAAGAATCTAGTTTGTTTGCTCGACCGTTGTGTAAGTCCAAATAAGAATGTTGGCAGCTTCTTGTACATAATGGATAAACCGTAAGGCGCACCTTTATTGATAGGTACCATTATATTAACGGTGGTCTAGACTTCCGCTACATCGGCCAGATCAACCTGTTGACGACCTTGTAAGGAGACTGGGCTCTTGCACCGCACCCACATTCATCGTACCTAGTAAATTAATATTATTGCATTCACCACCGAACACCTTGAAGTCCTCAAAATGTCCTACATAGTACACACCTGCCGGTTAAGCCGTGGTCGCCCGAACTGGTCAGACTGCATTGCAAAAAAGGGGCGTGTGCTGCCTGCTGCCGATTGTTTAGGGGGCCATGTTTTATGACGTCATGCACTTTCAAGAGCACACTTCAGAAATGCTGGACAAAACCTCCAAGTTAAAATTGTACATGAATCTTTTGGCGCGTGACCACAATCGGAACTAACGCCGCCATATTGTTTTTCAAAAGAATTTTCATGTAAAATTTCACAAATGTATACCAGCGGCAATACGTTCAACAATATTCAACCGCCAAAATATCCTTGCAGCATCACCGCATTTAATACGGCAGCTGTTTCTAAAACGTCTAGTATCTCATAAAAACGATTGTAAATGTCTCAGCTAAGTACTATTTGGAGAGGATCCGAGTGTAGTAAAAAATGGTGATGCAGCTGCGGATATGTTGTTAATTGTGACGGCACGCGCACAACCTGCGACGGGCGCTCGGGGCATAAGGAGCGTTCAGAGCAAAATGAATCTTATGGCGAATTGCTGACGGAAGCATTCAGCGGCAACTTATTTTTTCATCATATCCTTTTGGATTAATATAGAAAACACGTGTGATTGTGCGATTTTACACACTGATTGCAAACGTTCTACGTTATCCGCTGCCTAATTCTCAACACTGATAATAAAACTTCGAAACCGGATCCCGGCCATATCCTCTGCAAAAAACGAGCGTGTGCGCGCCTTCAACATACTTGAAGCTAAAATTCTACAACATAACTAATTAAGGTGAGCTGGTTTGTCGGTAAAAATCATTTACTAAAGTACCCTTCGATTATAGAGCGCCAACAACATCCAACATCTAATGGTATGTTTGAAAACTTTTCGGTTGTTTATATAAAATAAAGGGTGTAAACAGACTCTTAACGAAGCCGAAAGGCACTTGTTCTCCTCGTCATTGCGATCATTTTTTGTTCTAGACCATACCTGGGAACCAGTTACGGAGATATTGGGGGTCAAAGTTCCATCTTTTTCACAAGTTTTTTTTAAATCCATGTTTTTAATGTAAGATTTTGACTTTAAACACCTCCAGGACCCCCTTACTATTCAATCCATCCATCAGCATAATGTTTTGAGTGCGTTACATTGAGTCCTACTGTAAAACGTGATTTTTCAGCCCAAAAAAAAAAGTTACGATGTACATAATGCTTGGTTGACGGCTTCGTGAAGAGTCTGTTTACACCCTATATTATCGGCGATCGCCTAAGTGCTGGTAATTGAAAAGTTGACGTTCAATGATCACGGCAAGTGTACAAACATGGTGAAAAACACGAGGACTGGATTGAACGGTCGTGGGTGGACTGGTCTCACGAGGCCACGCGTTTTTCTAACGCCCTCTTGCGGTAACTGTACCCAATACTTAAACATACACGAACATGTACTACAAGTGCTGGCACGCTGACAAAACCCACTGGTGCTGAGAGCATCGCAATACATTAACCCATTCGTAATGCATTACACTCAGGCTGTCAGGCACTTTACATCGTTCAAACACTCATTTAAATCAAAAAGTACCAACCAACTTCCTATTTTGTTGTGTTATATCACCACCAAGGATTAAATCATAACATTAAATTATCTTTTATAAATCGAGAAAGTTACAAATAATATTAACAAATTACATAATAATTCCACTCTAAACAAACTGCAAAATTAGTTCCTATCAGATTTTCGAAATGAAACTGTCATACAATTTTACGTTTGGACATTTGAGCACAGTGACAAGAAAACAAGCCTTGCCCACGCTATAACGGGAGTCACGTATGATGATAATACTTTCTTCCGGTCCAAACTATTATCATGTAGGCATCTTAACTGGTATTGAATGTAAATTATATGGGAGACACGTGGGTGCTCCGGTGGCGCCGGCGCCGACTCCCGAACCGAGACCATAGAGAAATAGGAACCGCGTGTAACGGCAATCTTTAACTTATGCCCTATCATGTTCGGCTTATGAGCTCTTAGTAGTATATTTACTTCATCTGTCTTTAATCGCATCGTTGTAATAAATATCTGATGTCACATTGATATGAAGTCTCAGTAACGCTAGCAAAAACATCGAAATCCAATTGACTTGCGAAAATATTTCATCGCACTTATCGTGATTTCCATCATGTTTTCGTGCAGTTTACTCTCATTTCTGGGCTATTCTCGTTTCGTATGAAATATTAATGTCGAATGTGTGCATGTGGAAATTGAAACCAAGCCAATTAAGGATCATCTGGCATCATGCGACTGGTAGTCTAGTACACAGATATCATATTAATGTACCTGATATTTCCTTCGCGCGATATTTATAGGATTTCAATCAAATTACTTCTTGCTTTCATCATCTGCCTAGCATTTTCCCAACTATGTTGGGGTCGGCTTCCAGTCTAAGCGGATGCAGCTGAATACCAGTATTTTACATGGAGCGACTGCCTATCTGACCTCCACAACCCAGTTAGTACTGGGTAATACGATACCCCTTGGTTACATTGGTTGTCAGACTTTTTTGGGCCACTGACTACCTTTAAATTACTTCTTGCTTTATTAGCTATAAAACCGCAGGTTTTGCTCAATGCTGATCAAATAACACGTTGTGAAGAAAGTTTGCGTGAATGAAACTGATGCTAGAGGCTGGACACTACCGGAACCAGCTAGTTATTAGGTTACACTTGATCTCGACGAGATCTGCGTGGGATAATTTCACTTACACGGGGCTTTAATGTATATTAGAAATACTGAATGAGTAAAGTATTTGAATCAAATTTGAATCTTTAATTACAATCGTTTGCGATGCGTTATCTTTTTAATAGATCAAAGATTCTGTAGTTTTGGAGGTCAATCTACTACTCTAGGTTTACTATTAGGAATTTTCCGATACGCCTCGAGCAATTCTACTTCTGATTTGTTTAAATGGAATGCAATAGAGGCAACATGAATGATGACTGACAAAACGACTTGATTTAAACGAATGTTTGTGAGAAAATCTTGAAAACCATCTGTTTCGCTAATTATAAGAACCTCGCAAGTATTTTACCTTAAGTAACGCAAAAGACCATACAGCTCAGTACCTCAAATAAATAAAAGTCCAACTATAGCCACATTGGTTCACAATAGACCGGACGCTGTGCTGCACAAATAGGAGTTTCCTTTGAACTAGTTGTTGTAACAACAACGCCACAATGGTTAATGTAACCGCTTGCTTTCCTTCCTAGAAACTATCAAGCTTCTTTTACGGTTCTCTAGGTGCTCAACACGAACTCTTTGATGAAATTTTAAATAAAAAGCATTTCTTTAGTGTCAATAGGGTGTTGAAAATTTTACGAGAGATTTTAACAATATTTTGAACGTAACGAAGTTGTTTTCTTTTACTACTCTGAAGCCATTTAGGAAATTCACTTTTCTTTTTTGAAAGCTTTTTCAATGTCCGGCAGTATGAAGGGGTGCGGGAAAGCTAATTCAATTATTTTACCGTTCGCCACCCCTTGGCCGTTTTGTTATTACGATCCATTCCGAAGGGCCATCACGATATTCCATTATATCTGTACAATGATTACATTTTTAAGTATGATTTGTCACGAAAGTTTTCTACAATGTTGTCAAGAGCGTCGTTCCATACCTTCAACTCGTTTTCAATAAAAATATGTTTATTGCTCGAAAGCCATCAATTACAAACGTTATTCCTCCGTCACCTAAAATCGTTTATTTTCTTTGAGCTGGCATAATTATTTAACCTTCATTCTGTTTATTTGATCCATTAACATGAAAACCATTTGGCGAAGCTGGCATATGCAAATGTTTACAGTACATTTCAACTACATGTCTCCACAACGCGCACATTTATAATTTCTTACAAATAACATGTTTTTCTTCCTTCACACAACTGGCATATTGCAGCACCTAGCATCAGGAAATATTTTCCGCGACCTAATAATTTTCGGGAATTCGGTTTAATAGAGAGATATTTTCTATACCAAATTACATTCCATTGTGCCACTTGTCGAGCACTTTACAATCTGAATACAAAGTGGTTGAAATTGGTTCCAGGCATTCATACACTTGTTGAGGACAAATATCAATTTATTTCAACGTCTCTAAATCTATCGTTGTGTAAAAGTGTTTTATGCAGGAGTGAATTTGTGGCTGTATTATAACTCAATCACGTCATCGCATAATTTATTGAATTATAATGGTAAAGTCTTGTGATCAATTCTTGTTGTTAAATCAAGTAGCAATCAAGTTTCTCTTCATTCCTATCGTCTCGTCATCGTTTGATTTGAGCTAGTAAGTGCATGCTAATTAGTCTGACGGGACAGCCTCGTTGGCTGCGTCTCCATCGAAGCGTGGACTCGATAGGCACTTTCCCTCTTTTCCGAAACAATCTCCGAGGGAATGCAAGCGACGTTAATTTTCTCTCGTGCTGCATTGAATTTCATGCAATGATTCATTGCATTTCTATCTCTAATCTCTTTGAACGATTCGCTTTGATTTGTGACTTAATTGTCCATTGAATAATAACTGTAACATCTTTGTATTATGTGGGATGCGCTCAATTTCATAATGTTTCCAAAAGCCTTAGTTACTTAATTACTTCTTATATAATACTTCCTTCACTTCCTTGCTTAGTTAGCTAAGAGCAATATACCTTTTATAGCATTGAAAAGGTCAATTGATCCCTGACTTTGACGACAATTTCTTTTAGTATGCTTTCAATTAAACTTGGCAACGCTGAAAGTGTGTCAGCAAAACTATAAATCTAAAGCCTTGATTTAGCAATAAAAAGGAAGATCTAACGGCTAAGCAGAAACTGTTTATTGTGGCCTAAATATTTTTTATAAGATCGATATTTATTAGATGTTACGGCTACATCTGGTGCCTATTTACCTAGTTCGGATCTAGATAGACCTATCGTCTGTCGTGTAGATCCGCGTGTCGTGAATGTGTCGGCGTTGTGTGGCTAATATCAATAAGTTGTTTGGTTATTTCTGCGTCCCACATACAGTTCGTGATCGCGCTGCATTCCTATCTAACGCAATCGACCAGAACGCCCGCGGAAGGTCGCTTCGAGCACTGTTGTCGTGCGTTTGTCATGGAAATTGATAGCTTACAATATTCCTTTTTAATGGTAGCTTCATACTCTAAACACCGAACATAATTGACTTAACCATCAACCTTCGATCTGTTATTAGCAGTATAATTCGTTCCAGAAGTTAAAATCAATAAACCCTTGATTAATCATCTACTGAATGAATAAACCGGCCCACGTGTTACGATGTAGGCAGTAGGCTGCTCAGTTCGATAATTAACTAATGTTTACATTAACTGGATTCTAGAGTATATTTAAATAACATACCTGTTTATCAGGTCATGGTAATAAACGGCTAAATTGAACGCGGAGCAGTTAGTTCTTGTTTAAAATGTTGAAATTCATGTTGCTGTATTTTATTTTTACGTACATTTGCACCGGGCGCGCCCCTTCGTATGTAAACTAGGATCCTGATAATTTCTTTACTTTCTCTGACCGACTCTCGGTACACTCGAGAAATTAAGATAACTGTTGATACATGAATTCCCATATTTATATATTTGGCGAGATTACTTTTCCTGTTTGACTTCGCTTCTTTTTACTTTCATTATTTTAGTTGACACTTGTTGAGATAACGTGTATCTGTGTCGTTCGTACATATCTTAATTGATACTTTGATAATTTTTCCCTTACTTTAAGTAACACCAAGAGGTGTTGTGTGAAGTAAAAACTGAGGTTCTGATAACTGGGGGCCTACCACACTACGTCCTGCATAGCTCGATCTTCCCACACTAAAGTAACAAACATAATTCACTGTATGAAGTGTAAGTAGCCCCTCTGGACTAGGCTGATGTACCATCCACACTCATAAGTAACGTTTCTCTTGTAATGTTTCCAGGCGAGCCTGCGACAGCTGGACCTCTCCCTCCTGTCGGAACTATGGACGCTGAGCGAAGCCATGGCGTCGTGGCGACGGCAGCTCGAGCGAGGGCCGCGCCTCCGCCCCGCGCCGCCGCCGCCCCCGCCTCCGCACTACCTTCGGACATAACCACCCCACCAACATTAATAGGCACTTGACTTCACACATCCGTCAACGAACGCACGCACACATGTAATGCCCGCTTATGGAAAATTTTGAGGGATGCTCAAGCTCTCATGAAATTTGTAAATAAAGTCATCGGCTACATACAGCGTACACCGATTTAAAAACGGTATCTATGAAAAAAACGTACAGACGTGGTCTATATGAAAAGCTCGCTGAAGTTGTAGCGGATATAATCAAGTCGACAAAAAAAGAACTCTAGCGACATCTTTAACGCAAATGCAGAACTAAAAAAATCCTGACTATCTACAATTAATCGTATAATCGTCCTCTCCGTGAGAGTGAATAGTGCGGGTTAGTGAAACGCACTGAAACACTCACTGAAGTCAGATGAAGTATAAATACTGCGATGCGTCACCGATAGTGTATATTAAGAGAGCCCAACCTTATAATTGAGTTTCGCCTTGTACAAGTACGTGCACATGCGTCAGTTGACGATAATACGAAGTCAAGCATTTTGTATAGTTTGATTGAATTTGCACTCGAATAGTGAAGAACGTGTTCAGTGTCATAATAATTGAACCAAGGACTGATAACGGTTCAACTGCAAGATTGGGTTGCCATAGCAAAAAAAGAGAGCTGGCCTTTTCAGATTTCCTAGGAGTAGGTAATGTCCAGCAGTGGGGTGTCATTGTGCTTTTATACACCTAATCTGGAAATGGTAAAAGCTCTTAGGCAGCAAACCCTAAGTATTTTAGTAATTTGTAGTGGCAACCCCAACGTCAACGTAACGTGTGGTTTCACGAGTTTTTCTCTAACAAATGTTGATTGAACAGTTTCATTGTATTTATTAAGTTATAATAAAACTCTTGTAAATAAACTGTTGTGATTATTATTTTAATTGGTGAAAACTATCATTCTAGTTGTTCATGGATCTTTTGGCGGGTGGCGTTAATCAGTACTTTTTAGAATAGAAGATCCACACAATTCCACAAAATATGTTTACCAACAGCTCCCTACTCAAGCGCGACAAGAATCATGCATCACTGTTACCTATTTGTTTCCAATTTACTTATTTCTACTTTGCCGCTGCGGCTGCAGAGAACCTCAAGCGGCGTAAATATAGAAACCTGTGTGGTAACTATATTTTCGAGCCGTTTGGGGTTGAAACTCTAGGGCCGTGGGGTCCGAGTGCTCATAGACTATTTAAGGAAATTTCGAAACGCCTAGTTGACGTTTCCCGTGACCCAAGGGCTGGCTTTTACTTTGGCCAGAAGCTAAGTGTTGCCATACAACGTGGCAACGCCGCCAGTCTCTTGGGCACATTACCATCTGACAGCGTTGAGGAGGAGTTTTTCGATGCCCTTTTATAGTTTGTTGTTAGTTTATCTATTTTAGTTTAATAGTTTTTAATTATCAATGTATATAGTTAGTTTAACCTAATAAAATTCCGTTTCTACTTTTAGCACTCATAATATTACCAGACTGTCTCCTTTATCGAATGGTCGCAACATCGATTGCTGAGCATGAGGTCCAGCACGCGTAGTATGATCATTTCTATCTCTATTCTACTAAGAATAGACAAAGCTCTTTCTATACAACTCGACATGTCTTCTGCCCGAGCGTGGGCGGCCCGTAGACTCGAGTTTCTACGAAGACAAAGACAAATTATTTCTATAGCAACGGGGAAGTAGCTAGTGATTTAGATAATTGTCGTGTCAATTAGTGTTAGTGAAAACTGGGGTTATTCAGTTAGGTGCCAAGGGTAGCGATAAAAACGAATACACCAAAATAATGTATTTTCCAACCGTCTACCAGTAAACCCGCGTAGCTCGTAAACCTGCACTGGCGTACCGCCGCTCTCGCGTTAGATCCTAATTTGTTTTAAGTAAAATAGTAGGTACCTACTGACTGACTGCCTCGTTGGTCGAGTGGTCGCAAGCGCGACTGCTGAGCATGAGGTCCTGAGTTCAATTCCCAGGTCGAGCAAAGTGCTATTGGGTTTTTCCATCAGGAATTTCTCAGTAGCAACCACGGAGTCTGGATTTGTGCCCGGTTGATGGCAATAGGCTCGTCCCCTATTACATGGGACTTAAAACATAACTGGCGAAATGTGGGTATACTATTAGGTACACCTCTGCCTAACCCTACGGGGAATACAGGCGTGATGTTATGTAGTAGGTACCTACTTTTTTTCTAACAAACTTATAATTACCTACCTACCTAAGAGCAAGTTGAGTTCAAACTGCTTTTTTTTTTTCAAAGAAGTGGGATCATTGTGGGAGGGTAACCGAACTGTTTAAAGCTCTCGGCCAAATTGATAAGAATTAAATTTGCATAGGTACGGACAGGGGCGGATTTCCCTATAAGCCGAGTAGGCCCGAGCCTAAGGTGACATTTGGTAGTTTTTTTCTAATCGAAAAATCGTTCACAGTTGCTACGGTCTTTAGATTGTGATGATTTGATAACACATTCGCTGCTCAGAAAGTCAGGCAAAAGACAATTCGTGAATAACGATTCATTGTTACTCACAAATAGAAATGGTAAGAATCAGTATCTGAAATACTAATTGAGATAATTAAATAATTTACTATCGTTTTTTTCCCCATTTTAATTTAAAAAAAAAGGAAAAAGGGGAGGCCTTTGCCCAGCAGTGGGACACGCAAAAAGGCTATAAAAAAAAAACATTAGTTTATTTAATTTTTCATGCTTTACAGCACATAGGGCAATCTTTCGTAGGCATAGGGCAGCCAACGGATCAAATCCGCCCCTGGGTACGTATAAATAAATAGTATGTACATACATACCTGGATGACCGAGAACCTTGCTCGGTTATTTTATACGTTTTCTACAAATAAAACCTAGCTAGATCGATTTATCGCCCCCGAAACCCCTTGCATACTAAATTTCATGAAAATCGTTGGAGCCGTTTCTGAGATTCAGATTACATATATATATATATATATATACACAAATATTGCTTAGATTAGTAGTAAAAATATTAGATAAGATATATTATATACATATATATGTATTATAGACAGATAGATATCCACGTAAAGTAAAACCAGCCTATTACTGTCCCACTGCTTGGCAAAGGCCTCCATGTATGCAAACTTATTTATGTCGATTACACGGGAACACATAAGCTCTACAAACGAATAAGCGGAGATAATCACAATGCAAACAACCAGAATGGGGTACCTACCCAGCTACTATAAGCATGCCTGGACCCTGGGCAAAGTTAATAATAAGAAAACCTTGGCCTTACCATAATTGAGGCGTAACACAAACAACGCTGTTACACAATATTTAAAGAGTAAACTTTGTAAATGTTCCCAAGATTTTGTATCCTCGCCTCGTACTAATTATTGCGAACTACGGTACCAAGAGGGTCAACACGAAAACACACTTGTGTTTCAGGCTGACTAAAAGTCGCCGGCTGTTTGTGTTTGTTGTTGATAGTAAGCTGCTGGGAAACATTTGTTGAAATTGTTTTCAGTACTTACATTGAAAAAGCAGCATTAGTTTCGAATATGGCCACGCGCCAGAACAGCCTTGTAGTTGTTATAACAACCACAAGTTAATATGAAACATGATAGATAAAAAATCTAGCAGAGAGATGACTCCAAAAACCTAATACCCATTATTTTGCATATTCTCATTTTTGGAAATCACAAACCGTTTCAAAAACATTCTTTATTTTCGACCCATCTCTATTCACCGACGTCTGTACTTAAGAGGGCTATCATATTTTTTCTTGTATTTGAGCGTTTTACTCGATTTTTGATGTGTGATTATGGTTTATATAAGGCCACAAATTAAAAAAAAAATGCCTATTGCATATTTTAAACAAATATTTCAATTTGTTTACGTGCATGAGTAAAAACCCTGTCTCTGCAAAGGATGTTTCATAAAATCCTACTTTTGGGCATCTTTGACGCTTTGTTACATAAAAGATATAATAATATTATATTATATAAAAATGTCCATGGTACAATTTGAGTGGTGTACTTTGGAATGCTTTAATCAATTTATTATGATTCATACAGAAATGCACCAAAAAAAATCCGTAAAACAGAAAGATACCGACCTTTTTTCGTCCGAAATGATATTTTTTATCTATGAAGATATAATCCAAATTCAAAGAAAACATATTTAATAAGTAAGTTTACTATCTTACCTTGCTTGAAAAAAGTAATTAGACCATTTAAAAGTAAAATACCACTTGAAAACAATTGTTTTATGCAATGCTAAAAATCAATACAGGGTGTAAACAGACTCTTCACGAAGCCGTCAACCAAGCATTATGTACAGACGCCAGCAGGTCAAGCTACCCGAAACTGTCAGATTTTCCCAATCTACCTTGAACCTAATGCATTAGAAATAAAGTCTATAAAAGAAATTTGACAGATTGTAGTAGCTTGATGTGCTGGCGTCTGTACATCAAACTAAGTAACTTTACGCAAAAATTAGTACTGGGAAACGACATTTTTTTTGAGCTGAATAATCACGTTTTATAGTAGGACTCAATGTAATGCACTCAAAACATTGTGCTGATGGATGGATTGAATTGTAAGGGGGTCCTGGAGGTGATTTAAGTAAAAATCTTACATTAAAAACATGTATTTATAAAAAAAACTTGTGAAAAAGTTGGAACTTTGACCCCCAATATCTCCGTAACTAGAAGGTTCCCAGGTATGGTCTAGAACAAAAAAATTATCGCAATGATGGGGAAAACAAGTGCCTTTCGGCTTCGTTAAGAGTCTGTTTACACCCTTTATAAATCTCGGAACGGGCGGTCCTTAGCTTGTTTGGTCATTTTGGTTTGTTCCTCGAATCCGAGGCATAGCTATTTGCATGTGTGCGTAGTATACCTCGCTAGATGCACACTTGCGCATCCACTGCCGCATGCCATTTAATTTACCTAAACTGAATTCTTTAATTTTGTGATAGCCCTCTTAACAGGATGTCTATTTCCTACAAGATATTTTCATTTAAATGCGGCAAATAACAAAACTAAGTATTGTATGGTTTCTATAATTATGTGCCTCCTGCACATAATTATAGAAACCTTAATACTGAACTCTGTGATCTAAACGTAGGTTCGTTTACACCAAAAATTGCTTGCTTGTCTATGGCTTTATTTGACATTTTGATAATGTATAGACAAGATTGACAAGTTCCGAGTTTGAGTTTGACATTTCACTTCATTCTGAAAATAAACATTTCAATTCAATATTTTTCGTGTCTACGCGTGTTTCTAATGTTACATCTTGAGATATTATAAGAAAGAAATAAAACAAATTGAATGATAATCTGATAGTTAAAACTGATGTCACAGAATTCATTGCACACCCCTAAGGAAGAGATACCGCCGTCCAAGATACCTGAATCCGTACGGGTTAGTGGAGTCACAATAATTAATATCCCTTTGATTTTTATTAGTCACGAAAAGAATACTTTGGGTCCCGTCTTAAAATGCAAAACAGATTAACATCAATGTACCTACTTATTACCTAAACACTAACTTCATACTTTATATTTTCAGAAAATAATATCAATGGAAAAAGAAAATGAGTCGAACGCCAATCGAAAATCCAGGATTGACCTGAACGCGCTTCCCACCCGTCAGTATCTCGACCAGACAGTAGTGCCAATACTGTTGCAAGGGCTCTCTGCATTGGCCAAGGAGAGGCCGCCAGACCCCATCAACTACTTAGCTGCATACTTATTGAAGAACAAGAGTACCTTCGAAAGCAATACCTCCGCCAACAACAACCCTCCATCAAACCCTCAACCATAAGATGTACAGCACCAGTAAGCTGTGCAGTAATAATATGCATATTGTAATAGGTTTACAATTTTGGTTTAAAATTTTGTGACAAAGATTTAGCTGCTTATTGAAATATGGCAATAATTGAATTTTCCAACATTTTAGAAATACTTAGTAATAGAAACCCAATCTATTGTTACAATAACTGTTAGTTGTTATGATCATTTTTGCGCTACAGCAGAGAGATCTTGGTGAAAATGTACATTAAGTAACATGCTACTTAACCCATTCACTGCCCAGTACTTCGCGAAAACTTCACGAAACTCCATTCGCGTGCCTACAACCCGTATCTGAGTCATCGTTATAATAAGCTATAGATGACTTGTATTCATGCCCAGAACCCGACTAGCGAGTCCATAGGACGGGTTGAGCGAACAAACGAATTATTGTTCCACTCATATGCTGGGTGCTGGGCACTGAATGGGTTAATAACATTTTTGCTTCTCAATTACTTGCTCAAGATAATGTGGCTGCTAGCAATGTAAACATTTCGTGTTTTAATAGTAGTTCAGAAACATATTTCCAATCCTGAACCATATGAAAGAATTGTTGTACATCTAGTACAGTACTGAAGAAATGAAATAGTTTTTAAGAAAGTAACTTTATGCATGTTATTACAGATGACATTGTCTTATGATACAGGAGTGAGTGACATGAGCCTTGATATATCTAAATGATAATCACTTGAACGTTCTCAATGATGTTCCCAACAAAATAGGTTGAAGTAATGTAGAAGTAATGTTATTTTGCTATTTAAAATAAATAATCTAAGACTATATTGCAATTTCTTATTTGACCATACAGAAAGTAATGATTTTCTAAAGATTTAATGTGTGAAACATCACATTATTATTTTGCTTTTTTTAATGAAAGGTAAGCAAGTTGAAGCTTATTTTTGTAACTATGTGATTTAGTCATGTGTTACATAGTCAATCTATAATAAAAGTTGACAGAGCCATGAAACACCTTATTATACATCTACACTTCTAATATTCGTTGTAAATTGTGGACAAAACTATAAAACAACTTGAAATTTCATAGGAGGCATATTTTTATTCAAAGTAAAACAAGTACAACCAAATTCATATCATAATTCATACATCACATTTAAATTAATTTAATAAACCAAAATAATATCATTGACCAAACACTTGACACCATAATAATATATCCACTTATACACCACAATAACAAGCACTAAACAAACTGAATAAACTAATAACTCATTATGTTTTATTCTCCTTCTCGGCCTCCTCAAGGAACTTTTGTCTATGCAACAGCCAGGAGTCATTGTCATCTCCCCCTTCTTCTTCAGGCTCGATTGTGGGCAGTTCGAAGTGAAGGATGTCGGTGACGCAGCTCTGGTCGGTAAGAGAAGGCACCGAGTCTGCTACAGGCAGTGGGACTGGCTCGTCGGGCAGGAAATCTGCGATATAAGCCGTGACGCTGCGTGCCCGCCATGTTGAGATCTTGCCTGAAAGGTAAGGATTTACATTTAATTATTTCTATTGGCGACGAAGAAGTAGTAGTCCTCGAGACCGGATTTCATTTTTTCAAGTCATGGAAGCGGAGAAATTATAGTGCACAGGAGTGTGTGCAGATAAAGTGCACTGGTTTTTCGCTCACTCTTCGTACATAGCCTAAGAAGTGATTAGTTGTTGTTTCACGACCTAGGGGGGGGCAGTAATCAGTAGCGACATCTATCCGAATACATCAGAACTACACAGCTAGCGAGGACAACTGACGTCACACAATTCTGCACCTCGCAGTGTCTACTGCGGAGTCAGGATATGCCCAATTCTGAACTCGACTTCATAGCAAAGTCGTATCTGTTGGGTAATAGCTCGACCGACCCATACGATAGAAGTATCCTTCTTAGGCCTTAGGACTTCACTTGATTCCTCCACTGCCTAAAGTCCATCTTTTGTTGACCAAAAGACGACTAACCCTCCAGACACAGCCTAGGATTTGTCAAATCCAAATGAGATACAATTATCTATTGTTCGTAGCTCTGTCAGTGGTTCTCGAAAGGTTAATGCATGATTTTTTTGAAGATATCAATCGTGCATATATGTCTTTATAAACGAGATTAAATCCCGTTTCGCTTAAATTATAATATTAGTTCGAGGTCTCTTGCGGACGCCGACCTCAATCAAAAACTAGACTCGTATAAACATGCTTGCATTAGATTTGCATAAACATTATTACAAGTAGGTACCTAATACTACTAAATCGTCAGTGCCACTAAAAACAAAACTGTTAAAAAGCTCAAAATTATGATCACCAGCTTTTAATTTTCAAGGTAGTAGGAACCCCAAACACCCTATTGATGTGCATAGCAAGCCAACAAATTCGGTTGTACTTGCTAGTTAGGTTGTAGCCTTCATTGAAGTCTTCGTTCAAAAGGTACCTACCACTATCAGATAATCCTTACCTGCTGTCTCATCAAACTCTATGGACTCCTCTTCCTCTAATCTCTCTTCTTTCACCCCTTTCCCCTCTTCCTTCTCTTCCTCGCCTTCACCGAAGTCCTCTTTATCTGGGTCTTTCATAAGCAGGTAGAACCCATGTTGCATACAATTGGAATCAAAGACGAAGCACCCCGGCCCCTTGGGTTTCCCTTTCAACCAGGAACCATGATAACGGTAACGGGGGTAGATAATTTGTCCAGGCCCTTGTATGATCCCTTCGACCCATGTTCCCATGAATTTTATTTGGTACTCAGCGAAGAAGTAGGTCCCCAATCCGTGTCGCTTGCCTTTGAACCAAGCGCCCTCGTAGATGTCGCCGTTGGGGTAGTAGTAGGCGCCGAACCCTTGCTTCAAGTCATTTCTCCAGTCTCCTTCGTAATGAGAACCATCTGGGTACACCATCCGACCGACTCCGTATTTCATGGCTCTTCGCCATTCGCCTAAAAGGGGAAACATATTAGATGCACATACTGTTAACTGATTTGGCAAATCGATGCAGGACAAATGAAAAAGTTTGAGATAAAGGTCCAACAGAATCATATCAAAACGAATCATTTCATCATCCACAGCACGACTTCACCCACTGCTGGATATATGCCTCTCATTGTTTGTGCCAATCTTCACGCCTCTGTGAAAAAATATTAATCACTACAAACTCTATCCTCATGATGGAATCTAAAACCACCTACAAATCTACCAAAGCTGTTTACTCTCTCGCAGGTCTCAGGTTTCCATACCTTCGTACCGAGAACCATTCTTCATGAACACGTATAAGCCTTTCCCGTTCCTCTGGCCACGACAGTAGCACCCTGTGTAGTAGTCTCCATTGGGAAGGACTGCCCATCCCTCCCCGTGCCTGTCGCCTTGGGGATTCCTCTGCCCTACGTAGGTCTAAGAAACTTTGCTTGTTAGGTAAGTCTAAATTTAAGTTTGTAGCTTACAAATGTGTACCTCTACCTACATATGTACAATCGAGGACACTCCCGCCTGATCACCACTAAAAAGTTTTTATAACTGATCACGATCAAGCGGAAAAGGCCGCGACTGTACATGTAAACATGTAATGAATAAAAGAATATCAAGTAGCAAGCAAAACCACAGTCTTGTGGAATATAATATGATTGTGTGTAAGTTACGAAACTACATCGCCAGGTACGAAATAGGTAGACACCAAATATTAAAAGTTTCAAAATATAAGCCTAAATCTTACAGAGTGGAAGGAGACACTTGAACGGTTCTAGTTCTTGATTTATACCAGTTAAAATATTGTAAGTATATATATTAGTAGTTACCCCGATGGTATCAACATCCTCTGGTCCTTCGCCTTTTACTTCTGCCATTGTATTTATTTGATTTGATTACAACCACAGGATAAAATTTCTAAACAATATTGTCAGACAATTGACATTCAAAACGTTATATCCGTCATTGGAAAAATAAACGAACGACCAAAATAACTGCAAATAGGTCTCATGTATCTAATAGGCTAATAGGTATGACATAAGAATGCAAAGAACAAAAATAAACAGAAATAGCTTTATTTCTCACACACCCAGATCTGAATAAATTAATAACACATTATAATCAAAATTGAAGCAAGCTATGCAAATGGAACGAGTTTAGTGAGCTGGGATACCTTATACATGAAACCGCGATAAATCAATGGCTGACTAGACTGGCTAGGCAATAGTCACAGGTTCAGCTTCAAAGCACAAGCAAACGAGGAGTTAATAATAAGATAAGTTGTGTTCAATCAATATTTAGGAAGAGATTAAGGAGCTAAGCGTACCTAATTCAGGAATCCTGTAGCGTTATACCAGCTCACTGGGAAATCACAGACAGTAAATTAATGTATAGCCTCATAATTAACCAATTTTTCAAATATTTTCTATAAAATTAATAATTATTAATAACAATAAGTAAGCAAGACACAAGAAATTCAAATGTCTGTCGAAGGAAAGACGAAATACCCTAAATCTAACGACCTACAGTAATTTTGTACTTTTCGGTTTCCCGCTACAATGTTTTGTCGTGGCAAGAAATACATCACATCACACTCACTGTAAGGGCCCTAGCCTAGCGCTAACTAAATTCAGTTACTTTTATATTTATAAGGTCGACACAGTTCTGCTCTTTAGGTCGCGAGACAGCGGACCGATGACCTCAATCAAGTCGGATTCCATCTGCATTTATTTTGAACAACTTTTTATTTACTCGTTCACCTGCTTCGATCGAACCCACTTTGACACTAAACTAGGAAACGTTAACTGTTTATTGTTTGTGTTATGTTTAGCGCGGCGGGGCTTGCGGCGGCGCGTCTTCTAGCTTACCCCACACCACGTTGCACATCTCACGCACTAGAGCCTGTTCTCCTGAATCTAGGTCAGGAGCTGGCCTTCTTCGTTCACGTTCTACGCGTTCTCTTACTTCCAAAACCTGTAGAGCACGAACCACGGCTTCAGGGCGTTCGTTTCCTCCATTTCCAAGTCCCTTCTCTGCCTCTAAGCGCCGAACCTTTTGTTCTAAGTCTTTAACATATTGTACTGTTCGCTCTGCAAGCTGCGGATGTGTGATTGGTATCGCAGGAGCAGTTCGTATACCTTCCTCGGCATTCGTCCCGCTACTGCTGCCATCACCGTCATCCCTCTCCCGTCCTGCTGCCCGACCACAATTACTACACGTACTCCTCTCACGTTCTTCGTCTAAGTACAAGCACAATTCCTTCAATTCTAAATTATCACGAATTAATTCTTGCTGTTTATCATCCAACTGCCTCAATTTGTTTTGGTATGCAGATACTTCCTGTCGCATAACGGATGCGGTGTATCTTCCAAATCGTTGCCATTCTCGAGCTAGTTTTCTACCTTTCTGTCGATCATCATCTAAGAAGCAACACAAATCTCGAAGTTCTTGATTGTCGTCACTCAATCGGCGATTAGCTTCTTTCAGCGATTTTATCTGGGTTAAGAGCGCTTGAATCTGTCTTTTCTGATCAGTTGATGCTCGAGGTCCCTCGGGTTCTACACGTTTGGTAAATTTGAGCATGTCAGCTGATCTTCTATGAATCTGTTCTTCTTCAATATTGCGCTGAGCTCGCTGGATATCGTCTGCACTTCTCGCTCGTACAGTTGGCTCTACGGGTTCGTGCACAACAGCTTTCGTCACCACCTCTGACGGCCGTGGCATACGAAGTGCTCCCGATGGTTGAGGATATCCTGGAGGATAACCTTGCGGATATTTCAAAAAATGGATAGAGCCTCCACTATACGAACCAGGAACAACACCATGCGCACCTAATGGATACTGAGACTTGCTAGGATCGATAGATTTGCCAGCGTATGGTGGTTTGTACTCTTTCGCGGACGGGTCGATAGTGGCTAGTTTGGGCCCGTTCGCGGCTAGAGGAGGCGGATGATATCGCGGTGGAAAGTTGACCGGTTCTGGGCCCTGTTTACCTAGTTGCTGCTTCTGTTTATTAAATTGGCCCGCGTTCTGGTTGATTGACATTGTCGTGGAACCGTGTTTGGTTACCAGCTCAGTCAATACATCGCTTTTTGGAGCTCATTTCCAAATCTTGCAGATCACGTAGAAGCGAAAGACGAGACGGCATGAGTTCAACGATTGGTCCTTGAATGAACCGAGGTGGGGAACGCCGCCGGCTGCGTAGGCTGTAGAGCGTGGCATTCGCGCAATTAACTCAACCGTGGTTCTTTGTGTTCACGAAAAGCACTTGTCACACACTGTATGGGAGCACAATTAACTGTTTACTGTCAGAGTTTTGATGAGGTGGAGAGAAACAAAAGTATGTGATGTTGTTTTCAAAAAGCAGGTTATGCGTGTCCGTATGTCCACGGTACGACGCGGGCGCGCGCGGGGCGCATGTCTCGGACTGGCCCGGCGGCGCTACCTGCGCGGAGGCTCGCGCGCGCGCGGCGTCTCGCTCTGGCGCGCCATCTCACCTGCGTGCACGCACACAAATGCGTCGCTGTACAACAAGCAATCATTGACTCCGAGTAGTGCCACACTACGACACAATCTCATGGCATCTGCACGTCAACCTCGACAACGACGCGCAGGCGCACCAAACTCTTCAACTATTCATACTCTTGATTGAAAAGCATACCCTTTGTATGCCAACACAAAAGTATACGGAATCGGAAGAGAACTTCGTTGTTTCTGTTTGTAAAGCCGAATACTTTGGTATATCGAGCGTGTACAATATACCTAATACATATATGTCATGCATGTAATAGCAGTAATTGAAGCATCCAACCGCCTATATAGAATATTTCTATTTTGTCCATATCTCAGAAATCATCGTTTAATATCTGAATTTACATTGTAGAAATCATGACTGCAAGGTCGCCACCATCTCCGCTTCACATCACCTTGCTCTATCGAAATAAAATTAAATCAAGCTTGCCTGAAGAGGAGGAGGAGTAGAAGCTTGTTGGGACTTAAGCTATGGTAAATAACAAGGTTTAAAAAAATAATCCAACTTATACCAATTATTGGTGATTCATACCTAAATAATTTATTATCTATAACTCCAATGCAGACTAGTTCGTCAACTGGCGAGTGTGAAATTCGCGAGGGCGCGCTAGTTTCACTTTATAATGTGCGAGCGAGTTGACAAAAAAAATAGGTAAAATCGGAAGGTGCCAACTCGCGCGCACTCGCGAGTTTCATACTCGCCAGTTGATGAATAATTCACACTCCAGTATCAAGTCTCTCAGTTCAACAGGTACCTAATGTATCCCGGCATGGTCCATTTGGTGTCCATCTCTCTAATATAAATTATTATGTAGCAGAAAAGTCTAGTAACATCCCATTCATTGCGATATTATTTTTTTTTGTTGTGAACCATCTAGTTACGAAGATATTTTTGTTGTGGACCACCTAATTACGAAGATATTGGAGGAAAAAATCCAACTTTTTCACTAATCAGCACAATGGGTCAGTGAATTGTCTTAAGTACATGTTTTGAGTGCGTTACATTGAGTCCTACCGTGAACCGTGATTTTTCACACCTGAAACAGTCGTTTCCGAGCAAAATTTTTGTGCAGTGTTATAGAATGCTTCGTTGACACCTTTGTAAAGGGTCAGTTTACACCAGGTGTTAGTAGAGAAGTTGGTAACTGCGCAACCTACCATAAACCCATTTTTCAGTGTAATATAGTGTTCTCTGTGACTATGAGCCCATTCTTTTTTGTCTCTAATTTCGAAAAAAATGTTAGTTGTGCCCTTTTTCCTTATGACGGCAGTCTACGTGTCTACCATATTCAGTCCCTGTCTCACTCTAATGGCAATGCGCTTAGTAGTAAAAGTTAGACGGAACTTTCCCTAGGCGTCACATTAGGAAATTAAAGACTTGCAAGTGCCGAATTATAATTTTGTGACTAAGTGTAATTGGATTATTCCTTTATAATTTCTCAATCGCTGCCTGGAATTGAGATTTATGCCCGGTATGGCTAGCAGTGGCTAGCAACATATCGCTTATCGGCGAAATACTGTACATCTCTGGCACCTTCGAGGTAAATAGGCGTGATTATCCGTGTAACTATATAGTGCAAACTTTTCGAGTGAAATCTCGTTGTAATCAATTTCATAGTCCTCAGCTGGTCTTTCTGGCGATAGGGTTAACATGGGGCATGCCTATGTTAACCCTATCGCCAGAAAGAAATATAATGAAAACTACATAATTATTATAATTCCGCAAATAATACTCAAGTCTTGAGTAATACGTTCTATGTTCTACCCAAATAATATTTGCTTACTATCACGGGCCATATGCCGCATGCCGTAAGGCAGTCATCAGTTCACAAGTCAAGTTCACCCATTTCACTTGCTCATTGGCATTCGAAGCGTGTAATCTGGCAAGTATATGCAAAGTGTGCTACCTACGGGGGTAGGCAGTGCCCCCACTGCCACTAAGCGCCAGTAGTTCGGTATCTGCTCAGCAAGGATGGCGCGCGTTTGCGCACCGGCGCAAGTCGCCTGCATCGCGACCATACTTCTCGTACAAGGTATGTTAACATGTGGACGGCTTACAAAACACTTTATTCGGTTCTTTTATTTATATTATGTTGGCCTAGTTTGCAGACGGGATTGGTTAATGTTTTGAAATTGTGGAGATTTCGGATTTTTTTTGGGTGGATGGAACAGTGGATGCATTATTTATGCAAAGAATATGATCAAAACCGTTTCCTTATTTTGTAGCAATGTGTGTGTTCAATTGCAGTAAGTTCATGTTCAATTCTCACATAGTCCATAGACTCGGCGCTCGTATCCTTATCATAAAGCAAAATATAGAGCATCAACACCGCCGCGCCGTGCAGGTTTTAGTACCAAGGACTCCCTCAGAATTCGAGACCAAAAATTAAATCGCTCATACACTTACTGCAATAAATACGTCAAACGTCTTAATAAGTGTGCGGATTCTAGACAGCTATTTATACCTAACTACTTGCAAGCAACTAGCATAATTAGTGATTTCTGGTGTAACTCAGGTGACACTTAGCTAATGCGTTCCCTTTCGTTGATTCCACGTTCCTATACGATTCTATGTTAGAGAACTGTGCAGTCTGTTTCACTGAAATCGTTGCATAAACTGGTCATTATAACCATAATACGAAGTTATTTACACCATAAATTATTAAATCATGCACCTATTTTACGTAATAATGATACAACAATGTAGGTTTATAGAGATTTATGGCTATCTTATAACGTATATTGCCATAATTTATTACTATTTACTATTGTGATTAAGTCTGATATTTGACTTCCCATAGCATTAGTCAAAAGTCAAGTGTACTTTGTCAAAGAGAGCTTGGCAGAAACACCAATTTAATATTACTTCGTGGGTAATAGACGCGGGTAAACAATGCCTAGGTCCCGTTTTCGCATCGGAAACTTTACAAAACAAGTGAAAAACGGTCCAATTTTGTATTTCCTCTTTAAATTCTGTGCTGCCTGCCCTAAAAAGTTCTTAACTCTCGATACAGGTGCATTCTCCCAACGACATCCAATCAAGGAGGCTTTGATGCTGCATACCGATGCCTACGGTAACGCCACCTTCGAAGACTGCGTGTGGCGACGAGACAAGGAAGCCTGCCCTGATGCTGATGTGAACCTACACCTGTATACCGAAGCAGATCCTGTCAAAAATATTGTGAGTATAGACTTATAGAGTAATAGAGCCATTTGCCTTACGATCGTTTGTCACCCTGGAGTAGAAGTTGGAAGTGTAACTAGGAACTTTAGGGAAATTAAACATCGAGAAAGGTTGATGATCTTCATGTTGATTATAAGCAACGGTGTTCGCAGTCAGGTTGATTGGTCGCAGATTGTCTATTGACTTTCCAAGCATTCGCTGGAGATTTTAGAGCAATTTTTCAATGAAAATTCATGGTAAAACCTTCTAATCATCTGAGCTTTATTTCGTTACCATGGAATTTATGCCTTATGTACTTATTCCTAAGGAATACAAGGGACTCCCTTGTGGGGACACTCCAGGTCCTATGAATTCATGATCCCTACCGTACAAAATATTGCGCTAAGCCACTAACCCCATTCTGTGCCACATCAGAACACCGAATCCTAGGTCCAACTTCCATTTCATAATAGTGAATGCTGTGATCAGTTTTTGTTAGAAACATCATTGCATTGTTTTGTCATATTTACCTATGTACCTACGATTGAAAATTTTAAACGTAGGTAGGTAGATAGAACGCATTGTCTATGAATCTATGATCGAAGTTCCCACGTCTCTGAGCTGCAGGTATTTTAGCACGCAATAACCAGTGTTAGCAATTCTTCAAGAATGTTAAGATTAGCCAAATATCTACATAGATGATACTGATTGCCTGTTTACGCAACCCAGGTATATGTATATGTTAATCCGCACCTGACCCCCGACGACCCATGAAGTAAACTACGGAGGTTTCCATTTAAAACCATTACAATTACGTCACATGAAATGTGTACAAATATGTGATAACGATGCCTTTCTAGGGGTCTCTAACATTGACCTCAAGAGATCGCCAGTTCTGACTAGGCCTTGTTTGAAAATTAAGCCGAAAAAAAAATAACTCCGCAGCTACCCTTACTCCAAGTTTACAACAAACTAAAACGACGCGATCTTGTAATATTATTTCAATATTAATTATGTACATGATGAACGAAAGCCGCTCACCTTCGTGTTTCATCAGCTGTGACCAAGTTTGCACTTCTGTTTACTAGTGGCACCCATTGAGTAATCTTCGATAGTCATGCAAGTTTTTTTTTTTGCGTAATTTTTAATCGATTTTCCGTATAATTTGGTGTTCAGAGTATTTGTACCTGTTATGTTTTGATTTTTTTAGTCAAGGTCACTGACTATAGATCAAGAATGGTAATGAGTAGGTCGACATCACGGTTTCTTGGATCTACTCTCAAGTAGCTTCTAGTATAAGGGCTCAGGGCTCCCAATGAAAGAAGTGTGTGTTGTGTATTTCAATATTTTGTTCATGTGGCTGTATCTAGAATAACCGTCACCCTGTTTTCACAATTTGCACATAAAAGTTATGTGTTGACACAGGATCGAACCCGTAACTAAACAGATACACAGTCGCAGGAAGTTTCACTTTTGTCATTACGATGTACACAGTGCGGCTGAATGCAAGAATGCGTCCAAAATACCGCTATTCGTCCTCAACTCCTCAAGGGGACCGGGCTCTCCTTCGCGGGACTCATAAGTAATTGCGTTCACATACAATCCATTCATGGCTGTAGCATTGAATTTACAATAACAATACAAGAATTGTGTTACAAACCTACATTTTACTATTTGGTTATTGGTCTGTCCTTGAATCGAAGTGGGCTTTGTGTTCCGTTTAGAAATGGAAGCTCGTGTTAGTTAATTTTGGGAACAGATTAGAAAAATTACATTCCGTTTCACTCTACTAAGAAAAAAAACAAAGACAGAGTTATGATGCCTACGATTGCCGCATGTAAATGTTCTAATGAATAAGGGAAAATCTTTCCCCTGACTAGCAAATTATCTACGGTCTAGCTTACAGAATACAAAAACGCGATGAATTTGTCTTACATAACAGGTTTTAGGGTTCAGTAGCCAAATGGCTAAAACGGAACCTTTATAGACTCGCCCTTTCCGTCCGTATGTCACAGCGATTTTACTCCGAGACTGTTGGCTCCACCCAGTTGGTGAGTTTACCCTGCCAAGATGCTAAGAACTACAAATAAAATCAAATGAAAGAAAGAACAATGAAGCAAAGTATTATGCTATTAACGTAACGTCATATACATGTTAGTGATGGGATGTCTAATTAAATTAGACTGTCGATAAGTTTTATAGAAAAGGAAATTTACCGTGTATTTTTTTTTTCAATTTTTCTTTGTCATCTATAACTAATTATATTTTATATTATTATAGCTAGCCCATATTGTCCCACTGCTGGGCAAAGGCCTCCCTCCATTCCTTCCAACGGTCGCGATTCTGTGCTACTTCTTTCTTACTATAACTAATACGTATCAATTTTAAAACGAATTGGGCCGGGACTCCACCAAAGCCGAGACGAGCTGAGCGGATAAGAGACGTATAGAAATCGACCAATCACATTGCGATAGCCACTGGGACACAGGCCTCCTCTCTACGAGAGAGAATGGGCTGTAATCCACCACGCGGGCCCAGTGTGGATTGGTAGATGTCACATGTCTTCGAATTTTTGGTTCTAGGACATGCCGGTTTCCTCGCTATGTTTCCTTCACCGTTTTTGAGAGCAGTGGTGATGAAATAAATTACACAAAGTAATGCGCCTGCCTGGGTTTGAAACTTTGAACCCACGACTTATTGTTCGTAAGTCAGGGTCGCTACCACTGGGCCACCGCTGCTCTCGGTCCCTAAGTACCTACTATATGGTCTTTATTTCTAGGTGGATCTCAGCAGTCAAGACTGGCTGCGTCAGAGCGGCTGGGAACCGGCACACGAAAACATTCTGTTGATACATGGGTACGCGGGAGGAGACGACACCTTGCCAATCGTCGTTCTTAGAGATGGTAAGATCGCAGACGCGTTTCTAACAAAGAATAAGATCATGTAACACTTCTGTTTAGTGTACCTACATTATGTTAACACATTACCTGAAAAACACGTTACTTCTCAGATTCCAACTGCTTAGGAGCCTACGTCAAGTTAAACATCAAACGTTTTGAGTCCATAAAAAAGTCTTCTGCAAATCTCGCAATCGAAGTAAGGTTTGCTGCAAAAAAACCCAATTCTGGGGTAAGCTCGCCGTTGTACCTACATCAGCTATATTTATATTGTAATTTTGTGTGTAATCTATACATATAATAAGACAGTAAAAAAACTGTGTCTGTACATTGAATATATTAAAAAAAAAATTGTGGGGTGTTTAGAAACAGTAATAGAGCACGAATCCAAAAAAAAAATCTGTCTGTTTGTCTGTACACGCTAATCTTCGGAACTACTCGACGGATTTGAATGTTTTTTTTTTGTTGTATAGGTATTAAGTCTGGGCAACTTACATATAGGCTATAATTTATCTTGGAAACTTGAACACCTAATGCAGAACTGCAACAGACCAGCTAAAGTATAAGAGATACAAAAATGGTACCATAGCAAAAAAAAATCCACGTAATGAGCATTTTCTGCTAAGAGAATTTTGAAGATCTGGAACAGCTGATGTGGAACTCCAAGAGCCCAGCCACACTATAATATATACGTCTTAGTAAAAGTTGTTCAGCCTGATGAGCACTCTCTGTTGACGTAAAAAATTGAAGATCTGGAACACCTGATGTGGAAATTAAAGCTATCACTAATTTCACTGTATTTTTACCAAGGGGTATTACCCAGAACTAAATGGGTTGTGGAGGGCAGATAGACAGTCATTCCATGTAAAATACTGGTATTCAGCTGCATCCGGTTGTACTGGAAGCCGAATCCAACATCACTACATATTATAACACAAAGTTCTCCGCCGTGTCTATCTGTCTGTTCGCGATAAACTCAAAAATTACTGCACTGATTTTCGTGTTGTTTTCTTAAATAGATAGAGTGGTTCTCGAGGAATTTCTTAGTATATAATTTGTCAAGTTTTTGTACACATTGGCTAAAATATAATGATATTTGTTGGTGTCGGAAAAAAATAAGCCGTCTGGGGGAGCTTTCAACGAAAACGCTGCCCTTTAAGATATAACAAAATGATGAATGGTGGAATTGTATATCTTATATAGGTCTACAGAAAAATCCGCGATGACATGTCTATCTCTTAAGGATAATATACTATATCATGTGTATACCTAGCGATTGACCATGCCCTGCGTTTTAACGAATACATTAAATAATTAGATCTATATTTGTTCTATCGAAATATGCATAATTGTCTTTTTTAACTTAAAGTAATGAATTTTATAAGTATAAAGTTGATAATTAATTAGAGTTAATGAAGAACTAATCGCCTATCTAGATTTTGTTTTTTTAAAGTGCGTAATTTAAAAGTACATCGCCGGCTAACTGTTATAGAAGAAGTCATTATTTTTAAAAACTAAAACGGAACAAATTGCGTATTATGCATATTTCGATAGAACAAATATAGATCTAATTATTTGATGTATTCGTTAAAACGCAGGGCGTGGTCAATCGCTAGGTACACATTACTATATCCATTTTAATACTTTGAAAATGGGCAAACTAGGTTCCCATGAGTTGAGGGAATGGGATCATCATGATTACTTTTGGTCGCGATAACCGACATCCACGCAGGCGAAGCCGCGGGCATCAGCTAGTAAAGAATAAGAAAGTTATTGGAAACTTAATTATTAGGGCAGTACCTACCTACTAATTTCAATCTACTTATTATTGGAAGATGGTATGCGCATTGAATGTATTTGGCATGTGCAGTTTGTAGTGTGACTGACTGCTAATATAATTATGTATGCTGTACTTCCGTCAGAACAGTTACAATTACAATTCTGATCGATGCCATAACTTATTCACATCAATAAGAAACCGAGTTACGTGTAGGGGCAATTTTTGAGCAGCCACGGAGCCTGTATTTGTACCCGGTTGATGGCAATAGGCTCACCCCCTATTACATGGGACTTAAACATAATGGCGAAATGTGGGTATACTATTAGCTACACCTCTGCCTAACCCAACGGCAACGGGTATTACAGGTGTATGTCAATTTTTGACGTATCGTTTCTTTCTGTAATTGCAATTTCTGTCTATGATTTTTATGTAGAGATCCTAGAGCCTATAGCCACCAAGCCTTGGCAGGTTAACAGCCATAAGGCCGGTGTTCTATGGATCTACTTATCTACCGTATAATTTCTAAAATAGTTTCCAAAGGCAATAGGTTCGCCCCTTATTACATGGGACTTAAGCATAGGTACCTAACTGGCGAAATGTGAGTGCACTCTTAACTACTCTGCCGTGCTAAGCTAAAAAGCGGTATCTAAAAAAAATGATTAGCATTCGGATAGCTTAAATAAATACGCACCTAATGAACTAAGCCAAATAGCAGTATCTATGTATTTTAAAACATAAAATATCCTAATAAGCAAAAAAACAATCCGTAATGTGTATATGAAACTATATTTACAAAACTTTAATTTTCTCGAAAATGGCTTTCCTTGAGATACCGGTTTTGCGTTTAGCACGGCAGTACTAGCACCTCTGCCCAACCCGTCGGGGAAATAGGGGTGATGGATGATGTTACGTAGTACCCAAAGAAAAGAAATTCTAGCCTCTTACCTAATTGTAAAGAAAATACAGTCTTTTGTAAGCAAACCGCAACTTTTATTGATGCTAGGTCATCAATTACTATTACCAGCTTCCCCTGGATTGTCGCCAGAGGAGAAAGTGTAAATGTTAGCGGTGCAATTTTATCATGTCGGAGCGGCGTCGCGTCGGCAGGAACAGTTGCGCACGCGTCGCATTATAATGCGCGCGGCTGCCACGGCTTTCTCTATAAATTGCAGTAGGTACAGCAGTTGAACGACCTGTATGTCAACATTGACAGTTGTGGAAATTGTAGAACTGTTCATTACATTATAAGGGAAAACCATAATTATGTTATCTTATGATATTTTGTCGCCATTTGAATATTTTGAAAAGTTACTGACAAATACATCCAGTATTTGCGTATGTAGGTACCTATTTGAAAGCTCAAGTCAAATGTGGTAAAATCAAGTCGTTCATTCAAACAAGGCTGAGAATCAGCAAAGTTACCTAAGGCAGCCCCCAAAACGCGCGCCTGCACCAGGTGTTTTATTTTTTCAATTCCTGGAGTCTAAATTCAAGAGTGTATCATAAACATTTTTCTCTCTTAGTCGTCATTTCTGAAGTCAACTCCCGTCACCGCCTGTTTCTAGCCATATCATCTTTCAAACAATTGAAACAATCCATTAATATCTTCTTTATTTTTTTGGTTTACCCCCACTCTTAAAGTCTTCACTCACTGCATTTTCGTCATTCCTTCACACCACATGTCTGTACCACAACAAGCGAGGGCGCAATGCGATTGCGAAGTGGAATTGCAGTTTACAGGCATCGTGTCCTTGACCTACGCAGCAATAAACTATACCTACAAAAACTTATTTATTCCAGCGTACCTCCGCCGCGGTGGTTACAACGTTTTTATGCTGGACTGGGGTGCACTGTGCCAGCCCCCGTGCTACGTGGCCGCTGTGCACAACCTGCGGCCCGTGGCGCGGTGCGTGGCCGACGCTCTGGCCGCCCTGCGACGAGCTGGCCTGAGAACTGACAACCTTACCTGTGTGGGACACTCACTCGGAGCGCATCTGTGTGGCATCATCGCCAACTATCTCACGTTCAGGATGAATAGGATTATTGGTACCTATGTATAATTTGACTCCTTTAAAACCGAAAGCTTAATGCTTCTGTGTGACAGAAACACTGATGAAACGAATCCTTTCGTGATAGTACTTCAACCACTCTCTAGTCTAGGGTCTAACCAATCACTTGACGCCTATGAAAAAAATCTTGAAGGAAAAGCGACAGAATTTTATAAAGTTTAAAAAAACCTTGTAAGGTATTTTTTTTTTTCTTCTTTGTCCTGTCTCAATATTTAGCAAAGGCCATGTGGCCTTTCAGTAAATTATCCCGCGTCACATCTAACAACCGGCTGGCGGCTTCGTTAAGCGTTCAAGGTAAAAATAATGCTGGGGTCTTGAAAGAGAAAATCTATATTCATAGATCCTAGGGAACACCCTTCCAATAAAGGCTAGAAATCAGTTCCCTTTGCTTCTTTAACCAATTCTACCTTAAATAAAAAACCATCCATATTATTCTAGGGCTAGACCCAGCACGTCCCCTGATCCGTTCAGCGCCCGCGCTCCGCCTGGATCCGGGAGACGCTCGCGCCGTGCATGTGCTACATACGAACGCGGGCCGCTACGGCGAGGCGGCGCGGCTGGGCCATGCGGACTTCTGTCTCAATGGAGGAAGGAGCCAGCCGTACTGTGAGGACACGCCGAGTAAGTACCCTACATGCTTTTAATGACCCTTCATTACTCCTTGGCTACACGCTCAAGGAACAGACCAGAACTTTGAGAACATCAGAACAGATAAGATTCTTAATTTGTATGTGTGTCGTCAAATCACTTACACCTTTGTCTTCAGTTCAGTGCACTAACTATACTAAATATGTATCCGTCACATAAAATTCTTCATATTTTTCTCAGACGAGGCGCTGTGTAGTCACATCTGGGCAATCTGCTACCAGGCGGAGAGTCTGTTCCGGGTGCGCGAGGCGGCGCCGTGCGGCCGGCGCTGTTCCGTCAAGGTGCCGCCCTCCCGCGCCTCCGCGCTGCCCGTGCCTATTGGGCAACCTGCGCCTATGAGGTTAGTAATATCTGCTACTTTTGCCTGGGTCAACCATACCAACACTGTCTTCCGGTTTTTCTTCATCCCACTGGTGATTCAAGCAATGAGCTGGACATACGAGTTCTCCAAAGTAGCGCCACAACACTTTTTTATATTCCAACCGCATCTAGTCTGACCCAACCGCCTTTTTAAGGTAGTCGATCCACCTTACTAGGGCGCGTCCCACAGTACGCTTACTGAAACGCGGTTTCACTATTTGGTTGTTATTCTCGTTTCCAGTGCATCAGGTGCATACTGTCTCGAAGACTTCTCGACGCCCTTCTGCCCGTACACGTCTGGGCTGAAGGAGGGCGATCATCGCTGTTGTCTGGACGAGTTGTACGCGGCCGCGGCCACCACCGAGCCCAAGCGCAAGCGCCCGCGCCCGGTCAGACTGCGCGGCCCACGGAGGCGGAATGATAATGATAGCGAGAATTATACTGTAGTCTAAGATAGAATGTGAAATGTAGCCTGTATTCCAGAGGGTGGGCAAAGACGAATGTAAAGATCAGTGGCGTGCCTAGAGGTCAACAATACGGCAAGCCCATATAGCAAGCAGAATGTTCAGAAACCCCATCATCATGAAGAGCCTGTACTAGGTTATAAGTTGAAGCCAAGCATTTAGGTTTGCACGGAAGTATCGCCACTAGTAAAGATGTACTCGATCTTTTATGGCGCGTGGCCAAAATCGGAACGAACGCCGCCATCTTGTTTTTTTTAAATAAATTCCACGAAACAATTTTTATCAACAATGCCCAATGTAATTCAAGTGTCCACACCTCTCCCATGTAACAGCGTACAAGTCTACTGTCATCAACCCATGCTCAGGAATCCCACTCACAACCACTAAATGGGGTGAGCGTAATCGAAAGGAAGCTTTAAACCTTTGTACAAAAATGTTTCTTAGTAACATGATTATTGTAATATTTTTAGTACTTTATACATTTGTTTTTAAAAAACTGGGAAATAAAAAAAAATTGTTAATACTAAATCATGTCCCATATTTGTTACAAAATTACGTAAATATGTATGATAGGTGTAAATGTGTACAGATTGGAGAAGTTTAGCCAAAGAAAATCTTACCATTTAGTAATATTGAATAAATTATTACGTTTACATGAAACTTTTATTTGTTAATCACACCTTTGCCTAATTTTAAGGGAGTTATATAAGTAATAAACGCAAGTAATAGAATAAATCCTATTTAATATTATGAACTAGAATCACAAATGGGGTTACTTGTGAAAACCGTGAACTATTTTAACACAAAACCAGTACTGACACTGTACAATACAATGCTAAAGCTTTTCTCGTTTGTTTTGTTGAAGGGATCGTATTATGAAGAAATTAATGGGGAAGCGCGAAGGTAGCAGTAATATTCGAAACTTCTTACGTTTTTTGCAAAGCCCGTGTCAGGTTGTATATTATGATATACCTGACACTGATATGTTCAACATACAGCCTGTCACTGACATTGCAAAAAACGTAAGAAGTTTTGAATTTCGCGGGCTACCCTGGCGCTTCACCTGAAACAGTTTTCATTTTATTGTTTACCTATATGTAAATGTAAATACCGTCAATGAAAAACATAATTTGTTGCATGCGATGGAACAGGACGGCGGATAGCTCTATCTCTCACTGCAACCTATTAGCAGATTTCGTCTTTATTTTAATGCAAGATTAATTTTAAAATGAAGTTCTCTGAATTTTGCTGAACAGATAAGTTTACAATGTATGCACATGCACTGCTATTTCCAAAACGTGAGAATAAATACAGGGTAGAATGGTCAGAATGATGTACTGAATATGTGATACCCGTGTTAACGTCGATGTCGCTACCACATTGTATGTTTTACAAACAGTTCATCAACTTTTCTGAAAAATCAATCGACAACTTATTGACATTTTCACAGGTAAGATTACAACACTATAGGATTGAGACTAAGTACTAGCATTATGTATTACAAACTATTGTCACAAATATGAGTACTTCACGTGATGCAAGTTAAACACATCTGGTTTTCGACGACTGCTAAGTACGAAAAAGGTAACTGTTTTCTTGCGAAATGCACCCCATCGTACAATAATTCAACTACAGAAAAATCAATTGCGTATTATTTTCAGCATACTACAACTACATAAGTATATTTCGCAAAAACTTGCAGTTATCTCCTTGTAATTGGTGGCCGCCAATTAGTTAAATAGGGTTGCCAGGTGTCCGACTCAAAACTGGACATGAACAATGCGCGCAATTTTACAAATTGACTATCTACATCAACGCGGAAGAAACTTGGATTCTTATTTGAACGCAACAATAAAATGGCAAATAATAAGCAGAAATTTGTCTACAGAATAATCAGACATTTGTCTACAGACATTTGTTTATAGAAACGGGTTTTGCCGACAGAAGAATCTTTGTCGATCTTCCGTCGACAAAACCCGTTTCTACGGTGGTCATGCTACGCGTGCAGGTAGTAACTTTATAATGTGTCCAATGACTTTGCAACCCTACAAGTCCACAGATGCATTATCACGTTAGTTTTATTGTCAGCTCTTGTTGCCGGACATGAGAAGAGAGAGTAAGGCTGCCTTTTCCTTCTCCTTCTTTCTCACGACGTCGAGACTGCGCGTGCGCCACGTACTCTTTCTTAGCTTGATTGGTCTGCTCCCGACGTAGCGACCTGCAATAGAGGAAAAACGGTATGAGGTAGTTGGCTTATTGATCAGTTGAGTAAAAATTCACAAAAAATATGTTATAAGGTAGAATTTAAAAAAAAATGTGCCGGGTTCAGAAATCGTTAACCCGCAATCACTGTCTGTCTCATACAGGCAGTATCTCATATACTTGGCAGTGAGATATTAATAGTTTGATCTTGCCACTTTAAATTCCATAAGCACTGACAAAATAAGATTGTTTCTTACCATCCATCTCTTTCATAGCCTTGATGAAGTCTCCGGGGTCTTTGAAGCTGACGAAACCGAAGCCTTTGCTCTTGTTTGTCCGTTTATCTCTTATCACTTTGGCTCTTTGAAACGAGCTGTATTTACTGAAGGTTCGCGTCTAAAAAGAAAATAATAAAAATCAGCATCCACAAGGCATATAAGTAAATATCGTGACATATGAATTCTGGTCATCCAGAAGATCAGTGATAGTCATAACATAACATCACGCCTGTAATCCTCGAAGGGTTAGGCAGATGTGTATCTAACAAGTACACCCACATTTCACCAGTTTAGTTTAAATCACATGTAATAAAGGGCGAGCCTATTGCCACCAAACGAGCACACAGTGATAATCAATTTTAGAAAACTCAAGAATTTGGAAATAACTCTTGAGTAAATTTTATTGGTAATCTAACTCCAAACGTTGCTCAGTTTATTTTACTGTTACTGTTCAAAGAATGTGTTTTTGGAGTGCGCGTATATATGTACTTACAAGCAGCTCATCTGTGACGTCATTTCCGAGATCACCGCAGAACATGCGGAAATCATCGTCATGCCAGTCCAGTAGTGTCACATCCTCCCACACTTGACCTCCAGCTGTCCTGACAACCTGACAGAGAAGTAATAATTATAGAATAATACATGGCATAATTATACAGGGTGCAAACGGACCATTCACGAAGCCGTCAACCAAGCATTCATTACATCAAACTAAGTAATTCTATGCAAAAAATATTGCTGGGAAACAACTTTGTTTTTTGGGGTCCAAAATCACGTTATAAGGTAGGACTCAATGTAAGGCACTCAAAACATTGTTCTGATAGATACATTGAATAGTATGGTAGTCGTGTAGGTATTTTAAGTAAAGCATATTGAAAACTTGTATTTTAAAACACTTTTGAAAAAGTTAGAACTTTTAACACCAATATCTCTAACTGGAAGGTTCCCAGGTATGGTGTAGCTAGAGCAAAGAAATTATCGTAATGACACGGAGATCAAGTGCCTTTCGGCTTTGTTAAGGGTATTGAATGTTCTATTCATTTGATTAACAGAGTTGTAGGTAGCATAATGAACTTTATCTATAGTGTGTTATGGTTAAAGTACAAATATTAAGAGCATTGGATAGCACGACGCCCTCCAGCTGCTTTTTGTAATGTTTTATCAAAACATTAAAGTAACGCCCATCAACGAAGATGAAGTTATTCAAATGATCGGCTGACAAAGTCACGGCATTTAAAACACATGCATATTATCATTTCAGTCGTGTTTGATACTTTGTGATAATATAATCATTGATTTATAGTAAACTTGGAGAAGCATCATACCTTCCTGTTCTTTTTCTCCTTCTTGGGTTTAGCGACGGTGTCGGGTACGCTGATGACGGGCGGTGGAGGCGCCACCGGCGGAGGCTCCACGACGGGCTCGGGCCGCGGGGGCGGGGGCGGAGGGGTTCGCTTCTGTAACACACAACATTAACACATCAGTTGAAGGCTTCGGTCCCTGAAAATTAGTTACACTGAATGTAATTTTGAAATTGTCAGTCTTGGGTCTTCTGGTGGAGCGCGTGTTTGTGAATTGGGGCCTTGGTGATAATTGCTACACTGGTACCAAGGGCATGATACAATACCGATAAGACTGTAAGTAACAGCAAGATGATCATGGTGGAATGTTTAATGATCATGTTTAATAAGAACACTGGCTGTACTTGCCATGATCAAGACTTAATAATTCTTCTGATATTGAAACCTCCCATTACTGTTTCAAAGAAAATGTAGTGAAATTATGTTACAAATAAAAATAATGGAACCCAGTCTTACCCTCTTCCGACTTTCCTTCTCCTTCTTTTCCTCTGTGTCCTCTTTAGGTTGCTTGTAGAGCTTGGGCGCTGCTGATAGCACCACAGGCTGCGGCTTGGGCGGAGGAGGTGGTATCAGCTGTGGGCCCGGTAGCCCTGGGCGAAGGAAAGTTAGGGCGGGCGGAAAGCCACCCTCTACGCCACCGCCGGGACGTATCCGCACCTGTTGAAAGCCATAGTGTTACTTATTGATGATAGGCTGATTTAATAATGTCATTTCTTGTTGATTCTTCTCCATCAAGATTATGCTTTGGATTGGGCTACCACAGCTATTATGTCTTGTCACTGTAAAGGTACTGAAGTGCCTATAACTGGTCCAGTTAAAACAAAATGGTTTGAGTTTGCGGAATTGATCTTTAATGATTCATCAATATAGTGATATTTGTAACATGAATGGCACCCAGGAAATGGCCTCAGGTTGCTGTATCACAGGTGCTGCTACAATTCCAACTGTAAAGGAAGATAATAGGTGAAGTTTTTTAAACATGACTGTTAAAGTACACAGGGTGTAACGGACCCTTTTATTTTTACGGATGGGAAATAGAACCCATCCATGTTCCCTTGCCCTTTGTGTTCCAGGGCCGCGGTCCCTTCACCAAGCATTCTGTACATCATATTATGTAACTATACACATAAATGATTGCTGAGAAACAAATTTTTTGGGTGGAAAAATATCACATTTTACTGTAGGATTTAATGTAATGCACTCAAAACATTAAACTGATGGATGCATTGAATAGTACAGGGGTCATGGACTATTTAGGGTTTAACATTAAAAAACTTGTTTAATAAGTTGGAACATTTACCTCCAATATCTCCTTAACAAAGTTTCCAAGTATGATCAAGAACAAAAAAATGATTGCAATGACAGGGATGAGACAGAGAACCAGTGCCTTTCGGATTGAAATAATATCAAAACTATAAATAATATCATATAATATCATAACAAAGATGTTTATGAAACAAAGCATACTGTAAGTTTGGACAATAGACAACAATAAGCTGGTTTGAAAAAAAAATTGCTTCTTACTCTGATATTTATAGATAGTTCATGAAAAAACTTAATGAGAATGAATAATGCCAAAATAAACACATCAGCCAGTTTGTAACTGGGATGGGTATTAAACTACAGCCTTATATTTTTACTAAAATGTATTAAACATCAACTAACCTGTGAAGGCACCATGATAGAGGGGGGTGGTGGTGGGGGTGGTACTGTGGGGTACATCATCGACATGTCGAACTGAGGCATCATGGGCGCAGCTGCCCGCTCCAGCTGCTGCTGCACGGCGCCGAACGTGGCCGCTCCGATCACGGCACGCGCGACCACGTTGACTCCGCCGTCACCGCCTGAGATCTCCGCCTCAAACCTGGTAACAAGATTTTAACATTATACAACATTATTTTAGTATATGCGAAACCTGAATATAGTTTGCTCAGAATAAGTAACTGAATCGATTCCAATAATTTTTTAAACCATGTAAACAATTTAGAAAGGTTACAAGTTGGTCACTGCGCGCAAGACGACGCTGGAAGTGCGGGCGCTGCATGTTGGGTGAGCATATTTTTGTACGGACAACCAGATAACAGAACAAGCTTATAACTTTGTGATTTTTCATGATACAGTTTTGACATTTTGTACACACTGCAAATTCGATAGGTTTGCAGGGCACACCAACATAGATGTTTGTGTGCGTAAAATCAACGGCTGTTTGACTTCGCCTATTCATTAGTGTTTGCTTCACAATAACCCGTTGTCCACGCACACACTTGCAATTTCTTGTCACTTGTTATGTTAATATGTTGCTGGGATTATGAAGCACAAATTTTACTTATGTATCAATTGTCTCCGTGGCGCATTGGTCGAGCCAGTGGCTAGTAATTTCTTACGCCGCAGGCGCCGTAGGATCGAATCCTGCCAAAAGTAAAATATTTTTGTATGTTTTATTAAAATATTTTACATTTGTTTGTTCAATTCATTGCTTAACTAGTCTCCTTTATCGTTGGTGTAAGAATATATAAGTTGTCTACCCTCTAAGAATGACAATCATGTTAAAGTTAGTAGTTTAAGTTCATTGTGATAATGCTATCAACTATCGGGCTTTCGTTACGTTTTTAGACATTATACCCTGCGTGTTTTGAGAAGTGCTTTTAATTGTGAATCAATATGAATCACTTAACTACACTTTTAAGAGCAGAGATAGGTAATTATTTTGCATGAGCAAAACGTTTCAATTAGTGAAATTGCGAGGCGTTTGAAGATATCAGTATATGTGAGTAACAAAATGTTATTTTTATGTTTAAAAGTTTAATATGTTTAAATAATTCACATGTTATTGATTGTTATTTTTTGTAACAATACTTTATTATTGTTCACAGAGAAGGACTGTGCAATTATGGGTCCATCGTTATGCAGATTCGGGAAGCATTGATCCTTGCCGACCGGGACCAAAGGCTGGATTTGCATACACAAATTCCAATGCAAGGCACCGTGATATAGTTGCTACGCATGTCGCTGAGCCCTTCCTCACTACTCGTTCCACGGCGACTAAACATGACGTGACATTGCAAACTGTACGGAACCATTTGCGTGCAGCTGGTGTGAAATGTCGTAGGCCAGCCAAGAAAATTTTACTGACAGATATTCACAGGCAAAACCGGGTACGCTTCGCAAGAGAATATTTGGATTTCGATTGGTGCAATAATATAGTTATATTTAGCGAATTAGCGATGAAAAATGTTTTAAGTCGGACAAGGACGGTCGCAAAATATTGTGGCGAAAAGATGGTGGACGCTATAATAAAAATAATATTCTTATATATTTATTTTGTCCATGATAACTGCGCTGTGCATCGCGCGCGACTTGTGCAAAGTTGGTTAAACGTCCAAGAAAATTTTACTGTGATTGAATGGCCATCAAAAAGTCCTTGACCTGAACCCCATTGAAAACCTATGGGGTCATATGGTGTTAAACTGGGATTCATCTGAAGTCACGTCAAAATCAAATTTAGATGATGTCGTTACCTCGACATGGGAATCGTTTCGTGGCAGTGATTTGTGTTGCAATATGGTTGCTAGTATGAGGAAACGATTAGAAAAAGTAATAGATAGTGAAGGCTCACCAATCGCTCACTATTAATAAAAATATCAGAGGGTAATTAAATAAGTGTTGTGTGAGTGATGTTATTGTTAGTAAGATAACAATTTAGGATACTTGTATCTTAATATCTAACTTACTAACATGTTTATTCATATCACTAATAAATAAATTACCCACTTGAATATTAAAAATAATGTTATTTCTTGTCCGACTTAAAACTTTATAATTTGTAATTATAATTTTAAAAAACCTTGTCAATAAATATTGTTGATTTGTTACAAATTGTTTAATTTTTACTTCCATTTTTTTTTCTATAAAAATGTTTTTATTGGCAGGTAAATTACAAAAATAAAAATTTTACAATACGAAAAATGTTTGTAATAATGCAATAAGTTAATGCCGGCGGCGGTGAGACTCGATCCTACGACTATTGATTGACCAGCCGAATGCTTATACACCTAGGCCACGAGACCAGTTAACTACAATGTGAAATTTAAGCTTCATATTCTTTCCCTCAAATATATTGTGGAGCAAACACTAATAAATAGGCAAAGTAATACACCAGTTGATTTTACGCACACAAACATCTATGTTGGTGTGCCCTGCAAACCTATCTAGTGTGCTGTGTGTACATAGATTCTTTACATAAAAATACTAGACACGTGTTTTGGGTTTCGCATATACTAAAAATAATGTTGTATAATAATCATAACCCCGAAAATCTACACCCACATTTTACCAGCAATATCTAAATACCATTTAGTACTATAAAAAAATGTCGGTGACTGAAAAATTGTGTGCTAATTGGTTCTCGTGGTATGTGCTGCGGAGGAATGACGAAAATATTAAGAGGAAGGTTTTGACTATGAATGTTGGTGGCTATAAGAGTAGAGAAAGACCAAGGAAACTGTGAAGGATGATATGGCTAGAAAGAGGTGACTGATGAGATGGAAGTAATAGAGAAGTAAGGAAGAAGACATGCTGCGCCAGCAGGAGCATGATGATAATTATAATATTAAATTAACAACATTTATTTAATAATTTTATTTAAGTAATGTAGGTACAAAGATTGATGCCTGTACTAGGACAAACCCTGTATCACAGGCAACATGAGTTCAAGCAAATTGTAATTACTATATATTAAATATTCAAATAAATATTGTGTTATATTTGGTGTATTGGCAGTATAATCTTGAACACATTAGAATGAAATGTATGCAAATTGAATAGTTGTAAATGTTTTTACTAGCTGGTGTTGAAGCAAGCTAACAAGGGGCTGTTTATGTACTGTACTACAGTTAGTATCCTCAATTCAATCTGTAAATATTTACTATGGAACCTACAGTTCAATAAACTTTCAGCAAATCTTAATTTTAGTAAATTGTTATTGTCATAGTGCAATAATGCTGCTACTGGCATGATGGAGATGCTTCTAGTCTAATGGGCTTTTTGTGGTGGTCTATGAACAATGTAAGGTAGCTAATTGAAGTGGCTTCTATGATTTCATGTCATTGCATATCTAACCTGGACATTTCATCTTGCATCTGCTGATATTTAGTGGAGTCTTCCATGTTGCCGCTCGGAGTTTAACCTTAAAGCAGTCCAAAACGTTTACGTAGTAACCAGAAATAAAATGTACGCCACTAATTACAATCACTCTTGATACATACAGATCCACACATTTTCGGGATTATTATTTTAACAATCAGAGAGATGGATGAAAGATAATCGCATTCGTAAACCGTGATGATTTGTCGCAACACCTCTGTCAAATGATGCTTTATTGTCAATAATTGTCAAACTGAAAATGTCACAAATTGAAAGAGGGATGTGAACGAAAAAAAAATTCTCTTTTCAATAGTCAACTAAACCATTGACTGCTGTCCATAGACTTAAACAGGACTGAGTTCTTCGTACTTAATTCGTAACACAAAAAGTGAACCTTATTCGTCACAAAAAAAAGGTGAGAGAAAGGCGTGGCGAGAGAGATAACAAGGGGTCCTTTTCACTCAATTGCCAACAGTCAAAGATGGTAGAAAAATAAAAATATTACACCGGAAGTCACCTCACACTACAAATAAGTTAGTAATAAAATAAGTTACGTATATGTCAGATCTGGTCATTGGTATGGACTTAAAATGAATCGCAGTACGCCTGTGGTGACGTCACATGACCTACTTACCCCACCACAGCGTGCTTTACAGAGACCTGATGTATTCAGCTCGACGTTAGGATGACAATCAGTGTCTGATAAAGGTGGGCAAAGAGTATCATTTTTGCGATTGGAACATTTGCATCTCGATCACTAAAATGATCCGAAACACTGATATGTGTCATTTGGATCATCGGCTGAAAGGATATAAAAAAAGTGTGTGTATACTTACCACGCACGTAAGAAGTTATACTTCTTGGGCGTATATGTTGACTAGCTAACTTCAGGGTATCGGTTTTTCGTGACGGTGTGCGCGCACATCGTAAAAATTTATTCTCATCATTTTTCCCTAACGCGCCAAAAGAAGTATAACTTCAAAACAGAATGTTACGTATACAAATAATGTGTATAGGTAATAAACGAAAAATGTTTGCTGTGCTTTTTATTTTTTGTAATACCAACATTTCACTGAAGCGTTGTCAAATTGACATCTATGAACTACTATGACACATTGACAGTGACACTCCTTCCTTGACTTGACAGTAGAACTTAATTTTTACTGTACTCTACTCTTTGTTGCAGTAGAATTTGGTTGGTATTTGTACGCTATAGCTGCATGTATCTTTTGTAAATATTTTCCTGTAGGTCTAAAGCATCATGGTTGAAGACGATGATAAAACTATTTGGTGCGGTAATTTACCTGAACAAGCTACTGAGGAAATACTTTACGAACTGTTCTTGCAGGTTTGTATACAAATTAAGATGTTATGGCACTTACGTACGCTTTCCGAATGTACCAATAATTGTTAACAATATGCTATTATATGAACATTTACAGGCGGGGCCATTGGAGAAAGTCAGGATACCGAGGGATTGGGATGGACGCCAAAAGAACTTTGCTTTTATCACGTACTGTCACGAAGTTTCAGTGCCTTACGCGTTAAACTTATTTCGAGGTACCTCCTTATATCATAGAACATTATCTCTACAGTGTCGTGGACGAATGGTAACCCTACCGCCGCCAATCAGATGCTACGGACTCGAACCACCTATAGAGTTTCCTCAAATACCAAACATTGCTCAACAGTTTGTTGATATGACAGAGAATTTGAAAGAAGATGACTTCAAGTTAGCCTCACATGACCATGTTGACAGGTTGGTCATGGCCAGCTTACAGGGTAACTGGTCTCATCGGCATCACCCCTACAGGCCTAAAGATAAGGCACACAGAGATGACTATAGACCTAGGGATGCACACAATGACAACTATAATAGGAACAAAGACAATAGGAATAAACATTCAGGAAACTGGAGAGAAAGGAGAAATCATAAGAAATCAAACTACCACAGGTAGATGTCTCATGTTGTCTCCAACATTGTATATATTCCATGGAACCATAATTTTGCTAGATATTGAAGTGAAAGGCTTCTCGCCATAGTTGCACGTAAAAGACATACGCCTTTGTACACGGTATTCCACATATATTATATACACATAATAATATTCATTACGATTAAAGGAAAAGGGAAAAGACCATTTTTCTTAGAAAATTATAATTCTTGGTTGCTGTTTTGAATATAACATTTCTGAACATTATGAAAATTTTAGTAAGATACTATAAATGTAATTAAATATAATATGATATTCAATAAAAATCGTTCCTATTGTGAGATTGTAACCAAGAAAAAACATTAGTTTATGTATTTTAAATAAAAATGGATTTAATTAAAATATTTTTGCTTTATTTTGGATTACATATAAAAGTAAAATTTGTATACACCTATTTAGCAGATTGAATGGAAGGCTTTTACATAACAGTTTCACAGTTGTTCGGTATTTGTCACTAAATAAGAATTTATGATCTTCATTTTCTATTAATTTTTTTATGAACGAAATTTTTCATTGGTTATTAAATAAATATTACATGTTCCATATAAATTTTTACTGTGTAGGTAGCTTCGGTTTTGTAGGAAACACCAGCTTTTTTTTTTTTATTAACCGCTGAAAAATTTCTATCTAGTGGGGCTTAGAATGATGTACTGAATACATGGTAACTGTTTTCGCATTGGTGTCACTTCCACCCCGTATTTGGGGAGGTGGGGAACAGTATTAGTATGGAGCTAGTTAGCTAGCAGAATAGCCGCATTTTCAAACACACATTATGGAAGCAGTGCCTACAACATGTTGCAAGATTCCCACACAGTTTGTTATGAAATTATTTTTTTCAAACATGTCAAGAGATTAGGAATCGTGGAACAAGCAGTGACAATGCGAACGCAGGTTGATACGATGACAGAAAACAATATTTCAACATGTTTTGTTGAACTGTCGACAGTACGTACACACGGCGACACATCAAGATATACATTTCCAGTACTGGTATGACATTCCCTCGCTTTGTATACTTACATAGATTTCCCGTACAGTGAGAGAACCGCTTTAACTGGTTGTGTATAGCTTGATTGGTCATCGGGCTTACGAACGCATATTACCTAAAACATTTTTAGTAGGTAGGTAATAATTCTAGATGTGTAAAAAAACTATTTTAAAATGTCAAAGCGGCTATCATAGCATGCTGCAATAATAGGATTTGTGATTGTTGTTGGTGTTAATATTGTCGATGGTTTCTTTTTTATTTTCAGTCTGTGTCTGGATATTTAATAATAATTGATGTTTTTCTTCTTCAGTCATAATTTGAGTTGCATACAAGAACTCCCTCTGCATTTCTTTCTGCAAAAAGTAAATTACCATTTTGTATTATAAATATGATAGAGAGTGAAAATAGGTAGAATCGCACAGAGAAAATCAGCCCATGAGTCCCGGGGTTATTATAATTATTAAGAATTGAAGTAATACCTATTGATAAAAAAAGTGAACATTAATTTTGCTTTAATACTGTTTAAAAAAATTGTTTATTGGCATTGTCTCATCAGTACGGCAGGTGACGTCATCTTGAAAATAGCCAATCGGATTGCAGTCGGCAGGTGACGTCACCTCGAAAATAGCCAATTGGATTGCAGTTGTCATTTCCCGCGCATCGCGTGCCACGTGCCTACCGCTAGTGAACTTGGATAAAAACAAAATGTTCATCAGACGGAATCTAGAGGAGGTTATCTGTAAAAGTATTGAAATAAGCTAGGCGTCCTGCCGCTGCAAATCCTTAATCCTTAACCCTAGATTACAAAACCAACTTACGATTTCACGATTGTATTTGTAGCGTATATAACTAGCTATGTCGTAAATGAAAACCATGGATACGACATAGAAAATTGTTAAAAATAATTTATCTTCCAAATCAAAATAATCCGTGGTCAACACCCAGAACATCGCAAAGGTCCCCACAATTCCGCGCAAAAAGAGAAAGAGCGACAGATACAGGGCTTCTACCATGAAGTAGAATTTAGTATTTCCATATCCTGTAGTTTTGAGAAACCTGCAAACAAAATAGATTTTAACAGAAAGAACCGGTAGATATTATTGCATCGCCACAACTGACATCTCGCTTCGTAACCAAAGGCAAACCTAAAGCTATAGCGGCATTTAAGTAGGTAATAGCTGGCACAGTTGCAAAGATCTCTCTGTGAAAAATAGGCTTAAATCCACCAAGTAGGCCTACTACGGGTTGGTGGATGCGGCATGTCTTCGATTTTATGTTCCCAAGAACCGGTTCTGGTTTCCTCACGAAGCCGATTCCGCATTGAAAGGTCACTTCCTAAGTGTCTAAACACATTAAGCTGAAGTTACGCGACCGAAGTTCCGCTGCAGATTTTACGTTCCGACATATTCGGCTGATATGACAGACTCAGGTGCCGGAAATTCAGTTGCGCTACTTTGTGTGTATTCAGTGTCTCGAGCGCTGTCGTGGCGTCGCCGTCGTGTCGTGTTATCTAAACAACCGGACAGACAGACTAGAGTTAGGGTTTCGTTATTACTTTTGAGGTGCGAAAACCCGAAAAATGGACTCTTTTCACAGTAATAGCCATTGCAGAGGCTTCAGACCTTACTCTACACGAACGCCTCTAGTGGCGAATTCATGCGCGATAGCCCCCATTCATTGGACTTTTAAACTTGACTAGCAAGTCGTATGATATACGCCATTAATCGTTGAAACAAGGAACGAATGGGCGTACCTATATGCTATTGTTTCGATGCTTCAAGGTAGATGGAGTGATGGATACTACCTTTTTGATGTGAAACATCTATAGCCGCGGGTAAAACCGATTGTTGGCGTGGCGACGCATGCTGTGGCGACGCATGCCGTGGCGACGCATGCCGTGGCGACGCGTCGCCACGCTATGCGATACACATTTTTATTTACCTTTTCCTAGAACTTGCGATAGCAGGAAAGGTAGGTACAGAAGTTCAAGGACTATCCATGGTAATTAACAATAACGTTTCCGTTAGCCTTATTGGTCCTACTATTACAAGTCCCATAGCAAGTTAATGACATTTGAAATTCGAAGGACAGTGGAATATTACAACGTAGATAGTAGGTAAGTCCACAAAAACGTGTGAGCCACAATGGCTGGGGTAAGGTAGCTGCAGAACAGCATTCTGCAGACTACAGTAACTGTACTTATTTAGTAGAAACGATAATTTTACTTGAATACCTATAACACGCTGGTGACGTCGTATTTCTTGCAGGCTTGGCTTAGGCTGCTATGCTAGGCAATATAAAGGATTTAGTAATGAAAAAAAGAAATACTCCACCCGACCCGGGAATTAACACAGGAATCAGGATCCAACACTCAGTTGACTCATTTTACATTAGCCGCTGTTTCACTGTCGAAATCGCCGTGGCATTATGCTTAGCGGTAAAAAGATTTTACCTACCATAATTAGTACATTTGATACGGCTGTACCTGGCCATAGTTACGAAGTTTGTACGGAGATACATTTTAATAGAACAGCTAAAAAACTAACCATCGAGTTTGCAGTAGAGGATTAGTCAATTCCAAGATTAACAGCGTACATGCAAACGTACATCCTGTGTGATCTTTCTGCATGTATCTGGTGATGGCAAAGAGGGCGCAAGCATGGTGACATAGTATCAGGCGATTATCCCCCCAGTAGAGCAGGCACCACAGAAGGTCGAAGGCAAAGTAGCCCCAGGACCAAACCATTAGTAAATACTGGCACGGCAATAACCTCTCTAAAATGAAATTTTGAAAAATCTATTAAGTTCTAGATTTACCTACCTACTCGGTAGTGGTCAAATAAATGGCGATTTCATACCAGTATGGTATAGTCGAATAAGTACTATATTCATCCAGCTCAGCCTCTCGCAATCCACTGCTGGACATAGGCCTCTCCCAATCCAAACTGCTCCACAACACCAGCCCTCAATCATCCGCATCTAGACTGACCCAAGCACCTTTTAAAGGTTCAACGCTTCGTTTGCCGATACGTGCGGTCTCCACTCCAAGTCTCGTTTGCTCCATCGCACGTCAATCCTTCGACAAACATGGCCAGCTACTGCCACTTCAGTTTGCTTACTCTGTAACCTGTGTCGGTAACTCCAGTTCAAAAGCATTTGAAATCTTTGCCAGTTAACTATACAAACATTAGCTTCTGGTCGGAGCTACATTTCTGGTAAACGATGACGATCACTGAATCTACCCGAGTAATTATCTTTCTGTATCCATGTTGTGATAGTAGATTTAAAATACTATTTCTCATCATCATTCTCTTGCCCTTTCTCAATTCATTTGGAGTCGGCGCAGCATGTCTTCTTCTTTCATACTCTTAAAACACAATTTATTTAGATTACTAATTAGAAAACAGAATACAGGTACTAACTGGTTAAATAATATGGCGAGAAAGTTCTCCATTTGCACTGTGTACTGCTCATGGCGATTGCTACGGTGCAGTGCAACAGCGACATGATCCTCGAGCAATGCTCAGGACCCTTGTCACCTACGGCATCGACCGTCATGAAATACATCCAGTTCCAGACTACGAAGGATAGGAGTTTGGTCAGAGACCCGTTGGACAGATAACAGCTGCTCATAGTCAATCAGATCTTGGGCATAGTGGATAGGTAAGTGGTTAGTAGACTGTCTTCGGCAGAAATCATGGTTTTATGTAGAACATTTTGTTGTAGGTTTTTTTGGTAAAATTGTGTGAAAGGTTTGGGATTTTTGAAGTTGTCTGCCAGTTTCAGATTGACAACTAGTTTTGTTTATGAAAAAAAATTCTTAGCTATGACTGGTATTTTAATTTTGACTCTTTTCAACTCCGAAAAATCATAATAACTTACAATCATTGGTCTACTAGAATGATCACCCGCTAGGGACAATGTGATAACGAGTTAGTAGTTATTACTAGCTATCCTCTAAATATAACACATATTATAACAGAAGTGTGTAAGGTAAGGATAGCAAGTGGCATTCTGTTGACCCCAGATTTGATACGTTGGCTGTCCTAGGCCTACGAAAAATTGCCGCCCCCCTATGTGCTGTAAAGCAGGCGCGGATGCAGCCTTCAAAATAGGTTGTGGTCACGGCTAAAATCGAAAAAAGCCGTCAAAACAAAAAAAAGAGAAACATCTTCGTGGAATGGTAGTTAAATGATGAATTTTATACAAGAAGAAATTAATAATATGCTCGATATTTTTCCACCCACCTCTGATATGTTAGATTTTCAGAATAATCAACAGACTTTAGAATTCAGGAGCGGGCGCAGCGAGCTTAAAAATTTTAGCAGCTCTCTTCCGAATTGTAACACTATTTGTGTAGAAAAACTGACTATCGACCTCAATTAGGGTTGTGGACTTGTAAATGGGCATGCCGCCCATCGTGCCCACAACGGTGGATACGCGCTTACTGTAAAGCATAAAAAAAAAAAAAAACTATAGAAATTAAATTAAAACAGACAGATACACAGATTACAGTAAGTGTTTCGACAGCATCGACCACGTCATAATTTACGGAAGTTAGAGGGTATATCGATATATGCGGGGATTCACTCAGATGGTTTTCCTCCTACATAGAAAACAGGTCGCAAGCTTTGGTACTGAATAATTATATATCTAGCTGGGTTTTAGTCCCCAGCGGAGTACCCCAAGGTTCGTTGGTCGGTCCATTATTATTTATCATCTATGTAAACGACATCGACTCCTGTCTGACCATTACTGTGCTGCGCTGATGACATGAAAATTTATGCTACTATATCATCGACTGCGGACATGATTGCATTTCAAACTGACTTGCAGTGTCTTGAGTAGTATACTGCCAAAAAATAAGCTTGATCCCAATCCCAAAAAAGCTCAGTTGTAACGTATTCCCGTGGACGGTCAGTCTTAGCCACATCTTATTCTCTTGGTGGTCATGTATTACCTAGTTGTGATACTATTCGTGAACTCGGGGTTCACCACGATTCCAAACTTATTTTTGATAAGCATATGTTGATGCCATCGTCGCTAAAGCCTCAAAATTCCTTGGTTTCATAATGCAAGCTAAAACGTTAAAAATTCTATACTGCACTTTTGTTAGAAGCCACTTGGAATATGCAACTGAAATATGGAATCACAAATATATTTACCGTATTGAGCGCGTACAAAAAGATTTATTAATTTTTTATGCTTTCATCAAAGGGTACCGTATCATACTATTCAAATCATTATTATATTATTCAAATCGGTCCAGCCATTCTCGAGTTTTAGCGAGACTAACGAACAGCAATTGATTTGTATATATATAGATAGATAGATATAGATTTTTTGGCATTACTTGGCAATGTGTATAAATTGTTCCATAGTACATTTATACCAGACAAGCTCTAGACGTGAAGACTTGTAATTGGCTGCCAGATTATCATACTGTTATTTATCACTCTGTAATTCTTTCAAAGTCTTTAAATAAATTAAATTAAAATGGAAAAAAACGATAGTCAGTAAATGATTTAATTATCTCAATCAGTATTTCATATACTGATTCTTACCATTTCTATTTAGGAGTAACAATGAATTGAATTCCACAAATTGACTTTTGCCTGGCTTTCTGAGCAGCGAATTTATTTATCAAATCATCACAATCTAAAGACCATAGCAACCGTGAACGATTATTCGATTAGAAAACGACCAAATTTTGCCGCCCTACGCCCGGGCCTACTCGGCCTAATAGAAATCCGCCCCTGGCCGACCCCCATGGGAAAAAAATCGTGAGGTTATGTATAATTTAGATAAGTAAATAAAACATCACTTACACGAGAATATTTATTTCCTAATAAAAGTTTATAAATTAATTGTCATTTAATAAAGTTCGCTCCATTGGAGGATAACAATCAACTTCATTTAACACATTGTTGTACAAGTACGTAGACCTACCTATACTTACTTAATTAACTTTACTACAAAAATACCTTTCGCATATTTCAGTCATAGTTTCACAATTTCACTTAGTTAGGTAGCCGTCTTCCATCCGAGTAGGTACGACTTTATGATGAAACTCATAGTTTCACGAGACAGAAGAAGGTCTGGGTCTGATCGGCTCCTATCGGTAGCGCAACTTGTCGACATACTTCTCGATGGCGCGATATCGTGACGGCGGCATCGCTTCCTTGAGCATCTGATTGAAGCGCACATCCTCCCCGAGCGCCAGGCACAGAGTGCGCGCGTGCTGGCGTGTGTCGGCGCTCGCGTCCGCCAGCAGCTCGCCCGCCGCGCGCAGCAGCGCCCCGCGAGCCTCACCCGGCAGCGCCAACGCGCGCGCCGCCCCGCCGCGCCGCACCAGCCGCGCCAGCGCCGTCGCCGCCGCCGCGCGCACCGGGCCTGCGCGGTGCGCCGCGCCACGCCGGCACAGCGCCAGCACCGCGCGCGCCTCGCTGCCGCCGCACGCCACCTTCACCAGCGCGTTGGCCGCGTCGGCCCGCAGAAACCTGTTGACGTCGGCGCACCGCTCCAGTAACGCGCTTACCGCTTCCTCGAGCTCGGGATCGAGCGCGCGCCCGCGGTGCTCGAAGAGCGTGCCCAGCGTGCAGCACGCGGCTCGCGCGACACGCGACCGCAGAGAGCGCACGTGCGTAGCGACCGAACGCGTGGCGGCACGCCAGCTGAGTGCAGGGGCGCGGGCCGTCGTGTCAGCTGCGAGCCTTTCAGTTTCCACGAGTCCGCTAACGATGACCTCCCAGTCTTCGTGTCGGGCGGGCACTATACACTCTGCGAGGGCGGTGCGAACGTCCCGCTCGCTGGGCCGCGGCCGCTCGTCGTACGCGTCGCTGGCGGGCTCCGGTGTGGGGACACCGCTCCGCGCGGGCGAGGGAGCGCTGCTCCTTGGTGGCGTGGGAGAGGGTCGCACACTCGCAGTCTTGCGCACCGGTGATACCTCGACCACGGTACTCGCGCGGGACTCCAGAGACTCATGCCCGGTGGAGGCCCCCGCGCTCCCTGGCGGGTGAGGTGGCGAGGGATCAACATTTAACCGTGACCGTCCACTGACCGGTGAGGGGTTAGACCTCTCGGAGTAGTCCTCGACGTGAATGGAGGGTGAACGTGGTGGAGATAGCATTGAATCCTGGACCTCGTCTGGAGCGGTGCTGACTTCGGTTGTAGCACCAATAACCATCCTCTCATCAGATCCTTCTTTGGATGCGGATTTCTTTTTATTATCTTCCGCGTCTTCATAGCTGGTAAGCGCGCTCGAGTCTCTGTGAACAGAAATAAACACAAAAGCGTCACGAAACCAGTTTGTTTACATGCGGTGGGACGCACGATGAGGGGGTGGGGTTATATTACCGCGTGTGCATGGGCAGGTCGGCCACGAGGTCGAGCGCGAGCGCGGGGGGCGCGGGCCGCACGGCGGGCCGGGGGGGGCAGCAGCAGCGCAACATAGCGCGCGGGTGCCGCCGCGGCGCCTCCGCGACTGACGCCAACACCGTGTGGAGGGTGTAGGTGACTACTGACTAGTGTAAACCCGCGGGCGCCGGCCGCGATCAATTGGCCCTATGTTGATGAACTCACTCTACCTGCATATTATGCAGATTAGCCCACCTTCACGGAATTTCTAGCGGTCGGTAAAAGAGTCTTTAGTCAATGATACAAACTCAAACTCAGTACAAAGTATGAGTAAGACTCAATTCGTCAGATTTAAGGTCCAATAGGGCTCCTAAACTGCCTACCTAGATCCCTAATAGAGTTTTAGATATTTTACAAAATCGCATTAGGTAGGTACATCAGTAGAGTTATATTTGGTTCTCAACTTAATACCAGACTTACTGAGGCGGCCAGTTGCGGTGGTGTAATTTTCTTAATTATTATTAATAGACGTTAAAGGACGTTACGTGGTGTTTGCTGAACACGAAAGTGGAACGATTTAACGATAAGGAAAATGGGTCGTCTCGTCAGTGGTTCATAAACGCTCTGAATGAAAGTGGGCCAATAATTTAACTTACAAAATGTAGGTTAGTGGTGGCACGCTGTTACAGCCATTACTCTTGGGATACTAAGGGCAGGGCTATACCTCGACGTAAGTCACACTTCGAGCCAATAGTTAATACCTAACCCATCGCTGTTCATTAGTGCCCCTTGCTAGCCTTTAGGAGTTAAATATTAAGAAGGTCGATATGTAGGGCATTCAATTTGCCAGATTCGATAAATTAAGGGCCCATTACGCTGGAAGTGGTTCGGAGAATTTTAATCAGGAATGGCGGCTAGTTCTGCACGCTGATATTCATCGTTCTGAGATAGTGGAAATCGACCAAAATGACATTAGGTACCCACTTAACCACTTGTTGCGAAAGCCTTAAATTCGTCATTTTATGAAGTTCTACGATCTCCAGCGTGCCACATTATTGCGTCGCGTCATGATATTCCGTTGCCACGCGACACAACTATAATCACAACCCAAAGTTAAACAGAATTACTTTGTTCTTGAAATTCGATACATAGGTATATCTTATGTTGAATTGTATGACGGTTGACATTTTCTTCGAGGTCGAACGACTTGTTCTCTTGAAGCGTTACGAATACATGTTTACGAGTGTTTTGCCCCATTATGTTATCGATTGTTAGTCAGACTTCGAAATAGGGGTGAGTGACTTCACTGTGTAATTGACGGCTGTAATCGGCGGGTAGATTTACATAGATAACATCGCGCAGTAGCGGTCAGCTGGTGATATACAATTGGAGCAAGTGAATTAACCCCGTGATTCCATTGAAGATTAGACCCCAATCACTTCTGTTCAAGGTTTACTCAATTTCATGTGGTTTGATAGCAGTCGACGGCAATTAACAGAAAATTATTCTCTGAAATTATAAAAGTACCTAGATGCAAAAACATAGCTCTACTAAAGGTAAATAGAAATTCCGTGAAGCAGAGATTCCAAGATCTTATTCTGAATTAGGGCGATATGATTAAGCAAACGACGAGTTCCAAAGTCTTTACAGAAGGTGACCTAGAGATTTTTTCGAAAATATGGTCGTTTAGTTCAACTTGTAATCCTACACTTAGTGCATTTCTTCCAATCCGCTAAAATGCTCACAAACTTCAATTTTATCGACCTGTTGATAGTATCCAAAAAAAAAACAAAATGCAGAGCTACTCTCGCTCTTGAAGGTTTTACCTACACTATGATTAGATACTACTGATAATAAAGTTACCTATTAAAATAAAGCTATCATTTCCTCAAGTTCAGCTTACATTATTCAGTATGTTTACCTACCTATAATAGTATATAGCGGTTTCTGTCTGTCAGGTGATTTCATTCCCACAATCGGAAGGTCAGACCATTTAAACCTAGCTCTTGACATAGGGTAGAAATGTTTCTTGAATTCTTAATTGCCTACTAGTAATTCCTTTATTCATGAGAAATTGATTCGTGAATTTGATACATGAAGTGTCTCCTCTAAGGCCTCCTGGGAATAATTTTGGAATAAGACAGAAAATTGGAAGTGCACAACCCCACGGGTTGTGATGGGAAAAAATGAGGGAAATCTCGTGAGGAGAGTTTTGAGTAAGAATTTGGAGGGCTATAACAGCTGGGGAAGACCAAAGACACGATGGACACACTGTGTGCAGGATGATGTGGCTAGAGAGGAGTGGCTGATGATAATTATGACGAGTAATAGAGAAGTATGAAAGAAAAAGATATGCCGCGCCAACGCCGACCCCAATTAAAATAGTGATGATGGCAGTCGTGGGAAGAATGGCATAGGTAATTTATTTGTGTAAATACAAAAGATAACGTTTTCGCGCGAGTGAATAATGCGACAGAAAGTTAGAAGCTAGAACCTTGTCGACGAGGTAATTCTGTTTAGGTTCTGAATAATTAATGTTGGAAAGCAAATTATTTCTGATCGATAAGTTTAAGCAGCGAGGTATCGAAATTAATTATTCATCCATCAGTATTACTAGGTACTTAGGTACGTACCGACAATTTAAATTTTACTTCTTCTTATTACCTAGAGTCGGTTCATCAATCTGGACACAGTGTTTCTGTCGTACATAAAGGAACTTTTATTAAAAGTTCTAAGCACACGCTACCTGTTTTCATGAAGATATCAACATTGGACCAATTAGATCTTTATTTGTCATCGCCCATAGTCGGCAAGAACGGCACAAACTGAGGACCTGATAAGCAGTGGTCAAGCACGCCACAAAATAGTTTTCGGGACGAAACAGAAATTGCAATATTGCTTGCCGAAATCCGTTCATTCTATTATGTACTATCAAGTTTGCTGATGGTCGATCACTTTTCAACATTATTACTTGGGGCATAAGGGTGAAAGTGGTAGACCGTCAATGAACTCGGTAGAACATAAAATATATTTTCGATCATAATCTATCTAACAACTACTTATTGAGCCCAAAAACACAATCTATCTGCTGTAAGTTGCTGCATGAGGGGTAAGTATTCCGCAGACTACTTGATGCTGCAGCATCAGTGCAAGGCACCATGTCTTGGAAATACTACCGAAGTACCTACACCAAAAGTAGTACACGAAATTTCGAATCAATCGGACCTGTGAAAGTTGGTAAGAACCTTTTGTCAAATAAGAAATGAGCTGGTGATCTTCAAACGCCTGAACAGATCTTCATAAATTACAGCTAAGAAGCATCTCTATCACGTGAGCTTTCAAACATAAAAAAAACCCCATCGAAATCGAATCAATCGGACCTGTGAAAGTTGGTAAGAACCTTTTGTCAAATAAGAAATGAGCTGGTGATCTTCAAACGCCTGAACAGATCTTCATAAATTACAGCTAAGAAGCATCTCTATCACGTGAGCTTTCAAACATAAAAAAACCCCATCGAAATCGGTCCATTCTTCTGGGTGCTACGATGCCATAGACAAACACGTAAAACTTATACCATCGCTCCTTTTGCGTCGGAGCCCAGGCAAAAATAAGCGAGATGCAGATGAATGTTCTTCTAAAATGTTCTTAAACATATTATGTATAATAGACCAACCTGTCGCTGAGAGGAATCGGTGATAGTGGCTGGAATGGTATGTAGTCCCTGCCTGGCTGCGACGCACCTGTGGAATGATGCAAAGCTTTAAAATCCTTTCGGCCGCCATTAAAACGTAGTCATTTTAAAATTTGAAATCTTCACGTTGCCGATCGGAGCAAGGAAAACCTTCGCAAGTGAAGTCATAGTCAATTTCATCCTACGCTGCAATGACCATCGACACGCTAAAAAGAATAGAAAAGTACACTAATTCAATAGAATTCAAATTGAAACTTCTCGTCACCGAAGCTGGTGTTAACCTTGCCGAGGAGTAAAGCATTGCCATACAATCCTACAATGTTGATGTTAACAGTGTTGAGGAGGAATTTGTTGATGCTATATTTTAGTTTGTTGTTAGTTTAGGTCATTAAAAAATGATTTTTAATTTTGACTGAAATAATTATTATTTTTTGAATTAATAGTCACACAAGGTGTTAAAGGGGATAGAGATTCCTACTAGTAGGCTTCTTTTTTCAAATGGTGATTTTTGACTGGAACTAACCAAAATTCTATTGTGCCTATTAGTTGTGTAGAGACAAAGCGGTCCATCTTTTTTTTGCATTTTCTTACTTCATTCTGATCTTACCAGGCAGGGGTGCGGAGTCAGGCAGAGGCCTCAGTCTTCTAGGAGGGGGCGGCGCAGCGGGGGGAGGGGTAGATCTGGCGCGACGTCGAACTGGGACTGGCAATTGCGAGCTCCTGCATAAAACAAATAGGTACCGTATGATTTATGACAGAGGCAAGTAACAGTACTGGTACAAAAGATACATGTTCTCCGTATATTTGAGGAACTAACCTGTTGACGTGACATGGCCTGATGTTCTCTATAGGACGATTCAGCCTTTCCCGCAACTGCAACATAGAATCTACTGAAATCCATGGTTACATAAAGCATCTTGTAAGTAAGTCAATTCAAGAAGATGATGGGTTAGGTTTGCCTTTACAAATTGAAACTTCTGTGTTTTTTAAACTTCTGGATTTAAGAGAATTCCTCAACGGTTAATAGGACGGGCACGAAACTTTGTTTAAAAATTTAGGAAAAACTTTCTCGTCGCGTCGCAAATCGCGTCGTATCGCGTTGATTGCATGCTCTAACTAAGCCATTTTTTACATTTTGTTTTTTTTCCGCAGTCGCAATACGCGTGTTGCTAGATCGTGTACCTGGTGGTAAGTGGTTTTTCTACCTTATTACAAAACACGTCAGCTCTGGCGGTGCCAGCTAGTCTCCTCCTCACAGCTGACAGCACTGCAGCCGGGCCCGCTGCCCTCGCCAGGCACAACGTGGCTCGTAGCTGAGCGCTTTGGATCACGTCTTTATCACCTCCCACCTAACACAACAGAGAAGGGAAGATTATGAGGGTTTATGAAGGTCCAACAAAAGGAGTTTTAAAATAGAGTGAGATATGAAGGGCTTCTTTCAGTAACTTCAAATCAGATTCTCTTAAATTATCTGGCAAATTGTTTCTTAAAGATTCTGTTCTTGATGGAAGCTATCCCGAGACTGTGATGCCTTTCTGTATCCTGACTTTCTTATCCACAAAATCTACGGCATTTTCAGGCTTTAATTCTTCTACGACCAATACCAATTCGGGGTTGCAAAAAAATACGTTTTTCCTACTTACTCCAATCATAGTCGGATCAAAAATGAGATCGACGATGTGATGCAACGCGAGACGTTGCAACAATGCATGAGGCAAGGCTGCAGGGAGCGGTTCTCTTGCCATGCGCGAGATCAGCGCGGGCAGGAGTTGTCGAGCGCAGTCACTGCTAGCACCCCGTACTAGAGCGCACACGGCGCCCTCTGCCGGAGCTCTGGCAGCTGCTACCTGTACCACAGATGGAAATTATTTAGTCAGATGACCAGACACTGGGGTTATTGGGTTTTCTTTCCAAGGGGTATCGTAACGTGTTTCCAAGTAGCTGGGTTGAGGTCAGATAGGCTCCAGGTAAAATAGCTGCATCCGTTTAGAATCAGCTGCATCCAGTTAGTCTGAAATCCAACCCCAACATGGAAAAACCTAGGCTGAGGATGATGAAGCCCAGTCACTGGGACTGGGACACATGATCCCACATGAGCGAAACTCACTGGGGCGCAGTGTCTTCATTTTATGTTTGTACCTAGTTCTTGTTATTTCTCAAGTTTCCTGTTAACTAATTTGCATTTGTGAGGCAAGTATTTTTATTGTTTTTTTTTTCTACCGTCCACGTGGAGCTTTCTAATGATTAAATATTCTGCACAAATTTAACCCTACTGTAGGTCGTAATCAAATAGATAGGTATAGCTATAGCCCAAATATATAGCGCTCCCTGCTTATTTGCGAAATTCTAAAAGTCTAGACATTTAATATGGTGCCAGTGTATTAATAATGACTGTCTGCAAATAATACAGGTAAGTATTTTATCAACCACTTTGACACGCGACGCGAATAGGGATCGTCCCCATTTGATAAATATTTAACCACGACAATCATAGTGGTAGACGGGTCGTTAAATTCCAAATAACTAATTGCAGGTTGTTGTCTTATGAACAGTAGGTACCTAGGTAGGCATTGAACTTCCAAAAGTCTATTAAGCAATTAGTTTCCGTATTTTACCTTCTCAAAGTCAGAAGTTATCAACCTTTCTAAAATTAGTTTTGAACTTCTCAATTATTCAACCTCAATCAACAGTTCAAAGGCAAGTTCAATTTAAGGAAATCCCATTACATGTAAAGACTCGGTTTAATAGGAGCTCTAGGTAGCTGACCTCGCAGGGGAGATTGTCTTTGATTTAACAGATTTCAATAGACAATGGCGACCATTACCAACAATATCTTTTAACAAAAATATCTGGACTCTTCAGAACTATCTTAATAGTTCGATCTTCAAACCTTATATTATTTGCATGAGTTAGCACTCCCCTTAAATTCTTTCCCCCATGTCTGTGTACTGTGAATTATCATAACTATTTGTTTTAGTTTATCGTGTGAGCGATACATCATAAAAGGAGGCGCGTTGCAAATGCAGTGCCAATGCGGGCAAGCGGCTAGCCTCCTAGCTAACAGTATTTTTTGCCGAACTTTATCTACGGGAAAATATCTACATTAATCAATTTTTAAACCACTTAATTCTGAAGCAGAAAATCAGCATTTAATTCTCACCAGAATTAAGATGGTTCCCTCTCAGGATTTTTAACTTGCCTCCCTTGAAAGATGAAATATTTTGCGTAACATAGAACATGTCCATTCCAGAGAACGATGCACTTACGCTTGTTTAATTGCCCGTCGCGCCGTGTTGACTGCTCCAGATGATACGTTACGTCTTGCGTCAAGTGACACGTGCGTTATCTTGTTCCCTTCGTGTGAGTACCCTCGCGTCACGGTAACACAAGGATAAGGAACGTCGCACACTACACCGCGGCGCCACGACCACGACTTGTCGCATGACCGGCCACTGTCTTGAACAAAATTGCTCGGACGCCCGGTTATGCGACCAAACTTTCTTCCTGGTTAGACCTTCTGCGGCCAAAAGTCATGGCCGTAGCCGCATAGCCCGCGAGGTCCTTAAACAACTTATTTGTCGCAACGTGCGTGCCGCCTGTGGTGGAACGGGTGAAAGAATTATTACCTCATCGCTGAGGGCCCACATGTGCTGCACGAGGGAGAAAGCGGCCGGCTCCACCTTCCTCACGCTGCTGGCTTCCAGTAACGTGCTGTGGAGCTGGTCCGCTGCCCGCACCGCCGCTATCCAGTTCTCCTAAACATGGACACGAAGACTTTCAGAACTTCAACTCAAGAGAAATGTGGAATGCTCGGGGCTGCAGCTGCAGCTATGCAAGTGCTAAGGCTCGTCTTCAACCAAAGCGGAGACAGGAGACTGCCGGGGATCGACCAATCAAATCGGTTGAAATCCACATCATGACTCTCGTCTGTGCTGTGATTGATCATTGATCGAATCGAATCTTGCATTTTGTCTTCAGAACGCTCCGCTCGGAAGTGAGCGGAGCGTAACTTTGGTGGAAACCGGGCCTCATAGCACCTTTGTCCGGTCAAGGGATCGAACCCAGGTTCAGTAGTCGCATTTACAAACACTAATGTATTGAGCATTATAAAGTTGAACATGGCCAGATATTGGACAGGACAGAGAGGTTTGGAAGGAAAAAGGGGAGGCCTTTGCCCAGCAGTGGGACACTCAAGCAGGCTAATAAAAAAAAATAAAAAAAAGTTGGTAACTACTGAGCTATGTATCTAGATCTACATACATCAATTTAGATACTAGACAAAAGTAATACTAATGTAGTTGCCTACATTATCGATTTTAATGTCATACGGTACCAAAATAACCGTTACACATATACCTAAAATATTTTGTAAATTTGGATAACCGGAGGCTTAAAAAAAAACTGCCTCGTTGGTCTAGTGGTAGGTACTAGTGGTAGCAAGTACTGCTGCTGAATATGAGGTCCTGGTTTCGATGCCCAGGTCGGGAAAATTGATAGCCCGGAATCCAGACTTGTGTTGGACTGATGGCAACAGACACGGGACTGGCGAAATATGGGTGTCACATCTCTGCTCCAACCTGATGCTTTTTTTTTATCACTTTAGCTTTTTGTTTTTATTTTATGTTAGTCCTAGCCTAGTTGAGTTTTCTTTATTTTTGCAAAACTGCCTTATACATGCGATGTTTCCCTTGTAAGGGATTGTTGTACTGATGTAGGTACACACGTCGATACATCAAGCTATACATTTCCAGTATACCATGACCTCGCTTTGTATAGATTTCCCGTACAATGAGAGACCTGTCACCCACAAAAACGTGTTTTGTATAACTTGATTGGTCATCGTGCATACTAAATACAATCTTTTTTGCGTTTAGCAAATATCCAGCCAGTGTGTAAAATTGATGCTGAACCAATAAAACAAATAAATACCGTGTTATGCAGCTGATCGGACACATGTTGCGGGACTATCCCCAGTTCTTCCCAGTCGTAATGAGCACGCAGCGGAGTTGGTGTGCGCGGAGTTAAAATGTCGGTCTCTTTCGGAGGCGATGATGCCAGGAGACTTAACACGAACCTATACGTCCAAGAAATACAGTAATAAGACATACGGAACACCATAACCACCACTTTATCAATGATTGACTCATCTAGTTAGATCTAGGACTCACCCATCACGCTCCAACTCTACCCGGGTTTGATGACGACGTGGTGACAAAGACGGACTTCGCTGCAAGTTATGCAGAACCTCCACCTCCTTATGTGGTTCCACAGGACTCCGAGAACTGCGCCCAGACTTCTCAGGAGATCGCACTTCGGCCAGTGATAACGCCAACCCCGACATTTCTGGCAATTTACCTTCGTCTTCATCGTTCTTTGATTTGAAGTAATCGTACAACTCACTCAAAGACTTCGACTTTACTTTAACTCCATTATATTTAGCTACATATGTTGGCTTCTGTACCTTAGTATGGATAACTGGCAGTGGTATACCGCTCTTTTTTGCTTGCTTCATTTCTGACTCTCTTTCTAATGCGTCCCGTTTGATTTGATTCATTCTACTAACTATGCCAGGTGCTACAGCTGCAGGTGCCAATATTTCTTTATAATTGTCTTTTCTCGACTTTTGTTCATGAGTATTATTATCATCTTCGCTTGTTAACAAATTATCGCTGTCAGGCGTCCTTATTTTAACACTCTCACCACCAAAACGCACTCTTTTAACCACAACATCAGTGTCCTCAGAATCACCATCACTATATTTTAACATGTTGCGGTCTGAGCTATCATAATCATCTTCACTTCCCGTATTCTTATCAGATTCAGTCTCATTCTCTTCTAAAACGGTCATTGTGATTGCAGTATCAGAATCAAATTTTATTTCTGTTTCAATTATGACTTTTGCAAAATTATTATTGTAAAAAGGGATAGGCCCAAAAGAATCTTCTGAAGATGAATCAGTCGACACCCGAATAGGGCCCGTATGGTTATTACTAAAAACATGATTGATTTTAACTAAAGGCTGATTGTTATTATGTCTATATACAGATTTTCTCGGAGCGTAATAAACATCCATTGAATCCTCATCGTAACTTTCACACAAGTGACGAAATCTTTCCTGAACTTTGGGATCTAATCTAGAAAGATATATCATGTAATCCCGTGGTCCACAAGCTCTTCTTAGTTTCAGTAAAGATCTCTGCGCGACGTCTCTATGCACCGGGTCGTAGAGCTTCTCGCCTAGAACTTGAAATACTGGTAACATATCGAGGTGTGAGTGCCTTCTTTTCAATATCCCCATGACGGACGGTATTGATAGTATGAGGCCTGTGATAACATTCACTTTTGTGTCAATATTCGCGGAATGAGGCCGTATGTTGTGGTAGGAACATTTGTCTAAAATTGCTCTCGCCGCGCATTCAACATCTTCGCAGTGCGTGCAGAAGACTTTTAGTGCATCCAGCGCAGCTTTCCGAACGTTGGGAGAGTTGTGTCCCAAGTTGTCGACGACTTGATCGAACGGGAACGAGAGCGCATTCCCGGAGAGCGGCAGAAGATCAGCTAAGACACGAAGCGCGTGAAGACGTACTTCCCACTCGGGGTGCGTGAGGCGGTCCCTAATCGCGACGTACAGGAGTTCCACATCGAGATCGGGTGGCAGGGCGCGCGCCCGCAGCACGCGGTCCCACAGCGGAGCCAGCGGCGGTGGCGGGGTCTCGGGAAGTTGCATGGTGTTGGACTGACGACGACCGCTCGCGTGCCCGGCCGGGCCGCGTCGCGCCACACAACTGGGTTAATGGTCGGACGGTAAGCCACGCCGCCCCTGACCAATCGATGGAAACACATACCTACATGTAACGGCTACGGGCACACGTACACATTTACGTATACGCGCACTAACTTGCAACATAATAATACTGAACCATTAGCATAATACTAATTTGCATGGAATAATACTCAAGTCGGCGAAACTGTTTCATTTTCCCTAAGTTTACAGTCGATTAGTAATAATAACTTGCGCTAAGCTGCCTATTACTTGAAACTGAAAAGTAGTAAATGTGGGGAAAACTTTTTTCTATGCATTTCTTACCAGCACGTGTAGGTCTGGTAAACTTTGTAACTCTACCCTCTAATCTGAAAGATTAGTAACAAGTTGTCAAGTCTTATGTTATATTATGGAATATGAATTGCAGAACGAATTTAATTAGGTAATAAAATTATTTAGTAGGGCACCCCATACAAAATACCTTGAGCGCCACAACAGTTTATTTGGTTTACCTACTTATTGTCACCTAAATACCGGTCCAATTATTCGAATTGCTCAGCAACCTACGCATTTAGTTATGTTGCAAAGGGATTCTAATTTAGCCCTATTACTTTTAATGGCTCTGTATAACCTTTATAAGTCTTTATATCAATCCATTAGATAAGAATTCGGGTCATTTTGACACCAAGGCCGAGACCTTCGGATTTACACCTCAAGGGAGACCTTGGGGTGCATTACAAAACAATACACAACAACTTGCTAAAAATCTACGATTAATTACTTTGCACCGATTGTGTTTTTAACTGTAAATACTTTCAATTTAATTCATTTGAAAGACTTTTTTTTTTAATCCTTGTAATAGATCCTTTTGTTATCTATTGACCGAGCGGGCGAAGTCATTTGATGATTTAAATTGATTTAGTATTGAAAGACTGCGCATCCGGTTTGCCTTTCTATTTTTTTTTTTGTGTTTCCGTTAAGAATTTTGGTTAGTCAGGCAATCTTATTAAATGAACACATTGCCACACTGGTAAGTAGAAATAGTAAGCAGAGCGTGGTCTTGGGTTCACTTACTTACTAGTAAGCGAACCCAAGACCACGCAGATTGTAGTAGCTTTTAAGTGCTAGCGCCTGTACATACTATTATGTATTCTGTGGCTCAGGCGTGATTCGTGTGATATCCACCATTGTACAGACGCCAGCAGGTCAACCTACCCGAAACTGTTAGATTTCCCAACCAACTTTGAACGTAATGCTACAGACATAAAGTTGAAAATATAATAAAGAAATTTGACAGATTGTAGTAGCTTGATTTGCTGGCGTCTGTACTTAAATGAGCATCCTTTTTTTAGCATCGGTGATGAATGGACCCAAATAGTCAATGTCATTTCGAGAAGAAACCCGGAAAGATTTTCATAAAGAGGTTTTATACGTAATGTAATAGTACATTATGATATAAGTGCGGTAAGTTGAAAATTACAGCCGAGGCGATATTGCTAAAAGAAAGCAGAGGCTGTAATTATCAAAGCGCACGTATGTCATACGACGTTTTATAACATATTATTTGCGAGGAAATAAATAAAACTCGGACTTTCTTAAACGATTTTTTATACGCTTGTAAGTATCTATCGGTCGATTTTTCGGGCAAGAGGTTTAGAGTAGCCTTTTTCACTGCCTATGAGACTTCAGGTTGTGTCGAATTAATAAATTGATCATTACTTGACGACATTTTCAAATAAAAACAATACAGCGAAAAGAAAAAGCGCGCGGAATAATTTTTACTTGTTCACAAACTAGTGAGCCGCGCGCATCAGCGTTTTTTTTTAAGGCAAAGGCACAAAACAAAAAACAGCCAGTATTACTAATACAGTAAATTAATATTTTTGTGTTTTTGTTACAGATAAATTGTTGTAATCTATTGTCAAAATTAATTAAATTAAAGAATTTAATGTTTATTTATTATAATTTATCTCCCAAAGTTAATTTTATTCATAAAATCAATGATATTATAAGTAAAAAGGTGACTCTTTGTTAAGATTTAAAAAAGTACCGTTCGTTTTTGACGGAGCATCTTGAAACCGTGCGTTTTACATTACATTATCGCGTAATGAGATACAATACGATATTGAAATTGGTGAAATAAGAGACCCTTTACGAGCAAATGTGTTATAAAGTAAATTACGGCTAAAAAACTGGTTTGAATGCTCATAGAAGTTTTAGAAACCCCATTAAAAAAAAAAAAGGAAAAATAAAAACGGTTTAGTTTTCTATATCATAAATGGTTTCTCATAGGTTTTTTTTCCAAATGTGTGGCAGTATCAACTAAAAAAATCGTGTACCAGTTTGTTTTATTTATCTTAATTACCACTGTGAACGAAATATCTATTAATTTTGTTTGATACATTATTTTAAATTAAAATATAACTGTATATCTTTTAATAAATATCAGTACAAAACGGAAACGAACGCACGAACGCACGGAACGGAACGCGCTTCGATGCCCGCCATGTTTATTTTGTAAATGTCATTTTTCAATATCACCTTGGGTTGTGCTGTGGCCTGTGGGCATTGCGTTACTTGTTTTTTTTTTTATAAACAATTGTTTCTTATATTATCGATGAAGTCGATCAAAGAAAACCATGTGAAAATTTCAGTGCGTATAATACAAAGGACATTTTACTTTAGAAATATGTTACCGTGATGACAATATAAACTGCGAGTGTGGATCAAAGATAATGCCGACAAGATGAAGGTTTTATCGTTGTTATTTATGATTACGACGAGTTGCGGCGTCTGTGTGATCCTCGCTCAAAGCGATAACTGTACTAGAACTAACAGTCGTGGTGATTATAAACTATGTGTTCGCAAGCTATCAGATACTTTAGCAAGTAAATTCAGTGAAATTGTGGTCAAAGAACTAGGCAGCGAGTACACCGCGCGTTTCGAAATACGGACTGCTTATAAAGTGAGCCGATACCAAACTTCTGACAATGATGTGTTGACCAGCATCGCTGACAAACTAAACTACAAGCTATCATCAGCTACAAACATACTTCGTGACATGAACAATGTAATAAGCGACAACAGTACTCCGTCCTTCACGCATCCTTGCCCATTTAACTCTATTCGTAAGTCTGTGTTTATAAAAAGTTCCAATGTATACGACAGTCTGCCTTCACAGGACCCTAAAAATAATATGCTGGGTCGCTTTAAGGATTTAAAAGTTAAGAGACAATATTTCCTATCGCACATGGATTATGCCACTGACAGGGATTGTGCAACAATGCCTCACTCTAATTTGAGGTACCTCTATCATAAGATTGTGCATCCTGAACCAAAATTGGTGGTGTTTATAATTGATAATAATATGAAAGAAGATTCATTACAACATGCTGTGCATGTTGCTAAAGAAACTGTGTACGCTCTGCAAGACTCGGACATGATAGCAGTGAAAATGACAAACATGACAGAATTCCTTAAGTTTGAAGATACTTGCAGTACAGATGGGATGTCTGATCTTGGAAATGCCACAGAAAACAATAAACTATTGCTCAAAGAATACTTAACATCTTTAGATATTGCACCTACAAATGTGTCTCCTCTAGCTATCAACAAAGACCTTAAAAATTTGCTTCTACAGAGGGATCTACCAAAACACAAACTATTCATTTTCCTAACAGACACAAAGGTATTGAAGAATGAAACATGGCTCAAAATATTTCCATACTCTTCAAACAAAGATGAGAGCACAAAGTTTGCTATTGGATTAATTTATGAGAATCAAGCAGATAAGAACAGCTCACTGGGAATATTGCACATTGACAAGTGGCACACACATACAAACAATCATTCTGTTATGAGACTGCACATAAATGACAGTGGAGTTGTTGGACAAGTTGCTTCTGCATTTATATCTTTATTACCTGGTCACTATGGCAGTAAAAAGATAAAAATCGAAGGTCCAGTGTGGGAGGCAACAGAAAGAGACTTCATGATATCTTTAGTGCTACCAACAACAACTGGGGTGCTTGGACTAGACCTGTATTGGTCAGATCTTGCAGAAGACATTGTATATTTCCAGGGCTCAAATGAAAGAAAAAGAGCTTTTGTGATGGATTTTTCAGGTACAGTGTTAATGCACACATTTTTCCCCAGGCCAGAATCTGCTTCAGATAAAATTAAATTCACGAAACTGGAAAGTGTTGAAACATACACATTCATCTCAGCTGTAAAAGAAAAAATGTTAGGTAATAATTCTGGTAATTTGATAATGTCTGAACGTAACTCAACTAAATCAATTATTTACTCTTGGAAATGGATAGGGAACCTGTATATAGTTTGTATTGTGTCTGAAGTGACAGAACCTGCTATGTTTAACAAAACAAACATATTTTTTACAAGAAGTAACAAGGAGATATTGTTCCACAGGTTGGATTTATTTCCTCCAAAAATGGGCAAAATGTGCCGACATTTCAAACAAATAGCCACTATAGATCAGGGTACTGTGTACTTAAGCCCATCTAGCTTCCAATCCCCTTTTACTTATTTATATGATATGGGTGATGGTCAGGAGGCTGTAACATATATGCAGAACTATTTAGCTTATTTAAAAAGTGTTGCCCATGGTCTACTCTCCAATCCTGGTCTTAAGAATGAGATTCAGCAAGATGTTGGTTTTTTGAACTCTATTTTGTCATATTATAAAAGACAACATTTGCATGGACCTTATTCAAAATACATAGTCAGAAGGTATGCAGTCACTGAGAGCGGAGTCCTGGTGATGTTCCCTGGCACTGTGTTGGAGTATGACTATGAGCCAGTGAGGCGGCCATGGTACACATATGCTTTAGAGAATCCTGACAAAATTATTCTAACACCTCCTAATTTAGATGTTGGTGGTGCTGGCTATGTTGTTTCCATATCATATGCTGTAAAAAGTTCCTTCTATCCAACTATGGTTGTGTCAATGGATGTTACTATGGGTTTTCTATACAAGCTTCTCATAGATAGTATGCCTCTTTGTGCCATGTCTTATGTTAAATGTTTTATCATGAATAATAAGGGCTATTTAGTGTCACATCCTGGACTTATGGACCCAAATAGCTCTGGTCCCATTGAACAGCAGCATATCACACATAAGGAGTCCATGATTGCAATTGACATGTTAAATCATAAGGGCTTTGTTACAAAAAGACTGTGTAATAATTTCTATGATAAAACGATACAGCGGTTTTACGAATTTAATACTTCTCTACCTAATGTGCTCTCTAATGTAGTATCAGGCGATCATTGTGTTCATTATTATATTGCTGCCATTCCAGGCACCAATGCATTCATAGGGTTAGTCAACGCCTCATGCAGTGTGGGCGCTTTCTGTCCCTGTAGTATGGTCGACCGTCTGTGTCTCAATTGTAATCGTATGGAACAAACTGAATGCGAGTGCCCATGTGAGTGCAGTTCAGAAATGTACGACTGTCCCAACTCCAACGTATCACGTTTCAATCTGGAGATACCTCTTTGTGGCATGATGCTAGAGAACAATAACCACAAGTCCCATTACTTTCACAACTTTGCCGAGAATTTAAAATCCTGTTTTGATTTCCAATGCGAAACTTATTTGTCGCATTCTTCCTGTTTAGGCGTTCTTGGTTGTGAATGGTGCCAAATTGATGCCGATGGTAGGACACCGCTGTCGGCACCATTCTGTACTTCTCAATCCACATGTTTCAATGGCGTGTTAGGCGCCGTCACTCCCTATGGGGAGGGCACTCTGGGCCATATCAATAGGGATGCTTTCGGCAACTACTCTGCAATTGGACCCATCGCAGGTTGTATAGTCACCGCAAGCTTGGTCGTAGCTGTTGCCATATACTGCTACAGGCAGAATGTAACTACAGCCAGTTGCCATAATTTATATATTGATGGTCCAGCAGAGACCTGGCATGACGCAGATGTTCAAATGAGTCACTTGCAATCTGATGACATGCATGACCAGTCTGGTCAGGATAAGTTGTTGCCAGCAATGGAGATTGAAGCTCCTATATCACCATACAGGGTTGTAACAGGATATAGGAGACCACACACAGCTGGTGGTTCTGATCATGGGTACTCAACCATGACTCCCCATGAAGACTCAGAGGCTACTGGGTTCTCAGTGAATGAACCAATTGTGTTATCAGACGACACCAAGTCTGATGTTAGTTGTCCTCTGCCAGCAAAGATAAAACCAAGATTAAAAGCTAATGATTTAAATATAACTGTCCTTCCATGTGGTAAGAACAGCATAATAGCTCCTGTTACTGTGCACAGACATATGGAGGCATCATAGTATTTAAGTCCATTAAATAAATCTACCTCTGTGTACATATTACAATTATTAATTAATGTGTTTATTTTTATTGTGATGAATTTTATTTGCTAACAGTTTTTAAATGTTCCAGTTTTCTTGATCAAGTACTTAGCTTTAATAATTGTTTGATATAATGCAATTAGTAATTTTACTTAAATATTTGGTGCTCTTTATGAACTATGTTATAAGAATAATTTTATAATTTTATGATGATATAATTATTATTGACAATTGATGTTCCATGATAAATTAATGGCAGCTGAATATGTAAAAACGATTTTGATCTATAAATATAGATAATTTGTTAAATACTGGGTACTTAATCTTATATTTATCAAGATAATCTTACTACTTGATTGTAATGGCCTCAATTAGATCACAGAATAACAGTGTTTTTGTTAGTATGTTGTAATCCTAATACTGGCAGCTCATTGACATAGTATGCTAAGGTAAACATAATTCAGGTTGTATCATACAGGTCTACTAGCGATACGTAAGTTTTATATGTTGTATTTTCTGTGTTAGCTGTAAGACAATATATTATGAATAAATTAATTTTTGATAAAAAACTAAAGTGCCAGTGCCTCCTGTATTATTAAGATAAGCAAACTTATTTTTAAGACTGAACTTGATGTTGGCATTTATTTGATGTAATACATTTTCTTTTATAACATTCAAGTGGTTTCAATACATAACTACATAATTATTTCGAGGAGAAGTTATTACTGAAAAGAGACGTAAGCGAGAGGGTACGATGTTTTAAATCTTAAAACAACATGCTTTGGTAATAACCATAAAAAATATTTTATTCAGATACCTATAGCACTTACACAAAATAACCTGTTTTCTAACAGTTACATTCAATGAAAATTTAACTATTGATAACAACATGTATTTTTAGGAAATATCACGCTTTCGAAATATTAACATAAACAGGAGCACCCTTCCACCAGCATTATGTTAATGAATTTCAGCATGGCAAAGACATGGAGCCATACAGGACATAATTAATTCCAACTCTTTCCCACACTGAGGTAAGATTAAAGTAATAGTGGTATAAGGCTGCCTTTTGACCAGATGTGCAGCGATGCATGTGGACAAAATTAACCAATTACACAGCTAGCTTAGCTCAAGGTGTGATAAAGAAGCGATGTTATTGGGTAATTTCAAACTCATCCCTCGGTATGCATCCCCGTCGGAAACACAGCTTAATAGGTGCTGGTTTCCCCAGTACGTTACAAAGTTATTCATCTTCAAATCGTATGTGAGTGTGCGTGGGCTGCGGCGAGGCGGGCGCCAGGGCTCTGGCCGCGGGCTGCGACTCGCGCTGCGACAGCAGGCGGCAGCGGCCGCGCGGGCGCCGGTGCGCGAGCGCGTTCTCAGCGCGCGACCACTGCTCCTGCTCGTCTTGTCCTGAGAGAACGCGTGCGTGGTTGCCAGCGTTCGCACAGTACTGGAATGAAACAATTCATAAACATTACATCACACCAGTATTTCCCCGTAGGGTTAGGCAGATGTGTATCATAGCACACCCACATTTCAGAAGATTATGTTTAAGTCCCTTGTAATAGGGGGTGAGCCTATGGCCATCAACTGGGCACAAGTCCACGCTCCGGGCTATTTCTGAGGAATTACCACTGGCAAAACCCAATATCACTTCCAGTTTTAAAATAATTCATTTCCCGCTTACTGTTTTTGGATTCAGTAGGTTTCCTTGTTCATTACAGCGTTAGAGGCATTTATGCAGATCGTGAATTAAGTGTAATTATGTCCCATTGCAGACTAGTCTGCCTTTCCGAAGTTTATTTATTCATGTAGTATGGTTTCAGACTGAAACCATACTATGACGAAATTAGATATTACTATTTCGAAATAAGATTATGCTACTTACCTCTTCTGCTGATTTCGGAGTATCGAATCTAATAATTGCTTCGGTCTGACCTTCTTTCACATCAACGTGCAATGCGTGGATATTGCTCCTAATCTGTAATGCGAAGATTCAAATAAAAAAAAAAATACAGAATTAATTAAAAAAAACTTTTTAGAGCGTCGATTCCGTGCTAGTTTTTCTTTTTTTGTGCCTGGGTACAATGATAAAAAATATTGTGAAATTGTGCACTTACCGTCCTTTTAGTAAGCCTCACATCTAAACATGGCTCCGGTAGAATTTCTTTGACAAATAGACCAGGTACTTTTTCTATGGCGGCTATGCCTTTAGGCGCGTCTCCTTGACCGGAAGGCAAACCTGTAATTGGTAGAAATTGATGCTTTAAATCAAGGATCCAGTAAAAGAACAATCAGCTGGTAAGATTTTGTTCCAGCATAGCATAAGAAAAACAGCAATCCCCTTTATAACTCTTATTTACTTCTTATATATTATATAACTCTTATTTATTTATCTTATATAACTCTTATTTACATCTTATAATAACTCTTATTCAGTGTTGACACTATTGTACTAAGATGACCATGATTATAAAAAAATAGTATAACAAGGTAGAAGGGACACAAACGCATACCACATATTTAGCGCAGCGCGTTTAGTTGATTGAGTCGCGCCGCAATTCGCAATTCGTGGTGCGTGTGTACACGTGTTATCTGCACCTCGTCTTGGAAGAGGACTTTTGGCCGCAAGGAGTGGTGGGCGCTTCCATAGGCAAGTGCCACAAGAACGCACAGTGACATAGTGTAGTTTTAAGGTCACAATTTGTATTTTATCATATGTATGTTAGTCTGTAAGATATATATCTATGGACCAAAGTTGCCTGGAAATAAATGTATGTTGTTGTTGTAGTACATCATTCCGAACCCCACACAGTAAGGTAGGTTAATTTATAAAAATTCAACTATTTCCTACAAAAGTGCAATACCTTCAACATCAAAATGTATGGCACTACAGTTCTTTTTTTAATTATCAATCGACGAGCATTCAAGCGTCAGTGTCCCATCCACTTTGTATAATATCCCACTTGTAATCCCTGAGGCTTGATGTGGGTGGTAGATGAAAGGAGCCCCACTTTGTACCCACATTTTACCAGCTTTTTCTATGGTATTTACCTGGTTCTACTTCAACAGATGGTGCTGCAGGTGCAGGAATACTAGAGTACTGATGTTTATTATTGTGCAAGTTAATTTTCACCTCCTTCATGTACTTTCTTTGGAGGTTCAAGTACTTATTCCTCAGAGCTTTCCACTCTGACTTGGATAACACTTGGAGCCCCCACAGGGCCCCTCTGGGAGCTTCGTTTTTAGTCAGGTTGTTTTTTGCTTTGCTGCGTTCTTTTGCAGTACGCTTTCGAGTCTTCTTTTTTCTAGGCGTGTCGCCAGTTTCTTTGCCTTCATCATGACTGGTCATTTCATCCTTTGATTCTAAACCTAATAGTTTATTTTCCTGAAAGAATAATATTACTACTCTCAAATCGAAACCACACAAATTTTTTGTCAACTGTGCAGAGCCCATAAGCATGGCATAATCAGTATAATATATAATGTTGTTACTGCTGTGACACGGGCCTCTTCTCTATGAGACTGTGTGAAAGGCAATGGGCGATGCAAGCCTAGTGCGGGTTGGTAGATAACACATGTCATTGAATTTTTGGTTCTTGGACATGTCAGTTTTCTCACTATGTTTAACTTACCATTTTGATAGCAGTAGTAATGAAATAAATTACAAGTAATGCACCTGTCTGGGTTAAAACACGCAACCTACAATTTGTAAGGCGGGGCTATTATGGCTGTTCCACCATTGCATAAGATAAAAAAGAAAGGCTTATTCAAAAATATCAAAAGGGTTAGTTTTATACTTACTTCTGTTGGTGTTGTCACACTTGTTATGCTTTTAGTCTCCTCCTGAAAAAGTAATTAAAATAATAAAACAGTGTTCTTTTTAGAGCCATAGAACTATATATTGAAAATAAGTTTAAGCCCACATTCAACGCATGTGTGCAAATTCGACTTCCAGATAACTCCACCAGCACGCACCAGTCATGGTGTCTAAATGCCCGAAATCATGTTTAAAAATAAAGGGCACAAAATGATCAGTCAAATAAAGCCAATTTCATAGATATTAAAAACATTTTTCTGTGTGTTATTTTAGTGTAAAGTTATTTATTAATGAACCGAAAAAGTGACGAGTGAAGGTCTAAAACTAAAATAATGAAGTTCACTAGTAGCAACAGTACCTGGATGACCGAGCTTTGCTCGCTAACACGGATAAAACGACGAGTTCAAAAATGAAACCTAGCTAGATCGATTTATCGCCCCCGAAACCCCCTGCATGTTAAATTTCATGAAAATCGTTGGAGCCGTTTCCGAGATTCAGATTATATATATATTATATATAATATAATTGTATACAAGAATTGCTTGTTTAAAGGTATTAGATTACCTTTTTATAAAAAACAGCATACTTACAGAAGGAGTATCAACTCTCTTCTCACTATCAGACTCACTTCCCAACTTCAACTCTAAACTTTTTACTGGTGCCTTCTTATCTTTCTTTTTCTTCTTTTTTGGTGGTTCATATAGATCTTCTTCAATCTTCTTTTCAGGCAACTCATCTGATGGTTCATCTGCTGAGAACATCTTAATAGAAGACAGGTCCTCAGGTGGCATACAAGTGGGAAGCTTGCAACCCATTTTTGTAAATGTGTTTATGCATTTTTGGGCATCCTCTGGCCTGTTGAATTCTATGAATGCGAAACCCTGTAATACAGATAAGGGAATATTAAAAATGTGTACATTTTTTGTAGTCTGAAGGAACAGAGTACAACATTTAACTAATTAGTCTGTTTTATTCAATTAATCAATATTCTACACTATTCTACAGGATCAAAAGGATAGTCGTATATGATCACCACATGTTCAGACAATCATTCCTTCCACCCTGCAGGGTTCCTCAATGTGTAACTTTCATCATAATCTGTGTAGCCTTTTGCTATCTACACAATGAGTTGGCTACCAGTCCAACTTGATACAACTCAAAGATTAATTATTTTGTAACTGTCAAACATTATTAACATTTGAGTTTACCTTAATCTTCTGTGAGTTTTTAAACTTTGGCAGGGAGATGTAAGCAACATGACCATAGTCTGAGAACACTCGCTCCAGCCACTCTCTACTGGCTGTCACTGGTATAGACTCCACATACACTGTCCTTGAGTCTGCATCATATGGTAGAACTGCAGTTTTTCTCTTTACCTAGAATAGTATGAATAATACTGTTAGTACACATCCTAGAGATAAAATTAACTGTACCATTATTGGTAGACGCATTCATAGAATGCATTCTTATATTGCTGCTATTTTGTTCAATATAACTATAGTATTGAAAGGTTTAGAAGTAGAAAATGATGAGTCCCATAGATGACGGCCTCTAGTTATACTCTGACAGGCTCTACTAATGATAGTGAATGAAATCAATACCTTTAATCTATCCTCTGATAAATCCAAGAGCGTTGAGTTCTTCATAGCTTTAGCTATGTCGTTAATATCTTGCGTCAACGAACGAACTTTATTGAATTTTAGGAACATTTCCAGAGGAACGTAAGGATCTTTTTTAACGAGATCTCCCAGAAATCTATCCTTTGTTAAGTTTGCATCGCTAAAATAGAACTCCATTTGCTTTAGTATATTCTCATATAGTTGTTTCTTACGATGCCTGGTTCGTTTTCTAGGACTGTGATCATGTTTTGCTTCTTGATCAACAACTTCGGCAGTTTCCGACCCCGACATCTTTTAAATGGTAAAGTTGTAACAATAGCAACTATTTATTTTCAACGTCGTACATGAATTTGCTTCTATTACTAGCGTTTTAATATTCTTTCAGTCAATACAAATAATTCAACGAATCCGTTAGCTCGCCCGCGGGAACGATAAAACGCAAGATGTCAATTTTGACAGTGTCACTTTATGACAGCAGCCGTTTTTTAATTACCGACGTAAGTGTTGCTCCATTTAATCAAACTGAGTCGATTTTACAAACGATGAGACGGCGAAGTCATTCTAAATCATAGAGAAAATAGTTCTGCTGCTTTAGAAACCAATTTTAGAGAGCACTTCTTGTTTGTGATATAAAACCATACACAATAGCGTCTGTCTGTATATGGTCAAATGGCCAATCTACTTTGGCAGAGAGGTGACCGAAGGACAGCGTTCCAAGCGAGAGAACTTAAGAATGGATGTCATCTCTTTCAAATAGGGTATCTAATATTTTTACTTTCATTTGGGACAGTTATTCTGTTATAACTTACTAGCACCCGCTCACCACTTTGCATGGGTAGCAGTTTATTTAAAATTATGGGATTTAAAAAGACTTGGCGAAGCCGAAACTTAATACTGTTCATCAAAAGCAGAGCCATTTGGAAAAAAAAGCGTGTGTGTACTTATTACGCACGTAAGAAGTTATACTTCTTTGGCGTATAAAACTAAAATATTGACTAGCTAACTTCAGGGTGTCGGTTTTTCGTGACGGTATGCGCGCGCATCGTAATTTATCACTATATTATTAGGTTCAAAGTTGGTTGGGAAAATCTGACAGTTTCGGGTAGCTTGACCTGCTGGCGTCTGTTGTGCTAAATATTCAAATCTGTGCAGTTTTACCTCGCCATTTGTGCAGACTTATTAATTTTGAATGTTCTGTGTTGCGCAGTATTATTTGCAGTTTGTCTTTGAAGCACCTATTTAAAAAATATATTTTTTTATAGTCGATTTAAAAAACACATCACTTTTTTTTTTAAGTGGCATCATTGTGTTTCTTTAAAACCACACGGTTTCTAGTGATGTACGACAAAATATCGAGAAATTTTGAAATTAATTATTTCATCGTCTACTGTACGTTTCTTTTGTTCAATCAAGATTGCTATTGTATTGCTATTTATTGGACTTAAGTTTTTGTTACTGCTGTTTAGGCTTTCCACATAGCAAAATGTTGTGTCCACTCATTAATTTATGATGACAAAAAAAAATTGAAAAAAAGATTAATAACTTAGCCAAAATGTTAAGTGGTCAAACTACGTATTTTCCATACAAATTGAAGTTACTACTTGTCCTGATCCTGATGGAAACAAAAAAAAGGATTTTTGCCCTTTAAACCATGATTCATTATTTAAAAAGGGATTATATACCCTTTTCGTTGTTATTTGAGATTATTTATTTTGAGTTGCTTTTCTATTTTTATCAAATGCGGTCTTTTTCAATTTCAAATCGCTTTTATCCACTAATTACTGTGCTCTCTTGTCTTCTCGATATTATTTCACCACACCACTATGGTTCTTAGTACATTTTGACATTCTGGATTTTTGGTGGTCTCGTCGAGATAGAGTATGTGGGAAAAATCATTGTTTGTTAGTAATTAGGCAGGTGTTATTTATCGCGGATAATGTTCTAATATGTTAGTCATTATTGATTTAATATCAAGTTGTAGTTTGTCTGCATTCACTCGGTGTTCGTCTGTTGAGCGTGCCATTCATAGATTTCTCAGATAGATTTGTGCACAGAGAGGAAGATGACGGTTTTCATCTACAATAGTGATATTATTTCCGCATAATTGTGTTTATTATTCATGATGACTACAATAACGAGATCTGCTAGAGTCAGTTTGAAGCCGATTGAAGTGCCGAAGGCTTTACAGGAGGGAGAGAAGTTCATCAAGTGGGATGAGGTATTTTTTTATCTTGCTGAAATATTTTCTTAGTTTTGACTATGTTGCTTTGGTGGTACCTATATTTAATTGAACAGTTGACTGCTCTTTAAAATAAAGTTAATAATGTGACCCTGCAAAATAATAATATTTTTGGATTATATTTTCTCATTAGAGTCTATTAAAAGTATTTGTTTTTGCTTTTTTTACTTTACAACAATGTTTAAATACATTTTTTCTTTGGTGTAAATTCACACATACATACTGATTATGTATAATTTTTAACCCTTCTCTACTCAACATGATGGGTACTCCAAATTATTAATTAATAACACTATTTAGAAAATAAAACTATAAAGATATGATGAACTAGGTTGATTGTTAGAAAAGTTGAGTATTTTTTAATGAAGTAGAATATTAATGGAAAATTAATAATTTAAAATATCTTATTAGTTTAATTACCATGTGAGTTCTGTTGCATTTTAAATTATTACCTAATAATTATGTGAGATGCCAGGTGGTGTTGTATTCCAGTATTGTTTGCATCATTGTAAACAAAACAATATTTTCTTATCAGTGCACCAAATCTAGTTATTATTTTTGATTTCTTTCTAGGTCTTGTATTTTTTATGTTGCTTAAAGTTTAAGGGATTACCAGAAAGTTATGAATTTTAAAATTACTTTTTTTATTTAATAAAGTATACTTTACTATATCTAACTTAATGTGTGCTTGTTTGCCTAGGACTCTGGGACTGGTCTGCCTGTCACCCTGCGGGTGGACCCCAAGGGGTTCTTCCTGTACTGGACGGACCAGAACATGGAAGTGGAGATGCTGGACATTGCCACTATCAGGGATGTCCGCACTGGAGGACATGCTAAGGTTCCAAAGGTAAGTTTGGTTCTCCTTCAATGTCCTCCACATTGGGTTTTATAGGTCAGAGATACAGTTAATCTATGTAAAATACTGGTACTCAGCTGCATTGGTTTATACTGGAAACTGAATCCAACTTAATTAGGATAGAAGCTAGGATAATAAAATGGCTAGGCTAATGACAATAATGAATTGCATAATGTAATGTCATTGTGATTACACAAATATCATTACATTTTTCAAATGTGCAACATGCAAGGAATATTGCATGTTTTCATTAAAAGTATAATCAAATGCTCCTTTGTTCTGCAATAACACTATAATAACTTATATTATTACATCAACATGCATCGTCTTTTGAACCACTTGTGGCTATAGTGGAAAGTAAGTAGTTATATAAATAGTTAATGCTATGTACAGTTCGCGTGTCGTGTCGTATTTACGTGTGACGGCGTTTCGGTAGTACGTTTATTATGCGCCCTGCTGAGTTGTGAAATTCCTTTCTATAGTGAGTTTTTTTTTACTAACACTATGGGTCACTTAATGCCTTAATAATATTCCACGCTTTTATGTAGGTGATTCCCAAATGAATATTTAGGCGACGCGTTAAGTTGTTCGACACTTAAATATTCTCGCAAAGACAACATTAATGCCCGTTTTCGCCAACACTAGTTGGCGAAAACGGGCATTAATGTTGTCTTTAAGTAAAGAGTGCATAAGTTACTCAGAGGCACAATCATCGCCCGTATCATCTCAAAGTCTGGTGAGACACCAAGCTTGACCCACCTTGACCCAAGAAATAGAGGAAGGTCGCCAAGCCCTTGTTACCGACGGCAATGATTATTCTTTTCCATAGTCATCAACATTCACTAAAAGCCGTGTCTTGCCGGCGGCCTGCAAGACCTTCGTTTCATAGTTCTTTCAATGCCACCAATGAGGTCCTTTTCCGACGTGACTGGCGTCGAGCTAAGGCTGCGTTTCCACATAGTGCATTTACTATGTGGAAAAGCAGCCTTAGCTCGACGCCATGTATGTGAAACTAATCAATAAAATATCGCGATATTTCACAGCTTGAGCTATTCTAGCTATGTGATTGGTTAGTTCCACACATATTCCTCGCTACGCATCCTCGCTCATCTCTGGTGAAAATGCAGCCAAAGACGCCAACCCAGCCAGCGGATGTCCAACAAGTGTCCACTTGTTTTTATCGTTTACACCTGCCTAGCCTTTTCCCAACTACCTTAGGTAGGGTCGGCTTCCAGTCTAACCGGTTGCGGCTGACAACCAGTACGTACCCTGGAGCGACTTTTTATCTGACCTTCACAGTCTTGTTCCTGGGTAACACAATACCACTTGGTAGGATATGTCGTCAGGCTTTCGGGCTTCAACTACTACCCGTAACGACTGTCAAAGATCTAAGAATGCCAGCCGGGACTAACGTGCTTGGCGAGGTACGGAGGGTCTCGGTGTAAAATTGATGGTCACCCATCCATGAATCGATCTTCGCAACCTTTGATCGATCAAGTGCAGCTGTAATTATTAACCTACGAGCACTCTTCTACTAGTAATTTCTTACTAATTTAAATTCATTCGATCAGTCGAGCGAAGTTCGCGTAGCTGAGTTCTGAGCCAAGAATTTTTTGCCATCGATACGCTGTCAAGAACTGTAAAGAAAAAGTTATAAAACTAAAAAACAACGCGTCCAAAAGCTTAATTAATGATAAAATTAGGATTGCAGACCAACTTCTGCAATTTGTTTTTCCGATCTTCAAATCAGCCGCTAGTTTTCGTTAATAGGTCAAATTGTAGACTAATTTGCAGCTTCTGCAACGATGCAACATTTAAGTCTTGGTTCTCGTAACGTAGAAATAAATTACTTTCGCTTCTAATAAATGACGTGCTCTTTCAATAAGTTCTATCAAGCAGATCAGATCCTGGCATAGTGCCGGAACGTCTCAGCACAAAGAAAAGGAGATGAAGGAGGCTGGACACAATTTATTTTCCTTGTTAACCTGGTCCTGGAGTTAAGCCAGATGGACTCGCCCACTTTGCGAATTAAACTTTCCCTTTGGGTAGAAGTTTTGCACGTTTAAACGTTTCGTTAGCTGCTTCCAGCTGGTAATTTTGAATGAAGACAAATAGTCTTGTGCAGGTTTTTGTTAAGCTCTGGTTAGTCTATGCGCTTGTGAAGATCAAATCTGACCTTATACATTGAAAACGCTGGCTACTGAGAATGTGACTGAAAAATATATTAATTATTGTATATCAACATTACGTTATTTCATATTTCGGGCGGGGTTCGAATGGCATCGATATCTTGCGTCGTTTCCAGTGGTTCAAAAACTTGGCAATGCTCACAAGTACTCTGATTTCGAATTCTACTTCTGTCCGATTTAAATACGATAAAGCGGAGACGGCCGCGGCCGGCCCCCGGCCGTCTAGCAATTAACGAAAATAATTGCAGACTTGAAAATTTGTCAAGGGTCGTAATTATATTTACGTTAAGATATGCTTATTTCATTCAAATGAAAAAATAACACAGTTTTCTCTGCGGCGTTTTTCCCCCAACTGTTCCAAACGTTGCGAGAGATAGACCTTATGACTTCTTAAATAATTCCGGTATTGATCACCGCTAAAAATAAGCATCATCCGAGACGCGACCCTCGAACATTTGGTCAAATGGCTAACATACTTTCAGCATTTATAATAAAAATTGCTGAACTTTATGAAAGTATAGATTTTTAAAAGTTCCGAAGCTTGACGTAGCTGTATGTAACAGTATCGCTTCGTGGAGATTTAACGTCGTCATCAACGTCCGTTTTATGCTATATTCTGCAAAGTAATCTCTTTTTAGTATCACCTCGTCTGGGCAGTGTCAACTTTGACGTAGTTAATTGAGGCAATCAGATCGCGTCTAATCTGTATGGAGTCTGTTGACAGGATACAGTCCATAGGTACTACTGTTACTAATATTCCGTGGGCTCTTTAGCATTGTTCTTTATCCTAAAGGTATTTAGGTTAATTCTAGTACTAAGAAACTTTACCCAATGCCAGGAAAGTAAAACTAAACTTTGAACAATTTAATTATTTGAACAATGAAGTTGTTCCACCCTTAGCTTTCAGTAGTGTCCACGCCAATTATTTGCATACAATGCACTACGTTACTTAGTTAATTAATAAAGTGGCCATCGGGTAAGCTGTTGACATAAATAATGTCAGCCAGGTTATTAAGACGTTTCATGTTATGGAACCATAAAGTGTCAATATCGTGTACACTGGCGTGGCCCGCGATGTGGCTTTATTATGGACTATGTGTTGCCGTGACGGGACATGACATTATTCAGGGTGCGGTAACTTGTAATTTAACCAACACTAACGATGCCCGTCGGCGCTGCCCCCATCAAATAACCACCATTCCCTTGAAGTGTCAGTGTCTTATGACTATGCTAGATTACCAAAGCTTTATTTGATTTTGGTTATATGAAGTGGTAAAATTGGAGAAGCAAGAGTATGTTTAATGTTAAAAACGACTAGTATTCGCTCTGCCTTGTTTAATTTTGTTACGATTATACTGATACTGATACTGTTAGCCTGCATAATCCCACTGCTGGGCAAAGGCCTCTCCCCATGACTTCCAGTTTTTTCGATCCAGGGCTAATGTGGGCCACTGTGACGATTATCTTTGTTATTTCAAAGAAATCGCTGAGATAAAAAAATCAAGACATTCCGCTACCCTTGGTAATTAGCGACGCACGAAAATTTAACTTCTTCAAATGTCAATTTCTGCACGAGGCATGGTCTGCCTCTGATTAATGAAGTTCTGAATGAGCGATGGGCACCGCGGCTGCAGTAGACAAATTACCGAACAACTTACTAGATGAAACTCCTGATTCGGTGTCGGGCTGCGTTAAACGACGCGAGAAGAATATTGGCACTACGGTCAGTTGGTCACCGAACTGCTTGCCAAACGTAGTGACTAAGCCACAATTACCGAGTAACAGTAGACAGACATTTCTATTATTTTGTTTCCTTGTGTTGTAGATGACAAACTTTAACTCTAAAACTGTAAGCTTTAAGCTGATTAAGCTATCAGTTTACTCGTTATATTTAAAAACAGCATTTCAGCAGCGTTTACAAAAAAACTTGTGACAAAATTAGACCATTAATATCATTCGCTTATCGCTTGTAATTAATTACAGAGTAACGCTGGCGCTGTGGCCCTATCACATTATGTGTATAGCTTATGTGGTTTATAAGCCATTTTTCAAACTTAATTAATGGTTATTAACATGTACAGAATCAGGTGTATATGTGCTAGCTTGTTAATTCAGTAAGTGCACAATGTTATGTGCGGCAAAGTCATGTTTGTTGCTGAATTCATCGCTTGTAGTATTGTTGTTCGTCTTTCCAGGAGAGAGGTTTATTTTCAACCGTCAACCAAGCATTCTGTAAAACAAACTAAGTAATTTTACGCAAAAATTATTGCTGGGAAACGGCTTTTTTTTTGGGGTGGATAATCACGTTTTACGGTATTAGGACTCAATGTAACCCATTCAAAACATTGTGCTGATGGATTGAATAGTACGGGGGTCGTGAAGGAGTCTTAAGAAAAATAAATTAAAAACATGTACCTACTTTAAAAAAAAACTTGTGAAAAAGTTGGAACTTTGACCCCCAATGTCTCCGTAGCTAGAGGTTCCCAGATATGGTCTAGAACAAAAAAAAATCGCAATGACGGGGAGAACAAGTGCCTTTTGGCTTCGTTAAGAGTCTTTTTACACCCTTTAGCTAGTCAACATGTGGTTAGTGCCCTGAAGCTTCGTATTCCCAAGGGAAATCTTCAACTGTCTTGAAAACAGCCTTTAAAACAATCAGTGGTGTCAAATTCACGGTTTATTGGAGACAGTTCTTTAGTCATGACTGGAATGCAAAGCCCAAGACACGCCTCCCTGCCAGGGCTGCGGGACTGTTGGAATGAGATACCGCGGCCCTGGAACAGAAAGGGCAAGGAAGAAATATGGATGGGTTTTAGTCAGTACAAGTCTGACACTCACTCCCACGAGCGGGAGAAGTCATTTGATAATTTCCCATCCGAAAAAAAAAACACAAAGACACCCCTGAAGAAGAGCAGGTAATAGTTTCTTGGAAACAAACGTGTCACACCCTCAATTTAACTACATTACAGGTACCGCACTGGGTGTGCGCTGTAGACATTATCCAGTATCTACATTACATAAGGTGGCCCAAAGCAAACAGGGCTGAAGTGTTGTGCCGCGATATTTTACCTATGGCAATACCCGCCCATATATCCGACAGCCTTTACTTGGTACTTCGTCTTAGCTCTTAGAGCTGATGGAACCAATGAAACTCGCGATCAGCACACCTAAACGGAGTTCAAAAGCTGTGTGTCAAAATTCCATAGCAATGATGTCGCTGTCTTCTTGAATGGGGTTCCTGCGGTGCTAATCACGTTCAGTTTCATAGGTTAAATTCGGCCTTAAGTATCTTGTAATTGTTTCAGTGCAAGCAGTACACTTTCGGTTCAGGTTGATGTTGACGTTTTAATGGGTAAGCTCGTAATGTCGCGATGAGAAACAGCTTTACGACAACATAAGTTTGACGTTCTATGCTAACGTTTTCAGTAGATTTAAATTAAATGCGGTGGTTTACGTTTTTGAATGTGTTTACCATAATTTTGGTGCCATCGATATAAGTATAATCGAATAAATAAACATTAGAATTTTTATTAGATTTATACGCAAAAAAACCCTAGTTTAAGTTTGACGCTTGTGTTCGTGGGTTCCCTCAGAGATCTGTTAGTCTTAGGGCCTAGTCTAGAGGCCCAAGTGCCACCGAATTTGCTGTAATTGCTTCGCTTAATCCTCAATGCTCCCAGAACACGGGATTGGGAATTAAAATTCAAGATGTTAGAACATTAGTATGATGGAATTTCCGAGTCGTCTTCATGACATTCTCGAAATGAAATAGAGTGACCTATTTTTATCCCGAGGTCACATGCATAGCAGATTACGCATGCATTATGCGTTGGACATAAATTATGTCGTCATTTTCAAGTTTTTTTTTGTTACGGATCTTTAGATTGGTTTATTTGCCGTTTTAACGTTCGTAAGCAGATGCAAACTGCATGTGCGGATAGTGCCACGATGAGGTCCAGAGCGTAACACAATTTTATACTTTTCTCTGTTCTATTGCCTATTTGTATGTTTGTATCTATAGATATTAAGGCAGGTATTATTGTGCTTTTCTTTTGCAACTACCTGAATTTGACTGAAAAATTTACCTTAGGTATCCTTGATAGAAATTTACCTACCTTTCATATCTAAGGTAAAGTTTCTCAGCCAGATCAATATTTCAGATAAAAAAGAAAGTCTACTCTTCAGGGTAATAAAACCGTGTTTTCCACATTCGTTGAGAGAGACACATTTCTGGGTAATGGATATATTTTGACTGTGACCTTTCCTCGCCTCGCTCATAATAAGATAAATGTAGGCACCTATTCGGGATGGTCTCGCGTCATTTGGTAAATTCGTTGTTTTTGTTTATTGATGATAATATATTTTAAATTGGTACGAAGTTATTATTATCTATATTAATCTTCAAGAGGGATGTTGATATTGGAGTATAGCAGGTCGTATCCCTAAGCTCTCTTGGTTTGGACGTGCGGTGTCGTAGTACGCTCCCCACGTACGAGTTAATCCCCGCATGTTCTATATTCATCTCAGTATAAATCATGAGTTTCGGTAGAAGAGATTAACCTATACTGTGTTCCATTAATAATTTCGACTTCAGAAACCAGTTTCAGATTTTGTCTAAAAAGATTCGTTGGCGACATTGTTGGCGACAAGTCTTTATAATACACACGCACCTATGAATGATTGTCAGATAGATTGATGGTATAAGTAATTCGCATTGGCATGTATGTGGGACTTATGTACACAATTAACGTTATGTTAACGAGTTGTCAGCAGCTCGCTATATGCACAGTACGTGTGGCGATGGCGGTGCGCTAACATTACCGCCAGTCGCCACCATACCGCCTGACCGATCGTTATCGATTCCGTGTCATGCACTAATTTTAGAAAAATCTATGTTATAAATTATAGCTACGACAGCGACGGGACCAGCTCTATAGCTTTGTATTTATAGATAGTTTTTATTATTTAGGACAGTTGAAATATCAAACGTTTGCTGTGTATAAATTTAACGCAAATCGAATACCGCGTTTATCTTTTGAATTCCATTCGCGCTTCTTCCTGCATATTTTTAAGAGCCGTCAATTTGCTGGAGAATTTCTGGAAATGTGAGCACATTTCAATAAAGTTAATTATGGATGCGTTTACTAGGAATCAAACAAAGACTTCTAGTACAATCAAAGGGGATTACACGTTTTGAAATGTTGTAATGATTGACGCGTTAAAAACATAGATGAGATTGAGAGCGCTATTTGTCCTTGTCCAAATATTAACGTAAAACACATTTGATTTTTTTATTTCGTCTCAAGCGTTTATTATTCTATCTATCTGATTATTCACACGGGTTAACCTTAATGTTGGTGATAAATGTAAAAATATATGATGTGAAGCTATAATTAATAAAATACCAGAGACTACGGATTTTCAATGTCTCGTTGTATAGACGAGATAATAGTAAACGTCCTAATTGCGATCCGTTGACAGCTTGACGTAATCTGTGATGAGTTGATTGATTGATAGTTACAACATCATTTCAGTAAGTACTTAGCGCATGTATAATATGCTGGTGGATGGTGTAACCTGTCTATAACGTTCTCACACACAAGCAGCCTCTCTTTGAGAGGGAAAACAACGAAAAAAGCCTAACTACTCCGGGACTTCTGTCGGCAACAGAAGTGTTTTTTTTTTTTTAGTTTCTGGATTATTTTTAGAGAATATTTTTGCATTAGCCTTTTACTATACACTGTATTTTTTTTGGGCTTGTAATATGTAGCAAAACGGCTAACTCTGCGATGATAAAGAGGACGTTTAACGGTGTCACGAGTTCAATTGTTTTTCCCCATCTCAAAAGAGGCCTAAAGAAGTATCAAGTGTATATAAGTCAATAAAAAAAAAAGGACAGTTGATTTCTGCGGGACGCCTTACGTCACTCAGTGGAAACGTTACATCCTTAGTCGGGAACGACTCAAGTGGACAAGCACCTGAAAAGCGAAAGCTATTAGGTACTCGATCATTCAAGAGCGTGAGATCTTCAAGAAGCCATAATAACATAACGAGCGTTGTTTTATTCGCGTAGGTTTTGTTAAACGCGTTCTATATCATAGCGAAGTACCTAGTTGTGGTTTATTGCACGATTATGAGTTTCCGTTGTTCCCACGCCTGACAAAAGTGTGAACTGTGATTCGTCCCAGATCACGGGACACATTTTTACCAACTTCCTTTTAATTGTGCAAAAAAACGTCCATTACTAACGTCAATGCGTGAGTAACCATGTGTTTATCGATATCCTCCGTCATACTGGGAACTACAAAGAGTGATCTCGGGACAACTGAGCTGTAAAAATTGTATTAGATAGGATGCTCTGAATTACCATCTCGTTCCCCCAAAACTTTCCAGTATTCTTTGACGTTTCCCTTTATACATTTTTGGAGTCTAACTTATACTTCGCTTCACAACTGATATACATTCCCTTCACACAATACTTAAATTCGTAGCTAAATTATGTAGATATGTAAAGCCGTGACTGAAAGAATTCAGAGCAAGACCATCTGTGAGGAGTGCAGTTTACATCGTGTCCCCATTGAAAGTGCAGAATATATGTATAATTCAAGAGTCCTGGCGACTGGCACCACGCTAATGGAGCGAGCTTGCACAAATAAATGATGGCGTATTTGAACTAGAATCTTTCACATTTCCAGATGGGACTTTGTCATCGATTTTTAGAATTGCATGAGCTGTGAGCTTGCAGTACAAAGCATGGACTGAGAAATTTTATGATATTGCCTTCTGCATTCATTGGTGATTTCAGTTGATGGTTAAAGGTTATGCTTTGAGTTGAGCTGAATTTTAAAGTTTTGATGGAGGAAGGATTAGACCTTGAGTCAGGGTTCGAAGTGATACCTTGATAATTATCTTGATAGTCACTTTACAATTCTCTTCACGTGTATCCGAATGATAAGCTGATTATAATATGATGATATCATACGGGTTAACCTTAAAAAATAACCCGATTAAAACTCGTACAGGGGTAACCTTTTCGGTCCTTGGTTTGATTGTTTTGCTAGATGTATTTGACGTTTTCCGACAGTTTAGATCAGAAACTTCAGAATAACAAGCATCTCATTTCGTCGGCTGCCTCAAGCTGTCAAATAATCAGCACATAAATATTACAAAATTTAAAATCTCCCCGTTCCTAACTGGTGACCTACATCTCAGGGTACACTGTACCGTTACTGTCATGTCATTTTAATTGACGTCTACGGCAGGGACCATGGGACGTTCGACTATCTATGGTCAGAATATAGAATTTCCAAAGATATAGACAGTAATGCACACTTTCTAATTTGAATTGCCATTGAATTTAAATAATTAACTAAGTAGAAGTTAAACGTATACGGTTGAGAAAACTCCAGAGAGAGATTATATTTTATCTTGTCTGATTACTGGTTCTTATAGTTTACATTATTTGAACCCATCACACTCGGTTTGTAGCGGGTAAGTGATAGTACTTATACGAACAATGTTAGTCTGAATGTTCAACTTTAAAATCACAATGGTAAGCGATTCTGCTCCATCGAGGTTTTGATTCGTGAATCATATCTCCATTCAAGAATTTACTTCCCTCCTGCTTGTTGTACAGCTTCGTCAGATTTTAATTAAACTTTAGTTTCAAACTTCAGGGCAACCTGTTCGGTACTTTTATATTGATAACCTCACTCCCGCTCTATCTGATAATGAGCGAAAACACGGTAAACGCTGCGGGGCATATTGCTACCGCAGCCGCTAGTCCCATGAACAAAAATAAACCTGCATGAATGAACGAAACGTGGGAATGAAGAAATATGTCTTACATACAAACTGACAGTTAAGTACATATCACGGGCAAGCATTAGAACTACGTATTATGTCATTGTTATTATTTCAACAATTCCTACATCTAGATATTTTTCCTTAAGATTTTACATATTTTGATAATGCCACTTTTTCCGTAGAATCGTTAGATTTTATTTGATAATTTGTGTTGTGTTCGAGGTCGGCCGCTATTCAACTCAAATTATCGTTATTGTGGAGTTTGATCACGCGAGGCCTGATTCGACGATATGGTGGCGAAGAAAAGTGCGAACACATCTGTAATAAAGTGGGTTTAGCGATCCATCGCATTCAACCGGCTAAAATCAATAAATCGTTCTCTTGTTCAGCGCCATTATTCGCCTGCTAATAAAGTTCAATCGATACTTCATTTTATATTTATCACTGACTAATGTAACAAGTTCTAAACTTGCAGTATTCTTGGTGAAAGTACATCGATTCTTGTATTTTGTTCTAATGTAAATGTTACATGCGTCCTCGCTAAGTTTCCCTTTTGAACACGAATCTTCTATATTGACTTAAAAGTAACTTTCTTTGCAGGATCAAAAAATACGTAATGTAGTGCTGATTGGGTCTCAAGGATCTCTGGAGGAAAAAACTGTCACCGTGTGTCATGGCGCCGACTTCGTCAATGTAACCTTCATCAATTTCTGCTGCACTAGAAAGGAAATTGCACAGGTGAGCAGTTACCTAACTAACTAACATGGGAAATACGTTAAAACCCACCACTAGGGGGTTGGGCCAGGTGCTGCGCTATTAACACTTCAATCAGCAGATTGGTTTCAATCGCATGTTTCCACGTGGTATTACGGTTATAGCCTCAATGAAATCGTTCGACTGTTTATCACCATTCATAAGTAGAACTAACTCGAAAGACTCACTGAAAACCAACTTTGGTGTGTTTTCAATTTATTCAAAGCAGCAAACAGTATTTCGTTAACGCAATATGATGGAAAGTCGTGATGAGCGGTGTTAACACAACATGGGAAAATGCCACTGGAATAACAAATAGGTGCACGTAGTCGAGTTGCTCGTAAAGGTGGCCACACAATAGTGCGGGACTGCGGGTTTCACGTCGACTGATAGCTGTGCGGCTGTGCCCAGCGAAGCGGACCAAATCCGTATCGTAGGATGAAAACTTTTCTCTATTGCTTTATGCTCGTCGATGCTGAATGTCTGTTGTGATGCACTCATATATTGGCTTGGCATACTTTGTAGTTTGCACCAATTCCGTGATTGAATTCAATTTCATTAGTTGCGGAAAGCTACAGTTTCATGTGTGACTGTGAGCAACCTTTTTGTTCGGATTAAATGGATTGAGTGCGGCTTTGGCCCAATTTACAAGCTTCACGTGTTCGAGATTTTATCAAGTCAGTACAAATAGAATAACAATTCACCTAAATGACAAAAATAAACCCAGACCTTTCTGGCTTAATGAGAACTCAAGCGGTAAATGCGTGGTCCATAATCAGATAAAGTCACATTTCAGGTAAAATATTATATAAAGCGAAAGAAGAAGAAATTACTTATTCTTGCACCAAATAATGCTGGTTCATGAGTTCAGATGTAGTGGACGAAAAATTCTGAGTTAAATCGGAATATGCAACTGAGATGGACAGCTTTCGGGAGATCACGCAAAAAATGCTCGGAAGGCTGCGAAAAGAACTTTTCGTCGTATATTCTCAAGTGTTTACAGCTAACGTTTACTTATGGGCCGGTTTCTTTAAGAAGTATGGAGAAAATCTAGTGGTGCACAGGGTAGACCGGCTACCCAGTGCAGATTACGGGAATGAGTTGTATGCGGGGCGTAATGCCATTTGCGGCGATTCTTGAGTAGGTCTACATATTTAGTAGTAGACGTCGTCCGTCTGAGTTTGTGGCTAAATAATAACAGCTGCTCGGGTCTGTCTTTAGGTTAAGCCGAGCTTGTCTAGGTTGGTCCGTGGCTGTGTGGCCACACATTACATACCGGGTGTTTCTCCATGCCTTGGAAAGCACGTAAAGCCGTTGGTCCCTGCTGTCATTTGTAGATCTTTGACAACCGTTATATGAAGTCAGTGGCCCGAAAATCTGACAAAACTCAGTACTAACGGGGTTGTGGAGATAAGATCGACATTCTATCTTTGTAAAACACTGGTATTCAGCTGCATCCGGCTAGACTGGAAGCCGACCCCAACATAGTTGGGAAAAGGCTAGGCAGATGATAGCGACGTCGTCTGGCTGAGCTGTGTCAGTTTAAGACAAAACACATCCATAAGACCATGGAAAATGGAATGAGAAACTGATAAACTGTCTATGGTTGGATACGAGACGTTGTAACCATGGAATTTGTATATTATAATCATGTATACTTCAGGAAATGCTAATGTTGGTGGTCAGTAATAAACGGCAGCAAGTGAATTATGTAACTACACTATAACTGATACTTATAATAAATATCTGAGCTCTATGGAAACCATTATTAATAGCTACATAAATGTGCTCAAGATTCAGGTTGTAAACGGACTCTTCATAAAACCGTCAATCAAGCATTCTGTACATCAAACTAAGTAAGTAACTAAACGCAAAAATTATTTCTGGGAAACGACTTTTTTCTGGGGTGAAAAATCACGTTTTCGGTAGGACTCAATGTAACGCATTCAAAACATTGTGCTGGTGGATGGATTGAATAGTATGGGGGTCGTGAAATTAAGTGAATAAATTCATGAAAAACATGTATTGTGAGAAAGTTGGAAATTTGACTCCCAATATCTTCGTAACTAGAAGGTTCCCAGGTCTAGAACAAATAAATGTTCACAATGACGTGGAGAACAAGTGCCTTTCAGCTTCGTTAAGAGTCTTTTTACACCCTATAAACTGCACCAAGAAATGGCTTTAATACTGGCAATGGAAATGTAGAATCCAGCTTACAATTCTTCACAAATTATGCCAGAAGGTATGGCCTCTTTCTTTTATATCTCATCACAATACCCGACAATGATTAAAGTAAACTGAAATGTTTTATTTTAGTAAAACGAGGCCGAACACAGTCACGGCCCGTCATATTGAACGTTAGTTTTTATTCACCGATATTATATTATTTGGAAAAAGTAATGCCCGTCATTTGTGGTGGCAGTGATAAATGTGCACCTGTGTATAGTTACGGTACACATTTAGATAATAACATTATTGGTATTAACAGCAGACCACGCCTGTAATCCCCGAAGGGTTAGGTAGAGGTGTACCTAATAGTACGCCCACATTTCGCCACTTATGTCTAAGTGCCATGTAATAGGGCTGAGCCTATTGATGGCAATAGGCTAGGCCCTATTACATCTGGGGACAAATCCAGACTTCGTGGCTGCTACTGAGAAATTCCTAATGGGAAAACCCAATAACACTTTTGCCGACCTGAGAATCGAACTGTGGACCTCATGCTCAGCTGCCGCGCTTGCAACCAACGAGGCAGTGGTAGGAATAACATACATATACTTAAATTCAACTGGGAACATAATGGTTACTGGAAATCTACTCAAATACACAAGGAAAGCATTTACACGAAGTCTAAGCATAATTCAGGTAACAGGTTATTTTGTGAGTAGGACGGAGCTGTCGTATGCGCATCGAGAAAATTAGTTACGTTATATGTGTGCAGTGCAACATAACGTTACGAAGTTGACAACGCCTGCGTTTAATTTCACAACCTAGTACCTAGTTATTTCACTGGTGTCTATACCCCTTTTTTTTTGTATTGGAAGTCATTTAATGGCTTCACCCGCTCTGGGCGGAGCGGAAGGGAGTGTCAGACTTGTACTGAGTAAAACCCATCCATGTTCCTTCCTTGCCCTTTGTGTTCCAGGGCCACGAAATCGGCTCTCTTTCTGTTCGGCGGCTCTTTCGAACAGTCCCGCAGCCCTGGCAGGCATCGGCCCTTGCGGGCCCCTCCCTGTTTGTTGACTGTTGTCTATACCCTGTGGTAAATATAGTTATGGGATACACAAAAATGCGCGTAGTGATGAAGTCTGATTCCACGATATGGCTTAAGATCTACCGGGGTCAAGGCTCCTCGCGTATTAAGCGCTCGCACTGCTCTTATTTATTAATATTTTTCCTTTTTTGACAACCATTGTGTCTGCCTTAATATGTTAAGTCATCGTAACGTCTCTTTAATTGGGTTAATCCGTTAATGTGTGAGCTTTTGAGCGGTAGGCTTTACATGGAATTAATTAAAAATGAACAAAAATTTTATTCATTCATTAATAAACTACAATAATGTTTATTATATAAATGCTGTTATACTATTAATGAATATCTAAATGACAAATTTTAATTTAGTATGATTCACTAAATCTTTATATATATAATTCTTCTGTGAGTGTTTATGTCACTGAACTCCTCCTAAACGGCTGGACCGATTTGAATGAATTTTTTTGTATGCGTTTGGGTGGCACCCTGGATGGTTTAGATTCACAAATCAGCCCGACAGATGGCGCTGCAGTCGTTATCTAGGTTTGACGCAGACGAAGTTGCGCGGGACAGCTAGTATATATATATATTTTAAATATTTTACTTATGTATACTAATTAATTAATCAAATTAAAGCCCTCTTCCTCTCTCCTACTTTGCTGTGCCCTTACAGGGTCCATATTTATGTACCTAGCGTTAAGCCCTATGTAACACCTTGTTTCCAATATGGAATGCAAAATAAATATATGAATTGAATACATTTATTATTGGACATAATTTTATACTTTTACATGAAGGAATGAATGGTTGGAGTGCCAATATTGACTGAATCATTGATGATATTATGATATACAAAGTTCGGGTAAGATACATTGTTATAGTTATACATGAAACATAATTTCTATGACATTAAAATGTTCTGTTTTTATATCACTCATGGGTATAGGGTGCATTGCTTGTCATTACTTATCATTGCTTTTCCTGCATGTGCATATTTTTCCGGGCAAGAGAGCGTTGCTGCATCCTGCATCCAATCTATTTCGCGGAAATAACACTAAATGATTTGAATTACTTTTTAATGTGATTGAATGATTTCCGCGAAAGTAACGCCAGATTCCATAATTTATACATATTTTCTATGATCAAATTAATGATTATCAATGTTTATCATTACAAGGAAGGAGCTCGTGGCTAAATAATAACAGCCGCTCATGTCGATTTTTAGGTTAAGCCGCCACCACTCATTACTTACCGAGTTTCCTCTGTGCCTCGGAAAGCACGTTAAGCCGTTGGTCCCGGTTGTCATTTGAAGATCTCTGACAGTCGTCAGTGGCCCAAAAATCTGACAACCAGTCTTACCAAGGGGTATCGTATTACCCAGTACTTACTGGGTTGTGGAGGTCAGACAGGCAGTCGCTCCATGTTAAATACTGGTATTCAGCTGCATCCGGTTAGACTGGAAGCCGACCCCAACATAGTTGGGAAAAGGCTAGGCAGATGATGATGTAATTTATAATTACAAGGAAACTTTGTTTGATACAACTACTATTTAACGTTACACAGTGGGTCGAATGTCTACCCTTCATGTGTAAATATGACTTGTTGAATGTTTTGACAAAATAATTAAAATTGTCCCTCAGTTTAAAAGCACTTAGGTGACTCCGACAATTTGGATGCCATGTTTATTTGCTGTCATAGTTACTTACGTTTTATCAAGAGAGGCGTTTCATGCTGAACCCTTACGACATAACAGCTTTTAAATTTATGACTACCTTACTTAATGTAGCGTCCTAAACAGATGTAATATTCCCCTTTACCAATAGATGATATTTTATTCCGTAACGTAGCATCTAATGTTCTTGAATTAATCGGTAATGGTTTCTTTATCTCACGATAACGACTCGAGTTATTTACTGTGCTGTACTGATGCCTTTAGTAATTAATTATAGATTCCTTCCAAGATTAAAGTTTCAGCCGACTTTTACGTCGGAGTTAGGTTTAAACTTTCTTTGAGTTTGTTTGTCTGTAAACGGTTGATAGCAGCTGTTTTTATTGTTGGCAGCTTTGGACGGAGGGGTTGTTTGCGCTGGCGTACAACCTGAACCAGCTCAACAACCCAACCATCAAGTTCCTCGAGAAATTACACACCAAGATCACCCTCAAAGCTGACAAGTCGGGGAAAATTCTCGTCAAAAAGTAAGTCTCCACGTCTTTCTACGTTATCTAACATATTTATAGTTTTTTAACGTTCAGTGATAAGAACTGTTTTATTTTATAACTTGGTATGGCTCCTTTTATCTTTCTCCGGCATTTAATGGTTTGAAACGGGTCAATAAATACGATTAAAACTTTCAGAGTGAAGTATTAAAGGATTAAGGACAATAGAAAGTTTAATGAGATTGAGATGTATAAGAGCGCGTATACCATTTGTTGACCTCATTCCAAGACAACCCTCTGGCGCTAGTGAGCGTTTGTATTACATGAAGCTAAAATATATTTAGTATAATGATAACGATGTTGCATTAGTAGACCTAGATGAACAGTTAGCAATATACTAACCCTTTGACTTTTACGAGTGCGCGAAGATAAACAGCTGATTTAATGTACATATTTATGTCGTGCTCAAGACAGACTTGCTATAAATCGTAACCGTTACTATAAAATAATCGCTTCTTAAAATGCAGTGTTGTAAATCATGACTGAAGTTAATGGACTTAGTGATGAATATGATTACCTACTTGGTCCGCGTAAACTTCAATGTTAGGATTGTTCAGTTGTAGCTGTTTTTACTCGAGGAGTATATCGTCTGTACAATGGTCAACTAAACAATGTCAAATTTTGGCAGTTTTGACTTGGACATGAATTGAAGAAGTCCGTGGCTAAATAATAGCTGAACATTAATTATTTTCCTGAGACATTGTAAACACATAGATACGAACAAATCATTTTGTGCATAATTTCAAAAATAATACAATTTCCACAGAGGTAAACTAATCAATGTGTCGGCCTCAACAATTTAAGATATACAGATTGGGGAGTTGACTTCTGTCCTGACGATATTTCGGTCATGCATGAAAAAAAAATGAAAAGGCGTTTATTCGTGGTAAAATCCAAGCTTTACAAAAAATGTTACTTCTGCCAAACTGTATAGCAGTTTGTTGGCAGATGTAGCTCGGTATATCAAAGTTTTTGTAGCTCCGTTCGTTTGCAATTCTCTCTCACTCTCTCTCTCTTTGTTTAAGTTCGATTTACTTGTTTCTTGCTGTCAGGTAATGTTAGTGATAGTAGCGCTATCAGTCATTGTCATCTCACCACTCGAGAGGTTCATTGGACTGTGTGGAGTACAGACCTTCGTCAACACCCGGTGACAAACTTATCGGTTGTTAATATATTTACCCAAAACTCAGTTACGTGTTTCACAGATCTTAACTTCAGTTTACGATGTCTACGTCCGACGTATACTCTGGAGTTTAGGAAAATACATGAGCGAGTTTTCTTCCTCTTGTATCGAGGTCTATGAGATTCGACAACAGTCGTGTAATTGTCTCAAAATAGCCGACAGCAATTGCCAAAATACTTAAGGTACAACGAATAATATTTGCAAATTATTTTTTTAGTCACTACACTCATGAAAGTGGCTTTTTTGAACACTTTTATGTCCAGTTATCTGCGAAAAAGTATGAGTTACCAATGGCAAAAGAAATCCTTAAAATTCGGATTTTAGAAAAAAAAAACAAGAAAAGCTTGAAATGTGCGTTTCGTTGACAAAAATGAACAAATAAACAGGCCTTTAATGGATGCACATTACGCCACAGTATAAATTCGTCGAACTTCAAGTTATTCATATAGAGGAAACAGAATAAAAAATGCAAAAGCGATTCTTTTTTTAACTTCTGCTCCACACCTTTTGTCAAATTTCACCTTTTTGTCAAATTGCACTCCACTAAAAGTAACTTCTTTTTCTCTTGTCGTCTCTGTAATGGTAAAGGGGAGTGTTATGTTTTCAGGGTTCATGTGTTTGTGAGTTTTTTCATTCTTACTTTCAGAAGGTGTTGATTCGCAGTCGAATTTAAATTAATTAAGAATAGATAATAAGATGTATTTATCGCGCAGAATGATTTGTTGTTATCACGATCTCGTCGGAAGCCAACTCTCCAAGACAAAACGTGCTTTTCATGAATACAAATAATAATGAATTTTCTGGTTTTCCGTTCCATCATTTCTCTGTCCTGGTCCCATTCGACTTGGGGTCGGCGCAACACGTTTTCTTCTTCCATTCTCCCCTGTCAGATGTCATGGCATTACTCCTTTCTCTTTCATATCATTCCTAACACAAGCCATCCATTCCGTTTTCCGTTTTGATGATGCTAAAGGGTAGGATGATGAATATTCCGTTTTGCGCTTGCTTGTAACGAACCCCAAAATGTAAGATGTTCACCGTTCACGTAACACGAAGGTTCTCGAGTGCCTGTTGTTCGTTGTCGACGTAATATTGAACATTGTTTGTTTACGTCGACGCGACGTGTTTACTTGTTTTCTTTAATCGCAGTCGCACGTGTTCAGCGTTGAGCTATGTTACACAACTCTGTCACATTCTTGTGTGAATATTTAAATTAATCAGCTCTGCCGGTTATGGTAATTTAACACTGATTAGAATTGTAAAATCTATTAGGGCAGTTCGCCTTGAAATGTGTAAAAACTTTTTTTGATTTTTTCGTTGTTTCGGTTTTTATATTGGTTTATTGTTAAATGCCATTACGCTAAAAGTTGTTGTAGTATTCGAAAATAGGTTAAGAGTATGGGCCTTCGGTATTGTTTATTTTGTTAGTTGATAAGATGTTGCCTTGGGTTTAATGAAACGTGGTAATACCAATTGATTGTTTTCATGCTAAAACAATAGCCGCACACACAGTTTATAGGTATTATAAATACACTAGTATCTCTCAATATGTAGAAATAACCCAGATATTTTCTGAAAACGTGTTGGACGGCGACCGCGGCGAAGGTGGTGTGACGATCTGGTCATGTTCGCGGAGCAAACGTGGCCAGAAATTAAAAAAGAGGTAGAAAGGGGAGGCCTTTGCCCAGCAGTGGGACACAATGAAGGCTATAAAAAAAATGTTGGACTCGTACGTTTCTTACAATCATCATGCCATTCTGACTTTTTTGTGTTTTATCATGTTGTTAAAACATCGAAACGTCTGTGGTGTTCCGCTAGCTAATTCTATTTGACCTCGTATAAGAAAGCACAGAAATACAATATAAATAAAGATTTTTTTTTAAACACAGTTATAATAAGATTATTTCGTAATACGATGACATACCCAGCTCGTAAGTTCACTAATGGCCTGTGAGACGAACAAACTTTTATCTTGTTTGGGGGCAACTGTCATTTGTAGTCGGAACATGTTGAATAGAATCGCTTGCACTTGACATTAGACATTTTCATCCTGTTATTTTTGTAAATGTTTTTATGGAAAGGAAGTTTCATATTTGTTATGCGTAATTAGTTTTACTACCGTATCTTTTACGAGGCCTGCCAGCTCCCAAGTGAGCCACGAACAAACGAGGTTTGATATCGATAAAGCAGTCGGTAAAGCATCAGCGCCTACTACATAGTAGCCATAAGAACCATAGTGGCCTAACTTTTTTTTTATTTTACAATATTTGAGTCTATGATTTTTCCAGTTAAAATTGAACACTTTGATAGAACCAGGGTGGCCTAAAAGTGATACAACGAATATTCACTAGATGGTAAAGTAATAAAAAGTATGTATTCTGAAGAGTGCTAGTGGTTTAAAATACTGTTTTGTTTTCTATGGTACTTACTCAAAAGGTTTGTCCATTGAATTAGGCCACTATGGTTCTCATGGACTGAATAACCATTGCGAAGAAAGGAAACTGAAACATTTATTTACTTCGTTCATTATTATCATGAATCATTGTGTTTCCCGCGACTATGGCGATATCGTGTGCCCAATGCCCTTTTGGACGCCCTCTGGCCTAACCCGGCCACCATTCGGTCAAAAGTTCAAAACATGAATCTACTTTTACTTTGATATTAATGAGGGTCTGTTTTATCCAGTATCGTGAAGCTGCTAGCCCAGAACAAGGAAGACAAGAAACGCGTAGAGAAGGCACTGAGCGAGTCAGGCCTGCCCACAGGCAAGAATGATACCATCAGCCAGTCCAAGTTCCAGTTCGAGGACTTCTTCGCGTTTTACAAGAACCTCACGCAGAGGACAGAGGTCCAGAAGATATTTAATAATCTGTAAGTTATTCATTTATCCTGTACTATTAAATGAGCAATGTTTGCATGATCTCGAAAACGGCTCTAACGATTTAATGAAAGTTGCAATGTAGGGGTTTATGAGGGCAAAAAATTGATCTAACTAGGTCTCATATCTAGGAAAACTCGTTTTCTTTTTTTCATCCGTGAAGAGCTCGGTCACCCGGGTACTTTTTTATAGTAAGTTATTTATATCCCACGGCATGGTAGAGGCCTTCCTTTCCACATTACACGTATCGCTATCATCCGTTGCTGTTTGTGGCCAATCTTAAAAGTGTCGATTTGGTCCCGCCATCGCCATCTCCAAGGTTTAGCAGGTACTTATACTAGTTATACATTTTAAACAATTTTTTTTGGAAGTCGTTTTTTTTTTGTATAAAATCTATGACTGATAAACCTGGTAAACCTCATCAGAGAATAAATTAGTGGATTAGAGGAACTAGATGCTTACGTAGTTACTGGGAAGGTAAGGTTTAGATTTCGTGAGAAATTCCATCGTGTCTTTTTATGATAATGTGTAAATTAACATCTTGGACATCGATTTTAAGGAAATTCCAAGTGAATTTGTGGGGTTTCTACAACTTAAGGAAACTTCTTTCCCGGATGTTCCACAAAGTTATTCTGCCGTTATAAGGAAAAAGGGCACAACTAAAATTTTTTCCGAAATTGAGTTAAAAAAATCTGGCAGATGTGCTTTTTTTTCTGATTCCGAATCTGTATATAACTCATCATCATCATCAGCCTTTTAATGTTCCCACTGCTGGGACACAGGCCTCCTCTCTATGAGAGGGAATGGGCTATAATCCACCACGCGGTATATAACTCAATTTCGGAAAAATGTTAGTTGTGCCCTATTTAACGCGCTTTTTTCCTTATGATGGCAGATGATATGAAGGACCAAATAATAATTTCCCAACGGGTTGATCGCAAGCATCGGCTTTAATTTGTAGAATTGTAACAGTCGTCGGGTAGTCGGAAGCCTCAAATACTGACAACCAAGAGGTGTTGTATTATCCAGTACCTGGACTCATCATCTGCCTAGCCTTTTCCTAACTATGTTGGGGTCGGCTTCCAGTTTTTCCGGATGCAGCTGAATATCAGTATTTTACATGGAGCGACTGCCTATCTGACCTCCATGACCTAGTTAGTACTGGGTAATACCATATCCCTTGGTAAGACTGGTTGTCAGACTTTTTGGGCCACTGACTACCTGTAAAGATCTACAAATGACAGCCGGAGGAAAGATCCACAAACCAACCTAGGCAAGCACAGCTAACCTAAAGATCGACCCGAGCGGCAGTTATTACTTATTACTTAGCCACGAGCTCCACTAAACTCCGTCCCTCTCCCTGGATCCTACCTGGATTGTGGAGGTCAAAAAGGCAGTCACCCCCTGCAAAATACTCGGTTGCATCCTGATAGGCTGGAAACCGACCCCAACATATTTGGGAAAAGGCTAAGCAGACGATATCGGGTGGATAATGTTACGGTCACTTAGTTCCTAACGACACCCGAACCCAATGTGTTACTTAGTAGAATTTAAAAACGTCACTCTGATTAGTACTTATTACCTTTTCTATTATGTAAATGTACCATTTGCATGCTAATGAAATTGTTGTTGACATGCTCGGAGGAGCACGACTATTTCTTAATTATTCCTGATCTGTTACTTATGTCCCCGAACTTTATAATCATGATCTTGAATTCAGCTAATTCAGTTATTGGTGTGTGACAATTATTGGAACATTCCGTGTGTCTGATGAAATGTCTCATTGATAAAAATGACCATCTACCACACAGCTTTTATTCCTTTTTGAACCAGGGAAGGAATTTTGGAGAATTCTTCTTAAGTGCTTACCTTCGTTTTTCATGTATTGGTTTAGGCTGAGCGTTGCCATTCAGTGAACCAATGAATAAAAACATTTGATTAAGTTTATTGTACTTATGAATAAGTACTTCAAGAAAAACATGACATCATAACGACGAGGGTGGTCTAAGTAACAAAACTGATCCAGTTCATCTTACACTACTTAATGCGTAACTAAAACGTTTTAAAGATTATCAATATGAAGCTGTAGTACATCTGCACCATTAAGCTCGCTTCCACTTGACCGACAAAACAACACTTGAACGAAGAGCGTTGTTATAATAATGATCAACGCACAGTTTAAACACTGTAAGAGATCGGCATCGACCCTGGACTTGGGGCGATGTCGTTCAGGATTATCTCTTGTGAAACTTCATGCTGCAATGTACACTTATAAGCATCGTAACAGCATGGCCTTGTATCGGGATCAGCAGGTAAAGATAAAGTGAAGTGATGCCGATCTAGTGCAGTGCTTACACATGTGCTATGAGCTTATTTTCGATAGTCAGTTTTAATTAATGTTTTCGTTGAACTAAACGACTAATCACGATCAAAAAACTTTTTTTTTTCACGTATCAGTTATGAGTTTCTTAGGGAAATTGGTTTAATATGGATAATTTGTTTAATATGGATAATTTATTTAATATGGATAATTTGTTTAATATGGACTGGACGGCTAAACTTACCTCCTTGAAGGATGCAGGTGATTAAATTGTCACCCTGTATACAGGGTGTAAACAGACTCTTCACGAAGCCGTTTACCAAGCATTCTGTACATCAAACTAAGTAACTTTACGCAAAAATTATTACTGGGAAACGACTTTTTTTTGGGTGAAACATCAAGTTTTACGGTAGGACTCAATGTAATGCATTCAAAACATTGTGCTGATGGATGGACTGAATAGTACGGGGGTGGTGAAGGTGTCTTAAGTAAAAAAATACATTAACATGTATTTAAAAACAAACTTGTGAAAAAGTTGGAACTTTGACCCTAAACATCTCCGTAACTAGAAGGTTCCCAGGTATGGTCTAGAGCAAAAAAATGATCGCAATGACGGGGAGAACAAGTGACTTTCGGCTTCGTTAAGAGTTTTTTTACACCCTTTAGTTGTGGCTCATGCTATTTGTGCATTGATTTTAAGTGTGCTACGAGCTTAAAGCTTGTTCCAACTTGACCGGCAAAACAACAGTTATAATGAACGAACAGCGTTGTTATACTAATGGGCCCACTGCCCAGCATGCATTAGTTCGATCAACTCAATTAAAAATGTCTACCCACCCTTGAATGAGCGGTCTATTCAGCTAAATGTTTCGAGAAGTTAATCACAAACTTTGCTCCGGATTGAGACGGACTCATGACCTTTAGATCAATACGCCAACTTAGGGTTACCATTTCCAAAATTTGAAAAGTCGTGACAAAAAGCATTGGCAGAGAAGTTCGGATCGGATCTTTCGTTTTGGCATTTTTTCAAATAAAATCTATTTTGAAAATTGGTTGTAAAACACTTTTACACGTTAAAAATAAACCGTTTAATTGAAAAATCCCATCAAGTAGAAAATACCGGACAAATAACGATGCCGGACGAGGTCCGGACGGGGATCCAAAAAATCGGGCAGGCCCGGACAAATCCCGACGGCTGGTTAACCCTATGCGCAGTTAGCCGGTCGCAGATTCCAATGGTATTGTCTGGGAAAACCATTTCGGGCGCGATCTAATATTTTCAGCTTTCTGTTGTCTGATATTTGGAAAGTGAGCTTTGTGAAACGGTTCTAATTTCTCAAGATTAAAGTGAACTTCAACGTAGCGCCTCAAACACATAATTATTTGTTATTTTGTTTTTAGGGTTTCCGTAACAAGAAGACGGTGGAGGGAAGAGCTGTGGTAGACTCTATCCATGTATGGTGTGAACAGGTGCTTGGTACGAGCACTGAAATCTTTATACAAGGCTACTAGTGCTTGTATTAGGATAAATGGGGCATACACTGATTGGTTCTGCATCTCAAGAGGTGTTAGGCTGTGTAGCGTCTACTTGGCTGTTCAACCTATACATGGATAGTTTTTGACAGATTTAAGAGAAAGTGAGTGTGGATTGAGGATGAATGAGTTGCCTGTCAAATGCCTTCTGTACGCAGATGATCAAGTTATTCTTGCATCGTCAGCGGAACAGTTGCAAGATATGGTAACTGTAATGAGTGAAGCATTTAAGAGAAAAGGGATGAATGTAAATGTGAATAAGACGAAGGTTATGGTGTTTGAAAGAAAAGAGGATGTATCGGTGTATGATGTGAAAATAAATGATAAGAGTGTGGAGCAAGACCAGGTGTAGGTACAAAAATCAAAGTCCTGTGTCAACACGATGGTAAGATATGGGCAAATTTAGATTTTCGCGAAAACTTGCAAGTAGGTACCAAAATTTACCTTCATTTTCAACTTTTTTATTTTTCGGAATTTTCCCTTTACTTGTGCTGTAAGACCTTGCTTGACAATTCTAGTTTATTGTACTGTACTGTCATATGACTGTTGATATAATGCAGTATCATCATCTGCCTTGCCTTTTCCCAAATGTGTCGGGGTCGGCTTCCAGTCTAACCAGCTGAAGTATGTCTAACCAGTATGCAATGCAGTATCATTACTAATAATTAGGTTTTGTAGTGAAGAGGCCGTCAATTTACAGTATAGTGTGGTGATTCCAGTGGAAGAAAACAAGACTATGATTGATTGGTCCGTTTTTTAATCTTCACTTTCGATAATTGAGTCATCTGCTTAATTAAGTGTAAATGTTTACACCATTACTGAAAGAAGCATTAGTGTACGTCGTAGTACATAAAAACAATATGTCGATAAAGCAAATCCCTCTAAATAAATTCTGCTTATAATTAAAATAGCCTAGTTATGTACTTACTTATGTATATGCAACGTGTAACGGAAAGGGTATTGTAAGTCGAAAGGGGGTCACATAACACTTCATTCTGAACCACTTTTGTTCTAAGACTTTTGGAAATACGTGAAAAAAAAATCTACTCCCCATACTAAAAAGTCACGTGACCAACAAAGTTTGTATGAAGAAGCAAATTTTTTTTCGCGAATTTTCCTATGTCGTAGAACAAAAGTTGTTAAGAATTACGAGTTGTGTGTGACCCCCTTTCGGCTTACTATATCCGTTGTACGTTATATATGAATAGAGTACTAGACGGATCTTTAGTACATCGTATTTTTTTTTTATAAACCGGCTAGGTATTTTGAAATAAAATAGCTATATTGTATTGTCAGTTGCCATTTTGCCAATCCATCGGCCTGCCATCTGCCTGTACAATAATAACCCTCCTCCCGGTCGACATTTACGTTCCAACAGATTATTTAAAGCTAGTAATGCCATTTTTTTCCACCACCCAGATTAGCGTTGCTCATGTAAATATAATATACAGCAGGTGAATAGGCGTACTATAAATAGAGCGAATCAGCTCCTGTGAGTGGCGTTTTAAAAAGGTCGCGGGTTGGTGCGGGTGACAATTAGTTATAATTGTTCGGGTTGCCGGGTTGCGGGCCACGTTAACCTCATCAACCAGTTGACTCTGACATAAATCACAATTGAAACCATTGTGGCCTACCTACATAAATGCTTACCGCTACATACACACTATGTGGTTTTGTTTTGTGGTATTCCGAGATTTTTTATTTAAATTAATGTTAAATGCGATGTGGTATCGGAGTTTTCCTTTGTTGTATTTTAGAATTATTTATTGTTGTCGTAATGATACTAGGTAAAGCAATATAGATAATGTCAACAGTCATTATGACACGAAAATCTTTATCACTTGTACTTAGGTACCCTAGTAAAACGAAAATAAGAAATTCTGGTTATCGCCTGGTTTACAAAAATATGCAATATAATTATGTCTTCGGTCTCGATAAGTTTAAATTATTAAATTTATTATTAAATAGTTGGATTGGATGGGATTTCCGCGTTTTCTGCGAGTCTCATTTCAAATAACATTGCGCAATATTACGTTGGTTTACTGGCTAAGCATCTACATTCATAGTTCCCTAAGTCAACCAATCTATTTCTTGTAGGATAAGGGAAGTAGTTACTCGGTTAATTGCGAAAACTATTTCCTGAGGGTATCTAGTGCCGTCAATCCAGTAGCTAATACATCTTGCTCTTTTAAAAGGCGGTTGTCATCGTGCAAGGGTTTTGAGTAGCTACGTATTATTCTAGGACGGTTCAAAAGTTTTTCTGCTATAATATACCATTTGCATGCATGAAGGCAGATATGATATACGGGTGAGGTGAGGTAAGCTGAAAAAAGGTGTGTCATATAAAGGTATAACATAACTTATTCCTCATTCATAAATGCAATCCAAAGTTTACGTGTCAATTAAAAATCAGGACACGTACCTAAAGTTCTTGAAAGGGTAAAATACTCACAGGAAATTTGCACAACACCGGATGACATCAAGTGGGTCAAGGTTAGCGATGATAACGGAATATTTGTTTACAGTACCGACAGCAAGCCGCATCTGTCTGCCAATCAGCTGGTCGACTTTCTAAATGAGATCCAGAGGGACCCTAGACTAAATGAGATTCTGCATCCCTACGCCGATCTCCAGCGGGCCAAGGATCTTATCAAAACCTATGAACACAACAAGTACCATCAGCAAAGATCACAACTGACCTTTGACGGATTTTTAAGGTGCGTACTTCCAAGTATTACAGGTCAAACCATAGTTCGCGGAAATAAACTCTGATACCTTCGAAGAACGAGTTTTCGATTACATAATATACATGTCATGAATCACTTCGTAACACAAAACGGTTATACTAAAAAGATTTGTTATTTTTATTACTATGTAGGTTTATAATAAAAAGAGTGTTTAATAAACTCTCCACCAGACAGTAATATAATAAAATTGTACTCTTTTTACTTGTGTTTAAAATTTTTTTTCGTAATAAACTTTCGTTACTAAACTTTGGATTGTTATAAAAAACTTAATTCTATTAGAACGTTGTGTTATCGCGTGATTGCTTTTGAGTATTTGTCTGTACGTCTTGTGTGGACACACAGAGGCAGACCCGGAACAATTATCTGTAGACCATACAAATGTTAGCGCTGAAGTCTCTCAGCTACCGTACAAGAAGTCAAGAACAGAACGGGTTCAGGAGCTCAAATTTTAATGGCAATAGTGACTCGACTAAACGTAGTTTAAATCGTGCTGATCACATCCAGTTTCTTTATGAAATACGCCCTAAATTTCTCTTGTGTTACAGATTCATAATGTCTGAGGACAACCCGATCGTGGCGCCGAGTAAGATGGACCTCTGCGATGATATGGAGCAGCCTTTGGCGCACTACTTTATCAATAGCTCGCATAATACCTACCTCACTGGCCACCAGATTACGGGGAAGTCTAGCGTCGAAATATACAGACAGAGTTTGTTAGCTGGATGCAGGTTAGTTCAACGTAATTTTCCTTAGAACCATTGTATCCACGAACACCCTCAGTTTGTACGGCCAAACATTTAGCATACTTAGAAGAACCTTTTTATTTTTAATTTTTAAAATTGGAACATCAAAATTGTGACATGTCAACGAAAGAGTTAAATCTAACAGAGTCCATACTTTTTATAAGGTTACCGTATCTCCAAATAAAATTTCGTTCTCGAGACAGAAATACCCGTGTTGCCATGTAAAGGAAGTCGCTATTATAAGCGCGACGAATGCGGTAGGTGATAGTATTCGGTTCATGTTTAGTTCAAGAGCATTGGATCGAGCCTCCAAACTTGACCTTCAGTTCGTAGGTATGGAGAGAGGTTCCACTTTCTGCGATGACTCAAACAAGTGACCTTGAGCCGACTTGTTCTATTGACAATTCGAGACAACTATTGTTGTGCAACAACGCTTTGTACTACGACCTTTGGAAACATAATGATTGAATGTTATGCCTCTAAAATGTTTAGCCCATAAACCCTCCTATTATGTTAAACGACCAAAGAAACAATACGGGCGCGACGTAGATTCTGAAATACGAATTCTTTTCAACTTTCAGTTCCAGCTTTGTTTTTGTACGAGTTAACCAAAATATTCGTATTTTATGCATTGTTGAAAAAGTTTTATTGAACAATCTGCAAAAATACCATCGGCGTTTAAAACTAGGAAATCCCATTTGTCGAATCTGAGTTTTCTAAAGAACGTCGGCACTTACCTAGCTCTTATAACACAAAACCTGTTTGTGAAAAAAAAAAACGAATTGTGTTTAAATCTGATTTAATAGTACTTGTATAAATAACCTTCCGCATACCACCGAACTCGTCGAGTACTAATTACTGCGCTATCGATATTAATTTATTTATAAAATCTGTAACTAATATTTCCAATGCGTTTTTAATAATAAATCCAATTAGTGCGGTATCGTTACGTTCAGTTATCGATATCATCGGTGTGAATCGACCTTAATTATCGTGTTAGCGTATGAAAAGTAATGTAAATATTTGGAGAACATATTTTATCACCCTTCACATATTCTGTGCCTTATTTTGGCTCGACTTGATTTAATGTTTGTTCAATGCTTGTCTATTTTACCTCTAGATAAATTGTATTAGAATTTGAAATTTTATGACATAATGGCTGTGCACTTATATGTATGAGTAAGCGATTTATTTTTAAAGAGGCGAAGAGTAATATATAAATATCTGATGCTCGAGTAATACGGTTCTGTTTACGTTGTCTGTGATCAGTGCCTGAAAAGTTTTAAGCGCTCTTGTTTTCGGTTTCATAACTAAAATGAAAGCATTTTTGGGAAAATTCAACTGAGCAAATTGTTTAAACCTTTTTATCTGACCCTGCATTAATTATTATAAGTCTGATGTTGTACAGCAGTAGTACACTTAATGGAGACACACCATCAATATAATTAAATGCATCGTGCCTATAAAGGTTTCATACAAAGACCTCCAACTTTTCATCATTATCATCGTCAACCTAAAGCAGGCCACTGCTGGACCTGGACATAAAGGGTGTAAAAAGACTTAACGAAGCCGAAAGGCACTGGTTCTCCCCGTCATTGTGATCATTTTCTTGTTCTAGACCATACCTGGGAACCTTGTAGTTACGGAGATATTCGGGCCCAAGTTCCAACTTTTTCGCAAGTTTTTTTTTTAACAAATGTTTTTAATGTGTTTTTACTTAAGACACCTTGACGACCTCTGTACTATTCAATCCATCCATCAGCACGATGTTTTTAATGCGTTACATTGAGTCTACCGTAACACGTGTTTTTTTACGCCAAAAAAAAAAGTCGTTTCCCAGCAATCACTTTTGCGTAAAGTTACTTAGTTTGATGTACATACTGATTGGTTGACGGCTTCGTGAAGAGTCTGGTTACACCCTGTATGCCCCCCATTTTCGGCAACTTACATCCAGCTCCTACCATCCACCTTGAAAGACTAAACAAACTCAAAACAAACAAACAAGTTGATCTAATCTCTCTCCTTTCCACACAGATGCGTAGAACTAGATTTCTGGAACGGTCGCACGGACGAACCTGTGATCGTACACGGATACACTTTCGTCCCAGAGATCAGTGCCAAGGAGGTCCTAGAAGCGATAGCAGAGAGTGCCTTCAAAACGTCTGATTACCCAGTCATATTGAGCTTTGAGAACCATTGCAATCCGCGACAACAAGCCAAGATTGCCAACTATTGTAGAGAAATATTCGGAGACATGTTACTTGATAAACCGCTTGATTCCCATCAATTGGAACCGGGTAAGTTATTTTTTATTTTATTTAGCCAGTGCTGTCCCACTGCTGGGCAAAGGCCCCCCCCCCAATTCCTTCCACGAAACCTTTTCCCTAGCCCTCACGGGACGCATCTACGTCGTCTCACCAGCGCTTTCTGGGTCAGTCTCGGTGGCGCTGTCCATCTCTTGGTACCCATTGTGTGGAGACTTTTGTCCAGCGGTCATCATGCGGTGCTTGCGGCCGACGTAACTCGTCCCGTCAATGCCATTTCAGCCTTGCCAACGACAAAAGACAAGTTATTTTTAAAAGTTAAATTCCCGTATTTGAATATCCCGCTGGCGAAATCTCTTGATCACAATACCTTCAATTAACGGTGCTACAATATTTTGTTCTACAGACTTTCTTGCTAAAATGCCTTTATAACAAAAGTATGACTTCAGCTATATTTTGCATTGTGTCGTAAAAAAAATAATTTGCATCGGAAACTTTGCAATGCATATGATAACATTTCTATTCTTCTATAATAGAATGATACAAACTTGCAGTCATGTGTGTTATAAAATGTTATATTTTCTCAAGAACCGTGAGGTGAGACCTATAACGAGAATGTGAATTGTTCCGGAACTTAGTAATTCGATAAACATTGATAACTCGTGCAGAAAGTCGAAGAAGTTACAACAGCTTTCAACAGGAGCCGGAAACATTACCCAGTAATAATTGGGTTGTGGAGGTCAGATAGGTAGTCGCTCCATGAAAATACTGGTATTCAGCTGCATCCGGTTAGACTGGAACCAGCATAGTTTGGAAAAAGCTAGATAGAGATAATGTATTCAACAGGAGATGTACATCAATCAAATAATCATAAGAGCGAGGGCTCTTATGATTATTTGATTGATGTACATCTACAATCTTAAACCTTTCAACTGAATCCCCGTATAACGTAAAACTACTATGATAGTAGGTACAAGGTAGGTGAGGTAGGTCATAAGGTAAACGATCACCGTTTACTCCTCTACTAAAGACGCTGTTTAAGATCAGATAAATTGTTTGCGCTCAACGCCTATTAATCTTTCAACACATCCATCCAAACATCAGGAGTGCATCAAACTTTATTGAACGCGATCAAGGCCAGATGATTTTCATTTGATTTTATGAAAGGAAATGACGTAAACAGTCGACAGGTTCTTGTCAACGCAGAGTTGAGTACAGATTAACTGAAACATATTGGAACTTTTATCAAGCGTATCGATGACGCAATGGCTCAATTGTAAGCGCTGTTTAGGTGCTTATTAATAATCTTAATTATTATTATAAATATTGTGATGATCTAGTTGGTTCCATTGACGTAAGACTTCGATACTTAGAAGTATACGGAGTACCTGCAGTATTTACGTTGGCCTACGACCAAGCGTGTGCCGGCATGACATGCAAACATGATGAGACAGTTTCTTGTCAATATTCACCCGCTTATATGCATACGGGTTCAAACGTGTATGCTGTTTTAATCGGTGTTTGACTTATAGGGCATGTTTACGTTTTATTCGGTTAAACTGTTAAGCGAGTAATACCCGTACTATTTAAAACGTTACTCGACAGACATGCGTATTTTCGTCGTTTTTAGAGTTGGGTGTGAAAAGATATAAATCAATGCCTCAATGGTCAATAAATGTGTCTCCGGTAGATAGAGCTTAAGGTTTTATTATCACCGAACGTAGTTTTTTGACCTTTTCATTTTGTTTGCTTGTACAAGGATTTGCATTTGTGATTTTAACACCGATATGTGCCAAGAGTGTAGCGTTTAAAAACAAAAGTAATTCGCTACTGATCTACTTCTGTAAAAATGGTTTTCAAAAGATAACATCGCACAAGGTTTATGACTGTCGTTATTTCATTGCTATATTTTGTTCTGTCGCACTTTCAAAATATTCGGGATAATTACCTTCATGCTACTATAATTTTAATGTAATAATTATAAAATAAAAAAAAGTGTGTGTGTACTTATTACGCACGTAGCTAACTTCAGGGTGTATGTTGACTAGCTACTTCAGGATGTTGGTTTTTTGTGACAGTGTGCGCGCGCATCGTAAAATTTTACTCTCATCATTTTTCCCTAACGCGCCAAAAGAAGTATAAGTTCAAAAACACTGTAGTATCATTTTGGCCGTTAGCCGATTGCTTATAGAATTATCTTCTAGAGATACATAAGAAACTTATAGAAGAAAATTTCATAAACTGACTGTCCTTTTGTTTCTGTCATTAAGGAGGGGAGCTGCCGCCGCCATCAATGCTGCGTAACAAGATCATAATTAAGAATAAGAAGAAGCATCATCACCACCACAAGAAGGAAGACTCCATTACTTCTGAGGAGAGTGAACCAAGACCAGAAGTACCTCAGGGGAATGGAGATGTGACCACCGCCACGGTGAGCTCGACTGTATTTTATGTAAGGACTACCTTTTACGTTTTCTCCCGTGGTGTTCCCCACAGAAACCATGCATTTTCCATGGCTATTTCTTCCTCCGACCTATAAACTATATCAAAGGAAGAAAAAGCATTTATTCGCATTGAATTACTTTGCCTATTTTTGTACGTTTTACTCGAAATAAGCAAAAAATTAAAATGACAACTCTCCATTGCTGCGTATGGCTTGGTTTTACAAAGCGGTGTGGAGAGGTGATGTGCGCGGATCGACCAATCACATACGTTGAAATCCATTTAGCGTATCTCGTCTCTCATGTGATTTTTCAAATCTTGCACCGCGCACCGCTCCGCTCCTCATCGCTTTGGAAACTGGACCTGAAAGATAAACAAGCCAACAATCACACTATCGCATTCAATTCTTATAAGTACTGGAAGCCCCCTACTAAGAATCTTAAAACCTAGTAGTAAACAAATAAGCTTAATTTCTTTGCAAAGCTAAAAATTACATAATGATAAAAATCATGAATACATATATCTGAAAATCCTCAACGTTTTAACGAGGTAGTGTCACACATCTTTTTATAATAATTCGATGTAATTGCTACGAACATAAAAAGATCGCTTTATTTATTCAGCGTAAGCTAGATCTTGGCTACGGATCAAACATAATATAAATGTGAAAATCGTTTGCATACTTCAAGATTAGAATGGTAGGTGTAGTATTTAGTTGTTTTTTCTTAACGATTTATTGAACTCGTTTATAATATTTATAGTAGAATCATAAAACGTTTCCGTCCGTATCATATTTAGTCGTTAATTTATGGATTGGGGATCAATGAAAACATATAGAATGGTTTCCTTCCTACCATTTCGATGTACACAGGCGCAATAATGTGTAGGTATGAGCAATATTTCAATGTCGTTAAAGAACGCCAGAAAACTAAAATTATCACCCGTCTCGAAGCTACTAAATTCTTTCGTGTGTTGACGTAAAATACTTAGAACGAAACGTGCATTATTATAGGTGTGTTGACTTTTCCGCATCAGGTTTCTTGTTTGGCGAATACCTACGACTCCTAATTATAAATATCTATTGTTACGTTATGACATTAAAATATCAATTAAATTCGCCATATTTCGTTTCTGCCGAAAATAATCAAAGTTAAAAAATTCAGGGTTAAATTTACATTATTTACATTATAAAACCAAAAGTAACTTGATTTGAGGTTTTCTTTATTGGGGTCAACGACCGCAGATTAGTCGCAGTTTCTCTAGCTTTTTGTAAGTCATAATTGCTTGTCTCCAGTTAACGCGTCAGGGTTCATCCGAATCTTCGGACTCTGAGAGCTCGTCGGGTGAAGAAGAAGCAGGCGGGGTCGACAGCGCAGTGGGAGAGGACGCGAGAGAAACACACGCCGGCGCCGAGATATCAGCACTCGTCAACTACGTGCAACCTGTACACTTCAGCTCCTTCGAGAACTCCGAGAGTGAGTCTAACAACAGTCTGATGTAAAGTAGCTGGCCCTAGGCCTCCCCCAAAGTCCCCTTTTTGTAACCATAGCGAGTTCCTGGCTGCTGAGCCGAAATAGGTCAGAATTTTCCTGTCTATATCTCTGCTAGGTTGATGTTAGGGGAAGCAGGACGAGACGCGCTTCCCCCTTACGCAGCTCGTGAGCAGCTTCTTCTTATTCCTATAAGTGTAGGTCGGGGAGGACGCCCGAGGACACACGCGGCCGCAGAAATCTCTGCCATAGTCAACTACGTGCAACCTGTACACTTCAGCTCCTTCGAGAATGCTGACAGTTAGTATTACTTTTTTTTTTGCATTTTTTGTTTCATGCTTCTTTTTTAATTGTGCAGTGTACAAGCGCAACTTCTGAGCCTCAAACACTGGTTTGTCTATCTACAGCATTTTGACATCACTCTCTGTCATCTTTCATCTTGTTCTGTCCTATCCTACAATAATCATAAGGAATACGACTGAGTTGAGTGTGATGTGTAGAAAAGAACCGTTTCTACGAGATGTCGTCGTTCGACGAGAAGCAAGCGACCACGCTGCTGAAGGAACGCCCCATCGAGTTCGTGAACTACAACAAGCATCAGTTGTCGCGAGTGTACCCGGCGGGGACTAGGTTCGACTCCTCTAACTTTATGCCACAGGTAAACTGAACATTTATTCTGAAATTTGCATATTATTCAATACAAAATGGATGAAAGAACTACTTTTGGAGAATCCCTAGTTAACAGTGACCTTCGTAACCTTGACAATGAAATATCTGATTCCCATAGTCACTTCAGATGTACGAGTAATGTTAACGAACAATGTTTAAGTATTTGTGACGTAAACGTCACAAACGTTAACGTCGTTGAATAAACATTTTTGAGCGTTCTCGATTCTCCACCAGATTTCAGTACTCAATTTTGAAAGGTGACAAATAAAAGCTTAACAAAGTGTAGATAAAAGCTTGACAAAGTGTAGATAAATGATTTTTGGTCTACCACATCATCGCTCACCACTTGCCGTGATTGTGGTCAAACGCGAAATGATAAAATAAACGAGAACATGATATTGTATTGTATATGTCATTATGTGTTCAAATATACACAAGTAATTAAATAAGTATATCGACAACCTTTTAGCTCGATTAATTTCCCGTCCGCTACACTCGTTTCTCTAATGATGTATTACTAGGAAATTATCTATTTTTAACTTGTTCCTAGTATCAATATTCTTGTTATAATATCCATGTGTTCGACAGGTTTTCTGGAACGCCGGCTGTCAGTTAGTGGCTCTGAACTATCAGACGTTAGACTTGGCAATGCAGCTGAACTTAGGCACCTATGAGTACAACCGGCGGTGTGGTTATTTATTGAAGCCAGAATTTATGCGGAGGAAGGTGAGTTTAATTTTTTTATAGATACAATTAGAGATGAAACGGATATTCGGTAACTATCCGTTATCCGGATAATTTTTATTATCCGGCCGGATACCGGATAGTAACCAACTATTCGACCGGATACCAAATATGAAAAGAAAGTCAATAATTTCTCAGTAACACAAATAAATCATGCCATATTACCTGGCTGTATGGCTGAATATCCGGCAGCCGGATATCCGGCCATCCGGTTAGGTATGTATGAAACTACCGCCACAACTTATATTGATATACACCTCGGATTTTTCGGATTCATGTGCGTATTGTATAATTATCACTTGCTTCGGTGAAGGAAAATATCGAGAGGTAAAGTCGAGGCCTTTTCCGCCTGATCATTAAAAAAAAATTCGCTTGAATCATGCGGAGTCGCTCCGCCCAGCTAGAGAGCGCTTGGCGCACGGGAGTGCAAGCAAATATGAGCTTAGTGGTGATCAGGCGGGAGTATCCTCAATTGTATGAGCATGCCTGAGGGATATTTCTCGACGGCATGCAAAGCCAAGTCAAATGCACATTGGCGGCATAAAAACTCTGACATTAGGTTAGGCACTAACTCATCTCGCTCGATCGGCTCACTGGTAAGAGAAACGGAAGCGACGTTTTAAAAACCAATCTTTACTACTGTACCTACTTCTAATTACGGTGTCATTCATGAAAGAAATAAGATAAAACGCCCTTGTAATGAGGTAAAAGTTCGTTTACCTACAATTCAATAACATACCGTGTTTTGAAAACAAATTAAATTACACATCTTATTTGTAAAACAAATAAAATATGCAAATGAAGTTGAATATTTTTACACCTTTAAGATAAAACTATACAGTTTTTAAACATATTTAATTACAACGCGTTTTATTAACGTGCGAGCATTAATTAAACCACATCTGATTCTCGTACCTCCCAAACTCCCAACTAGTAAATAAATCAAGCGTAGTAAACGTTAGTAAACAACATAAAACATTTGAACATTATTACTCGGTAAATATCTTACATTAACCCATTATAGTTTACTGCAAAGTAAGCCTTTCGATATAAAAACATACATATCACGGCTATAATTCCCGAACGGTTAGGCAGAGGTACTTTTGAAGACACTCTTATTTCGCTAGTTATGGTTTCTTTGAACAATAGCTGCCAGCATAATTGGATTGGTGAGCGAGATACATGCATTCAGCCAACCTTCTTGGCAATATTGACTAAGAGACCAAATTCCTGATATGACACAATTCGATGTGCTGATAAAAGAATTGTTTTATTTTCACAGAAACATGTGCATTAACAAAAGATAAGTTCGTAAAAGTAAACAGAAGTGTTGGTTTACACACAATTTACGAAGCTGTTTACAAATGCGTTGTATTTTCCTTGATTCGTCATATGCTCGCACCTTACCATATAATGTATTAGGGATTACCCATAACATCATCATTCTCTTGCCCTTATCTCCATCATTTGGGGTCGGTGCAGCATGTCTTCTTCTTCCATACTTCTCTATTACTCGTCATCTCATCAGACACTTCCTTCCTTGCCATATCATCCTTGACATAGGGATACTTAAACGTGACTGGCGAAGTGTGGGTGTACCATAGAGAAACACCTCTGCTTACTCCTTCGACGACTACAAGCGTAATATTATGTTAAAAAAATGACTTTCTCCCATTCCAGGATCGTCGCCTCGACCCGTTCGCGGAAAGCACAGTAGACGGCATCATAGCTGGTACATTATCAGTGACCGTGCTCTCTGGTCAGCTCCTGACGGACAAGCGCTGCGGCACCTACGTCGAGGTCGACATGTTCGGGCTGCCCGCGGATACTGTCCGCAAGAAGTTCCGCACAAGGGTCGCGCCTAATAATGGCATCAATCCTGTCTATGGAGAGGAACCGTTTGTTTTTAAGAAGGTATGTGGTAATGTTCTTAGTATAAGTTTAAGACATCACTATCGCCGACAACGAAGCGCTAGCTATCGACTATTTTTATTTATTTTCCCTAAAGCTCGTTGGTCTAGTGGTGGCAAGCACGACTGCTGAACATGAGGTCCTGAGTCCGGCTCCCGGGACGGACAAAGTGTCATTGTTTTTCCATTAGGAATTTCTCAGTAGCAGCCTCGCAGGATTCTGGATTTATGCCCGGAGAGCCCCCTTTATTTTTATTATTTGTTGTTATAGCGGCGACAGAAATACACATTCTGTGAAAATTTCAACTGGCTACCTATTACGGATCATGAGATACAGCCTGCAGACGGACAGACGGACGGACGTCGGAGGCTTAGTAATAGGGTCCCGTTGGTTACGCTTCGGGTATGGAACCCTAAAAATGAGTCATAAGACAGATTCGCTCAAAACTAACCTTAATTAGTGGTGCATTACTTTTTTTATCAGTGTCATCTTTCTCTTTCGTTATCTCATAATTCAAACAAAAAGTAAATTCACAGTTTTCAGTTTACGTCAGTAGCTTACTTAATTGAGCAGGATATTTCTCAACGTACCTACATATAGTAAAATAAATTTATCCTCTTTAAACTAACCGTAATAATTACGTGTTAAAGTGAACGTAAGTAACTGAAATGACGACTGTAATTTATACGTCATGGATTGACGTCTTCTGTCACTTGCGCAAAATGATATAATTGCAATTATTTATGCATGTGTGGTAACCTTACCAAGTCAATTGAGCATTACATTACATATGGGTTGCTCTAGATATAATATACATTTTTTTTAATGTGATTTTCACCTTAGAAAGCTATTCTTCTTTACGCTGGTACTGTACTTACTTATATTATTGCATTACACACGGGCCCTGACTTATGTGTCCTGTATCATGAGGTCGAACATAGGCACTTTACTTTGTATTTTTATTTCATCACCACTGCTATCAAAACGATGAAGGAAGACATCGTGGGGAAACCGGCATGTTCTAGAACCACTTGTGACATACATCAACACGCCCGCATCTCTCGCCTCTCACAGAGAAAAGAGCGGGTACGTTATACAAGGTGGAAACTTTTAGCTACACGAAAATGGACTTACTGACTTGGAGGAGACTACCCATAAAGAAGTTCAAGTTACCTTTTTGAAGTGAAAACTTCTTTAGCATCGTTGTGATTTAAAAGTCGATGAAACGAAAAAGCGACAGTAAACAGACATAAATTTATAAGATTTAACGTGGGAGAAAATGAGATAGGAAGCATTATACAGTGTGAAACCAAAGTTTTTGAAGGTTTGACTTCTACCACGTGTGAATTGCACACATGTTTTTGATATTATGTCAAATTATTTAAATATGGCTGATTTTTCCTTGTACCTATAACAGAGCAATGAACCGTTACAAAATATTTAGATACAGAATGCCAACTCCATACAACGAGCGGAAACAAATGCATGCACACAGACGCGTGCGTTCAATACCAGTGTGATCTCGATCGAATGCCAGTCGCGAGCTCGCACTCGATCTATAAATCAACTTGGCCTATAGCAGTCCACTGCTGGACGTAGGCCACCTTCATGCTGAGCCACCGCTCCCAACACTCTGTCCTACAACTTCCGCACCAACACATCAGTTAAAATATAGCTGATTCAGCTACCTTTACAGTCCCGTAAGTTCGTCTGTCCGTCTTGTTCGGAGGCGTCCCACACAACGCTTGCTGTTACTCCACTCTCGCACTCGTTTCCTCCATCGGCTATCGGTTTGCACTCGCCGTAGGTGTCACGTGTCGGGTTGACCTTCTGTACATATTTGTTATGTGGTTGGTATACGCATCTCTTTGACTCCCGCCATACGGGCCGTGTCACTGCTTGACGTATTGTTTACATTTCACTCCTCTGCGCGGGCGCCGGCACAATGCCATTCAACTAGTGAACCACTACAAACGCTCTGATTGATTTAACGACTGAGTGCAATTAACAATTGTTTGAAATCTTCCCGCTCATAATGTAAGGGGATAATTAATCTAATAATACTTTGAGTGTGTTTATGCTTGTTTACATCAGCTGATCGTTTTTACAAGGTTAAGTTTTACGGTATTGAAAACGTTGGCCTTTCGTTGTGTGTAGTTTTCAAAGTTTTGAATGATATAATATTGGGTTTTTTTTTAAAACATGGTTGATATATAATTTGTTCTATGGGTAAAAACTGCATCAGAATTCATACATTACGGGAGAAAAAGTTGTAAGTTTCAAACTAGAGGACCGGTATTTTGATATTCTGCTATTATAACTATAGAGGCTGCTGCCATTAAATTCATCTTATTAATTTCTACAAAATTTGTAATAGACCACTAATGCTCTTACAAATATGTAATGTTACTACGTGGTTTGTAACATGATTTAAGGAAAAACAAAACAATATGTATTCTATTAAAGTAGGAAAAAATCGGCCTCTGTTGAAAAAGTTTATATAAATTATTTGTAAGAGAAAAAAAAATAAACATGTTCAACGCAATTGTTAACGCCAATTTAACCGGAAGTATCTATCAATCGCTTCACTTAAAGTGAATAATTGTGCATTTTTCAGGTGTTTGGGCAGTAACGGCGGCTGTTTGGGATTATCGACAATGGCCAGTAACCTTGACGCGTTAATTTTTTTTCCACTTTTAGTTCTTTTTGAAGTTATAATAATAATAATAATTCATTTATTTCGGACAGAATCCATATGTGTTAGTAACAATTTTCTTAAGATCTATGTTAGTAGGTACATAATATAACGCTCACAATCTTCCCGTAACTATTCCCACCCAGTGAGCCTGAATGGGACAGTCGTGGCGGGATGCAATCATTTGCAAAATGCTGTTGGTGCTACCGCGCAGTCTTTGAAATAATGACGCCACTTTCTTACGCATTATAGCGTGAAAACCGTCAACGCGCGCATTTGCGAACATTTGTGACGCACTACAATGGCGCGGCAACCCCAACAGCATTCTGAAAGCATTATTATATTGAATACGCAGGACGTTGTAGGCTCGTTGCGTATACCGAACCCACAGGCCGCTCGAGTAAAAAGATTGGCAGTATGCCCTAAAAAGTGTTATCTTAACTTCTTTAGTACATCGAGCGAACCTACGGGCCAGCATATTGCTCCTTACCGCCAACGCCCTACGTTCCCTTTCAGTTATACTTCTTTTGGCGCGTTAGGGAAAAATTATAAGAGTAAATTTTTACGATGTGCGCGCACACCATCCCGAAAAACCGACACCCTGAAGTGAGCTAGTTAACATATACCCTGAAGTTAGCTAGTCAACATTTTAGTTTTATACGTCAAAGAAGTATAACTTCTTACGTGCGTACTAAGTAGGTATACACACTCTTTTTTGTCAGTACAGACACGAGCAATAATGAGTATTCTCTCTCTCTCATCGTGCGACCCACGAGCTGGTCATACTGTACTAGTAAATAGTTGTTGTTAATGTTATGTAAAAACTAAAGATTTTAATTCCAAACCTTGAAAACATTGATTTGTGTCTGCGAAACGCGAACACAAGAAATGAAAAGCCAACGTTTTCAATACAGTAAAACCTTTTTTTTTTCTGATGGGAAATCATCAAATGACTCCTCCCTTTCTGGGCGGAGCGGAAGGGAGTGTTAGACTTGTACTGACTATAACCTATCCATGTTCCTTCCTTGCCCTTTGTGTTCCAGGGCCGCGGTATCTCTTTCGAACAGTCCCGCAGCCCTGGCAGGATACAGTAAAACCTAACCTTGTTAAAAACGCTCAACTGATCATGTAAACAAACATAAATTCACGCCTAAACAAACGTAGTGTTAGATTAGTTATCCCTTTATGTTAATAGCAGGAAGATTTCAAACAATCGTGGATTGCACTCGATCGTTAACGAATTAATGCTGAAGAGCGCGATAACGTACGACGCGTCCCTAAGCTCTGCAAGCGCTCAACACGTTACAGACCGTCTCCAACAGCCTTCTTGGTCGCGTCTGATCATATTGAGGAGCTCACCATCACTAAACAGCTTTCTACAATATGCGAAGAGCATGCAGCCCTCAGCAATACATGGTTTTCGGTCATACATGATGTTTGGTGCATCTCTTGCCAAATTGAATGGGTCGAATGGAGGCGTCATTTGCTGTCTCTTCAGCCCCAATAACTCATCATGGCCCCAAGGATGTATTAATTTGAATTTGTCATATTTTTATTGAAAAATAGGTAAAATGCAACATTTAAGTTTAAAAAAAAATGGCAGTTCCATACATTTTGACCGTGTAGGTATTGCAGTTTTGTAGGAAACAACGGATTTAAAAAAATACCCATGAAAAATCCTATGTGGGGGAGCCAGAATCATGTACTGAATATGTGGTGAGCGCTTGTACGTCGGTGTCCCTTCCCCCTCGTATGTAGAGATTTAGCAAAGTTCAAAAATGTTTTCGATTTCCAAGAATTTAGCACCAGCATAAAATTACAAGCATTACAGTATGTGTTCGTGACTATACAATAGAAAATCTTTTAAACGAAGGGCGACAGGCAACGAATAGCGTATGTTGTCTACTTAAAAGTTCGTACGCAAAAAAGATCTGAAGCTTTTGAGGCGTTACTCATTCGATTAGCAATAAGTCGCTCAAAGACGTCTAGGTTGTTTTTTGAATGACTCAGTGCATTTTTTGTCTTATTAATTTGTTTTTATGCCACCTTACGTTCCTGGACCATGAATACCAAGAAATATACAAGCGTTTAGATTTAATATAACAAGATATAATAGAAGTGTGGTTGTTTATTTTTTTTTGTATTGCGTAAATTAGGGGGTTCAGAGAGAACAAACAGTTTAGGATAGTTACCGCACATTCCGCGGCTCGGGTAGGACTTATTTTTTTTTGTCCTTTTAGTCTTGAAGTCTTTTAATTGCTTGTTAGTACTTCGAATATCATTTCCGTCACGTGATATTACACACTTAAAAATGATGCACTTACATGGGCAACTAGTGTCGCGTTTACGAAGTCATCCGTAGACTGTGAAAATGTATGTCAAACAACGGACGGTAGCTGAAGTTGTTTTTCACACATTTGACGCTTAGAGTCCGCGCCAGACTATAAGTTTGGGGTGAACGCGGGTTCAGTAGCAATTCTTGACATTTTCTATACAATTGCCAATTGCAATTGCCGTTTACTGCACGGTAGTGCCGGGGCACCTAACCACAATCGCCAAGAATTTTGCAATTTTGTTGTAAGCGCAATTCGAAGCGTGTTTGAGGACGGCCTTTTGTGTGACGTGATGGTGTTACTCATAACTACGGTGGCGTACTACACAACCATATAAAGGCACTTTTGAACTGTCAAAGAGCCGGTCATTTAGAAAAATTAAACCTAGCGGCAAGAAACTTCATGTGTATTCTTTTGGTGGCAGGTAGTGCTGCCGGAGCTGGCCATGCTGCGCATCGCGGCGCACGAGGAGAGCGGGCGCCTGCTGGGGCACCGCGTGCTGCCCGTGCTGGGGCTGTGCCCCGGCTACCGCTCCGTCAACCTGCGCACCGAGCTGGGCCTGCCGCTGCCCGCCAGCCTGCTGCTGCTCGTCGTCGTCAAGGTACCGCGCGTACTGATCAGCTTCCGGCTCCCTCCACGCGCACATTGCTGAAAGTTACGTGCCGTCTTTTCACAATAATGGGCCTAATTGAAATGTCTCTCTTTCTCGCCAGGATTACGTGCCAGACCGGCTGTCGGAACTAGCGGAGGCTCTGGCGAACCCGATCAAGTACCAGAGCGAGCTCGACAAGCGAGAGCACCAGCTCGCCAAGCTAACGGAAGACACCGACGTGCCGAGCGACACGCTACCCTCGCGGCCCAAGCGCGCCGCCGACCCGCCCGAGCGAGACGACGCGCGCCGCACACCCGCACACCCGGTACGTACACACACACATACATTATGTACACACACACATACAGTCGTCACACCGACGTGTCACTATAAATTATCGTAACCACCATCTTGAATTAGCATTTAGACCATTTTTTCACCATTAGCACCCTTAAATACCATATATAATATTACTTGTGACGAATTGAGCTGTCTCATGACAACTCTTTCAACTTCTGATAAATTATGTTGAGAACAATAATTGAATGCCTTCAGAGCAAGATGAACTAACCTTGTTTTTTTGAATCCGCAGATCAAACTAGACGATGCGCCAGACGGCAGTCCGTCAAAGGATTCTATGATGGAGAGCAAGAAGTTTATCGAGACCGAGAGCAGCGTACCTTCACCACTACCTCCCAATGGTAAGATTGAATCAACGTACATTTTAATTAATCACAGATCGGAAAAGTTACTTGTAAATATACTCTATTTCCCTAAACTTCATGGAATTTAACATGTCGATATTAGCTTTTCCGAATATCTCGGTGTATTTTTATGTTCTACAATAAAACTGTTAAGGTGAAAGCGTCAGAGTAGCCAGCGAAATTAAATTTTTCTTACGTTTTTTGCATTTTGCAGGTAATTTTCAGGTTGTATGTTGATGAAAAATGAGTCGCGCCAGTAACACGTATGTAGTAACAGAATCACAATCATGAAAATGATCAATATAATCCTGTAAGTTCATTTAACCCTATTGAATGACTTTTTCATTAAAATATTCATTGAATAGGGTTACATGAACTTAGAGGGTTGTATCGATGATTTTCATGATTATAATTCTTTAACTACATACGTGTTACTAGCACGACTCATTTCTCATCACTGTACAACCTGACACTGACCTGCAAATTACAAAAAACCTTAAATTAGAGGGCGTTCTGAAGTTGAAGTTTAAATAATTATATGCACGTATTCTGATTTCTGGTATTCAGACACCACTCTGATTTCAATATAAAATCTTCATTACAGATACAGATGTAAAAACGAACGGCACGGCGACAGACGAGTCTTTACAAGAAACTCTTGAGACTCTTCTGTCAATGAAGGTGGTTCGCGAGAAACAGTCGGAGCTTGCGCGGAAATTGGACGCGTTACGTCGCAAGTTCGACAAGGAGAAGAAACCACCAACATCCAAGTTCTACGTCAGCAATAAACTAGTTAAAAGACTGTCCTCTAAAAATATGTAAGTATTGAACTTTGCTGTTTTTTCTTTTATGATGACTGACGATAATTGATCTAAAAATAACTTAACAAAAATTAAAAGTGTCCCTGTACAATTAGGTAGAAATAGACGTGAAACTAAAGAGTGTGAATGAGATAAATTCTATATTTGTAATAAAAATAACAAATACTATCATATTTTTATTGTCACGCCGGGATAGCACTCGTTAGTTAGGTAACTTTATCTATTTTGTAACATAAATGAAAACAATTTTAAATAGTTTCATATTGTCATTCCTTCTTGTCATAATTTTTCAATATAATAGTAATCTCCTAAACGGTAAAAATTATACCGATGAAAAATTCTCTTTATTTTCATCACTTTGTAAAATAGTCACCATGTTGGATTTTGATAACGACTTTACTCCATCAAATCTCGTCGTACCAACAAATTCTCACGGCTACTATTGTCGTGTGGGGATTGATTTAAGTTTCTATTGAATCTGATCCATCTGATATCACACGGGCGCGCACGACTGATAACGTAAAACTGCGGAGCACTTCATTGTCCCCCCCCCCACCCTCCTTGCCGCGTGGCCCGGCTTCTGATCCCGATGCGCCACGCTACGTCACGCCGTGGGCCATGTGACCATGTCCCTATGACATAGCTGCACTGGTGAGGCACTGTTTAGTAGCCGAAGCTTTACGGGGGCCTTTTTCTTATTCATAGCATGCTGTGTTGTATGACCGGCAGGAGCAGCGAGGCGCACATGAGCTCGGAGGAGGCGTGCGGAGAGTTCCTGGCGCTGGAGCGGGAGCTGCGCCTCAAGTGTCACCACGCCGTGTACGCCGCGCTGGAGAAGCACGTGCGGAGCGACCAGCAGCACCAGATGAAGGCGCTCTCGGTATGGGCACTCTACTACTACAAGTGCCACCACTGATGGTGATCATGAAATAAGAAAGTGTGTTATAAAAGTAAAACTTCGTAATGTGGAAATGGAAATAGGAAGGGGTAGAAATTGTTTTTTTATTGAACTACAGGTATACTACGCGCATGCGTTCGAGTTCCACGCATTCACTCTCGCTCCGTCTCTTTCTATTCCCCTATTTTCTATTTTCTCTCCAGGAGCGTTGAACGTTTAACGCAACAGTGCTTTCATACCCCCTCCATGGTAGCGTTAAACGTTTAACGCAACCTTGTTGGAAGTCGCATTAGAAGTTTAATTTAAAAATTCGTTTTTAGGATTTGCTAGACGCGGAGAAGAAAGAAATCCTGAATAGGTTGGCGAACTCGCGAAAGGAAGACGTTAAGGCGCTAGCCAAGAAGACCAACAGAGATAAAGACGAAATCAATAGAATAAAGCGAGAGATTCATTCGCAGGTAACTTGTCGAGCTGTGTGCCATTTTTATTTGCCCCAAATTGGATTTTGTTAGAAATTTTTCATCCGAGGTTCTGGTTCACGACAGGTTTCGGTCCGGTCGACAGTTATGTATCTTCGCGCCTCGCCTGGTCTGGCCGGGGCCCGTACGGTCGAGTCTTACAGTATGAGCTCAAGCCATCGCAAATCTAAATGCCGCGGCCCGGTTTTCTCACTCGGAGGAGGCCTATGTCCAGTCGTAGACGTGTTTGGGCTAAAGTGGTGGTGATAGTGATGACGAGTAGTAGAGCCGTGTGGTTGTGTGTGCAGTCGGTGGAGCGCGGCGTGGCGGAGTGCTGCCGCGTGGAGCAGCAGTACGCGGCGCGGCGCGAGCAGCTGGCGCGCAAGCACGACCGCCTGCTGCAGCTGCTGCTCAAGCACAGGGACCAGGTACCCCCCACTTTGTACTCTATTACAATGCTCATAAAGTCGTTTCTTCGTAATACTACATAACATTATGCCTGGTTCCGCCGAAGGGTTCGGTAGAATGCTACCTAAAGGTACACGATAACCACGTCACTAAACAGACCACCAGTCTTTTCCACTAGGAATTTTTCAGTAGCAGTCACGGAGCCTAGATTTGTACCCGGTAGATGACAATAGGCTATCTCTTACGAGTAGAGTCAGGACTCCAGGCCTGTTACGTGAATAATCTACCAGAAATTGAGCCAAGAATATTTCACATTATAGGAGCTGTTGGAGCTGGAGCGCATGTGCGGCGGTGCGCCGGAGGGCTAGTGCCGCTGTGTGGCGTCGCTCGGCTCCGCTCGGCAGCGCTCGGCTCCACTCGGCAGCGCTCGGCTGCGTTCGGCCACGCTCGGCCGCCCTCGCCCCTCTCGACCTCTCGGCCGTCTCTCTCGTCGGAGTTCATTTTCATTTAGAAATCTGTGATATTATCGCCTAAGGAGCAAACCGTACGGCCGGCGCTCGTCTCGTCTCCGGCCCGTGAGTCTCGACAGTATTGTTCTCTACGTTTGCAATCTCATAGTTTTAGTTGTCCCGCGAGTACACGGCGGCTCGCCTGTCTTAACTCCGCGAATGTTTCTTGTTTAACGTTAAGATTGTCCTCGTATTGTACCTATATTTATCATAAGAAGTGTGTCTTGGGAATCTTTGTATTACTGCATTTAATTGAATTAGTCGATAGCGGTTTTGCATGATTAACGCTTGTACGACGTCCTAGTCACCGCGCGGTGTGCGCGAGTGCGACGTGTGACGTCACTGTGCCGTGACGTCACGTCCGCTCGCCGCCGCCGCGTGTTAACTGTATACATATCTAATGCACAACATGCTGGTTATTCAGTGGGTTATTTATCTCGTACCTAATTACATATTTCGTACAATCTCGCTAATAGTTCTTCCTTTATTATTATACATGTTTGTAGATGTAGCTATTAATTATTAATTCCGTATATTGTAAAAGTAAATTATTATGAAATTGATTCTTATGATGGTTATTCCAATATTTTCTGGTTAGTGAACGCGTTTCGAGCGAAGAGTTTAAATTTATTTATTTGTAATGTTCAACATGCTTGGGGGTTGATTTATTGGAATTGAAATTAAATGTTTTGTAATGCACTCGTTACAAATTAGGTACGAACATAATACTTCACGTGCGTTTTACTGATTGTCACAACATATTAATATATTAACGTGGGTTTATATAGCATCTGTGTAGTATTTATGAGTATCGTATAATATTATATTATGTATAATGGCTTCCTTTGCATCGTTTAATCGTACTAACAGAGGTCAGTAACAGTAGGTTGTAGATTAACATTCCATTTTTCGCTTAGTCATTTAAAACGCCAATAATGTTTAGGTATTAGTAATAATGAGCCATTGCACTGATTATCCGATCTAGTGGGGAAACTCCAAATATAGTTAGTCAGCCATGAAAGACAAGCTCCAAACACTCTCATAGACAATACAACCGTAGACTGTAGAACAGTGGCGAAGGTTCCATAAAACTCGATTCCTACCGGTTTCCCTTTGAAAAAAGGCGCATTCAGTATTCTATAGACAAATAATAATAATCACATTTACATTTAAGATATATACTCCGGCTTACGTCTTACAAAAATTGACCCTTCGCTACTGGTGTAGAATAGAATAACTGTAGGACCAGCGTCTCCGAACAACGTAGCAATAGTCGATATTACAAAACCAAATAGAATCTGAGTAAACCTCAACCCCGCATCCTAACTAAAGCGATCGGTCGTGCAAATTCGCGATCGTGGCATTCATAATTATGTCACTTTCGGAAAGACATAAAGCGACCTCGAGAAAATGAACGCGACGATCCACTTTTCGCGCGACGATCGTTTGTATTAAGACGCGGTTAGTAGTCGAATATTGATACAAAATCCGCGTTTAAATACTGGAAGTTCCAGACAAATACATTTAATAAAACGTTTGGCACTAGAGCAACTCTCATTCCGATATTTATAAAGAGTTATGTGCCAATAGCAACACCTTCTATGATATTTAAGTTACAATTTACTGCCAATAGTATTATCAGAGGCTTATGTGTTGTAGAATTATCGTAGCTTTAGACAAGCGCCTCCAGTAGATATTAGCTACGAGCGATCGTTTCCACAAATCTTATTTACCTCCAATCGTATAAAGGGTGTAAACAGACTCTTAGCGAAGTCGAAAGGCACTTGTTCTCCCCGTCATTGCGATATTTTTTTTGTTCTAGACAATATCTGGGAACCTTCCAGTTACTAAGATATTGAGGATCAAAGTTCCAACTTTTTCACAAGTTCCAAGTTTTTTTTTTAAATACATGTTTTTAATGAACCCCCAGGACCCCCTTACTATTCAATCCATCCATCAGCACAATGTTTTGAGTGCGTTACATTGAGTCCTACTGTAAAACGTGATTTTTCAACCCAAAAAAAGTCGTTTCCCAGCACAAATTTTTGCGTAAAGTTACTTAGTTTGATGTACATAATGCTTGGTTGACGGCTTCGTGAAGAGTCTGTTTACACCCTGTAGTTTAGGATAAAAAAAAACAAGTTCCAAGGACATAGAAAAACCTTATTTACTGCTAAATCACTCTTGGTACATAAAACTTCACGATGAATTTCAACTCTAATTAGTTATAGATAGAGTCTATGACAGTTCGGTCTATTGTTATACCTACTTGTGTACCAAGAGCGATTGAACACACTCTTAATAGCCTATCTCGTAAAAGAAGTCTTTATATAATTCGAAAAATATTTATCGATCGAAATACTTCCACCTGCTACGATCCTTACATACTCCTTTTGCCTGGTCGCACGCCTCGTCCACGTTCATACATCTGGTCATACACGCACGCCGGTTGCGAGTACTACGCACCTGTCCTTTCTGAATAACCTCACCAATAAGGTCAGTGTATGTCCTCCCAGGGCGTCCCCTACCGGCGTTGCCACTCACATCTGCCATGTAAATACCTTTTGTTAGTGACCATACCATCTAAGTATACTCTTTTCAATTATCAGGTCGTAGCATGTGGTTTCTGCCTACCCCCATGGGAAAAGGCGTGAGTTTATGTATGTAAATACTTCCAATAGTGAACAATACAAGTGGCTTCTTAAGAGGAACAATATGTATCTGTATTACGGGTTTTATTTATAAAAAATAGAGTGAGTTATATTTCAATAATGGTGCTTCTCATAGGCTCAAAGAACTGAATTTTACCACTTATGGTAGAGGGTAAGATTATGAATCGTCACAATTTCGTTTCGTTTACATAATAGATTAGCAACAATATAGCCATGCCTTTCATTAATATTGTTCTCCTCCGTAGTGGTTTTAGAGAATTTCATTTTTGATTCGAATTGATCAATAAGTACCAGCAATAATCTAGTATAAAATAGTGTTTACATCCGTCTCCTCTGAACGAAACTTGCAATAAATAATATTAAATGATATTCACTACTTTACGTAGATTTAAGCCAAGTGTTCATTTGGATACATTTTCTTTAGAACATTAAATGAACTTCACAACTTTGAATCACTACTTGATCACATTTGCTTCATCAATATTTCATTATGATTGTGTTAGTTAGGTTGAAGAAACGGAAAGTATCCAAAATGAACACTTCATGTAACTAAATAGTGCAATATTAACTTATGACTCGGCTGTCGCTAAAATACTGACTTATGCACTCTCCGTACCGTTTAAGTGGTAGTTGCCAAAATTTAGATAAATTCGTTTAGATTAAAGCTATACGGTGTACAGTCGTCTTTGTCGACTCTCCATTTTAGAACGTTAATCGATAGTAAGATTTCAAGTCTTGAGCTCGGTACTTGCCTTGTCATACATTTTAAAGTGCATCTTGCCATGGGCGGGTCTCTCAGATTTGAAACAAGAAAACTTGTGTATATTTTCTGTATCTACTTAGATTCTCTATCTTATGGCCGATCGGCTGTTATAGTTTATTTTAGAGGTAATGTTATACAAGATCAAATTAATTAATTTAGTTCAAAACTCCACATACGTGATGGGCGTAAATATACCTATCATTACTGTCGAGTTTCGCTAGCTAATTTAAGTTGACCTTGTATATAATTGTCCCGTCTATGGCACGATGCTCTCAACATATATTTTACTCGCCGTTAGTCAGCGAGGTAAGAGAGCGGCCATTATTTTTATTGTATTTATCAAAATGTTTTCTTGTACAAAAACCTAGTTATCGTATAAGTGCCATGAATATAATGATTTTTTGGTCCCACGTATTTATTAACTTTTAAATCTACTTTATAATACATTTATTATCGTTAAAATTAAACTTTAGACACCGTTGGGATTATTTGTGACATTTTATTATCTCTCTATTAAAAGTAATGCGAACGCATTTAAACCTCTTAAGTTCTAATACAATATTACTCTAAAAACATATTCGACGTCACAAATAATTCTAATATAAAAAAGAAAGTAAAACATGGAAACAGGGAACCTCTTACTATCTCTTGACTATATTTATCGATCTGTCTTTGCTATGATGTATGTATTTGACACAATAGTTGATAAATTAAATATAGAAGAGTGTGAGGTAATATCAATGTGTTTAGATTTTAATAATAGTAATTATAATGGGTTTAAATATTTCCCTTGGAAACTTGTGATGATTAGGTTTGTAACGTTTAGGCACTTCCCTTTGCACTGAGATGGATGGTTGAGTGCGCGGTAGCTCGGTATTGTATTCGTTTAGGTTGACACGACCTGATGAGCTTAATATGCGATAGTAAATCGCCCTGTATGAATAAAAACTGGTACGTTAATAATGCACAAATGAGAAGTTCTACACTTTGTAAGTTGATTCTGTAGTTTAGTCTGTGGTAAATCAAAATTAGTTGTTTTTAGGTCTCGGCAGTAGGCACATGGAAGGATAGTTTAGGAAAGTTCTAACCACACATCTAGTCCATAGTAATGGATATAGTCGTTCTAGGTGTGGACGTATATGTTGTGTGTGAGTGGGCACTGACGCGGCTTTAGTAAGTGGCCTTTCTTGTTCGTAGTGGGCACAGGTAACCTCCTCTAGATGCCGCTTATAAGGCAACGTATGCGCACTACACATCAATGCATTTGCTCTGATTTAACTCGATGCTCGTATTTATCTCTTCAGTGTCGACCAGACATTAAAGCCGTGATGAGGACAGCAATAAAGAGAATTAATTATGAATGAAAATTTTATTTTAACTGTAAGTATATCGAAAAATAATAATTTCATATGCTGTTAAATGGTGTTTGATTTATTCTAAAAGAATTACTCAGGTTTTGTGTAAATTCTACCGTCACCACCGTTTTGTTTAAATAATATAGATGTCAGAATCGATATTTAATGCCACCGTCTCATCACTACGGCAGGCTACGTGACCTTGTAACTTGCACTTGTCACTGCACACCGCGTGCCTGTCGCTCTATTTGGTGAAGTCGAATACAAACAAAATGTTCAACACAAATCTAGAGGAGGTTATCTGTGGTAGCGGGCTCCCCAGTGTGCGACACTAGCGACGCGCACGGTGGGGTGACGCAACAGTCTGACGAATGATTGAGGTTTTGGCGGATATTTGAATTTATCAGCTCGATTTTAACGTTCTCCCGACGTCCACAACTAAATTTTAATAAGTATATCTCTTCTAATGACCCGTTTTTGGCATTGTTATCCCCGTTCGTTGATACAAATGATTGAAATAGATAGTAGATAGAATAATATCAGTGTAATGAGTAGATATACGGATGTTTAAAGTGAAACACGACTTGTTCTTGCCTTGTGTAATTAAATTATTGTCTTAAGATGTAGGTCACGTTTGTTCTGTATTAGAACCACAGCAGCTTTGCACTTGTAATGTCTTTTATTTCACAAGAAGGCCTAAGCTTTTCATCAGTTTTGAACTTTAAAAGATTATTCTCAATGGTTCATGTATTTTTCGATTTGTCTTGTATTACCTTTGTGATGTCTCTGAACTCTCTAAACTCGGGTACAATGACTGCCCCAAAATTGCCCCAATATTTTTATATAACTATTTATTGGCTATTTAAGGATATATTAATATATTTTATTCTAAATTATATGATCAAACCTGCTTAAAGTATTTGTTTGTGTATTCTATCGCTGTGGTATCCGTGTTTGGCTACATTATAATATTAATACATTATTAAAGTTCGTGTGATTCTGCCAACTAGTTGTTAAGAGTTATCTCGTAGTGTTTAATTGTAATCCGACTGCAGCTTCGACAGCGTGGTGTATGACGGAGGTGTCTTCGTACTATACTCTGTTAGGTGGGTGTTAGGTTACACTATAATAGTCCTTAAGTGAAACTCGTATACTTGTTACATTTTATATTGACTATTTATTTTAAAAAGAGTTATCTGAATACGTATATTCTAATCTAATATTTATATTTCTAGACTATTCTATTATCATAATGTGAAGAGTGAACTAAGATCGTAAGCTAAGCTGCGATGAAATATACAAAGACTTTCTGTATTCAATCTGCATTGGTCTTGCTTTTGCGGTTTATGTGTTAGCGAGCAATTTGTTGGAGCCCTGACGTTGAGTAGGTGTCAATGGATCAGGCACAGAGTACACAGGCGAGGCGACGACTTTTAATAGTCTCCGTAGTGTGGCGCTAGTTTCTGCTGCTATTTTGTGTGTGCGTTTCTGATGATTCAATAAAACTAGTTGTCTCCTTGATGTACAGTCTTTTCACTGTCGTTTTACCTCCCGACTAAGCAACACTGACAAAGTCACCTTCGAAGGTTGCTCTCACTGACAAATCTATCAAAATTAAAGTTACCTTTATTCTCGCATAAAATAAGGTTGAGATTCGTACTGTCAAATGCGACGTAATTGTAAAAGGATTGTACTCTACTCTGTGCCTATCATTGAATAGCTTTTCGATATGTTCATTCGATGATCGCATATAAGTTATGCTAATAAACTGGTTTGCTCATACTTTCTACTGAATCTACTCTCATAGATCCTTCCTGCTTACGGCTTCTATACGTTATAGGTTTTCGATGTTATACACTGTCGGATTTTAGAAATGTTTACATAGTATCCACAGTTGCTGCGTATCTTTTTATATAGACTTAATTCTACGTAACTGTACAAGACTCAATATTAACTGTATTTTTTTTTCGGCTTGTTCTTCCATATTTTTATGCAGATGTCAGACTAACCTATATTTTTCAAACAAATTTTAGAATCTATATTTTTCATGTTATTTCCTATTTACAAATTTTAATTATGTCTACTATGAAATTAAGGTTATGTAAAGTCTCTTCAATCGCGCTATGGGGTCATGCCGTTGTAAAATGTAATATACTTACCTAGCTAGTTACTAAGGATAGGTATGTACAATAACTCCGCTTGAAATGTTTTAACAACGGTTTTACCATCTGTCAAAGTCTAGCTACATTACTATAAGGATAAACTTCACAGAACTTTTAATTTTACTTTGCTTAATACAGTACTTATAAAGCACTTCATACGAATGTGACCCTTATGCGTGAATGTATTATTACATATATTCGTGTGAGTGAATGTGGGCAAGCAATTCGAAGAAATATAATAAGTCTCATGAGAATAATGTTCACACTCGGTATGAGACGCTCTAGTTATCAAAGTAAAGCTAAAGGGTGGTCTGTGAAATTTTCCTAAGAGAACCCGCTGTATGTATACTTAGTTGCTCTTTGTCCGCAGTTGTGAATTGAATGTGAAATTTGAACTGTGGATAAAATCGGAGATGTGTTTTGGACAGTTAGCTACAAGACTTACAGCAGAGAACAAACGATCATTTTAACACTAGTAACACACTAGAACAGAGAGATCTTTGACAGGTGGGGTTCGAGTACAAATACGTCAGCATCGCTATTTTATTGTGGTTATAAAAAGTATTTTCAGGGAGTGATAAAGCTCATTATTGATCACACAATTGAGACTTTTCTTGATTATTTCTAAAGTTTGTTCCAAACAATTCTTACAAGGGTTTCTAGGACTCCTTGAAAGTTCTAAGCCACTTTATTATAGGTACAAGATGGATAATAAGAGAGCACTCAGAATACAGAACAAACCATAAGACGCCTTTGACCTAAATTACATTGCGTGCAGTTTTATTCCACCTGTGTCTTTACTCCTGCGTAAAACGAGTTGCTTGGGAACTTGACTATTTTTGGTAAAAAATGTATTCTCCATTTTCACGTGCAGAAATTAAAATTTTAAACAGGCAGCTTAAAAATCGATCTATTATTCTGTTAAAACACTTCTAGATCACGAGGCTCTCTGGTTTATTCTTTATTCCGAGCAAAAACATTATCAAGCGGAGTAGAATCAAGTGATCGGCACATTTCTTATGATCTACTTAATAAGCGTCGTTAGCGACGGGTTGTGAATATTATGAGAGGTAGCTGTAAATGTTCGACATTCGGAGCTGCAGTGGGTGACTGTTAGATCCCTGTCTTACTTCCTGTAGAGAGCCGTCTGCCACTTAAAGCAATAAGAGAGGGAAAACTGCGTTTATTAACATCGGAACAAAAAAACACCTTAATCCTATGGAAACAATGCCTATAATGCCAAAATGATCAGTAGCCAGTAACTGGTTCGTTAAAAAACGCTGCGTTATTGATCGATCGATGTGGCATTACAAATATTGTTATTATTTTTTATGTTGTTCGGCACATATAAGTTAGCCAGTGGCACGCTCCCTAAGGCTCGTTTGCAGCCTTGCGCGATACGACTTGCGTCAAGTGACGCACGCGTGTCACCCTTTTGGTTGAATAGAGCATGCCATCCATTTAACCATTTATGATTTTAGCCATTAAATTCTCAATAAATATGCCAATCTATCTACGTATGTGTCGCATAATTTTATCGAACTCAGTCGAAATTTGTGTCCCAATTTTTAATGCAATATTTAAATCAATCAAATAACGTACGGGGAAGTTTTGGAAAGATGTAAATAAACGTGAAATATTGTTGCGTAGGTGGATTGCAACCAAAGATCGGATCGACATTTATTTTTGGCTCATAAAGCTCATCATTACATTACCTACTAATTTATTTAATTATAGCATGCTTAAGCATTTTGTAATATTTACGAGTTTATCTTTGTTTTAAGTTATAAGAGTCACTGAGGTGTAGTAGAAGGGATTTTGTCGATTTATCAACAGTAGCATTTTGTGTTATCAATTTCAAGTGAATGATAAATTTTTCAGTAGATTTTAGGTAGCTATGTTATTTCATTAAAATTCAAGCAATAGTTTATTCTGGATCAATCGATGCTTTTTTACAAAAGGTGATTTTAATCAGCCATTCTTTGATTTTAAGCATTCATGGTCTATTTTCAAAATGGTTTCAAAGTGTTGCTGGAGCCTTGTCAATAAAGATAGATACAAGTATTGTTCTGCTATTGCCTTGATGGTTCTTTTGGATCTTGAATTACATTGTCATGAGGGCGCTGTTGTAAACATTTGTAAATTTACTGTCGAAATTGAATTGAAAAGCGGCATTAGTTCTGACTAAAGCCACGCACCAGAATAGCCATGCAGCACTATATTCGAAATATTTAAGACAGATAATGTAAATAGTTTTGTTTAAATTATATTGTTTGATTCAGCCAATGTGTTTTTCTCAAATGTTTAATTTTAATATAACCGACTGAAAAGTGTCGCGGGCATTTTTAAGTAACCATAGCTCATAAGGTAATATTTTGTGTGCGAATCATTTGTATATTTTAGAAGAATGTTTAAAAGGATGTTAATGTTGTTAATTTTTGTTTGTTTATTTTATATTTTTCTAGATTTTAGACGCACTTATTGAATCTTAGCAAAGATCTGTTTGTAATAGGTTTTTTTTTTAAATTGTGTGCCAGAAAATGATATCAATAGTTTATCGTTTAGGGTGTGTGTTTAACGCTGTGGTTTTAACCCGAAAGATGTGATGGTGTCAGTTTGTGTGTGATATAATTACCGTCGCAGTTTTCGGTAATGATTGTGTTATGTCACTTCGTTTTACACATACCTTAAGTCCCGTTTTTGTAGTTATTTATTATAGATTTTATTTGGAATGTTGTCAGCTGTTTGTGATTAAGCAATAGATTACTTTAGGAATTGTGTGTCATAAAATTCAAGGAATTCAAACGGCATAAGATGTATCGTACAAAATTAGTTTTGTGAGCCAAATGTACGTGACCGTTAAATTTTACATGAATTTGAAGGCTCGTATTTACTGTAGTACTTGCAATAACCATTAGCGAATTACGGTCTTATCCTCATTGGTTTGTTAAAATCATTTATAAAAAACTGATCGATCAGCCACGTACTTAGTAACCTACAATCTGTTGATACGTAAAGTTGTCTGGCGGCTTTCATTCTCTATAGTTCTAGTCATTTTTAATTCCTCCGTGTTGTATCTATACATAAACGAGTATGCCTGTATATGGGTAGACAATATAATAATAATCAATATGAATGTTAAACATAATATATAGGTGAAACTTATATCTATTAAATTGATGTCTGTTCTAGGTGCTGTTTTATTGTATAATCCTGAATTATTTCTTGTTCTGAAACCTTCTTTGCAGTTGAAATTCAGAGCAATATTTTCAAACATCAACATTGTGTTTCTGGGCGTCACCAAAAATATTATAACATGTTTTTAACCAAAATTTACCTTTCTGTTTTTTCAAAGAAGCCTGGGACATATTACGTGGGTTTTATGAAGGTCTTTTGCAGCCCATAGATCCATGGCGTAATGCATAGCTTTATAAGAATGAATAGTACCGTCAACCGGGCGGCAGTAGGCACTAGGACTTCACGGATGAAAACCAGCCATACTATTACGAAATAAAGGCGCTGAATAAGTTAAACTCTAATGGGTTTACTGTACTATAATTATAGAGAAGTTGGATGAGTAACATAGGCGAAATTTACCCAACGAAGTCATCTTCTGCAAGTTTTGTTGCTAATATACTTTAGCTATCATATTAATGAAACCGATTCAGACTACTTCAAAATAAAGAAGTAAGTTTTTGCAAGAAAACTCAAACAAACTCAAAAGCATTTATTTCAATTAGACCATTACAGGCACTTTTGAATGTCAGAAAAACAAAAGGCTAAGCTACAGTCACAGACAAGGCATAAGCACTTGTGAAAGTACTGTAGTTGCCCATTCCAAAGCGTAGATCTCTATGGGGAAGAATGGGCAAGAAACGACATGGACACTCTTTTCAATCAAAATATTGTACAAAATCTTGGTTACATCTTCATGTTGAGATTATACATATGTGTGAACGATGTAGAAATACGTGCACGTTAAGAGCGTCCAGAGTAAAAGATTATATCAACAATTTAAAAACAAAGTAAGTAGTTAAAATAAACCGTGGCAGCCTAGAGATGACCAGTCCCAACTGACAGCGCCAGTTACCGCACCGAAACCTTTTTCTTCCTAGAAGCAGAAGCCTTAATTTCTCTATGAGCCATAATGCTATATTATGATTTCAAGTCAAGCCGTTTTTTACCCGACTACGGCGAAGTCAAAAGGAAGCCGTTAGTTTAGATGTATGTTTGTGTTTAACGCATATTCCTCCGTAGCGCCTAAACTATTCGTCTGTATTTGATGAATAAGGTGCCAAACGATTCGTTATTATGGCCCGGGTAACATAGGCTAAATTTTAACCGACTATAACAATAGGAGGAGTCGATTTTACCTTGTAAACCCCGAATTTAATTAGAGCGTGATTTTTCAGTAGAGGTTGTTTAGTTGTATACAACACAAATTCTGATTTGTTATGAATATTCTGCTGGTATAAGTATTCTACTCTTTGGTCAGTTGTTTGGTTGTATTCTACTCTTTGGCTTTTGGCATCATAAATATTCTACTCTTTGAGTCAGTCGAAAAATATGTCAGCGAATTACTGATTATTCACTGACATATTTTTGCAATGCAAAAACAAAGGCAAAATTCAAAGTTATAAAAAAACGTATATGAACATCGGTGTATGCTTTAATAAAACTAAAGCAACGTAACCACAACAATTTTTCTCGCAAAATCTCATGTAATAATGTTCCGTCCACCTTGTAATTACGGAAGGCTTCTGAGGCCTTACATGAAGCCGAAGATGATGCCTTCCGTGAAGGCGAAGATGAGGCCGATACCATCGATATGCCAACAACAGTTACGAGGATACCAGAACTTCGTGATGAATGCTACCCTAGCGCAGATTGAGAAGGATTGTGAGAGGTTCTGCCCGGTGCCTCGGTTCCCGCCGCAGAAGGTCTGTGGTTGATACATTATAGCTACGTTGATACATTTAGGGAGCTAGTATGTCGTTACAATGTGGTTTTACAATGGTATTAATTTCCAAGTAGATAATATGATTTAAAAACGCACAATTGTAAGCTCTGCACGGGATCTGTCTCGAGCAGGCGCAAAGTTATCACGATGCCTTACAGATCGCAATATGGTGTTACATAGAAATAATCTCCTGGGTGCCAGATTAGGCCATGCCGATGCTCGTGCAGTGCCTATCTGTGCGTTTGCATTTAAACTACTTGTTACGTTAACAAGCATCTCAGAAGGTAGGTTAAATATGTATTTTCAATGTTTCACGCCATTTCTTCAAACCGACGTCTGCATAAACTTAAGTATCCAATGGCTCTAGTACCCTTTTTTGTAACTAGCTGCAGGTAAGTTGAATTTACCAATGCAGTTATGAAATGTAAATTCTGCGCTGCGCAGTGACAGTCTTGTGGTGTGACCGTCGGACTGCCAAGTCATAGGTCTCAAGTTCTAACCCTAGACACGCCCCTCTGATTTTTCGGATTCATGAACGTATACGGCATACGCTCATGAATAATATAATGATCACTTTCTTCGACGAAGGAAAAATATCGTGAGGAAACCAGCAAGCCTGAGAGATATTTCTCGACGGCATGGAAAATCAAGTCAGAGGCCCATGGGCGGCATAAGAGCTCTGAGACCAGGCGCTAACCACACGATATAGAAGAAGAAGAAGAACTCCGCGTTTCATTTCTTATGTATGGACTTTCCGAAACTTCATACATTAAAAATGATCGCGCCTGTACTCCCTGAAGGGTTAGGTACACGGTAATATACCTACTACGTATACAGGGTGTAAACAGACCCATCACGAAGCCGTCAAACAAGCATTATGTACAGAAAAGACCTTTTCGGCCTGATCAGTTAAAAAAAAAATTGCTTAAACCATGCCCGGCTAGAAAGCGTTTCATGTTGTGAGTGCAAGCAAAAATGAGCTTAGTGGTGATCAGGCGGGAGTGTCCGCCATTGTACATCAAACTAAGTAATTTTAAGCAAAAATTTTTGCTGAGAAACGACAATTTTTTTAACCGAGTTTCTTCAGAAAGGAGGATGTTCTCAATTCATAACTCATAACTTCGTCATTTCGAAACCAGTTTGAAAAATTCTTCTTAGATGTGAAAGGTACTTCCCGATTGGTCTTGCCATAGAAATTTCACCAATATCGGTTCAGTAATTTGGTTCGTTTTTCACGTTAATTGGTACATGACGCGGCGTTGCGTGAAGTCTTGTATGTTATATTTGACGTACTTCCGATTTCCAATTGAATTGAAATTTTGCACGCTTATGTATATATAGATTACAGGGAACTGATCTGATGATGGAGCTGGAAGGTGACCTTAGGAGCTCCGTTATGAAACGATATAACCCCATCGAGTTTGGGCTCGTATGATTTGTCTTGACGAGTACTTTGTCTCTAGATGGTATCCAGGGTCTGACAATGGAGCTTGAAGTTGGTCATAGGATCTCCGTAATAAAACGACGTAACTGCATCGAGTTCGGGCTCGTTTGATTCGTCTTAAAGAGTAGTTTGTCTTTAGATGGTATCCAGGGTCTGGAACTGGAAGGTGTTAGAGTCTCCGATCATGATAGGAGTGTCATATGGGCATTCAATATGACCTTGGTTTTGTCCATGCAAATTTTAAGCCCCACTCTTTCGGTAGCTCTACTGAGGTCATCAACTTATAGTTACAATTAAAAATTAATGCATGACAAGAATTTGTGTGGTATACTACAATTAATAAGGGTAAAATAAAAAACTTTCTGCGAAAAAAAACCGACTTCCAAAACGTCTAAGTTTCGGAAGTCGGTGACAAAAAGTCAATGAAACAAACAAAGTCACCGACTTTTTTATTTGGCGAAAAGTTTGGGAAAAAGAATGTTTTTTATTTGGGATGAAAAACAAAGTTTTACGGTAGGACTCAATGTAACGCACTCAAAACATTGGGCTGATGGATGTATTAAATAGTGCGGGGGTCTTGGAGGTGTTTAAAGTAAAAATCTTACATTAAAACTTGTACTTGTTTAAAAAAAACTTCTGAAAAAGTTGGAACTTTATCCCCCAATATTTCCGTAACTAAAACGGTTCCCAAGTATGGTCTAGAACAAAAAATTGATTGCAATGACGGGGAGAACAAGTGCCTTTCGGTTTCGTTAAGGATCTTGTTACGCCCTTTATTATTAACTAGGTAGGTATACCTCTCCGCCAAATTAACATTTCGCCAGTTACGTTTAAATCTATCATATCTAGAAAGAGCCCAAAAAATACAACCACGTTATTCTTTAGGTGGCTGTGGTTGGTGCCGGCAGCGACGTGGGCCGCATCGCCTGCCTGTTCCTGAAGCAACAGAAAGTGGTCAAGTATCTGGCCATGTACGAGGAATACCAGGAGTCAGGGGTCCTCGGCGCGGCTAACGACATCGCACACATCGATACCAGCTGCAAAGTCACGGCTTATCAGGGACGCATGTTCCTCAAGGATGCACTGCATGTAAGATCTTACATACCAATCAGCCCTGATGATGATCTGCTTTGTCTTTCCGAACTATAATTGGGTTGGCTTCCAGTCTAATCAGATGCAGCTGGTTGTCGTATTTGTGATGCAGCGACTGCATATTATACTTAGGTACTGGGTAATGCCTTTGGTTGGACAGCGTGGCATTACGCAAAATTTGATAGACTTACTTAAACAAGAACACTATTTACAACAATTTTATTAGTTAGTTGTCAGATTTCGGGCTTTAATCTAACACCCGCAACAAGGCATCATAAAACACTATTAACCTATACGGTAAAACCAGAAAATGTATTCTTCGTAGTTCTGAACAAGCACGAATGTCGAACTTAAGTGGCAATGGGCAGGGCACATTGCTCGCAGAACGGATGGCCGATGGGGCCGTAAAGTTCTGGAGTGGCGACCGCGAACCGGAAGACGTTGCGTTGGAAGGCCTCCCACTAGGTGGACCGATGACCTGATGAAGGTTGCAGGGATCCGCTGGATGCGAGTCGCACGGGACCGGTCAATGTGGCGACACTTGGGGGAGGCCTATGTCCAGCAGTGGACGTCTATTGGCTGAAATGATGATGATGATGACGAATGTCGGGCCACAGAGAAACCCCCGACAGAGACAGACTTCTAAGTCTTTCTGACCGCTGCTTTTTGTAGTAGTGCACTTTATTGCTAAGTAGTTTGTAAGTTTTTAAGCATTTATGTAGGTATACTGTATGGATAATATTGTTCTTGTGACCTGTAGGACTCAGACGTGGTGCTGATCTGCGGCGGTGCGTACCTCCCGCCGCCAAACTGTCACACGCAAGATCGTGATCTCTTCTTCCAAAACATGCAGCATGTACGAACGGCTGCGCTGGCGGTCGCGCAATTCTGTCCGCAAGCCATCGTGGCGGTCCAGACGCCGCCAGTTGACGCCAACTTTGCGCTTTGCGCTCATGTTAGTTTATAATCTACTTGTTACTTTTAGAAAGTACCGACTTATTAATTCCGATTGTAGTATTTTTTTCTACTGCCTTTTTTACAATGAGTTTTAGTGATTGCCATACTGCCATCTGATCTTTGGAAGTCTACACGGGTGCTTTAGTAAACCTTGGATAAGAACTTAGTAGGATTCGGAGTAGGTTGACGACCGTTATGACACAAAAGAAACAGTCAACATCTACTAATGTGGTAGTCCTATTTGTAGAAGCAACACATTTCTGACTTCCTAATATCTGTTGGTTGTACTCCACAGACCCTAAAACTGGCTCGAGTGTACGATAAACGACGAGTCCTGGGCGTGAACGCGGTCAACGCAATGCGAGCTAATCAGCTGTACTGTGACAAAGTCGGCAACGACCCCTCAAAGAACAACTTGCCAGTAGTCTGCGGCACTTCCCGCTGTACTAGAGTCCCAGTGTTTTCTGCTGGTAAACCGGAGAAAGGTGAACCCCCGGATCAGTCAACCGTAAGTAGGAGTTTGTACCAATACGATCAATAGCGCATACTAGATGTTCACATACCTAATCCAAGTACTTAGTATGCGCTATTGATCAGAATTTTTCTTAAGTTTGATGCCCATTTTCATTAACATTGCGGGACACCTGAATAATAAATCTTTGTAAGTATACACGATACGTATTAGAGATTACCAGTTTGTAATTTGTTCTTACCAGTTAGTAATTTGTTCTTACCAGTTTGTAATTTGTTCTAACCAGTTAGTAATTTGTTCTTACCAGTTTAAAATAACTTTCAAGTGGAAGTTGTTATAACGCTATTCTTAGTAATGCTGTGATGTTGATGATGTGCAACTCTTTTCTCCTGACGATATAGTTGAACTGCCTGTCCCGACTGGTGCGCGAAGCAGATGACCTCATCTGCAGGGTCAAGAGCAACAACGAGCAAGGACACCTCTCCATCGGCTTCTCTTCTGCGAGATTTGTTGTAAGCCTCATGAAAGGTAATAGATTTGTTTTATTTATGTTCTCTTGAAACTGGTGTATATCATAGTTTTCAAAACATGTTGGTCGTACAGCGTACTTGTTCTAAACACCAATAAATATTTTCTACGTTTATTTGCCTAAATAAATTAGCACCATTAGCACCCTAAAGGTGAACGCACACTTATCCGAGCCGAACGCGTCGAACAAATCGAAATCCAGGAGGCCTCGCACTCATATCCGCACCGAAAGAATCGACCGCGCCGAAAGAATGGACCGCGCCGAATAATCGTTTCGTAGAAGTAGTACTCGCACGTTGTTTTGTCGTAAGCAACTGATAGAATGCGAGCGCATGGTCTAGGAATTCTGGGGTTCTTCCAGCTTCGGACGATTCGACGCGGGTAAGTGTGCGAGGTTTCATAAGATTTCTTATAAAGAATTCTTCGTTTCGTTCGACTTGTTCGACGCGTTCGGTTCGGGAGAGTGTGCATTCACCTTGACTTATATTTGCGCCAAAACGATGGTGACTTGTGTTATGGGATGTAAGGGGGCACACCTACCATCTCAGTGCCCCAAGTCAACCTCACCTGCTCATGGTGCATCCTGCTGAACAACAAACGAGGCTCTGATGACCGATAAATGGCGGTATAACCATTTCAAAAGCTCACAGCTAAATAGCGCAGACTAGCGACGGGCAGCAGCGTCGCTAGTGCGAGAAGTTGTGATCTGCGATCGCCAACCCGCATGGTCAGCGTGGCGATTATGGGCAAACCCCCTAGCTCACAGAATAAGTAAGGTGAAGGGGCAATGAGCCGGCCATATTAGCCGTCAAACCGATGACCGTTGAGGTAGACGTGTTTTTGAGTGAAGACCGCAAATCGGTAAACGTAAGGTGGGACGCCCTCAGGCTCGGTGGAGTGATCTTCGCAGGGTGGCTGGTAGCAACTGGATGAGATTTGCTGAGAATCGAGTTGAGTGGCGTGCGATTGAGGAGGCCTATGTCCAGCAGTGGACTGCTATAGGCTGATGATGATGATGGTGGCTTAATTATTCAGATTACATACATACATATTAGTTCGTCAGTAACAATCTAAAATTCTCAGCCAGATAACACACGGCCTAAAGCATTGGGTGTAGAAGCTTGTAATTTGGCACAAGGGTTCCATAAGTAACAAAATGAACATAAGAAGTCTTTTTTCAAATTCACCTACTAAAGGGAGGGAGGGGGAATATAGGGTAAAAGTTTGTTGTTTGCCATTTTTGCTGATGGGAAATCCCATTGGGCTGGTAACTTACAAAGCAGCAACCATTCACTTAAACATATACGCACATATGATATGACAAATCCCACATTTGTTATGTCTATCCACTGTCCAGGTCTCTTCAAGAAGCCGTCATTCATCGACAGCGCGCTGGTGCAACAAGGCGACCCGGAGAAGTGTTACGGCATGAAATACTGCGCCACGCCCCTGAAGGTTGGCAAGGGAGGTATCGTGGAATACGAAGTGCCGGCCCTGAATACTTCGGAGCAGGACCTGCTGGACCAGAGCAAGTGAGTCATCTTCTTTTGGTATTGGTGGTATATCGATATTATACCGTTTGGGGCTTGGGCCTATTAGGTGGCCAGGCTGCTCAAAAACATGGCTACCTACTCATTAATCATCAAGAGAAATGAGAGAAAGCATTATCCAAATGCGTGCGCTCCACGCAAATAATCAAGATAATCCGATTAATAGAAGTGTATTGATATGATACCTACTTTAATAAAAATGTTTTTAATTAGATAAAATTGTCTGAAATGATAAATAAAAAGCGTGTAATGATTAACACATTCAGTGCCGGGAACCCACCTGGTGGGTTCACTCAAGTCGCACTTGCGATGCCGAGAATCCACCTGGTGGGTTCACTTTTACGCAAACGTAATGCCAGTGACCCACCTGGAGGGTCCACTTGCAATATGTATGGTGGGATGGCACATGAGTTCTATGAAACGGGGGTGGACTCGAATGGGTTAAAGTTTCCATTTTGAGTGAAGGTACCCAATTTATTCATTACCTGCATACGACCAAAAACAAATGATACGGTTTAATAAATTAATCCTGTCATTATCAGCCAGCGTTTTTCCCACAGCTGGGACACAGGCCTCCTTTTTATGAGAGGGAGTGGGCCGTAATCTACCACGCTAAGGCTAGCGTGGTAGATTACGGCCCACTCCCTCTCATACATCTACCAACCCGCACTGGGCAGTGCGGGTTGGTAGATGTCGCAATAGTGCGTTTTAGAAAGAAAGTAAATTTTGATACTAGAGGGGGACCTTCGACGTTGTAACCGAGGCCGAATTCGTGTCATGGAGTCGAGAATTGCTGCGAAGGATGGGCATGAAACTTCATGGACACTCTTTTAAATCAAATTATTGTTACAAAATCTTGGTTACATCATTCATGTTAAGATTATACACATATGTGAGAATGATGTAAAAAGGCGTGCAAATTAAGAGCGTCCAGAGTAAAAAAGTAATTCAACAATTTAAAAATAAAGTAATTAAAATAAACCGTGGCAGCTAAGAGATGACCAGACCCAACTGACAGCGCCCGTTCACGTATATAATAAATAATAATAATAATAATTTCCCCGCTCTCCTTGGCTAAAGAGAACTGGCGCAAACCTGTAGTACTTGACACTAACGATCGCAGGGAAGTATGGTAGAGTAAGGAGCTTCACGGACGCTTTTTCCGGGCCCTGCATGGGCCCGATGTAGACCTGTCAGCGTCGGTAGTCTGGCTACGTTCCGGGGACCTCTTTGCACAGACGAAACCGAAGGTTTTGTCTGTGCAATTATGGATGAAGTTATGATGACGAATAACTACCGGAGATTTATTGTGAAGGACGGCACGGTTGACATATGTCGGGCATGCCACCGTCCAGGCGAATCGATCCGTCACATTATCTCCGGGTGTTCTCGTCTGGCTATCGGAGAGTACTTGCATAGACACAACCTTGTAGCCAGGATTATCCATCAACAACTTGCTCTAAAATACAGCTTTGTGGAATCGGAAGTGCCGTACTATAGGTATGTGCCCGATCCAGTTCTCGATAATGGCAATATCACACTGTACTGGGATCGATCCATCATCACTGACAGGACTATTGTAGCCAATAAGCCTGATATAGTGGTAGTGGATCGATCAGAGCGGTTGACATCATGGCCCCGCATGAAGAGAACCTCGTGAAAGCCGTGAAAGATAAACAAATCAAGTATCTTGACTTAGCTCCCGAAGTTGTCGACATGTGGAAAGAGGACTCAGCGATCATTGTGCCGGTAGTCGTATCAGCCCATGGCTTAATTGCGAAGAGCCTCGACCAACACCTGAGGAGGCTCTCGTTAGGCAGCTGGATCAAGGGCTTGATTCAGAAAGCGGTACTCCTGGACACGGCTCGTATCGTTAGGAGGTTCCTCTCTCTGGAGCCCTGACCGCCGGTAGCTTGGACCCTGTTCCCGATACTGGTGGGCTACTATTTTTTATATTTTTAAATGTTTTTTTTTTAATATTTAAATATTTAAAAATGTAAACGAATATGTATATTAATAAATAAAGGAAATATTAATTTCAATATGACGCATAGATCAGCGACATTCCACTCAACCATATTGAAGGGAACTAAATGAGCCGACACACCCACCAACATCAGCGAGACATTTGAGTGAGCATGACATTCTCTCAACTGCCAGGGCACATTCAAATCAATGAAAGATAGCTAAATGTAAACGGTAGCTTTACAGTACTATGCAATTATATAATACAAAGAGAAGGAATCTATACAATGCAAGGATATTTTTACAATCTTCTGCAGCTTCTACAATAACTTAACATGGTAATCAATTTGCTTGCACCTATGGCTGTGGAGCAGGACCAGCTTTGAGCCAAGCATTTTTATCATCAATGTAATCTCCCAACTTATAATATTCCTAATCTACACAGTGTGCGTTTTATAAAAGATTTAAATTTTGTCTCATTCAGTTGTAGAATGTGGTGGGGTATTTTATTGTAAGAATAAGAATCATTTATTTGCATAAAATACAGGTGTTACCAGTTGTTATAATTGGTGGTTTAGGCACAAACCATATTTTGCCTTTTTAGGGCATGCAAATAGTATACATTATTATGTAATGAGTATATAAGTGAAATATTACAAATATTTCCATAAGCTATTTTAAAGTTTATAGGTAAAATAATAATAATATTAAAAAAAAAATTACACATAAACCTATACATATATCTTAAAATTAAATTTGGTGTTGCAGAAATTCTTGTAAACTGTAAAAACAATTTTCTGTCAACCATTTACGCAATTTATTCCTAAAATATTTAAATGGGAGTTCTCTTATATTTCTAGGTAATTTATTAAATATAGAAATACACATATGAAACACATTGTTTTTAATCAATGTTGTATTGCAGAATGGTATCATAATTTTTGTTGGATCTCTTGGCCTCTGCTTAGTGTAACTGTCACCTTTGAATTTAAAAAATTCACTATGTTTCCTTACAAACACCGATACCTCAAATAAATACATGCTGGTCATGGTTAATAATTTAAGTTTCTTAAATAAAGGCTTACAAGATTCTAGTGGACCGACACCGCAAATAGCACGAACACATTTTTTTTGTACAATAAACGCCTTTTCAAAGTCTGTTGAATTGCCCCACATTATTAGTCCGTATCTTAAAATGGATTCAACGTATCCACTGTATGCTATGCGAGCAGTTTTTTCGTCTGATACAATACGAAGTTTCCTTAACGCATACACAAATCTATTAAGTTTACTGCATACGCTGTAAATGTGTGGCTTTCAATTTCAAAATTTGTCGAGGGTTATACCTAAAAACTTAATACTTTCGGTTTCTTCTATATTTTTATCTTTAATTTTAATGTTAATACTATCAGAGGGTTTGCATTTGTATGTACTAAATTTAATTAATTTTGTTTTTGAAATATTAACACATAGATTATTACATTCAAGCCAATTTATTACGGACTGTACAGCTTCGCTTATTTTGTTTTCATGGGTTGAATTTTTATTTTTATTGGGCACTATAACAGAAATATCGTCGGCGAAAATTTAAACAGTACCCCATGAAACATTAGTCTACTTTAGCTAACCTGAAACCTGGCTGAACTAGTAGGTCCCTATTTCTAGTTATAGTGGTGTCTGTCACCTCTGTTATCTGTGGACAAGTAAAGCACTAGTTGAAATAAATGAAAAAAAAATTACGTGTGTGAAATATATTGCATTTTAAACCTAGTCGTAGTGCGATAAGAGCCAGTTGTCGAGGAAGTGTATCGAAAAATAATAATCATGCATTGTTCAGTGCTACAGGAAACCTACATTCAATGCCTATAATTAATTATCTATTATGAATTTTAGACAAATAAGGAACACTGAATTATTGTTCCCAGATGCGACTTAGAAGACATGTTGAACCTGGGCAAATGCTACGCAATCGGCGACGAATACTACCTGCACCCTTGCAAGTGCTACAACTGCGGCTGCAAGTGCCAAGTCTGCCAACCTTGCAAGCAGTGCGCCAAAAGATAATCGGCCTGGCGGCCTATCACTTCTTATCAGTACTGTTCCAGTGTCGACGCACAAACGAATATCAAGTGTTCATCCCAAGAATACATCATTCCAAACACCCTTTAATAAATATCAGGTGTTTACACGGTCAAAATGACCTTGCAGGTAGGAAACAGCTGTTTTTTTTAAATTGCCGATGATAATTTTTTAGGGGTGAAGGGATCGGAATGATGTACTGAATACGTGGAATGCGTTTGTGTGTTGATGTCCCTTCCACCGGAGGACACCAGGAGCTTAAGACTCTCAATCAACATCTGCACTTCAACACAAATTGAATCTTATTTGTGTAAAGAAGTGCATATTCCTTTAAGCGCTTTTCATCAAGCGTATATGAACACAAACGATAAACATTCATTAATTATATAAACGTTCATTTTCCGATGAATTGCAACTGTACTTAGCTCTATAGATTAAAGCCTACGACTGACTGTTACTAATCGACGCAGAATCGACTTGAGTCGGTCAGAAAGACTTTTACTTTCGTGCAATAACAACGAAAAATACATCATTCGCATCGTTCCGACGACGCTACTCAACTGCAGTGCGTCCAACTAAATGCGAAAAATGGGTGAGACACGATCGGCTCAAGCCAATTCCGATCGATAAGCGTGGTCACTCTCCTAAGCTACGTATGCACTGACAGGTGCAGCCTGGAGCCTGGCGAGTAGCGGATTGAAACGAACGTTCCATCATTTTGCGTGTCGCCTTCGATAGCAAGTAACCAGATGTTAAGTCACTAGACTTTAGGCACTGAGTATGGAAATCCTCATGGATGACTAAACTGAATAAAACCACACGGTGTTCTTCGACTACCTCGAGCCAGGGTGCTGGAGTACTTGCGCAGTTGCTTGGGCGTGCCCTAACATATTTAACATAATATCTTAAGTTGCAAGTGCAATCAAAAGCGGTTTACTTAGATGCTGGTAACCAATCATATTAAAAAACTAGGTTGATTTCAGAAGAGAGCATAAATATAAGCCTTTTAAAGTTTTATTCAGAAATGTATGGTGTTTGTTGTGAAAATTGGTTTTTAAACACCAACACGTTAAAAAAGATGAGACTGAATATAAAGGCAGTGTATTGTTGTATATTATTATGAAATTTGGCGTCTAAGTTAATCCGTATACATAATTGTGATTTATAGTTGTTTATGTTTCAGAAAGGTCAGGTGCGTAGTACTCGCAACCGGCGTGCGTGTATGACCAGATGTATGAACGTGGACGAGGCAAAAGGAGTATGTAAGGATCGTAGCAGGTGGCGTTCTGTGGTTTCTGCCTACCCCCATGGGAAAAGGGCGTGAGTTTATGTATGTATGTATGTATGTTTACTCGCCGACATATTTAGTTTTATGGCTTTAACTGAACCAATCAAATTGTAGTGCGGAAGTCTTAGCTGTAACACGCATGCTTTCTTTTGCGATCAAGAATATTAAAAATCAGTTAAACCGTTTAGAAGATATGGTGGAATAAAGAAACTCACAAACATACATACATGAAACCTTTTTTTTGGGCAGTCGTGTAAAAAAGTACACTACAGAAGTTTCTACACGTATGTTATAAAAATCGAATAATAAGCAATTTCCATATTATCACTTAAGAATGTAAATGTAAACAGTAAAAATAGACATTTATAAAAAAAAACACTTTTTTTTTTTGAATCCGTAAAATACATAGAGCTATCCATTGCAATCACATCAGATCCGCTCATGTATCATATTATATTCATATGATGGGTTTAACAGAGACCCTTACCGAAGCCGAAAGGCACTTGTACTTTCTGTCATTGCAATTGTTTTTTGGTTTTGGACCACAGGAACCTTATACAGTTTGGCCGCTGAGAAAATGAGTTTCTGACGTCTGTCTTTTGGTCATGAAATTTAGCGCGAAATTATAACATTTATTCTTACTTGCTTAAATGATATCGTTTTTAATAATATAATTGTTAATAGGGCAAAAAAACGATACTTATATGTTTATCGTAAATTTTCGCCACTTCAAAGTTACATCGTCCTTTCGCTCACGACCTGTCAGGAACGCATTCTCTCAGCGGCCAAACTATAGTTACGGAGACATTGGAGGTCAAAGCAATTTTTGATAAGTTTTTAATGTTATAACTTTACTTTTGATACCTCCACAACACCCGTAATATTCAATACATCCATCAGCATAATGTTTTGAGTGCTTTACATTGAGTCCTACCGTAAAGCGTGATTTTTTATCCCAATAAAAAATCGTCCTCGCTGTGGGAAGGAGCAACTCATAATCCAATACGCGGCCAGTGTGGATGACACGTCTTCGAACTTGGTTCCAGCATGATATGGGAAACCAGTATATTCTGGACATGCTGGTTTCACCAAGAGCCTTCAAACGCAGAGAGAGCTCTTAGCCGTTGATAAATCTTTGGGAGAAACGTCACCACACACTACTGACATAACATCGTGCCTATAATCCCCATAGGATTAAGCAAAGGTGTATCCGATACAGTACACTCACATTTTGCCAGTGTTGTTAAGTCCCTTGTTATAGGGAGCGAGCCTTTTGAAAAAAAAAAGAAACTTGGCCCAAAAAGGAATCGAACCCAGAGCCTCATGCTCAGCAGTCGCGCTTGTGACCACTAGACGAACGAGACAGTCTAATTGTAAGGTAATACTAAAAATCGAATCTTCGATTGTTATATTACGTATCAGGTGAATGCTCCGGGGCCTAAAGACTCGTGACATACACCGGTCGAGACAAATGCCCGCTACCCGACACATTCGACATTAATCCTTAAAACCTAAGCCATAGTGAACATGTGTTTGTCGCACGTTTCTTACAACATGGTTCTAATTAAAAGCACGCCCCCACGTTACCGCCTCACGTGAAATGAAACGCTTTTGTGTACAAGTTTTCCAGCACGCGCATCTAGGTGCGTCCGCTTCAGACGTATTTCTTTCACGTGAATGTCGGCCATTTCTTATGGCTTCTCATCGTGGATATAGGTCCGTACTGGACTGGAAGAGCCATGCGCGTGGTTTGTTGCAAAATGCTGGCGTAGTTTGTAGAAGAGAGTAGTTTCTGCGTTATGCTGCTGTAAAAAACTAAAACCTGTTGAACAAATAACCAAAGCCAAAGATGCAATTTCGACCAAAACTCGGTAAATCCTGTTCTGAAAAAATGTTTTTACTATTTTCTTTCTTTCATAGGGGGCTTTAAATGGACTCTGATATTAAATCATCATCAACTTACTGCCCTTGTACCGTTCTAGTTGGGGTCGATGCAACACGTTTTCTTCTTCCATTCTCCCCTGTCAGACGACACTAAATAAACGACATTGAATGTTGGTTATCAACTACGACATCCTGCAGGTCACAACAAGCAATCGACAAAAATGAGTAGGCGCTCATAATAAGTTCATAAACACTCGGATCTTCCAGAAAAAAATAAACGAGAAACAATATCTTTGGCGACACATTGAAGAGTTGAAACGCGAGTGGAATCGCAGGATTTCGTCATCTTTCCCCATTAAAGGGGGCGAGGATCACGTTGTTCGCCATGTGCTCTCTAATCGCCTACACGAGTCAAGCTTTATTACGCCTATTAATAACATTATTAATTGTTCTTGTCTAAGGTTATTCTACAATAATTAACGGACGCCTTTTTCCGATTGGAATAGGCAGAAACTATAGAAAGGCATCCTTACGTACCTGCTCCTTTTGCTTCGTCCACGTTGATATACTTACTTATGTAGGTATCTAGTTGCTAAAACAAGTGCTCAGCAACCCTCTTTGAGACGTAAGCATAAAGGCGTAAACCCATTGCGGTACATGCTGTGCACGAGCACGCGACGCATTTTAGCTGCGTGGATTCATTTGTTTGACAACCTGGGTTTACGTTTCACTGCATTACACGCTACACATCCACAACTATGTACAGACGCCAGCACATTAAGCTACTACAATCTGTAAAATTTCTTTAATAGATTTTCAACTTTATCATTATAACATTAGGTTCAAAGTTGGTTGGGAAAATCTGACAGTTTCGGGTAACTTGGCGTCTGTACAACTGTAGTGTGCGTGGCCCCTCGCGGCGCAAAGATGCTACGCACGTGTTTTTATCTCAAAACTGTGCTGCGGTACATAGTCGTGGGTTAATATTCGAGTATAGTGTGTATCGCACAGCGTGCGTGGCGTTGACAGCGTTGGGCTATGTGAGCGCTTTATTCGAGCAAGTTACGCATGTACTAATAACGTCAATTGATGCATAGCGTGTCCTTGGTTTGCAGTGGACACAATCACATGCATTTTGCAAAGTGAAGCTTAACGTGCGTAGCCCATCCGTGCGCCGCGGTGGGTATGCGCCTTAATGCTGACGCATTCAGGTATAACACCTACTTGGTACGGGTCTACCCTTTATGGCAGAACTTTTTATGGCATAATATTATTTTGCATAACAACGGTTAGCATAAACTTCATCTTCACTTTTCCAAATGAAATTCTGCTAAGATAGCAGAATTTTGCGACGATTATTTGGCACAAAATTGTGCCAAATAATCGTCGCTTTAAATTTACGTTATACAAAACGAAGTTATTCAAAATTTTAACTTTGCCAAAGCTAATTTATGTCAAATAAAATTCTGCCATCTTTTTATTCAATTCATTTATTCAATAACGATTAATACATCGTGTCTGAATTTCTATAACTAGATACTCGTATATAAGAAACATACATGCAATCCATAGTTAAAATCTTAAAAGTATGCCATTGTAAATTCGGACATATAAACATTCGGCCAAAAAATAATTCATTAAATAATTTTTAAGCCTTAAAAATATTCTTTTAAAGAAAATTATGCAAAGTATGTTATGCCAAATAAATTTCGGAGCATCAAGATTCTGCCAGATAGTGGGAACCCCTACTAGGTACTTCTTGCTGCAATACTGGAGAGGGAGACAATAAACTTAATCTGTTCTATAATTTATCAACAACATTTGCAGAATAATTACTCAAACACGTTTTTTTTATGTCAGTCATACTTTCAGTACAAGTGTACTTGATAACCCTAAAAATGCTGATGTCCACGTATGTACTAAAATAACAACACTATAAAGCTTAAATAATAGGAGAGTGGTCTTGTCTTCCGGGAGTTTTTTTTTAATCATTTAAATCACCGATTTTTGTTTCAAATAAAATTTTATGTTTCGATTTTCATTTCATCAACACAACTTTATTTGTTGGTTCAAGACAGAAAATAAGACAATGTATTACATTTATCTATCTGGGGTAATTCTATTAAGTCTTAGCCGTTTTAAATATCAATGACCAGACTCCACAGGTCAATGCACTTTTGAGGCTAAATTCACTGATATCATCAGGAGCATTGTTCTCTAACGATAAAGATCTTTTGACCATTCAACCATAACCTAAATAAAGATAGCAGAGTATTATGATAGCTGTTACTTAATCTTCTTCGATATAGATATGGTCATAATAATACATGATTTAAATTATGACTGCGTCGTTGGTCTAGTGGTCGCAAACGCGACTGCTGAGCATGAGGTCCTGGGTTCAATTCCCGGGTCGGGCAAAGTGCTATTATGTTTTTCCATCAGGGATTTCTCAATAGCAGCTACGGAGTCTGGATTTGTGCCCGGTTGATGGCAATAGACTCGCCCTCTTTTACATGGGACTTGAAACCATAACTGGCGAAATGTGGGTGTACCGTATAAATTTCCTGAAATTGTTTACTACCATATGTTTCATGTACAATGTATAACTGGCTATGCAAATAAATTATTATTATTATTATTTTCGGAAAGCGTTTTTCTTCTCAGCCCTTAGATATTATTATTATTATTTTTCTTTATTTATTTATATACATATTTTTTACATTTTCAAATATTTAAATATAAAACGACATAAAAAAACATTTAAAAATATAAAAAATAGTAGCCCACCGGTATCGGGAATAGGGTCCAAGCTACCGGTGGTCAGGGCTCCAGAGAGAGGAACCTCCTAACAATACGAGCCGTGTCCAGGAGTACCGCTTTCTGAATCAAGCCCTTGATCCAGCTGCCTAACGAGAGCCTCCTCAGGTGTTGGTCGAGGCTCTTGGCAATTAAGCCATGGGCTGATACGACTACCGGCACAATGATCGCTGAGTCCACATCCCACATGTCGACAACCTCGCGAGCTAAGTCAAGATTATTATTATTACTATTAGGTACACTTCTGCCTAACCCTTCGGGGATTACAGGCTTGATGTTATTTTATGTGTTAAATTATGAAAATTGCAATTGGCTCGTATGTAATAAGTAGAATAGTTAACATAACATCACACTTGTAATCCCTAAGGGTTAAACAGAGGTGTACCTATAAGTACACCCACATTTTGCTAGTTATGTTTAAGTCCCATGTAATAGGGGGCAATCCTTTTGCCATCAACCTGAAATGCCTGATGGGGAAACCCAATAACACTTGCCCGAATTGGAACTTAAACCCAGTACCTCTATCTTAAGTTCAGCAGAAACGTCTGCGATTACAAGATCAACGAAGTATAATTAATCATCAGAATCTGCCTAGGCTTTTCACAACTTATGGAGTTGGCTTCCAGTCAAACCAGTTGCAGCTGAATACCACTATTTTACATGGAGCGACGGCCTATCTGACCTGCCTACAACCCAGTTATAGTACCGCGTACCATCAGCCCTTTTTAATTCTGGTTGTCAGATTTTCGGGCCACTGTCTACCTGTAAGTATAATTGACAGCCGGGACCAATGGCTTAACGTGCTTTCTGAGGCACGGAGGAAACTCGGTATACTGTAATGAGTGGTCACTCATCCACGTAACAATCTAGGCAACGCTTTTCACCTCGAGATTGACCTGAGCGAGATTATTGAGCCACGAGCTCCTCGACGAAGTATAAAGGATAAGGATAAGGGATTTTAGTAAAAACCATTGGTATTCCGTGTTTTAAAAAGATGTATAAAGGCTGTAAAAAGACTTAACGAGGCCGAAAGGTACTTGTTCTCCCCGTCATTGCGATAATTTTTTTTGTTCGACACCATATCTGGGAATCTTCTATTTACGAAGATATTGGGGGTGAAAGTTCCATCTTTTTCACAAGGTTTTTTATGTTTTTAATGTATTTTTTTTACTTAAGACACCTTCACAACCCCCGTACTATTCAATCCATCCATCAGCACAATGTGTTGAATGCTTTACATTGAATCCTACCGTAAAGCGTGATTTTTTATCCCAAATATAAAAGTCGTTTCTCAGCAATAATTTTTGCGTAAAGTTACTTAGTTTGATGTACAGAATGCTTGGATGACGACTTCGTGAAGAGTCTGTTTACACCCTGTAGGTGAACCCTCGACTCACTCTCATCTGTAATCCAAGTGTTCGGCCATAAATGGATTTCATCAATTAAAACGTATCTACGCCATAAGGAAAAGAAGATTAAATCGATTGCCACTTTGTAGCTGACCTCCAGAAAGGTCAAGTTACGTAGTGCGTAGTAAGTATAAGTTCTATAGACTGGCGCGGTCCCGGTTTTTGGTTGGGACGAAGGAGTGTCAATTTGGCGTTTATGATTTTTGGATTTTGGGACCCGGTCACGACCCTTGTGACCCCCTCCCCCCGTCTGACCGCGCCTGACTATAGGGATCATTGTGCTCTAAAGCTATCAATAAAAAGAATAGGGTATGCTAGTTGTTAAATTAAGTTGTAGGTGTTAAGAGATGCATAGCCCGCTGATTTCTCTTTGTCTACATTAAGAATATGGAAACCAAATTACTCACGAGGCCTGAAAACACCACCTCGAAATGCTGAATGGTTAATAATTTTAACTCCGCATGAGCTAATCTTATGTTACTAAACAAAGCGATAGAAGTACTCAAAGAGATGTCAGCAAACAGGGAGTGGCCCGCAAGGGCCGATGCCTGCCAGGGCTGCGGGACTGTTCGAAAGAGATACCGCGGCCCTGGGACAGAAAGGGCAAGGAAGGAACATGGATGGGTTTTAGTCAGTACAAGTCTGACACTCCCTTCCGCTCTGCCCAGAGCAGGAGAAATCATCTGATGATTTCCCATCCGAAAAAAAAAGGCGATAGAAGTATAATGTCTTTTTTATTATAAAGGTTTTAACATAATCACTAATTCCGTGTATGGACGTAGCAAGTAGAAGTAGTTTCTACCCACTCCATTGTGTGAAAGGCGTGAGTTTATGTATGTACTTAAGATACCACGACGAAGTTAATACCCGCATAACACCATTAAACGGCTAACTACAGGTACCGGTAGCAAAATCCAGGAAGATGGTAATCCGATCGTATGGGAACCGTTATACAGCTGAACTTGTAACATGGCCTTGTCGCGAGCAAGGTCGCGGGCGCAAGGTGGGGGACAAGGCCTCCCCCACTCAAGGGGATTATCCTTACACGTAGTACTGTACGTTGGTCCAAGTGATATCCATGTTACAAAATTTTATAGAAACTATTAGTAACTGACACTATCTAGCCTGTTTTGTCCAACTGCTGTGCAGAGGCCTAAATTTCCATTTTCAAACTTTATTTATTTATTTTATATTTCTTTTTATTTTATTTTTTTATATTAATGCCAGTGATAAAAGTAGAGGCCATGTTTGACCAGCAGTTGGAAAATACTAGCTAGGTTCACTGGGTTGCTGGGAGGTTAGATAGGTAGTCGGGTACTTGAATTTTAATTTAATTGCTTCTGTTTGGATTTCAGTCTAATCGGAAGCATGTGCAGGCTAGCTAAGTCGAGTTTAACTCCTCGGTTTAAAGAGCTGGCCAGGCGACGATAGTACTTAAGAGTCAGAGACGGCATTTTTCAAAAAAGAGAGAAAGTCTATTTTCCATTTTAAATAAAAAAAAGTGTGTGTATACTCATGTACGCAAGTAAGAAGTTATACTTCTTTGGCGTATAAAACTAAAATGTTGACTAGGTAACTTCAGGGTGTCGGTTTTTCGTGACGGTGTGCGCGCGCATCGTAAAAATTTACTCTCATCATTTTTCCCTAACGCGCCAAAAGAAGTATAACTTCAACATTATTAAAAAAATTAACTTATCATAGAACTTCCCATTTATTCTACTGTTTCGTTACACAATTATCAGATGAATGGGGTTTTCGTTTGGGATTTTGTACGTACTAGTGGGAACGAACCGATCCACCGTCTAACATAATGTCAATATATTTTAAGTAAAGAACGCTAGCGTCGCGCGTCGCGTCGACCTGTAGACGTGGCTACGAATATTCGTAGACCCCTGCTACGGCAGCTACGAGTTACTACTTTTTCCTAGCCGGCCTCGTAGAGTGATAAGATACAATCGTCTACGATTTATTCAGTTGTTTTACTCGTATGTTAGAAGATGAAGAAGTGTGTTTTTTGAACGATTTAAACATAAATCGTTCTGGATCTTGTTATTAAATAGGGTTGATTTATGGTTTAATAAACAAACTTATTAAGAACTAGCTTATGCCCGCGGCTTTGCCCGCGAGAAGTTCGATAATTGTCCCACGGGATCATACTACTGGAATAAAAAAGTATTCGATGTGTTAATCCAGGTTATAAACTATCTGTGTGCTAAATTTCGTCCAAATCCGTTCTGTAGTTTTTGCTTGAAAGAGTAACAAACATCCATCCATTCCATTAATATTAAGTAAGATAAGATTTTTTCGTAGAATCAGTTTAAATAGACAAAATATTTGCGGTGAAAAAAATAAAGATATAAAGGTTCCATGCCGATAGTTGAAACTGTTGTTACGGCATTTTAAATTTTTACCGTCGTTATTTTCAAATTTGACATTAATATCTACCGATATTTCAATAGCTTTCTTGTAAAGCATTTTTCTTTGAACTTTACAGATTATTCTAGCTAATCGCTGCCGCTTGTACTTGCACCAAGCCTGAAGATGGTAGATACAGTGCCCCCGGGAGCTCGGGTTTCAATGTCACAGTCAGGATCGATCCGCATGCGCCCGGCGTCATCTCGTTCTATTCCATATTCTGTTCGTATAGCTTCGTTCTAGGAAGGAAACAGTATAGAAAATTGTAGATCTTGTTGTTTTTATCATTACTCTATTAAAATACTATATTTTTGTTACTGTCTCGAATTGATTTGTCATCCTCGTTATTCATCACTTTTGACAGCAATTCATTCACTAAGATTGTAATTATCTATCTGTAACAATAGGCAAATACGGTTGAAGTTCATTTGAAAGTAAACATGAAGGTCATGTTTACTTTCAAATGAACTTCAACCGTATGATTTTTTGTAAGCTATTTATTATGTTAGTAGCCTGTATGTTTTGGTCAAATCTTGCAACTGAATTTCAAACCAGTTTGAGTTGAAATTTTGCATACACCTTTAGTTCTGGTGACAATACATTTTTATGACAGACGCTTGAGTCTAACAAAAATTAGCACTTTAAAGCTTAATATTTCACAAACGAATCCCTTAATAAAAGAATGATTTTAACAAACTCGCAATATTTTTTAAAGACCTATCCAACGACTTCCCATACTATGGGGTACGCGAGAAAAAAAAACATATTCCCCCTTTACGTGTACAGGAGATATCTTAAAAAAAAAATACTTTTCGAGATTTTATTTTACCACTTTGTCGGCGTAACTAATCTGTATAATTGTATATTCATGCCAAAGTACTGCTTTCTAGTACTAAGATTCTTTGAGCTAATCTGCGGACAGACGGACGGACATAGCGAAACTATAAGGGTTCCTTGTTGACTACGGAACCCTAAAAATAAACCTAATTTTCTTCTTTTCATTTTAATAAAAGCTTGTATTATAAAAGCTTAATTTATTTAAATTGTGCTGATTGATCAAACGAAAAATTAACAGTTAATTTTCTAGTATACAACGCAAAAAGATATAAAAACCGTAAAATGCACTGTTTACTTTACTTACAGTAGACAAAAATGGCTGCTTGAATAAGAAAGGTTAAAATTGCAGTTCATTTTCTACAATACAGTACAACGCAAATACAGAAGCCATAAGAATGGCTCTGCCCCATTTCAATTAGACGAAAAGGGGTGCGAAGTAATGTACGAACAATACAGGACTTCTTTTTATAGACAAAGCTTCAAGAATGTATATATTTCTTAACATAGTCACGAGTTTGCCACCTCCAGTAACGTTCATCAATTCCTGTGACACGCAGACTACAGGACACGAAATGAAGGTGTCCCATCTTGGGCTGCGGGACTGTTCGAAAGAGATACCGCGGCCCTGGAACACAACATGGATGGGTTTTAGTCAGTACAAGTCTGACACTCCCTTCCGCTCTGCCCAGAGCGTGAGAAGTCATTTGATGATTTCCCATCCGAAAAAAAAAGGGGTGAAACCTACATTCTTTTTATATTAGTAGGTAAAAATATACACACCCTACACGACGGCTTATGAGAAAGTCTCTTTAATTGTTAAAACAAGCCGGCTGTTATAGCCTGATTTCAGTAGCCATTTCAAGGAAACATTTAAAATTTTACTTTTTAAATTAAAAGCTAACGTGAAACAATTCTTGCCCCTAGCAGTGGTTTTACTAGACATTATTATTATTCGCATCGGTATCTTTGAACTCAATACGGTGTTTTAAAAGGCTTCAGACGTTGTTAACACCGATAAGGTACCTACTTTATTTAATGACAACTAGAAGCCTACCCCTGCGTAGCATGGTTTTTACCATTTGACAAAATATTGAAAATTCTTTGTTATTTGCAAATTTAATATTAAAGCGAGCTTACTTTATAGTATGTATTGACTATATTGGTTTCTGAAGTGTTTTCATTTGAGTGTATCTATTCGACAGTGTGATAAGTGCGATATCGCGTTTTGTCAGACTTACTTAATATTTTACATAAATAACTCCGTGTCATTTATCATTTATATATTTTTTTATCTGAGGAGGAACTCGGACGCCAGTTATTAGTCATTTAGGCTAAGATTAATTTGTTACTACTTATCTTTTGAAAATGATAACACTTTCATCAAATCATAACATAACTCTAGCTTCCTGAGTGCCAAAATAACTAGTTGTCACCAAACACCGTTTTAAAATTTCACGTGGGTCACGTGGTGGTTTCCGGCCACCGTAGACGCGGACCTGTGGACGGTGAGTAATGGGCTAGCTCGCTGTCCGTCCGTCTTTTGACGACAGGCCGTGTAGACGGCGCGTTCGTGTTCCACGCGCGCCTCAAAGAGATGTCAGCAAACAGGGAGGGGCCCGCAAGGGCCGATGCCTGCCAGGGCTGCGGGCTGTTCGAAAGAGATACCGCGGCCCTGGAACACAACATGGATGGGTTTTAGTCAGTACAAGTCTGACACTCCCTTCCGCTCTGCCCAGAGCGTGAGAAGTCATTTGATGATTTCCCATCCGTAAAAAAAAAGGGGTGAACCCAGTGATGTGGCTACTCTTTACCCGCTAAAATGTCAAGTCATCTGGAGCAGATGACGTCGAAAAATACACATCTGTCAAGCCATCTTTAGAAGACGAGACCCAGAAGTAGCGTGACAGATGTGCGATTCGCGCCAAAATCGCCGAGGTATTTTAGCGGGAATGGTGCTGAGTAAACTGTTTAGTAAGGAGGTGTTTATTTTTGTTTTTTAAGGAAGTTGGTATTTTTGGTACCAAAACAAATAAACAAACAGGTGACCCAAACGGGACTGCGGGACTGTTCGAAAGAGATACCGCGGCCCTGGAACACAAAGGGCAATGAAGGAACATGGATGGTTTTAGTCAGCACAAGGTTGACACTCCCTTCCGCTCTGTCCAGAGTGGGAGAAGTTATTTGACGATACCCATCCGAAAAAAAAGGATCACCTGTTTGTAAATAGAAAAAAAAAATAAACGATTATTTTTTTAAAACAAACTTTTTTTTTAAATACACTTCAAGTTAAAAAAAAAATATGTTTATGTATCAAAATTGGACGCTTATACAAAGTTTCGTGTCCGTGCTAGAGGAGACGAACCTAGGTGCAGGACTAGGTCTGTCTGTAATAAAAATGTATTGTCATCAGAACCGAAAGTGTGCGCATTTGTGTGGGTGTGTTTTCGATCAGTTAGGGTGAACTTGTCTAAAATTCAGTTGCAGACCGATAGGTAAAACGGCGGATACTCTCGCCTGATCACCACTAAGTTCACTTTTGCCTGCACTCACATCATGAAGCGCTCTCTAGCCTGGCGGGGCGCCTCCGCATCGTTTATGCGAAATTTTTGTTACTGATCAGGCGAAAAAATCCGCGACTGTACATACCAATTATCATTACCTACCACGAAAACCAGGATATTTACCATGTACTTATATTATTTCTTTTGAGTAACTAACAAGTCTAGTTAAATAAAAGCTTGTGAAAATAGTAGAGAACTTATGAGTTTTATTGTTTTAGCGAATTATCAGAGATATTTCGTTTAACTTGCGATTATCTGAATTTCATGTAAAGACACTTAATATACCCTTTCATTCCAAAGAGTTATGCATCTTGTAAATGAAAAAAATGGTCCTAGAGATATAATAATAGGAGCTAGACTTGGAATGAATCGAATCACAATCTAATCAGTACTTTTTAATTTAGGCTTAAAAACAAGTTTAATGAAACATGATTAACAATGAAATTAATTATCCTATCAAAAATATTTTTTGAGTACTTATCTATGTTTTGTATATCGTATTATTTTCAGTACATTGTTTATCCATATCAAAGTCCATTCAAAAATTTGTTTCCAAATGGGATTATTTTTACTTAAACTAACTTAACTCGCGGCTTCGCCCGCGTGGATGTCGGCAAATATCATTATATTTTAGCCAATGTATACAAAAACTTGACAAATTATATAGTAAAACCATCCTCGAGACCACTCTATCTATTAGTGAAAACAGCATGAAAATTGGTGCAGTAGTTTTAACACGGTTTGTACGCGGCGGAGGACTTTGTTTTATAATATGTTGTGATAGTGATGAATTAAGTTGAACACCTATACTCCTTTACATTTTTGAAAATTAAATTGCGAATGAACTGTCTCGTTGGTCTAGTGGGCGCAAGCGCGACTGTGCAGCATGAGATCCTGGAATCGTCTCCCGAGGTGGGCAAAGTGTTATTGGGTTTTTCGATCAGTAATTTCTTAGTAACAGCCACGGACTCTGGATTTGTGCCCGGTTAAGCGGTAGAAGAGATGGTTGTCCTGTCAGCGTGATCACAGTTAACACACAAGGTGTGTGCTAACTACTAACATAGCTAGTCAACAAGTTCTCAACCATGACTGACTGCCAAGGGTGCTCTGGGCGCATTTAGAAACGTGAAAAATACTGCACTGAAAAAATTTGATTGACACAACTAACTTACTTTTGACTTGATTGCTGCAAATAGGTTCGTGATAACTCCAATGAAGATCCCGTTTCAAATAAAAGTAGTAGTTGTAATCATTGTGCTTGATAGGCTCAGAAGCAAACAAGCTACTTAGTCAATCTAAACAAAATCTTGATTGTAGCAACTACTTTTTTTTTTCAGTGTGACGCGTCCAAAACAAACAAAAATTAGAATCTAATCTCACAAACACAACAATATACTTTAGGTAAATACTAAAACATGCCTACTGGCTGAAGCGCACGTGTCAATTTGATTTATCTAATAACTAGCTATTGCCCGCGGCTTCGCTCGCGAAAGTTTCTATAATAATATAATTCAGTCATGATTCGAAAGACACGTGGCGCCATCTATTATCATAAGAACGTTATTTGTGTTTTCCTCGGGAACAATACTTTTTTTTGGGATGAAAAGATTTTTTTATCCCATGTCCGTTTCTGTATGCCTGATAACGTATATGCAAAATTTCAGGATCATCGGTTCAATGGTTTAGGCGTGAAAAGGTAACAAAAAATCTTACTTTCGCATTTATAATATTTTAATTAATCATTAATAATATTTTAGTAACGATTATTTTTATAATTTGCATGAATACATGAGCCGGCCCACTCATGCCGCGGCTTAGATACTCATTAATCTATAGATAGCTACAATATGTGTGTCTTATTGTACAGATACGTGCTGGCTGACATATTTTTGATAAACAATAAAACTGATTGTATATACAATTAGGCTTATACCTAGCTATAGAGGACCTCGTGGCTAAATATATAATAACAATTGCTCGGGTAATCTTCTTCTGCCTAGGTTGGTCCGTGGATGGATGACCATTACATTCCGAGCTTCCTCGGTGCCTCGGAAAGCACGTTAAGCCGTTGGTCCCGGCGGTCATTTGTAGATCTTCGACAGTCGTTACAGGTAGTCAGTGGCTCGAAAGTCTGACAACCAGTCTTACGAAAGGGTATCGTAATACCCAGAACGAATTGATGCAGGGTTGCAGAGGTCAAATAGGCAGTCGCTCCATGCAAAATACTGATATTAAGTTGAATCTGGTTAGGCTGGAAGCCGACCCCAATAGTTGGGAAAAGGCTAGGCAGATCAATCTACCTAGCCTCAGCCACCCATCAGTAGTAAAACTTGCACATTTAGAATTGCTGTTATTGTTTAAAACGTTTTCAGGGGAACACATAACTACCTATTGTATTCTTCATATTTCTTCGCGAAATATAAGTGAATATGTTTTAATTAATATTTAAATAGACTCAAAATCCATGTTTTTTATTGTAAGATTTGATAATATATGGAAATTCTAATGTTTGAGCTGGAAATCCCAGAAATAGAATACTTATGTACTAACATTACTAAAATGACGTAAAAGGACGTTAAATCGACCTTATTTAAAGTTAGCAAATAAAGAAAAATCGTTTCTTAAGCAAACTGTTCCAAAATAATTATAAAGTAGGTAATTTGTTATGTTACTACGATGCTGCGTTGCTGTAAAACTCGATATTACTATTTTTTTTGCATATATTTTTATTTACTGAAATATTGAGATTAACGAAGGAGGTTGATAGGATATTAAATATGTTATTTATGAAAATATTTAAATAATTATTAGAAAAAATATATATTAAATTCGCACCAGCAGCGCCGCGTGATTCCACAAGCGCGTCATAATCTCAATTTCGGCGATTGTGTATATAAATCCGGGTGTAGTGTGATGTTTTAATGCACTGTTGTTTTACAAGTCGTAGGCGTCGAATCGCGCAGCTGACGAAGACAGCCAAGGTCACTACGGGAGTCTGAGTCAACCCCTACAGTGTGTTTACTGCGGCTAGCGAGACCACCCGCGCCTAACACTCGCTATAAAAGAAAAAAAAACATTCTATTTTTATTCAAAAATATTCAAACTAGTGCTGTACTTTAGGATTTCTGTGCAGTCGAAGTAAGTACGAAGTCATTCGAGCTCGTTCGTTGAAGGTCATGGTTGTTCTGGTGCGAAAATTTATTGAACTGTTGGTCGCCGGTCAAAATATTGCGTGTTAATTTTGATCTAAATTTTCTCTTATGGAAAAGTTTTCTTTTCTTGTAAATACGTTGCTCTCTACATCTACCAACTGAATTTCCATCATGCAATCATAGTGTTAAACGAATAGGTATTTAGCATTTAATTAACGAAACCGGTTGAATTTTAATGAAGTAAGTAAAAGATTTTCATTGATAGCACTTTTTTGTTATTGCACACCTTGATATTTTCAGTCCGATTTTTCATCTTATGAATATAGTGGTAAACGCGTCATTATGAGAACAGAATTTGGTGATAATAATTTCACATTTTTTGTAATTTTTACTGAAAGTATTTTCACGGATGTTGGATGGCTCTACAATTCGTCAATATTAAAAGGGGGAATTGAAAGTGTAATTTACAAATTGAACAAAAAAAATCAGAATCATACAATTTTCAAAAAATCAATTTCAAAATCATAGCTTCAAGAAAGATTTTCTCTAAAAACGTTTACCTACATTTTCTATATATGAAAAGAAGTTTTGGAATATTTGAGTGGCATTCATTAACATTACGAAAACTTAACAAATTAACTAGTCAACCGGTCGAATTAAACAAATGACGTGCGTTCAATGGTCGCGTGTTTATTTTGGCCGCATGATATAACTGAAGTGTGTAGTTCTAGCAATTATGGCTGCCATAGAAGAGAAGCTATATCCTAACTGTGATGCCACTGTATGGCTACGCTCCTGTGAGGAAGAGGTCGAAGAACCTCTAAAGGGAGAGATGACAGGTATGTACCGAATTTTCTAGAAATATTTTTTAATTCCCTCATTTAATTTTTTAAGTACACAAATGTACAGAGGCGGAATTAATGCCAAAGGCATTTTTTGTTTAGTGTTATTTAGTTTGATGTACAGAATATGTATGTGATGGGTAATTTTACATCCTGTAAAATCTCTCCAATTTGTGTATCAATGTACCTTTTTGAGGTCGTCGCGCGTCGCGTCAGTCCGTCTAGCTAGAGGCTGTCTAGGGACTTCAACTTCGATTAGACGGTTTTAAAAAGTAGTAGGACCACTTGGGACATGTCTAAGTCAAATTGATTGATTGAGTAACTCCGTAGAACCGGACTCGTTTGGTGATAGGAAAATGGGAAAAATTGCAGTTTTCAATCGAAAATACGTTGTGGTCTCCGTTTATATGTTAATAAATGTTGATGATATTTCAGCTAAATCTAGACTCAGGTTGGTATGTCAGTCAAGTTTCGAAAATGAGCAGATTTTATTTTTATTTTGATCAGGATATAGGTATTTTTTATGTAAAAACCCTCGGTTGAGGAAACAAGGATAATCACACGATATCCTACAAAATAAAATTTTCGTTCAGTGCGGGAAAATCCAAATATACCCAAAGGTAGTCAATTAAAAACATTTAACAAAATAAGGTTCAAGCACCTCCCTCTAGACTACACGAACTTCAAAAAGTTTCATGTTTGAGTCTTTTATCGCCTCTTTAATAATGCAAGAAATATTTCCTATTATAAACACTATTTTCAAACGCCTGTGCTATTTTTACGCAAGTCAATTTACTGTTAAATTAAATTGAGCAATGACCTCCTTTACAAATAGATCCCTGATCGCACATTACTTTTATTTGACCCGTTATTCTAGCACTCTTCTCGTTTGGAAAAAAAAAGCATAGATAGTTGGGATTTTGCTTTTCCCGATTTAGCTAGTGTATGCTGTTTCTGTATCATATTGTTTATGGTAACTTCTTCCAACCTTCTTGGAATTGGATTTATTTTCCTTGTCCTGTCTACCTCATTCAATCGATGCCTGCGAAGGTAATTTTCTTGACACAATCGTGAGCTCACCCGTGTTTATAATCCACACGACATGTTTGCAAACCCTGGACAATGCACTGCGGTCATAACTTTAATGTATACCTATGCTTATGCACCGTTATTGTGGTGGTTTTCTAGAAACCTTACGTATAATATCCCCTACTATACATAATGTGTAGATGGCAATACGACTGTAAACTGAATTTAGAAGCAAATCAAAATTCTAGTCCGTGTAAGTATTGCAAAAATCCATTCCTAGTTAGTTTATTTGAAACTCACTTTAAGATTGTTTATCTTTATTCTACTCAATGTTTAGTGCAATTTATTTAGATTTGAAACACTCCTATGCATTAATATTGCCACTGTATTCATTTTTGTTGTATTACCGTCTCCACTTTGTATAAGCCAAGCATCAATGCCAACTATTATGTTTCCTAAAAGTGTACGGTTTTCCTAGGTGAGTTCCCAACATGGCTCCGTGGAACGTTGCTACGCAACGGTCCCGGCTCCCTCAAGGTCGGGGACATGAGATTCGATCATCTTTTCGACAGCTCCGCGCTTGTGCACAGGTAAGCCAGTCTTTGGTAAATGTTAAGTGGGTGATAGTCGAAAAGACGATTATTACTGCAGTTTTTTAATTCTTAATTATTGTGTAAACAATTAATTAGAATTAGAACAAAAATAATTAAAAGAATATTAAAAATGGAATACATTGTAATTAATAAATTGGTGTCAATTTAAGTGATGTAAAAAGTTGCAGTGTTTTACGATTTTATCGGTCGTTGACCGTAAAACGGCGCAGGATTACGTCGTGAGGGAACCAATATGCCAAAGAACCGAAAATGCGAAGACATTTGGACACCAGCCCGTGGATTCTTATAGAGAGGAGGCCTATGTTCCAGCAGTGAAACGTGACAGGCTGATTATACTTAAATGCTAAAATAAGGCGCTTATCTAATTATTAAAATTAAGCATGTCACGTTTTTCTGGAAAATGATAACGAGGATATTGAAGCTTAAAAAAAGGCATAATCGGAATCAAAACATAACTTTAATTGGCTAATAGATAATGTGGAGGTTCGAAGCATTCTCTGCAAAGTCAAAACAACTCGAGTGCAATGCCGGAGTGATTATCAAATAATTCTCTTATCTTATAAAATTTTAGCAATATCTTACAAACGGGAGAAGTGATTGTGATAAATAGTATAACGTAGTAACCTAATTTGGATTATCTTTCTACAGAAATTTATTTATTCACAACACTGTCGAATATAATATAAACTGAACACAGCTTCATACTCGTGCTTACGATGTTGCCACATTATCTGACGAAGAGTCCCTGCAGACCACAGACTTTCTGTCGGCCAATAGTTTATTCGAGTTGGGCTGCTAGCGTCTACATTAGGCCAACTAAACGGTCGCGTTGGTGACGACTGGGTAAACCAAACCAACACTCTGGCGACTGCGCTAGAACAATTTGCTAGTTGGTAGGCGACTTTTGAAGACAGCGCTCGCAGAGTCGGCCGATTAAAAATCGGCAAGTGTGCGCGCGGGAGAAGAGCGCTACACTGACTAGATAGTAGTCTATGCTGACTAGTTAGCCGATAGTAATATACAGGGTGTAAACAGACTCTTCACGAAGCCGTCAACCAAGCATTATGTACATCAAACTAAGTAACTTTACGCAAAAATTAATGCTGGGAAATGACTTTTTTTTTGGGTTCAAAAATCACGTTTTTCAGTAGGACTCAATGTAACGCACTCAAAACATTGTGCTGATGAATGGATTGAATAGTAAAGGGGTCCTGGACGTGTTTAAAGTAAAAATCTTACATTAAAAACATGTAGGTATTTAAAAAAAAAAACTTGTGAAGAAGTTGGAATTTTGACACCCAATATCTCCGCAACTAGAAGTTTCCCAGGTATGGTCTAGAACAAAAAAATGATCGCAATGACGGGAAGTGCCTTTTGACTTCGTTAAGAGTCTGTTTACACACTTTAGTTTGATGGCAATCGTGTTGCCCATCAAATTGATTTATCGGCCGATACCGAAATATGCGCACTAACATACATGTTAACTATCGGCCGATATAAAGTTTGTCATCCGCGGGGACTCCTATAATATTATACTAAATGAACTTTACCGCAATCTAAATAGAGCCGAAAATTGGAACTTATTGTAGCTATAGTTACCACAAGTAATTTAAGTGAAATCCTTTGTGGTAGCTGGAGTTACCAAAGGCACGTGAGTAGCTGATGTTTCTTTGTTTGGGCGCAAGTGCGACTGCTGAGTGTAGGTTCAATTCCCAGGCTATGTCCAGTGTTATTTATTAACTTTAATGGGATTTTCTTTCTGGAAACTCTTTTTCTTTTGATGAGATTTAAAATGTTAAATTATAACTTTGCGGAACGAATTTATTCTGAACTAGAGGATGGCACGCGGTTTCATCCGCGTAGTTCCCGTTCCCGTGGGAGTACGGGAATAAAATATAGCCTATGTTACTCGCAGATAATTTAGCTATCCATTGCTGAAAGAATTTTTCAAATTGGTCCAGTAGTTTTTAAGTTTATTCTTTACGTACAAAAATACTTATCTTTCCTCTTTATAATATTAGTAAATAGAGTAGGTATAGATTTATTTTACATTAGGGTGAACTACATTTGTCTACTTGTGCAGCACATGACCATAGATTGTAGGATTGTTATCAAATATGCGGACAATGGCCTGTTTCTATGAGCAGTCTAGCAATCGAACAGCAATTAACACTTGAAAATTCTTACAATTTGCTGAAATATAAATGCTAAACAGCCAAACGGTAAATGCCGTAGTGATAGGATAGTGCCAATTGGGGAATTAATAGAAGATGTAATGGTTCGATTACATTAGGTACTCCTTTTAATTTTCCAGTTTGTTATTTTATGTATCCAAATCTAGTTTAATCTTTTCAAAGTTTAATTCGTGAGATCGTGTAATTACATTCTTCACGATACATTGTGTTCTAGCAACATGAAGGATCTAATGAAAATTCGTATTTTTTTCGCTTTTCCAGGTTTGCAATGGATGATGGCCTCGTGACGTACCAGTGCCGGTTCCTCAGAACTAACACTTTGAAGAAGAACCGCGCTGCTAACCGCATTGTCGTCTCGGAATTTGGTACCAAGTCGGTGCCAGACCCGTGCCATTCGATATTTGACAGGTAAATAATTGCTACCAAAGTCTAAGGGAAATTAATAGTAAACAGGATTTCCTTGACTTTGACTTTGACCTTTATCTGGGAAAAAATCAGGAGTAAAATAAATTTCATTCCTGAATTTATCAAAAAAGTTCCAGTAGAGTAACATTTTCTGATAGGATTATTTGTTTCCGATGTCGAGTTTTCTTTGTCAGATTTAGTCTAATAATATTTATTTTATTCTGTTTTTATTTGTTGTTATAACGGCAACAGAAATACATCATCTGTTAAAATTTCAACTATCTAGCTATCACGGTTCATGAGATACAGCCTGGTGAAAGACAGTATAAAGAATTATTATGACGCGGTTTAATATATTTTAAGCTGACGAGCCACAATTTTGTTTCTCACTTAAAATAAGTCGCCCTAAATAACCATGAAACTTTGTTTTTTTGCCAAGTTTTGATTCAAATTACATTTCTTAAAAGGCAATTAAGTAAGACTTTGATATGTTTTCAGGCTAGCGGCATTCTTCAACCCAGCAGAGCACATGTCGGACAATGCGATGATATCACTGTATCCGTTCGGTGACGAAGTGTACGCGTTCACTGAAGGACCTATCATTCACAGGTAAGGAGGAAGTTTACAAATAATTTAAAGGGAGGACAAGGAGTTTATTGGTTGCTATGTTACGAATAAACTTAAAAACTACCGGACCGAATTCAAAAATTCTTTTAGCAATGGATAGCTACATTATCAGCGTGTAACATAGGCTATATTTTATCCCCGTACTCCCACGGGAACGGGAACTACGCGGGTGAAACCGCGTGACGTCCGCTAGTCCTTTATAAACCTATAAAAGTTTTCTTTAGTGATAAGTCCCACTGGGACACGCTATGTAATTGAAAAAAGTTACAACTCATAATTTCAATGCTCAACAAAAAAAAATGTTCTAATGGGTGTAAAAGTACCCTTAATGAAGTCAAGAAGCACTTGTTCTCCCCGTCATGCGATTTTTTATATTCTAGACCATTCCTTCTACTTCACGGAGATATTGGCGGTCAAAGTTCCAACTTTTTCTCAAGTTTTTTTTAAATACACGTTTTTATTGTTATAATTTAATTGTCAATACGTTCACGACCTCCGTACAATTCGATGCATTCATCAGCACAGTGTTTTAAAACGTGATTATTTTTCCCAAAAAAAAACAAATCGTTTCCCAGCAATGATTTTTACGTAGAATTACTTATAGTTTGATGTATAGAATGCTTAGTTTGACAGCTTCGTACTTCGTACTTACTCATAGAAAACATATTATATTTTCAGGGTAGACACGGTGACGCTGGACACTTTGGAGAAAAGAAACATGACGAGCTGTGTGGCACTCGTCAACCACACGTCGCACCCACACGTCATGCCCAATGGTGAGGACATATCTACACTTAGAGCGAATAAAATTAAACTAGGAGCTCAGTTCTGGGCCGACACAATATACATAGATTGCCATCGCCACGCTAAGAAGAAGAGCGAATTTCATCAATGGAACTGATTGCAATCAGCAAATTCTGAATCGCGTCAATGAGCTGTCAGTGTCATATTTCTTTCAGAATATAATCACAAAAAAAAATTTCGTCCTCCATGATCATCATCTTCCAGCCCTTGTTCCATTCTACTTGGGGTCGGCGCAACACGTTTGTTTTCGTTCATTCTCCCCTGTCAGACGTCACGGCATCATTTACTCTTTTATCTCTCATATCATTGCTCACACAATCCATCCATCTTTTCTTTGCTCTTCCTCTCTCCATCCATCAACGTTTATATTAATCACTCTTTTAGTGTCATGAAATCCGCCCTTACTATGTAATTAAGTCATCATTTAGACAAAAGCAACCTCTCCTGGAGGAGGATCGATCTCCAAACATAACAGCCAGCAGGTGTGCACTTAACGCATTCACTCTGCTCTCTTTTACTCACGTCGAATCGGTTGTGGGGGCAAAAAATGCTTCGCTTTTCAAAAAAAACCGCTTGATACATGATACATAGCTTTGTATGTGTAAGTAATGTGTTTCTACTAATTATGATAGAGTCAAGAGAACGACTGAACCCGCTAGTGAGATCCTACCTTTGGCACAAATCGCGCAAACATTATGATTTATACCTAGTATTAAATAATATCTTTGCATTTTCAGGGGATGTCTACAACGTCGGTATGTCTATCGTGAAGGGCAGAATACGACACGTCGTTGCTAAATTCCCGTTCACAGAAAAAGGTATAAAACATTCTAATAAAATAAAAATACTTGAATGGTCTTACAGCGGCCTATATTCGTACAGAAAGACAGATTTTGTAAACGGGAATTCTGAACAGGTACAGACACCACATATGTTTCCACTAGTTTTAGCACTTAAATAAACCGTAAATTATCATACTTTTCATAGTTGCAAATTCGTTCATTCTTTCCATGTTCGCTTTGTTTGCTTCGAACTGTGACGTATTCTGTTTTTCAGGTGACATGTTCAAAAGCGCACGTATTGTGGCGTCAGTGAAGCCTCGATGGACTCTCAATCCTTCTTACATGCACACTTTCGGTAAGTAATAATCCAACTTCTCATGTTTAAGAGCTGCAGACAAAGAGGGACACAAGTTCCTGTCCAAGTCCAATTTTAAGATTGCTTACTGAAGGCGAAAAGTAACCGACCTAAGGTATCAGTATCTCCTCCATTTATGGTTTTTCTGAAATTAATAGATACTGATACTGCTTGCGTCATCTCAGTTAATAAAAACCAAAGTAAAGTACTTGGGTTCGAAACTTCGAACCTACGGACAGTAACGCATCGGGGCTGGTATAATTTGATCACCTCTGCTATCAAACCGGGTAAAGAAAAACATTTTCAGGAAAGCGGGTGGTTATAGAACCAGAAATTCGAAGACCTTTTACATCCACCAACCCGCACTGTTCCTGCGTGGTGGATTATGTCCACTACCTCTCACAAAGAAGAGGCCTGTGTCCCAGCAGTGAGAACGTTATAGGCTGGTTGATTCTTATGCAATAAGTCCAAGTCAGCCTAAAGTCGACATCTGACATCAGAAGTAAGATAAACTCCGACAGTGTACTCAAAATTAACTGTAAAAGAGCTGTGTTCATGGTTGGATATTGCAGGTATAACGGAAAACTACTTCGTGATAGTGGAGCAGCCGCTGTCGGTGTCGGTGGCCGGTCTCATGCGCGGACTCATCACCAACGACAAGGTCTGCTCCAGTCTGCAGTGGAACCCCGACTATGAGGTTTGTACTTCTCTTATTAAACTAACATTAATTATACTGAGTCATGAAAAAAAAGTAATTGCTGGGATTTTCTATAATGTGACCTGATAGGGAATGTAATCTGGATTCGAGTTTGCGGGACCTCGCAGTTAAAGGTTGGAGATTGGCTTTTCGAGATTCGATGTCTCGTGATATCGAGATTGCATTCTCATTGAAGGGTCAACGGCCAAATTTCATTAAAAAAAATCTATTTTCTAATAGGACCTAGAGATGATTTTGTTGCAAATATGTGCCAATTGGGGCTGTTTTCTTTACAGAGGAAAAATTAAACATCCAGATCCAGGTCCACTATCACACTGTTATTCAGAAGCCTCAATTGAATAAAAAACCCCTTTCAATTCACAGACGCACGTAATCCTACTAAGCCGTTCTACCGGGCAGGAAGTAAAGCGGTTCCGAACAGACCCTCTCTTCTACTTACACATCATCAACGCCTTCGAACAAAATGGCAGGCTGGTGGTAGACCTGTGTGCCTACAAGGATGCTAAGGTCATCGATGCCATGTATGTGCATGCTATCGAGGTGAGTTTAAAACAAACAAAAATAAAGTTGCAAAACATTGTTTCAGCAACTTGTTTATGTGTTACGAGAAACATGTTGCTGAAACACTCCATATAGTTTGAATTTGAAACACATTGCCAGCAACACTAGTTTTTTTTCTTGGACCTATTGCCATTAGAGCTAAATTAAGTTTATTTTAGATAAGTTGTATGTCAACGAAATCCCAGAGAAATAATAATATCTCGAATATCTGTAGGAATAGCATTATGAGTACTTCTGATAAAAGTTTCTGATAAAAGTTTTTAGTATTTATATTCGTCTTAATTTGATCGGACTATATTGACACCTTGACTTTAACAATCAAAGTGTTAATTTTGTTGGATAGTCAATATTTTTGGGTTCAACGTCCACATTAAACCAACCGATTATTTATATGTAGATATTAGCAGCTCATAAATATTCCCAATTTGAGTTTTTTTTTTTTGAGATCGCGTCGCCATCTTTTATTTGTTATTTATAATCGCCATCTTATTTTCAGTCTATGCAAAGCAACGCGGATTATGCGCAATGGTTCCGCGCGCGGCCCAAGAGGCTGGAAGTGTCCTTGGATGCTCCTAACTTGACTAAGCTGGAGGTGAGGACTCTGGCAGAAATCGGCTGCGAGACTCCCAGGATACACTATGATCTATATAATGGTAATTTAAAAGGATATTTGATGTAAAAGAACAGGACATAATGATGAGATACAGTACCTCGTTAGGTCTTGTGGTCGCAAGTGTGACTGGCACGAGTAGTGGGTAGGTCTCCAGGCCAAGCAAAGTTTTAATTAGATTTGCCATTAAGAATTTATCAATTTTGCTCCTATCGTAATTTATAACAAAACTCATGTTTTATGAACTTCCCTCCTATTGATCTTCAATTTTTTTCTTGCAGGTAAACCCTACAGGTACTTCTATGCCATCAGCTCAGATGTAGATGCTGAGAATCCCGGAACGGTAAGACAAGATTACTTCATCAAGATCATTCATTCTTCTCTTAGCGTGTCGATGGCAATCTATATTGTGTCAGCCCAAAACTGAGCTACTAGTTTGGCGCTGTCGGTAGCGTCTATCAGTTCCTGTAGAAAACAAACTACAGGACATGCAGGACACGATATTAAGTGCCCCATTGTTTGTGGAACCACATTTACACTCCAGGGCAGAGATATTAATCATTAATTAATATATAATCATAATATAATCATTCATTGTCCGTGGATGTATTGCCTTCAGCTCTTTAAGATAGATTTTGTTCCTTAGAAAGACTAGCCTACAGCGAATTATTGACTTCAGTTAATTAACTGTAAAACTGCACAGGCTTTAATAAATAAATAAGTCTGCAAACACTCGGGAGCCATTAAGAATCTTTATTTTGGGTGACTATTGGTACGATGATAAAAAATTAAAGATTGGTCCTAAGTGGCAAGTTTTGAAGTGATATTACATAACAGCCGCTCGGGTCGATCTTCAGGTTAAGCCGCGCTTGCCTAGGTTGATCTGTGAATGGGTGACCACCCATTACATACCGAGTTTCCTCCGTGCCTCAAAAAACACGTTAAACCGTTGGTCCCGGCTGTCAATTGTAGATCTTTGACAGTCGTTAAAGGTAGTCAGTGGCCCTAAAGTCTGACAACCAGTCTTACCAAGGGGTATCGTATTAACTAGTACTAACTGGGTTGTGGAGGTCAGATAGGCAGTCGCTTCATGTAAAATACTGGTATTCAGTAAAATCTGGTTAGATTGGAAGCCGACCTTAAAACAGTTGGGAAAAGGCGATATTTGCAAAGCTCACTGATTTAATATTACTTCACTTTTCAGGTAATCAAGGTGGACACTAAGACCGGCGAGACCAAGACGTGGTGCAACCTGAACTGTTACCCCAGCGAGCCGATATACGTGCCCAGGCCTAACGCTAAGGTGAGGCAACTGACTACATGTCAATGGTGCCGATTCCCTTGTTAACAAACTAAACCAAATTTAAGTTCAGTGCATCTTTTTATTTCTATTTCATTAAGAAAAGGACAGAAGATAAATTTTAGTTTAGTCCTGTCAAATTAACCAGCGCCTGACACAAGTTTAGACGTGATTAAAAAGTTGACTACTTAAGTCGACTAATTTGACAGGACTAAACTAATATTTATCTTCTGTCCTCTTCATAATGAAATAGAGAGAAAAGGATGCACTCAATTTAAATTTAGTTTAGTTTGTGAACAAGGGAATCGGCACCACTGTCAAACTTTTATTTAACGGTACGATTGGCTACTGCGCTGCGTGGCGCGGGTTCGATTCTCTCAAGTAACAAATATTTGTATGGCCTACAGATATTTGTTCCGGGTCTGTTTGTGTATGTGAATTTAAATGTTTTTAAAGCACCCACGATACATGAGAAATTCCTAGTGTGGGGCAAAATTGGCCTGTTGGTCTAGTGGTTAGTGACCCTGACTGCTAGGACGATTATTTATTCTGTATCTGGGTGTATAATTTATCTATAATATGTATGTATTTAGAAATATATAAGTATGATTATCAGTTGTCTGGTTGCCATAGTACAGGCTCTGCCTAGTTTGGGATCAGATGGCGGTGTGTTGGTTGTCCCGAGATATTATTATTAATAAAATTAAGAGAAATAATCTCGCGTGTTGTTCCCGAGAGATTTCGACACCTTATGTTAAAGTCAAACCTACCTTAACCTTATATTAAAGTAATTTTAATGATTATAACTCAGTAAAACCATATTTGTTACCGTCGTGAATCATATTTAATCAACATACAACCGGACACTGAACTTCAAATTCCAAAAAAGACTACCCGGGCGCTTCCGCCTTAATACAAGGCACAACCGAACTTTCTTTAAAACTTCATTAAAATCCCAGCCTTTCTTCTAGGACGAAGACGACGGCGTTCTCCTGAGTGCATTAGTGTGGGGTGGAGACAAGACACAGTCAGTGGCCATGCTGGTCCTGGACGCCAAGACCATGTGTGAACTAGCGCGGGCCACGTTCGACACTCCCTCGCCAGCACCTAAATGCTTACACGGCTGGTTCTTACCCACCAACAGTTAAAGAAAAGTACTTAAAAAACCTTGAATGGAGTTAACAATAAGTTTAAACAAGTTTAGACTACGTTACTTACATGTTTTAATGTCGTTTATCTCGTTAAATGTTTTACTTTTTCTTGATGGGCAAGAAGATGAGATTACAGCGATTGGAAGTGGCCATATTGGTTTTTTAAACTTGGTGTTGTAATGTTAATAGCACAAGCAACCTCCTGGATTGTTTGTTGTGATTAGCCGTTCACAAGATATGCTACAGGAATACAGAAATGGTTTTTATTGTATACTGCTATTGCACAGACTGTTTGTATCAATCAGTTAGACAACAAAAACCGAACTGACGACATTGTACTCTGGGAGTTATTCAATGATTACTATTTTCTAAGTTATTCTGTAAAATGCTTGGTGAAGAACTTCACCGTCTAAAGATACTCGTAAGCTGAGATGTCATTTGCAGAAAAATAATAACTCTATGATCTATGTATGCCTACATGTTTCAGAATTGTTCTTAATTACGGCGTTTTAGCTTAAAACTCTTATTGGTTTTGGTCTCGACCACAAACAAATAATTAGATAAATAAAATTTACTCAAATTATTCTTAAGTCCTTAATATTGTTCTTATGTGATAAGTAATTGAAGAGGTTAAAATTTAGTTAAGTATTGTTCGAAAGTTCTAAAGACTGTTTGCTTATATATCATTTATAATTTTTTATGTTACCAGTGAACATATTGCGAAGGTGGGGATACATTCTATGAATACTTAAATGTGGTGTATGGAATATTTTTTCATGTTTAATAAATAAGTTAAAAAAATCTCGTTGTTTGGATTTATTTGATCACTAAGTAATTGTTATTTACCTATAGTTCTTTTAACTATCTCTTTTTACTATGATATGTATATATCATCATATTCATCATCACATACCATCAGGCCTGTAATACTCGAAGGGATAGGCAGAGGTCAGAGGTATACCTGATAGTACACCCACATTTCGCCAGTTATGTTTAAGTCTCATATAATAGGGGGTAAGGATGCCTATTGCCATCAACTGGGCACGATTCCAGACTGTGGCTGCTACTGATAAATTCCGGATGGAAAAACCCAATAGCACTTTGCCTAACCGGGGAATTGAACCCAGGACCTTATGGTCAGCAGTTGCGCTTGCGACCGCTCGACCAACAAAATTACGAGTATATACCTATTTTTTTAATTTCCATCAACGTTATACTTAAGCCTAATTTGTATAAATTAATAACTTTAGTCATTTGGACTGCCTCGTTCATCTAGTAGTCGCAAGCGCGACTGCTGTGCAAGAGGTCCTGGGTTCGATTCCCGGGTCGGGCAAAGTGTTATTGGGTTTTTCCATCAGAAATTTCTCAGTAGCAGCCACAGAGTCTGGATTCGTGCTCGGTTGATTGCAATAAGCTCGCCCCCTATTATATGGGACTTAAACATAACTGGCGAAATGTAGGTGTAGGTACTATTAGGTACACCTCTGCCTAAGCCGCAGGCCACGCTAGAGTTACTGCGGTGAGCAGAGGCGACCTGCGGGGGCGGGAGGAGTTAAGACGCTGCCTTGCCGCTGTAGTGTGCCACGTTGAAGCGGCTGCGTGACACGAGTTTTTTTTCTCAGCATCGCGGATAATTCAACAAAATTTAATAAAGACGCAGGTCGCACGAACTCGTACTATTCCCTCCGCTGCTCGCGGTCGCCTGACGCGCACGCCAGTCGCACCAACATGGCGCCCCCCCCTTCGACCCGTATTATTATTTTTCCCGCTCATCGCAGACGCAAGACGCGTCGCGCCAGCGTGGCCTGCGACTAACACTTCGGGGTTTACAAGCGCGATGTTATATTATGTAGTTCTTATGACTGATAATGCTGATGTGATGATTTATGTACATATGTAGAAAAATATACCAGAACCAATATTTTTATTCAGTAGGAAGTAAATAAATTCATGAGTCACTGTTCTAAATTAGACGCCGCTATCCATGGTAGCGGGAAAGCAGAGTTTGATCTTATATAACGTAACATAACATTGCGCCTATAATCATCGAAGTGTTCAGCAAACTTGTACCAAGCCCTGTAGCACGAAGCAAACACATTTTGCCAATTATGTTTGAAGTCCCAAGTAATAGGGGTCGGCCCTATCTATACCTATCTACCATCAACCGGGCACAAATCCAGGTTCAGTGTCTGTTACTGAAAAAATCCTGGTGGATGAACTCAATAACACTTTGCCCGACCAGGAAATCAAACCCCAGGACCCTCATGCTGAGCATTAGCGCTTGCGATCACTAAACCCACGAGGTAGGCTTTTTCAACAGAATTGTTTTTGAGAAAAATTCAATTAACACAATCGCCCAATTTGCTTTTTGGTGGCACAGCTGCTGTATGTATACGGAACTCTAAAAATTGTAACAACGTTTCCAAGATAAAACAATAAATCTTGTAAGAATGTAAACATTGACGTACTAAATGGTTCTAGTGATGATTTATATGTGTAAGTATTTCATTCAATATGAAGACCTCCAAACATTGCCAGAATCGCGTAAAAATAGAATTTTTCGCAATGCTGTCGACAGATAGTTTACTTACGCGCAAATTTGATTATTTACATCTTTCCGTTTCTAATGTTATGCTGATAAACAGTGATCCGAAAAATGTGTTTTGGTAAAACATCAAAAACATCAGTATTCAAGACTATCGTAGATTAGATACAGTCGGAAAACAAAAAAATCGCGGTTCTTATGAATCGCCCGTAGTGTGATGGATCATCATGGATGGGTAGTTTTAATGAAGTTTCCTGTGAACCCAGTATCGACCTGTTTTGCACCAAGGCATGCACAGTAAGGAAACTTTTAGCAAATCCATTTTTTGTACAGGATGCACCTGCCTCCACTTGAATAATTTATTTTCAAAGTTAGCTTAAATTAATAACAATTTAATAAAATTAAGAAACTTTTTAAATTAATCATTAATGTTGTTGACAGTACTGCAGTGTTATATTGTTTTACAATAAGGAACTAATTATTATTTATTTATTTATTTGTGGAAGCTTGTAATTAGCAACCTAGTTTTATATTGTTCTTACTATAATGTTATTAGTCTGTAAGCTTTCCTAAAATGTAGAAAATAAAATAAAATAAATAAAATATATCATGAAAACCGTGTAAAAGTGATGTAAAAGGATTTGCAATGCAGCTCAACTTGACGAAATGCACAAATGCACTGCAGATATTTAAAATTTTGGTGCCCGGCCATATACCGCATAATAGTTATTGTTTCTGTTTGTGTAATCGAAAAAAGTATTTCAATGTTGATCTCATAAGTATTTCATCAGAATGTTGTATTTCGGTTGGGTTTAAAGAATTCTCTGATATATTACTATAAACAGAATGTTCATAAAAATACCTACATATGAGGTGCCTAAAGTAATTGATAAATAAGGAGCATCTAATTTGTTTAATGGTTCACAAGGGTGAAGGTTAATAAAAACGCTATGCGTATAGCGTTTTTAGGATAGGTACGTAAGATTTGGCTTATTAGGTACTACTCAAAACTTTTCAGTTAAATAGCCACAATTCATGCCTTGATTGTTCATTGAAATGAAACTTGATTGATAAGAGGAAACAACTTGAATGAGGCCGTAGGAGGTGTCATTATTGAGCTCTATTATTATAGGTATCGGTCCCTTCATCCACGTATTAAACAATTTACTTTACCTCACACACCCACGCATTATGCCCAAGAATTAATCCAGTTAATCGTTTATGTACTTTACTGAACATACTACTTTGTTGATAAGTAGTATACTCTATAGAGTATTAGATAAACATTGACCATGTACCGGCAGCATTAGCTCAGTCGGCCACGTAATATCTCGCGTGAAACTTGTGAATTTACTCAAACTTCGATACAAATACGTCGTGCTTTAAGTGTTTACTATTGTGATCAAAAATTTCAAAATAAAAATCAAAATCATGAATGAGACCTATGTAAATATGACCGAGGATTGGCACAACTACGTGAAGTTGGCTCTCAGCGAAGTGCCCTACAGTTCTCTAGTGATATACTCCCTAGCACTGTTCATCATCTTCATCGCCAGCCTTGTCGGCAACATCCTCACGTGTGTCGTCATCTACTACGACAAGAGCATGCACACCGCAACCAACTTCTACCTCTTCAACTTGGCTGTGTCAGATCTCCTCGTCACCTTCCCTATTTTGATCATCATTTATCAGTTTTTGACTCAAAGGAATGAGCTATTTCAATTCCGCTACGGAGTGTTGTCGTGTAACTTCGTGTTGTGCATCCACTTCTTGTTTATAAGTATCCTCTGGAACAACAGCATCCTAGTGATGACGACACTTTCGGTCGAAAGGTACATCGCAGTATGCTACCCAATGGTGTTGCAAGGTACGCCTGTGTGTCGAAGAGTTAGCAAGATAATTGGGATAATGTGGACGGTGGCAATCATTGAGACCTTGCCAGAATTTTGGATGTTAGAAATATTCGATACTGGGAACACATTAATTTGCTTCTCTGTGCCGTCCTGTTTCGGGAGGATAATCAGTGGAGTGAACGCCGTGCTCACATTCATCGTTCCTCTGTTTATAATGACATTCGTGTACACTATGATAGCGTTCAGAGTTAACGAGAATAATGAGATGTATCAATTTAATGGCACAGTTTTTAATAGTGGGTTCAAAAGGAAGAAAGTCAATAAACTAATTGGTAAGTTGTTTTGATTCTGTTTAAGTTTAACCGAAATCAGACGCATCCCTTTCCGTTCATTTTAACCTTTTGTTCATCCAACAAATGAACAGTTACCTAAATGCACGAGTGAAGCGTCTGAAATCGGAAAGACAAAGTGTTTATGACGGTCAAGTCATCAACTATGTTGTTTTGTTATTCAGTAGCCCTGACGGTGTCATTCGTGATATGCTGGCTTCCATTCTTCCTGCTAAGAACGTTGATGTTTGCTGTCGACTATAAAAATTTTGCTCATCTCCATATGGTATGTAAGATTAATATAATTCATTTTTGCAATTACTACTTAAGAAATATCAATAGATATAATTTCATTCATCACCACTGCTCTCAAAAACGGTGAAGGAAAACATCGTGAGGAAACCGGCATGTCCTAGAATCAAAAATTCTAAGACATGTGACATCTACCAATCCGCACTGGGCCCGCGTGGTGGATTATAGCCCATTCCCTCTCATAGAGAGGAGGCCTGTGTCCCAGCAGTGGGAACATTATAGGCATCAGCCTATAAATTCCCACTGCTGGGACACAGGCCTCATCATCATCATCAGATGATGATGATGATAGTTTTAGCAACAATACTACCCTCGTTCTTTACTATTGACATAAACAAAAGGACCTCAAAGTTTTTATAACTTCAAATAAAAACTATTACTGTATGCGACTACTTTTGAATTTGGTATATAATATGCAAATTAGTGCCAGGAATTTAAATCTCGGGTACCAATGGTCGCACTTTATTACATGGTTGTACTTGTAGTTTCCACTTGTAGTAGAACTGATAGGCTGAAAACACAATCTCCTAGATATATCACAGGCTCACCAGCACCACCAAGCCCCAGTCCAGGGTACGCATTTCTTTCCGCCATGCGTGGTGACTGACAGTTGACATTAGTGACAGCTAACTGACTTCTTGTGGCTGTCAGACAGTATTTACATATCTATTAAATAGATATGTCACAGGCAAATTGTATGATTCCGTGTTTTACAAACGGCGCCGTGCGTTTACAAACGCTCGCTGTTTTGAAAAATGCCGAAGGAAAAATGATAACTTGTTCAATTGTTATAATTTCGGGTTCTAAATTGTTATAATTCAGGCTGACCATGATATACGACCATGTGACGCGCGCTCGTTACGCTCGCATTTTACGTTACACACCCACTTCCTGTCACAAATGTCGTCGTCACTCGCCTTCGGCCTACGCTCCTCATGCCAGCTAGCATGAATTTTAGGAAAATTGCTGATTTCCCATGCGTTTTTGAACATTATGGTAACTATAACATTTTCTGTCACAAAACCACTACTTGACGCCATTTTTCTTGTTTTGATCAACAGCGACGCGCGTGGCAAGAACTAGAACTAAATACTTCAATTTGCCGCAGCATTATGTAGGCGGCGTTTGAATTGTCGATGTAACGTTGTGGCATACTATAAAGTGACACGGCAATATACATTTTGCCTTCGGCATAATACATACCTGAGAGCGTTCTTAAACTGACGACACTGTATGTAAACGGCAGAATCATACGAATTGCCTGCCACAGATACACTACAATGTGACTTCAACAAAATTGGTTGTATTTTAAGTACGTGTCTGCACATCCTTTGGCGATTCCAGGGGGCCATTTTTATAGTATGATATTATGTTGTTACAGTGGTGGTCAACAGTGCACAAGTTGGCGATGTTCAACAGCTGGCTACCCACTGTTTTGAACCCATTGCTGTTTAGTGCCATGTCGACTAAGTTCAGAAAATCATTAAAGGTACGTAAATAAAAATATGACTGGATATTGTTTTGTAAGTAAGCGTGGATAGGCTCTCAAAATGTGAACAGGAAAGGTGATCCGCTAAATGCGGGGAGTCGGTCATCATGGCAATATTTTAGAATGTCCTTTTGTTTGAAATTCGGAGCAGAACCATTTTCCTGAAATTGTTGACAGGCGTTACGAGACTAGAAAGATGACTATCAAGATGTGTTTGTGAAACCACAAATGCTAAATGCCGATGTAGATTTAAACAATTATTATTGTCGTAGGTTACTCGTTATGGAAATCTTTTGATTTCCATTACGACACATTCGTAATTTAATTATTACTGCTCGTGACTACGCAATAATACCTTTATGATGGGTAATTCAAATTTAGATGAAATTCTGTATCCCATATCTAATAATACGTCGTACACTATATCCGCAAGTGACCAAAATCAGAACCTTCGTCATGTTTTTTCAATAGGGACGTACATGTCACAAATGTTGCCTCACTAGTCTAGTGGTTGCATGAGTTCCTGGGTTCGATTCCCAGGTCGGGTATAGTGTTATTTGGTTTTCGGTCAGGAATTTCTGAGAAGCTATAAGCTCGCTCATTGTTTCATGGGACTTAAAGATAGCAAATGAAATGTGGGTAAAGTTACTATTGGGTACAGCTCTGTCTAACCCTTTCGGTAATACGGGCGTGATGTTTGCCAACAAACCTCCTCTTTCATTCAAGCGCCTTGTGTCGTTGTAGTACTTTATTATGAAATGGATTCATGTCTTTTTGACTGCCTCGTTGGTATTGGTCTGGCTTGATGTTATGTTATGTATGTCTTTTTGCAGAAACTCTGTGCAGGAAAATTAAGAAAAACAAAACCAAGAAGCGAAAAAGGTGACTCAAGCACCAACTCTCAGCGTAGAAAGTCAACATCACATTATCAAGTTGAATAAACATTTACCAAATTGGGAATCTTAAACAACGAACCGACAAGTAGATAAGTAATATTTTGTGTGTTGTATATTGTGTACATAGGTAGCGTTTTCTTAGTCAGAAATGTGAAAGTCATTGTGATCTATACAAAAAATATACTTAATTGTGAAATAATGTTGTACTGTTTTCTTTACTTCAGTTTAAAAGTTCGAATTACTAATAATTAATCTTTAATCTGAAGCTCTTATTACCCGACTGATGATTATTAAGAAAAAAAAAACGATCGGTTTTTAAGAAAAAAACAATTATATCTTTCGACCCTGCATACCTATCTGTTTTGTTGACTGTACATTGCACGGCGTACACAAACCCCTATTCCTACCCAAGTTCCGTCTGTTACCGTAGGTCTCCTTGTAACAGACATCCCTCACGTAAAACCAACGTAACCTACATTTGGTGTGGTTTGTATGGTAGGCTAGGGCGTTAGGGTAACTAGGGTGCTAGGTAATTACTAAAGGGCTAGGTTAACTAGGATAACTAGGGTCTAGGTAATACCGTAAGGCTAGGTTTATAGGTTCCATTATCTAAGACGTAGCCACATCGTACGCACTTGGAATAACGGCCGTACTAAGCTGGAAGTCCCGGTGCGTACAGATATCAAACCAGTTGAACGTGACATAACAGTAACAGATTTGCAGGATTTGGCGGCTCCATAGACTGGGAAATTATCGATTGCGGCCTGTGTACAACAGCCTTGTACAGAAGCAGCAACACCGGTGCCTCGGACGAAAACAGTCTAAGAAACTTGTCGTGGAGATGCCGCCAGTCCAAGTTGATGCGATGGATGGACAAGATGTTTCAAATGAAGAGGAGTATAAGATGAGAGAAGTAGAATTCAGTGAGCTTATAAGTAGGTTGAAGGAGATTCTGTTTTTAAAAGGAGGAACAGTACATCAAAAGGTCTAAAGTTGTTTAAAATGCTGTGTTTAATGGGTAATATTAGTAGTAGTAAAATATTTCGGACTGGCCAATATTGAAGCTAATATTAGATTATTTCGGTTACAATGAATAATGATCTCATAAGACCTAATATTATTCAATGGAATGCACAAAGTGTACGCCCCAAGTCATTAGCATTAGCAAAAATATTATGCCAAGAAAAAATTCATATGGCATTGAGCGAAACGTGGCTGGAACTTGATAGTGATTTTAAGATAAATGGCTATAGAATATACCGTAAGAATAGGCATGATTCATATGGTGGTATAGCATTACTGATACATAGATCTGTAGAAGCTTGTTTACATATTTTTAGGAGTAGTAATTCAGATATAAGAGGTCAAAATTAACAACTGTGAATTTATTGAATATGTATTCTCCGTTTACTGTGCACAACCAGTTCGCACCAATCAATTAAAATGGGAGAATCAAGAAAGCTGTTATTTTAGGTGATGTTAACGCTCACCATACGAACTGGTTTTACAAAACAGACCCGCGAGGTTCCCAAATATACGATGCCCTCTTCGAAAGTAATTTTGTCATTTCCCATTCACTGCCCAGTACTTTGCGAAAACTTCGTGAATTTCGTTCGCGTGCCCACAACCCGTATCCGAGTCGTCGTTATAATTAACTATAGATGACTTGTATTCATGCCCAGAACCCGACTAGCGACTAGCTACGGATTCGGGTTGTGCGAACGAACAAATTATTGTTCGACTCATATGCTGGGTTCTGGGCACTGAATGGGTTAAGTGATAGTACAAGTTTCTCACGTATCAAATTAGTAAATAATCAGCTTCAATCATCTTCACCTGATGTGACGTTAGCTACTTCTGACATCGCGATAAGGTTGAATTGGGCCACTACAAATGAAAGCTTGGGCAGCGATCATCTTATTATTAAGGTGGTTACACATTTGGAAGGAAATCTGGATAACATAAATTCGCGACGTAACTATGGGAAGGCAGACTGGATATCCTATCGAGATTTATTAGAAGTCCTGTGTGAAGATTTTAAATTTTATGAAGATGACCTTCAAAAATCATATGACACATTTGTAAATTGTTTGAACATAGCAGCGGATCGTTACATACCTCATTATAAAATAAACCGTAATCCAAGAAATAAGTTTTCACCTAAACCGTACTGGAACGCATTACTATCCAAATGTGTAGTCGAAAGGCGTCTAGCTTTGTCTGAATTCCAACGTAACTCTAACCCTAATAATTTAATTTAATTGCAAGACAAAATAAGAATATCTCAAAAATTAATCCGTCAAGCTCGAGATCACTAAAAGAGAAATGTGGCGCAAACTGAAGTGGCCACCCCCACGTAGGCAAGGAAAAAACCAATGATCTATATATTAGATAGTTTAACACCTGACTATGAACTTCCTAATGACCCAGACTTTACTCCCGATAAAAAGTTTTGTTCGTACACAGTGGCGAGATATCACTATTATTCCGATCCCGAAACCAGGTCGTGATCCTCAGTCATCTGGATCTCTGCGACCGATATCAATGCTAACGTTTTTTTTTTAGTTAGCCTGAACTGTCCCACTCCTGGGCAAAGGCCTCCCCCCATTCCTTCCACTTTTCCCGAGTATTTTAATAAAATGTTTAGAGTGGTGAGAGTTTAGAGCACGTTGAGAAAAATAACTTTTTGTTTTACAAAACATCAGGTTTTAGAAAACATCACTCAACTTTAGACAATCTGACAAGCTTGGTATTGTCAATTCGAACAATGCATACAGTAACGGCGATCTAAAAAGTTAGTAGTCAATTGATGATGAAAGCGAAAATTTATTTTATGTATAAGCAGTTGATAGCCATAGCAGAGGCAATTTCTTACATTGATTCATTTATGGCCGGGAAATATGTTATTTTGATAGATTCCAAGAGTGCTATCCTCCATTTGGCTCGATGCACCTCGAATTTTCGAGGCGCACCGATAGCTTATAACATTTTGGAGTCGCTCCGGAAACTTAGTAGTGATAAAACAATTAAAATTCATTGGGTTCCTTCACATGTGCGCATAACAAGTATTGACGAAGCTGACTGTCTGGCCAGAGAAGCTGGTTTTAATACCATTTACCTGCTTGCCCTTATTTTTAAACTAGGTTAAGGAAAAGTGTACAGAGATTTGGAGTGAGCATTTTGATGAGAGTTCATTATCTAAAGGCATCTAGTATAAGACCATTCAGCCTTACGCGTTCACCGTGGTTTGCAGAGTCTGGTTTATCTAGAACAGATGTTGTGACCACCCTAAGACTTCGGTCCGGGCACATACCGCTAATAAAAATTTCTGATGCATAAATCCAACTCACCAAATTGTGCTGTGTGGCGTGATTGAGGATGTTAATCATGTTTGGGCGGAGTGTGCACGGAGTGAGGTTGAGAGGGTCAGCTTTAAGCTGGAATATGGAACTGGATTTGTGTAAATTGGTTCTGGCCTGTCCTCGGTCAGATGAGGCCAAACCTATTTATAAATAGTTAAATTAACCATTAAACGTAGGTAAGTAGTTTTGAGGCCTTTGTGAGGTATATGAATTTAAAGTTTTCACGCGGCGCCTTTGGTTTTATAGGGCTCATTTACAAAATAAAGACTAAATTAAAACTAAGGAATAAAAAAAGATAAATGAGGTTATGGGGTATTATGTATGATGTAATGTAACCAAAAAAAAAATGATAATGATAAAAAAGAATATATATAAAAAAATTATAATGATGTTTAAATTGATTCTAGATTATGTTTATGTTATTGTATTATTTTTTTTTATTTGTGATAATTGAATATATGATTTTATGTAACCTATCTACATTTTAAATGAATTAATTAAATAATCAATCAATTTTAAATTTTCCATGGGGTATGAGGACTTTACACCCTGTTCTCTTATCCCGCATTACGAGAACCTAGTGAAAGCTGAGAAAGAGAAACAAATAAAATATCTCGACTTGGCACACGAGGTTGTCGACATGTGGAATGTGAACTCGGCTATCATTGTGCCGATTGTTGTAACGGCCAATGATCTTATAGCTAAGAGCCTGGACGACCATCTTTCGAGGCTCTCCTTAGGCGGTTGGATCAAGGGCCTGATTCGGAAGGCCGTACTCCTCGATACGGCTCGCAGTGTGAGTAGGTTCCTGTCTCTGGAGCCCTAACCATCGGTAGCTTGGACCCTGCTCCCGACACCGGCGGAAACCTATTTTTATAATTATTAAATGATTTTTATATTGTTTATTTTAAGAAACGTGTAAAAAAAATGTAGTAAAATGAATAAACGGAATAATAATAATTTATTCAGACACATAAAAGACAGAAAAAAAAATAAACAAGGAACTCCGAGAGTCCTTTTAAAGTCATTGCAGAAACTAAAAAGATTTTGAAGTTGTTTGCACTTGTCAAGGTCTTCAGGTCTCCAGTGTAGGTAAAGTTTTTGGAGTATTTGAGTTAAGGAAAAGTGGATCATTTCTTTTTTTCCTATCCTAATACAAATCCTATCTCTACTACTTAAAATTATGCAGCAAACGAATTGTACCTAATACCGAACTGGTTTATTTAAGATTTACCGTAGATAGAAACCGTAAGCAAGCGGGTTGGTTTTTTCAGAAACATGTCTGTTGTGAACTCTAGATCCTCCGGCCTGGTGATAGGTTCCATCCGGTACTTCCACAGAACTCCTGGTGTCAGTGTTTTAAACTTCATGATGTTCAACGATCCTTTGACCTGAAATTCGGGAAAGTGTCAAGTAAATATTTGTTGAACACTGTTTTAAGCTTTCGCGGTTTATAACTAAACATACACTGTCACTTACACACTTACAGGTTATCCTTCGTGGTTTTTAATTATTTTGAGCTCCCGATGAGTCCACCTGCAATCATGGTGCTTGCAAAAGTGAAATATAATCTAAATATCGGGAGCCCACAATAATAATGTTAAATCTAAAAGATATCCCATAAGTGTCAGTAAAGTTCAAATATTAGGTAAGTAAAGTAACCGTGTGGATTCTGAGATGGTTTAGCTATAATTAGTTAGACTGCTTAATGCAAAGATACAATTTCAAAAAGCTTGCAAAGACTACCAGTCTTGTCAAGGGTTACCCTGTTTTCGTGTTGTGGAGGTCAGATAGACAGTCACACTATATAAAATACTGGTATTCATCCGTTGCTGTAAGACTGGATGCCTACTCCAACATAGTTCGGCTAAGGCCCAGCGCACACCGCTGAAGGCGCGGCGGAGCGCAACTGAAGACAACAATTTAATATGAACCTTAACCACCTTGACACATAGTCCCGCGCATGCTCTTGTAGTAGCTTGAGGGCGCTCCGAGCACCGCGTTCGAATTTATTCTTATATTGACCGTATTTCAAGGTAGTTAACGTTTATATTAAATTGTTGTCTTCAATTGCGCTCCGCCGCACCTCCCGCGGTGTGCGCTGGGCCTAAAGGCTAGGCGTAGCCAAATGATCTGATGAGACCTGATTGCCATCTATGATATAAGTTGCAGAAAATCAAAAGCTACTGTGCATTATACTGACCTTTACAAATACTAGGGCTGGCACTAAGCGGTATGTAGCTGTAAGGATTAAGTTCAATTGCGTTCTGTTGCAGAAACTGCTGGATATGCTCTAGATGATACTTAGCCTCTGCGGCCATTTTGGGCCCTGGATTCAGCTGCTGAAATCAGAATAGGATATTAGGTTAAAATGGATACCTAGTCGTTACACAATATATACTCTAGGCACAAATTGCAAGGGAATATACTGATCGGACAACTGCAGGACGAGAATGTCCTGTGTTCAGATATAAGCAGAGTGGTCTTAAGAAGTCCAGATCGACGTCAGCAGTCGTACAGACGTGCTAAAGACAGTTCTATTCCATGTGCGACAGTACAAATAGTGGTTTATCGATAATAATAAGGGGACATTACTTGAGAGGCTCGTACTAAACTGATCGTCTTCGATAGAGACAGTTTGTGACTGCTCGCAGACCTTCGACATATCGTTCGCGCCATTTATTGGGGAAAACTCCACATTACGGATGAGTTTCCAAACAGAGTTGAGAAAGTCATTAGACCCCGAAGAAGTAACACTCATAATTAAAATGTAATAAGCTCTGCCAGATAATGATAAGTTTAAAAAACCTAATGTTATTTTTGACAAAATTTTCTAAAAACAATTTTGGGGGTAAAAGATCAATCAATCAAATAAATATCGATCAATGTAAGCACTCACCTAACGTGTCTTACAATAAACGGTACCAGCTAAGCTAGCACCTATTTTTACAAGTCTGCATAAATCAAGAAAAGCTGGGTGTAGTTAGGTATGTTAAAAGTTGCGTTAGTTGTTCTAGAAACTTATTAATAAACGAGTATGCATGTCAAGAAAAACTGTTAAATTTATTGGCATTCCGTACCCGTAGCTATGGATTCGCTAGTCGGGTTCTGGGTATGAATATAAATCATCTATAGTTAATTATAACGACGACTAGGATACGGGTTGTGGGTACGCGCATTTCGAGATAACCGCGTTTTAAAGTTTTTTTGTTCTTATAATCGGTATAACTCATTAACGTGTATAGTTACAAAAATGCTTTTTATGAACAAAATATTGATATTTTTACCCTGCGTTCTAATATTCAGTAAATTATGTAAATATTTTTACTGTTATTGAGAAATATAATAAAAAGAAAGTTAGGTAATTTTGGCATACTCAAAATATGAAATTTAGGTTAGTTGATTAACTTTCTGTGTTACTTAATTAATTCTTGCTACAGCTTTTTTTTCAATAGTGACAACAGCAATAACAAGCAATTAGTGACAACAGCTCAAAGGTGGATAAGAAAGAAAAATCATATTATCAAAGTAAAAATTAGTTATTTAATACAAAAAAAAACTAAAGTAATTGAAACGGGTCTGAATCGTGAACTATTTATAAGGTTTCATAAATTTCTTGAACTATTCGGCGTGCCTGTCGAATTACACCGACCGCGTCAGTCAACCTGTGACCACGATATTCATCATCATCATCATCTATCTAGCCTTTTTCCCAAATACGTTGGGGTCGGCTAGCGTGACCACGGTATTGTTAAACCTTATAATCAGTACGTGATTTAGACCCGTTTCAATTACAAAGACGACGGTGTTCTTCGGCTACTTTAATTCGGGGTGCTTGAGTACTTGCGCAGCTCATCACGCTCCCCCGGCCAGCTTTTGGCCCACATAACATGCGGGCCCCGACACCCACTGCGGCCGTGCACGGGCATAATTCCTCATGAGAGGCGCGCGCAAAATACGGCGCACTACCGTCCCGGACCTGTGGCTGTTCAAGTGACAGACTCTTCAAATCAGTCACTTGCAGGGTAAACCCTATGGCGGTTGGAAATCGCTGTGTACCCTTCGGCGCCCGGCACGCTCCCGACCGTAAGTGAGATGTTATCCGAAGCACCGAACGTCTGAAATCACGGCGCTGCATTGCCCAGACTGGCCATACTTCCAAAGTGTGCTCTACCGTGATGTCGGAGCAGTCTCCACAGTCTTGCTCAGCAAGTATGTCCGGAGAGCACCTGTGTCAGCCGAAAATGAGGGTGCCGTCCACTCTCCAGCCACTTCTTCGTCGCGGGTCTTACTGCTGTAAAAGAAGTGTGCACGGCGCTTCGACACGCTAGCCTCTCATTCCACCACTAGGACCTGGTGGAGCACAGCCCTGTATACCTCGACTTGGCGAGGCATTAGGTGCCCGCTCTGCGTAAGGACTACAATGTCAAGATCTCAGGATGGTGATCCGGTCAAAAAGCTTGCCGCCTTGAAGGAGACGTATGTTTGATTTATTCTAATCACCCTGACGGCCATCGCTCTCTGGGTTCATCGCAGAATTACGGTATTTAGGCCGTCAGCTTGTCCACCCATACTGGCGCTCCGTAGAGCGCCATGGACCGTACGATCCCCATATAAATCCTTCTGCAGAAGGAATTGAGGCCCCCCAGATTGGGCAGTATCCACGAGATTGAGTTCGCGGTGCTCATCAACCGGGGTGACAACTGCTGGAGTGCGGCCCAAAGCCCCACTAACTATCGAGGACGAGTCCCAGGTACTTCATCGTCGACTCGACACCAATGCGGACACAGACACCATGAGGAAGCGCACCGCAAAGCGCCCGGTCGTACCTGATGTTCTCTAAGAGTGGCCCCAGAACGGATCCCTGTGGATCACTGCGCAATATCTCTCGCCGACCCCATCCTTGTCGACCCGGGTAGATGAGAGTGGGCCTATCTTATGCGGCAGAGGTTGGTACGGCATAGGTTTGGCATGGTATAGGCGTGCCATATTTTTTTTTTCGAGGTAGAAATCGTCAGTCCTGGGGAGAGTCGAGGAGTCTGACAAACGCCACAGTTGCTTTGGGGGGGGGCAGCGGCATTTAAGAGGATCCGCCAGAACAGGTCCCTCAGTGGCCAGGTACTGGACTAGGCGGCCTATAGTTTAGCTCTCAAAGAGTTTGTCTGCCTCATCCACCTCTATGGGCCGGTATGCAGTTGGGGAGTCTGCAGAGTGCTCTTTCTTCTTCAACAGGGCCCGTTTTCCTGTATTCCACCGGCATACGTGGAAACTGAACCCGCTCCAATAAATCACTAAGAGTCCCCTCGAATTATATTGTATGCAAAATGTAACTAAGTGTTGTTGGTGACTTCTATCGGACATTTTATTTCATCTAATGTAAAGCTTTAGTCTGCAAGAAATACCTAAGTGACGTTAAAGGGGTTTTCGTTGAAAATATTGAATGCAATAACTAACTAAGTAACATTAGTGAGCAGGGAAGCCCCAGTAATTGAGAAATAGTTAGTTGACATAAATTACTCAAGTACCGTTAGTTAATTTTCATAGGCTGGCGTTTAGCCTTAACAAGTAGTTATGCACTGCTGACATTCTCGTATTATCTAAAATACTAAAAAAATATTGTATCTTACCTTTTAACAAGGTAGATAATGTTTTTAGAAACACTTTGACATCATTAACTCATTTTGGCTAAAATGTCACTTAGTGACTTCTCGCACTACAAGCCTCGCGTTGCCCGCGCCCCAAGCCCTGTGCCTGCGCCGCGCCGCAAGGATAGCAAACCATGTCATCTTACAAATAAGGATCATAATCGTATTTGCGTAAAAAATACTTTGGTTAACTTGCCGCGCCCCACTAAACTACCTGCAACTTCTGCCCGCGCCCCACTAAACTACCTGCAACTTCTGCCCGCGCCCCACTAAACTACCTGCAACTTCTGCCCGCGCCCCACTAGACTACCTGCAACTTCTGCCCGCGCCCCACTAAACTACCAGCAACTTCTGCCCGCGCCCCACTAAACTACCTGCAACTTCTGCCCGCGCCCCACTAAACTACCTGCAACTTCTGCCCGCGCCCCACTAAACTACCTGCAACTTCTGCCCGTGCCCCACTAAACTACCTGCAACTTCTGCCCGCGCCCCACTAAACTACCTGCAACTTCTGCCCGCGTCCCACTAAACTACCAGCAACTTCTGCCCGCGTCCCAGTAAACTACCTGCAACTTCTGCCCGCGCCCCACTAAACTACCAGCAACTTCTGCCCGCGCCCCACTAAACTACCTGCAACTTCTGCCCGCGCCCCACTAAACTACCTGCAACTTCTGCCCGCGCCCCACTAAACTACCTGCAACTTCTGCCCGCGCCCCACTAAACTACCAGCAACTTCTGCCCGCGCCCCACTAGACTACCTGCAACTTCTGCCCGCGCCCCACTAAACTACCTGCAACTTCTGCCCGCGCCCCACTAAACTACCTGCAACTTCTGCCCGCGCCCCACTAAACTACCTGCAACTTCTGCCCGTGCCCCACTAAACTACCTGCAACTTCTGCCCGCGCCCCACTAAACTACCTGCAACTTCTGCCCGCGCCCCACTAAACTACCAGCAACTTCTGCCCGCGTCCCACTAAACTACCTGCAACTTCTGCCCGCGCCCCACTAAACTACGAGCAACTTCTGCCCGCGCCCCACTAAACTACCTGCAACTTCTGCCCGCGCCCCTCTAAACTACCTGCAACTTCTGCCCGCGCCCCACTAAACTACCTGCAACTTCTGCCCGCGCCCCACTAAACTACCAGCAACTTCTGCCCGCGCCCCACTAGACTACCTGCAACTTCTGCCCGCGCCCCACTAAACTACCTGCAACTTCTGCCCGCGCCCCACTTAACTACCTGCAACTTTTGCCCGTGCGGCCTCGCCATACTAGCAAAAACTTTCATAAGTCTTGCAAGTATTTCCCACTCGTACCAGGGCGCCCTGGTTCGAAGCAAAGCCCTGATTTCAAAACCTGGTTGCGTCAATACGCACTCCCTACTTCATTGGTGTGGCTGCAGTGGCCAAGCGCCAGGTCTTGGTGGTTTTACAAATAATCAATTAGAGTCGAAATTTGCTCAATCAGCACCATTTTGTTTAAAATCAATAAATATAGGCTTCTCTAGTAAAGATAATTGAAATTAGTATACAAACAAAAATCCCTTTGAAATAAAAACAGATAAACGCCAGTAATGTCACATTTGACTTTGACAGCTAAACAGATTAGTACATTATGGTACAAGTGTGTAACGTTGGTGATTACCACTGAGGCGCCATTGAGACCCGAGCCGTTAGGTGAGGGTCTTAAGAGAGCCGAGGACGGTAATCATCAATACACACGTGTATCATACGACGTTTTTCAACACACTTGTGAAGAAAATAATACTAAAAAATAATTTTATTTAGTAGATAAAAAGTTTATTTAGAAAAACAATTATTAAACGTGCCGTTAGTAAAATCAAATAGATTATTTGTAAATCAGATAGATTATTTGTACTATTGCACAAGATCTTTTTTTGTATCGAAACTTTAAGAACAAAGCAACTCAACCAATAAAATAAAAAAAAAACCCTATAACTCACTTGTGAATAATAGCAATGAAAAAGTCACAGTTTGATTCCAGGTGTCATTACGTGCCTAATTGCGGTGAAATTAGAGCCATTTTATGAGCAAGTGTGTTGATAAATGTTTATTTGTACAATTGAACACGATTTTTTTTGTATCGAAACTTTTTTAAGAACAAAGTAACTCAACCAATAAAATAAAATAAAAAACCCTATAACTCACTAGTGAATAATAGCAATGAAAAAGTCACAGTTTGATTACAGGTGTCATTACGTGCCTAATTGCGGTGAAATTAGAGCCATTTTATGAGCAAGTGTGTTGAAAAAAATATTATTGAGTTGTATAGTTCACATTTATCTCCGTTACACATAAATTTAACGTTTATTGCTATTTACGAACTTCTTACTACTTAAGATTGCTTATAACACTAATAAATAATATGTAAAAATATATATAAATGAAATCTGGCATAAATAAATGTTCAAATTTAGTAGTAGTTTTTCAAAAATTATTTCTACTAACGGGTTTTATAATAATGGCAATACGACAATGTCATTACAACAGTTCTATTACGAGACCATTGACCGACCAATGATCGACCATTATGAATTAATTAAGCAGATTAGGTACGAACTTTTAGCAAAATGACAATGTTATCGTGTTGGAATGACGAATTTATAAAAATAGCAGACTTGGGCCCCCCACCTCGTCACCGAGTTGAAAAGTTCTGCCTTGGAGTTTGGCGAACGGCAAGTAGCAATGAGATGCAGCATTTTGGGTGTAAAAAGACAAAACAGAGTTCAAAACACCACTCTAATACGGGAGTAACGGACGTCGGTAAAAAGCTGTTAGGCTGAAATGGCATTGGGCGGGTCAGAAAGAAGTGGAGGAGCCCTGGACGACCTGGACGCGTACCATGAGAGCTGATTCGAGGTGATGCAGGGAAAGAGTTCCTAGTAGTGGAATTGGGGAGACCTCCCCTAATTCCAATCTCAGAAATGGGACAACATTGGCTAAACAAAAGAAAAGGGGAGTTTAAGCAAGATATGGTAAATTAAATCTTACAAGTAACTTTCTTTCGTTTCGAGGAAGTCACATAGTTGGTTCAGTACAGGCCTTTTGTCGCTAACAAATTATCAAGTCGATCGTGTTTTTTATTGCATCGCAATGCATGAATTCATCATCATCAGCATCACTTATTTACTCAATTAAATCACGTCTACCAATAACACCCATGGACTTGCCTTTTCAGTTCAAATGACTCCGGAAACAAGGCCAGACATTGAACGTCGCCTAGATTGCCCTAACTGTTCAATATTTTTTACACAACCCATAATAAATTGAACGTTTCTGCCACATTTAATATCGAAACTTAATAGTTATTACAAGTAATTAATGTAGTATATCAAGAAACTAGCTGTGCCCGCGACTTCATCCGCGTGGACTTAGATCTTTCTCAGCCTTTTGCTTGCACAGGAACTTTGTTACGGTATTTGAAATAAATGCTGTAAGTTTGATTGCCAAATTAACAAATACCAAAACAATGGTGTAAATTGTCACACTTACAAACAGGTAAAGTCATGTTGCGATTTACAATAACAGGCTGAGAAAGATCTAAATTCACGCGGACGAAATCGCGGGTACAGTTAGTCTAAAATATTCAAAATCATCAGTCTGATTATAGACCGAAACTAATGATAAAATAAGATTTTTTAGGAATAATTAAAAAGTGGAACGTACCCGGAATTGTAGGCAAATCACGCAAATATTGAAATTTTCCAAAACGTGAGTGCGGGTGAGCCGTAAAGACCAGAGTGAGCAGCAGCGGACAAAACACGAAGTGGAACCAGGCGAAAACTGCCACAAACACTATACACACTACACAAACTATCAGTAGGAGCATTATGTCTGTTAGCTGTTGGAACGACTGCTCACGAATGTACTTGAATTGGAATATCACGGTTTTTGTTTATTTATTTTCAAGTTCAAATTTCATCTAATAACAGTTAATAGTGGTTTTTAATGTTAGGGGGGAGCATAGAAAGTTTATTAGTAATATCATTCAGCACGACAACTTGATACATGTTGGTGGCCCTGCGGGCGTTTTGGAAATGATTGTTCATAGAATAAAATGAAGGTCTTATTGTGTTTTGTTATCCAAATGAAATACTTACCGCTAGTGATCGCAGACTTAAAAATAATTGAGCTTTTTTTTAGGGTTCCGTACCCAAAGGGTAAAACGGGACCTTACTACCTATTACTAAGACACCGCTGTCCGTCTGTCTGTCACCAGGCTGTATCTCATGAACCGTGATAGCTAGACAGTAGAAATTTTCACAGATGATTTATTTCTGTTGCCGCTAAAACAACAAATACTGAAAACAGAATAAAATAAATATTTAAGGGGGGCTCTGATACAACAAACGTGATTTTTTTGCCCGATATTAATAACGGCGATAGGTAGACGCTTGAAATATTCACAGAATATTTAGTTGTTTATTCACTTTAAAAATAAATAGTTAAATAAAAATAATATTTAAGTGGCAAAAAATACACTTTTGTTGTATGGCATACAACAAAAGTGTTTTTTTTTTGCCGTTTTTGTCTAATATTTTATAGATAATGGTACGGAACCCTTCGTGCGCGAGTCCGACTCGCACTTGGCCAGTTTTTTTAATTTTGCGGTAATGAAATTAAAGATTTTATAATTTTCCTTTGCTTGTTCGTGATGTCGCTACTCTCCGATCATCATCTGCCTAGCCTATTCCACACTATGTTGAGGTCGGCTTCCAGTCTCACCGGATGCAACTGAATACCAGTATTTTACATGGAGCGACTGCCTATCTGACATCCACCACCCAGTTAGTACTGGTTAATATGTCGCTATTCTCCAATCATTATTAATTTTGGTTAGTTAGACCACTGAACCACACCCTACTACAACGTCAGACCAACAAAATACCATTTTTTGTTGGTCTGAGACTACAACATATTATTTTAAGTACCTCATTATTTTCCTGTATTTGTAAGTGGTAAATATCACAAATTACCCTCGCCTCAATACAAATTGTTTGAATTTAAACCACCCAGCACAACAGAACTCGTATTGAGCAGGTAGTATTTTATTAGTTTTATTTTATTTATTTGGGACAAAAACCAGTCACATGTTGGAGTATTATAAATAAGAAATCCGATGTAAAAAGTTTAAGGTTATTAGAGGTTAGTTATTTATATGAATGCTTTAACCTTCTACAAGTTTTGAGACACCGTTGGGATAAAAAATGCAAATTGTACAGACGCCAGCACATCAAGCTACTACAATCTGTCAGATTTCTTTAATAGATTTTCGACTTTATTTCTAATGTATTAGGTTCAAGGTAGTTTGGGAAAATCTGACAGTTTCGGGTAGCTTGACCTGCTGGCGTCTGTACAAATGAAAAAAATGACTCGCTTACCTAGGGCCTGCTTGGTACAGAAAACATGGTCCATAAGATCAGAATGATGATGATGATGCCATCAAGTGGACTATCTTATGGAAGATGAAAGAGTAGCACACCAAAGCTCTCGATAATCACTCGGCTAGATGGCTTCATCATCTCTTGGAATCTGTTTCTTGCAACAAGCAGGTCAACGTGAGCGAGTCAGTTTCGCACTTTGACATTTTGTATTTTTAAGCTATTGCATAGCTTCTATCGCGGGCCTTGAGCGTGGAGACCGAATCCAGAAATTCCGTAACGAAAATAACCTAACGCGTTAGCTTAGTGTCAGATATTGACAAGCCTAGGTTATTATTTTTAATCTACCGCTGGAGCTAGGAGGTTAGGTTGTATAGGTATTACCTATACAACCTAACCTCCAAAGTGAAAGGTGAAGGTGAATAAATAATTAAATAAGTTGATAAAAAATGCTATGCAATAGCTTTACCGCGGCAGTCTCCGAGTGCCACACGTCTTTTTTTGTATCCCAAGGTTGTAAATCATCTAATGTTGTAGACAGTAGAAGGTTAAAGCAATCAGGAATGAAGTCTTAAAAAATATGACGTATGGATTAATAGATACGTCGTTGAGAAAGATTAGTTTTAATTAAGCCAGAGTTATTCTTAGATTCACTATCACTACATCACTACATATTATAAAACAAAGTCCTCCGCCGCTTCTGTCTGTTTCTTCGCGATAAACTCAAAAACTACTGCACCGATTTTTACGTTGTTTTCACCAATGGGTAGAGTGGTTCTCGAGGAAGGTTTTAGTATATAATTATTTTGTCAAGTTTTTTTTGTGGGAACGGGATCAAAATTTCATGATTATTTTTGGTCGCGATAACCGACATCCACGTGGGGTAAGCCTCGAGCGTCAGCTAGTTTTGTAATAAAATATGTCGGATCCAACTTGCAACTGGTTTTGGTCGCCAATTGTCATCTGCGTAGCCTTTTCCCAACAATTTTGGGGGTGGCTTCAAGTCTCACCGGTTGCAGCAGAATAGGAATTTTGCACGGACCGGAATGGTCCCGACTGTCATTTGAAGATCTTTGACAGTCGTTACAAGAAGTCAGTGGCCTGAAAGTCTGACATGTAGTCATACAAAGAGATATCGTATTACCCAGTACTACCTGGGTTGTGGAGATCAGATAGGCAGTCGCTCTAAGTAAAATACCTGGTATTCAGCTGCACCTGGTAATACCCAACCCCAATAAATTTGGGAAAAGGCTAGGCAGATAATGACAGTACCGACTGCCTGTCTGCCCTCGACAATACAGTTGGTACTGGGTAATACGATATCTCTTTGTATGACTACATGTCAGACTTTCAGGCCACTGACTTCTTGTAACGATTGTCAAAGATCTTCAAATGACAGTCGGGACCATTCCGAGACCCGGAGGAAACTCAGTATGGGTGTTCGTATCTACGGACCAAACTACGCAAGCGCGGCTTAACCTACCAAAAGAGGACGAGGTTATGTGTTCGGCGAGTACCTTCTTCTTCTTGTTATAGCAATTAGCTGACCTACCTTTGCATAAATGGTTGAGATTTTTTAGAATACGAATCGATAGAATTTTATAATTTATTTAAGTATACCTTTGCTAACGGAAAAGTATGTAATGTGCACAATTCTTAAAATAGATAGGAAATCTATGATATAATTTGTAATTTCAATATATTAATTTCCTAGAAAATCTATGCATTTCCTAAATAACATTTCTTAAGTACAGCGGAGATAGCGCTGCGATGGACGACTACACACAGTCGAGAGCGTCTATCGAACTCCTATTTTTCTGTTACCCTAATATACACCAAACCACATCATCATAAACAAGGAATTAAAAACTTAGGATACAAGAGCGAGCGAAGCGGTTAGGTTACTTTAAACCCTGTAGACAGAAATAGGAGATTAGTGCGATTAATGCGCCTTATTACTTTAACATTTTGATATTTACCTTGACGTTGATTTTATTCGTGTTTTATTTATTTTATGCACAGAGGGCATTCATCATCATTATTCATCATTTCAGCCGAAAGACGTCCACTGCTGGACATAGGCCTTCCTCAAATGTCGCCAAATTGACAGTCCCGTGCGTCTCGCATCCAGCGAATCCCCGCAACCTTCACCAGGTCATCGGTCCACCTAGTGGGAGGCCTTCCAACGCAACGTCTTCCGGTTCGCGGTCGCCACTCTAGAACTTATCGGCCCCATTGGCCATTCGTTCTGCGAGGAATGTGCCCTACCCATTGCCACTTAAGTTTAGCAATTCTTCGGGCTATGTCGATAACCTTGGTTCTCTTACGGATGTCCTCATTTCTGATTCGATCACGCAAGGAAACTCCGAGCATAGGACTCTCCATTGCCCTTTGGGTGACTTTAAGCCTTCTGATGACAACGTTTCGGTTCCGTAAGTAATCACTGGCGACACACACTGGTCATAGACTATCGTCTTGAGACGCTGCGGTAAGTTCGACGAGAAGATACCACGCAACTTCCCGAAAGCTGCCCAGCCTAGTCAGATTTGACGATTGTCCTCTTTCTCGAAGTAGAAGACCTACCTAACAGGACCGTTAGTCCCAGGTAGACATAATCATCTACAACTTCGAATGTATAGACAGAGAGCAGTATAGGCAGAGAGTATTATAAATTTCCTACTGTCATCTCGGAATTACATACAATTCCTAGGAAATAAATACATTTCAAGGGAAATGTGTGTATTAAAGAATCTTTGAAACATTATTTTACACATTTCTTAAGTAGGCTCGGAATTGTATACTTTTCCGGTAACTTATATACTTTGCTCAAATAAATAAAATATTTCGTTCGTTTCGATTCGTATTCTAAAATAGATCACCATTTATGCAAAAGTCGGCTAATTGTACGACATAGTTTGTGTCAATTGGTTTTCATACCGACAACTAAGGAACCTGGGCGAAAAGATGTTACAGTACGACTAGTTTCAGTTCAAAGGTGGTACTGCTTGACGAGATATAAAGAAACAATTTGTCAAACTTCCTACATTAATTTTAGTTCTCTATTTTACCACCTGCACAGATTATGTTGGTCGAAGTATACAACCAGTTTTCAGGCTTTCATAAGGTAGAAGACACGATCTTCATTTTATTTTTATTGTTAGTTACCTCGATAGATTACTATGGAAAGTGCGGACATGTTTTCGGTCAAGAAAACAATAATATCATACTACAAGTAACTTGAAGTCATAATTCTTCTGCTCATTTGGGGTCGGCGCAGCATGTCTTTTTCTTCCAAACTTCTCTATTACTCGTTATCTAAGTAGTCACCTCCTTCCTAACCATATCATTCTTCACACAGCCCATCTAAGTAACTTAAAGTAGGCAACACAAAAAAAGGTACCTTGCTCATCAAGGTGGTCCGGTGGTCTCGAGAAAAGCAAAAAAGATCAAAATAAAAGTGCTGTCATGGTGTTGACGCCTAACTACCTACATAGAGGTCGTTTATCAAGGCGTTAAAACCGAGTTTTTTACACCTAAAAGCATGTCGGTACAAACAGTGAAGGGTTCCGTCGGGATAAATTTATTGTTAAAGCAAAAGTCGTGTTAGTCTTAAGGCAAAGCTATTTCTATTGGTGTTTATCTTATGGCTATAAATTTCTTAAATTCGGTAATTAGTCGCCTAGTTAGTTCATGATCTCCGAACGGACCATGATTTAGCAAAAGTCGTGAAGATTCTCCTTGAAAAACTCCTTCCAAATTAATTGCTGTGAGTTGTCAAAAAATCAAGGTAAGTATTTGAAGACCACAGAATTGTAGGAAACAGATTTTTTTTAATAACTAATTAAAAATTTCTATGTGGTGATGATGTACTGCATCACATCTCAGAATGATGTCCTGAATACGGTTAGTGTGCTTTCGCGTCGGTGTCCCTTCCAACCCGTATTTAAGACTTTCAGTACAAGTCCTTTCATTTGATATGTCATAGCTTGCTTTTTCTAATTTACTTCCCAAACGTGTCGCTTATACATATGTATTTAAAACACATTTACTTACTTTTATGTCCATGTTTGGGTTACAATTAATCGATCCATTATATTCGGAGCAAAATGACTGTGACAGACGGACAGACATATAGTCACATGAGTGGATGTATATAAAGGTTCCATTTTTATTAGACGCACGGAACCTTAACCATGGTGCTAAAAAGTAGATACACAGTATGAAAAAAAAATCTTATCTGATTGGAATTATTGTACAGTTAACAAAAACTATCAAGGTTCAAAATTACTAAATGTAATAATAAAATAACAGAATAAAATTCCATGTAATTAAAATTAAAAAAGATTGATTAGTACATGATCACTAAAAAACTATGTTAGCGTACAAAAACAATTACATACAAATATGTTAGCAACATAAAAACTTATCAACAGACCATCGGTAACAAAACAAAAACAAGCAAGCCTTAATACAAAACTGCGTAATAAGAAGTTCGGTCAAAATACTACCTTGTCTGGAACAACTGTTGTTAGTATCCATACGCTTCTTGAAGTGGGTACTTTGATCCTGTTATGTATACGCGTACCACTGTACCACAGACTGTACCGCGCGCGATGCATGTGCGACATCTATCAATAAATTTGTGCGTTGCTAACCAGCGATCGTTTCACTTGTCTGTACGTATCATCGGCCCATCCTCATACCTAACAGATCCCAATTTTGAAAGATAGTACGACAAGGAAGTCGTTTCTGTGATTGGCACTTTAAGGGCCAAGTTCACCGACAAGATAACGGTTTGATTATCTGAAAACAGCTGTTTACCATGAATTTTCGTGTTCACGAAAGCAAATCTGATGATTAAACACAGTAATCAACTGTTATTGCTAATTCAATGTCGGTGAACTTGGCCCTTAATCATCAGATTTGCTTTTGGGAACACGAAAATTCATGGTAAACAGCTGTTTTCAGATAATCAGACCGTTATGTTGTCGGTGAACTTGGCCATAAGTGTCATACATTTTTTTTTGAGTAACCTGCCTTGAAAAGCAAGGGTAGTTACATTTTTTTACATATTATGAACTTTATGACGCTGTTAAACCAAAGGTTTCAGTTATTTTTATATAAATTGGTTTTCAAAATATTTATTCGTTTATGCGCTCTCTGAAAAGTATCATATCAACCTTCTGAGTGACGTAGATTTCTCACAATTATCAATTTTTGGTCGAAAGGAGGAAAATTTCTTAAAAGTTCGATTACTCCGAAACCACTCAGACAGGACCCCTAGTTATCCGGTCAAATTTGTTGCATATAAGCTCTAGTATCACCCCTTTCAAGGCTTGCAACCAATTACCATTGACCCTGTATGTTAAAAGTCTTTGTTACCTGAAATAAATGATATATTATTATTACTCCGTTTATTCATTTTTCTACATATTTTTACATATTTCTTAAAAAACATATTAATCTTTATCTTATCACAACTTTATTAGATTTTCTAATATTAATTAAAGAAAATGAAAAAAAAAAAAACATTTAAAAATATAAAAAATTTTAGCCCACCGGTATCGGGAACAGGGTCCAAGCTACCGGTAGTCAGGGCTGCAGAGAGAGGAACCTATTAACAATACGAACCGTATACTCCTGGATACGGTTCGTATTGTTAATAGGTTCCTCACTTGTTAACAGGTACCGCTTTCTGAATTAATTAGTCCTTGAACCAGCTGCCTAGCGAGAACCTCCTCAGATGTTGGTTGTTGCTCTTAACAATTAAGCCACGGGCTGATACGACTATCGGTACAATGATCGCTGCATCCACATCCCACTTAATTTGCTTATCTTTCTCGGCTTTCACGAGGTCCTCGTCATGCCGGACCGTTTTGTTAACAATCATTGCCTGCCGCTCTGATCGATCCACCACCACTAAATCAAACTTATTGGCTACAATAGTCCTGTCAGTGATGATGGATTGATCCCAGTACAGTGAGATATTGTCATTTTAGTGAACTGGGTCAGGCACATACATATAGTACGATACTTCCGAATCCAAAAGGCAGTATTTTAGAGCAAGTATTACCCGTTAGCCAGACGAGAACACCCGGAGATAATAATACTCTTTCGACTATATACATAAAATCCTAGCGTTTACAGTTCTTTTCAGTAACGGGGTTTTTGCTTATTCTCACTCATTTTTATTTTCTTTTCCATTTCCGGCTAATGAAACTCTCAGAGTTGAAAGTTTTTTAGAATACTTAAGGAAAAGATAAAGATATATTTATTGCATACCTGTGTACATTAAGTTCTTATTAGCAATAGTATTTTAAGAAATTGGTGCTTACAAATATTCTTTTTTATCAAAAAACTCATGCAGATTATAAAATACATAATCAATTAACATTTTTTTAATTTTTTTTTTAAACATATTTCCATTTAATTGCTTAATTGCTGGCGGTAACTGATTGGACACACGAATAGCAGTAACATAGAGTACTTTTATCATACATCATATTGTTAATAACCGTTAAATGTCATGTTTATATTGTTTCCGAATGTTTCTTTTAGAATTTGATTTGAAATTAAAATATTGTATATTGTTTCTAACAAATAATCACTACACAGCGACTAGACCTATAATAGATCATGAATTGCATCTATTTGCTTTGTTCATAAACTTCTTTTTAACGTGTCGATAGCAATCTAAATTTATTCCTCTCAGAAATTGACTGCGAGTTCGTTTAGTTCTTAAAACAAAGATGTACTAACAGGTTTTAGTTTAAATGAACAGTAAGTCAATACCATCATCATAATTCTCCTGCAAGTTAGTATAGAGGATGTTAGGAATATACTATAACTTCACGTTCCCATGTAATGTATGATAATGCCAAAAGAAAACGAGCTCACGTGAGCGAAACCGCGGGTACAGTTAGTCTTACATATATCAAACTATTGGAAAGATGTTTGTTACTGAAACACGCAAGAACGGCTGAACAGATCTGGATGAAACTTGGCACAGAGATATATTATAGTCTGGTATAGCACATAGATTAACCCATTCACTGCCCAGTACTTCGCGAAAACTTCGCGAAATTCTTTCGCGTGCCCACAACCCGTATCCGAGTCGTCGTTATAATAAGCTATAGATGACTTGTATCCATACCCAGAACCCGACTAGCGTGTCCATAGCTACGGATACGGGTTGTGCGAACGAACGAATTTATTGTTCGACCCGTGTGTCGGGTGCTGGGCACTGAAAGGGTTAAGTATTTATTATCCTCGAAGTAATATCCTGTGGGCAATTCCCGATCTTCACGCGGGCGAAGGGGCGAGATCGCGGGCATAAGCTAGTTTAAAATAATTAGTTATGTATAATTTAAATTTCGAAAACGGACATAGATAGGATTTGTGGTCCGCAGAACGATATCTGATGAGAAGATGAGATCCTCAGGTTTCGTCACTGGCTCCAACCTGAACCTTCGCAGAAGACTCGACATCATAGTCTTCAGCTCCATTTGAGCAAACTTTTGACCTGGAAAAATGAAAAGATGAAAATAGGTAAAGTCTATTAAAAAATTAAGAGGTTGCAAAACAATGTACCTAATACAAAGGTATAATGGAATCCGGCACCACCATAGTATGGGAAAATACTAGCAAGATGATGATCATAAATCCATACTAATATTATAAAGAAGTATTTGTTTGTTAGTTTGTATAAAGGGGGTAATCTCCGGAACTAATGATCCAATTCTAAAAAAAAATCCAACCACTCTGGGAGCGCCAACAGAAGTGAAAACTTTTTTTTTTCAAGAATCTGGATTATTTTTAGAAAATATTTTTGCATAAGTCTTTTACTATACACTTGACTATACGTTGTATTTTTTTGTGCTTGTAATATGTAGCAATACGGCTAACTCTGCAACGAAAGAGATCGTGTAACGGTATCGCGACTGCAATTGTTTTTCCCCATCTCAAAAATGCCCAAAGCGCCTAAAGAAATTTTCACTTCAAAAAAATTTACTGATAGAAAGATACATTATTCGTCGAGTGCTATAGGCTATTATTAGCTGAGCTATCACATTTTTTGCGAACGAGTGGCTAGTCATAAATATTCCACTAACCTATACAGTTCCTGGGCCCAGCACTAAACGGTATGTAGGCATAAGGATGTCGGGTGCTGCAGTTTTCTGGCAGAAACCTCTCGGGGATAAACTTCTCAGGCTCGGGGAAGATTTCCGGGTTCCGATGGATGTCGAACACGTTGAAATGGCACATCGTATTGTATGGGATTGTATGTTCACCTGTGAGAATAGAAAGAAGCCATCAAGATTCTTCAGTTAGGACTGGAGCGGCACTACAAAAAGTACTACAGCAACATAGAACAAAAAGTACTACAGCGCCATCTATGACGTAGCGGACGAACTAAACAACGAAATCCTAGATCACGCAAGTAAAGTTATCCGTGACTTAAGAATATATAGATATAGAAGAACCCGACAACAACTGTCGGGCAGTAGCCCACCAGACCTAATACCCATCTGGTCGAAGGATCCTCCCTTTTCTATGAGGGATGAAAAACTTCTCACCCTGTTCTTCATACTCTCAAAGGACAGCCTCATTGGTTTAGTTGTTGCAAGCAATGCTGCATAAATTCCTGGGCTCGAATCCCAGGTCGGGGAAAATGTTATTGATTTTTTACTTACATTTCTCAGTGCCCGGTTGACGACAGTAATCTCGATCCCTATTACATGGGACTTAGACATAACTGATTGAATGTGGGAGTAGGTACCTACAACACCTCTGCCTAGCCCTCCTGGGACACAGGCGTGAAGTTAATCCAAAAGTATATTGACATAATCGCGGCTCCCTTTCGTTACCACCAATCACGTCACAGTGCAAATGAAATGGAACCGTCAGGACTCAAACTTAGATTTCCATTTTTAATTTTGACATCATCGTGTCAAAATTAAAAATAGAAACTTGATTGAAGTTAACGTTTTAAGTTACGTTCTTTTTTGCAATCTTTATTCAACTGAACCATCATTCGTTTTTTTTTAATCAAGTCGTAGTAGTTAGGTTTTTTTTAAGGACCTTTTTAATTATAATTTAATAATATTATGCTGATTTAATAAGAAGATTTTTGTCCGGTTTTGACCGACAAGTGCTTCAGACCAGATCAAACTGGTTTTGACGATTAACACCGGTTTTTTTTGCACCATCATCATCATCATCTGCCTAGCCTTTTCCTAACTATGTTGGGGTCGGCTTCCAGTATTTTACATGCAGTGACTGCCTATCTGATCTCCACAACCCAATTAGTACTGGGTAATACGATACCCTTTGGTAAGACTGGTTGTCAGACTTTTTAGGTCACTGACTACCTGTAACGACTGTCAAAGATCAACAAATGACAGCCGGGACCAACGGCGTAACGTGCTTTCCGAGGCACGATGGAAACTCGGTATGTAATGGGTGGTCACCCATCCACAGACCAACCTAGGCAAGCACGGCTTAACCTAAAGATCGACTCGAGCAAATCTTTTTGCACCATAAGTAAATATTAATTTCTATTTCTTTCTTGGGGCACTTAACCCGTTTGCATGTCTGGTGTAGCGGGAAGCGGACTTAAATAATTGTATGAATCAATTTTGGAATGAGAAATGTTACTAACATAGGCTTTAGGAATCACTAACAACCAATAACTATGCATCAAGAATTCGAAATAAATGAATAATAAAAAAATATGTCTATTTTTGGTAATATTATAATGAGTGACAAAAAAAATATCGTAATAACGGGGAGAACAAGAGTGCTTTTCGGCTTCGTTAAGTGTAAGTTTTTAGTTTTCTCTAATAAAGGGTGTAAACAGACTCTTAACGAAGCCGAAAAGTAATTGTTCTCCCCGTCATTGCGATCATTTTTTTGTTCTAGACTATACCTGGGAACCTTCTAGTTACGGAGATATTGGGGGTCAAAGTTCCAACTTTTTCACAAGTTTTTTTTTAAATACATGTTATTAATGTATGATATTTACTTTAAACACCTCTAGGACCCTCTTACTATTCAATACATCCATCAGCACAATGTTTTGAGTGCGTTACATTGATTCCTACAGCAAAATGGGATTTTTCAGCCCAAAAAAAAAATCGTTTCCCAGCACTAATTTTTGCATAAAGTTACTTAGTTTGATGTACATAATGCTTGGTTGACGGCGTCGTGAAGAGTCTGTTTACACCCTGTATAATCTTCAAATCACAATGACGTGCGCAATACTGTCATGAGTGTCATTCGCGAACGAGCGCGAGTAAATTCAAATTAAAGAAATATAGGTATGTAAGGAGGTAATCATTTTCACATAACGAAGCCGAAAAGCCCTCTTGTTCTCCCCGTTATTACGATATATTTTTTTCTTCTAGACCACACCTGGGAACCTTTTACTTACGGAGATATTGACGGTTAAAGTTCTTTTTCGAATACAAGTTTTTAATGTTATAACTTTACTTTAAATACCTCCAGGACCCCCGTATTATTTAATGCATCCATTAGCATCCAGCAGCACAATATTTTGACTGCGTTTCATCAAGTCTTACCGTAAAAATGTGATTTTACACCCAAAAAAAGTCGTTTCCCAGCAATCTCTTCAGGTTCTCAATTCGGTTGTATGTTTTTTATTGTATTCATGTAACAAAAATAATCTTACAACATACCGATTTTTACATCCTCCTTGACATATCTCGACATGAAATGCACGCTAGGGTACAAACGTAGTGACTCCTTGATACAGCACTCTAAGTACTTCATCTGGCTCAAGTCCTCAAGGGTAGGTGGCCTTTGACTGTCACCGAAGATGCCCTTCATCTCTTCAGCTATGGAGTTCTGAAATCAATAATTTTTTTATGCATTTGGTGCTGTTTTAGCTTTTTGTATGTGTGACGAGCTCCCACAATCACGGGTATGATATATCGGCCATACTGTCCGGGACCTATATTTATGAAAATCCCATATAAGTCTCATCATTGGAACATAAAATCGTAAATTAACAATTACAAATAGCGGTTATGCAAAATTCATATTCCATAATTCGTAATCATAATTCAAATGTATAATTTCAGTCAGCCAATTACAGCAGTTGCCTTGAGTTAAAATAAAATAAAAAAATGTATTTTATTGAGACTAAATAACTATAGGTATATATTATTGTGTGGCGCAATGCGATTAAGCGGTTAGGTATATTATATTTAAATAATAGTCATCAGAACGATATCTATCTGCATCAGAATCAAATAACTCAGCACAATAGTTAAAATAAAATGGTATAAACTAAAGTTCAAAATACCTGTATTTCTGGTTCATTAGCAAGTCTCATGATCATGAAACAAAGTGCTGTTGCAGTCGTGTCCTGACCCTAAAACAACAAATTATTTAAAAAGGATCCGGTATGGTAATTTTAGGAAAGATCATATTTTGGAATTGTCCTTAGATTTTGACCTTCAGCTGTTTCGATTATCTAATTACCAGCCTAACCCCAACTATGTTAGGGTTAGTTTCTAGTATAACCGGATGCACCTGAATACCAGTACCTAACATGGAGCAGCCTATCCGACCTCCACAACCCAGTTAGCACTGGGTATTACGATACACCTTAGTTGTCAGACTTTTGGGCTACTGACTACCTGTAACGAATGTCTAACATCTACAAATGACAGCCATTTCTGAGGCATGGAGGAAACTTGGTGTGTAATGGATGATGAGCCACGGCTCGACCTTGGCAAGCGCTGCTTAACCTTCTGGATCGGCCACGCACGAGCTCCTTTTTGGATTACCTACATAATTTATTTGTACTTACTTCAAACACAAAAGTATCGACTTCTTCTGTGATTCCTTTTTCGTCGATCGTTCCTTTTTTCTCTTCATCGAGTAATAAGTCGAGCATGGCTAGCTTAGGCTTCCTGCCGTATACATCACATTCAACATCATCAATGTGATCCGTATTAATATTGTGATTCTTCCTATATTCTCTTCTGTCCTGGATTATTTTTGTAGTGAATTTCCTCAAAGTTTTTAACGCTTCTTTCTGAATTTTAGCTACATGAGTAAATTGAAACAAAGCATCCGTGTATAACCATACCCTCGTTACTCGATATACCATAGTCCCCGCTAGTGTGTGTAATGGTTTAAAATATTTGTCAGCTAACGAGCTGACGTCGTCATGAGTCGGAGCTCCCATTGCGGTTTCTAAAACGAAGAATATACATTCGTTTTTTCTCTAATACTACTGCACCCAATGAGATTCGAAACAGTAAATTGCATTACGGTAAACAGTGACTTCCTAAATATGTAGCAAGTTAGCAACCAAGATATGCACACGTTCTTCTTTTCATTATCCGACAATATAACATGAACTATAAAGATTATGTTCATGAGGATATTGCTGTCGACTAGCAGGTAAGGATTCAATCTTAAAAAAGGGGGTTAGAAGATTTTTGTACTAACTTATAAGTGTGGATGTAATCCATCAAAATATTTAGAAAATATAGTAGAATGGCAGAAATTAGGTCATGCCACATGATTCAAAGCCCTTTCGACTACCAGCATCATCCATTCGACAGCTTACGAATCTGGTTTCAGTGTTTCGTTAATCCGAAAGCGTTTAGCTTATTTATAACAACCAATTAACCACGAGTTCATTGAGTAATTCATAATCGTAATCTTTAAGACCGTAGCACGATGGCCGATGGAGCAAACAAGTCCTAGAGTGAAGACCGTGAATCGGCAAGCGTTGCACATGGAGCTACAGCCTTTAAAGGTGACGGCTGGGTATTGTGGCGCAACTTGGGAAAAGCCTTTGCCCAGCAGTGGACTGCTTGAGCCTGAGTTATGTATATACATATATATAATTTTTAAAACAAACGAGGTGTGTCATACCACAAATAACGCCAAGAGTGGCCTTGCTGATTAGTGGGAACAGTTCAGTCTGGTCCTGTTCAACCTCTTTCTCCACAGTTTTCATCAGAACCTGCGCGTGTTCGCAAAAGGTGGTGAAGAACCGCTTCAAGATCAGAAAGTGGAATGCAGGAGTCAACAGCTTACGGCGGTGGTGCCACTTTTCGCCTGAAAAGAGTAAAAAGTTTATTTCGATGCCCAGTTTAGGCGATTCACACACGATACCGCCCGTGGTGTAGCGGAACTCACGTCTCATAGACTTGTATGAAATCCGTTGATGCCTAACACACGTCCACAACGCAACCGCTCGGACGAGTGGCACTCACCATCTCTCCGCGCGGCGCATTGCCCATTCATGAGCTTCGCGCCTCTGCCCGTCCGACAAGAGCGGTGTCGTGTAAACATCGTTTTAACCACAAATAGTTGAAATAATGAATAAATAAAACCCACCAGCACTGGTCAAAAGACCTTCACGTAACCACGGAAGTAGAAATGTGTAAGGGTAACTTTTGTCTAGATACCGCGATGACGACAAGACTACCTGAAAATAAACGGTTACTCTTTTAAGCAGGTAAAATATGTTTTTATGTTTTATAATATACTTATTAATGGCTCAAAGACATTCTCTTTAGGTTTGTATAAGCCTAAATTAGTATTAGTGTTGTTTATCGTTTAACAAGACCGTCCCCGCTGAGGTTAACTCAAATAAAATTAATACATTATAACCGCAACCGAATAGTTTTCACTGCAGGACAAGGCCTCCTGCACACTTATCCGAGCCGAACGCGTCGAACGAGTCGAATGAAACCAATTTTAGAATTCTTTACATGAAATCTATGAAACCTCGCATACTTACCCGCGTCGAATCATCCGAATCTCGAAGAACCCCAGAAACACTAAACGAATTCAGATCGGATTCGGCGCGGCTAATGCGGTCGACTCGACCGATGAACTCGCATTCGTTCGACGCGTTCGGGTCGGATAATTGTGCGTTCACCTTTATGGGCATGTCAACAACGTGTCGTGTCCATGTTTCCCGCATCATCACTGAATAGAAAAATAAAAGAGGTACCATGTAGCCGGCACCCTTGGAATACTACAACCATTACTTGGAAATCTCTCGACTTTCAGTAACATGTTATAGGAATTTCTTGAACATATAAGTAACTAGTGCTTACCTCGATATCCTCAGGTCTGTAAATATACACAGCCCGATAGTTAAAAGCGGTTAATTTCCATATATTACCAAAGCGTTTGCGCCATTCTATTTGATAGGCGAACATTTGTACTGAAACAGGAAAACAATAAAAATAGAAAACATAAAAAAAAAAATAACGATACCCATTTGTGAAGTTTAGCTAGTCAATTTTTTTTAACCTTCTGACTCATAGCTATTTCAAAATTAACCTATACATGTCATAGCGAATGTTCTGGTTATGGTAATGATACAAAACGAATTCGGAACTATACTACCAGCACTAACACTGTATTGAAAAAATAAATAAAAAACCGCCCGAGTTCAAGCCGGACTCGCGCATGACGGGTTCCGTAGGGGAGCTCCATTTAATTTTGATTATTTGTTGTCATAACGGCAACAGAAATACACATTCTGTAAAAATGTAAACTGACTACCTATTAGGGATCATGAGATACAGCCCGCTGACACACAGACGGACGGACGGATGGATAGCGGACTCTCGTCCTCGGCATCGTCCGCGTGGATGTCGGTTGGACTAGTGCTAGTATGTTTATAATGCACTAGCTTTGGCCCGCGATTTTGTTCGTATTATGATCGGAAATAATCCCATGGTAACGTTTTAAATATACCTAACCTATGACACTTGGAGGAACTGGTTACTTGGAAAAAGTTTCCATACAAACGCTTTCACTTGTTTAATTTCTGGTTTATGATTTTAAAGCTATAATTTTTTACAGTTAAATAAATATCGACCTCTTCTATGTGCCTATGTTTTCATTTTAGATACATAATCTGTATAAGCACTAAAACATTTACAAATTGCCTATTTGGACCGCTGTCAACAGAGGCCTACTGTACAAATTTGACAACTATTAATGAAGAAAGAAAAACATAGGTACACAGTATATATCCTTCTAATTCTGTTCACGAAATATCTATTAAATTGGTCGAATATTGGAGGAGGAAATAGTCGAAAGCAAAACCTCGAATTATGACTTTTTACCGTAGTTGTCCTTTTCGCACTAATGTCGAAATAAAAAAAAAAACATTTAATTAGGACCTAACATTTTGTACATTTTATGCACCCACCAAACTGCGTAACAGTTTGTCGGCGGGATTAGCGCTCGTCTTAGTACATTTCGAATGCCACTTCTTGAATCATTTTCTAATCGTGCTCGCAGAGCGACAGCAATAGTTTCTTCAAATACCTACCGCATTTCCTCTTAATGAACGAATTAACGGAATCGGTTCAGTAGTTCCGAAGATAACCCCTACATCCAAACTTTATCCCTTTTAATAATAATATGAATGTGGGATATGAGCTCAGCAATCATTGTGCCGATAGTCGTTTCAGCCAATGGCTTAATTGCCAAGGGCCTCGACTAACACCTAAAGAGGCTCTCGTTAGACAGCTGGATCAAGGGCTTGATTCAGAAAACGGTACTCCTGGACACGGCTAGTATTGTTAGGAGATTCCCCTCTCTGGAGCCCTGAGAGTTCAAGCTACCGGCTTGGACTCTGTTCCCGATACCGGTGGGCTTCCATTTTTTTTTATATTTTAAATGTTTTTTTTATAATTTTACAAATATGTAAAAATATAAATAAATGTGTATATAAAATGAATACCTAAACGACTTAATATGAATAAAACAAATTTAAATTCTAATATTTATTGAACCCGTTTGGCTTGAAACTGCTCAGCTTATCTCGTGTCGCTGCGAGATAAGGTCAAAGAACTATCAATATTCTTATGAATAGTTTCTCAACCCGCAGGTCAAGTTTGCACAGAAATGATAACACTACTCAACACTTAAAAAAATATCTGACGTGGTGCATACCTATTGTTTCATGACGAGGTCCATGAATCTTCTATATCTGTGGTGATCTTATTTTAATATTAGAACTGGAAGCGGAAATATTTGACTTTTTAATTTCTTTCGTGAATCATGTGTGTCTGCCGGAGGACTCAAAAAAGCCGAATTTATTACAAACTAATTTATTTTAATAAAAGATATATCCTCTCATAGAGAGGAGGCCTGTGTCCCAGCAGTGGGAACATTATAGGCTGATGATGATGATGATATTACAATAATTGGAAAATCAAATTGACTCGATCGATGGTGGATACGAAGTGCGAGGGCTAGGTCACGTAGACGATGTCTTCGGGCCTCGTGCCTTTGTGTCAGCGCTTTCCTTAATAGTGATAATAATAATAATAATATCTTGGGACAACCAACAGACCGCCATCTGATCCCAAACTAGGCAGAGCCTGTACTATGGCAGCCAGACAACTGATAAACATACTTATATATTTCTAAATACATACATATTATAGATAAATTATACACCCAGATACAGAACAAATAATCGTACTCATCGCACAAAGATTTGTCCTGTGTGGGAATCGAACCCACGACCTCCGTCCTAGCAGTCAGGGTCACTAACCACTAGACCAACAGGCCAATCAATGACGCGCGTAACACGTGCGTCAATTTCGAAAATACTATTGTATTGCAAACAAAATATAGCGTAAGTGTTAGTTTTGTGGCGGACAGTACCGCAACGTAGTACCAAACCTATTACAGCGCCATCTATGTAAAAAAGGAAGCACTAACATCAATAATCTGTATCGCGCTAGCGACCTAGGACTATATACGAGAACCCGATAGCAACTACAGATACAGGCAACGACACACACCTACAGATATACAACCTATAATGTTCCCACTGCTGAGATACACGGCCTCTGAGAGAAATGGTAATACTAATCAGAATCTAAGAATTAAAAAAATGTCATTTCGTACGCCCACGCCGCCAATGGTATGGAGTGTGCCAACGAATCATGTCAAGGATTGCTATTTTTGTCTCGCGTAATTACAGGTTTTCTAAAAAAACTAAACGAGGTAGTATGCATGCCGATTGCCGATATGTCATCATTTATAAAACCTGTTTTTTTTTTCGGATCTGAAATCATCAAATGACTTCTCCCGCTCTGGGCAGAGCGGAAGGGAGTGTCAGGATAGTACTGACTAAAACCCATCCCTGTTCCTTCCTTGCCCATTGTGTTCCAGGGCCGCGGTATCTCTTTCGAACAGTCCCGCAGCCTTGGCAGGCATCGGCCCTTGCCCATGATTTATAACCTCAGTGACATTTCTTTTCCTGAGGGCCATTTACCTGCTCCTGAAGGTCCAGCTCAATGTTTAATGTAAACAGAGACTAACTCAACTTCGACAGAAGGAGACAATTGTAAGGGTCAGATTTTATTCACGTATTATTATTATTATATCAATAACAAGGAATAAATGTTACTACAATGACCTCAGATAAAATTAAAAGTTGGAAAGTTGAGTAGTGTAATTAATGGCATCTCTATTAGTGGTATCTATTAGTGTCAGAAGCCACGCCGACGCAGTCCCGGAAGTTGCATCACGCCGGTATTTTTTAGGGTTTGGCAGAGGCATAAATGACATACCTACAGCTGTAATCCCGAAAGTTTTGGTAGGGCTCTACCTAATCTACACCCACATTTGACTGTAATACTTAAATCACATATAATAGGGGACGGGCCTATTGCCATCAACCCGGCACAAATGTAAACTCCGTGGCTTTTAGTAAGAAATTCCTGATGGAAAAACCCAATAACAGTTTGCTCGACCTAGGAATCGTACCCAAGCGACCACTAGACATAAATCAGCATACGAGTATAACGTGGCCTGTCACAAGTAATCGAGTTTTGATTTTAGGACCGGTTCGACTTGCCATTTAACTATGGGACCTAAACACGTGCTCTACCGTCTTTATTTTTTTTAAAGTTGAATGATTTGTTTTATTATCCCGGTCTGACCTATTGCTGTTTTTTGTTGTTGTTGATTGTTGTTGTTGATTGTTGTTGTTTAGAGTTACCGGTATTAGGAGACCAGTCTCTAGAGGCTTTTTTTGTTTGTTTAGGAAATACAATGTATAGAATTGTTGCCCTAACTATACCTGAACCCACAATGAATACCATACCATACGGCCATACCATACTCATACTACATACACCATTACCACATACTATTTTGATATAACTGGGGAAACTTTGTTATTGCATTCGAGGCGGTATTCACACCGGAGCCGCAGGCGTGTTATGAAGCCGAGAACTGCAGTAAAAAATGCCCACGTATATCAAACGTCATTTTTCAATACCCTTTCCAAGAAATAAAATAATAGAACGAAAATTGGTTTTTGTCATTAATTATTAGGACTATGATTTAATTTACTTTTTTTTCCGCGCTTATGTTTCGCCAGGTTGAAGGAGAATCAAAGGTATGCGGCGCTAAACAGCCTAATATGAAAAATAGAAAATTCAAATATTTTTTGAACTTTTGGCTTTGGACGACCGAGCTTGGGCACAAGCTACTCTTTCTATTCGCATGGGAGGACTCGGCGTCCGCAAAATTTCCGGTATTAGTTTACCGGCTTTTATATCCTCGGTCCACGGCACTAAGAAATTAATCAGGAATATCCTGTCTTCCCGACCCCAACATATTTGGGAAAAGGCTAGGCAGATGATGATCCTGTCTTCCACACTGATTGATTTTGATGTCTCGTGCATGTCCAAGGCTATCGATGCTTGGAAACTCGCTTGCCCGAATACTGAAGAACCCGACCATCCATTTTCCCAGAGACGGTGGGACGAGCCGCTCTGCAGAGTAGTTCGGAGCAATCTACTGAACACGTCTGCTACTACTGCTGAGCGTGCGCGCCTACTGGGTGAGTGGGAGTCGGGTCTTTGGCTTCACGCACTGCCGTCGTCGAGCATAGGCACATTGTTCGACGACACAACCTTCCGCCTTGCTGTTTCTTTACGCCTTGGTGCCGCCTGCTGTTCTCCTCATCGCTGTCACTGCGGTGAAGCTGTCAACAACCTCGGTCACCACTGCCTGTCATGCAGCCGAAGTGCGGGCCGTTTTGCACGGCACGCAAATATAAACGACATCATCCGATGAGCTCTTGTCACCGTCGGCGTCCCAGCTGTTTAAGAACCCAATGGCTTGGCACGCGACGATGGCAAGAGACCGGACGGCATGTGTTTGTTTCCTTGGAAGATGGGTAGGCCTTTAGTGTGGGACGCAACAATATGCGTCGATACTCTTGCGCCATCCCATCTTCCAAGCTCATCGTGCTGTGCTGGTGCTGCCGCTGTGGCTGCAGAGAACCTCAAGCGGCGTAAATATAGAAACCTTTGTGGTAACTATATTTTCGAGCCGTTTGGGGCTGAAACTCTGGGGCTCATAGCCTATTTAAGGAAATTTCGAAAAGCCTAGTTGACGCTTCCCGTGACCCAAGGGCTGGCTTTTACCTTGGCCAGAGGCTAAGTGTTGCCATACAACGTGGCAACGCCGCCAGTCTCTTTGGCACATTACTAGCTGACAGCGTTTATTATTATTATTCATGATATTCTATAAACACAATTTAAATATTCAAAAAATATTTACGCCGTAAAGAAGCATATCTCTTTGCCGAGATTATAAAAACAATCACCACCGATTATAAGCATTGAGCCAATCTGCACTTAGAACATGTATAGTTATTTGTGGTGACTTTTATTTCCGGACGCGTTGTGAATTTGTGATAAATTAAAAAAATCCACGCGTATAAAATACATTGCATGTGGTGTGGAATCTAAACGTAGTGCGATAAGAACCAGTTTTCGAGGAAGTGCATTGAAAAAATAGTTTCATTCGTTAATGTTCATTTCTCCAAACAATTTTTTTTCATTTGTGAACACAGCTGCTGTTATTTCTGAGGTAATTCTTAGGTACCACTAAACTGCATTACAGGAGGATTATGAATTAAAAAAATGCACTTACCAGGAGTAATGAATACATCTAATATATTTCCAACCAAAAACATTTGCTTCGGTCCTTTGATTTTATACATTAATCTGCCTCCATGGCTGTATCGAAAATAAAGATGTAAGCTTAACACTAAAATGCAGAATAATAAAAACAACTGAAGTACTAAAAACATTATAAAAGAAGGTAGTGTCCTGACGCTCGTGAAAATACTGATTGAAAATTAACTATGGCCATACATTTATCAGTCCCTACCGCTTAGGGCACGCTTACACGAGTAACTGGGTTCTTACGTAAACAATGACAATTGTAGTTGTGTAAGTTAGCAATGTGTTGATGTTTGAAAACAAAATGGAAATAACGATAAGTATATTATCGGATTTAAAAATCTTGTTACACACTAGCTCTTTTAGGGCTAATTTAAAAGATGTTAGATACTAACTTGTACTCAATAGACGACCTGTAATTTAATATTCCTAGTGTATTTTTATCGTGTTAAAAACACGATTAAGTACCAATGGTACTTAATCATGTTTTTTTTTTAATTTTAAAATGATTGCTGCATGTTTTATATTATTGCATGTCACTTTAGAATTTATATTAATTTATATTTATACTAATATTATTAATTATGATGTATGCAATGTTAAGTAATGTATAAAACACAATATAAATTGTTCTTGATTAATAAATAAAAATATTAAATAAATCGATTCCTAAACCAATGTTTTGTTTTCGTATTGAGCGATATGGGGCAATTGAATAAACTAAGCAATTTATTCAGTAGCGAAACCCTGTCATATGAGCAATTTGAAGTCGAATATCTAAAATAAAACGTATATCTAAAATATATTGTTGAAACTTCGAAGCAATTTTAAAATTAAGTTAAATTGCTCCACTACCACCGGCAACTGTTGTCTTTTAAAAAAAACCAGTGTGTGAGCAGCTTTAGGATGTATTTTAAAGATATTCGGTTTTGGAATTTAAACAGCGTCACGTCGTCCCACGTCTGCCAGTACTTGGTAGTCTGCGTTATTTTTCATATGTCAGCGTTTCACGTAATTTTTGTGTCAAGGCATTATTTGGCTGTAAACATAACTACAATCATCATCAATATTCATGCTCTCTTTATCAAAACAGTCATTCATGTTCTCATAAAAAATGCGGCTTCTAGTTTAGTTGTAAAAAGATAAACTAGAGCGATAATTATAATTAGATAACAATAACTGGCCTATGTAATTAACATAATGTGGGTTCAAATGATATGAAATGGATGATATACTTTGGAGTCTAAACAAAAAGGTTATTATCTATTTAAACAGTATCTTGTTTATTTGTATCCTATATTGACTGATGGGTGGCGGTGGCGATATTTATTTCGACACTATCATAATGAGTTCGTAGTGCAAACTGATGAATTTTGTACAAACATTCATTCCATGACATAGCTTAATATGTTGAAGCATTGTTAAAGTTATCAAGATCATCATTAAATGTCACGGACAACAGTAGGCGTTTTGAACCGACATATGTACTATCGAACTAATAAATTACCGAACTAATGAGCAATCGCTGTAGGGATTTTCATAACAGGATTTTTCGCACAACCGTTACATCGCACCAATAAAGCATCGATGGAATAAAACATCGTACAACTGAATGATCGACACACCGTGTTCGATATAACATAAATCGAATCAACAACTTTCGCATCCAAGTAGGGAACCCACTGAAAACGTTTATTTATCGAAATATACCTTGGTAACATGCGGCGTAAGCGGGAGGGTGGGTCTAAGAAATGCCATACGTAAAGTCACAAGCACCAAAACAAATTTCATGTTACAAACACAGTATTTTTGAACTCATAATTTTTATGAAAAAGATCCTATCTCCAAATTACAATCGTTATATCTCGCAAAAATTGCTTTATTATTTAGGAACGTGACTTTACAAGAACGAAACGATGAGGATGTTTATAGTTTACATGATTTTTGTTTGATGCACAAATCCGTTGCGCCGGCCTTAGTAATAATGGGACAAGGACAGGAAGATAGTGTTGGATGTAGAAATAGAGGGCATCGCGAGATAACGTAGCGGCCGCAGATGTAAGTTGGCTTTGGTCAAATCAGACGGTTCTAAAGTTATACTTGACTGTGGCACTTATTTGTCTCCACATAATTCTAAATCTAAGTAGATGTTTTACTTTCTGGAAAGATCCGCTCAGTTTAGGTGTGTGCCGGGCGGACCCTAGCATGATTTAGGTATGGTAGAAGCAGAATGGATGATGAATGGTGTGAACGATGATAAGGCAAGAAAGGAGGTGGCTGATGAGATGACGAGTATAAGAGAAGAATGGGAGAAGAAGACATGTTGCGTTGACGCCAAATAATTTGGGATAAGGGCAAAAGATGATGATGAAAAGCCGAACGGAGACTAAACAATCCGAACTAAACCATCGGATCAGTTTAATAGTTCTATAAATACTGCTGAATCAAATGAATTGAAGCATTTTCGTTTTCTCAACTGTTCTTTCTGGATCTGTTTAATATAATGAGAACTTGACTAAGGGTCAGTTCACACCGAGACGAGACGCCACGCGACACTGCGCGCACATCGAAAAGACACACATTTCATTGCATGAGTCGCGCGCCATCGCCACCAGTGGCGCGCGGCGCTGCGCGACGCATCCAATGAAATGTGGGTCACGTGACTTTCCGTTCGAGGTCATTTTTTAAAATTGTTATTGTTATAAAATAATCTTCTTATTCTTAAAAAATTTAAGATATTTTTTCCTTATAGGGCTAACTTGATAAGTTCAAGAACCACTTGGACTGTTCATACCATATATTTGGTTTATAGTTTTATTAGATGTTTTTTATATCATCGTTTGCCTCAGCGAACCGAATACAGTTTAATACCAGTATTTTAAAAGGAGCGGCTGAATATCTCTCCTCCTTCTTTAACCCAGTTACTGTAGGATTATTGTAAATCCGCCACAAAGTAAATTCGTCACATTTTTGTACACTCCATACATTGAAAGTTATAGTATTCTGCTATAAAGCAGATACGTTAAAGAACAAATATACGTACAATTTACAGACCATGTGTCCTTCGTCTCATTTTTATCATAAATATGCCTTCTGTGGTAGCAGAAAGTAGGTATAAATCACGGCATCCATTATCCATTCAATTTCATCCATTTATTTCCAGTTTAACATTGTAATTTGAGCACTTTTATAAACTTTTAATAATATTTTTCACTAATGACAAGCAACGTCAATCTGTCAAGCTTACTATTTTTTCTTAATATTTTTCTATAAAGGCCTGTTAAATGAAGGTTGTATTAGGATTTTATTACTAAAAATGAATTAAAAATGTTTTGGCTAGTTTAAATCTAGTTTTGATATTGTATTACGTTTGTATACTGACTAATAGAATACTAAATGTTAATTTTAAAATTCATAACGCACTCTTGGATTGTGAGGTTTTATACGTCTTGGCCAACTATACCTGGCTGGTCAGACGAATTGTGGCTACAACAAATATAATCGTAAAGCGAGGCAAATAGTTCTGGAACACTAAAATAGTTCCTATAAAAGACGCCGCTTACGAACTAAAACTAGTTTACGACGAGATTTCAGTAGCGACCAGTACAGTGCAGTCCACCCCACTAAAAGTGGACTAGTGAAAGTGTCAAGTGGTAGGGCGCCGACGCTCTGACGTGTCCCTCCACCAAGCGGAAGTCGCAACTCCATCCCGGGGCTCCCCTAAACGGAGTTTGGCCCGGGACTCCTGTTCTCTTCAAGCTTCCCGGGGCTCCGCTAAACGGACTCGCCCGGGAACTCCACTCCTAGTTCTGCGATCGCCTGCCACCGAAACAGCCAGGACTGACCTGACGCCTGTTCGGTGGAGCCGCAGGACCAGGTGCTCCAAGGGTCTACCCCCTTCGGGAAAACAGCAAGTACTTTCTCCACCTATTACCCCAGTTCTCGAGTGCGTGTAGATAGGTGTGTGTTTTTTAGCAGACTTGTATTTCATATCCTCCCCTTTTTATCTTATTAAATTTAATTGTACTGTCTACCTCCTATTTTTATTTATTTGGAACAGTAGACATGACAGTTTGGCGCCTAACGTAAATCAAAATAAATTGAGCTCAATTATTTTCAAAATTCAGAAAAATTACTAATAGCGATTTATTTTGACTCACTTATTTGGCTTAGATTCTCTTTATAATTCCTCCTTACTATTTCTTTATTATTCTCTATCACTAGCTTGTTTTGTCTTTGTTTTTTATGGAAACATTAAGTACTACGGTGTAAGCCACGGGTATTTTACTTGGTGGGATTTTTCGAAACTATTCGTCCGAGAATTTTTTTATGGAAACATAAACTCCTAAGGTGCAAGCCACTGGTATTTTACCTGGTGGGATTTTTCGGAACTACTCGTCCGAGAATTTTTTTTGTGCGATTTTTTTTTTTGGAATTACTCGACTGAGGAATAAAGGAGGTAACGGCAAACTTAATTTAGTCCTCCATCGGTTAAACTAATCGTGGACCTCTTTTAACTATTTTTTTTTAAGAAAATACGTGTTCTCACGCGTCCCTCTTATAACTAAAATATCCTCTTCAACACTGACTCTCTTGAGTCCTGCTTCTAATTACTTCCCTTGAACGCAATGTTTACTCTCTTTTGCTATCATTTATATTATTTTTTAGTCATGGATAGAATTATTCACGACATTTATAATTCGCCTTCGTATTTCTATCTCTACCTCCTTTAATTATTTTAGGAGTTAACTTTTGGAAAAAGTTTAATCTTGTTCCACACATACTCTCTTCGGCTTTTAAGCCAAATACTAAATGTTTAGTGGTAACTGAAACTACTAAACAAGTACTACCTTTTAATAATCTCTCATTAAAGCAAAAAACTATTGCTAATGACATGATTAAACGTTTTAAAACTATATCCTTCGAAAGCAGAGGAGTACTAGACCGCACTCATCTTATTAGCCACCATATTGATGCTGGTGATACTCCACCAATCAAACAACGGTGTTATCGTCTTTCTCCTGAAAAACAAAAAGTTAGTTAGTTTGATTCTAATGGCAACCAAGCTAAATGGCATATTAAAGATTTTAAAATATAATGTATATAATTATGTAAATAAATTCATCCTACGTCATTTTATTCATGATTCATCTCTATCTTATTTCTTTCTTCTAACTATAGAGTTCTTTTCGGTTTATTGAAACTCTATTTGTTTTTTATTTTCATTTGGTTCTTAAACCATTAAAGAAGATTATTTATTAATCTTTCCTTTTATATCTGTTCTTAACAGATAACTCTAAGAAGTGCTTTTAGGTACAAGTTACCTAACCTTCGTATTAACTAACTCTACAAGTTAGTTTAATCTCTCCAGATACTCTATGAAGTGCTTTTAGGTACAAGTTACCTAACCCTCATATAAACTAACTCTACAAGTTAGTTTAATCTCTCTTCTAAGAAGTGTTCTTAGGTACAAGTTACTTAACCTTCTTATATACTAACTCTACAAGTTAGTATAACTAATTATCAACTACTGAGGTTGATTGAAGCGGTTAACAACTTCATAAAAATAAGCCTCGGTTTAAACTATATACTAACTCTAAAAGTTAGTATAACTAATTATCAACTACTGAGGTTGATTGAAGCGGTTGACAACTTCATTAAAAATAAGCCATTGTTAAAAAATCTTTATATTTTTCATCTAATTATGGGTTTTCGACGCGAGCGGTTGACAACTCCGAAAATAAGCCTACAGTTATTGATATCAGGTTGCGTAGAGATCATTGAATGTGAATCCTACCTGACCTTACTTCGTAAGATGTCGGTGTGATTGAATGAAGTATGTAAGTTATATGAAAGTTGTTATACTTTAACCTTTACAAAATTTTTGTTCAAGACCAAAAATTTTCTCGGGGTCGATGGGGAAATATAGTATTCTGCTATAAAGCAGATACGTTAAAGAACAAATATACGTACAATTTACAGACCATGTGTCCTTCGTCTCATTTTTATCATAAATATGCCTTCTGTGGTAGCAGAAAGTAGGTATAAATCACGGCATCCATTATCCATTCAATTTCATCCATTTATTTCCAGTTTAACATTGTAATTTGAGCACTTTTATAAACTTTTAATAATATTTTTCACTAATGACAAGCAACGTCAATCTGTCAAGCTTACTATTTTTTCTTAATATTTTTCTATAAAGGCCTGTTAAATGAAGGTTGTATTAGGATTTTATTACTAAAAATGAATTAAAAATGTTTTGGCTAGTTTAAATCTAGTTTTGATATTGTATTACGTTTGTATACTGACTAATAGAATACTAAATGTTAATTTTAAAATTCATAACGCACTCTTGGATTGTGAGGTTTTATACGTCTTGGCCAACTATACCTGGCTGGTCAGACGAATTGTGGCTACAACAAATATAATCGTAAAGCGAGGCAAATAGTTCTGGAACACTAAAATAGTTCCTATAAAAGACGCCGCTTACGAACTAAAACTAGTTTACGACGAGATTTCAGTAGCGACCAGTACAGTGCAGTCCACCCCACTAAAAGTGGACTAGTGAAAGTGTCAAGTGGTAGGGCGCCGACGCTCTGACGTGTCCCTCCACCAAGCGGAAGTCGCAACTCCATCCCGGGGCTCCCCTAAACGGAGTTTGGCCCGGGACTCCTGTTCTCTTCAAGCTTCCCGGGGCTCCGCTAAACGGACTCGCCCGGGAACTCCACTCCTAGTTCTGCGATCGCCTGCCACCGAAACAGCCAGGACTGACCTGACGCCTGTTCGGTGGAGCCGCAGGACCAGGTGCTCCAAGGGTCTACCCCCTTCGGGAAAACAGCAAGTACTTTCTCCACCTATTACCCCAGTTCTCGAGTGCGTGTAGATAGGTGTGTGTTTTTTAGCAGACTTGTATTTCATATCCTCCCCTTTTTATCTTATTAAATTTAATTGTACTGTCTACCTCCTATTTTTATTTATTTGGAACAGTAGACATGACAAAGTGTACTCGAGGACACTTGCATTAAAAATATGTGTAAATTCGTCACAAGTCTTCACTATAGGTAAAGACGCCAGCACATCAAGCTACTACTATCTGTCAAATTTCTTTAATAGATTTTCAACTTTATCGCCAAAGTGTTAGGTTCAAGGTTGATTGGAAAAATTTGACTATTTCAGATATCTTGATGTACTGGCGTCTGTATATCACTTTCTCAGACTGTAGCCGCAACTCGTAAGGTTTAATTAGGGTTCCTTACCTCAAAAGGTAAAAAAAGAACCCTTATAAGATCACTCTTTTGTCCGTCTGTCTGTCTGTGCGGTGGTGGTGGTCCGTGTGTCACCACCGATTTTCTCAGGAACGGGTGGACCTAGCAAGTTGAATTATACCAGATACTGACGTCTATAGTCCCTATGACGTGTATAAAAATCAAAGTCCTGAGTCAACACGATAAAAAGATAGGGCCAAATTTAGATTTTCACGAAAACTTCTAAGTACCAAAATGTACCTTAATTTTCAACTTTTCTTATTTTTCGGAATTTTCCATTGACTTCTGTTATAAGACCTTGCTTTTAACCAAAATTGACAATTCTAGGTCAACCGGAAGTACCGCACCGATGAAAACCGCAAATATGTTGTTTAATAACAAAATACCTACAAGTTTATACGGAACCCTCGGTGCGCGGGTCCAACTCTCACTTCTTTATAACTTATTTGAAAATATTCTCTGATGATTTGCCTACACTCAGTGACATTGCATACACATTTAACAGTCAATAAGAGGTTTCCAAAGAATAAACGACAACAAAATTACAAAAATAAATAAATTTTATTCACATTTCTACAATTTTCCTGACTCAATCATTTCTTTAATGCGGTACTTCTGTATCTTGCCAGAGGCTGTCTTCGGGAACTCGTCGATGACCTTCAACACCCTGGGGATCTTGAAGCGGGCGATCTGGCCTTCGCAGTGTCGTCTGACAGCATCCAAGGTCACGGAGACACCTTCACGGACTCTCAACACAGCACACAACTCTTCACCTAATCTGTCATCAGGGACCCCAACCACCTGTTTCGAAAAAATATTGGTTATCTCAAATTCAGCATAGGCAGTGACAGTTTTCCTCAGTTCAGTGGTAACAGCTTGTGCTTGCTAGCCAGATGTAGTACGGTGTTTCAATGGAATGCGAGACCATTTTATAATGGTTTTTTTTTTCCACTGACGGGTGGACGTTGTAGTAATCGTTACTTATGGCATTACAGACCCTTGACGTCGTCTATCATGCTATGACCGTTTTTAGGGTTCCGTACCCAAAGGGTAAATACACGGGACCCTATTAATAAGACTTCACTGTCAATCTCTCTGGCTGTCTGTCACCAGGCTGTATCTCATGAACCGTGATAGCTAGACTGTTGAAATTTTCACAGAAGATGTATTTCTGTTACCGAACAACAACAAATGATAAAAATATAAATTATTTAATCATTAAAGAGGGCTCCCATACGAGAAACTTGTTTTTTTTTTTAGTTTATGGTACGGAACCCTTCGTGCGCAAGTCCGACTCGCACTTGTCCAGTTTTTTTTTTACAGCCCACTCCCTCTCTTAGAGCCTGTGCCCCAGAAGTGGGAACATTGCAAGCTGATGTTATTCTTATGCTTCATTAATGGTGTATAAAATACATTTTCTTTCCAATTTTCATCGATTTAGTGCAAATGGTCTCCGAATTAAATGGGTACGTGACATCCGGACGAACGGACAGACAGACGGGACACGTTTTTATAATTTGGCTGTGGAACCCTAAAAACTATTTTGAAGCCTCACTCCTTTCTGTGAGAATCAATCACTCCTTTCTGTCAGATATCACTGTATTATAAAACGATTCAATAGTTTTCTTACTTGACAATCCTCGATATCAGGATGTGTGATCAGCAAGTCTTCTATCTCTTTCGGAGCAATATTCTCTCCCCCTCTAACGATGATATCCTTCAGTCTGCCCACGATGCGCCCGTACCCATCTTCAGTTATCGTGAACTTGTCCCTGCAATAAATTATGAATAATAATAAAATGGAAAGAGTGTAGGAGGGAGGCTTTTGCCCAGGAGTGGCGCAGAGCAGGCTAGGAAAAAAAATCGAAGGGCGGGACTGTCACTGGCTTTGGCAGGGTTGACTCAAGAGATAAGTTCAAGGAATAAGATTTCAGAAAATCAAGATTTTGCAGGTATTTTTGACCTACTTGTAGAAAAGAAGGATGCTATGTACCAGGTTTTTGGCGCTTATTTTTGTTCCATGGATGTGTACTCTAGCCGATTCATGTGATTTTTTTCGTTTGCTGGATGAAGACCGCTATTTGACCCCAGAATCCATTTTATAAACTTTCCTCATATTTAAAATTAATTGTACAACAACGCAAAAAGGTAAACAAAGAATGTTTATTCCTAAAAGTTTTCCTCATTTAAGTGAAGTCTTACCTCTAAAGTAATAAACTACTTTAATGTGAGAACTCAGAAGCCATTGTATTGTTAAAAATGTAGTTTCTTCTTGTCAAAAGAAACCCATATTTTAAACGACAATTAATATTCAGCCAAGCATTGTAATAAAAATTACTTAAGTGAACATGAAGAGTCGACGAGTAGGTAAACGAACCTTTTAGTGAATTACCTCATTAGTTAATATAATGTTGGTAAGTGCCAAAACAATGTTTTAAGGTCAAAACACCATCAATTATGATTGACAGGGTATCCTTACACACTGTTTAAGCTTCAACGTCATCTGGGAGAGATAATACAGGGTGTAAACAGACTCTTCACGAAGCCGTCAACCAAGCATTATGTACATACATACATCAAACTAAGTAACTTTACGCAAAAATTAGTGCTGGGAAATGACTTTTTTTTTGGGCTGAAAAATCTTTACAGTAGGTCTCAATGTAACGCACTCTAAACATTGTGTTGATGGATGAATTGAATAGTAAGGGGACCCTGGAGGTGTTTAAAGTAAAAATCTTACATTAAAAACGTTTTTAGATGTATTTAAAAAAAAAACTTGGTGAAAAAGTTGGAACTTTGACCCCCAATATCTCCGTAACTAAATGATCGCAATGACGGGGAGAACAAGTGCCTTTCGGCTTCGTTAAGAGTCTGTTTACATCCTTTATAACCATTCTAGCAAGCATTCTCCCAGGCAATTGCATCCTTCAATAGCACATTTTTCTTTTAGGGACGAACCCTTTTCGGCCAAATCAACCCAGCCTATTGTACCCATTACTAGAAAGAAGCCTCTGCCAAGCTGCGCCACTGAACCCTGTCTTCCGTCTCCCGCTGCCAGTCTATACCAGAGATGTTATGGATATGATATGTTATGTCGGATCTGGATACGGATATGGATATAGGAATAAAATTATATCGGTTTCGGATACGGTTACGGAGATGTGATTATTACGGATTATCCGTCAGTTTCGGTTACGGATATACTAACAAACTAACTAGTTATGAAAGAGGTCATGTTATGACTAGAAATAACAAACAAACTGCAAGATTCACGTGGCGCGCGTGCCGCGAAACAAAAACCTGTCGAACCCGTCGTTTTATTTAGACTCCGCCCTTATACGAATCTATCCGAAACTTGTAAACGGATACGGTTACGGATATATTTTTATTTCGGATATCCGAAAGTTTCGGTTACGGTTACGGAGCTCCATAAGATCCCTGGTCTATACCAGGCATCTTTTAAAGGTCACCGGTTAATTTCACATCGACATTAATCAGACATCGTGATCATCACCAAACAACGTCAATCATACTTCGTGAGGAAAACAGTATGCCTGAGAGATATCTCTCGACGGCATGTAAAGCCAAGTCAGAGGCCCATGGGTGGCATACAAACTCTAACACCAGGTAAGGCACTAACCACACGATAAAGAAGAAAGAAGAAGGCCGGTCAATCTAGATGAGGGGTGTCTCACACTTCTGTGGCCGATATGTGGTCGACATCCCAGGGCCTAGGCGATCAGCCTTGTTGATCGTAAAAACTGCACATGGGGTGCGAGTCGAGTCGGCCCAAGTGGGGCAAAATGTAAATTGTAGTTTTAAATCCACCATCTTGGTTTTCCAATACAATTTCAGCGCCATTCTGACAAAATAGTCATCATCAGCCAATCAAATCATCAACCCATCAGCACTGAAGGAAACCTGTAGAGATTGTAAGGAAATTCAAGAAACCTTACCCAGTCTTCAACCAGCCGTCTTCGCTGAGCGTCTGCTTGGTCTTCTCGGGGTCGTCCCAGTAGCCGATCATGTTGTTATAGCCGCGCACCACCAGCTCGCCGGGGCTGCCGAACGGTACCATGTCGCCGTTCTCATCTACTACCTGGTAAATGATGATATCTTAATCTTTACTTTACAGGAGCCACACATAAAGTGGAAACACAGTGGAAAGGGCATTTAAACTTTAACCAGAGGTTCAGTGCATTCTGAATCTAAATTAACCAGCGTAGAAATAAGTTTTAAATCAGAGTAACATATTATGATGAGCTTGTTAATGTTAAGGAGCCTAAGAACAAAACCCTCTTATAGTCGGCGACACGACATGATCAACTTTTTCTGGCACTTAATTTTTGCCGGCAAATGGCGCGTCCGCAAGTTTTTCCTGATGGCGCAGCGGCGGCTTATCGGGGACAGTCAGCAGTACGGTAATGTAGCTGACTGAGGGCAAGATTCAAAGACCGCACCCTGAGTTACCCTGAGTTTCCTTATTAAAGAAAGCTGTTTATAGGTACGTTTATGAACTTTTTCTTCATTAAATACTTCAGTGTGCATTTTCGTATGCGATGCTTACTTAGCAAAGCCAATGCAGCCATAATTAGCTACTTAGCTCGAATCTAGGCAACTCATATCCAGTTTCTACCAGCCAACCTGGGGTGATTCGTCGCTCCACCGAGCCTGAGGGCGTCCCACCTTACGCTTGCCGATTCCACGGCCTCCGCGATCCCCACGGTCTCCACTCAAGAATACGTCAACCCAACGTACCTACGGCTAACATTAGCGGCCAACCACACATACTACATTACTACCACGAGTATAACGCATCCTATAGATGCATCTATTCATGACACGCGAAAGATGAGAAACTTGCAAAGTGAGATTGATCGGTTATCATTATAATCATGCACATTAAGTTAATATTGATTGCGTTTTATTCAACGACGCAGTAAGTAAAACATCTACGCGGTAGGTAGGAATAGAATATTTCTCAGGGTTATTAGTTTCATATTATACCACATTTTGAACCTGTTATGCGGCATTAGTTGCATAACTAATAACTACATTGATAGAATATTAACTATTTCTATTTTTAGAGTGCCCTCCAACCAAATTATCCTTGGTAGCAAAATAACAATAAAAAATCATGATTTTAAAATGGCTAAGGAAGATAATTTGGAAAGCATAATCAAGACATGGGACACTATCCAAACTGCTCTGGAGAAAAGGCTCGTAGGTTATTTAGGTAGAACCATTGTAGGCTGATTCCCAAAAATTAAGCAAAAAAACTCTTGTTGGCATTGATTATAGAGGAGCTCGTGGCTAAATAATAACGGCCGATCTTCAAGTTAAGCCGAGCTTGCCTAGGTTAGTCCGTAGATGGGTGACCACCCATTACATACAGTTTCCTCCGTGCCTCGGAGAGCAACAGAGAAAAAGATACTCCGACTTAGTAGCAAGATTAATTTATTCAAATTCATGGGTAAAATTCAAATAACCAGCATATTTTTGCATGAAATCCATTTTGTTATCCGATAAGTTATGTATGAATAATTGATACTGCCTTAGTACGCTTAATGTTTATGTATAAGCTGTTAATGGCGCTGTTATCACATAAACTTAACTTGTTGTACATTACACATGGCTAGACATGACAATAACAAATAATTTAAGGTGGTTAATTTGAATTTTGCAGGCTACACTGACAGCCTGCAAAATTCAAATTTTCTTACGTTTTTTGTAAAAAAAAACCTGTAAGTACATTTAACCCTATTGAATGACTTTTTCATGAAATATTCATTGAATAGGGTTACAGGAACTTAGAGGGTTGTATTAATGATTTTCATGATTGTAATTCTGTAACTACATACGTGTTACTGGCGCGACTCATTATTCATCAACGTACAACCTGACACTGACCTGCAAATTGCAAACAAGTCAGAAAATTTGAATTTCGCGGGCTACCCTGATGCAACCACCTTAATAGAGAAATTATTTGAACAGACAAATATGCGTTCGGTACATGAAGCGTGCACAAATAAAGAAGTCGTCACTCCTACCGCTACGGAGAGTCTAAAGTTATGAAGCCTTAAATCCCACATGTAACGGAGGATGATAAAGCCAGATGGATCTGAAGAAAGAAATGACCAATGTGGTAGGTAGGAATTCCCCTCAGAAACCTCCCGGTTTGCTTCAAATCCGTTCGGAAAATTTCTTATGGTGCTGCTCTACATTGTCGATCTAAAAACGTCTTCTTGCTGTTTTTGGCAGTTTTTACGGTTCCGTACCTCAAAAGGTTAAAAAAGGAAGGCCTTATAAGATCACTCTCTTGTCCGTCTGTCTGTCCGTGTGTCACCACCGATTTTCTTAGAAACGGGTGGACCTAGCAAGTTGAAATTTATACCAGATACTGAGGTCTATACTTCTATAGTCCCTGTTAGGTGTATCAACATCAAAGTCCTGAGTCAACACGATAAAAAGATATGGGCTATAACTTTTAAGTACCAAAATTTACCTTAATTTTCAACTTTTTTATTTTTCGGAATTTTACCTTTACTTGTGCTGTAACTAGCTTTTAACCAAAATATGACAATTCTAGGTTGACCTACAATCACGCAATTTGGCCTTAAGCAATGTTTTACAGCTCAGCAGCATGTAAAGGAAAAAATCTGAAAACCGCCAATATTAGTTTAATAACAAAATACCTACAAATTTATACGAAACCCTCGCTGCACGAGTCCAATTCGCACTTGGCCGGTTTTTTATTCGTTTACACGCCACTGAAATTAACACCAGAATATATTATATTCAGAACTCAGACACAGTTATGAATATACCTAATATTCTGGTTTTTACTTGTTACTCTCCAGAATTTCCAATGAAATTCGTTCATACTTATTCATAAAGTATAAAAAATAACAATAAAATTTAAAAATTTTTGGTGGTAGATGAAACAGTACTTACTCATTGAAATTCCTCGTTTTAATAACGTTGCTGTAGAATAATAACCTCGTATGTCCAGAAATCCAAACATTACAGGAAACGAAAAAAATGTTTAATGTCGTCAATGTTTAAAAATAGTTTTATGTGCTTTTGGCTCATGTTTTGAATGATAAAAAGGACTTACTTTTGGGTTCACGGTTTCATAAAATACGTGGTTTTAATTCGATTTTTACAAAAAAAAAAAGTACTTTTGTGACATACGTGATATTCATTCAGTAGGTACCTTAGTCTCCACGTGGTCTTGTATGTAGCCAACTGTCTCCGCCACCACGTCAGTACTGTCGCCAGGAATGCTCTGGAATACGCACGCTGTAGTCTCGGTCAATCCGTACAGGGTCTGTACAGAATGGTAGCAACATTGAAAAATATCATCTACGAAATTGGATGGTCTAACATGACATCAGGACATCATCACGCCTTTAATCTCCGGAGGGTTAAGCACAGGTGTACTTAATAGTACATCCACATTTCGGCCAGTTATGTTTTTAAGTCCCATGTGATAAAGGACGACATCAATCGAACACAACTCCAGACTCCGTGGCCGTTACTGAAAAATTCCTGATGGAAAAATCCAATAACACGTTGTTTGACCCGGGAATCGAACCCAGGACCCCATGCTCAGTAGTCACGCTTGTTACCACTAGACCAACTTGTATTGAATGGTATAATACGCTTTTAATAATAACCAGACGGCCTACTCCATGGCGCGCAAAAAGGGCCAGCGTACCTACTTCATCGAGGTTCAAAAGGATTCACATAAGTTTTAGATAGCATGAGATAATTCAATACATATAAATTATTTGACTTTTTCATCATCGCTTTCAACTGATATTACGCCTTCTGATAATTAGTAATGGAAGGTCCATTAATTATTAATTTTGACAGTACTGCAGTGTTAAATTGTTTTACAATATTGATTTTGTATTTATCTGTGGAAGCTTGTAATTAGCAACTTAGTTATATATTTTTGTTATTACATTTTTGTTATTAGTATAATGTTATTAGTCTATCAACTTTCCTAAAATGTAAAAAAATAAAACACTTTTACAAGCCATTTTGTCATTTTAACAAAAAAGATAAGGTCGGTGCTACTTGACTACTCTGAGAAGAAACAGTTGAAACAAACTCAGAGTGCCAGTCTCTTGCCAGGGCTGCGGGACTGTTCGAAAAAGATACCGCGGCCCTGGAACACAAAGAGCAAGGAAAGAACATGGATGGGTTTTAGTCAGTACAAGTCTGACACTCCCTTCCGCTCTGCCCAGAGCGGGAGAAGTCATTTGACGATTTCCCATACGAAAAGAAAAAAAAAAGGTGCCAGTCTCTTGTAAAGTCCATTGCAGACATTGTCTTGGTTACATCATGCGAGGATCATGCCAATGTTTCTTCAGTTCAGCATCTTTTAAAAAAAAAATGTAATGATGCCACAGGGAAAATGTTGCTTCCTACCCTCACAGCTTCCGTTTTTAGATACTTCTCCATATCCCTCATGAGTTGTGGACTGCACGGTGCACCAGCAACTAGAGCTACCCTCAAATGGGACGGGACGTCGCCCATGGTCTTGATCTTCGCCAGCATATCCACAAACATCGTCGGGGTTCCAGTTATTACTGAGCATCTGGAAAACACATGGATTTCTGAATAAATTGGAGAGTTTTTTTGTGCCCGGTGTCGCTTTTCTTTTCAGTTTAAGTGGTTTAGTAATGCAGTAAAACTTTTTGTAACAGAGCTGGTCTGGCAAGTGTTAGCTACCACCAAATCTACATGGGTTTGTGAAATACAATTTTGGTACACAATACGAGTAAACTATACTATATTTATCTAGTTATGTATTCCGCCAAGTAGTGTAGTCAGTGTCATTATAAGTTAATTCTGGTATGATAACGCACCAGACCATCGCCTGGTGCCATTGGTCTAGTTTGAAAGAGTGGCCTTGGTTTAACATTTCTTAAAACTCTTGATTGTGCCTACATAAGATAACACCGCAACCTTATCCTTTCATGCAAAAACAATTTACATCATTTGCTTAGTCTACAGCTATATTGGGTTCGGCTTCCAGTCCACCGGATGTAGCTGAATACCAGTTTTTACCCGGAGCGACAATCTGCCTGACCGCCACAACCCAGATACTGAGTCATATGATACTCCATGGCAAAACTGGTCTGCAATTTCATTCTATTCAAGCTTAAACAGTTTGGAGTGAATAGAAATAGACACAAAATAACTTACTTTTCAGCAAATAAAGTTTTGATGTTGTCATCCACATTGTAGGAAGGGCCTGCTAATACCAAAGAGCTGCCGTGTCTTATTCCACCCAGGAATGTTACTATTGAGCCAAGAGCGTGGAATAACGGAACCTGAAAACAAGAGAAATCCGCACTGTTAATTTTATCAGAAGTCCGTTTGGCCCAAAAATAGACCAGCCCTCTGGTCACGGGAAGAGTCGACCACAGTCTTGGGGACACCGTCTCAAAAGACGAGGAGGGCACTCGGACCCCATGGCTCTAGTGTTTTGAACCCCAAACGGCTCAAACACATAACTACCAATGAGATTATTTATTTTATTTGAGCCGTTTGGGGTTTTCAGCACCCGCAGCAGCCACCCCAATACGGCCTACCGTACTTCGTGATTCAGTTCAAAAACATTAAAAACGGCGATGGCTCATTATGATGTTACAAGAAAACGCTTAAGTTTATCAGTACGTTTCGTGTTAAATCAACTCATTTAGGCTGATGGTGCTAGATGATGGTTGATCCATTACCTAAAACGACTATTTGAGATAAAAGGATGGTTGTTAGTCTTACCTCTATGCATATGTTGTGATGTCCCTCGTGTAATGAGTTCCTCTTGCCTACGAAGTATGTGTTGTTCACGACGCCAAGGTGAGAGTCTAGAGCTGCTTTTGGGTCCCCTGAAATGGAAATAATAGTGTATTTAAAACAAACGGTAATTTTGGCATCTCTTTTTATTTTTTTTTCTAAGCTACATTTTTGAACAGAATACCGATAAAAACGAAATAGAATTTAAGGAATCATAATCTATTATATTTGGAAGAAGTCGTATAGCTATCACAAATGGGTTAATTGCAATAAAAAACAAAACGACGATTGAGTCGTCTGCACCTAACATTTTTTTCTATTCACCCCCATTCTTCAGTCATCCCGCGAACATGGCGCTTGCAACAGCGTCGAAATATCGGGAGCCCAAACTAATAAACAATCACGAAAGATATCCCGTAAGTAACAGTTAAAGTTTAATTTTAAACCGTGCATAAAACTTGACCATAGACTAAATTAAACAAGCAACGCAAAAGGGCATAGTATACTGGGTATATTCATCAGAATTTTGTCAGTAGCAGCCGAGATGACTGACTTTGTGCTCGATTAGTAGTAGAGTACATGGGATGATACCTCATCAAACAGCATACGATAACTACGACCAAGGCACTGTCATATTAGGTACCTCAGAAACCTCACCAGTGGTGCCCGAAGTGAAGTGGATGAGACATCCCTCGCTCGACTTCACCTCACTGCCGTACTGAGAGATCTGGCTACCTGTTCCATTTATAAGAGAGTCGTACGTAGTTGCGCCTCTGAAAACGGAGAACATGGATTATAATCATTTGCAAGATCATCCAAATGCAACCTTTGGTGCTGTTTGAGAAAGCTCTTGTCAATTTGAAATCTATTTCTTTTTAAATGAATAGGAAGTCAGGCCAGCTAGCCAACAGGAGCCAACAATGTGTTTGACAATTCAGATTTCTAGCTGATTAGAGCCTTCTCACGGAGCTATCATTCAAAATAAATGCTTGTATTTTGAACTGTATAGAAGAAAAATACAAATAAAATTGCCATGGTAATCATAAACAAAGCTGAGAATCTGATGGGTTTCAGCAAAAATCTGAGATCTGATAACGATGCTGCTCGCGAATGACTTCAAGCAGCCAGCCAAAAGCCCCAATGCAAACGTTACTGCTGATCATGAGGTCAGGAGAAGTGTTTTTGGGTTTTCCAGCGGAGATTTGTCAGATTCAACCCTTTTTTCTTATGACAAACATAACTGAGAAAGTAATAAAACACGATCGAGGCATCCACAAAAAAATACCCTTTATTCCCGTTGTCCCCGTACACCGTGTCCCCGTCCTACGGGGACAGCGGTACTACAATTAAATATTTAACACGCTAGCTGCGGCAAAAAGTCTTAAACTTTCATCTAATGTGGTGGCGTTCAGAATGCGCATCCATCGACCTTTTCGACAGTGTGTATCAGTCCTTTTTGACATGACACCACTAAGCGTTATAATCGTTACGCATCAGCCAGAAAAATATAGTTTTCACCGTGCGCAGCCGCGGTAAACACCGTGTTGGGCCGATTTTGGTGTGATGCGCAGTGAAGGTGTTAAAAATACTTCCCATTGTCCCCATACACTGTCCCCGTTTTTTCGTTTTGATACAGTTGAATAAAATAAATAAAAATTATTGCCCACAGTCCCCGTTTTTTCTGTAGTATTATGTGTGAGTCGGCTTCTTTTACCCAACACACAAAGTGTATGGAATATTGGTAGATTAAATACCTACTTACTTACCTACCTACTTAACTAAGCTTAAAACAGAATGCAGATTTAAGAGGACAACGACTCGTGAAAAGTTAACTTCCCGTTGTCCCCGTTAGCCGAATGTACGTTATGGGGACAACTGGAAATAAATTTAATCACGTCCCGCTGTCCCCGTGATGAGGATATGGCATACGGGGACAACGGGAATAAAGGAAAAATACCTACGCCAGTTTTTCCTTTTCAGTAGTAATAATAGAGCTCAAAGTCGGAAATTCTTTAGATTTCCACGATCCTGCCTTGCTGTTCTGTAGTTCTGGTATCATCTGTGACAGTGTATCGTAGTAGTTCCGTTTTGGCAGACAGTTGCCTATCAACAGACTCTTCAGTCCGGTTTTCTTGATGCAGAAGCTTAGCTCTCTCTTTTCGTATGCTGGATTTATTAGGGCCTGAAACACCATATTAACAAAAAATATTCTGCTATTGGAGCTTTATTCTAATACAACACGAATCGCCAGTTTGTATGTCTAACATGGTAGACCGGTGCAAACGGACACCAAAATAACTCGATAACAACTCTGTAACCACTGTCTCGCTATAAAGATCTTTGACTTTGACTTTGTAGTTATGCCGTGGGCCCCTCTTGTCATAATTATATAGATCTAGTAGCTGTTGCCCGGGACTTTGTTCGAAGAAAAATAATGATACGGATGAATGAGAAAAAAATGTAGCCTATGTGCTATTCCAGACTATAATCTATCTCTGTGCAGAATTTCAGCCTAGTCCGTTAAGCCGTTCTGGCGTGATTGAGTGAAAAACATCGATCCATCCAAAGTTTCGCATCTATAATAGAAGTAACATCTATAATAGTAGTAGTAGATATCGGCTAGTCGGAAGCCCGGAAGTCTGAAGGCAGTCGCTCCATGAATCTCTGGTATCCAGCTGCTACCAACATAGTTAGGGAAATGGTAGGTTATAGCTGGTATACAATAGTTAGCCCAATGCTTATTCTCAGTACTAAAGGAAAAACGGCTTTTGCCTTGCAATTGCCATCATAATCATCATTAAGTAGCTTTGTTACGTAACGTTTCGATTTAGACACTAATATAATTATCAAAACTGATATTATTCGAGTTCATGTCCCAAGAATGTCATGATTGCTGAAGCAGCAGTATTTTTCAGGTAAAGCCGTTGGTCATAGATCGGATCTTTCTCCTACGGCGATTAAGTGAGGGAACTGAGAGTGCCACTGTACTTGCATACTCATTTGAACACTATAATTTTTTTTTGTTGCTGGTCAGTCCCCGCTGAGATTTGCGGCAAAAAACAGTTAGGAGGAAGTCAATTCTCAAGTTTTTTTTGAGTTTATTAGCCTATGCTAACAAACTCTTATTTTTCCAAATAATCAGTCCAGAGCCTGTAGTCAGAGGCCTCTTCTTTTTCGATTTAAACATCTCAATCCTCTGCCCAAGGCGGTGTGACGATCTGATCTTGTTTCCAGGGCAAACATGGCTAGAAATAGTTAATAATTCATTGATTGGGAGTTAATAATCCATTTTTCAAACACTTACAGATATAAGGCCAGCTCTAGCAGCGGCAACTACAGCCACAATCCACGCTGCGCTGTTGTGTGACCATATGCCCACGGTGTCGCCCTTCTGCAGGCCTTGGGCGCGGAGGGCACAGCCAAAAGAGTCCGCCTGGAAGAAGAAAGAAAGACAGCATTGGATATTTTATAACAAATCAGGTTGTACATGCAACCAGCATCTTAATTGTGTAACACAATTTTGTATCATAATTCTAAAAGTTTTGAAGGAAACTGTTCCACAATGTTTGATAATTTATTTGCTCGACACTGCATGTAAATAATGAATACAAATAAAAATAATATTGTTGAACTGTCAAAATTAATGTGTTTTTGACAGTTCAGTTGCCTTTGTACTTTACGTAATCATTTCGCAGATTGACAAATGTGTTAAATGAATTTGTCATTTAGTTAGATGTTTGTTTATTACTACCAGGTGTAAGTTAAATTATTCAACAGCTTTGTCATACAGTTAAATGCTTGTTTATTGCTATTTTATTGACTGTACCTATAAATTCACGAACTAAATCATCCATAGTTTTTATTACATTCATCTTTCGAACAAAGATAATTTTTTCCTCCTTCTCAACTAGTTACGAACCAGCAGTTTCGATGGCGGCCGAAGGGGTATTTTTTACCTGTTTCAGCAACTCTGCATAAGTGATGGTGATGTTTTCATATGGAGATCTGACGGCGATCCTGTCTGGGTATTTGTTTACTGTCTGGGCGATGACGGCACCAAGAGTGTCGTGAACTAGGGGTTCGGATCCCGGATTGTGCAAGTAGCTTTGACCAGGTGCCGCCTGAAGTTGTCGGGTCAATCTGAAAGCATTTTTGTTATATGTTGAAAATAGGTGGCTGACGTGAAATTAATTTATATTTTTAATTTTAAGGAATAAATATAGAAATTGGAGGTATATATAATATAAGGTGGAAGGGACACTACCGTCGCTAAAATGGTTACCACGTATTCGTTAACATCGTTCTGAACCCCACATAGAAAAGTATCATCGGTATTTTTTTTTTAAATCAGCTGTTCCATACATTTTGACCGTGCAGGTATTGCAGTTTTGTACTAAACAGCTGTTTTTGACATCTCATAAATCGATGAACGCCGGCTACACGCACCAAAAATTGTCACGTTCCGCCTGAGCCGAGCGTTCAAGCGAGAGCGCGGAACAAGCGATAGAGAGGCACGATCGGCCTAAGCGTTCGGCTTGTGACGCATCTATGTATTATACAAAATAATGATAATTCAGTGATAATAATTTAATTCATAAAAGTATACAATTATTTCATCAAAATTTTCTTATGACGTTATCACGTAAAATTATCGTCCGAAAACCGACTTTAAAGACAACCATTTTTTTTTAAACCGACTATAATTTCCAAACGGTGGTTCACAATGATTTACTGAATACGTGGTACCCATTTTAACGTCAGTGTCCCTTCCACCCTGTACCTAAAGTAGAAATCTAAAAGTTCTCTGTAGCACCTGGAATCTGAATTTCTAGATAGGTACAAACCGACCAGCCTGCGGATATTGGACTTCGAAAAATAATCTACTCACGGCGGCTGATCAAGCTATATAAAACCAGTTTATCCTAGAATCATTATATTAATCTCATTTATATTAGAAAATATATATAAAGCGAGGTCACGTTATACTGGAAATGTAAAACCTGATGTGCCGTCGTGTGTACTACCGCACTTACTGCCGGTCAACCACTTTTCAACCTTATTGGTTGTGGCATAAGGTGGTGAAAATTGGTCAACCGTAAGTGGACTCGGTGAGTCGGTAGTAGGTACTTCAATCTGTCCAAGTCTGGCAAATGCAGCTAGTCTGTAGTCCGGTCCGTTTGGTTTTACCGTACATTTACGTGGGACTTAAACATAAGCGGCGAAATGTAGTTGTAATTTACACGTCTCTCTACCTTTCCACCTCAATGGACACATTGGCTACTCTCTTCTGTTGATTTTTCACCCCAAAAAAAAAGTTGTTTCCCAGCAATAATTTTTGCGTAAAGTTACTTATTTTGATGTACAGAATGTTTGGTTGACGGGTTCGTTTGTTATGTCTATGAACAAACGTGTAATATGTAGACCGGTACAAGTCTGTAGGTACCATTTTACCGTATGCCACTACAGGGATCTGTCAGGTACATGCCTGACACATGATGAGCGGGACTCCCATTTGATGCAACTTTGAGACGCACACCTTGGGTCTCGTTATTTTTATTTGAAGTATGTCGTGGTGTTACTATACTTAACCAATGATATTTTTCTTTAACTAAATATGTTTTTCTTTTTGTATATTGGCACCTTGTTTTTATATTCATATAATTTGTATTCTTTAATTGTGCTTCTGTGTGCTGTGCTGTCTTTTGTGTGCACTTAATTAATGGTTTATCTAACTTATCTTATCTATCCATTTTATTGGTTTTCAGCATGGTTTACGCAACTGGTTAAAACTACTTAACTTGTTTATTCAGCCAGCGTCTCTCGCTGGCTGAGTAGTTTAAGTTAAGTACATACATAGTTAATAGTTAAGTAGTTTGCTCTCTGCAAGCAGTAGGATTAAATGTCTTTATTACAATTCTTGTATTTGCAAAAAGGACTGTACCTTTGCAAATACGAGAATACACACATACCTGCTTATACCATATTATTGTAAAGATAAGATAAGATACATCTTTTAAGCGGAATTTTTTTTTGACGGTAGCGGACATAAAATAAATTCTCAAAAAGAACGCTAACGACACCTTTGAGTATAAATAAATAAATAAAAATAAAATTCATTTATTTTAGGCAAGATGCATACGAAAGATACCTTCGAGTTACGGAGATATTGGGCGTCAAAACAACTTTTTAGTGTTATAACTTTACTTTAAATACCTACACGACCCTTGTACACATCGAGCTGGCGGCACATCAAGCTTTAATTTCCGGAATAACGTGGCCTCGATTTGTATATATTTTCTGTAGAATGAGAGATTCGCATATACTGGTTTTTCATAGCTTGATCAGCCGTCGTGCGTATTATGAGTACTAGATGATTTCAGAATGATATACTGATTGTTTGTTAATCGTTTGTATGTACGTCAATGGTGCCGATTCCCTTGTTCACAAACTAAAATAAATTTAAGTTGAGTGCATCTTTTTGAGAATGATTTAATGAAATAGAAAGAAAAAGATGCACTGAACTTAAATTTGGTTTAGTTTGTAAACAAGGGAATCGGCACCAATATGAGTAATCTTAGACGTAACCCTTATGTTATACTATAAATGAGAAAGTAACTCTATCTGTCTGTCTGTCATCTTTCACCACTGAACCAATGAAAATGAAAGAAGAGTGGAAGTTTAAGTATCGCGGAAGTACCTACTGTACCTATATTTATAAATAAAAATATGTACATTATGGAGATAGATAGCTGGAACCTCGAGAAGGACACCGGCTATTTGTCATCCATACAAGCAAACGGAATTGCTAGCAACAAGAACAGCTATCAGTGTATAAAACACTGTAGGTATCTAATATACTTAGCACAAAATATTCACGGCCTAATCAGATAAAACCAGATAAAACCCATAATTATAAAACTTATCTTCACACTGCTCCGACATTTGTATACATATATTGCTATCGTATATTTTTGTTTTTGTAAGATACATAATATTTGTATGTGTGTTTTTTATCATTGATACTAAATTAACAGGCGTGATGTTATGTTATAATTAACATAACATCACGCCTGTAATCGCCGAAAGGCAGAGGCGTACCTAATAGTACACCCGCATTTCGCCAGTTATGTAATTAACCATTATATGTTTTTATTAAATATAATTAAATACTTATAATTATTATGGTAGAGTCCTTTTTCATCTTTTATATGCTGCATATTGGTTTCTTTATTTGCCGTGCCATGGTCAAACCTATGGGGTACTGCCGGTTGTCCTAGAATTTTCAATTTGGGTTAAAAGCTAGGACTTACAGCACAAATAAAGGGAAATTCAGAAAATTAAAAAAAACTTGAAAATTAAGGTAAATTTTGGTACTTACAAGTTTTCGCGAAAATCGTAATTTGCCCATATCTTTTTATCGTGTTGACTTAGGATCTTGATTTTTATACACCCAAAAGGAACTATAGACCTTAGTATCTATTCATAAATAAATTTCAACTTGCTAGGTCCACTCGTTTCTGAGAAAATCGGTGGTGGCACACGGACAGACAGACAGAAGGGTTCATTTTTTACCTTTTCAGGTACCGAACCCTAAAAATATATAAAAATAAGACAAAACACAACAGACACTGATAACGGGTTCGAAATATCCCGACATCAGATACCATGATATCAGATATCGTGTTATTGGTTGCCTTTAACCCGACACAGATAGGTTATTTGGTTGGTTAACAGAACAGGAGCACATTATTGGTTGGAAAGTTTTATAATATTTCTAGGGCCCGACTTCGCATGGGTGCAGTTTACTAATGAACTACTTTTTTCCGTTGATTTTCTAAAAAAAATCTTTCATACAAACCTTGTCCTGATACTAAATCGAAACAATATCGAATCTATAACATGAACAATCAAAAATGTTTTTTCAAAAGGAAGACACCTGCATTCACTGATGTTATTATGACAGGTATGTGCTCGGACTTCAACCAATTCATTAGTAGATTGCGACATTTTTTTTTTTTTTTTTTTACGGATGGTAAATCATCAAATGACTTCTCCCGCTCTGGGCAGAGCGGAAGGGAGTGTCAGACTTGTACTGACTAAAACCCATCCATGTTCCTTCCTTGCCCTTTGTGTTCCAGGGCCGCGGTATCTCTTTCGAACAGCCCGCAGCCCTGGCAGGCATCGGCCCTTGCGGGCCCCTCCCTATTTGCTGACATCTCTTTGAGGCGCGCGTGGAACACGAACGCGCCGTCAACACGGCCTGTCGTCAAAAGACGGACGGACGGCGAGTTAGCCCATTACTCTCCGTCCACAGGTCCGCGTCTACGGTGGCCGGAAGCCACCGCGTGACCCCCGACGCCCGAGGCGTCTCCCGCGGCGGCTGGGACGAGAGGTTCTCTCCCTCTCACGCTCCGCCACCTCCTTCGCTAGCATGACTGCTTCGCAGAAGGAGGTGACGGCGTCCCATTCCCTTTCGCTCCGGACCATGGACTGGACCAGGGCCGGACGCGATAGGTCGCCGCCGCCGATCGCCGCTACGAGGACACGGCGGTGCTCCGCCCAAGCGGGGCAGACCTCTACCGTGTGCTCCACCGTATCCTCTGGGCGGCCCTCACAGTGGTAACACCCGGGCGTTTCCTCCCGCCCGATTCGGTGCAGGAACCTCCCGAAACATCCGTGTCCGGTGAGGACCTGCGTCAGGCGGAAGGTTAGGGTGCCGTGGCCCCTCTCCAGCCACTCCTCAAAGAGGGGACTTATCGCCACTATTGTGGCGTGCCCTGCACGGGGTTGCGATAGTCGCTCTCTCCATGTCGCCATGAGATCGCACCGGAAGTCTGTCCGCAGTGCGACAATTTGCCGCGGCAGCGGAGTTTCCCCCCGGCGTAGTGCCTCTACGCGCCACTCATGTAGGCGCGCGAGGACTATCGCCTCCAGATCCCATGGCGGCAATCCAGCAAGGAGGCTCGCCGCCTCGCCGGAGATCGTGCGGTACCCCCGGACTAGCCTTACGGCTACCACCTTCTGGGGCGCGTTCAGGTAGTGGGCGGCTCGCCGCCTCAAGGAACGCGCCCACACCGGGGCCCCGTAAAGGGCCATGGACCGCACGACCCCCGCGTAGAGCCTCCGGCAGGAGGCGTTTGGACCCCCCAGGTTGGGCAGAACGAACATACCGTACACGAGTACATGGGGGGTGTGTAGTCGTGTACCCTCTCATACACCACACCACACTATACCACACCAAACCACACCACACCACACCACACCACACCACACCACACCACACCACACCACTCTATACCACTCTACACCACACCACATCCCACTCACACAGCCATTCCCCCCTTACACACATCCTCATACATTCATAGCATAGTTAAACCAGGTCATTATAGGTTTATTAACACACAAATAAAGGTTTATTTTGTACACGAAGTTACAGTAGAACACTGACTCCTAGGTCACAGGGTCCCCCTAATTTAGGAGGCCGGGTTTTTAACTATTTGTACAGCCTTTTCTTAAAATTCAATGTGGAATGTATTGGTATTGTATACAAAGGTTTTTTGTGCCAATAAACTTATTTTTATTATTTTTTAGATTGTGGAGGCTACTTTATCAAGATGAGGTATTTTGTTTTTTCTATGTTAAGGGTAAGTAGGTTTAGGTTAAGGTATCCAAGAACTGTTTTCAGCCCAGCGTTTGTAAGAGCGGCAACCTCTCTCCATGTATTTCCGTGGAAGAGGATTGCCGTGTCGTCTGCATAAGTTATTATTTGATCATTTTGTAGATTTAAGTTGCATATCTCATTTATATTGATTAAAAATAAACTAGGACCGAGCACACTCCCCTATGGTACACCAAAGTCTATATTTGCACGATCACTTACGTACTTGTCAATTTTTAATGTCTGAGTTCTATTTGTAACAAAGTCCGTAAATTGTTTAAGTGGGATTTCTCGAATGCCTATATTTTCCATCTTCTTCACCAGCCTGGGGATAGAGACGGTGTCAAAAGCTTTTGCTAGGTCTAGACAGACTCTTATGCATTTAATTTTGTTGTCTAGTTTACCAGTAATATTAAAAATATAAATAAATTTTAGTGTCAAACTAAGTTTTTTTTTTGCGGCGACATTCCATAATGTTGTGGAAGATGGCGCCGAATATAATTTTAAATGATCAACAACTCAATTCTTAATTTGAAACTAAACAAAATCAGTATCTGTAACTAATTACAAACTATAAAATAACAAGATTATCTTACAGAGCAATTTATTAGTGAAAGACTTCTTATAATTATGTTCTTTGTATTAAATCCTTTGATTTGCCGGAAGAGGAAATATTGTTAATATTATTAACTTTAACTTAATAATGCCTTTGCATTTGTTAATATTGGTATTGTTTAATTGCTAAAATAATTAATTGTGAAGTATTCTAGTATTGTTTGTAAGTTTAATGAACTAACTATGTAATGAATGTTCTAATACTGTGTAATACTAGTAGTATTACACAGTATTAGAACATTCACATGTATACTGTGTAATGTAATGTACTGAGTGTAATTCAACTGCCGTCCACATAGAGAACGCGCGTGGGCAACGAGGAGTCTCGTTAGCTTGCGATTAGCAAAGAACTGAGGTAATAAGTAATAAAAAATAGTTTTTGAAGTGAACAAGATTAATTTGTGAAAATGAGAACTGTAACACGATTTAAAAGAATGTGTAAAGAGTTTCTTCGGTTCCGTTCTTCTCATTTTAACCAACTATGTTTGCGAACGGACGGCTCAACTCGAGAAAGTTTGTAAGTGCCTGTAAATGGTTTGTTAGAAATAAACGTTTGGAGTTTGGGTCAAGTATTGTGTGTGATTTCAATTACCCACCTACCTACCTACCAACAATGAAGAAAGATGTCATGTCAAGACAATATGGTGGATGGCGTTAATATAGTATAGTAGTTAGATAGTTAGTAGTGGGATAGTGTTCCTCCTGCTGCTTTCTCCGTCGTTTTCCTATTATTGGTACATCTAGGTATCACCTAAGCACATTAATCTTTCTGTTGGCTCTGTTACTGGCTGAATAAACAAGTTTAGTAATTTCAGGCAGTCGTGTAGACACGCTGAAAGCTAATAAAATGGTATTACGTATACATATTTATCTAGTAAATAGTAACTGTTTGTTTATAGAGAAAATAGGTGTTATATTATTGGTTGAATTACCCAGACACTATAGGTTATTATGTAATACCTTGAGCACGTTATTGGTGGGAAGGTATTATTATTGTGAGTATACATGATGTTTGTAGAGTATAATATTATGGGTTGACACAATCAGAGCATAGCATTTGTTGATGGGTACCTACATTTATATTCCAGGGTCTAAGCTACCGGTAGTTAGGGTCCCAGAGACAGGAACCTCGTCACAATGCGAGTCTTATCGAGGGTTACTGTCATCTGAATCAGGCCCTTGTTTCATCCGCCTAGCGAGAGCCTCGAGAGATGTTTGTCGAGGTCCTTGACCACCAGGCCATTGCCAAAATAAACCACTGAACCGCTTGCTTTGACAAGTATATAGCCTAAGACCTGTGGAAGGACACAGGTGTCCTGGATATTTGTATTAAAAGGTTGAAATGCAAAATACTCAACGCTAGTAATAAATAATTTGAATAATATAATATAGCATTCGGAATATGTAACGGAAATCAGCTGATAGTATTTATCTGTGCAATGTGTGCTGACTTCTAATCTATATTAATTTAAGTTCATAACATAGTATAATCAGTCTATAAAGATCCCACTGCTGGGACACAAGCCCCCTAGTATATGTGGAGTGGGCCAAAATAACACAGACACAGTGCACGTTAGTGCATGTCTTGGATTTTGTTTCTAGGTCTTTTCCTAACAATGGTTTTCATCACTGTTTTGAAGTACTTGCCTTACTTCGAACCCACTGCCATTTGAGTTTGCACCTATAAGTAAACGTCCAATTATATTTACTTCAAGATAAATATTTAACGAACGATCTTTGATAGGAACTTGCCAATGCATATGCACGATGCATAATGCATCGATCTACATTGACGCATATCCACCATCTCCATAGTCCTATTTAAGGCTAGATTGTAGATAATAATATGTCCTTTGCGCATACTTTGTCCTTTAGTTTACTAAGGATAATGTTACTAGATAAAGACGTCATTGCCCCGTATTAGTCGTTGTTTACTTACTCATGAGCATGTTACTACTGAATGCCAACTCTGTTCAGCTTCAATGTGTTGTAAGAAACTCGAGTCTTGGAGTCTTATTTAATAAAACTTGAGCTATTTTTGAAGACGCGAGTCTTATAAGTAAAACTTAGAGCTCAAGTCCTTCAGAATTTGGAGTCTTTTGTAAAAAGACTTGAGCCCTGCCAAAAAGAACTCAAAGATTGAGTCTTTATAGAAGAACTCATGACTGAGTCCTCTAAATCCATAGCTGTATTTAATATAAAATAGCAATGAACGTGTGTGTTTATTATTTTATTTAGACGTTTTAACTTGCATTTTGATTCAGCAAATCGTCCGTCTTCAGGTGGATACTTTTGATTAGGTTATTTGCGTTTAATGCAATTTAATTGTTACAATTTTTTATTGTGTGATCTATTTTCAATCGGTAAATAAATATGGATGAAGATATAAAATCACCCAGTATTACCTATTATAATACACCAACTCAAGTTCATGACTCGGTCTAGCTCAAAGAACTTAAAAGACCCGAAAGGACTCAGAAGACTCAAAGGACTCGGACTCATGTGACTAACGAGTCCTAGTCTTGAAAATTTACTCAAGTCTCGAAATGAAGACTAAAAGACTCGAGTTTCTTACAACACTAGCTTCAAATGTTTGATATACTAATAGACCATAGCCTGAGTTTGAGAATGTAGCAGACAATACAAAAAGTACAACAGCGCTATCTATGCCACAAAGAATGAACTAACATCAAACCTCGGAATCGGAACTAATATTAGAAAACCCGATAAAAACTGACGAGCAGTAGCCCACTAGATACAACCATCGTCTGGTCGGAAGATTTTTCCTGTTCTATGTTCTTCATACCCTTATAAGGACATAAGGCAATTTTCTCCCGGTATTACATTTCTGTGGGATAATATCCGAACAGGGTTAGTTAGTTCTTTCTAAATAAAACACTGCATGCGTAGAGGCTCTAAAATGATAATTTTGCAGCCATGACGTAAAAACCAGGCAAGTTTAGCTCTTTTACAAATTGCCAATTTATCAGAAGATCTTAGTGCACACAAGGATAACCAGCACAATAGTTTAGACTTATGTATTTATATCTTGTCTCTACACCCTATGAATTTTAAATGAATGTATTATAAAGCACGTTGGTAAGAAGCTAAATTGTTTAATTTAGCTTCTTCCCAACGTGATTTATAAGAGTAAGAGTAATCTTAAGAGTATAAGGTTGCATATCGTAGATCATGTAAAAAGGATAATGGCAAAGAACTGCGCTATTTTTCTAGGCGTGTAAAATTAAGTAGTTACACTGTGTTTGGAATTATATTCACGATGATTCCAGCTGTGTGTGCAAAATTGTATGGAACCATAAAAGATAAAAACAACCAGTCTTACCAAGGGGTATAGTATGGTATTACCCAGTACTAACTGGGTTGTGGAGGTCAGATAGGCAGTAGTTCTATGTAAAATACTGTTATTCAGCTAAATCCGGTAAGATTAGAAGTCGACCTCACCACAGTACTCAATCAGTACTTATAGTCTTTATTGCATTCCATATGTATTACATAAATGGTGTAACAAGGTATATTGGTGTAACCAACTTGTTACACCAATATACCCATTATACCCAAGGTAAGAGATCAAGATGGATCCTGTCGGGCACCGCAACATTAGGAGAGAGGAAGAGGGCTAGTTGGGAAAGGGTTAAGCAGATGATGACGAAATAGTTTCATGTCATCGTATTGGAAGCTGACGGCCTACCGAACCCCACCCCCACCCTACCCACCCTTGTCTTGGAATCATGCAAAACCAACACAACGAGACAATTATTTACCAGAATAAATAAATAACAAATGATCTTTCAGATGTGGTCATCCTGAACTTATTTGCCGATAATAACTATTATTACCTATATGTGAACATCGTTATACCTATATCGGATGTGGCCATATCTACATACAAAGGGTCAGGATTTTATAAAATTGATCCCCTAAATGGGTTACAATTATAGGGGTTGAAATTTTTTATGTAACTCCGTTCATTTGCTGATACGAAATCCTATACAGTTACACTATTGGTACAGCGTGTCATACCATAAGTTCAATCATAATATACTGAAATCATAAGGTGATTAGTTATCTTTTAAGAACGTAATTTTATTTACGTCAAGCGTTTTTTCGCCAGTAAATAATTTGTAAACGCAATACTTAAGTTGCATTACAAATGAGAGGATTTACCAATGACGCCTTTAAAATGACTAAAGTATTCATATGAACGTAGAAACATTTACAACACATTTACTTTAACATTAACTTTTAAACGATAATTTATGTGTACAGACGCCAGCAGATCAAGCTACCCGAAACTGTCAAACTTTCCCAATCAACCTAATATTTAGCGATAAAGTTGAAAATCTATTTAAGAAAGGACTTATACAGGGTGTAAACAGACTCTTCACGAAGCCGTCAACCAAGCATATGTACGTCAAACTAAGTAACTTTACGCAAAAATTAGTGCTGGGAAACGACTTTTTTTTTTGGGCTGAAAAATCACGTTTTACAGTAGGACTCAACGTAACGCACTCAAACCATTGTGCTGATGGATGGATTGAATAGCAAGAGGGTCCTAGAGATGTTTAAAGTAAAAATCTTACGTTAAAAACATGTATTTTAAAAAAAACTTGTGAAAAAGTTGGAACTTTGACCCCCAATATCTCCGTAAATAGAAGGTTCCCAGGTATGGTCTAGAACAAAAAATTGATCGCAATGATGGGGAGAACAAGTTCCTTTCGGCTTCGTTAAGAGTCTGTTTACACCCTTTATATACGTACAATATTAATATTATACATGCGAAAGTAAGTTTGTTTTATTTGTACCCTTTTCACGCCTAAACTACTGAACCGATCATTCTAAAATTTTGCATATACATTTTCAGGTGTACAGAAACGGACATAGGGTTACCTTTCATCCCGAAAAAAAGTACTGTTCCCGAGGAAATCCACAATAACGTTCTTTTCGTGTCTTTCGAATCATGATTGAATTATACTTATTACAGGCAAAGTACAAACTGAATTAATTGTCGAATTCTAAATTAACGCGACCGAAGCCGCGGTAAAAAGCTAGCAATTTATAATCGTATTTTTTATTTTCTTTTACATAGAAGAAAATAAAAATGTAATGTATCGAAATAAATATTATTGCACATGTGTAAGTATCGATAAAAAATATCATAGAATCATTAGTTTTATTCATTATCTGCCGAATCATAAAGATAACAAAAACCTTGAAAGTACAAAGATTCAGGTCAAATAGAATTGTTATTTTTTTTTTTATTCAATATGGAGGAAGACAAAAGGTTTGGAATTATGGTTTTATTTCAGGACTGAAGATCCCGTGTGACTCGCGCACGAAGGGTTCTGTACCATTTTCTATACAACATTAGATAAAAACGGCCAAAAAACACGTTTTTTGTATGGCCCTTTAAATACTTATTTTATTTTAATTTTATTATTTCTTTTTAAAGTGAATATACAACTAAATATTCTGTTAATATTTCAAGTGTCTACCTGTCGCCGTTATTAGTATCGAGCAAAAAAACGGCAAAAAAATCACGTTTGTTGTATGGCAGCTCCCCTTAAATATTTATTTTATTCTGTTCTTTGTATTTGTTGTTATAGTAGCAACAGAAATACATCATCTGTGAAAATTTCAACTGTCTAGCTATCACGGTTCATTAGATACAGCCTGGTGACAGACAGACAGACGGACGGACAGCGGAGTCTTAGTAATAGGGTCCCGTTTTACCCTTTAGGTACGGAACCCTAAAAATGGCTTTGATTAGCGGTCACTGACAGAAGTTGCACTCGTTTTTTTATTTGTCTTAGAAAACCCGACACAACCAAAGCATAGCAAAAGATTTAGTAAAAAAGAAATGCAAAGTTGAAAATATAATTCATTTGTTTTCTATAAATACTTCATTTAATTAATAACCCCGGCAATATAATGAATGAAATTCAAACTATTTTCATAGTATTTGGTTATCGTAATGTGCATTTGTTTTATTTACTTAATTCGTCTATTTATTCATCATCGTTGTGTAAACTGTCAATAGAAACAATAACAAACAAGTCGGTAACTTTTTTAAACTCTATCAGCGTACGTATGCCCTTGGAAAGACCGGTTGAAATGCAAATACTTCGGAAGAAACATTTTTTTATGATTAATTTACTAAACATGTATACACGTATTCAGCACATCATTCTAAGCCCCCCCACATAGAAATGTTTCATCAGTTATTTTAAAAAAATCTACTGTTTCCTACAAAAGTGCAATACCTGCAAGGTCAAAATGTGTGTATGTATATATTTCTATGTGGGAGGGCTCAGAATGATATACTAAATACGTGGTAACCGTTTTCGTGTCGATGTCCCTTTCACCCCATACATCGAACACCTGTTATAAGTATTTACATTCGTGACTTTTTTGGGGGTACACAAATTTTTGACCGATTGAGGGCCCGTCTTTGACAACAGAGACCATTTTTCACTAGGCCGAGCTGTTCCTTAAAATCTATGTGCCTTATTTGGTCCAGCAAGGTAATGCAACCATACGGGGCTACGGCTTATTCCCAAGAGCTCCAAATCTATTGTTCTCCAAACAATTTCTCTCCATACATTGATTTCCAACAGCTCCATAATTTTATTAGTTAAATAATAAAATACTATAATTTTTTTTAATTTGGAGCTGCCGGGTATAAAATTATGGAGCGCCTGGGAATAAACCGGGCTTACAGTTAAAATTATTTAGTTTAAAATTCAAAAATACGTTCGCATTTTCACTTAAGATTCAAGCCAGTACGCACAGATTGCAGAGCAGAGATTGAGGACCGCCAACTCTAACAGATATTATCTGTCCGGAGCCGCGTCCATACCAATCCGATCGAAACTTGGATCATTCACTAGAATTATTGTATAGAATTTTAAGCCAGACAGACAGATTAAGGTCCGAATCTGTAGGTGTATCTGTAAAGGCGAGCGTAAATATGCCTTTTTTTTCGGATGGGAAATCATCAAATGATCCCGCTCCGGGCAGAGCGGAAGGGAGTGTCAGACTTGTACTGACTAAAACCAATCCATGTTCCTTCCTTGCCCCTTGTGTTCCAGGGCCGCGGTATCTCTTTTGAACAGTCCCGCCGCCCTGACAGGCAGGCGTAAATATGCCTTAAAACAATAAAAACAAAAACATACCTCGTATTGACAACATTCCTGAGCTTTGTAGCGTGGATCGCGCATTTGGTCCACATTTTATCTCGACACGACACGACCACACCGCCGGGAACGCACTGACTAACTGATTAGCCGACAGTCGCTTACAATACTGTATACATACACACATTATCATATAAACAGTCTTATCAGCCCCGAGATAGTAGAACTGAGAACTGATCAACAGAACAGAATATTGAATATTTGGATGCTATAAACTTTACTGAGACTATTTAAAACCTATTTCACCAAAAAATGATACCTATTACATTAGAAAAAGGTTCTGCCTCATTGGTGCTGTCGATTTGGAAGAGACGGCCAGAGGGTTTTTCAGCAAGCATTTTAAACCCGAAAATTAGATCCTAAGTATGAGATTGATAGATTTAAAAGAGTGTCCATGAAGTTTCTACCCATTCTTCTCCATGGAAAATTGAATCTACGCTTGGGAATGGGCAACTACAGTACTTTCACAAGTTTATGCCTTGTGACTGTGACTGTAGCTTCGCTTTCTTTGTTTTTCTTAAATTCAAAAGCCTGTAATGGTCTAATTGAAATAAATGCTTTAAGTTTGAGTGTGTAGAGTGTATTGTACTTTAAAGGTGGGACCCACTTCCAGATTTCAAAAATGGACAAGTTTTTTTTTTCGGATGGGAAATCATCAAATGATTTCTCCCGCTCTGGGCAGAGCGGAAGGGAGTGTCAGACTTGTACTGACTAAAACCCATCCATGTTCCTTCCTTGCCCTTTGAGTTCCAGGGCCGCGGTACTTATCTCGTTCGAACAGGCCTGCAGCCCTGGCAGACATCGGCCCTTGCGGGTCCCTCCCTGTTTTTGGCATGTGGCCTCAAATGGGATTTTACTAAAGGTACCTTTCTGTCTGACCCTTTGGGAATTTCAAGCGGGAGGTTATTGTAATAACTGTTCTGCTGTGAGTGTAGTAGTTGTTCCAGATGGTACAGTCATCCAAACGTCCAGCTAAATATTTTTACTCTGACAGCGTCTTAATTTCATACCAGTAAGGAGTTTTAAAAGTTACTTTTGTCTAGCTACCTAGTTACTTTTGACGTGCTTTAACCGTACTTGTTATTCTCGTTCGGATAACCGGTATCGTAGATGGATCAAGTGCGCAAGACTAGAATTGGTGCCTTTAAGGTAGCGATAGCGTGCCCCTTACTGATCACATTCAATCGATGACTTTATCAATTTTATTTTTAGTTTCTAACAAGTTTGTTATACTCGTAGTTAGTTGCTCGAAAAAGGTCAATCAAACCAAAGTTATTTATTCAAATTAGGCTCAAGTACAACGTGGATGGAAATTAAAAAAAAAAAATTTCGTTCTTCGAGCGGTCGCAAGCGCGACTGCTGACCATAAGGTCCTGGGTTCGATTCCCCGGTCAGGCAAAGTGCTATTGGGTTTTTCCATTCGGAATTTATCAGTAGCAGCCACAGTCTGGAATCCAGCCCAGATGATGGCAATAGGCATCCTCGGCTCCTATTACACGAGAATTAAACATAACTGGCGGAATGTGGGTGTACTATCAGGTATAACTCTGCCTTACCCTTCGGGTATTACAGGCGTGATGGTAAGTGATGATGATGATGTATAACGTCATAGTAGAAACATAAAATGATTTGAAAGCGATTGTGATCAGCCGTTGGACTCTGCTAAGAACAAGACATTAATCGACATTAAACATAAAAAAGAAAACTTAAAGTGTATCTACAATTAATAATCAAACTGGTTTTCTCTGAAATGTGGGTGAATGGTGGATGGGGTTGCTATAAAGAAGAGTGAGAGATCAGCCTTTAATGTAACCCATGCTACGACACAGGCTTAGCCTCTGTGACAGGGAGCGGACCAAAATCAGCCATGCGGGTCTTGTGGGTCTTTTTCCTCACGATGTTTTCTTTCAGCATAATTTTGACGTATTTTTTTTTAACTTTGCCCCACACTATGAATTTCTCTTGTATGCCTGTACAAACATTTAAACTCCTGAGACTCTAAAACCATACAAACATTTGTTACATGCGGGGATCGAACCCGCGACAGGCAGCGCAGCCGCCAGCCGCTCAGCCACTGCACCTAGCGTATAGTTTATTGATAACTAGTCTAGACAAAAATAAATCAATAACATTTTGCCCGACCCAGGAACTGAACCGAGGACGTTACGCTCAACGTTGCTACCAAGCATCCAAGCTTAACACGATTTCTCCAGAATGCAGCAACGTTAAAAAAATAAACCTTAAGTAACTGGAGAGGTACCAGAAGAAAAATTAGAAAGTTAAAACGTGGCCTTTCTTCGCCAAAAAAATCTTTATCCACAAAGGTCGTGGACAAAGGCACCTCCGTCTGTGGTAATGAAAGAGAACTAGCTCCGCGACCAGCCCCAGACGCAGAACACGTCGCTAATCGAAATACAAGGTCAGCAAGCAAAAGGGTGGGTTCGAATCCCGCAACAGCACTTACGATATTAAATGTGAAACAAGCAAACAAATAAAGTATAACTTACTCCATCCATCAAAATCGCCAAACAAGACCTCTTGAGGAGCAGGGAACAACTAGTTAGCCTAATCCGAAATGTGATGAAACTCCATATTTTGCGTTTAAGGACACCGCGATAAATTACACACTAATAATATACACGTACGAGTACGTTATGTAACGGACCACGGTCAAGTCTTTGTATTCTTTTTGGTATCTGATCTTGGCTGTGGCTGAATCGAGGCCGTGTGCCGGCTCGCCCCGCGCGCTCGCCCCCCGCCCCGCACCGGAAGTGGCGCGTGGGGCGCACGCGACGCCACCCCGCCCCGCGGCCCGCGCACTCCGCTACCCTCTGTGACGAAACATGCAAATTTTCCCGACCTCCTAAGGCCACGATACGGATCTTGGTAGGTGAAAATGCGTTACAAATGTATTTTCCGCTTTCCTGTCCTCTCTAACAAGGTCGTGGGGTGAAAGATCTAGGCGAACCTTTTGCTATATATGTTTCGTAATTATGAAAGCAATAAACCTTATTCGGGAGTTTATTATGAAAATAACGCCCTAAAGGTTTCAACCCAGATGTCAATACGACAAAATTATGAAAATGCAAACGGTTTTTACCATTCAAAATGAATGAAAATTCCAAAGATATTATAAAGTAGTTGTTTCTTTATGGAAAGAAATACAATGTTATTTACGGAATGCCAACGCTGAAAAACTGTTAACTCATCGAGCACTGACTTGGCTGTTTAATTTCATTACTAAATTGCAACACCTTTCAATATATCGAGTGTACTCGTATCATACTATGTCAAAGAGAACAATTCCACTGTGCAGAATATTGAACTCGTTTTCGCTAAAAGATTAAAAATTATAAATCAGTCTATTAGCGAAATTAAAAATAAAGTAAAATGAAAAATATTTAAAATCAATAACGTTGTTGAAGACATGGTTTTATGTATGATGACTCACTTTTTTTTGTCTGTATGTCACAGATTTATGTTTTCCTCAGCCAATTAATTTATTCACGGAATGCTGCTTTTGTATAAATCCAAACTGGTGCTATTAAACGTTAATTCCCGCCGATCTTGGAATTTAGGAATGTTGCCACCACAATAGTTCCAATTTACGAATTTACGAAAGTAGTCAAATTATGTTTGAAATCAAATTGAACGGAATTTGGAGTTTTGGAGGAAATAATTTCACCACAGCAACAAGCAGGGGTCTCGCAACAAACTAATAAATGGGTCAATGCATGGGACGTTCTGAGACATCGCTCGGGAGTTTGTTTGTAAATCCAGCCGGGCGCACCGCCGCCTTTATTTACTCCAATCATGCAAGAAATCGGCTGGCGCTACGCAGTCGTACCGCAGTCATGCTCCGCCCGCCCAACGAATAACATACCGGAGAGCTCGAGCCATGGCCGACCGTGGCAAGCTGTGCAGTGCTTCGTAAATGTGATACTGTTATGTGACGATGTCTCAGGCCGCTGGCGGCAAGAAGGGAGGCAAGGGCCCCCCTAAGAAAAATGTGGACGAAGACAAGAACCCGCCGGTTAAGGCCGCAGACGAGGTTAAAGAAGAGACTTCTTCTAACAATGGTGATAAAAAGGAAGTTAAGGAGCTCAATGGGACGGAGAGCGTGGTCAAGCCTCCGAGCGCGGGGATCAACATCAGGGAGGTGGCAGCGAAGATCCTCATGCTGGCGCAGAAGGGGGAATGGCCGGCAGTGGAACAGACCCTCAAGGTTCTCGAGAAGCTGGTGGCGGCTGGAGGAGAGGATGCCGTCTCTGTGCCTATGGCAGGCATCCTGGACCCGGTAAAGTGCTATTTCATCCCTAACACAATACACCTTCTCTCAATTTCAGTTACAATACACTTTCGGCACTTACTGTTATGAATTATTGTGGATTCTGGTGGTTTTACATATCTCAAAAATCATTCTGAGTGTTATTTATACGATTGTTTGAAAATTGGGTACGATTTATATCGGTGAAGTAGGCATCATGGTGTGACGGTTTCTATGGTTTCTCGTGGACGCTTTGTAAGGTAGGTAGGTATTTCAAAGCTTATGCAAAAGTATATTTACTGGCTATAGAGTACGAGGGACCCCGCTTTTGTTCTTGATCAGGTCTGAAGGTTAGAAGTTTATTAGATTTAGGGGGAAATTACACGGATCATAAGGATCCAAGAAGAGATAGATACTGTTCTCATCTGACAATAAACAAACTGGCAATATTTGAATTTCGAGCTCATAGTTCTAAAACGAACGAAATTGCTTCGGTTAAGTTTTCGTTTTTGACTGAGCGCTGTCCAAACATCGTGCCAGGAATGCGGGTAGAATTCTTAACACCTCCGCGGTTAAAGAATTCGGGAAACGTCAAAAATGCTTAGTTCTGTAGTGGTTTAATAGCTATTACAACTATACCTACTTGAGTTTTTTATTCGTCAGTTAAGATTAGAAAGTTTTGTTTACAAAATTATGCTTCTTAGACTTAAATAAAAATGTGACTTCTATGCGTGTTGCATTATCTCTCGCCAGGAGTTTTGATTTCTACTTAACACGTCTTCCAACTACCATTTCTGCTCACCCCCGTAAATATGTATAAGAAGCCACTGAAGCCAGCCCTACACCGTATTTTATTACACCATAACAGTGGCCTTGTTTTAAGTCCAAATTAATTCCAGGTACACCTATTACAGATGTCCTTCATATTTTCGTTAGCCGCGTGGTCGCCAAAGGTCTTTCGTGGAGAAACCTTCAACCTTCTTGGTTCACTCAATTATGGCTGCTTCATAATCATTACTTTATTATTACTAATCTGAATCTGACCGTAATCATTATTACTGGTAGCAAATGTCTAAAAGGATAAGATCAGAATTTGTTTTTTTCGCGCTTTTGTAGTTCCACACCGACCACACCATTGCATACGATTTCACTTCAGTCGGCTTTTGAAAGGAATTTGGTCCACGTTTCCAGATGGAATCTATTCTATGTGATAATTTAAGACAAAAAAATGTCTATGTAAATAAATTGTGAACAATTCTTATACCAAATCCTTTTAAAAGTTTACGCATGCTGTTTTTCACTGACACACACTTTCCGACTCCCTTAAGTCTTTTCATCTTTTTCTCACGTGTAATCATCATCATCATCATTAGCCTATAATGTTCCCACTGCTGGGACAAAGGCCTGCTCTCTATGAGAGGGATTGGGCTATAATCCACCACGCGGGCCCAGTGCGGATTGGTAGATGTCACATGTCTTCGAATTTTTGGTTCTAGGACATGCCGGTTTCCTCACGATGTTTTCCTTCACCTTTTTTTTAAAACGGTGGTGATGAAATAAATTACACAAAGTAATGCGCCTGCCTGGGTTCGAACCAAAGACTTACTGTTCGTAAGTCGGGGTCGTTACCACTGGACCACCGCTGCTCTCACGTGTAATAGAAACAAAAAATCCTATAATATGTAATATTTATTGGGTTAATAATGTAACACATGCCTATTAAGAAGACCATGTATGTAAAGAGCCTTTTATAAACGTTTTAAAGAGAGTATAGGAAGATATAAATCTATTGAAGAAAAGAAAAAGTTGATTGAAAACACAACCTCCTCCTTTTTTAAAGTCGGTTAAAAAATGAAAAATTGAGTGACAGTTTATGTCCGTTTCATTTAGCCGTTGTTACGGTAAAATTATGTATATAAACAAAACTTAATGTAATGAATCTGTAAAGTTATCAGTTTAAACTCTAAGGTTTAAAAATTGATATCTGATAAGAAGAAATTAAAAAAGCGTGGCACACCTCCTAATGGTTTATTGTTTTTTACTAACACAGTATTTGACTTTTTAACACGTTAACTGCCATGTCAGGCACCGGTGCCTGACAGACTCACTATCTGTTCAGGCCATGTCAGGCACCGGTGACTGACACCGAATTCAACTGACTGCAGTGCGCCACCTGGCACGTACTTTTTTTTACCGTTTTTTTATCCAAATAAAGAAAACGGAACACTTTTTATACATAACTATTCGATATAAACCAAGAATCAATACGTAAGAAATGCAATTTGGATGGTACAGAAAATATATCTTGGCAGTTAACGTGTTAATTTTAGACAATGATGTTGGGATACAGGTGGTTGCTGGTAGGGACCCCCCAGCTTGCTCACCCATTTAGAAGTCCGTTCATAAAAGTGGTTGGGAACAGAAACGGAACTTACTATAGATCAGTTTAAGTGTAACATTCAGCCTGTACTATTTCCACTGCTTTGACACATGCCTCATCTTAGAGAGAGGAGCTGGGCCGTTATCCACCACGCGGCCGGGTGTGGGATGGTGGATGTCACAAGTCTTCGATTTTTCTGTTCTAGAACATACCGGATTCCTCACGATAGTTTATTTATTCACCGTTTTGACACGACTGCATTGGTGATTTGATAACATTAACAAAAGTGCCTACATCGGGATCGTAAGTCGGAGGGGTTGTAAGATTATTTATAAACACACACACACACACACATAGTGTGTAAATCCTGCAACGATAAATAAAATAGAACAAACGTATAATATTTATTGGGTAAATAATATAACACATGGTCATTAAGAAGACCATGTTTAATAAAGAGCCTTTTAGAAACGTTTTAAAAAGAGAAAGAAGATATAAATCTATTGAAGAAAAAAAAACAGCATCATCGACGTCAAGACCAGGTTCATATTATAATAAAAAAAGACGTGTGTGCAATTCACACGTTGTTGAAGTGAAACCTTCAAAAATGTTGGCTTCAAGATAAACACTGTATGATGCTTCCTGTCTTATTTTCTCCCACGTTAAATCTTATGAATTTATGCGTCTGTCTCTTTTTACTGTCGCTTTTTCGTTTCATCGACTTTCAAATCACAACGATGCTAAAGAAGTTTTCACTTCAAAAACAACATTTCGCGAATTGTTCACCATAACTAGTTGCTGCTTGTTTATTGTCATCAGTAATGTCGGTTCAATTAATTGGTTTTGCTTTAGAACTTTATGTTTTCAATATAATTTTGATTTAATACAATAAATATCACGACTGTATTTCCTTGTCAACAATACAGCCACACGTCACATTACTATTTGTTTTAAAACGACACATTTATTACATTTATTTTTACCAACCAATTATAATTTCTCTTGGCACCCACAATTTAAATGACGCATTTTCGATTTCCCTAAAGAAGTAATAAAAAATATGGGCTAATTTTTTCCCCTATTTCCGGGAACATAAAAACACCAATAAAAATTTGATACTGAAAGAATTGACTATCGTCGTTACTTACAGGAATCAGCCAGCGTTTTGTTATGATACTTGAGTACTTACTGAGTAATAAACAAAATAATTTTGCATTGAAATCATTCGCAGAAGTTTTTTGAATTATACAGGGTGTAACTTTAAAAGCAAAATACCTCTTAGGGGGTGATTCGAACAATGTTCCTGAGGGAAAGTTGTCCAATTTGACGTCTGGTGAGGTCTGTATCACCAACAAAGAGATATTGCGCTTTTAGAGTTATATCTCGTATATCCTAGCTTTTGCCCGCAGCTTCGCCCGGCTGGAAGCAGGAAATTTTGGGATTACGGAAATGTACTATTTTCCTAACTCAGATCATGGGCCTATGTGCCTTTTAACTGTATCCGTACAGTATTAAAAGGTTATGGACAAATTATGAATATGGAAGTATAGATTAATATCTTTTGTTTGCCTTGCTCTTGCACGTACTTATTCGTGGTGGAAGACCACCACGAATAAGTACCCAAAATGCAACTTTTACTAACAAATCTTATTAAGGCCAAAATTGTCCGTAACTTAGTCTTAATAGTTCTCCAATACTCTCCATTGTGCCATTTACCACTTCGTTGTTGGCAAAATGGCATATCATGTGTCAAAATTTTTATTGGCAAAAAACCATTTTGTTAACTCTATAAGATCTAGAATTAAGATTTTTATTTTTTTCTTTTCATTTCAAACATGGCCGGACAAAAATCACAATCGATATTTACATATGAAACAATTTTGTATTACTTTTGGGAAACAGTCACCGTTTCTAATGACAAAACTACTCCTAAACGAATACCAAAATTTTACTGCACCTGTTAGAAAGTCAACTCTCTACGCTGAACCAAGAGTCGAAAATCACATGGAACAGCAACAGTACTTTTTTATGAGAAGTTCGCTTCGCCGTCAAAGAGTGTTAGAAAACTAAAATTACATTTTAAGTTTCTTTCTTGATACTTCCTCATATCGAAACGTAAGAGTTAACCCTGCCGCAACCCGCAGATACCGCTCGTATATTTGAAACATGGCAGATCCTCGCGATTAGGGTTGAATTTTTATTGAATAGCTTTCAATCACGTCATATGCTCATCCATAGCGTTTGGTTCAAAAACCTAAACGACTATCGTTTTCTTCTTTTTGCTAAAAAATATTTTTTAAATCGGAGATTCATTTTGTTTGTCTATGATTCACAAAGGAAAGTGCACTCTTTTTAGTAGCAAAGACGACTGAGCAATAGTAATAATAAATAAGAGCTATTTTGTCCAATGTGAAATCGGTTTGAATTATTCTGAAAATAGCATTTTTTTTTTTTCAAATAATTTCTGATCATTTATTGGTCCTCTAAAAACCCGTCTAGACAGACTGACATTTACAAAAACGCCTCTTTCACACCGTCCTCAATTATCATACGTAATCAAAGTATCAACCAAATCAATTGAACAAAAATGGTTGCAGCTTTATGTGTTTGTTTGGCTAAACTTTTAATGTAAACAAACAAAGACTCCTCAGATCAATCATTGATCGCTTGATTGTAACGAATAACATAACATAAAATATCGGTACAATTCCCTGAAAAATATATAGGGAACATTAGCGAGGAGGCTCCCTGTCCTTATTCTCAAAAATTATGGTGTTCCATAGCTAATATAAATAAAATCGTGTGTAACGCAGTTCAGGGGAGGTTCACGTTCAATTTTTGTGTTGGTTCCTGTGGAGGGCCGCACTGTCTGTTCGATATCTTGGCAACGGATCGCGTGCCGGCCTGTCGCTCAACGAGACATCTTTCCACGTTTTTACTGCTTCTACAGGGGATGCCTTACAGTCGGATCGATCAGAACTATCGCCATATATGATTTGTTTTGCTATTCGCGTGAGATAGTCCGCTTTCAATTTTGAATTCTTGAGCTTGTGAGCATAAATCAATATTCGGGTGGTTGTTCTTTATGTGACAGTGACTTCCTAGGCAATGTGCATGTTTTGGGGCTTGAAAATCATTGAAAGAATAGCTTATTTTTTCTTATGGGAAATCATCAAGTGACTTCCCCTGCTCTGGGTAGAGCGGAAGGGAGTGTCAGACTTGTACCTTCCTTGCCCTTTGTGTTCCAGAGCCGCGGTATATCTTTCGATCAGTCCCGCAGCTCATTGAAACCATAGCTCACAATTGATAATGGCACAATAACGATGAATGTGGTTTAAACGATAATTTGATAAAAATGAATTTTCAGAAGGTTCTGTTTCGGAAATTCATTTGAGCAAATATTAGTCACAGATTCAGTCTAGAATTTTGTCACTTTATTGCAAACCTGACGTCAAGAATTGAATTCCCATTGACAGATAGTGATATTAACAGTTATTAGGTGACATAAAAGCGTAGCTCATCTGTTAGTAACCGCCCAACTGTATGGTAAATATAGATGGTTGAAGAACGTCCCATGACTTCTTGCTCCATGAGTTGTATATTAATTGATCAAGGTAATTGAAGACACGTACTATTAAAAACCGGCCAAGTGCGAGTCGGACTCGCGCACGAAGGGTTCCGTACCATTATCTATAAAAATGGCAAAAAAATCACGTTTGTTGTATGGGAGCCCCCGCGGCAACAGAAATACATCAGCTGTGAAAACTGTCTACCTATCACGGTTCATGAGATACAGCCTGGTGACAGACGGACAGACAGACAGCGGAGTCTTAGTGATAGGGTCCCATACAAATTCCAAAGCGTCCTCCTCTAAGATATTGGTTTTTGCTATTTTATTCGCTACTACATATTTCATTTATTTGACATTCTCTGATGTATGCTGGATGTGACTTAGTATATTATTTCTGAATCGTGTACTATTACGGAAATGTAAATTTTATGAAGACACTTATTACGTTTGTTGACAGCTTCTAATTTATTTGCTAACTATGAATTGCTGCTACCTATTTACTACTGCAATTAAAGTAATAAATAAATAAATTATTAATATTATTATAATTAAGAATGTTTGATTATTGTATAATTTTCTTAAATTGAATTTATTTTCGTTATTTAAAAATAATATTAATTCATAAAAGTTATTTATATCAGAATTTATTGAAAGATTTATTCAAGAAATATTATATTTATATATAAATATGGTTAAAATAATTATAATTAGTAAATAAAAAAAAATTTTTTTTAAGTTAATTGAATATTTAAACATTTCATTGGAAGCAATTCTTGATACATAAATAAATAAAACTAATAATCCTCCTAAAAAAGTTAAAAATAGAATATAAGAAAATCAGTAAGTTTTAATTATTATTCCTGATAATAAACAGGTTAATAAAGTTTGAATTAAAATTATTAATCCTATAGATAATGGGTTATTTAAGAATAATATGAAAAATGAAATTATAATTAATATTATTGAAAAAATTATTTTTAAGATTTCAAATCAAAGAATAGTTTAATAAAAATAATAATTTTGGAGATTATTGATAAAGAAATTCTTTTTCTTTGATGTTTTTAAAGTATATAACTTAACTTTGGTTTACAAGACCAATATTTTTTTTTAACTATAAAAACAAATGATAATTTTAAATATATGAATTATTTTTATTTTAATATTTATTTTAGGAAATTTAATTTTTGTTTCTAAACATAAACATTTATTAATTATTTTGCTTAGATTAGAGTTTATTGTTTTAAGATTATTTTTTTTTTTATTAATTTATTTAAGATCTATTGATTATGATATATATATATTAATAGTATTTTTAGTTTTTTCAGTTTGTGAGGGGGCTTTAGGATTATCAATTTTAGTTTCTATAATTCGAACTCATGGAAATGATTATTTTCAAAGATTTAATTTATTATAAAATAGATAATTATTAAGATATAATGATAAAATTTTTATTTATAATAATTTTTATAATTCCTTTTTGTTTTATAAAAAATATATTTTGAATGGTTCAAATAATATTATTTTTTTTTATATTTTTATTTATAAATTTAGGTATAAGATTAAATTTATTTTGTAATATAAGTTATATAATATCTTGTGATATTATATCTTATGGGTTAATTATATTAAGAATTTGAATTTCTATTTTAATAATTATAGCTAGAGAAAATTTAAATAAAATAAGTTTTTATATTAATTTTTTTTTATTTAATATTATTTTTTTGTTAATTATATTATATATAACTTTTAGAGTAATAAATATATTCATATTTTATTTATTTTTTGAGGGGAGATTAATTCCTACTTTAATATTAATTATTGGTTGGGGGTACCAGCCTGAACGTATTCAAGCTGGTATATATTTATTATTTTATACATTATTTGTTTCTTTACCTTTATTAATAGGAATTTTTTATATTTTTAATGAAATTCATTGTATAATAATTTATTTTTTGAAATTTTTTAATTTTAATATGTATATATTATATTTTTCTATAATTTTAGCTTTTTTAGTAAAAATACCTATATATTTTGTTCATTTATGATTACCTAAAGCTCATGTTGAAGCTCCTGTTTCTGGTTCCATAATTTTAGCTGGTATTATATTAAAATTAGGAGGATATGGGTTATTGCGTTTATTAGTCTTTTTACAAGAAATTAATTTAAAAATAAATTATATTATAATTGTTATTAGATTAATTGGGGGATTTTATATTAGTTTAAAATGTTTTTGTCAAGTGGATATTAAATCATTAATTGCTTATTCTTCTGTTGCCCATATAAGAATTGTTATTAGAGGTATTATAGTAATAAATTACTGAGGATTTATTGGATCTTATATTTTAATAATTGGTCATGGTTTATGTTCTTCAGGAATATTTTGTTTAGCTAATATTAGATACGAACGTTTACATAGACGAAGATTATATATTAATAAAGGTATAATAAATTTTATACCTTCCATAAGATTATGATGATTTTTATTAATATCTTCTAATATAGCTGCTCCACCAAGATTAAATCTTATGGGTGAAATTAGATTAATTAATAGATTAATAAGATGATCATGAATTTCTATGTTAATATTAATATTAATTTCATTTTTTAGTGCTGGATATAGATTATATTTATATTCATTTGTTCAACATGGAAAATATTATTCAGGAATTTATAGTTATTATACAGGTGTTTCACGAGAATATTTAATATTAATATTACATTGGTTACCTTTAAATATTTTAGTTTTAAAGATTGATTATAGAATAATTTGATTTTATTTAAATAATTTAATAAAAATATTGATTTGTGGTGTCAAAAATATGAAAAATTCATTTTAAATTATTAATAATATAAAATATTCAATTTGTTTTATTTCATTTATTTTTTTATTTTTTATAAGAATATTAAATTTTTTTTTTATAATATATTTTATTATAAACAATATAATTATTTTATTAGAGTGAGAAATTATTTCTTTTAATTCTATATCAATTATTATATCTATTTTATTAGATTGAATATCTTTATTATTTATGATATTTGTTTTTTTAATTTCTTCAGTAGTTATTTATTATAGAAAAAGATATATAAGATCTGAATTAAATTTAATACGATTTATTATTTTAGTTTTATTATTTGTTTTTTCAATAATATTGTTAATTATTAGCCCTAATATTATTAGAATTTTATTAGGTTGAGATGGTTTAGGTTTAGTTTCTTATTGTTTAGTTATTTATTATCAAAATTTAAAATCTTATAATGCGGGTATGTTAACGGCTTTAAGAAATCGAATTGGAGATGTTTTTATTTTGATAGCTATTTCTTGAATAATAAATTATGGAAGTTGAAATTATATTTTTTACTTAGAGTTTATAAAAAATGATTTGGAAATAAAAATAATTAGAAGATTAATCATTATAGCTGCAATAACTAAAAGTGCTCAAATTCCTTTTAGATCTTGATTACCTGCAGCTATAGCTGCTCCTACTCCAGTTTCTGCTTTAGTTCATTCTTCTACATTAGTTACAGCAGGGGTTTATTTATTAATTCGTTTTAATATATTATTATTAGATATATTTTTTTTAAAATTATTATTATTATTATCTGGATTAACTATATTTATAGCTGGAATTTCTGCTAATTATGAATTTGACTTAAAAAAAATTATTGCTTTATCAACTTTAAGACAATTAGGATTAATAATAAGAATTTTAAGAATGGGTTTACCTGATTTAGCTTTTTTTCATTTATTAACTCATGCAATATTTAAAGCTTTATTATTTATATGTGCAGGGGTTATTATTCATATAATAAATGACACACAAGATATTCGTTTTATAGGTGGGATTAGATTATATATTCCTTTAACTTCTTTATGTATAAATATTTCAAATATAGCTTTATGTGGTATTCCTTTTTTAGCGGGATTTTATTCAAAAGATTTAATTTTAGAAATAGTTAGTTTTAGAAATTTAAATTTAATAATTTTTTTTTTATATTATATTTCAACAGGGTTAACAATATTTTATACTTTCCGTTTAATTATATATTTAATAGTAAATGATTATAATTTAATTAGAATTTATAATTTATATGATGAGGATTATGTTATATTAAAAAGAATATTTGTTTTATTATTTATAAGAATTATTAGAGGTAGATTTTTAAGATGAATAATTTTTTCTTACCCATATATAATTTATTTACCTTTTAATTTGAAAATAATAGTAATTTATGTTAGATTAATTGGTGGGTTTATAGGTTATTTAGTAAGAAATATAAAAATTTATTCTATAAATAAATTTATTATAACTTATAATTTAAGAAATTTTTTAAGAATTATGTGATTTATACCTAATTTATCGACTTATGGTTTGAGATATTATTTTTTAAATTTCAGTCAAAATTTATCAAAAAATGTTGATTTAGGTTGAAGAGAATTATACAGAGGGTTTGGTATAGTTAAAATTTTAAAGCAATATTCTATATTTTATAATATTTATCAAATAAATAATTTTAAAATTTATTTATTTAGATTTGTTATTTGAATAATAATTATTTTATTTATGTTAATATTTAATAGTTAATAAATTTAAATAGCTTATAAATAGAGCATAATATTGAAGATATTAAGGAGATAAATAATATCTTTAAATAATATATATATATATATATATATTATTTATAAAAAAAAAATTTTTTATTTTTACAATGAAAATGTAAAGTTTTAATTAAACTATATAAATAGAAATATTAATGGAATTTAACCACTAAAAATTAAGTTAGCAGCTTAATTTTAATCTTTATATTTCTTTTAATTTTAATTGGAATATACTTCAATTTTATCATTAACAGTGATATACCTCTATTTTGGTTTCAATTAATTAAATTAAAATAATTTAAATTATATTATTAAAATTTAAATAAGGAGTTTTTTAACTCTTTCTTTTAAGTCGAAATTAAATGCAATATTGCTTCTTATTTAAGATAAATTATAATTAATAATATTTTTTGAATGCAAATCAAATGTTTTAATTTAAACTATAATCCTTAATTTGTTCAATTTAATATATTTTGATTTCATTCATGGTATAATCCAATCAATAGAATTAAAATAAAAAAAAATCTAATTTTAGTTCAAAAAATAAAATTTACTAATTTAAATAAAGGGATGATAGGGAAGATAAGTGCAATTTCTACATCAAAGATTAAAAAAATAACAGTAATTAAAAAAAAATGTAAAGAGAAAGGAATACGGGCTGATGATTTTGGGTCAAATCCACATTCAAAGGGTGAACATTTTTCTCGATCAGAAAAAGTTTTTTTTGATAAAATAATAGATAAGAATATTAAAATATTAGAAATTAATATAATAATAAAAAAAATATTTGTTATTAAAATAATTATTTATATTAAAATTTTTAAACTTTTTGATTGGAAGTCAAATATACTAAATATATTATATAAATAATTAATTTCCTCATCAATAAATTGAGATATAAAGGAATAATCATACTACATCTACAAAATGTCAATATCAAGCTGCTGCTTCAAATCCAAAATGGTGATTACTAGAAAAATGATTATTTAAATGACGAATTAAACAAATAAATAAAAATAAAGTTCCAATAATAACATGTAATCCATGAAATCCTGTTGCTATGAAAAATGTTGATCCATAAATTCTATCTGCAATAGTAAATGAAGCTTCAAAATATTCATAAGCTTGAAGAATAGAAAAATAAATTCCTAAAATAATTGTAATAAAAAGACCTTGAGTTATTTGAGAATTATTATTTTCTATAATAGCATGATGAGCTCATGTAACTGATACTCCTGAACTAATTAAGATAATTGTATTTAATAAAGGAATTTGGAATGGATTAAATGGGATAATACTTGTAGGGGGTCAAATAGCTCCAATTTCAATATTAGGGGCTAAGCTTCTATGAAAAAATGCTCAAAAAAATGAAACAAAAAAAAAAATTTCAGACACAATAAATAAAATTATTCCTCAACGAAGTCCTTTAGTAACTAAAATTGTATGTTTACCTTGTAAAGTTCCTTCACGACAAATATCTCGTCATCATTGGTATATTGTTAAAATAACAATTAAATATCCTAGGATTAATAAGTTTATATTAAAATTATGGAATCATTTTACTATTCCTGTAACAAGAACTATAACACCAATAGCTCCTGTTAAAGGTCATGGTCTATAATCTACTAAGTGAAATGGGTGATTAAATCTTGTTTTCATTAATTAACTTCTCTAGAATATAATGTTCTTAAAATTGCAATAACATAGGATTGAATAATTGCAACTGCTGATTCTAAAATTAATAATAAAATTTGAACAATAATTAAGATAACAATAAAATAATTTCTTATTCTTGGTCCTGTTCCTCTTAAAAGAGTTATTAGTAAATGTCCCGCAATTATATTTGCAGTTAAACGTACAGCTAAAGTTCCTGGTCGAATAATATTTCTAATGGTTTCGATTAAAACTATAAAAGGTATTAAAATAGCAGGTGTTCCTTGGGGAATTATGTGAATAAATATATGTTGAGAATTATTAATTCATCCGTAGATTATAAATCTTAATCATAAAGGTAAAGAAATTGAAAGTGATAGGGTTAAATGACTTGTTCTAGTAAAAATATATGGAAATAATCCTAAAAAATTATTAAATAAAATAAATGAAAATATAGAAATAAAAATAAAAGTTGAACCTTGGAAGTAATTGTTTTTCAATAAAGTTTTAAATTCATTATGTAATTTTAATAAAATGAAATTTCAAAAATAAAAATGTCGATTAGGAATTAATCAAAATGAATAAGGAATAAAATAAATTCCTAAAATAGTTCTAATTCAATTAAATGGAATATTAAATAAGTTAGTTGAAGGATCAAAAATTGAAAATAAATTGCTTATCATTTTCAATCAAAATTTTTTAATTTAATTAATAAATTACTATTTTTAATTGAGATCTTTTTATTAAAAATATAATAATTTATAATATTAAAAATTAAGTAAATTAATAAAAAAAAAATAAAAGAAATTAATCAATTAATTGGTATTATTTGTGGGATAAAAGAATATTACATTGTAATAATTTAAATTTGACATATTTATGTTATTAATTTAACTAATTCTTTAAATTAATAATTTATAAATAAAATAAAATAAAATATTCATTAGAAGTAATTGCTAATTTACTATGAAGTGGTTTAAGAGACCAATACTTGCTTTCAGTCATCTAATGAAGAATAATTATTAATTCAATTAATAAAGTTTTTAATTGAGATTCTTTCAATTACAATTGGTATAAATCTATGATTTGCTCCGCAAATTTCTGAACATTGACCATAAAAAATTCCAGGGCGATTAATAAAAAAATTAGTTTGATTAAGACGTCCTGGGTTAGCATCTACTTTTACCCCTAATGATGGGATAGTTCAAGAATGAATTACATCTGTAGCAGTTACTATAATTCGAATTTGATTATTTATCGGTAAAATAATTCGATTATCTACATCTAATAAACGGAAATTATTAGAATTTAATTCATTAGAGGGAATTATATAAGAATCAAATTCAATATTATGAAAATCTGAGTATTCATAACTTCAATATCATTGATGTCCAATAGATTTTAAAGTAATTAATGGGTTATTTAATTCATCTAATAAATATAATAAACGTAAAGAAGGTAAAGCAATAAAAATTAAAGTAATTGCTGGTAAAATAGTTCAAATTAACTCAATTATTTGTCCTTCCAATAAAAATCGATTAATATATTTATTAAATAGAAGTCTTGTTATTAAATAACCTACTAAAATTGTAATTATAATAAGAATAACTAAGGTGTGATCGTGAAAGAAAATAATTTGTTCTATTAAAGGGGATGCCCCATTTTGTAGATTAAGATTAGATCATGTTGCAATTTCTAAAAAAAGGATAATCCTTTATAAATGGGGTTTAAATCCATTACATATAATCTGCCATATTAGAATAAATTTCTTAAAATAGGTAATTCATTATATGAATGTTCAGCAGGAGGTAAATTTTGATATCATTCAATTGAAGATGATAAATTTAAAGTAAATAAAGCAATTCGTTGATTAATTAAAGATTCTCAGATAATAATTAATATAAATATGATAGCTAATAAAGAAATATAAGATCCTAAAGATGAAATAATATTTCAAGAAATATATGAATCAGGATAATCTGAGTAACGTCGTGGTATACCAGCTAATCCTAAAAAATGTTGAGGGAAAAAAGTTAAATTTACTCCAATAAATATAACAAAGAATTGAATTTTTAATAAATATGGGTTTAAGGATAGACCAGTAAATAAAGGGTATCAATGAATAAAACCTCCTAAAATAGCAAATACAGCTCCTATAGATAAAACATAATGAAAATGAGCAACTACATAATAAGTATCATGAAGAGTAATATCAATTGAAGAATTAGATAAAATAACTCCTGTTAAACCTCCTACTGTAAATAAAAATACAAATCCTAATCTTCATAAAATAGAAGGTGAGTAATTAATTTGTGTTCCATGGAAAGTAGCTAATCATCTAAAAATTTTGATTCCGGTTGGTACAGCAATAATTATTGTTGCTGAAGTAAAATAAGCTCGAGTATCAATATCTATTCCTACTGTAAATATGTGGTGGGCTCATACGATAAATCCTAATAAACCAATTGCTAATATAGCGTAAATTATTCCTAAACAACCAAATGTTTCTTTTTTACCTCTTTCTTGGGAAATAATATGTGAAATTATCCCAAATCCTGGTAAAATTAAAATATAAACTTCTGGATGACCAAAAAATCAAAATAAATGTTGATATAAAATAGGATCTCCTCCTCCTGCAGGATCAAAAAAAGATGTATTTAAATTTCGATCTGTTAAAAGTATTGTAATAGCTCCAGCTAAAACAGGTAAAGATAATAATAGTAAAAATGCAGTAATTCCTACTGCTCAAATAAATAAAGGTATTTGATCAAAAGATAAGCTATTTAATCGTATATTAATAATTGTAGTAATGAAATTAATAGCTCCTAAAATAGAAGAGATACCAGCTAGATGTAAGGAAAAAATAGCAAGATCTACAGATCTACCTCCATGGGCGATATTAGATGAAAGTGGGGGGTACACTGTTCATCCTGTTCCTGCTCCATTTTCTACAATTCTTCTTGAAATTAATAGAGTTAATGAGGGGGGAAGAAGTCAAAAACTTATATTATTTATTCGAGGAAATGCTATATCTGGAGCTCCTAATATTAATGGTACAAGTCAATTACCAAATCCTCCAATTATAATAGGTATAACCATAAAAAAAATTATAATAAAAGCATGAGCTGTAACAATAGTATTATAAATTTGATCATCTCCAATTAAAGATCCAGGATTTCCTAATTCAGCTCGAATTAATAATCTTAAGGAAGTTCCTACTATTCCAGCTCAAATTCCAAAAATAAAATATAGTGTTCCAATATCTTTATGATTTGTTGAATAAAGTCATTTTCGCTTAAAAATAAAATGGCTGAGATTAAGCGATAAATTGTAAATTTATTCACGAGATATATCTCTTTTATTAAAATTAGCTTTATATTCATAAATGATATAAAATTGCAAATTTTAAGGAATAGAAATTTCTATTAAGGCTTAAAGAATAATTTCTTTATAAATAATTTTGAAGATTATTAGTTTAATTTAACTTAAAACCTTAATAAAAAAAAAAAGTTCTAAGAATCATTCCTGTTAAAGAAATAAAAGAAAAAAAATTAATTAATAAAAAATAATTATTTTTAATAAAAATTTTAAATCATTTTATTTTTAAATAATTAAATATAAAAGCAGAATAACTAATACGAATGTAAAAAAATAATATAACTAATCTTATTATAACAAAAATAAAAACTAATAAATATATGTTATTATTAATTAAGAAATTAATAATAATTCATTTAGGGAAAAATCCAATAAATGGGGGTAAACCTCCTAATGAAAGAAAATTAATTAATAAATTAATTTTAATAAAAAAATTTATATTGTTAATAAATAATTGATTAATAAAATACATATTTAAAATATAAAATAAGAAACATATAATTCTAATTATAAATGAATATATAAAAATATAAAAAAATCATAAAGTTTCTCTAATTATAATAGATGAAAGTATTCATCCTAAATTATTAATTGATGAAAAAGCTATTAATTTACGTAAAGAAGTTTGATTTAATCCTCCAATAGCTCCAATTACAATATTTATTAAGATAATAATAATAATAAAGTTTTTATTTAAATAATAAGATAAGATAATTATAGGGGTGATTTTTTGTCAGGTTATTAATAAGAAACTATTGAATCAGGATAATCCTTCAATAATATTGGGGAATCAAAAATGAAAGGGGGTTCTTCCTATTTTTATAAGTATAGATGAATTTATTATAATAGAAATAAAATTATTTATTTCAAAATCTTTTATAAAAATTATTTTAATTAAAATTGTGAATAAAAAATTAATAGAGGCAATAGATTGAGTCAAAAAATATTTTAAAGATGCCTCAGTAGAAAGGAGATTATTAGAATTAGAAATTAGGGGGATAAATCTTAAGAGATTAATTTCTAATCCAATTCAACATCCAAATCAAGAATTAGAGGAGATTGAAATTAAAGTTCTAAAAAATAAAATAAAAAGAAAAAATATTTTATTAGAATTAAATGTAAAATAAATTTAAAATAAGAAATAATATTAATTTCTTTTGAGAATTTGAAATTCAAATTATATATTTTAGTGTAAGATGCACAATAGTTTTTGATACTATTAGGTATAGTTTAATTCTATAAAATATAATAAAGGTAAAATAATTACTTAATTTATCCTATCAGAATAATCCTTTAATCAGGCACTTTATTTTTAAAAAAAAGGTATTTCCTTTATATTTGGGGTATGAACCCAAAAGCTTAATTTAGCTTATTTTTAATTTATTGATTATTTATTTATATGTAAATTTATTAAAAATGGTTTTAATAACAACTTAAATTATTAATTTATTATACTTATATATATATATATATTAAATATTTAATATATTAATATATATATATTAATATAATAAATTATTGAAAAAATTAAAATTAATTATATTAATATATTATAATTTTTACGAATATTAATTGTTTAATTTCCAATTTAGGTTTTAATATAAATATTATGAAAGAGAAAAAAGAGAAATTATTAAAAATTTAATAATTTATATTAAATATTTTAATATAAAAAAAAAAAAAAAAAAAATCTATTTAAAAAAATTTGTATATAAATAAATTTTTTATGGTTTAAAATTTTTATTTTAAATTTATTTTACATATAAATTTTAGTATTAATTTTAAATTATTTAAATAATATTTAAATTATAATAGTAGTAATTAATATTAAATTATTTAAGAAATTAAGATTTAGTAATATTTTAATTAATAACAAATTTTGTGCCAGCAGTTGCGGTTATACAAAAATTAAATTAAATTTTATTGATAATTAATTAATAATTTTTTTTATAATAAAAATTTTAAATTATTAGGTGAAATTTTAATTTAATTAAATTTTATATTTGGTTGAATTATGATTTAATAAATTTTATAAAAAACTAGGATTAGATACCCTATTATTAAAATTTAAAATTAAAATATCAAAATAGTAAATAAATATTTATTGAAACTTAAATAATTTGGCGGTATTTTAGTTCATTTAGAGGAATCTGTTTAATAATTGATAATCCACGAATAAATTTACTTAATTTATTATTTTGTATATCGTTGTTAGAAAAATATTTTTTAATAAAATTAATATTTTAAAATTATTATATAAATTTAAATCAGATCAAGATGCAGATTATAATTAAGAATATAATGGATTACAATAAATTTATTTAAATGAATATTAATTTGTAAAAATTAATTGAAAGTGGATTTAAATGTAATTTTGTTTAATTTAATAAAATGATTAAAAATTAAAATATGTACATATTGCCCGTCGCTTTCATATAATAATAAATTGAAATAAGTCGTAACAAAGTAGAGGTACTGGAAAGTGTTTCTAGAAAGAACAAATTAGAGCTTGAGTTTAAAGTTTTTCATTTACATTGAAAAGATATTAAAAATTAATTAATTTGAGGGGAAAAATTAATAAATTTAATTAAATAATAAAAAAAATTTTAAGTAAAAATATTTTAAAGGGGGGTTAAAGTATTTTTATAGAAAAAATTAAATAAATTATAGAAAATTAGTATTGTAAAAGAAATTTGAAATAAGTGAAATAAAAAATAAATTTAAAGTAATTTTAATTTGGTGTATCTTGTGTATCAGAGTTTATTAATAAAAATTTTTAAATAAAAAATTCTCGAATTTAAAAGAGATAATTAATTAATGAAGTTATTGTAGCATAAATATTTAAAATAATTAATTTGAAATGAAATGTTAATCGTTTTTAAATATATCTAGTTATTTTAGAAAAAAATTTAATTTTATATTATTAATTTATGAAAAAATTAATTAATTAATTTTTTCATATTATAATATTATATTTCAAGGGATAAGCTTTGATTTAAATTTATATAAATGTTAATTAAATTTAATTGAAAATTATATAATTTATATTGTTAAAAAATTTTAATTTATTATAAATAATTTCATTTAAAATAAAATTTAATATAATTTTATAAATTTTATAAAATAAAATTTTTTAATAAAAAAAAAATTGATATAATGATAAAATTAGTATATAAAGTTAAATTAAAATATTATTTTAAAAATAATTAAATAAAAGGAATTCGGCAAAAATTTATATTCACTTGTTTATCAAAAACATGTCTTTTTGAAAATAATATAAAGTCTAATCTGCCCACTGATTTTATATTAAAGGGCTGCAGTATATTGACTGTACAAAGGTAGCATAATCATTAGTCATTTAATTGATGACTTGTATGAAAGATTGGATGAAATATAAACTGTCTCTTATTTAAACGTAGAATTTAATTTTTTAATTAAAAAGTTAAAATAAATTAAAAAGACGAGAAGACCCTATAGAGTTTTATAAATAATTTAATTAAGATTATTAGTAACAAAGAATTGAAATTAATTTATTTATTTTGTTGGGGTGACAGAAAAATAAATAAAACTTTTTTTAAAATAAAACATATATAAGTGATTAAATGATCCATTATTAATGATTAAAAGAAAAAATTACCTTAGGGATAACAGCGTAATTTTTTTTTTTAGTTCAAATAAAAAAAAGAGTTTGCGACCTCGATGTTGGATTAAGATAAAATTTAAATGCAGAAGTTTAAAATTTTTGATCTGTTCGATCATTAAAATCTTACATGATCTGAGTTCAAACCGGTGTAAGCCAGGTTGGTTTCTATCTTTTAATATTTAAAATATTTTAGTACGAAAGGATTAAATATTTAAATTAAATTTATTTTATTGAATTTTATTAAATTATATTTAAAAATATTTTATAATAATAATAATAATAATTAATTTATTTATAATATATATATATATATATATATATTACTATTTTGGCAGAAAAATGTAATGATTTTAGAATTCATTAATATATAATTTAATTATATAGATAGTAATGTTTATATTTGATATATATTTAATTATAATTGGATTAATTATTTTAATTATTGGTGTTTTACCCTCAAAAAATAAATAAAATATGAATATATTTATTACTCTAAAAGTTATATATAATATAATTAACAAAAAAATAATATTAAATAAAAAAAAATTAATATAAAAACTTATTTTATTTAAATTTTCTCTAGCTATAATTATTAAAATAGAAATTCAAATTCTTAATATAATTAACCCATAAGATATAATATCACAAGATATTATATAACTTATATTACAAAATAAATTTAATCTTATACCTAAATTTATAAATAAAAATATAAAAAAAAATAATATTATTTGAACCATTCAAAATATATTTTTTATAAAACAAAAAGGAATTATAAAAATTATTATAAATAAAAATTTTATCATTATATCTTAATAATTATCTATTTTATAATAAATTAAATCTTTGAAAATAATCATTTCCATGAGTTCGAATTATAGAAACTAAAATTGATAATCCTAAAGCCCCCTCACAAACTGAAAAAACTAAAAATACTATTAATATATATATATCATAATCAATAGATCTTAAATAAATTAATAAAAAAAAAAATAATCTTAAAACAATAAACTCTAATCTAAGCAAAATAATTAATAAATGTTTATGTTTAGAAACAAAAATTAAATTTCCTAAAATAAATATTAAAATAAAAATAATTCATATATTTAAAATTATCATTTGTTTTTATAGTTAAAAAAAAATATTGGTCTTGTAAACCAAAGTTAAGTTATATACTTTAAAAACATCAAAGAAAAAGAATTTCTTTATCAATAATCTCCAAAATTATTATTTTTATTAAACTATTCTTTGATTTGAAATCTTAAAAATAATTTTTTCAATAATATTAATTATAATTTCATTTTTCATATTATTCTTAAATAACCCATTATCTATAGGATTAATAATTTTAATTCAAACTTTATTAACCTGTTTATTATCAGGAATAATAATTAAAACTTACTGATTTTCTTATATTCTATTTTTAACTTTTTTAGGAGGATTATTAGTTTTATTTATTTATGTATCAAGAATTGCTTCCAATGAAATGTTTAAATATTCAATTAACTTAAAAAAAAATTTTTTTTATTTACTAATTATAATTATTTTAACCATATTTATATATAAATATAATATTTCTTGAATAAATCTTTCAATAAATTCTGATATAAATAACTTTTATGAATTAATATTATTTTTAAATAACGAAAATAAATTCAATTTAAGAAAATTATACAATAATCAAACATTCTTAATTATAATAATATTAATAATTTATTTATTTATTACTTTAATTGCAGTAGTAAAAATTACTAACATTTTTTATGGTCCAATTCGATCTTCTTTAAATTAAATTTAATGATAAATAAATTCTTAAATATTCGAAAAACTCACCCAATTTTAAAAATTATTAATGGATCATTAATTGATTTACCATCTCCCTCAAATATCTCGGCTTGATGAAATTTTGGATCATTATTAGCTTTATGTTTAATTATTCAAATTTTAACAGGATTATTCTTAACTATATATTACACAGCAAATATTGAAATAGCATTTTATAGAGTAAATTATATTTGTCGAAATGTAAATTATGGTTGACTAATTCGAACATTACATGCTAATGGAGCTTCATTTTTTTTCATTTGTATTTACCTTCATATTGGACGAGGAATTTATTATGAATCTTTTAACTTAAAATATACATGAATAGTAGGAGTGATTATTTTATTTTTATTAATAGCTACTGCATTTATAGGATATGTCTTACCTTGAGGACAAATATCATTTTGAGGGGCAACTGTTATTACTAATCTTTTATCTGCTATTCCATCTTTAGGGGTAATATTAGTAAACTGAATTTGAGGGGGATTTGCAGTCGATAATGCAACTTTAACTCGATTTTACACATTCCATTTTTTATTACCTTTTATTATTATAATAATAACAATAATTCATTTATTATTTTTACATCAAACAGGATCAAATAACCCATTAGGATTAAATAGAAATTTAGATAAAATTCCTTTCCACCCATTTTTTACTTTTAAAGATTTAATTGGTTTTATTATTTTATTATTTTTATTAACTATTTTAACTTTAACAAATCCTTACCTACTAGGTGATCCTGATAATTTCATTCCTGCTAATCCTTTAGTAACTCCTGTTCATATTCAACCTGAATGATATTTTTTATTTGCTTATGCAATTTTACGATCAATTCCTAATAAATTAGGAGGAGTAATTGCACTAGTAATATCAATTTTAATTTTAATTATTTTACCTTTTACTTTCAATAAAAAAATTCAAGGAATTCAATTTTATCCTATTAATCAATTTCTATTTTGAACAATAGTGACAATTATTATTTTATTAACTTGAATTGGAGCCCGACCAGTTGAAGATCCTTATATTATTACAGGTCAATTATTGACAATTCTTTATTTTTCTTATTTTATTATTAACCCATTTATAAATAAATATTGAGATAATTTAATTTTTAATTAAATTAATGAGCTTGTAAATAAGCATTTGTTTTGAAAACTTAAGAAAGAAAATATATTTCTATTAATTTATACTAAAAAAAGTTAAATTATAATAAAAAAATTTTAAACCCTAAAAAAAATAATAAAAAATTTAAAGAAACAGGTAAATATCTTTTTCAAGCTAAATATATTAATTTATCATACCGATAACGAGGTAAAGTACCCCGAACTCAAATAAATAAAAAAGAAATAAATCTCAATTTTAAATAAAAAATAAATCTTAAACTAAATCCCCCTAAATAAATTAAAACAAATAATATTCTTATAAATAAAATTCTAGAATATTCAGCTAAAAAAATTAAAGCAAATCCCCCACTTCTATATTCAATATTAAACCCTGAAACTAATTCTCTTTCACCCTCAGCGAAATCAAAAGGAGTACGATTAGTTTCAGCTAATCTTGATCTTATTCAGCATAATCTTAAAGGAAACATTAAAATAATAAATCATATAATTTCCTGATAATAAAAAAAATTTAATATATTAAAATCTATAATTATAATAATTCTAGACATTAAAATTAAAGCTAATCTAACTTCATAGGAAATAGTTTGAGCAACAGCTCGTAAACCCCCTAGTAAAGCATAATTGGAATTAGAAGATCAACCAGCAACTATTACAGTATAAACCCCTAATCTTGTACAACATAAAAAAAATAAAATCCCTAAATTAAATCTAATTAAATTAAAATAATAAGGAATTAATAACCAAATTATTAATGATAAAATAAATCTTAAAACAGGAGAAAAATAATAACAAATGTAATTAGAAAAATTAGGATAAGTTTGTTCTTTAGTAAATAATTTAATAGCATCAGAAAAAGGCTGTAAAATACCTATAAACCCAACTTTATTAGGACCCTTACGAATTTGAATATAACCTAATACCTTACGCTCTAATAAAGTTAAATAAGCAACCCCTACTAAAACACCAATAATTAAAATAATTAATCCAATTATAATTAAATATATATCAAATATAAACATTACTATCTATATAATTAAATTATATATTAATGAATTCTAAAATCATTACATTTTTCTGCCAAAATAGTAATATATATATATATATATTATAAATAAATTAATTATTATTATTATTATTATAAAATATTTTTAAATATAATTTAATAAAATTCAATAAAATAAATTTAATTTAAATATTTAATCCTTTCGTACTAAAATATTTTAAATATTAAAAGATAGAAACCAACCTGGCTTACACCGGTTTGAACTCAGATCATGTAAGATTTTAATGATCGAACAGATCAAAAATTTTAAACTTCTGCATTTAAATTTTATCTTAATCCAACATCGAGGTCGCAAACTCTTTTTTTTATTTGAACTAAAAAAAAAAATTACGCTGTTATCCCTAAGGTAATTTTTTCTTTTAATCATTAATAATGGATCATTTAATCACTTATATATGTTTTATTTTAAAAAAAGTTTTATTTATTTTTCTGTCACCCCAACAAAATAAATAAATTAATTTCAATTCTTTGTTACTAATAATCTTAATTAAATTATTTATAAAACTCTATAGGGTCTTCTCGTCTTTTTAATTTATTTTAACTTTTTAATTAAAAAATTAAATTCTACGTTTAAATAAGAGACAGTTTATATTTCATCCAATCTTTCATACAAGTCATCAATTAAATGACTAATGATTATGCTACCTTTGTACAGTCAATATACTGCAGCCCTTTAATATAAAATCAGTGGGCAGATTAGACTTTATATTATTTTCAAAAAGACATGTTTTTGATAAACAAGTGAATATAAATTTTTGCCGAATTCCTTTTATTTAATTATTTTTAAAATAATATTTTAATTTAACTTTATATACTAATTTTATCATTATATCAATTTTTTTTTTATTAAAAAATTTTATTTTATAAAATTTATAAAATTATATTAAATTTTATTTTAAATGAAATTATTTATAATAAATTAAAATTTTTTAACAATATAAATTATATAATTTTCAATTAAATTTAATTAACATTTATATAAATTTAAATCAAAGCTTATCCCTTGAAATATAATATTATAATATGAAAAAATTAATTAATTAATTTTTTCATAAAATTAATAATATAAAATTAAATTTTTTTCTAAAATAACTAGATATATTTAAAAACGATTAACATTTCATTTCAAATTAATTATTTTAAATATTTATGCTACAATAACTTCATTAATTAATTATCTCTTTTAAATTCGAGAATTTTTTATTTAAAAATTTTTATTAATAAACTCTGATACACAAGATACACCAAATTAAAATTACTTTAAATTTATTTTTTATTTCACTTATTTCAAATTTCTTTTACAATACTAATTTTCTATAATTTATTTAATTTTTTCTATAAAAATACTTTAACCCCCCTTTAAAATATTTTTACTTAAAAATTTTTTTATTATTTAATTAAATTTATTAATTTTTCCCCTCAAATTAATTAATTTTTAATATCTTTTCAATGTAAATGAAAAACTTTAAACTCAAGCTCTAATTTGTTCTTTCTAGAAACACTTTCCAGTACCTCTACTTTGTTACGACTTATTTCAATTTATTATTATATGAAAGCGACGGGCAATATGTACATATTTTAATTTTTAATCATTTTATTAAATTAAACAAAATTACATTTAAATCCACTTTCAATTAATTTTTACAAATTAATATTCATTTAAATAAATTTATTGTAATCCATTATATTCTTAATTATAATCTGCATCTTGATCTGATTTAAATTTATATAATAATTTTAAAATATTAATTTTATTAAAAAATATTTTTCTAACAACGATATACAAAATAATAAATTAAGTAAATTTATTCGTGGATTATCAATTATTAAACAGATTCCTCTAAATGAACTAAAATACCGCCAAATTATTTAAGTTTCAATAAATATTTATTTACTATTTTGATATTTTAATTTTAAATTTTAATAATAGGGTATCTAATCCTAGTTTTTTATAAAATTTATTAAATCATAATTCAACCAAATATAAAATTTAATTAAATTAAAATTTCACCTAATAATTTAAAATTTTTATTATAAAAAAAATTATTAATTAATTATCAATAAAATTTAATTTAATTTTTGTATAACCGCAACTGCTGGCACAAAATTTGTTATTAATTAAAATATTACTAAATCTTAATTTCTTAAATAATTTAATATTAATTACTACTATTATAATTTAAATATTATTTAAATAATTTAAAATTAATACTAAAATTTATATGTAAAATAAATTTAAAATAAAATTTTTAAACCATAAAAAATTTATATATACAAATTTTTTTAAATAGATTTTTTTTTTTTTTTTTTTATATTAAAATATTTAATATAAATTATTAAATTTTTAATAATTTCTCTTTTTTCTCTTTCATAATATTTATATTAAAACCTAAATTGGAAATTAAACAATTAATATTCGTAAAAATTATAATATATTAATATAATTAATTTTAATTTTTTCAATAATTTATTATATTAATATATATATATTAATATATTAAATATTTAATATATATATATATATAAGTATAATAAATTAATAATTTAAGTTGTTATTAAAACCATTTTTAATAAATTTACATATAAATAAATAATCAATAAATTAAAAATAAGCTAAATTAAGCTTTTGGGTTCATACCCCAAATATAAAGGAAATACCTTTTTTTTAAAAATAAAGTGCCTGATTAAAGGATTATTCTGATAGGATAAATTAAGTAATTATTTTACCTTTATTATATTTTATAGAATTAAACTATACCTAATAGTATCAAAAACTATTGTGCATCTTACACTAAAATATATAATTTGAATTTCAAATTCTCAAAAGAAATTAATATTATTTCTTATTTTAAATTTATTTTACATTTAATTCTAATAAAATATTTTTTCTTTTTATTTTATTTTTTAGAACTTTAATTTCAATCTCCTCTAATTCTTGATTTGGATGTTGAATTGGATTAGAAATTAATCTCTTAAGATTTATCCCCCTAATTTCTAATTCTAATAATCTCCTTTCTACTGAGGCATCTTTAAAATATTTTTTGACTCAATCTATTGCCTCTATTAATTTTTTATTCACAATTTTAATTAAAATAATTTTTATAAAAGATTTTGAAATAAATAATTTTATTTCTATTATAATAAATTCATCTATACTTATAAAAATAGGAAGAACCCCCTTTCATTTTTGATTCCCCAATATTATTGAAGGATTATCCTGATTCAATAGTTTCTTATTAATAACCTGACAAAAAATCACCCCTATAATTATCTTATCTTATTATTTAAATAAAAACTTTATTATTATTATTATCTTAATAAATATTGTAATTGGAGCTATTGGAGGATTAAATCAAACTTCTTTACGTAAATTAATAGCTTTTTCATCAATTAATAATTTAGGATGAATACTTTCATCTATTATAATTAGAGAAACTTTATGATTTTTTTATATTTTTATATATTCATTTATAATTAGAATTATATGTTTCTTATTTTATATTTTAAATATGTATTTTATTAATCAATTATTTATTAACAATATAAATTTTTTTATTAAAATTAATTTATTAATTAATTTTCTTTCATTAGGAGGTTTACCCCCATTTATTGGATTTTTCCCTAAATGAATTATTATTAATTTCTTAATTAATAATAACATATATTTATTAGTTTTTATTTTTGTTATAATAAGATTAGTTATATTATTTTTTTACATTCGTATTAGTTATTCTGCTTTTATATTTAATTATTTAAAAATAAAATGATTTAAAATTTTTATTAAAAATAATTATTTTTTATTAATTAATTTTTTTTCTTTTATTTCTTTAACAGGAATGATTCTTAGAACTTTTTTTTTTTATTAAGGTTTTAAGTTAAATTAAACTAATAATCTTCAAAATTATTTATAAAGAAATTATTCTTTAAGCCTTAATAGAAATTTCTATTCCTTAAAATTTGCAATTTTATATCATTTATGAATATAAAGCTAATTTTAATAAAAGAGATATATCTCGTGAATAAATTTACAATTTATCGCTTAATCTCAGCCATTTTATTTTTAAGCGAAAATGACTTTATTCAACAAATCATAAAGATATTGGAACACTATATTTTATTTTTGGAATTTGAGCTGGAATAGTAGGAACTTCCTTAAGATTATTAATTCGAGCTGAATTAGGAAATCCTGGATCTTTAATTGGAGATGATCAAATTTATAATACTATTGTTACAGCTCATGCTTTTATTATAATTTTTTTTATGGTTATACCTATTATAATTGGAGGATTTGGTAATTGACTTGTACCATTAATATTAGGAGCTCCAGATATAGCATTTCCTCGAATAAATAATATAAGTTTTTGACTTCTTCCCCCCTCATTAACTCTATTAATTTCAAGAAGAATTGTAGAAAATGGAGCAGGAACAGGATGAACAGTGTACCCCCCACTTTCATCTAATATCGCCCATGGAGGTAGATCTGTAGATCTTGCTATTTTTTCCTTACATCTAGCTGGTATCTCTTCTATTTTAGGAGCTATTAATTTCATTACTACAATTATTAATATACGATTAAATAGCTTATCTTTTGATCAAATACCTTTATTTATTTGAGCAGTAGGAATTACTGCATTTTTACTATTATTATCTTTACCTGTTTTAGCTGGAGCTATTACAATACTTTTAACAGATCGAAATTTAAATACATCTTTTTTTGATCCTGCAGGAGGCGGAGATCCTATTTTATATCAACATTTATTTTGATTTTTTGGTCATCCAGAAGTTTATATTTTAATTTTACCAGGATTTGGGATAATTTCACATATTATTTCCCAAGAAAGAGGTAAAAAAGAAACATTTGGTTGTTTAGGAATAATTTACGCTATATTAGCAATTGGTTTATTAGGATTTATCGTATGAGCCCACCACATATTTACAGTAGGAATAGATATTGATACTCGAGCTTATTTTACTTCAGCAACAATAATTATTGCTGTACCAACCGGAATCAAAATTTTTAGATGATTAGCTACTTTCCATGGAACACAAATTAATTACTCACCTTCTATTTTATGAAGATTAGGATTTGTATTTTTATTTACAGTAGGAGGTTTAACAGGAGTTATTTTATCTAATTCTTCAATTGATATTACTCTTCATGATACTTATTATGTAGTTGCTCATTTTCATTATGTTTTATCTATAGGAGCTGTATTTGCTATTTTAGGAGGTTTTATTCATTGATACCCTTTATTTACTGGTCTATCCTTAAACCCATATTTATTAAAAATTCAATTCTTTGTTATATTTATTGGAGTAAATTTAACTTTTTTCCCTCAACATTTTTTAGGATTAGCTGGTATACCACGACGTTACTCAGATTATCCTGATTCATATATTTCTTGAAATATTATTTCATCTTTAGGATCTTATATTTCTTTATTAGCTATCATATTTATATTAATTATTATCTGAGAATCTTTAATTAATCAACGAATTGCTTTATTTACTTTAAATTTATCATCTTCAATTGAATGATATCAAAATTTACCTCCTGCTGAACATTCATATAATGAATTACCTATTTTAAGAAATTTATTCTAATATGGCAGATTATATGTAATGGATTTAAACCCCATTTATAAAGGATTATCCTTTTTTTAGAAATTGCAACATGATCTAATCTTAATCTACAAAATGGGGCATCCCCTTTAATAGAACAAATTATTTTCTTTCACGATCACACCTTAGTTATTCTTATTATAATTACAATTTTAGTAGGTTATTTAATAACAAGACTTCTATTTAATAAATATATTAATCGATTTTTATTGGAAGGACAAATAATTGAGTTAATTTGAACTATTTTACCAGCAATTACTTTAATTTTTATTGCTTTACCTTCTTTACGTTTATTATATTTATTAGATGAATTAAATAACCCATTAATTACTTTAAAATCTATTGGACATCAATGATATTGAAGTTATGAATACTCAGATTTTCATAATATTGAATTTGATTCTTATATAATTCCCTCTAATGAATTAAATTCTAATAATTTCCGTTTATTAGATGTAGATAATCGAATTATTTTACCGATAAATAATCAAATTCGAATTATAGTAACTGCTACAGATGTAATTCATTCTTGAACTATCCCATCATTAGGGGTAAAAGTAGATGCTAACCCAGGACGTCTTAATCAAACTAATTTTTTTATTAATCGCCCTGGAATTTTTTATGGTCAATGTTCAGAAATTTGCGGAGCAAATCATAGATTTATACCAATTGTAATTGAAAGAATCTCAATTAAAAACTTTATTAATTGAATTAATAATTATTCTTCATTAGATGACTGAAAGCAAGTATTGGTCTCTTAAACCACTTCATAGTAAATTAGCAATTACTTCTAATGAATATTTTATTTTATTTTATTTATAAATTATTAATTTAAAGAATTAGTTAAATTAATAACATAAATATGTCAAATTTAAATTATTACAATGTAATATTCTTTTATCCCACAAATAATACCAATTAATTGATTAATTTCTTTTATTTTTTTTTTATTAATTTACTTAATTTTTAATATTATAAATTATTATATTTTTAATAAAAAGATCTCAATTAAAAATAGTAATTTATTAATTAAATTAAAAAATTTTGATTGAAAATGATAAGCAATTTATTTTCAATTTTTGATCCTTCAACTAACTTATTTAATATTCCATTTAATTGAATTAGAACTATTTTAGGAATTTATTTTATTCCTTATTCATTTTGATTAATTCCTAATCGACATTTTTATTTTTGAAATTTCATTTTATTAAAATTACATAATGAATTTAAAACTTTATTGAAAAACAATTACTTCCAAGGTTCAACTTTTATTTTTATTTCTATATTTTCATTTATTTTATTTAATAATTTTTTAGGATTATTTCCATATATTTTTACTAGAACAAGTCATTTAACCCTATCACTTTCAATTTCTTTACCTTTATGATTAAGATTTATAATCTACGGATGAATTAATAATTCTCAACATATATTTATTCACATAATTCCCCAAGGAACACCTGCTATTTTAATACCTTTTATAGTTTTAATCGAAACCATTAGAAATATTATTCGACCAGGAACTTTAGCTGTACGTTTAACTGCAAATATAATTGCGGGACATTTACTAATAACTCTTTTAAGAGGAACAGGACCAAGAATAAGAAATTATTTTATTGTTATCTTAATTATTGTTCAAATTTTATTATTAATTTTAGAATCAGCAGTTGCAATTATTCAATCCTATGTTATTGCAATTTTAAGAACATTATATTCTAGAGAAGTTAATTAATGAAAACAAGATTTAATCACCCATTTCACTTAGTAGATTATAGACCATGACCTTTAACAGGAGCTATTGGTGTTATAGTTCTTGTTACAGGAATAGTAAAATGATTCCATAATTTTAATATAAACTTATTAATCCTAGGATATTTAATTGTTATTTTAACAATATACCAATGATGACGAGATATTTGTCGTGAAGGAACTTTACAAGGTAAACATACAATTTTAGTTACTAAAGGACTTCGTTGAGGAATAATTTTATTTATTGTGTCTGAAATTTTTTTTTTTGTTTCATTTTTTTGAGCATTTTTTCATAGAAGCTTAGCCCCTAATATTGAAATTGGAGCTATTTGACCCCCTACAAGTATTATCCCATTTAATCCATTCCAAATTCCTTTATTAAATACAATTATCTTAATTAGTTCAGGAGTATCAGTTACATGAGCTCATCATGCTATTATAGAAAATAATAATTCTCAAATAACTCAAGGTCTTTTTATTACAATTATTTTAGGAATTTATTTTTCTATTCTTCAAGCTTATGAATATTTTGAAGCTTCATTTACTATTGCAGATAGAATTTATGGATCAACATTTTTCATAGCAACAGGATTTCATGGATTACATGTTATTATTGGAACTTTATTTTTATTTATTTGTTTAATTCGTCATTTAAATAATCATTTTTCTAGTAATCACCATTTTGGATTTGAAGCAGCAGCTTGATATTGACATTTTGTAGATGTAGTATGATTATTCCTTTATATCTCAATTTATTGATGAGGAAATTAATTATTTATATAATATATTTAGTATATTTGACTTCCAATCAAAAAGTTTAAAAATTTTAATATAAATAATTATTTTAATAACAAATATTTTTTTTATTATTATATTAATTTCTAATATTTTAATATTCTTATCTATTATTTTATCAAAAAAAACTTTTTCTGATCGAGAAAAATGTTCACCCTTTGAATGTGGATTTGACCCAAAATCATCAGCCCGTATTCCTTTCTCTTTACATTTTTTTTTAATTACTGTTATTTTTTTAATCTTTGATGTAGAAATTGCACTTATCTTCCCTATCATCCCTTTATTTAAATTAGTAAATTTTATTTTTTGAACTAAAATTAGATTTTTTTTTATTTTAATTCTATTGATTGGATTATACCATGAATGAAATCAAAATATATTAAATTGAACAAATTAAGGATTATAGTTTAAATTAAAACATTTGATTTGCATTCAAAAAATATTATTAATTATAATTTATCTTAAATAAGAAGCAATATTGCATTTAATTTCGACTTAAAAGAAAGAGTTAAAAAACTCCTTATTTAAATTTTAATAATATAATTTAAATTATTTTAATTTAATTAATTGAAACCAAAATAGAGGTATATCACTGTTAATGATAAAATTGAAGTATATTCCAATTAAAATTAAAAGAAATATAAAGATTAAAATTAAGCTGCTAACTTAATTTTTAGTGGTTAAATTCCATTAATATTTCTATTTATATAGTTTAATTAAAACTTTACATTTTCATTGTAAAAATAAAAAATTTTTTTTTTATAAATAATATATATATATATATATATATTATTTAAAGATATTATTTATCTCCTTAATATCTTCAATATTATGCTCTATTTATAAGCTATTTAAATTTATTAACTATTAAATATTAACATAAATAAAATAATTATTATTCAAATAACAAATCTAAATAAATAAATTTTAAAATTATTTATTTGATAAATATTATAAAATATAGAATATTGCTTTAAAATTTTAACTATACCAAACCCTCTGTATAATTCTCTTCAACCTAAATCAACATTTTTTGATAAATTTTGACTGAAATTTAAAAAATAATATCTCAAACCATAAGTCGATAAATTAGGTATAAATCACATAATTCTTAAAAAATTTCTTAAATTATAAGTTATAATAAATTTATTTATAGAATAAATTTTTATATTTCTTACTAAATAACCTATAAACCCACCAATTAATCTAACATAAATTACTATTATTTTCAAATTAAAAGGTAAATAAATTATATATGGGTAAGAAAAAATTATTCATCTTAAAAATCTACCTCTAATAATTCTTATAAATAATAAAACAAATATTCTTTTTAATATAACATAATCCTCATCATATAAATTATAAATTCTAATTAAATTATAATCATTTACTATTAAATATATAATTAAACGGAAAGTATAAAATATTGTTAACCCTGTTGAAATATAATATAAAAAAAAATTTATTAAATTTAAATTTCTAAAACTAACTATTTCTAAAATTAAATCTTTTGAATAAAATCCCGCTAAAAAAGGAATACCACATAAAGCTATATTTGAAATATTTATACATAAAGAAGTTAAAGGAATATATAATCTAATCCCACCTATAAAACGAATATCTTGTGTGTCATTTATTATATGAATAATAACCCCTGCACATATAAATAATAAAGCTTTAAATATTGCATGAGTTAATAAATGAAAAAAAGCTAAATCAGGTAAACCCATTCTTAAAATTCTTATTATTAATCCTAATTGTCTTAAAGTTGATAAAGCAATAATTTTTTTTAAGTCAAATTCATAATTAGCAGTAGTGGTTTTTGGATCATTATGTTCATCTTCACTATAATTTTACGGTTATCGTGAGACGGATCATCATATTGGGTACGGAACCTTAAAAAAAAAAGATTTTCCGAAAACGTTGGGTTGGAATAGCCTACCAACAAAGGATCGGCCTTGTTGGGCATTAGTTCTCGTCCTCATTGAAACACAATATTGCACGTACGGAAAAAACAAACAAAATGTGCTTACATTTTTTAGTGAATTCCTCCTCACAAAACTAGGTGACTTATTTTGGAAAGCATTGTTAACAAACCATTCAAGTGTGGAAACTACAAGATATTCTATTTTTGGCGCCGCATTTACGATATAACCGCGTGCTGGAGAAATAGTGGTGGTCAATTAAATGCTAAGTCTTAATAGAGTGGTCGCTTGGCGTGTTCTAAGTATGCCAGACGGCGGGCCGTGCCACTTCAGCCACTCGCTGATGGATTCAACGGAAAATCGTTACAGGACTCATTGAAAATGGAGATAACATGTTCATTTGTACGTATGAGTTGAAAAATGTCGTTCAGTTGTTATGGAATAATTTGCACGCTATTATGTGAAGACAGAAAGCATACATTCTCAAAACACCGCTTGGTGAGTGCTTCTTATAGAGAGGAGGCTAAGGAGTTCCTGAAGAAGTGCGAAAGATATAGGCTGATTTTGCCGCATTTGTTACTTGAGTTTCCGATCTTTCACAACATAATTTAGAAGATAAGTAAAAAATTCCACAAGTTCGAGTTACAGCGAATACAATATTCCGGCTAATTCACCCACAAAATTATTAGCCACGCAATAAAATGCCAAAAGTTTAGCAGTTTCCTGCTATTTAAGAACTAAGCCTCAGAATGAATAATGTTAGTCTCCAACATTCCATAAATATCAAGACTTCGTCGCCTCAATAACTGTCGAGGAGCTACAGCTACTAGTAATTCGTAAGCGAAGGCGGCGAACCAAACGACCCCTATTTCCGCCTAAAAGCGATATTTTCACCTCCCGGCCTACATTTAAGGTGTATATCGAATATAAGCCGCCAACTGACCATTTCTGTGTCAAGGGTAAAAGCTAGGAGTTTTGCGTGTTTGCCTACCCGTTACTCGGTAATCGATGGGAGATTTTCGACCTTGGGTCCACCACATCCTTGGCTACTGCTGACCTGTCTAATACTTAAGGCCACTCTTATACGAATGCCGTTTGGTGGAATGAAGGAAGTTGAAGAGTCGTAAAAACACTGAAATTCTTGTGTGTTTTACTACATTACTCGTTTCGGTTAGTTCCTCGATTTTTGTTCGGCTATGCGGGCTGCGGCACTGTTTTAATTGGGAAGTATGTACCACAAATGTTAGCTCGTTTACCTGTTTGGAAACATTACTAAACTTCAAATTCTCAATATTTCATGTCATGCTAAATGAATTAATGTCGCATTTGGAGTGTGTAGGTGTTAGTTCTGATAAATAACTGTTAAAAGCTTTTCAAATAAATGTAGAAATTGTTAGATAGGTAACTATGTAGGTATTGACACTTTATTTTGCGAATGAAAACCATAACTTTATGGTGTATCGATTTGAAAAGTAAAATGTTCTGACATTTTTACAGCTTTCTTAAAAACATTGCACGAAATACAATCGTACCAAATGTGATCATTAAACTTTACAATATTTTTATATCTGTATCTTGCTAAAGGATATAAGACTGTAAATACACGCAAAACCTCATGCTAGTATTCTCGTATACCCCTTGTATAGGAAGGGGTGTAGACAGACAGACACCTGGAGTAAAAAAATATATATATGTATGAAAATATTCCTTTTTTTTTTGCAATTAACGCTATAATTTATTAATAAACTATCTATACGACTAAAAAGTCACGGTGTATACATTAATAATTAAAAACTATTAAACTAAAATAAATAAACTAACAACAAACTATAAAAGGACATCGAAAAACTCCTCCTCAACGCTGTCGGCTGGTAATGTGCCCAAGAGACTGGCGGCGTTGCCACGTTGTATGGCAACAATTAGCCTCTGGTCAAGGTAAAAGCCAGCCCTTGGGTCACGGGAAGCGTCCACTAGGCGTTTCGAAATTTCCTTAAAGTATTTCTTCATTTAACTGTTCAACATTTTTAAAATACACTGATATTTGATACTAACCCTTCCTCAAGAAAACAGGCAAACGTTTATCACACAGTTTGAGACATTCCCTTATAAACATTGGCAAAAAACTTTCCCTGCATACTTTTTTTGATATCCCCCTTGGAATTCCACCGTCACTTTAATGGCAGCTTTTATACTAGAATCATGAATTATTTACAATGGCTGACTCAATAAAATTGCCGTACCTACTTAATTCAAGTTGTGGTTAGTCTTAAATTTCTTCAATACTTTATTATCAGATGTGGAGTCACGAGCGAAAATATTTATCTACACACTTAGCGAAATTCTAGAAAAATTTTTGTACTCAGTAATCGGCCAGAATCTTGGTTCTACAGATACTTAGGTATCTATTGTCATATTTTTCTTTTGCGGATAGTTCACAGTGGCAATCAATCAGATATTATAGAAGAAAAGGGTAACTGTATCCAACGTTCTTAAAATCAAAGTGAATATTACCGTTGCGGTATTATAAGACGGCACCCCTTTTCCTCGAGTGTACTATGTAGACGTACCTATATACATATGTTGTGTTATGGAGGTCACGGTGGCCTGCAACTAATGAATATTAAGTACTTCCCTGCGACGATTAATTAGTGCTCCTAGTAAGACCGTGCTGATTGTGCAATTTTTATGTTCATCTAACTACCGGGTGGTTAAAAAAATTCGCAAACTTGAACCGTGTGAAACTTAGGATATTAATTTGATGCTGTCAGACTCACAGTTTTCGACATTACAAAGTCCACGAAAAAAAACAAAAATTCAAAAAAAAAACAGTCAAATTAATTGAGATTGTGTTAGCAAAATCTCAATTAATTTGGGGTCGGCTCTGCGTATTCTTCCTCCATATTTCTCTATTAGTTGTCATCTTAGTATTCACCGCCTTTTTGGCCATATCATGTATCAAACAGTTCATGAATAATTTACACATTAATATAATTTTCAATCGTTTTAATAAAGGAATTTTGATTTAATGTCGATCGGTAAAAAATTTAGGTAACATTTCATTATCTACATTATTATGGCGTACTTTTGTTTATAAAAGCCTTGCCTTTCTATATATGCCTCCTGTTTTGAACACAATAGCCACCACCTAGCCCAATCGTTTGTTAAGTAAATACAAATACTAAACTTTCAGACCGTAGTTCAATTAAAAATCAACCGCGACCGTGACCTAAAAAGTCAGAAATAACCAAAATACGGTTTAAACTTGTTTCACCATATTATAATTTGTTGTCAGTCAGCCATACTTTTTGTTGAAAAACCAGCCTTGCAATAAGATCATAGTTATATGCTTCTTTATGTAACCAAAGCCTTGTCTTGTCTCACAAAACGAATCTATGGAAACCTGCCAAGTCCACAGTTCAGATACTATTTAGCTATTTGCTTGATTTATTGGGTTATGGCATACTAAGCTGACTACCGGAAACTCTATTTATCAACAAGTTAAAATCGACAGAAGTATATTATTACTTTGCATCGAATGAAAAATTAAGCGTGTTCAAGGTTCTGTGCTAACATAACATCACGCTTGTAATCCCCTAGGGTTAGGCAGAGGTTTACCTAATAGTACATCCACATTTCGCCAGTTATTTAAAGTCCAATGTAAAAGAGGGGGGGGGGGCACAAATACCGACTCCGTGGCTGCTACTGAGAAATTCTTAATGAAAAGAACCCAATAACAATTTGCCCAACCCGGGATCGAACTCAGGACCTCTTGCTTAACAGTCGCGATTGCGACCACAGTGGATTGCCACTTTAGTCTAGTGGTCGCAATAGCTTGGCTAATAATAACATTAAATTAAGATTAGGAGCACCTTTTTAATTGAAATAATAAGTTAACATTATACTACTCGTAATTCAGGGTGTCATAGTTATGATGGCGAGTAGTTTTTTGTGAAAAAATATTAGAGCCTGGACCGCCTTAAATTTTTTTTTATACATATAGGTAAAATCAGTGAAATGCCATTGCTTATGCCTTTTTTGTATGGCTTTACCCTGGATATGGTTAGTCAACGAGTTTTTAACAGGTGATTTAGGTTTTCATAACATAAATGACATACATTTTACACTAAAATATTGTCACACAAGCCGAAATACTTCAATTGTAAAGCTACTTGCACTCTGTTGAATCTGTTTCTCAAACTTCCCAGTTTTGTCTACGAAATGTAAATGAATGTGTTCCGAATTCCGTGTTTTTGGACAACTCGTTATAATAATACGTTTCTAGCTATATTATTAAATTAATGCACTACACTAGTAGCAGGAAAATTAATGAATGGAATAAATACAATAGACGTAACCTACTTACATGTTGAAGAAGAGTTTTTCTATTACAAATTACTTACTAGGTTTTTTTACTTTAGAAAATCCCAAGGTCTTTGAGGTGTGTGGACCTAGTGTAATTTACAAAGTAACAATCAAATCAAAAGTTGGTCGTGTTTCAAAGAAAACAATCGTAGCAAAAGTCATGCAGAATAATTGTATGTTATGGAATATGAGTTTGCGATTAATTTGGGGAAAATTGCTTTGGAAAATAAGGCTACAGTCTCGTCAAATATGACTCATATCGTCGATGGTAATGGGAATTTAACCACCGTTGATATCCTGTGAAAGAAGTTCATGTTTTCGTCGTATTTAGTGACTAAACCTAACTTCTACGGGTCACTCTCCTTTTCTAATTTTCCACATAAGAACCAGAACGTCTCCTATATCTTAACCGTTTGCGGGCCCAGGTTGACCGCTGCAGAAATAATCTGGTCAAATGGGGTATCCTCGACCCGTCCCAAAGACAATGTCAGGGTGGAGCCCCTCTTCAGGATATGCCCCTCCTCATTTCTTACCCAGCCTGCACCTTCTAGGATTTAAAGGAAGCCAATGACAGAGCTGTGCAGGTAGCAATATACTGGTCGGTCTAAGTCTAGCGACACGCAAAAACGAAAAAAAGGGTGGGGAAAATCAGAAGGCCTGGTCGCTATTTCACCTTAGTGACAATTAAAGGGGTTATGAAAAACATGGTGTAAAATTCTTTATCCTCATAGAAAATGGCGGATCCTCCGATCAAACGAGTGCTGTGTCTGGTGGGCTACTACCCGAAAGTTGTTGTCGGGTTTTTCTATATAGTCTAAAGTCACAGATAATTTTAATAGCGCGATTCAGAATGTTAATGTTAGTTCTTCATTTTGTGACAAAGATGTCGTACTTTTTGTACTATGTTCATCATCATCATAGGCGCTCAAGCGTCACCACATTGACCGGTACCATGCGACTCGCATCCAGCGGGTCTCTGCTACCTTCATCAGGTCAGCGGTCCACCTAGTGGGAGGCCTTCCAACGCAACGTCTTCCGTGTACTATGTTGCTATAGTACTTTTTGGAGTACCGCTACACAATCAATGCTAAAACGAAAAACGTTCGCTTATTGTTCGCACATTGCTAACAATAAGCGAACGTTCTTCAGAGTATGAAAATAGCCCCTCTGTTATCCGAACTGTATTTTCTTAGCACTTTGTAACATTGTTCGCTGAATCTTCCTTAGACAAATAATTTGGGTTCATTCTATTCATAATATATATCGTGTTAAACTTACTATTCACGAGGAAGGCGACAACAGTTACTTTACAAAATAAATAGGAAAATTCAGTTTCTATCACAAAGTCACGTGATCCGACAATATCCATCCGATATTATTAGTTCATTGACTTTTCTGTGCGTTTATGGTAGATAGTCATTCTTTCAATATAATCTTTCTAAATTATTCTATAGGTACACACGACGATTGTACCAAAATCTAGCAAGTTTAATTATAGAGGTTTAAAATAACAGTACAAGCGATTGTCTAGTTTTAGTGCACTAAAAGGACGACAAGAGACCAAGACAATTATGTCTTTCGTATCCATAACATTTGTTAATCATTAATTTTATTCCATTTTAAATACCTCGTTGGTTAGTCCTTTATTCCCGTCTACCCCCACCGGTCTATCCCCAGTGGTGGCAGTTGCTACAATTTGTGGCATCTACCATCACTGCTAAGCATGAGGTCCTAAAGTAAAGTGTTAATGCGTTTTTCCATCAGGAATTTCTCAGCAGCAGCCACGGGAGTCTAGATTTTTTGAAGGCAATAGGCTCGACCCCTAATAACTGGCGAAATATGTGAGTACTATTATTAGGCACATATCTGCCTAACACTTCGGGGATAACAGGCATGATGAATAAATGAATTTAGTTAAGTGTTACAAAATAATGCAACTATGATCCACTAGCCTCCACCTTAACTTGGCGTTAGCTGACTGCTGACTACAAATTGCAATTTAATCAACGTAGGCCAGTAAAGAGTTGGTGTGGCCTAGCTTAATTATAGATCATATCTACCCGTAGCCTATATGCATTAGGCGGTCGAATTTTTCAATTATACTGAAAGTTATGAAACTGACTAAGCAAATCAAGGACTTTGCAAGGGCGGTCGAGACAGCAAGCGACGTCACTACACTCGAAACTTGTTGGAAAAATGTAAACTAGCTTGTACTATGTTTATACTTGAGTGGGATTATGAATGTTTTAAGAAACCTGGTTCTGAAAGAACCAGCTGTAGATGATCGGAAGAAAGAGAAATTAAAGATGATAAAAGGACAAGAGGGTGGACATCGCCGACGAGGTCGACCTCGGCGAAGGTGGTGTGACGATCTGGTCATGTTTACGGGGCAAGCGTGGCCAGAAATCGCACAGAACAGAGAGGTTTGGAGGGAGAAAGGGGAGACCTGGACTGGGAGGTTTAGCAGAAATCATTATGACTAGACGTCATGATGATTTCTGTGACTCAACGTTCGTATTAGTTTTCATTATTATAACATTGAAAATGATTGAATTCTAAATTCTAGGAAAATCACTTTGACAAACATCTTTTTTAAACCATACAGTTTAAATATGAAATTAGTCGGGTAAAAACTATGCTGCTTCTCACCTGTTACAGCAAAACCTTTTGTACTCAATGCAGTCTAACCAAGTTAACTGGTAGCGTTAAGGTTTACAGATGTTTATTTATTAAACTCTATGGACAGTCTACTACTGTTCATGGTGTTTATAGACGGACTTAATGCTATGGCAGTTCATTCCTGTTCCGTTCAGTTTACTGTACGACGTGTCACTCAATGTCGGTCTAAAAATGAACACTTCGAAAACAAAAATAATGTGCTGTGACGACGACATTGATTACATTCTAGTGAATGGCCAGCAAAAACAACGAAAGAACGAACGAAACATGAAGTGGGTGGAAAACACTGAAATACGGAGACGAACGAGACTTATAGACATAGCAGAGGCGGGCGAGGTGAGCGGGCCATATATGCCGTAGACTGGATGGAAGATGGGGAAAGAAAGCGCTAGAGTGAAGACCATGGATGCGACGGAGGAATTCGGGAAGACAACCAGACTCGGTGGACGGAAGATCTCATTAAAGTGGCCGGTAGAAACTGGATAGAAATGACACAAAGCCAAAAGTAGAGAGATTTGGAAGAGACCTACACTCAGCATCGGGTGACCAAAGATTGAAAAAGAGAGGGAGAGGAGTTCCCTACCTAAGGGTAGAAAAGGACAACATTGTAAAAGAAAAAAAAGAAAATAATGTCAATTTTGTGTTTCTTGTCTATACAAGTTCCGCGAGACGTCACTATACGGATATAGTCACTGTCACTCGTTGATGTCTTTCTGACGGGCGATGTGATGGGTCGATGTGTCGGGGAATGTGTGGTATCAGCCGCGCGTCGAACGTAATTAACGTGACTGGCTTTTTTCTTGCGCTGTATGTTTTGCGGGTAGAATTAACATGTGTTTTACTGTACATAAGACTGTACAGAGACTGTACAAAGACATCATCAGGCCAAAGAAAAGAATGATGGATTGTGTGAGGAATGATATGAAAGAGAAATGAGTAAATAATGCCGTGACATCTGACAGGAGAGAATAGAAAAAGAAAACGTAATGCGCTGACCCCAAGTAGAATGGGACAAGGGCAGGAAAACACATACATACACCTCCTCCTTTTTTGATGTCGGCTAATGATTTGTTATACTTACTTTTGCACCGCATCACACTAGTAATATGGCTAATCAAACACGGTAGTGACGAAAGTAACTGGTGCAATAGCACAGGGATCTTCCTAGTTTAAGTTCTTCCAAGTTGCACATGATATGTATCTTGCCACTTACTTGAGTACAATTTAAAGCACAATTACTTAAAAAAAGGTTTAAGTCTTGCACCAATAAATATTGTTTATTGTTGTTTGTCATTGTTTCCCAAGACGATTAAGCAGAGGAGCTACCGTTGTTTATGTTTAAGTCTCATGGAATAAGGGTGAGCTTATTGCCACACACATGTACATAACACAATGCCTTTAATGTATACCCTCTACTGGACCCACACTCACCCAGAACATGCCTCTGGGTGAGAGTGGGTCCAAATCCACTACCCAGGCTCAGTACGAGATGCGAAGATGGCACATATCTTTCAGGTTCACAAACGTATTTAGCCACCTTTTCAAACTAGTTAAATTAGCTTAAATTGTTATAGTTTAAACGATTGTAAAAGTTGCTAGAAAATGACAAAGTCTTAAGTAATATTAAAATATTTGCTACAGCTTATAATGCCGGGTTTTATTTCATCACGGGATGGTTTAGGTTTTATTCGGCCAACCATAAAATAAAAATAGTATTCTATCATTTCTTTAAAGTACTATTGCCTAAACGAACTTTAAGTCGTTGGAAAATGACCAATCCTCAAATAACTGCTACTTATATAAACCCGGTGCTTCTCTTTTAATAATTTGTAGATTTGGTAGAGTATACATAATGTTGATGCATTTGATTTATAAACGTAAAGTTGACCTTGAAAAACTTAGTAAATATTTTGAGAAGTAGCAGTACCTTGATACTATACAGGGTGTAAACAGACCCTTCACGAAGTCTTCAACCAAGCATCAAACTGACAGAGTCAAAAATTATTGCTGGGAAACGACTTTTTTTTGAGTGAAAAATCACGTTTTACGGTAAAACTCAATTTAACGCATTCAACACATTGTGCTGAGGGATGCATTAAGTAGTAAACGGTCATGGAGGTATTTAATGTAAAGTTATAATACTTACTTGTATTAAAAACTTTGACCCCCATTATCTCCGTAACTAGAAGGTTCCCAGGTATGGTATAGAACAAAAAAAAATACCGCTATGACAGGGAGAACGAAATGCCTCTCGGCTTCGTTAAAAGTCTTGTTACACCCTTTAAATATTGCCTTGATTCTATTTAAACCTATTTATTCTATGAAAATTCTACATTTCACTGCTAAACGCGATAAAATTGTACTTAACTACCAACTTATATCACATTACCTATTCGAACATAACTTTGAAAGTCACGGCGGTACCAACAAAAGTTCAACTTTAGCTTCTATTTAGTTTCACCATTGACCCCAAATAATGACGAACCAACCTCTAGTCATCATTGTGACTAACGTCTATGGTCAAATGTGTCCACAATTGCACAAGGTTTAGTCACTGCGTAGGTGGCGCCCCCTACACAAACGAACAACCGGATGTGAGCAAGCAGCTTAGCATGATAAGTATTAATCGACTGAAAGCCTTCAAACACCGGATATTGCAAACTACAGGAAGTTCCTATGAAAGGCGAATTGACCTGAATTTCAGGATATCAGGAAATTGGATGGCCACTTATTAATGTTTGTGGTAATTTTTTGCGACGTTAGTTGACCTATAGTAATAAAATGTTTCGCATAAATATGTTAATGGAACGCGGAATTTTCACTCTTTTGAATAGTCAAATCGATACATATAATATAAATACGCTGAAAGGATTCTGATGAAGGACACACGTATACTATGACCTGGTTTAGGATTATTTTTATTCCGGTATAACGTACCGCTATACAAAAGCTTGACATGGAATAAAACGCTAAATATTTTCTTTATCAATTACTCATTCAAATACTTCTAATACGACATCGTTCGTCCGCGCAGACGGGCGGAAGCGTCGAAGCAAATGTATAGTTGGTGTGCCACGCAGAGAGGCGGTGAGAGGCGCTCGTCCGCGCGGTCGGGCGGAAGCGTTGAAGCAGATGAATAGTCGGTGCGCCACGCGGAGAGGCGGTGAGAGCCGCTCGTCCGGGCGGTCGGGCGGAAGCGTCGAAGCAAATGTATAGTCCGCGCGGTCAAGCCGTGTCGTGTGAGAATCACCTATTCTGTGCACAGAGCGAATTCAAAGCTGTAACTAGAATATCGCGTTCAATGAAAACAGTGATAAACACTGACCTTATTGGTGAGGTTCTTCAGGAAGGTCAGGTGCGTAGTACTCGCAACCGGCGTGCGTGTATGACCAGATGTATGAACGTGGAGTAGGCAAAAGGATTATGTAAGGATAATGTATATGGAAAAAAAGGTGTGAGTTTATGTATGTAAGTTAAGGAATTCAGCAGGTAGTTAGGTACATAGTACAACTATTTTCCAACTACAAAGTTTAGGTATTAGCAAACTCGGAACTTACCATAATAACCGGACAGGTACTAAATATATCAGCACAGTAATATAGAAATTAGTGTCATCGTGACGTCATCGTTTCGCGTGCTCCACTCATAGGCCGAAAGTTATCTCTTCGTAAAGCAATAAATTAGTACGAGGTACACGGTTAAAGATCCGACCGAATGGGAATAGGAATCAGAAAGTGAAGATAAACTTAAATGAATAGAATACTGTTTATTATATACATCATACAAATGGACTGCCTCGTTGGTCGCAAGTACGACTGCTCAGCATGAGCTCCTGGGTTCGATTCCCGGGTCGGGCAAAGTGTTATTGGGTTTTTCCATCAAGAATTTCTCAGTAGCAGCCACGGAGTCTAGATTTGTGCCAGGTTGACGGCAATAGGGTTGGTCCCTATTACATGGGAATTAAACATAACTGGTGGAATGTGGGTGTACTATTAGATACACCTCTGCCTACATGGCAGGCGTGATGTTATATTATGTTATCATACAAATTATCAAGTATAGCTGTAGCAGAGGGTGACACTTTGGGTCGACGGACGGTCATGTCCTTAAAAGAGGTCGTTTAGTAGTTTAAGTAACAAGAGAGTGTTTTAAATTCATTAATAACCCTATCATGAAAAATCTGTAAACTGACCAAAAAAATAAGGGAATCAAACCCATGACCTATATGACCTATATCTCAGCTAATAATTTAGTCACTGTGCTCATACTGCCATCGAGATAATTATAACATATCACTTGGCAAACAAACATTTAGAAAAGAAACCAGAAAAAAAATCCATTAAAATAATTTAAACATAACGTTGCAATTACATGAAATAAAACACGAAAAAACTTCGAAATGGCTTTCATACAATCTGCCCTTAATTACATACACCATTACTGCAGGAACACGCCTTAAATAATACATGGTGTATGCAACATTTTAGGTGTGCCAAATACCGGGAAGTAATTCATATGTAGGAGTACTAACTCATTATTAGGCACACCCTGAACTACGAGTATGCTATAAATGGTGAAGATTTTATTTTTAGACGAAGTGTAAACCTTTACATGCAGAAATTGAATAGTAGGTACGCCTCGTGGTTAAAGAATAACAGCCGCACAGAGCAATCTTCAAGGTTAAGCAGCGTTTGCCAAGATCGGTCTGTAGATGGGTGACCACCTATTTCTTGGAAATCACACATAAGCATTGCCTATATATAAAGATCTACAAACGACATTCGTGGTAGTAAGTGGCCCGAAAGTCATACAACCAGTCTTACCAAGGGGTATCAATTACTCAGTACTAACTGGGTTGCGGAGGTCAGATAGGCAGTCGCTCTATGTAAAATACTGGTATTTAGCTGCAGTCCAGTCCATCTATCCAGGAAGACTGAAAGCCGACAGCAACACACAAGCAACAAACTTAGGAAAAGGCTACACAGATGATGAGCTAAGTAGTATTGCCATGTGGACTGACAGATAAACACATTCCAATAGAAAATTAAGAATAATAACACACAAGACATAGACATAGAGTAATATTTAAATATTTTGGTTAAAAGTGCTTCTGCTGAGTATGAGGTGCTGCGTTCGATACCCAGGACAGGCAAAGTGAAATTAGGTTTCAATGGGACTCAAAACATAGCCGACGAAATGTAGATGAACTTTGGGGAGAACACGCAGGACGTTATGTTCTATCATATGTTATATTGTAAAATCTCGTAGGAGAAACTCACGTTTTTAAGTTGGTTCCTGTATTGCTTGTGACTGTACACACAGAGCTATGCTCAAAACTCGCAAAAAGCGCACACTCAACCATGCTCAACATCATTAAATTACTTAAGACATGTTACACTAATAAAAAACGCCAAAAAATAAAAATACAGTCCAACAAAAAATAAAAGCGAAGCATTGCAGTCCAGTTAACTTAAGTTAACCTAAGCTGGATGCAGACAGCGAATAAATTTATGTTGTGCCTACTTGTAGTAAATTACTATAATTTAATCTAATTTACATAAACTATTTCACCTTAGTGTAACCTCAATTTTCGCAAACATTTATCAAGCACATTTGTTTTAGCATTTAATAACGACAAGCCAATTACTTTAGCTACTGTAGAATGATTTAAAATTTAGATACGTTAAACAAGGTCCAAGCGGACACTTCATGAAACCGTAAACCAAGCATTATGTACATCAAACAAAATAAATAACTCTACGCAAAAATTATAGCTGGGAAACGACATATTTTTTGGGGTGAAAAATCACGTTTTACGGTAGGACTCAATGTGACGCACTCAAATGATTGTGTTGATGACATGGGGCTTAAACATAAATTGGCGCAATGTGGGTGCAACATATATAGGTAGACCTCTGCGAAACCCTTCGAAGATTACAGGCGTGATGTTATATAGAAGACTAGCTTATGCCCGCGGCGTTGCCCGTGTAGAGTATACTATCGGGATAAAAGGTATTTTATGTGTTAATCCAGGTTATAAACTATCTGTGTTCTAAATTTCATCCAAATCCATTGGGTAGTTTTTGCGTGAAAGAGCAACAAACATCCATACATCTATACATACAAACTTTCACGATAATAAGGAAATAAGGATAGTAAGGATATATGTTATTAAGATCTGGATACATACGGATCAAGAATCAAATAAAGAGCGTGTTTCTATATGTGACTGATCTTCATTGGTTAGTAACTACGGTACTTACTTCAGCTACGAACGTACTACGGCGTAGCAGAGAGCGTAGAGTCGTAGACCGTTTTTTTTTTTTTTTTACGGATGGGAAATCATCAAGTGACTTCTCCCGCTCGGGTAGAGCGGAAGGGAGTGTCAGACTTGTACTGACTAAAACCCATCCATGTTCCTTCCTTGCCCTTTGTGTTCCAGGGCCGCGGTATCTCTTTCGAACAGCCCGCAGCCCTGGCAGGCATCGGCCCTTGCGGGCCCCTCCCTATTTGCTGACATCTCTTTGAGAGTCGTAGACCCTTCCGTGTGAAGTATTACTTACTGAAGATAAAAGCCGCCCGCAAAAAAATTGTAAGTCTTCATATCTCCATCTGCCTAGCCTTTTCTCAACTATGCTGGGGTCGGCTTCTACTATAACCGGATGCAGCTGAATACCAGTATTTTACATGGAGCGACTGGATATCTGATCTCTAAAATCCGATTAGTACTGGGTAATACGATACCCTTTGGTAACACTGGTTGTCAGACTTTCAGGCCGCTGACAACCTGTGTCAAATATCTAAAAATGACAGCCGGGACAAACGTTTCCGAGCTCGGAGGAAACTCGGTATGTAGTCGGTGGTCACCCATCCATGGACCAACCTAGCCAAGCACGGCTTAACCTAAAGATCGACCCGAGCGGCTGTTATATAAGTTAACAAATAGTCACGATTATTTTTAACTTTACAAAGATTTTACTAACCTTTAAACCTAAACAAAGTGACGTTTTAACAGCGATAATAATGATTAAAAAGTCAAAAATCATTACATTATGATGTTCTGTACAAAAATCTATTGAATTGACATAAACTACCGAATACATAATACATAACATAATCTCACGCCTTTTTCCCGTGGGCGTAAGCAGAAACACCACCTACTACGATCCTTACATACTCTTTTTACCTCGTCCACGTTCATACATCTCGTCATACACGCACGCCGGTTGCGATTACTACGCACCTGACCTTTCCGAAGAACCTCACCATAAGGTCAGCGAATGTCCTTCTAGGGCGTCCCCTCCCGACGTTGCCACTCACCTCTGCCTTGTTAGTCGCCTTTCACTCATCCTCTCCACATGACCAAACCATCAATAAACAATACAATCCTGTTAAAAATCGTTGAGGAAACACTTCTTCCTTCTGGGGTGGAATTGAAACCTCGATTACAACATAGATAAATAACCACTGCGGCGGCAGTAGAGTCATCTAGGAAAAAACTTCTACGTTCACAAGTTAGGTGGAAAAACTACATATATCTCTCAGCGCCATCTGCGATAAGCTATTGGTAGTTCAGCGTTTTTCGGACCGTCAGTAGATGCCGCTCGGAACTGTAAATAAGTGAAACGCGTGCAAACAATACAATGCAGTTTAACAATAGGAAATCCCGAATTAAACTTCAACCAACTTATTTGTACAGGCGGGAAACCACAGAACTAAAATAAATGGGGATAAATATAAAGACTCCCAAAAATAACTTTGTCACCATTAACATCTATCACCTAAAATATCAATTGATCACCAAATTTAGTAAATGAGCACCAAATTTTAATGAGGTGGTTGATGACAAACTAATTTTGCCTAGGCCGACTTGGGGAACCCCGACACGGATAGATTAGGTTAGAAGGTTATTTTTTTATGACCATTCAGAAGTAGGAGTTCCGTCGACCGGGTCTCCATCAACCGGGTCTCCGTCGACCGGGCCTCCCTCGACTCGGATGCAAGAGCATAACAGTTCAATTTCTGGTGGTCAGTAACTATTTTGGTTCTAATTTCACGCTAAAATGGAGATCTAATTTTGGTAATCATTTACTAATTTTAGCAATCAAAAGTGATTTTTTGACGTTACATTTTACTAAATCTGGTCGTTGGTTAAACATAAGCCAAAATAAATGTAACAAGTTTTACATATCGATGCATTTCTTCTTGACAAGTCGCGCCACCTTAAAGCACTCTTAAAGTGGTCATACTACACTATTTCCATAAGTCTTTTCTTCACGATACTGGATTCCGCTCTCGTACATTTTCCTGATATCAATACTTATATTATAAAGAGGGTAAGTAAGTAAATTTGTACGTTGGGGATAATGTACGGAACTACTGATCCGATTCCAAAAATTCTTTCACTAACGGTAAGCTAAATTATTCCCTGAGCGATGGCTACATCTAAATCGTCGTAGTTCATTTCCGTACATAACGAGAGCACAGCCACGAGAAAAAGCTAGTTCTAGATAAACCTGAGGGCTTGTGGCTAAATATGAACAGCCCCATGGGTCGAGCTTCAAAGTTAGGCATTGCTTAACGAGGTCGCCGCCTCGATAGGTCACCAACCATTACCTACCAAGACCCCTCCATGTCTCAGAAAACATGTTAATTCCCGGCTGTTATTGGTACACCTATTAGGGATCATATAAGCAATAGCTCCATGTAAAACACTGTCATTCAGTGGCATCCAGTAAGACTGGAAGCCGATCCTAACATATTTGAGAAAACATTAGGAAGATTATGTTTCAATTGCAAAAACCAACCCCATATTGTACCTTTTCAAGGCAGTTGGTGCGTGGGGACCCACCACCGACGCGGCATTCTCCAGGCTATTTTTTCGCTCAAAAACTTGCAAATGGTAATGTTGTGTCAGTAAAAGACACACACAGATTTACAGATACAGTACACAGTTCGCTGACTGTTACACAGTTACACACTGCCAGTGAGAACTATCTCCCGACTAGTTACTGCTTCTCAGTCACCGACACCTCGTTTGAAGCTGCCAGGTCTACTCGCTTTTCGCTAACCATCAACGGTTGCACAAGTTTCTATATGGCCATATTCATGGACAAGGTCGAGAAAAACAATCACGTACCTATAAGCAAAAACATACGTGACAGCGAAAGATTAATCAGGAACATGGAGTGCAAAATTATAGTATAACAGTAATTTTGTAATAGATCATTAAGGTAATTATAACGGTCACGCTTCTGCGCCTGGCTAATCACTCCTCAAAGGGTTCTCCTACACCTTTCACTGCCAATCCAGCTACGAAAAGCTATAAGTCATAAGCGCCTTACGATTACTTGCATAGTATAAACACGAAGACAAACAAAAAACTTACAAATAAAAATACACACACACAAATTTTGACAAAATATTAAAAATAATGTACACTGCCAATTAAAAAGAAAAACATTGATATATTATAGTGCTACATATTGGATCTTTTAATGCTCGAATGAAGTTAGTAAGAGGGTGCTGGTATGGATGTTTCACATTGAAGTTGTAACAGTAAACATAAAATAATAATGAAAAGAAGTAAAAGAGGAAAAGTGTTCCATTTCTATTAATTCCATCAATAAATTCGTCCGCATCGTTGTCAACAGAAAAAGTGCCCAAAAGGCTGGTTGTATTACCACGTTGGATGGCAATGCTGATTCTTTGGCCAATGCTTCCTTTAACAGTTGACTACATGCCGTCAGTTAATACAATACAAAGTCAATATTTATCTAAAAAATGCACAAAAAGTATTAGTTGATTTCGGAACGTAGGCCGATCGCATAGATGAAAATAAGCATGGAGTTTATATGCCGAACAACGTTAAAACCTCTTTACTAAACTAAATCTTGTAATAGGAAATAACACTGGCATGTTTCATTTTCGAATGTTCTCTTTGTTTTGAAAAATGAAAACAAAAGACGCATTCCGTTCTGATCATGTTCTAATTTGTGTTATTTTTTATCTTAATCACATTTTAATGGTTTTAGTAGTTTCAAGATCTTTATTTTGTTTAATTATTGACTTAAAAAGTTGTGAAATGTATCTTAAAACGAAAAAAATAATATGAAAACAGGTAAAGTTAAATCTATTTTCCACTTTTATGGCCCTTTTCGCGCCAAAAAAACTATGACAATAAACCAAGCAACTGCTTGCCTATCTAGAAGACAAAATACCCAAATAACAGCACGATAATTCTCATTGCTATGTCACTTTGTAACCGTTTACCGGTGCAATCTTCTGTGAATTGTACCACGCCCCCAGGCTTGACTACTTATCGTCACGAAGCGAAATTTCCAAGAGACCTACTGAAGTCTTTCCACAGCAATCGTGATTTATAACGACTTTAAAATGTACACTATTACCTACTTTAATAAGTTTATGTTATCGTTGATTTTTTAATGAATGGGTTATGTAAAGTTCAAGGGTGTTTAACGGACACTTTCGTTATTTATTTAATTCGGTATGCGGTCAGCGGGTTGGGGAAATTTATGCAGTCCGCATTTTGGTTGAATGCTTGCAGTTGTTGTATTTAACAACCGGTAGTTTCTATTTAGTTTTAGTTGGTGTGAAACTGCAATTTGCAGTTGGCGTGACTTACTATAGTCCAAATAAAAGATACAATCTTATTTGTCATCATATACTTATGCTATAAATATTCTTCTATTTTTACATGGCTGTACTGCGTTCTCTTCAGTATTAACTGGGTTGTGGAGGTCAGATAGGCAGTCGCTCCATGTAAAATACTGGTAATCAGCTGCATCCGGTTAGACTGGAAACCGACCCCAACGTAGTTGGGAAAAGGCTAGGCAGATGATGTCTGCGTACTCTTTAGTTATCAATTGGAAGAAAAATATATTAGCGATCAGATCGCCACTGTGCTCATTTAATTGGTAATTTTGTAAATGATCTGTGTTACAATTTTAATGTTCATTGTATATTCTATTTAGCTCCGACCTTACCTAACAATATTTTACCTTCTTTCTCTACTATTTTTTTATTATTGTTTTTGTGTATGACTTATTATAATTGAAATGAATTAAGTAAATCAAATCGTTATGAGTTGAATTACTAATGTTGTGTATGTAATATGACTATATTATTTCTATTATGATTCACTGATACTTATAATAAAATGTATTTTTTTATTATTATTTAAGGCCTCTATTGACACCTGTAGTAATAAACATCGGTAACTTTACCTTTGTTATTTGAAATTGGGGATCAAGACTTACAAGTATTTGGACAATCAGCCGGGCTACGACCAAGCTGGCTGACTGTTTTACCATCATCAATTTCCTGCCCTTATCCCAATTCATTTGAGGTCGGCGCAGCATGTCTTCTTCTTCCATACTTCTCTATTACTCGTCATCTCAGCAGAGACCTCCTTTCTAGCCATTTCATTCTTCACACAGCCCATCCATCGTTTTATTGGTCTTCCTCTACTCTTATAGCCATCTACATTCATAGTCAACATTTTCCCCGCTACATTTTTGTCATTCCTCCGTATCACATATCCATACCACAATAACCGATTACCGCACAATTTTGACTAATGTTTTAGAATTATCACGTTATGAAACCGTATTCTTTTAAAAAAAAAAACTATGTAAAATTAACCTTGTATTTTGTTCCAGACGACGGGCATGACACCGCTGATGTACGCGGTGAAGGACAACCGAACATCTTTCGTGGAGAGGCTCATCGAACTCGGCTCCGACGTCGGCGCCAGGAATAATGTGAGTCGTAATAATTTTACCGTAGATTAATTTAATATTAAAGGTTATCTTAGGGTTCTTTTTTATGTGGTAAGTGTCACCCCTTCAAGGGTACATTTTGGAATTTAACAGTCTTCTAGTAATTCTTCTCCAATCTCCAGTATAGCCTTTAGATTGGTGATATGTGTGATATCTGGCGAAATGTAGGTAACCTAACCCTTCGGGGATTACAGGCGAGTTACAGGCGTGGTGTATGTAGTAGTTTTGTTTTGGTAGACAGTTAATTGATCACTAAGACCCTACCTTTGGCTACAACTTCCTACTACTTCCTATATTTATTTCCAAAAACTTTAGAAATCTTAACACCTAAATGATAATTTAAACCAAATAACACCCTTGACAAAGGTGAGGGTGCAATAATAATTAACAGTATGTAAGTGGGTTTGCTTCTTGAAACAAAGCATACTGGAACGATGGGGGTAATTTCCTATAAGGCGTGCCAACCTGCCGCCGGAAGGGCTTACGTCCACATAGAGCTATAATATTACTGTAATGTATGTGATAAGCAGTATCAACAATTTTAGACAGATATCAGGGGTATTTATCACCCTTATATTTAAGATCTATGGAATATGGGAAGAGTTTGCACAAAGTCAGATACTAGTAAAAACTTTCTCATTCAGAAATCTAATAACACTTTGTTCGATCTGGAAATAGAACCTACTCTCCGTATTTAGCAATCGTGACCACAGGACCAGACAACAAAAATATAAGCATAACTCCACCAGAAGGTCAATCTATCACTATCACTACATAATATAAAACAAAGTCGCTTTCCGCTGTTTGTCCCTATGTATGCTTAGATCTTTTAAACTACGCAACGGATTTTAATGCAGTTTTCAGCAATAGATAGAATTCAAGAGGAAGGTTTATATCTACATTTCACCCGTGCGAAGCCAGGGCGGGTCGCTAGTAAAACATAAATGTTTAATATAAAAAAATGTATGTTAGAAGATGTTCTTTTCTGTTTGTGCTCAATAGCCTTTGTCACAATTTGACCGATCACCATGACATTTAGCAAATACCTGTGTGTTTATGTTACTCTGTTTGTATTTTTCATAGAAAAGGCTTTTATAGAATACTAGCTGACCCACGTAACTTCGTCTGCGTCACATAAGAGAAAAAGTGTGTTAGAGAGAGAGGGTCGACATTTTTAATTGATACTCCGCTCCTATTAGTTGTAGCGTAATGTTATATAACTTATAGCCTTCTTCAATAAATGGGCTATCCAACACTAAAATACTTTTTCAATTCGAACCAATAGTTCCAGAGATTAGCCCGTTCGTATTAGTATAGATTTTTCAACCACTGCGCGGTCGAAGCTAAGATTTATTTATAGAGGCAACTTTAAAACAAAAAAAGTCTCATTCGTTTGCACTACAACCCTCGACTAATACTGCTGACTTATAGCTTGGGTTTTATGCCTACCGTCACACAGATTGACTGATAACACCCTCCACAGGCAATTTATGCTCATAACCTGTAATAGGTCAGCACTCAAGCTCGGACTGGCTTATAAGAAAATGCATTATGGACTCGCTAGTCTAACATTAACAGAATATGAACACAAAATGTCTGTGGGGTCAGAATTTATTGAAGCTTTGCGGTGTTATCGCATCTAAACTTCCATACTGTATTATTTATTTAAACTATATAAACATTATACTCATGAGAGTAACTTTGTAATTCTACGAAGAGATTTAGCTCACTTAGTAGAATCATCGTCCGATTTCTGTTTCCAAACATTTTTATTTATGGTAATTGGTAGCAACTTAGATAATTACTATAATGCCAATATATCGACTGATTTATGCCCGGTTACACTAATACCTACGCGACACCTAAATGAACGCCAACATTATTGTACTGTTGGAATTTCAACTCTGCACGCTGAGGCAAGCGTTGAAAATCTAATTATGCGCTCTAGTTTGGACATTTGTTTAAGGTGTCGCACAGTGGAACGAATGTATGGGAGCGGTTGGACGTAGACATGTCCGAAAAAAAAGAGTAAAATTATGCCAAACTAATGATGCCATCTTATTCGATTACTTAATGCCTTCATAACTTGTGGTGATGAATTTCTTCATAACTCCCATATTTCGGGAGTAATTTGAGAAAATGTGAAATTTTACTATGAAAATGAGTGTATCGAGCTCTCTCCCTCCTGATTCCGGGCTTGTTTCAAGTAGCGGTCTCTAATATCATAATGCTAATACTAAGAGCTATATTTAATACTAAGACATATAGTGCGCCAAATGTGCACTTTCTGGGATAAAGAGTGATGTTTATTTTATAACACAATTTTTTTATTTTTTGTTTATTTTGTTGATTAAAACCGTTTTTCTAAAGGTTTACCTTATTACAATAACATTTCTGAGCAGCCAATTAGAGAAGATATAAGCTAATTAGGATATATAATTAGGGACTTAAGGTTTACATATAAAACTGATGCACTAATGATTACTGATAAGAACATTGCTATTATTTAATTACTAAATGGCTCTTAATACACTAATTTAGCATGCATCATTTACTAATTATCACAATAACTAATTACCTTGCAATATTTAACAAAGGATACCTGGGATACCTGGATTTTATATAAATAGGTCACTATTAGTAACTTTAAAATCAGTGTTGATTTACACCTCGTTGTATCCAAGCTAATCTCGCAATGTATTTTCCAAATTTTAATACAAATCTTGATATTCACGTTGCTTTATGCGCACGCGCACATAAAGATTTACGCGACTTTAACTATTTGTTCAGTGTTTTAAAAGATAACAGTTGTGTTCAGTTATGTGAAAGTGCTGAAACAAGTTTAAAAGACTGGTGTCGTCGATTTTGCTACCGCATTTATGCAAAATGGACACAGTCTGGAAGAAGCACAGATAAGTTTCGGAAGAAACATGAGATTTGGCTACAGGCTGCAATTCAATGGCCGGAATTACAGAATGAAAATATGGAACCTTCTACAGAAAATATAAGTGACGTCATCGAGCCCATAATTTCTCCTGCTAAATCTGATGCTTCAACTTGTACACATCCTAGTCCTCGTAAATCTTTTGAGGACCTTAGTAACCGGCAAAAAAGAAGACGCACTGAAGATAGTCTTTCATGCAGCAGTAGCAGCGCTGAAATTATGTTTTCGGCCGAAAGGGCGCTTCAAAAGGCAGGACAAAGCGATACAGCTTATGTTATGAAATACTTGACGGAGAATCCAGAAGAGGCCTCAAAAATCAAAGCCTTCATTGAAGGTAAATCAATTCAGGTATGGGAAATATCCCCTTTGAAGGCATTGGCTCTTTATGTATCGATGAACTTATCGAAATGGCGCTATAACACTCTTCGGGATTTCAACACTCAAGAAGGAGCTCTTCAATACCCGAGTTACTACATGTTGGTTAAAGAAAAAATTAAGTGCTATCCGGCCAAAGAAGATCTCACAGTTACAGAGAGCTCTGCAAAAATCAAATTACAAGCCTTGATGGATTTAACCTCAAGAAGACTTATTAGGTCGTTAGAAACCCCTGTTGATCCCAATCAACAGCTCGTATTGACCAGCAAATGGGGTTTTGACGGATCATCTAGCCAAAGCATTTATCATCAAAGGACGAGTGAAGATGAGCAAATCGATCTTGCTAGTAATTTTATGATTAGTCTTGTACCACTGCGGCTCGTCTCAAAAGGTGTAACAATTTGGGAAAACGAGCGACCATCTTCCACTTCATTTTGCCGGCCAATATTGTTTAAGTTTATAAAGGAAACCAAAGAAAATGTGCAGAGAGAGATGGCTGAAATCGAAGCAGAGATTGAAGCCTTAACTCCATCCACCATCACTGATGGAATTAGTGTCAAACACCAACTGCTGTTGACAATGATTGATGGTAAAATTCATTCCATTATATCCGATACAGCAGCTTCAGTGTGTGACATATGCAAGGCTTGTCCTAAAGAAATGAATAATTTAGAGTTAATCAAAGATAAACACGCAAACGAGGACATGTATAAATATAGCTTAAGCACCCTTCACGCTTGGATTCGCTCAATGGAATGCTTATTACACATTTCCTACAAATTACACATAAAATCATGGCAAGTAAGGGGTGATATAGCAAAAAGGCAAGTTGATGACAGGAAGAAAAGAGTTCAAGAGGCTGTAAGAAGAGAAACGGGCTTACTTCTCGATGTTGTGAAACAAGGCAGTGGATCCACCAACAATGGCAACTCGGCAAGGAGATTTTTTGAAAACTACACTAAATCTGCTGAACTGACCGGAATAGATGCTATGCTTTTAAGAAAAATCTGTGTGATCTTGCAGTGTATTTCATCAGGAGAGAAGATCAACGTAACTAAATTCCGAGAGTTCTGCTTTGATACTGCTAAGCTTTACGTGGAGTTATACCCATGGTATTATATGCCTTCTTCACTTCATAAAATTTTAATGCATGGGCCAGACATAGTTCAGAACATGTCAATTGTGCCCATTGGTTTTCTATCCGAAGAGGCATCTGAGGCTAGAAATAAAGATTTTAGAAAATATAGAGAGGGGCATTCTCGAAAGCATAGCAGTATCTCATGCAATGAAGATATTATGCACAATCTTTTACTGTCTTCTGATCCACTTGTTACAAGTATCCGTCCAAAAGGAAATAAGTTTGTAAAAAAATCTTCTTTTAAGGAATTTTATGAGCTTACGGATTCTGAGAAAAGTGATATCGAATTTGTTAACATAAATGATTTAGCGGACATCGATTCTGAATTTGAATTAATTGATGATGATGATGATGACGAAGATAATTAAATGATGTTATTGTTTTAAAATGTGTAACTTAGTAAATTAGAGCTTACATCTTAATTATTTATTGTACTTTTAATGAAACTAGGTAATTTATTATCAACTTACTTAAAAGTCATTCATCAGTTCTTGTGAATATTTTTGTTAATATATATTTCTGTATATATATAATATATTTATAGACCTCTTAATAAGTCTGTCTGCGGTTTAAAGTAAATACAAATGGGGAAAAAAGTTTTTTTTTTTAAATTTTCATTTCCTTTTATCCCAGAAAGTGCACATTTGGCGCACTATGTGTCTTAGTATTAAATATAGCTCTTAGTAATAGCATTACGATATTAGAGACCGGTACTTGAAACAAGCCCGGAATCAGGAGGGAGAGAGCTCGATACACTCATTTTCATAGTAAAATTTCACATTTTCTCAAATTACTCCCGAAATATGGGAGTTATGAAGAAATTCATCACCACAATTTATGAAGGCATTAAGTAATCGAATAAGATGGCATCATTAGTTTGTCATAATTTTACTCTTATTTTTCGGACATGTCTACGTCCAACCGCTCCCATACATTCGTTCCACTGTGTGTCGTCTAGGCAGTAAACTCTGATGCAAACGGTCGACGTTTACGTGTCCTAAAACTTACACAAGGTCTATAACTTTTTATCTTTTAATGAAGCCTACAACATGAGCTAGATTTCCATTCTTTAGATTCATATCTTTACTTGAAAACTTACAAATCGAGTTTATTTTTCCGCATTGATTGCTGCATACTGCGATAAGCGAAAGTAAATTACTTCTTGGACTTAGGTACGTTATATTTTTCTTTTCGTAATCGACTGACCTCAAAATATGAATAACTGACAGCCAATGCAATATAAGCAGAACCTAACAACAATACTCATTTGAAGATCTTAAGGTAGCACTAGTCGCGGGCTCGAACTCACTGGTGGGCGTGGCCAAAAAGCACGCTCTCTCACCTGGCATCGTGCCCGATAGTGAGATGCACGATAATTCATAGTACAGGCGCGCGAAAAAAAATACGAAAAGGCCTTTGGAAAATCGAGTTTTATGAAAAAACCACTGCATAAATCAATTACAAATAAAATTTATTAAATTTTTCGATAATTGTGCTTTGTCGGTACCGACTTTGTTTTGGAAATTTGACACTTCTTTTATTACTAATTTACGCCCAAAGTTACGTTAAAATTGGCAATAAAAACGAATCTTTGGTAGCTCGTAACTTTTAAATGACATATTATTTTAGTATTCTGTTTCCGCACAGACAAAATTAATAATGAGACAAAACGATATTATGTTTAACTTTGGATGTACAGTGTCAAACAGTGGAGTAATACCCTCCCGAAATTTGGATGGAAAAAATGTCGACTAGTGTCACCTTAACCTAAACTCTTAGCCTTAAATACACACAGTATGTTGTACTGAACTCATAGTAACACTTTGGACGTTCATGTCCCTTCCACCCTGTATAAAAGATGCTTTCAGATGGTGTTGCCCTGGTCTTTAAAAAACTCTCTTTCAAAGTTTCACTGACCAGTGAAAGAAAACTTTTGTGTATTTATTTAATCTACACAGTTTCTTTTATGTATCAATCGTCGTGTTGAAATCGCTCCTACTCAGCTAAGCCTACACATAAGTAACAAAATAGCAACATAAACTTTTATTAATTAAAACGTGTTGTAAGATTTGTGAATTGAAAGTATTGTTTTTATCAGGTTCTTACGAATTGGTTTACAAGATAACAGAAGAAACAAAATATTCTTGATAGCATGGATGTTTTTCTCGTAAATTGTTTTTTTGGTAACCACATTGATCGGGTTTTCAGTAGCGTTCTTTACCTCCGCGTTAAATGTGCAAGAATTAGCGACACTTTGGACCTTGCAACAATTTTACCGACCTCAGGACCACCACACTCGTTTGGGAAGAAGCACAATTCACGATGAGACGTGTTTGTGGTTCAACACCCGATGTTCTCCCTTAAACAAAAATAAACTCACGCCTTTTTCATGGGGGTGGGCAGAAACTACAGAATGCGACCTGCTAGGACCCTTACATACTCCTTTCGCCACGTCCACATTCATACATCTTCTCACACATTAACTATTTTTCCAAACTCCTTTCTACCATTTCAAATGGTTCATGTACCTAGTAGGCGCAATAGTTTACTTGTAAACCCAATAGATTCATCAGGTATGAGTCAATGGGCCGTGACATTCGAGCAACAAATGGCGCGAGGTGACCACTAGTACCTCTAGTGCCACGTCAACACGCAACCAACGAATTAAACGTGCCTAAACTACTCTACGCAATTTACTCACATCACGCTTTTCTCTGATTTCGCCACGTGTTTAATGACGTCAGTTTTCTTAGTGTTGTGTGGCGGCATCTATATGGCCACATGTGCACTAAGCTTCTTACCTGAACCCTGCGTTATGCAAAAAGAGTTATCTCCGAGATTAGGACATGTACAGAAGCCCGCAAAACCGTCAAGCAGTTGCTCGCCATAGATCGACCACAGACAACTCTCATCTGGTCGGAAGATTGCGACCATCATTGCTGTCGGTGTTCTACGGATGTGGCGTGAGAAGTAGTGATCCTCTTTTCTATGGAACATGAAGAAGTTTCTACCCTGTTCCTGATACTCTATCGCTAACTTTCTTGTGTAAAAATCACATAGATGTAGGGTTTATGGATCGTGCTACGTGTTCATTATTTCAATAAAGTTGGTGGAGGTTAGAGCTGATTAGCTGAGCAGTTGAAAGTAAAAGAGGCGGAGCAGCATTATCTGTCAACCACTTGTTTAGCTGTTGGGTGATTATTTGTGACAATAGTTAAACGGGCTTGCGTTACGTATAATGTTGACTTTAAAACCAAACTGGCGCAATTTGAGGGTAGGTAACGTCACTGCCTATCTCTTCGGAAAATCATTCATTATTTATTTATTAAAACTTTATGCACAAGTAAAACTGCACAAAAGCAGACTTAATGCCTTGGGCATTTTCTACCAGTCTACCTTAGGGTGATGCAGAGACAATACACAGTAGGTGCAAAAACAGAAAAAAATACTAGAAAATATTTATAAACATATAAGAATACATACACACATACATACACACACACACAACACAATACAATACACATATACATTATCATCCACAGCCCGATTTCACCTACTGCTGAGTACACATAGGCCTCTCTTTGCTTGTGCCAATACTGCAAGGAAAACAGGTATGATACTATGATGAAAAGAAGAAAAATTAACAAAAACCAACATACATATTTGTGATCTTAGGAATTGTGAGCCACTTCAGTTTGTTCGCCATAATCAGCTCCCTACTCTTATCTCAATTAGTTTCGTACAATTATTAATTATTTTAAATAAAATGCAAAATATACTGCAAAATAAATCGTGCAGAACAAAATGTAAGCAATAATTAAACTAACTATACCTACATAGCATACACAGCCCAGTTTGCATACATATTGATTAAGTAAGCTAATGTCTTAGGACCTGTACTTGAAGCACGCGATCAATCGGCAAACAAACATACATATGTATGGACATATTTACTACGCAAGTATGTAGGGGAAATTGTGACTACGTAATTTATGTAAAATAATTTGGTGACACCGTTAGAGTCCATCTGCTTTGCTGATGGTCACGAGTTTAATCTTAATATTAAAAGAAATCTACCTACATATTTCTGTGTACACAAAATAAATAATATATTGGGTTTTCAATCAGGAATTTCTCAGTTGGAGTCTGGATTTGTGCCCAGTTGATGGCAATAGGGTCGCCGCCTATTAAATGGGACTTAAACATAACTGGCGAAATGTGGGTGTATTTAGGTACACCTCTGCCTAACGCTACGGGGAGTACAGGCGTGTGTTAAATCGTTCGGTTCATTTAAAGGTCGTCTGCAAGATTCGCTATCAGTGGCAATACGGCCTTGCACTATTTACAGATTAAACAATATTGTAAAAGAGCCGTATCACAATGTTTGGGGGACAGTCTAGTATGTTCTTTCAATCTATCTACAACCAAAAACAAATTAGTAGTAGAATACAAAACTTTTTTTATAAATGTACATTTCGTTATAACAATTATATATGTATAACAGTTTCAAGGACAGCTAAGGTTCTTGTAGCTGGGATAAAAAAGCGCGTCACAAATACAACACACACTGTAAGGTCGTAGCACTTTCCGTAGCCTATGCTACGGCGTAGATGCGCTACGCTATTCAATTCAACAAACATTCTTGCGGCATAGTCTAAGTTCTTTCAACTTTTCATAACTTTTGCAAATGAAGCAATTCTAGGAAAACCGCTCGGCTTCCCCACAAGGTAGTATTTATGGTCGCAATAATACGACGCCGAGGATCTAACCCTGAAAAAAAACATATTTTTATGGCATCTACGTTTCTATTTCATTTCTTGCCAATAAAAGCTATTCGGGGCTAATGTTGTCGATCTAAATTCGTACCAGGCCGTCTGTCGGAATCTTATTAAAAAAATCCGCCTAAAAAAATGTACATTGTAATTTGGTCGTAACAAGGCATTTTTTTGTTGATATCAATTATTACTAAAATTTTGGAATTATCGCTCGATTTCAGTAAAACATCCGTTTCAATTTGGATTTTATTATCAAGAAACGGCGAAAGTATGAACTTACGAAACGCTTCTTATTCAACGTTTATAGCATAGATGGCGGTACTTGTAACTACTGTTGTGTATTTTACTATATAGCAGGGCAATGCCACACGGAAGGAAGGTACCTTAAATATTGTATATAGGAAATTTTGCTGAAAGAAAAACCTTTTGATTTTAAAAACAATTAGAACTGCGTTTAAAGATTTTTAGATAATCGCCTGCCTGAACTGGAAATCGAACCCGCCAATAATGTGAAATAACATGTATTTTATGATAACGGTTGAAACAGTTAGTCATAAGGATTATTTTTTCCTCAATAACTTACCATCTTAAATAAAAGGAAGACCATGACATTTAACATGTAATATAAAATTTTGTTCCCAAATAAATATGAAAGCCGACCCCAAAGTCAGCTTCCAGTCTAACCGGACGCAGCCGAATACCAGTATTTTACATGAAATAATTGAAATGTAATAATTTTCTTTCTGCTCCCAGGACAACTACAATGTGCTTCACATATCAGCTATGTACTCGAGAGAAGACATCGTCAAACTGCTGCTGTCCAAGAGAGGGGTCGATCCATTTGCAACCGGAGGGGTGAGATTATCAATATAGAGATTATTAATTTGCATCTTGTTGTCTTTTATCGTCAAACTCCGCGGGAACCTGGATGAGGGACGCACAGAACCGGGAAATGTGGCACAAATAAGGGGAAGACTATACCCAGCAGTGGGTGATTCCGGGCTGATATAATGATGATGATGATGTCTTTTAAAATATATTGGTTAAAAGAGCTTTTTCTGCCAGTTGAAGTGAAAAGTTTGAATGTTATATATTCAGTTTAGTAGGTGTTACTGAAAAGGGAGCTTATTCTAGGGAAATTATTTAATGAATCATTTCACAGCACACTTAGTAATAATTTATGATGTCAGCTAAAAATGTTCTCAATTTGCATAACACTAGTCATTAAAGTACTTGCTAGTGTACCGTAATTTATTACGAAAATGCTTATTTTAATTTATAAAACCCTTGTGAAAGTACAATGGTTTCAGTCCTAACGATTATTTTCACCTAACTTGTTTTCATGTTCGTAATCCAGTTCAACTTTTACACCTTATAATTATGTAAAAAGGTGTGAAAGCTCAAATGTAGCACATTCCAATATAGGTATTCAATATTTTAGTAAAACATACAAAATAAAATTAAAACTAAATCTGCAATTAATTTTAATTCCCGTATTACTGAATAAAACGCATTTAAACTTTGCATAAAGCTCACAGGCTAGTTGCTAGGTTTATTAATTGTTGTTTAACATAGCGTGTTGATTGCAGAGCCGACAACAAACAGCAGTACATTTGGTGGCTAGCAGACAGACCGGCACTGCCACCAGCATACTTAGAGCACTGCTTACTGCCGCCGGGAAGGACATCAGACTGCGAGTTGATGGGGTAAGCACAGTAGTAGCTAAAGCTAGTAATCTTTCCCAAAGTGAAAAGTATTCAAGACTATTCAGAACGAGACACGAAGCCCCAATATTTATTTGCAGTTTGTAAGCAGAAATAATACTCGTTCAAGAGTTTATTCATCTTTGCAGAAAGGTCATTTACTGTCTGTCGTTAGTACGTCGACCGACGTCTACCTCTACCGATACTTTAACCTGGCAAATACATAAATGTATGTAAATTGGAAATAGTAAAACTAAACGACCGATGCGAATTGTGTACAATAAATCTTAAGCTTTATAGCCCTGTTATTAGAGTTATGATTTGTAAATACAAGACTTGTGAACGGGCGTAGATGCAGCGTCGTCGCAGCCATCGCGTGCAGGCTCGCCGCCTGGCACCGCCATCCGCCTGATTCAGGAACTACCCCTGAAAACACCCTAAAACACAACCTGTAAACAAAACTCTACCTTTAAAGTGAGCTGAATCAACTCTGGGCCTACCAACTAATAAAACTTTCAAACTTATCGTGCCATCTTTTGACGCAACACGCATTAAGTGACAAAAATAATTCGACAATCACTAATTATGACTAAATTCGAGCAAAACTCGGTGTCGCGCGCCGCGTGCCGCGTGCCATCCCGCGACTGACGTGCTAAGGACATTCCGATAGCAGGAACGAGCCACCCTGTACGAATAGAAACTAGCTAATTAACCGTCGAGCTTTAGCCGCCGAGTAAACGTCACAGCGCGAATTTACAATGCAAATCACCCGCTGAATATTAGTTACAACGTCAGCGCTGAAATTCAAAATTACTAATTTTAATACAATACGTCTCAGTCGGTCCTTCGTCACGACTAGAGGAAGGCAGCTTTGCCATGGCCTCCGACTTTCGTTCGTGTAGCTAGTACCTAGTACTCATGGAGGATCAAGTACGTATCACTGGGTCTGAGCGTGACGGACTAAACTTAGTAAATCGGAAATCGTGGCAATTTCGAATGCATTCAGTGACGATAGACGATCGATTATACGTTATTGTCTAGTCGCCTGCGAAGACTGCGATGCACATAAATCGGCTGTTATTGTCTGTGGTGGCACGGCTCGGAAGCGGTTCGTGCAGTTGCACCGCGGTGTACCCGGCGCGTGGTGTCGCATGGATGCAGAGCCGATGAGCGGGCGCGATGGGGGACCGGGACGCCGCCAGTGCCAGCCGCGGCCGCCCGCGCAGCCCGCCCGCCAACCAGCAGGCGAAGGACCTGCAGAAGCTCGAGATCAGTTTCATAGAACTCAACAAGGAGCGCGCCAGGCAGAAAGAATGGAAAAAGCTAATTCGCGACATGGTGTTCCAGAGGGGGAAGATCCCGCTGCTGCTGGCAGTGGAGGCGGGCAACCAGAGCATGGTGCGGGAGCTGCTCAGCGCGCAGACCGCCGAGCAACTCAAGGTATGTGCCTGACGTGTACTCAGACGTGACATGCGTCGACATGTAGCATAGCTAGTGTTATGCAACTGCACACGAGATTATTGTATGAATTATTCAATACCTGCTGTACTGACTTGTGACTGTTTTTATTTGCATTATTTGTAAGTTTACTCACTGCTTTTTGGAAATAAATTAACTTACGTAAAGCTTGAATTCAGTAGGCTCGCAATGTCAATTAATAGCAAGTGCTAAGATAAGATTTGTGTATTTATTGAAGTGTTTAAATTCAGTTATCTCTTATTTTAATAAAAAAAAAGTAATTAGGTTTACGTATCATAAACGTTTTGTCGCTGCTCCACTTTTGTAGAAGGAAAGCTAATTTTAGAATTGATGAGTAGCGTACCATAATTTTATTATTTTGTATCAGAATTATTATTTTGTATGTAAAAATACTAGCAAAAGCAAAGAATTGGCATTGGATTTAACTTGGCGATACGGCCAGTCATTGGACACTTTTCTTGTTAACAGTGATCAAGATAAATGTTTGACGCCCAATGAGCTGTACTGTACGCAAAAGACCAACTTTTGAAATCCAACTAAATTATCTAAAGTACAGATGACAAAACGCCCCACTACCATCAACCATCGCTTCTGCCACCATGAAAACGCTTCGCTATCCATAACCCTGTGTGACCCGGATACTAATCCCAGTAGTTTAACAACTCGTGTGCCACCCAGGCGAGCACCCCCGCGGGGGACACGGCCCTGCACCTGGCGGCCCGACGGCGGGACGTGGACATGGCGCGGATCCTGGTGGACTATGGCGCCGCCGTGGACGCCGTCAATGGCGCTGGCCAGACCGCCCTGCACATCGCGGCCGCGGAAGGTGACGAACCGCTCGTCAAGTACTTCTATGGAGTCCGAGCTAATGCCGCTATTGCTGATAATGAAGGTGAGTTGACACACAGCATACGTAATCAGCCTATTACGGTCCCATTCCTGAGACACAAGCCCTATCTCCGTACGAGGGAGTAGATCGTAATCGAAGTAGTGTATATCGACTTCGAATTTTCGGTGCTATGCTGGTTCCCTACCGATGTTTTCCTTCACAGTTTAATTGATATTGTAAGAATTTAAAATAGATAAACTAGTCTAGTCCCTAGATCCTTGTAGAAATTTAGAGATCAAACTTGATTTACTTTAAATTATACTGACTGATTATATCGATACTATACTATCATCATCATTATTTAAATAATCCATAGTTTCTTGTCAAGATTTGTGAAACCAAATAGATTATTTGCCGTAGGTACTCCACTTCGTCTAGACTAGTCTAGAGCCTTCTAATTTTTCATAATTTTCCGAAAAACCCTCTCTTCTTTTTCTTCATAGCGTGTCGAAGGCAACTTAGATAGCATGAACCCAGAAAACCTAGTAAACCACTACACTTACTATTCTGCCACTTCTCTTCCAGACCGAACACCAATGCACTTAGCAGCAGAGAACGGCCACGCAGCCATCATCGAGCTGCTGGCAGACAAGTTCAAGGCTTCCATCTTCGAGAGGACGAAGGATGGCAGCACCCTCATGCACATAGCATCGCTCAACGGACATGCAGACTGCGCCATGATGCTGTTCAAGAAGGGAGTCTACCTACATATGCCTAATAAGGTACTGTATTAGAGATAAGTTCAAAGATTCCGCTCTATTAAAGGGTATGGGCTACTTACCCACCACGCGGGCCCTGTGCGGTTTCCGGAGCCTTCGAATTTTCAGTTCTAGTACTGTCGCCAGCACATCAAGTTATAAACCATAAAATGTTGATGGTTAAGTTCAAAATCGAATGAGTTTTTTTTTTGTTGTAACTTGATGACTGTACAACATGCAGATTCCTCACGATATTTTCCTTTCCGTTTTGAGAGTAATTGATATAGCAAATTAGCTTCGCGCATGCTATTGAACTATGTGTGACCTAATTCCGTGATGTGCTATGAAGATGCGATTAACGTATAGTAGACATAGTCTGACACGGCGAAGGTGGTGTGACGATCTGATGTTGTTTGCGGGGCGAACATGGCCAGACATTGTACAGGCGAAAGAGGTTTAGAATGAGAAAGGGACGCCTTCGCCCAGCACTGAGACACTCAAGTAGGCTAACAAATAAATACATGGTCTAACAATACAAAAAAAATTGGTTGCAACTATCGCTGTTGTTGTATCATGAGTTGTGTATGTGACAGAAAATTGACTTAATTTTCACCCTGCTAGGTAACGATAACCATCAAGCCTGTGGAATTTCGTTTATTCCATTAGATAAGTTGGTATACCTACATTTACGCGGGGAAACGATTCAGTTTTTAGATAGGCGTATCCAGCATATACATAAATCTAAACTTGACATAACCTCTTGTCTTTGTTTGATGTTCAATCAAAAATTATAAGTTGGTGTTCCTGCAATAAAAGTTTGCGGTAAAAGAAACAATAGAGTCTATATTGTGAGGCTATGTGACTGTGCAGCTGTGTATTTAAAATACTTAATTAAATTATTACTCATCACATTAATATATGTTGTCTTACGGCACAAATGATCAAACAAAGAAAAGGTACCTCCATTAAATTATTATCCAACAAAGATAATAATTACCATTTAATCAACAATAATATTCTAGCCCTCCAGTTTTATTTGTTTGATCAGCATTGAAAGTAACTGCAGCTACGTGAACAATAGGTACTAATAGAAGTCATGGACTATTTTACTATTATATTTTATTACTACCAACAAAACATCGCTAATATTGATACAACTTTCAAGCGAAGGACTTTAGGTTTCTTAACAGTAAGTAGTATATTATTTTTGAACAAATATAGATTAACTGTTGTCATTTTTTTATTACACTAATGTGTCGAATAAATGATGTGTGGCGCACTTAATACTATAGGCATTTTGTGATGAGTCCCGATGCCCATCACCCCGGCTTGTCCTAGTGGTGGGCAGACAAAATTTTTAAAAATAATTCTCGCTGGATGGATTTTCAAAAAGTCATGTCACTGTTCACCAGTGGTGCCAGAGGGGGAAAAAAATAAAAGGTTGGAAGGTTGGACAAGGAGAATTATTTTTCAACAATTGTTACACTGTCCATCACTGGACATCAGGAATCTTCAGGAATTTTCTACCAGTCAACTTTTGGGTGGTGAGAGGGAAACCAATGAGAAAGTAATCGTTTCTGTCTGTCGTTTCACGCTTGGCTAAAGGCTGGACGGATTTCCATGCAATTTAGCAAATAGGTATAGCAATTTAACAATAGGGGCAGGCCCCAACGCAGGCTTTGGTCTATCTGTAAGGCATAGAAAACTTTTATCGCTATAGTATGTTCCTGTGGAATAACAGCTTACCTCCAGGCAGGGACACCCAAACGACAATATCTGAATTGAACAGTTTCTTCCATAATGATATGTTTTGTTAAAATGATTGCCAAATTCACATTTTACATTACCCAATAACGTGACACAGAGATAACTATCACTAGTGGCAGTACTTTCATAAAAGTCTAAAAGTCCTTGGCTTGCCCCTTATTACTCTTTATGATGTTCGGGTTTCTGAACAATCTGCTTGCCTTATAGGCTGCCGTATTTTAACCCCTAGGCACGCCACTGTCTATCACTTATATATAGCAATAATCAACAAAATCTACCAAATATAACTTCATTTCCCCTCATTTCCGTGACACTGTCTTCTATTGTACGAGTTCCTTGGTTACCTACCTATGTAGGTACTCCTTGCGCACGAAACTGCTATAAGACGTTGCGTGTTTAATTTCATCGCCAGTGCATTTGTAATTAAATATATAAACGCTATATAACCTTAGCCTTATTTCGAAGCTAGGAGTAGCTTTACGTATATACAAGTGTGGATAATATTAAAAAAAGAGTCCAGATTATTATGTTAACTGAAACTATAATATGTAATTTTTATGGTGTACAAGATATAGAGAATTTTATATTTCTATGAAAATGGATGACCTAATTTGGTCGGTTAGTTAAGTTTTTCATCTTTCTTTACCTGTATCGGTGGTGGTGGTGGTGGTGCTGTAACCGCAGAGCATGAGGTCCTGGGTTCGATTTCCAGGTCGGGCGAAGCCTTATTCAATTTTACACGGAAAACGGATGTAAAATTCAACCGGAAACAATAACCTTTGCTTGTTGCACTTACAGTTCACACCCAAGCGTTTAGCAAACCTATTTAAATATTAGCACAGGTGCAGTTACTATGTATCGAATTAAGTATTGTTTTTAATTTATTTTGTAAATACAAATAAACAAATTCAGCCTTCTACGTTATCTGTAACTATAGTAATATTTTATTTCCAGATGCTATGACAAATCAGTATTAGGTATCTGATCGACACAAGAATTTAGCAACTGTAGCCGAATCACTTTCAAAGTCTAAGCTTGCCTTTATAACCTAGTACTCTTCATGATGTTGTGAGGTTTCTGAACAGTCTCCTTACCAAGGTTTCACGACTGACTAGGAGGAACCTGTTTTACTAATATTACAAATGCGAAAGTAACTCTAGTTGACTATCAGTCTATTTATTACCTTCTTGCACCTTAACAGCTGCACGGATTTGGGGCATACGGATAAATCAGGACCAGGGCTAGGATATAGGAAACATTTTATCCCAGTTGTACGTTCCCATAGGATAACTTCTCCACGTGTGCGAAACCATGGTCAAAATCTAATCTTTACATAATTTTTATTTTCCCTATCATTGCTTTAAGGTTGGCATTTAACCATCACGATCACCAACCTTGTTAGAGTTAATATATATCAACCTAGCATGTCATTATCTACTTAGTTACATGTGACATGCCCGGATGTCCTCTGCGGGTTGCGTATAAAGGTCAGCATACATCGTACCCACTCGTGTCGGAAGTGAAACTAGGGTCGACCTTTGTACGCAGTACTGATAAAAGTAGCTAAATGTAACGCATAAAATAGGAAGGCATTTCTACATAATATTAATTTACATTCTACTTGAAAATATGGTGCTTTGTATTCATACATCATTTGTTTTTGTCGTTCAAATATTTAACCAAGCCACTTGGAATTTTAAAGAGAATAAAATATAAAATTTATAAAATGAAAAGAAACATTAATTTGCTTGTGCAATAATTTAGTATGTGTAATATCCAATATAATACGGGGTGTAAACAGACTTTTCACGAAGCCGTTAACCAAGCATTATGTACATCAAACTAAGTAACTTTACGCAAAAATTATTGCTAGGAAATGACTTGTTTTTTTGGGGTGAAAAATCACGTTTTACGGTAGGTCTCAATGTAACGAAATCAAAACATTGTGCTGATGGATGGATTGAATAGTACAGGGGTCGTGAAGGTGTCTTAAGTAAAAAAAATACATAAAAAACATATATTTAAAAAAAACTTTTGAAAAAGTTGGAACTTTCACCCCCAATATCTCCGTAACTAGAAGGTTCCAAGGTATGATCTAGAACAAAAAAATGATCGCAATGATGGGGAGAACAAGTGCCTTTCGGCTTCGTTACGAGTCTTTTTACACCCTTTATACCAATAAACCCGACTTCATAACGATCTTGTCTTCTGCTCGGCTCGGACTATAGCCTCGTATATAAACAAACAAACTTTGCTCATTTGCGTTGTTAAGTGTTTTGTGTGTACTTAAAATAATTAAATGTTCTACACAACTAATATCGGTGTACACCCGAAAAGTATGTTAATTAGCCTGCATCAGAATGAATCATGATTTTCATTTGAGCTCCTTGAGTTATAAGTCGCTACACGATAACTGACAAATGCTTGCACTGACTGGACAGGTCCACTCAAATCTGTGTGGTTCTTTCTTCCAAAAGCCATCTCAGACACTAATCTGCATAGTCCTCATGTGAGTAAACCAAGATTATGCCTGGACTTTAAAACAGACTATGACCTCTGAGTTTGTTTCGGCTGTTTCTTCTCAGAGTAGTCAGGTACGAAACACAGGCCCCATCTAGTTTTAAAAAACATGACGTGTAAAAGTGTTTGTAAAAACCTATTTGCAAAATAAATATCATTTATCATTATCATTTATCAAAAAGATAAAAGAGCATATTGACACGATATTGAATAAACAATTAACTAGGCCGTATTGTCTACCTATTGGGCAAAGGCCTGTCTCCTTTTTCCATAAAATTCTGTATTTTGCTAGTTGTCAAGTTCGTACCGCCATCTTCGCTTTGGGATGACGGCAGCGATGTGAAAAAAAAATCTAACGTTAGAGAGGATGAATGAATACCACTGATTTCTTCTTTCTTTCACCTGCCTAGTCTTTTCCCAACTTTGTTGGGGACCCATATATTACATGGAGCGACTGCCTATCTGACCTCCACAAGCCAATTACAAGGTAATACCCCTTAGTAGAACTGGTCGTCAGAGTCTCGGGCTTCTGACTTTCCTAAACCACTGTTGTGTATTTTCCGAGACATGGAGGGAACTGTCTGTAATATATGGTCACCCATCCACAAACCTACCTCGGCAAGCGTTGCTTAACCTTGAATCTAGACGAGCCCCTCTAACTTCTATTTCACCACGTGTTCGCAGGACGGCGCCCGCAGCATCCACACGGCGGCGCGCTATGGGCACGTCGGGATCATCAACACGCTGCTTCAGAAGGGCGAGAGCGTCGACGTCACCACTAACGTATGTCGAGTCTTTTGTTTATGACATTAGTTTTTGAAAGTAGTACCAATTGTTTCTCCCCCCCCCCCCTATCAACATAGATGAGAATGCATTCAGAGGCTACAAGTGACGTCATCAGTTTGGACTGTCTGTCCCGCGAGACTTTAAAGAATGTGCAAATACCACACCAATTCCAATGAATTTTCATTTGCCAATGCATGATGCAAATTACTATCAATGTGACTTCTTTTTCCACAATGTATTTCAGGACAATTACACAGCGTTACACATAGCTGTCGAGTCCTGTAAGCCTGCTGTAGTGGAGACCCTGCTGGGCTATGGAGCTGATGTCCATGTGAGGGGCGGCAGGCAGAGGGAGACCGCATTACATATAGCTGCCAGAATACCTGATGGTAAGCATAACAAAGGGTGATTGTCAACTTTAATATTGATACTTGTATACTAAGTTGACGGCTTCCGAAGTGAGCATACTCATCGTCGCTGATTTTGGTTGGGAAGTAAAAAACATGCATGAACTCAATTAAATTCGGATGGTCAAGATGATGATTATGGTGAAATTAGCACTGACGTAACTTAAGCAAACTCTTTGCTGTTATGTCGGAAAGTCATTATTTATTTTTGTTATTTGGGTACATGCACTTAAGATGAATCGCTCAATCAAGATGCACATGTACTAACTGCTGTAGGATCGGCTCTAGTATACATTTTCAAAATAACTGACAAATTATTTTTCCAGGCGACAAATGCGCGCTGATGCTACTAAAGTCCGGAGCAGGTCCTAACAAAGCGACAGAAGATGGACAGACACCAGTTCACGTAGCTGCCAAGTACGGCAACCTCGCCACACTCATATTACTGCTGGAAGATGGAGGAGACCCGCTGAGAAAGACTAAGGTAGAATGTTCATCTTTATTTAAGGTTTTGTTCTGTTTCCCTTTCGAATCAGGGCTCAGGAGCTGGTGGCCAGGTTAACCACGGCAACAGTAGGGCTTTTAAGTCCTCTTAAATGCGGGTGAAGACTCACTTTGGACACTCCAAGATGTGGCCCACGGTCTGGTAGGATTTTTCTAATGCAGTTTTGGAATACTTACCTTACCCATATTCCACATGTTGGTTAAAAATTCTGATGGTCATACTTTCTACTCGATTTGCACTAGCTATAATATTTTAATGCCGATGCCACATGTACGTGTTCAACATGTGAACAGTGTTATTCTGCGGTTGTGTATTCAATTCCTAGTAAAATACAAAAATAAGTGTCATCCTTTACAACTTATATTGTAAAAAATAATGGTGTGAATGCATTTGTTGTTGTTACCAAAAGAACAACATTGTGTTTTATGTAACTAATTTTTTTATTTTTTAAACGTTGCCCCACACTAGGAATTTCTCCTGTATCGTGGGTGCGATCACAAACATTTAAACCCACATACACAAACAGCCAGACCCGGAACAACTATCTGTAGGCCATACAAATATTTGTTCCGTGCGGGGATCGAACCCGCGACACGCAGCGCAGCAGTCAATCGCTCAGCCACTGCGCCAATCGTGCCGTCAAAATTATTCTTAATCTATTCTAAGCTATATCGCTTTATTTATTTATAGACTGGAGAAACACCACTACACATGGCGTGTCGGAGTTGTAAACCAGACGTAGTGCGACATTTGATAGAATTCGTCAAAGATCATAAAGGGGAGAACGTCGCCACGGCATACATCGACGCAGTTGACGAAGACGGCGCGAGCGCACTCCACTTCGCCTGCAAAATTACTAAAGAAGAAGTCAAGATACCCACAGCCGACAGACAAGTCGTCAAATGCCTCATAGAGAATGGCGCAGACGTCACGTTAATAACGAAACATAATCTAGAAACGGCATTCCACTTTTGTGCTATCGCCGGAAACAATGACGTCATGACTGAGATGATTGCGCACATATCTCCGGCCGACGTAAGCAGGGCACTGAACAAACAGAACTCTATAGGTTGGACGCCTTTACTAATAGCATGTAACAGAGGACACATGGAACTCGTCAGTACGCTACTTTCAAACCATGCGAGAGTGGACGTGTTCGATACAGAAGGCAGGTCAGCGCTCCACCTCGCCGCCGAACATGGCTTCCTACAAGTCTGTGACGCTCTCCTAACGAACAAAGCCTTTATAAACTCCAAAGCGAGAAACGGTAGAACAGCTCTTCACTTAGCGGCCATGAACGGATATGCACATCTAGTCAAATTCTTAATACGAGATCATAACGCCATGATAGATGTCCTCACATTGAAAAAGCAAACTCCTCTTCACTTGGCATCAGCCAGCGGTCAAATAGAAGTGTGTAAATTATTACTAGAACTTGGAGCCAACATCGACGCGACAGACGAATTGGGACAGAAACCTATTCATGCAGCCGCACAAAATAATTACAATGAAGTAGTCCAACTTTTTTTACAATCACATCCAAACTTAGTAATGGCTACTACGAAGGATGGGAACACGTGCGCTCATATAGCAGCTATTCAGGGTTCAGTGAAAGTGATTGAAGAACTGATGAAGTTCGACAGGACTGGTGTTATATCTGCTAGGAATAAGTTGAATGACTCGACACCTCTTCAATTGGCTGCCGAAGGTGGTCATGCGGATGTGGTGAGAGTCTTAGTAAGAGCAGGAGCATCTTGTACTGATGAGAATAGAACTGGTCTTACCGCGGTACATTTAGCGGCACAATACGGACATACCAATGTATTAGATGTGATGCGATCGACCAACACGCTAAGGATATCAAGCAAGAAATTAGGATTGACGCCACTTCATATAGCTGCGTATTATGGACAAGCTGGTAAATACAATAAACTTAAAAACCACTTGTACCAATAAAGACATTTGAACAGGCTGTTGGGTAATTTATTCTTGTTTTGCAGAAACTGTCCGAGAACTCCTATCCCATGTACCGGGGACAGTAAAGTCAGAAGCTCCTACGGGTGTATCACTAGTTCCGGAGTTAGGTGCAGAGTCTGGGCTAACTCCGCTACATCTTGCCGCGTACAATGGTAATGAAAACGTCGTGCGATTACTGCTCAACTCCGCCGGAGTGCAAGTCGACGCCGCGAGTAATGAAAATGTAAGTCCTCATAACATTCATTCAAACTTCTTGACTTGGATTACAACTTTGACATTTTTTATTCCAGGGCTTCAATCCACTCCATCTCGCGTGCTTCGGAGGCCACATGTCTATTGTTGGTCTTCTGCTCAGCAGATCAGCAGAGCTACTGCAAAGTACAGACAGGCACGGAAAAACTGGGTTACACATAGCGTCGACACATGGACACTACCAAATGGTAGAAGTCCTGCTCGGTCAAGGAGCTGAAATCAACGCGACCGATAAGAACGGATGGACTCCTCTACATTGTGCAGCGAAAGCAGGACATCTCAACGTGGTTAAGCTCTTGTGCGAATCAGGAGCTTCGCCGAAAAGCGAGACTAACCTAAATTGTGCTCCAATTTGGTTTGCCGCTTCGGAAAACCACAACGACGTCCTAGAATACTTACTGCACAAAGAACACGACACTCAGTCCCTTATGGATGACAAGAGGTTCGTGTACAACCTGATGGTGTGCTCCAAGAACCACAACAACATCCCCATCGAGGAGTTCGTGCTGGTCTCGCCGGCGCCCGTCGACACCGCAGCTAAACTGTCTAATATTTACATTATTCTCTCCACTAAGGTATGGCTCACTCTTTAATTGCTTTGTGATTAATCTGTGAGTTTATATTCATCGCACGTTGTTTGCCGTAACAGGAAAAGGAGCGTGCCAAAGACCTTATAGCGGCAGGAAAACAATGTGAGGCGATGGCCACCGAGCTGCTCGCGCTGGCCGCCGGCGCCGAGTCCGCCGGACACATCCTCACCGCCACCGACAACCGGAACATTGAGTTCCTCGACGTGTTAATAGAGAACGAACAGAAGGAGGTCATAGCCCACACAGTGGTCCAGAGATATCTTCAGGTAAAAAATAGGTAACTTCCCTACTTGCCAGAAACTTGACTCCACTAACATATGCTGATGTTCAATTACTTCGCTTCTTTACAGGAACTCTGGAGAGGGAGCCTCAAATGGACCGGCATCAAAATTATGTTCCTTTTTTGCGCGTTCATAGTCTGTCCGCCCGTATGGGTGGTGTTCTCTCTTCCATTAGGCCATAGATATAATAAGATACCAATAATTAAGTTTATGTCGTATTTAACTTCACACATTTACCTGATGGTATTGTTAGCCTTAGTAGCCATAACGCCTATTTATAATTCGATATTTAGGGATAGTTTAATTCCGAGGTGGTATGAATGGATGCTGCTCATTTGTCTGAGCGGTCTCCTTCTCTTTGAGCTCACCAACCCCAGTGATAAATCTGGTTTAGGGTGGGTCAAGATAGCAGTTTTGTTATGCGGCATGATCGGCGTGGCTACACACGTCGTCGGCTGGATATTCGTATTACCTAAGTATTGGCCAACGCTTATGTATTGTAGGAATCAATGTTTTGCCTTATCATTTCTATTAGCGTGCGTTCAAATATTAGATTTCTTATCTTTCCACCACCTGTTCGGTCCGTGGGCTATTATTATAGGGGATCTCATGAAGGATCTCGGCAGGTTTCTCGCTGTGTTAGCGATATTCGTGTTCGGCTTCTCGATGCACATCGTTGCATTAAACCAGCCGTTCAGGAATATTAACAAGGCGGAAGACAATAAGTATGCAAGACAAGCCAGAAAGAGACTGTTCTCCGACGGTGAGTGTGAATCCATTATAATGTTGCCTATAACCATAACATCTATCATAGAAATAGTCCATTCATGTACTTAGTTCATGTGTGTGTCATTCAAATATTAAATGTTGTACTTGTTGCCGTAATAGAGACTCTACGACTGAAACGTCAAGCGTATGATACACAATGGCAAAATACACTAAACGGGGAATCATACAGGAGGAAACAAGGTCCAACAGGACGTAAGTCCACATACACACGAACAAGACTGTACTCTTTAATGTTATGTGCATATGAATGCCATTTTCCTTACGATGATCGCATTACAACTCGATGTGCTTGTTTTACTCGTTATTTTTTGTTATAAACAATACGTGCATCCGCTTGCAAGCTTCAGTGTCTGTCACATCGAGAATGTTATCATCGTTGGCGTTTCGTTACATACCATTAGACAACTGTCGCCATCACGTTACGAATGTGGAATGTTAGGGCTCTGTAATATACAAAGTACACTTCGCCTCGCCATAATCTCAATGTTTTATTTTCATATATTATGGCACGTGTAAGTGGTTGGTGGTTAGAAATCTTGATGTCTATTAAGTACACAATGCATTTTCTGCATCGCATCGCAACGCTTTATAAGAGTCGTGGTTTCCAGATGTGGACACAGAATATGCATTGCGCGTCACAATACTAGTTTTAGTGGAATGAGTGGCCGACCTCACCGCATTTGATGGAGCAAGTTTGATTTGCGCATGCCGCGGCTGGCTTATGTCCTGCGTTTGTTTCACCACTCCGAGGTACCATTTTATGTTTCGGATTTGTTTGGCTGTTTGTCGTCAATGTGGCGTCTGTCCCTGCGTCTGCGCTCTCAATGTCTAGCCGTAGTCGGGACGGGGTGGATTGATGCACTGGTATAATAAGTGGAATTCAACTAATCAATTCTCTTTAGAACACTATTACACTAAATTATTATTTAAACACTAAAATCCAAAAAATTTGTTCAACACACAGCTACACTTCTTTATACCAATGTACAGAATACTCACACAACCGTATCAATCTATCTCTTCCACACAAATAGGTGTCTTTTAGCCGTGTTAGATCTTTAGACTTGCGGGAAGATTGATGCAGCAGTAGTTCAAACATTGACTTTTTATAATCTTCAATATTTAAAGCCACCTCAGTACTTATAATAAAGTATAGGCTTCGTGAGCCATGCATCAACCTACCCCGGTGCCTGCTGCGCCGCGTTATACCAGACCGTGGTCCATGTTGAGTATTGTCTTCTAGCGACGTTGTCACCGGTCGAGGCGTTGGAGAAACTGTTCCTCGCACTTTTCGGACAGATAACGTTGTCGGACCTTAACTACGTGTCCAGCGTGCGGCCGCTGTGGACTCAGAACATATTCAAGTTCGTGTTCGGGGCATACTTACTGATGTCAGTCGTGGTGCTCATAACGCTCCTCATTGCGATGATGTCGGACACTTACCAACGTATACAGGTAACTACGTGTCCCCAGAACTCTGATCTTTTGTTCGCAGTTACTATGAACCCACTGTATTCGTTCGAGCTGCTGTTCTTCGCGGTGTTCGGCCAGACGACGACGGACCAGACGCGCGTGCATCGTAACGATAGTAACATACAGCCGGCCTGGACCAATTACCTGTTTAAAATTGTGTTCGGGATCTACATGCTGGTGTCGGTGGTGGTACTGATCAATCTGCTCATCGCTATGATGTCAGACACGTACCAGAGGATCCAGGTAACACGTGAACAGATTAAAACATGATGTTGTACGTTTCGTGCATATTAACACTCTTTAACAAAGAAATTAAAACAGTGATAAAACTGCAACGTAAATAAATGGCGGCCGTTATACTTACTGATAGAAGTGAAAACTGATGAATTAATTAATATTGTCATCATATTGTTTTACGATAAATAGACATCCGTATTATCAGCTCGCACTGTATTGTACACGTTAGTAATTAAAATTATCTGACAGTTAAAGCACATTACATTTTTTTACAATTTAAATAGAAAAACAGTTGACCTTAAAAAAAAAAATTGAAGAAACTAAAATGAACCAGTTAGTTTTGGTAATTTATTTAAAGAAGATACAATCTAATATCTAATAATATGAAAATGGTAAATATGTTAACCGAATCATAAAAGATCACAGACAGCCTAATCTTCAATCTGAAAAATGGTAGAACACTGATATAGATCTATGGATTAAACACTTTATTTAGTGTAGAATTTAGTCTTTAGGTAGGATGTCTGTGAGCACCTTTATTAATAACCACTATTTCTATAACTTCATACTGTGTGGACGAAAATGTTTTTCATAAGGCAAAACAATTTGCATGTCTATCGACCGACCGCTACTCAACTTTAAGTTGCCGTTAAGTCCACTGGCTCTGACACTTTAAAGTTAAATGCAGGTAAACAAAACTTTTAAGCATGTTTTAAAGTTGACTGGTGGTTGAGAGTATAATGGCGTTTTTAAATGACTGAATGATCAAAACTGCATCCATATAAATTCTATACAATTGATTCGCTGTTTCACAATAGAAACTTAGCGGTCATTTTTAAAATATCACCCACAAAGACCCCCAAATCATCAACCTCCTACAGCAATCAAAACTTTCAGGCCCAATCAGACATCGAGTGGAAATACGGGCTGTCTAAGTTGATCCGCAACATGCATCGGACGACAACCGCGCCGTCGCCTCTCAACCTGGTGACGACGTGGTTGATGTGGATCATCCACAGGTGTAAGGTAAGACAGTACTGCCATCTGTTTACTTAATGTTACGTTACTTTTGTCACCCGTTATAAGTGTAAGGGTTAAACCCACTGAGAGGACAGTCAGACACACATAAATACTCAATGTACAGACTTAAATATAGTTTAGTTATAGTCCGAACTCAAAGCATTTATTACAAGTAGACCAGGCACAGGCAGTCTTGAATTGTCAAAGTAGGTATCAATCAAAAAGATGATGATACAGTCCCAGCCAAAGACAAGTGAGAGGATTGTAGTTTAAGATTCCAAAGCGAAGATCTCTTAGGAGAAGAATAGACACGAAACTCAGACACTCTTTTAAATCTGAATTTTATAACAAGTCCGTGATTACATCATTCATCTCCTTTAACTAAGTTTACGTAGACCTACAGCATCTGTGGATATGGATAATCGAGTTTTAGAAAGCCTGTCACACTAGTAGGACTGACATAAGCGACGCTCTACAAAGCCGAACTCTTAATAAAACCCAACTGTGTCATATTTGAGCCCCTTTACATGCTGTAATACAATATTAGTATTAAAAAAACTTCAATGACTAAGGCCCACTTGCATGAAAACTTAACTCAGAGTTAGTTGCTAATACGAGGTTAAATTTACAGTTTATCATACAATATTGTCAATTCAACCTCGTGTTAGCAAAGAGATTTAATTCTTAGTTTTGGTATGTAACTACAGAAGTTTCGAAAATTCTTTAGAAACTACACAACATCATATGACATCATAATTTAAATTAAGCCTAGTCTTAGATGACTCCACTGCTACACCATACAAATGATTACAACACACGACTAACACTTTTTCGATATCCAGATAATGATTCCAAAAATTAAACAAATTCTGACTGTGTGAGAAAAACTGAACACTACCATCATGCGTCCTATTCTAAGTTTATATTATAAAACCATAATTATTCCGCATTCAAGTATTAAACACTTAAATAGATTTTATCGTCATATCTGAAAAGAACCACAGTAGAAAAGCTTATTGTGTTTGCTTTCAAACGGACGCAGAGTAGACTCTAACAGTCATGAATCCAACATTTTCAATTATATTTCACGTAAGCACTAAGCTAACTCAAAACCACATCATTCACATCGCCCCACACAACCACAAGGTATATTGGTCTGACTATACAGCATTACACTCCATTTTTAATCCAACTATTTCGCACCAGGACCGCATAAGCAAAAAGAAGCGACCAAGCTTGGTGCATATGATCGGTTTGCAGAGACAGGACCAGATGAGCGCGCGGTCCAAAGCTGGGGCCAAGTGGCTGTCCAAGGTGAAGAGGGGACAGGTTGTGCCGAAGGGTAAGTTCTCGATGGATAAAATCTTCTATAATGTACACCTGAATCACATTAAGTAAGCTATACTTACAAGACACAGACGAAATTCAGTAACAAGGGCGACTCAATGGGAGGTCTTGTCGAAATTAGAGATTTCTACAAACCAAGGACGACAACCAAGTACGAACGAATGAGGGGTAATTTTCGTCTTAATACATCAGAGATACAAATATTCAGAGTATCCAGTCTACTACATTATGCTTCTACAGTATACTAACAGCTGTTCCTCTTCACCTAAAAACTCTCCTATATAAGAAGCACACATTAGGTACCTACAAAGTTTAAAATCTAAGCATCACCATTACAAGGAAACTTATTTTTCTCAAGTTTCTGATATTCCACATTTTTTTTTTGTTTTAGTATTTTGTGCAGGTTAACTAACTGCAAGCAATTATTATAGAAACACCAAACTTAATCACTACAATGTTTTAATATCACCAACACTTATTTTTACCCACTTGTTTCTGTATTTTAACACTTTTTCAATACATCCTTTCCACTCCTAGATTCAACACGTCTCTCCGTGGTGCATCTAAGTCCTCTGGGCTCCCAGCTGAGCATCAGCAACGCCACAAAGATCGAAAACGTGGTGGACTGGGAGGTCATCGCCAAGAAGTACCGCGCCCTGATGAGGGACGAGCCAGAGGAACCGGTTAACAAGGAGAATGAGGGAGACTCGGCTGACAACGTGTCGGAAATAGTTCCGAACAATATATCCGCCGCTCCTCCTTGAACTTAAGGCACAAGCCTCTGGGAATCAGTGTACAAATGTAATATACTAGACGAAGGTCCTAGGTATCCCTTCGAGGTTTGACGAGATTGGCAGGCTAAACTTATCAGGGTGCCTAGACAAGTGACAAAAACAATCACTCCTAACAGAATTGACGTAAGGTTTTCGATAGCTTATGTCAATCGAATACATTTTCTACTGTCTCCATTTTATCATTACTGCTGATAGAATTTCACTTTGTCAGGGTGTTACTCGGTTTTGACGAGTGTTTTTGTAAATGTATTTAACTCTTGGAATAGGTTTTTGTATCTGAAATAAGTCAAGCTATCGGTGACAAATAGGTATGGACAAAGTGAAGATTTTAATTTGTTAGAAGAATCAGTTCAATGAAGGTCTGCATTGCAAGCGGGCGTAACGAATGTATAATGTTCAAAAAGGTTTATATATTTTGTATCAGAATTTCCAAATTTCATCAACATGGTTTGGAAAAGACTTTGTCGACTACCGGAAAAAAACTTGAATTAGAGATTATTGCTCTTTTGACTGTGTTTCGTTGCTCCTAAAAAAGCCCTTGATAAACAGTGATTTAGGTCTACAATAGACGGGACAACGCGACCAAAATCGTAATATACTTGCAAGAACAAATTGACCATTGCATCTAGTTCTAATGTAACGTGTCAAAGTCCATTTACTACAAGTCGTCACTGATCTAAGGGACCACAATTCTCTATGACATTTCTTCTGATATCCGCTCCATATCATCTTAAACTCTGTGGGATGAAATTAAAATGAGATGAGAATGTACCTATGGAATTGAATAATTCATGTAACTTGACTCTTTGGTAACATATCCCGCTTGCAGTAGACCCTAAACTTTATAGGCCATTGTACAGTTAAATATAGTTTTAATATTAACGCGTAAAGTAAGTTAGTAATACCTAAATATAAAGTTTGTAGAAAACTAGCAACTAAGAACAGCGATGTTATTTTTCCAGATTAGTGTTGTTTATATTAAGGCTAATTTATTACTACTAATATTTTTTATAAATAAACGTGTTGTGTATTTGTGTAACTGTATTGTTTTAAAATAAAATCAGTGCAATTTCTACTTTTGTGCCTTTTATTGTACCTTTATTTTCGGTATGATTACTATACACGTTTTGAACCATTCGGTGTTTTGATCTGCAACGATAACACATTCGACATTTAATTTTTTAGATTTTTAGTGGGCACCCATTCCTATTTGCAATTTTACCACACAACTGCCAGTTTTAATTTTCCCAGTCGTTTTTTTTTGCCTTCAGGTCACATTCAACAGAAAAATAAATGTATTATTTCCTACCTACAAGATATAAACGGACGCTTTACTAAGCCGTCAAACAAGCAAATTAAATTCAGGCATAAAATTGTTAATAACTCAAAACATTGGAATAAGCATAGAAATATCAGCCTACAATGTTCCCACTGCTGGGACACAGGCCTCCTCTCTATGAGAGGCAATGGGCTATAATCTATATGGAGCCATATCATTATCTTCCTGCCCTTGCTAATCAAAACATTAAATATTATTTTCTAAGAATGATCTAGCCTTATAAAATATTAACAGTTTTTATACTAACTAAAAAAACAAAGGTTTCTTATCCAGGCAGCCAGCCATTTGGCAATAATGCTATTAACTAAATAAAACATTTAAATTACTGACATTATTTACATATCTATGTAGATACAAGTGTTTCTGGTACATTCTTTGGTATATAAGTCGTGTTCAAATGTTACAAGGGTTTGGAGACTTCGTAAGACTGCGTGAAAACAAGAAAAAATAATATATCGTGAAATAAATTCAGTATAATGTCGCAATTTTTTTGGAAAACAGCATTTACTTTGTTTGGTAAGTTATCGTTTACAACGTCTCGTTGAATACTAATAGTTCAGTAAAGTGGAAACTAAATATTTTATAAATACTGTCAACCAATGATCCAACTAAAGTTTTCCAAATAAACAACGCCAATCTCAAATCCTTTATTAATGTATTTTTCTGAGACCGACCACAGACCAAGAAATCATAAATACAAGAAAATCTTTAAATGAAACCAACGCAGTAGGATAAGTACGGTTATGACTCTATCTCAACACGTATTATTACGGCAAGTGCTCATGTCATAGCGCCTGTTCTAAATCATATTTTAGAAAAAACTTGACAAGGAATATTTCCAGAGAATTTAAAGCATAGAACTTAAACCTTAAAACTTATTCAAAAAAGGTGATCGTAAAGAGCCAAATAACAAATGCTCGATTACTCTTGTTCCTGTGTAATCCAAAATCTTTAAAAGATATTTTACAGTCGATTAATAGGGTTTTGTATATTGATATTGTGACATTTAATAACTTTTTTTGACATGTAAAATAATTTTAAATGTACTTATTGCCACTACATAATTATTGTATGCCTATTAGGCAGGACATATTAAAACTTTAATTTATTGTTTAGACCTGTAACTAACATATAAAATATTTTGAATTTGAATTTTTAAAGCAGAACATTTTTAAACAGTAATAAAACTATTTTCTCCAGAATAAATCCACTTCTGTGGCAGCATTTACCTTGATTAAAAAGATATCACAGAATACCTAAACGAAATCCGGTTGCAGTAGTATTTTTTGACATCAGTAAGGCATTTGATTATGTGTGGCATCTGGGGCGTCGCTTTAGATTGGATAACAAGTTTTTTAACAGGACGTCAGCAATGTGTTGAAATAACAAATTTAAATGAAAATCTCGAATCCTTTGTCTACAGATCCTCTTCTACATTCATGATTATGACGTAACATAAGGGAGTGTTCTGGAGCCCTTTTTATTCCTGATCTAAACTAATATTATGAAGAGGTAAAATTTGTTTGTAAGTTTGTATGTAGGGGGTAATCTCCAGAACTAATGATCCAATTTTAAAAATTGTTTCACTGGTAAAAAGCTACATTATTCGTGAGTGCTATAGGCTATAAATTATATTTTTTTATTTATTTTATGTTATAGTATTGTTATATGTATTGATAAGTATGTAAGTATATTCTTGTATTGTATATTATATGTATCTGTTTAATGTTTTATGTATTCCATTTTCTCTTCTTCTTTTACACACTCTGTCTACATCTCTTTTTTTAGCATCTCCTTTCGCAGGTATGCTGGAAGAGATTTCTTTAGAAATAAGCATCACCTTTGTACTATTTTCTGTACCTTTCTTCTTTTATTTTTGTAGTGTGTACATAAATTGTTAAATAATAAATAAATATATTGATAGCATGTATATTAGCCGAGCTATCACAATTATTGTCGGGCCAATACCTATTTAATTTCATTAGGTGCCTATCAAACTCACAAATCTCTAAAATTCTTTCACCTATAGAAATTTACAATATCGAGTAATACTTATGGGCTGTATTTTCGAAATGCACGCAGACGAAATCGTGGGCGAAGTGCTAGTTATATTATATTATTATTATATCAATGATTTACCGGATTCATTAAACTACGATAGTGTCCTATTCGCCGATGATATTTCTATTATAGTGCCCAATATAACTAAAAATTCAAGTCATGAATACAAAATAAGAGAAGCTGTACAGTCCGTAATAAATTAGCTTGAATTTAATAATCTATGTGTTAGTATCTCAAAAAGAAAATTCATTAAATTTAGTACATACAAATGCAAACCCACTGATAGTATTAACATTAAAATAAAAGATAAAAATATAGAAGAAACGGAAAATATTAGGTTAAACCACACATTTACAGCGTATGCACTGCAGTAAACTCAATACGTGTATGTGTCACCGGAAAATAACACGAACCGCCAATTTATAAATTTTCTAGGAAATATATAAACTTTCGTAGGATTCTAAACGAGAGATACATTGTATTATTTTACGGCCACATTTTCGCAAATTGATAAACTTTCCGAAATCACGCGTAAAATAATAATTAAGCAAAAACCAAACGCCATATGCGCTCTGATTGGTTGAATAAGTCATGTGTTCCTTCTCTTTCCTCTCCACCACCATTGTTCGCCACGGAAAGTAAACAAACCGGTTGCTCGTTTGTTTTTGTAAAGTTTTTAATGTTGTAACTGTGTTGGAACTGCGTTGGAACTGTGGAAATAGTTTTATTTTGCTAAGGTTACTAAACTAGTCCCATAATGAGCGACCTAGAAGCTGCGGACAGCCAAAATGGTGGTCTGATTGTGCATAAGTCAATGGACACAAGCATTGCCACTGTCAACATCGAACAATCAGAGAGCAGTGTGTTATTTGCCGTATTTTAAAGAAGCGTAAAATTAAAAGCTCTTTTGTGATTGGTCGAACCGTTTAGAATCTTACGAATAGATATCCGTTAGTTTATAAATTTACCACGAAACGTCGCTAATTGAAAAATTTGCGAAAATGTGGCCGTAAAATAATACAATATATCTCTCGATTAGAATCCTACGAAAGTTTATACATTTTATAGAAAATTTATAAATTGGCGGTTCTTGATATTTTCCGGTGACATATGCGTTAAGGAAACTGCTCGCATAGCATTCAGTGTATACGTTGAATCCATTTTAAGATACGAACTATGGGGTAATTCAACCGAGTATGAAAAGGCGTTTATTGTACAAAAAAATGTGTTCGACCTATTTGCGGTGTCAATCTACTTGAATATTGTAGGTTTTTATTGTCATGCATGTGGCATGCATGTGTTTGAGGTATCGGCATGGTATCGGTGTTTGTAAGGATACATTGTGAATTCTTTAGATTCAAAGGCGACAGTTACACTAAGCAGAGACCTAGAGATCAGACAAAAATTAATATTTGATTTTGCAATACAACATTGATCAAAAACAATGTGTTTCATATGTGTATTTCTATCTTCAATTAATTATCTACAAATTTAAGAGAACTTCCATTTATTTATTTTTTTATTAAATTGTGTAAATGGTGTCAACCATAAAATAGTTTTTACAGTTTTCAAGATAAAAGAAAAAGGAGTATCTAAATGATATCGCGACGGTTGACAGAGGAGAATGGAGGAAAAAAACATGTTGGGCCAACCCCAAGACATGGTATAAACTTTACCTATGCCAAACCTCCCGAGCGCGTAATGTATGTACTCAAAAAGGGGTACAAAGTTTTTTCTTCGCGTATAAGTGTATCGAGATCTCTGGTCGAAAAAATATTAAGATTCGTAAGGTTTGTATTAAACTAGCTTTTGCCCGCAGTTTTGCTGGCGTTATTTTAGAATTTAACAATCAATTCGGGTTATACTCTGCTTGTAATAATATAATTCAATCATGATTCAAAAGACCCGTGGCGCCATCTTTTATATTAAGACTGTGTCGAACAAACGAGGCGAGCGCTGTTTTCAAAATTCGAGCGATCGCTGTGTGCGAGTTGCACACTTGTACATGTGCGTGGCTGTTGAAAAACAAAACTTGGTAACTTATATTTAGTAAAATATGGCATCATGTGGATTGTAAGTGAATATAATGCTGAAACATGATATAATTGTAACACCAAATGATTGAAAAGAGTAAGCTTTTAGTTTTTTGCTGATTCTTCTCCATAGAAAACGACAAACCCGAACCGTGCACCATTTTGTCGAAGTTTTATAAGTTCCTATGCAGGTCTACGTGTAATAAAATATTTTAATTGTTTTAGGGTAGGCTTTTTTTTTTCGTATGGGATATCATCAAATGACTTCTTCGGAAGGGAGTGTCAGACTTGTACTGACTAAAACCCATCCATGTTCCTTCCTTGCTCTTTGTGTTCCAGGGCCGCGGTATCTCTTTCGAACAGTCCTGCAGCCCTGGATTTATATCGTTTTGGATGGTCTAAATTTAGTTTTTCCATTTGATTTCATTTGTCTACTGATTAACGGAACTCTAAATTATGTTTATAAAATGTTTATAATATATATTATTATGTTAATATTTTTTTTTACCTTAGCTTCTTCTTTAAATTTAGTTTGAAATAAAAATAAGTCGTGCAATATTTTTAATGAAAAATCATCATCATCATCATCTGCTTAGCCTTTTCCCAATTATGATGGGGTCGCGGTCGGAACGAACGAACTTTCTTTTAATTTTCTCCACTAATAAGTTTCCGTACGGTTTAGCTTTTTCGATATTTCGATGAGTGCTTGAATCACCGTCAGCTATCAGTCTAGAATATATTAATCCGTGAGTTTGCTGGGATGATTTAAATCTTTCGACGAGTGCTGTAGCTTCCATGCCACTAGAGGAGCCTTCATAATTTTTAAAGCAGACGTGCTAGAAGGCTAATTCACTTAATTTTATGACGCGCCGTTGAAGTTGTAGGTAGTGCAGTTGCAGTTAAGTTCAAGTTTGAGTGATAAACGGTATTCTTGTAATCTTTGAACTGCGCGCAAACTGCTCACATTTATAATAATATACTACTTAGCTGACCCGCGCAACTTCGTTTGCGTCACATCATGCAATTAAATAATACTTCGACTACCCTACCCTACCTACCCTACGTGTACCCTACCTTTCCCTACCCTACCTTGCCTACCCTACTCTACCTACCCTACGCTACCTATCCTACTCTACCTACCCTACCCTACATACCCATAAACCATCTACTAAATAGTCCGAACAAAGCCTAAACATTTGGTTTGGAGAGGTGAGCCCGTTCTTGAGTTATAAAATTACAACGAAAAGTGGCATTGATTTTTATATATATAGATTTTAGATTTGCCATAAGCTCAGGGAAATTTTAATCGAAATAGAGTGAAAAACATTTACAAAAAAGACGATAATTGATCAGTTATCGAGCGGGATGAAAAATGATTAAATTACTAAAATGGCTATTACAAAATAGGGGTTGGTGATAAAAGGGTAAAAATTTAGGGTTGTATGTATTTTTTAATGCCACATTATAGAAAAATAAAAACAAAAAATGATGTCCAAAAATTAAAAAAAAAATGTTAAGGGTGAACAACCCTTATCACTTAGGGGTATGAAAAATAGATAGTAGCCGATTCTTAGACCTACTGAATATGCATATAAAATTTGGTAAAATCAGTTAAGCCGTTTCGGAGGAGTAAGGTAACTAACATTGTGACACGAGAATTTTATATATAAGATTAATATATTAGTTAAACATAGTTAGGATATCAGTGTCAGTAATAATTCACCACAGGCCAGAACAAACCAAAAAAGTGCGCAAATTAAATACCTACGTGACGTGTGCGTTCAAGAACAGGTCCAACACGTCGCGCACACGTTTTTAATTTCTGATGAAATTCAGGTCAGTTGGAGTTTTGCTGTGAAAGCATACCCAAAAGATAAAAAAAAACAGATAAAGAAACTGGGCCCATAACCTGATGAAATAAGGAGAAAGACAATTTGAGAGATATAACTATTTAATACAATTAAAGAAATTCAAACGTAACTGTCAGTACACAAATATATGGACGAGAGTACTCCTATATAAAACACGATGACATATATTATAGACATGCACATCACATATCGACGGTCATAAATTCAATTGGCGTAAGGGACATTTGACAAAAAAAAATATTATTACACCATCCTACTTATTTTTTCTCCTCCATCTTTCTGCATACTTAAAATTCTTGTAGCTCTACAAATAATTCCTTTACACCCCTGAAAAAGTTATGGTAGATAATGCATACTTTTTTTGTTTTTTGCTCGTACTGAAAACCTGTACTTTGTCCCTTACGCCAATTGAATTTATGACCGTCGATATTGCTATTTTACTTAGCGCAGGCGTCCATAATCTCGTCCATATATTTGTGCACTGACAGTTACGTTTGAATTTCTTTAATTGTATTAAATAGTTATATCTCTCAAATTGCCTTTCTCCTTATTTCATCAAAATCGCCAATACGTTATGAGCAAATTAATTGAGCAAGCGTGACGAACAACGCTCAACCCATTAGTAGTTATATTTTTATATATCTAATCAATTCTATCATTATTACTTGTTTTACAGCTACCTTGCATTTCACGCAAGCTTGGCATTTGGCATGTTTTAATGGGTAAGTTTCTGAAAGTCATATTTTTTTTAATCGTTTAACAATATGTATACCTATTTGAGATATTTGTAAGAGAGCCACACTCAGCATTGTGTGGCCAAATGTTTAAGAAAAAGTAGAAGCCTATATAATACCTATTTCTCGGACTTCCGTGAGGTAATGCTATGCTGTTGGAGTTTTGGTTTTTGTTCTTTCGTTTAACATGACCAGGACAAGGCTTATTGTAAAATATGCAATAACAACAAAAGGAAAATTCTTGAAAAAAAAAAATCAGATCCGCATTCGTACCCGCGGATGTCAAAAAATCGGCATCCGCAACATCCCTGGTCTACACTGAGTAAGAATACTTACACTAAGTCCAAATTGGCTTAATTGCTATAGCCTATAGTGATTGTTTTTTTTTGTTGTTAAGGAGTAAATGGGTTTTGGAAAAGGATATCATATTTAAACATGATTATTTAAAACAATATTTAGTTTTTTTTTTGTTAGCCTATTCTGTCCCACTGCTGGGCAAAGACCTCCCCCATTCTCTTCCAACTCTCCCGGTGTTTTACCTCCTCTGGCCAATCAGTCAGGAACGAGTCCAAATCGTCACCCCAGCGTTTCTTGGGCCTGCCTCGGTGACGGCAACCGTCTTCAGGCACCCACTTTGTGGCGATTTTGGCCCACCTGGCCTAACCCATTCTGGAAATGTGACCCGCCCAGTCCTTTTTAACCTCGCAGACTTATCGCCAACATCGGCGATACCTGTTCTTGGACCGTACTGTGGTGTTACGTATTCGATCTGTGATTCTGATGCACATAATGCTACGCTCCATCGCTCTTTGGCAAACCTTGAGTTTGGACTTCTGAGCCTCCGTCAAGGACCAAGTCTGGGCGACATAGGTAAGGATAGGCAGGATACACATGTCGACGAGCTTACGCTTAAGTGAAATAGGAAGGTCGCCCTTCATAAGCGCTTTCATAGACCAGTAGCTTCTCCAGGCATTTTCAACTCGACGGTCGATCTCTTTGTCCTGCCTGTTGTTGAAGGCCCAGGTAGATATTATATTCGTCGATATAGTGTATTTCCTGCCCATCGACCTCGACCCTATATTTAGCGGCATTGCTCATGACTTTAGTCTTTGACTGATTGATCGTCAGTCCAACTTCAAGGCTTGCAGTGCTCAGGTCTTGGAGCATTTTTTGCAGATGATCTGCTTCAGAAGCAAAAGGCACAATATCGTCTGCAAAGCGAAGGTTTGATAACATTTTATCACCGATCGGAAAGCCTTGCGTTGTCCATCTGTCTGTAAGGTGTTTGAATACTTCCTCGAGGATGCTAGTGAATAGTTTAGGAGAGAGCGGGTCACTCTGTTTTACTCCTTTGGAAATTTTAAATTTTGAGCCTACAGAATCTAATTTAACATTAGCCGTGCTATTATTGTAAATATTTTTTAACAGTTCTATATAAGTTTCCTCTATACCTTGACTTCGTAGAGCTGAGAATATGGCGCTGTTTTTTATACTATCAAAAGCCTTTGTGTAGTCCATGAAAGCCAGGTACAGAGGTTTATGAAATTCTGAATATTTTTCCAGTAACTGGTTTAAAGTGTGAAGGTGGTCTGCCGTGGAATAACCTAGACGGAACCCGGCCTGTTCCGGTGGTTGGTGTGAGTCTAATTTAGAATCTATGCGATTGTGGATGACTTTGTTAAACGCCTTATAAATATGAGAAACTAAAATAATGGGCCTGTAGTTATTAATATTGCAATATTAATAACTACAATATATATTAATAACTATTTTCTTTTATAAAAAAAATAACATTTATTTGTTTACTAAATTAAAAAATAATTTAATTATCTTCTACTTTTCATATTAGGCTGTTTAGCGGCTCTTTTTCAACCTTGCGAAAGCAAAGCGCGGACTAAAACGCAAATGAAATCATAGTTTTCTAATTCATGACAAAACTTCTTTTCATCTATTATTTTATTTCTTCGATAAGGTGTTGAAAACCTCCTTTGATACGCGTGGGCATTTGTTACTGGAGTTCTCGGTTACATAACCACCTCGCCTGCGGCCAGATGTGAATTCCGCCTCGAATGCAATAACAAAGTTTCCCTACTTATATTAAAATGTACTATTTTACAATTACTAAGTTCCGACCTCCTTGTGTTTCAGTTCAATAAATAATTCTTATAATGTTACCATCGAAAATGCAACCCAGCTAATAACAAGTGGATACATTGATATAAACAAACCAACAGTAATATGCACACATGGGTACAACGGTAGCTTAATCACTCAGGGTATTAACTCGCTAATTGAGGCTCTTTTGCTACTTGGCATAAATGTTTGTGGCCTTGACTATTCTCAAGAAGCGTACATTGGCCCGATTCCTTTGGTGAATTATCCTGCCTCCGTTGTCGTGGCTGCTTACGAGGTAAGAATTCATTAATTCCTTATATTTGATATAAATTACCCTGGGTTTTGCTCGGTGGGTAGTTTGGAAGAAGCATTACCTTATCAAACAAAGGTCTCGACGTTATGTACGATGCAGGCCGTCACATTGGGCCTCCTCCTTTTTTTTAAACTTCTAAAAATTCTAGGGGGTAAGAGAGAGAGAAAGAGAGAGAGAGAGAGAGAAAGAGAGAGAGAGAGAGAGAAAGAGAGAGAGAGAGATAGGAGGTTCTATGACAGTGCTTATGAGTTTATTTTTTATAAATGTACAGCCATAACTCCGTAGCTTATCAACCGAATTTTATAAGCGATTTTCATTTCGTTATTGTCTCTGTGGAAGGCTCACAGATAAACAGATAAACTCAAAGCATTTATTTCAATTAGACCATTGCATACACTTTTGATTGTCGAAAAAACAAAAAGAAACAAAGCTACAGTGACAGTCACAAGGCATAATAACTAGAGAAAGTACTGTAGTTGGACACTCCAAAGCGTAGATCTCTATGGAGAAGAATGGGCAAGAAACTCCATGGACACTCTTTTAATATTATCACTATCATCACTATCACTACATATTATAAAACAAAGTCCTTCGCCGCGTTTGTCTGTCTGTCTGTTTGTCTGGTTGCGATAAAATCAAAAACTACTGCACCGATTTTCATTCTGTTTTCATCAATGGCTAGTTGTTGTGGTGTTGTAGTGGTTTTCGAGGAAGGTTTTAGTATATAATTTGTCAAGTTTTTGTATACATTGGCTAAAATATAATGATATTTGTTGGAGGTGTCGGAAAAATATAAGCCGTCTAGGAGCTTTCAACGAAAACGCTGCCTAAACCCTTTGAGATATAACAAAATGATGAATGAGAAGATACACATGTGTATGTGATGTGTGGTGTGTGTGTCTCTCTCTTATATAGGTCTACAGAAAAGTCCGCGATGGCATATGTCTATCTTTTAAGGATAACATACTATATCCATTTTAATACTTTAAAAAATTGGCAATTATAAAGCGGATAATTATAAGCGGGCGAAGCCGCGGACATCAGCTAGTTATTTATATATTTAGATATAGGAAGGAGAGGAGAGGAAAGTACCTAATACTCCCTGGAAGTAGCCATTAGAAGGTATATTAAAGCAATTAACTTAATTAATTACACGCTGATGTCACGGACGGACGGCGAGCTAGCCCATTACTCTCCGTCCACAGGTCCGCGTCTACGGTGGCCGGAAGCCACCACGTGACCCCCGACGCCCGAGGCGTCTCCCGCGGCGGCTGGGACGAGAGGTTCTCTCCCTCTCACGCTCCGCCACCTCCTTCGCTAGCATGACTGCTTCGCAGAAGGAGGTGACGGCGTCCCATTCCCTTTCGCTCCGGACCATGGATTGTAGAATATTAAAGTAGTGAATACGTCGCATAGCTTGGAGTCAGTATTGGGGAATTAATTACGTATGAATGTAATACTGTAATCTAGCATATTTTAATAGTTTAAAAGTACTACACACCGTGGCCCTGTCTTTCTTTTTCCAGGTTGCGAGGGAATTCGCACTAACGATAGTGAATTTGGTGCAAGATGGTTTCGATGTAAACACATTACATATGGTAGGACATTCTTTGGGCGCACATGTGTTTGGGAATACCGGCGCGTTCTACAAGTCGATGAAGAACGGGACAATCCAATGGTATGCCTCTAAAGATGCTTTTAAACGAGCAAATTTTTGCCGCATTTATGTCAGAAATTAGTAGAGCAATTATTACGCTGCATGTCATTCGATGCCAGATTTATTAAGTAGGCCATATTGCGGTTGATAAAGTAATCAGTTAGTCCATCTTTTGCATGACTTAACAGATGAACGGTTGAATCCGTTGACTTTTTATCCCGATTGTATGTTACTGTGAGACAATTTCCGACCTTCAGGTGAAGCTGCTGACAAATGCTGCGGTTCCTGACACAATAGCCCGTGTAAATGGAAACCGGACACCGTACTCGACACACAAATAAGTTCCGAACAGCGAGACCGCTTAGTACATCATAAAGAATGAACCATGTGCCTTGACTGAGATTCAGCCTAATCGTTTTGATAAGTTGTTTATAATTGACAGGATCACGGGTTTGGACCCAGCGGGGCCTGGGTTTGAAGGTGCAATCTACCCATTCCTGCGTCTCGACAAGGGAGATGCTGTTTTCGTTGACGTCGTCCATACCGACCCTCGCGGACTCGGCCTACCGGACGCCCTAGGAGATATAGACTTTTATGCCTGCCCCATTGAGTATAGAGATAATGGACACCAGCCGGGATGTCCCCCTGGTATCCCCTTCGTTACTGCTAATGGTAACTTAATAATTATTATTTTGTTATTCCGTAATGTTACTTGAGAGCGCATTGGGTTATTCTGTAATGGTCGATGTAAGTAGCAAAATAAATAAATAAAAAGTCTCTACGCGATGGTTGCCGGAAGACGGACGGCGCCGCCGCCGGAGCCGGCCCAGAAAGAGGAGGCGAAAAGATCTGGACGCGTACCGCAAGGGCTGGTTCGACGAGGCACGGGAAAAGAGCACATAGAAGGAATTGTGGGAGGCCTTTGTCCAGCAGTGGGAAAGTACAGACTAATGGCTACGTACAAGTGTTAGTACGCTATAGGTAACATTCTGAGGGCGAAGACACAGTGACATACTATCAACGATACCGATTATGGAATAGTCAATAATCTTTGGGATTAATATAACTGCCGAAAAGATTCTGTGATTCTTGTTGGAGCTCATTGCAGAGAAACGCAACGATTACTACTTGTCTTGGCACTCTGGTTTCCAGTTTTCTACCTATTGCGAGCTAGGTAAAAAAGGATTCATTTGAGAGTGTTGTTCGAATAACAGGTTGGTAAAAATTTACTTAACATTGATAGCCTAGTGATGTAACGTCAGACTGTCAAGTCATATGTCTCGAGCTCGAACCAAAGACACGTATCTCTGACTTTTCAGATTCATGTGAATATTGTATAATTATCACTTGCTTCGGTGAAGGAAAACATCGTGAGGTAACTAGCATGCCTGAGCGATATTTCACGATGGCATATACAAGCCAAGTGAGAGCCCATTAAAACTCTGACCCCAGGTTAGGCATTAACCACACTATAAAGAAAGAGGATAATTTATTTGAAGTAATTTGAGTTGTATTCATCTGTTATGCTCTAACCTTTGTCAACATAATAAAAGGTGTAAACAGAATAACGAACTCTCCGACTCGACTCTTAACGAAGCTGAATGGGACTGGTTCTCCCCGTCATCACAATCATTTTTTTGTTCTAGATCATACCTGGGAACCTTCTAGTTACGGAGATATTGGGGGTCAAAGTTCCAACTATTTCACAAGTTTCTTTTTAAATACATATTTTTAATGTATTTTTTTTACTTAAGACACCTTCACGACACCCATGCTATTCAATCCATACATCAGCGCTATGTTTTGAATGTGTTACATTGAGTCCTACCGTAAAACGTGATTTTTTAACCCAAAAAAAAAGTCTTTTCCCAGCAATAATTTTTGCGTAAAGTTACTTAGTTTGATGTACAGAATGCTTGTTGACGGCTTCGTGAAGAGTCTGTTTACACCTTGTATATAATGGTTCGTTGTGGTCGGGTTAAAACAAAAATGTTGTTCATCAGGTACCTGCAGCCACCAACGCTCCGTGCGACTGTATGTAGACACGTTATATTATGGATGCCAGCAGCAGGCTGCTGCAGCTGACAGCGCAACTGAATGGGCGAGTGCTGCCTTTGTTCCAAACCTAGTCACTTGCGTCGGCCTAGACATCAACCAAACGTACGTATACTTAAACAATAGTGATCTATGGTTCTCACAATGGTAGTTTACATCTGATTGGCTATCACTGTCAAAATAACAGTGATCTTAATTCTCATTAAAATAAGGTTGTTGTTGGCTGCTAATGGAATCCAACCGAGAAAGGACTAGGTTATATTTGATAACATTTAGAGTGCTTTTTTTCTAGCCAGTAAGTATGGCAGTGGCAAAAAAATGCATAGCCTCCGTTACAAAAATATACAGCATGTATTAGAAAAGTGTGGTAATATTTCAGGGTGTGGTACAAACCATTAAACTGAACAACTTTCTCCATGGCATCAGCAACGTAATCGCGAATACACCTTGGCTAATCACAACACCATTCAAATACACGCTAAGAAATCAACAATAATCTAAGTCATCTGTTCTTTTCACAGATATCGCGGCAAGTTTTATTATCGCACTAACGCTCAATCTCCGTTCGGCTTAGGTGTAGCAGGGGAAACGGCACAATAAAACCAATGGATATCACGATTCACGACTGAAGCATTTAGTATACCTCAATGTTCAGAGTAGTTGCAGTTCTGATGGTAATAAATATGTCACTTGGTTAATATGCTTTTTTATTTTCTCTACATAGTGATGTGTATGTGCTCTTTTTGCTCCCGCCTTTAAGAAGGATGCGCCATGGTAGCGCGCGAAATTAAAATGTTCTTACGTTTTTTGCAATTTACAGGATGTTGATTAAAATATGATTCGCGATCGTAAAAAATATTCGAATAGGTGTGAATGATGTGTGAATGGTGTGAATGAAGGTGTGAATGAAGGCCGAATGAATGTTAATTTTGAAAAGTCTATCCGAAACATCATTGAACTATTTCCTCAATGAACGACGGAGAAGATTCGTCGAATATTTATGACCGTAGAACGTAAAGCGATTTTTTGCCGGTAATTTTGATATTTGGTGCTATTTTTATTAAATTTAGATATGGTAGTCTGTCTGTCAGTGGTTTCAGGAAGGTACACAGTCCGAAAGGTTAAGGTCCAAGACAATAGAACTGAATTTTCTTTAAAAATACATTTAATCTTTTAGGACTGTGTCTCCATCACTTCCCAGCGTTCCGTCATCCAAATACCCATACAGTTTAGAAATTATAGCTGTCATATAATTGAAATAATTGCTAAACTAAAAATGAGTGGCCCAAGAGGGTTGAACTTGTTGGCATCCAACGGCTGATTTCAAAAGGTTGTATTTAGACATATATGTAGTAATTTTGAGGGGTTCCTGTGCATTGGTAAAAAAACCTATAAATTTTGGGGTATATTTTAATCTATATTTATTCTTACTTTTAAGAAGGGACTTGACTATTGAAATTTTCTATTATATTGGAAGATTTTCTTAAATAAAGATAAATTATTTGTGTGACACAGTATTGATGATAATATATTATTTAAGCGCATAGTTTCAGTATGTGTGTGGAGATCGTAGCGGCACTACAAAGAGTACTAGAGCAACATAGAACAAAAAGTATCACAGCAACATCTAGGACACAGATGATGCACTAAACATCAAATCCTACATCGCGCAAGTAAAACTATATAGAAGAACCCGACAACAAAAGTCATAACACCCGTCTGAGTATCCTCCCTTTTCTATGGGGGATGAAAAACTTTACGCCCTGTTTTTCATACCCCCAAAAATCTTATCAACCTTATTCTAACGAGCTACGAACCAAACTATTATAAAGCAGAATTTTAGTTCTATTGCGTCTAAAACAGGTAACATTTCTAATGGCAAACCCAAGCATTCTAGATGCTTTTTTAACTACATTTTCAATGTGTTAAAAAAGCATCTAGAATGCTTGGGCAAATGTTAACTGCCTATCGAACAGAACCCCCAAGTCTCTTATCTGTTCCACCTCCTGCACTAAGCTACCACTGATTTTATAAGCAGATCGTGTAACTTTAGTTTTGCTGGTGAATTTCACGTGGTAGCACTTGTTAATATTTAAGCTCATCACACCACTTCACCAACATGTCAATATCTTTTTGAAGCAACTCAACATTAAGGTCTGACTCAATTACTCTGCAAAATTTTAAATAGTCAGCATACTGTAGAGAATTTCAACTCATTTACGAGATCATCACCAAATAGGTTAAATAAAACTGGGCCAACATGTGATCCTGGTGGGACGCCAGATGTAACCTTGTGGAGGCTTGATTGGTAGCCATTGAGGGCAACAAGGAAGGAACGGCCATCGAGATAGGACTTAAACCAATTAAGGAGGGAACCAGTGATGCCGTAAGCAGCTAACTTATGCAGAAGTATATTATGAGGGACGCGATCAAAGGCCCTACTAAAATCGGTGTATATCACATCAACTTGTTTCCCAGAGTCAAGGGCACTCGTTAGGGTTTCCATGAAAGTCGCTAGGTTTGTGCACGTAGATCTGGAACCCACAAAGCCATGCTGGGTATCACTAAGGTAAAGTTTCAAATGAGACTGGATGTAGGGACAAATCAAGGATTCAAAGACTTTGGCGAAGGTAGACAAAATTGAAATTGGTCTATAGTTACCTACATAATTACGATCACTGCATTTATGAATGGGTACAACCTTTGCTACCCTCCAAAGCTCTGGGAATAAGCCGCAGGCAAGTGATCGATTGAATATCCGTGATAAGGGAGCTGCCAGAGGTGGAGCACACATGGCGTTAATATAAGGAGGGATTCCATCGGGTCCAGCGCCTTTTCGACGATCTAGCGATTTCAATTTAGTGAGCACGGCATCAACCTCAACCATTGGTGTTGTCAAAGGTAAACTATAAGCTAACATGTTCTGCCTGTACTCAGAGGAAGATGAATGATGAGTCACATGTTGTTGACTGTACATGGAAGAAAAGTGAGCAGCAAACATTTCTGAGATATTGATGCCATCCGAAGACGATGTGATGCCGTCAGTCATCGTTAGGGGATAAGAACTGATACCACCTCGCTTGTCCTAGATATAAGCCCATAATCGTTTCGGATCTTTGGTTATTACAGTTTCTAGGTCGCTAACATTTTTATTGTAACAGGAAGCAGCCATAACCGTTACTCAGCAGTTTCAGTTCAAGCTCATCCATGGGGTTTTTATAGTTTTTGTATTCCTTTTCTCTCAAGGTTCTTACTAATTTTTTTATCGAACCAAGGTGGGTGTGTCTTATGTTTACGGGTGGTTGGGGGATCTTGCATCTCTATAATATTTTTAATTTTATCGTACAAGATACTGAGCATATCATTCACATCGTGAGTGCCATCAAATAAAAGGTTCCAATCGATCTCATTTAAGTGCTTACAAATAATATCATAATCCAATTTGTAAAAATGTTGTCTTTTGCTACATCATCATCATCATCATTTCAGCCAATAGACGTCCACTGCTGGACATAGGCCTCCCCCAAGTGTCGCCACATTGACCGGTCCCATGCGACTCGCATCCAGCGGATCCCTGCAACCTTCATCAGGTCATCGGTCCACCTAGTGGGAGGCCTTCCAACGCAACGTTTTCCGGTTCGCGGTCGCCACTCCAGAACTTTACGGCCCCATCGGCCATCCGTTCTGCGAGCAATGTGCCCTGCCCACTGCCACTTAAGTTTGGCAATTCTTCGGGCTACGTCGGTAACCTTGGTTCTCTTGCGGATGTCCTCATTTCTGATTCGATCACGCAAGGAAACTCCGAGCATAGCCCTCTCCATTGCCCTTTGGGTGACTTTAAGATTTCTAATTAGGCTTTTGCTACAATTATAGTCTATATATGATTTTAAATTAACTTCAATTGGGGGGTGCAAGGGGTCAATTATACTTAAGGCATTTAGCGCAGAACATACGATACCAGGGGGTCTAAAATGGCCGCTTTAGCAGAATCATAATAGGATAATAATATGAATTACGTTACAATTCGTAAAATGGTCACACAGTGACAATTCATAATATTAACTAATTTTGACCATTTTAAGAATTTTAAGTGATTCATATTATGATTCTGCTAAAGTGGCCATTTTAGCCTCCCAGAAGTTAAGTTATTCAACGCAAGGTCAAGTATGCGCCCTGACTTATTTGTTATATTGTTAAGTTGAGATAATTTGTTTGTATGACTAAAATCAGTTAACAAGTGACCTGGTGCCATATAACCACTATCTAACTCACTCACTAAGTTCCAATCAATATTGCTTAAGTTAAAGTCACCAATTAAATATAATAGTATACACGACTTGAAACCCTACTGTTCAAATATATTATTACAAGAGTCCAAGAAGTGTTCTAGGGTTGAGCGAAGTACAGGCGGAGGCAAATAAACTGCGCACAGAGCTAATTTACGGACATACTTTGTAATCGAGATATCTATGATAACCCACCAATCTTCACATTTGCTTTCCCATTGAGTCATCCGTTTTGAATGTATTCCCTTTAGTACGGCAATCAGAACACCCCCTCCATCTTTTTTCCTGTTATCCCTATCTCGCCTATAGACTACATATCTGTTATCAAATAGCTCTGAGCTCATTACAGAGTCATTTAACCAAGTCTCTGTTAATATTATTACATCATAGTTTTCGCAAGAAACTTGACGATTGAACGAAATTGTGACATATTATTCATATTACCACCTATACAATACTCAGTTGACTATAAGCACCGCTGTAAACGGTACCACTTCCTTCCTCTGGAGATGAGGCGTCATATTGGCGACATGACTCTGCTTATGGGTGTCGCAAATGGCCATATTGACTGTCCTGAACTAGTTGCAAATATAGGATTATGCACGAACCTAATGGGATTACGTCAGCGACCAATATTAAGTGTACCTTTCACAACGACCAATTATGTGAAAAATGTTTTTTCAATAAGGAGTGCACGTGATTTCAATAAACTTTCTAGGGACCACTAGTGTGTCGTCCTTGCGACGGCAAATGGCACACAACTTTTTCGATGATTAAGTAGCTTCTCTCGCATGTAATGAATTGTCATCTGTACTTTTTTTTCCCGTTATATGTATTTTCTTTTCATCTACGTGTGGAGGCTTGTAATTAGCGATTTGGAAATACTACTAAAAAAAAAACAACACAACACCTTACCCAATATTTCATCTAAGCAGTATTTCATAATTAAATTTAATAATATTAATATAACAAAATAAATTAATTCAGGCTTTCTTGAATTAATTAACATGTACTTATAATTACATTGATCGCTCTTTTGCCACGCTGCAATCCTTAGGTATTTTTTATATTTTTATTGGGTTTTTTATTACTTTTTTTTTTCCTGGATGGCACATGGCAAGCGCTACAAAGGAAGCCCTTAAGCACGATGGGATGACGACATCAAAAAAATAGCTGGACAGCAATGGCAACTTATAGCTAAAGACCAGGAAAAATGGCAGTCTTAAGAAGAGCCTTCACCTTGAGGGGGGTTCCTGTTACCCAATAATAGAAAGCAGAATATTTAATAATTTAAAACTACGGTAAGGTTTGTACGTAAGACTTTTTTTTTTTGTTGCAAAATTTTTATTTTTCAGTAAATAAAAATAAGTATCTGCCTCGTGGCGTTGCGCTCTCTCTTTATATTTGTCCAGAAATCACTTAGGTACTTACAAATTCATGGATTTGATCCTGAATTTCAGACAATATTCTTGATCTTTTGTCTTAGTACGTACTTAATTACGGTTGATCCATTGATGTCTAAAAGCGGATATACCAGGTGGTCGGTTCGATCCCGTGTCCAAATTATGTCATCAAAAGTACTTTCAAAGAAAATGTTAGTAACTAATAAGCCCTAAAAGTAATCTAGGTAGCTACCAAAGTAAAAAACCTTATTTAATCCTACACCATATTAGATAACGGTTCCTGTCAACTGGAACCGACAAAAAATTTTAAAAATCACAGTGCTTCAAGGTCATTTCCGCGGGTGTTAATTTCGAAGCGATTGTACATATTATCAGTTCTGCGGTCAGTTCTAACGTAATATTAGTCCGCTGCGCGCGCGCATCCTTGCACAAACGCGTGCGCGGAGGCAGACAGTGGCGGGAAAAAGTTTGAAATAAAATACGGATGTCCTTTTAAAAAAATAGTTGAGTGCCTGGCATAAAAAAAAATCATTTTACAATAAATTACTTAAGTGTACTTAAAAAATATAAGTGCGGATGAGGGTTAAAATAAAAACCCGGAATATTTTTTATTTTTTGTGTTAAAAATAAAACTCAAAATGTGCAGTGCAAAGAATTTGTTGTTCTATACTTTAGTTGGTCCAATAGTGTTGATAGGTTTGTACTACTATGGTTTGTACAATAATTGTTTGTAAATAACAGACTTGCTTGCTTTTTAACAAGATTTTATGCAAAAAAAAATCAGGCTAATATATTTTTTTTCTTTTCTTACATCATTGGTCTTTCTGCCCTTGTTCCATTTAATCAAAACTTGTTGCACCGACCCGCGTGGTGGATTATAGACCATTCCCTCTCATAGAGATGAGGCCTGTGTCCCAGCAGTGGGAACATTATAGGCTGATGATGATGATACACCGACCCCAAATATTCGATACAATAAGTTTTTTTCTTCCATTTTCTCCAATCTTTCATATCATTGCTCACATAATTAATTCATCTGTTCTTTGGCCGTCCTCTTCCTCTCCATTCATCTCACTCACATTCATATTTATCACTGTTTTAATCACTATATTTGTAATAATACATACATTTCTGTTCGTAAATAATACAATAGCAAGAAATTTTTATTTTGTGCATACTAACTCACTTACCTAACAAAAAACGCGACTGTTGTAATATTTAACTTTCAAAAGTTTTTTATTAATTTAAAATATATCATTTTCAGGCCTCTTTGAACCATCACAAGCCGCATATTTACGATGCTACAATGGGTAAGAATACCTTTGTTGTTCATTTTAATGTACCTACTTTGCATGCTATTTATGTTACGGAGAAATTAATGGTCGAAGTCCTAATTTTTTAACAGATTTTTTTTTAATACCAGTTTTGAATATGTACCTTCAAACGGCAGCACATCAAGCTTTACATTTCCAGTATAACGTGGCCTCGCTTTGTATATAGTTTTTGTACAAGGAGTGATCCGCATTAACTGGTTTTGTATAGCTTGATCAGCCGTCGTGCGTACATACCTGGATAATGCTGTGTTGACGACTTCGTGAAATGCCCGTTTACACTCTTTAGCACAGTAACTACTTATACTAATTGCGGTCATTAACCCCAAAAAGACATCGCATTTTTTTGTTCACTCGTGTTTATATGTCGATAACTGTCACGTTAACGTAGTAACGTTAGCTAATCAAACAAGAACGGTCACGACCCATAGGAAATTTACCCAGACCCGACACAAAAGGAATGTATCTCAGTTATTTTGTAATATTAAATATAACAGAAATAAATGAACACTATTCTGAATATCAGTGGCTAGCACCTCCATATTGCCGTTTGATTTTGTTCAGGCTAAATATTTTGAAATATATTTTTTTAATGAATAGTAATTAATATATATTTAAAATGACGCCAATTTAGATAAAAACACAAAAAATAGACAGTAATCAACCTTTTAGCTCCATAGCTAAAATATTTATAGTGGAACACTATACAGGGTAATTTTTTTAATTGGGCGTGGTTGGACAAATCCGAAACTATGAGGAATAGAGTAAAATACTCAAAGGACTCACGAGCCCGATTTTGATAAAAACTAGAACTGCATCATTAGATTTTTGAAAAAGGGGTATTAAAAAAATCCCCTGAACAAAAACATAAGGCAAAAAGCGTTAGCCATTAATTTTGGATATAAAAAATATATATTTTAGCTATATTTTAAATAACAAAAAAACTGAGATATGTCTCTTTCGTGTCGGGTCTGGGTAACAAATGACCGTTCTTTGACCCCGCAGTAAAGTCATTGCGACCAGTAGTCCAACAGAGCATCCTTAGTTTATTAACTTGATATATTATATGTAGTATGCATTGGCTGAGCGACTGGCTGCTGCACTGCGTGTCGCGGGTTCGATCCTCGCATGGAATATTTTTATGGTCTACAGGTAGTTTTTCCGGATCTGGCTGTTTGTGTATGAGAATTTAAATGCTTGTAAACAAACCCATGAAAAAGAAAAAAAAACCTAGTGTTGGGAAAAAAATAGGTATCTATTAGGTAAGCCTAATAGATAGTACTGCTATATGTTTTCCCCCATGGACTGGAATATAAAATATAAAAAAAAAACAAGTTATATCTATACACCGTGATTTTTTAGTCGTCTGACAAAGGTGGTCCACTCAATGTATCCGACATACAATACCTCTAGGCATGTTTTTTTTACTATTAATTAAGATAATAGGTACAAAGAAAACTTAATGATACATTAGAATTATGAAACTGTGAATAATGTTTACGTATAAAACACACCAGCACCGTTTAGAACATACGTAACCATCGCACGAGTCGAGTAGATAGATCTTCGCTTGCAACAAAATGTTTCAACTACGTTATGCATCATAAAAATGAATAATATTTTTTTTTTATCTCTTAAATACCATTTTTTTTTGTTATGAATGTATAGTAGTCATTGGATACATGAAGTGGGCTACCGTTGTCAGACGACTAAAAAGTCACGGTGTATAAAATCCAAGTTACTAAGCACTCCTACTTTAGCAATATTAGGTACTAGATAATTAGGTGTAGATAAAATTGCAACTTTCAGAGTAATTATGTGCTATCTTTGTATAATTAATTTAGTAACAATATTAATTACTCACATTTGATAAAAGTAAACAAACTAGAGTTATTTAATCTGAGGTTACAAAACGTGGAATATTATGTACTTGGGTAGTCAGTACCAGTTCTGTGTTACGTGGAAAAGTAGTTGTTATCTACATAACAACTACATAAGACAGTGACTTGTAAGCCCCGATGGGTTAGGCAGAGGTGTACCTATCAAGTACACCCTAATTTCGCCAGTGAATTTTTAACTGTTATCAAATGTAAACCAAATATTTAATCTTAGTTTAATTTAATTTATTTATCTGTTATTTTACTTTATTACCAATCAGTATAATTCATTTAATTTAATTTTAATTCGATTATCTTGATTCAAGTATGTAAAATTTATGGATATGTGCTTTGTTTTACACTAATTCTATCATTTAAAATCCACAATTAATTAAAATAATGAAAATTAAAATGTAATATAAATAAAATAGTGCATGTAGTGTTAGCCTGTAACTAATTGTTGCACTTATAAATGTATATCGTGTACTTTAAAAAAAATTAGTTTGTAAATAATTGTAGGCTAACCTAAATAAATAAATAAATCATCATCATCATCCACAGTCCGACTTGACCCACTGCTGGGTATACCTAGGCCTATCTTTGCTTGTGCCAAGCTCCACGTTTCTGTGCTGGCCTCATCCAGGTTTTACCGATGCGATAATGATGAATGAGGCGTGATGTTATGTTATGCATCGCCTTGTAGAATGTGATTCCATTGTCATGGAGGCGCTATTGTAAACATTTGTGAAATTGTATTGAAATAAACGAGTGTGCTTTAGACCACACGACTGAAGTAAAACTTAAACAAACGCCGAACAATGGTCTGTCAAATTCAAAAACGTAACTCAGTCCTTCAGTGACCAATTATAGCGTACTAACTGACAACTAAACGTAACAAGAAGTTGTGATTAATATGATAGTAACAATAAGACTAAAATAAACTATCCTCGTAGCAAAAAAAGGAAATAGAGGTTGTCTCTTTCTTTCTTCACAAACTTATATCTACCTCTCAACTTCCGTTTGCCTCGTAATGTTACACCTTTATCAGCTTAGTCCCAAGTCAAGCGTGCGTAAAGAAGTTTTACTTCAAAAACAAGAAGACGGTGTTAGTTCCAACGATGGCCACACGCCACAAGACCCATGCTGAGCAGAATCAATTGGTCATGCTCGTCACCATAGTGTTTCGAAGTTGATTTGCATTCCGTATTGAACCTCCTGCCTTACGTTACACAAGTATTACGTCGTAACTCGTTACTATTGTCTTTGATACTGATCCAGGAGTTTTGTATTTCCTGCCACGACCATTGTTAGCTTGCTGCGATGGTATGGCCGAATTACTAATGAAGGAAAATTAATTTTAAGTAGGTAGGTACATACAAACAAAGCATTGTCATACTTAGGAACATAACATTGTTATGTTACGGGACAATAATTGGCTCTTATTATTATTATCCTTTATTCATCTATATACGGAACGGCGTACAAATACAGGGTGTAAACAGACTCTTCACGAAGCCGTCAACCAAGCATTCTGTACATCAAACTAAGTAACTTTACGCAAAAATTATGCTGGGAAACAACTTCTTTTTTTGAGCTGAAAAATCACGTTTTACTGTAGGACTCAAAGTAACGCACTCAAAACATTGTGCTGAAAGATGGATTGAATAGGGGATTGAATAAGGGGGTCCTGGAGGTGTTTAAAGTAAAAATCTTACATTAAAAACATGTATTTAAAAAAAAAGACGTGTGGCACTCGGAGACTGCCGCGGTAAAGCTATTGCATAGCATTTTTTATCAACTTATGTAATTATAATTATTTATTCACTTTCGTAGGTATAGGTTTAGGTTTTCGTATAGGTTTTACCTATACAACCTAACCTCCTAGCTCCAGCGGTAGATTAAAAATAATAACCTAGGCTTGTCGATATCTGACACTACGTGTTAGGCACTAGGTGTTAGGTTATTTTCGTTACGGAATTTCTGGATTCGGTCTCCACGCTCAAGGCCCGCGATAGAAGCTAAGCAATAGCTTAAAAACTTGTGAAAAATTTGGAACTTTGACCCCCCAATATCTCCGTAACTAGAAGCTTCCCAGGTATGAACAAAAAAAATATGGCAATGACGGGGAGAACAAGTGCCTTTCGGCTTCGTTAAGACTCTGTTTACACCCTTTATAGGAGGTATGTGTTAAACAGCATCACGAAATTTTTAATTCATCCGTTACACATAGGAATTAACAATCCAGTTCAGATTATAACTTAAAATTAAAAGGTATAGTAAAACAGTGCCATGGTAAACAATACAAATTAGAAAACAAACGTCAAGGTAATTATTAATAAAATTAGAATGTTTTATACAAGTCAAATTAATTAGCCAGTTAAAAATTCATCAGTGCTGTTATAGACTTTCTCTACCAGAACGCTTTTTAATCTATTTCTTAATTTTTCAGTTCTATATTCCCTCCAGTGCTTTGGCAACGTATTATAAAGAATTGGCGCCATACAGAATATACTTTTATGCATTAGAGAAGTCCTGCATCTCGGGATACATAGCTCACTATTGTCGCGTCTATTTCGAACTACTTTATCTGACACTAAGGGGAATAGGTGTGGATTCAATTTGACAAACAAAATGATCTCTAAAATGTACATACATTGACGGAAGAGTTAATACTTTATATGCTTTAAGCAATGGTTTGCAACTCTCTGTAACATGAAGTCCAAACATAGCCCTCAGACACGTCTTTTGCGTTTTAAAAATCGTATTATACATCCTTATTAATTGTTGAATTTCCCCAAAAAATTAGTCCATATCTTAAGTTAGATGACACTAAGCCGTAATAAGCAGTTAGTAACGCATCAACATTTAAGATTGGGGCTAATTTATACAGTGCATATGTGGAATTACTAACTTGGCAAGTATTCCCTACGTTACGCCTGTAATCCGGTAATCCCTTGAGGATTAGGGTTAGGCACAGGACACCTTTCCTCCAAAAGAATACGGCAGAGGTCACACCACATCTTCCCAGTTATGTTTTAGTCCCATGTGATACACTAGCGAGCGTATTGCCATCAACAGGGCACAAATCTAGGCTCCGTGGCTGCTACTGAGAAATTCTTGATAGAAAAACCCAATAACACTTTACCTAAGCAGGAAATTGAACCCAGAAGCCCTTGCCTAGCAGTCGCGCTTGTAACCACTAGACCAACGAATACAATACATAGGTATTTTATTTTTAATTTGGGTGTCGCCTAGCTTTAATAAAAAACCAAATCATAACTGTTTCAAAATTAAATAAGTCGCCACATAGCCACATATAAATAGCAAGTTTTTAACGCATTCAGAGTCGATGGGTCCGGTTTTCTTTTCGCAATTGGACACAAATATGAATTATACATAGACAACTGCATCTTTCTTTTTCATTATGTTATAGAGGGTACACAATTCAGCTGCATTCGGTTCGAATGGAAGCCGACCCCAGCATAGTTAAAAGGCCAGGCAGATGATGAGTACGTATAGTACTCAATATCTCAAACTTAAATCTCCAACATAAGGTTTTTATTAACCGACTTAAAAAAAGGAGGACGATCTCAATTCGGTTTATTTTTTTATTATTTGTTACCTTTTTCATTTATGAAACTCTTTGAAAAAATATTTTTTATGTGAAATGATATACTTTCCGAATGGTCCCATAGAAATTTCACCAAAATCGGTACAGTCGTTTGGTTTTTAAATCAAAATAACTGCAAAAAATATGTCATCCAAGTAAACGAAATTGTGTATTTTGCTTACCTGTGACTTTCCAAAGGTGTTTACGAATTACAAACTTTTTTAACCGACTTCAAACAAAAAAACTTCAAAAAAACCGACTTCCAAAAATACAACTTTATATTCGGAAGTCGTGGTAAAAAGACAATGAAACAAACAAAGTCACCAACTTCCGAAACTAAAGTTAAATTATTTTAAACTTTTTTACTGTTTTTTAATTCGGTTTGTTTTTTTAAATACACAACTCAAAATTAAAAGCCTTGTTCAAATTCGGCTAAGAATTAGCAATTTTTTGATGAAAAAATCTACCTAGACCTATGCTGATCCAAAACTACTTCCCAGGGTCTTAGCTAGAAAGATGAAATGGCGCAATAAACATCATAGCAAAACTATTAAAATTAGCTAATACCTAAGAAATCAACATGCATAGAAATAACCGCATTAATATAATTGAATTTTAAAAAACGCTAATTCATTTCGCTACCATAAAGACATTCTCATTTCATTGACTTATATTACATAGGATTTACATAGTCATTAACAAGTTTGCTTCAATTACCTAATTTTTAAGGTGACCACATAAAGTTGTTTAATAGCTACATTATTGCCTAACTATAGCTTTTCCCGCGGCTTCACTAGCGTTAATTAAGAATTTGACAATAAATTCGGCTCTGCATGTAATTCAATCATGATTTGTGGTGCCATCTATGATCTTAAGAACGTTATTGTTGTTTTCCTCGGAAACAGTATTTTTTTTCCTATGTCCGTTTCTGTACACCTGAAAACGTATATACAAAATTACCGGGTGATCGGTTCAGTGGTTTAAGTGTGAAAAGGTATCAAACAAATGAACTTACTTTCACATTATAATAATATATAGTTAGGAAGTTAGGATATCACGACGAGAGCCATTAAAGAACTGATTTTGCACAATTTGAGACCACAGCACAAAAACTAGACAACTCTCGACCAAAAACAAAGCACTTTTTTTTTAATCATTTATGTAACAAGTAATACTAACAACTATGATAATGATACTTGGCTATTCAAGTGATGTAAAGGCTCGAGGCTAAATAATGCTAAGGTAAGCCTGCCGAGTTGGGTCTGTGGATGGTGAACGTGAATGTTCACGTTATATCATACCAAGACCCGAAAAGTATTATAAGCCAGTAACAGACGTTGTTCACGTGTATTCAGAAGCCTGAATGTCTGACCAAATGTCTTATCAAGAAGAATCACGCAGTAACAGGATTGTGGAAGTCGAATACACAGTCGCTCCATGGAAAATACTAGTGTTCCGCTGCATCCGGTTAGACCGGAAGCTGACCTCAAAACAGTTTTTTTTTTACTTTGCCCCACACTAGACATTTCTTCTATTCCTGGGCGCGTTTATAAACAATTAAAATCACATACACATAAAGCCAGACCCGGAACAACTAACTGTAGAGCATACAAATATATGTTGCATGGGTGAATCGAACCCGCGACAGCCAGCGCAGCAGTAGATCTTCAGCCACTGTGCCAACCGTGCTGTTACAGAAGGAAATAATGATCATTGGAACCTGTATGGCTCTAAAAAGGTGTGTACTTAGAAGTATGGCCACCTTTCTCCCGCATTTTTTTACTTGCATCATTCGATTTGTTCTGAAATGCTAATGTCTAGACATTAACCTTGACAGCTTGACCAGCGGTAGTTGAACTCCCAACTGTCCTAGTTTCTATAAAACAAAGCGTTTCACGAGTGATTCAAAAAGTAGGCGTAGGGAACCTACTTTTTGAATAAAAATATTTAGTTCCTGGTTACATGACATAAACAGAACATAACATAACATAAATATAACATAAACATAACATAACATAACAATAACATAACATAAACATAACATCGTCCCGCCTGTAATACCCAAAGGAACTTTGACAGTAGCAGCCACAGAGCCTGGATTTGTGCCCGGTTGATGGCAATAGCCTCGCCCCCTGTTACATGGGACTTAAACATAACTAGCGAAATGTGGGCGTACTATAATTGGGTACACCTCTGCCTAACCCTTCTGGGATTACAGGCGGGATGTTATGTTATCTTATCAGTACAGATTGTTTCTTCTCTTCGTATTATAATCGATACAGATTATTTAAATTCCAAAACATTATTTCCACAAAGTACGTTGAAACTATATATACTTAAAAATTATTCAAGCTATTCCTCTTTTGGCTTCCTACTTTAAACGCGATTTAAATAATAATGTACACAATCCGAGTAATTGTTTCAAAGCTAATTTTCATGAAAACCTTTCGGACAACAACAAGTTTGTTGTTTATAGAAGAATAGAGTATAGCTTCGAGGTCACTCAGTATTTAGTCATTATTCGTTTTTGTCATAATTGTTGTAATTTAAGTTAACTACCATGCTACACGAATTTGAATATAATTTAAAAACATATCTAAAATACTACACACTGTATATGCGTATTATTAAAGGTATATTGCGTATTGGTTGACGGCTTCGTGAAGAGTCCGTTTAAACCCTGTATAAGATGAGTCTTTCACTCAGTTTGTAGCTACTCGTATGTAGTTGGAAATCCAAATCGTTGCTTTTACTAGACGCCTACATTCTATAACAAAAAATTAATTGTATTTTTTTTCATTGTAATTTTATTTGTAATTGTAATTTTATTTCTTTGATTATTTTAATGTACTTGTCTTTTTATTGTGATTTTAATTTTTATCTAATGTATGGGCTGTGTCTGAATTAAATTAAATTATTATTATTATTTATAACGTAATCAGGAAATATGAGGTATTAACTTAGGCCAGCAAAAATCGAATCTAGTTAGTACAAATAGTTGAACCCATCCAAGTTCAGAACTCGACCTCGACGCGTACCGATGTCGACAACGCGATGCAGGCGCTACCATGCGCGTGCGACTTTGGCAACGACATGGATGAGTAGCGATTGGCTGACTCACACAGTATACTAACTAGATATTTTTTACTCATTCTTTTTTTAACTAGTGTTATTTTTAAAGCAGAGCTTTATAGTGGTTAGTGGTGCCGATTCCCTTGTTTACAAACTAAACCAAATTTAAGTTCAGTGCATCTTTTTCTTTCTATTTCATTAAGAAAAGGACAGAAGATAAATTTTAGTTTAGTCCTGTCAAATTAATCAGCGCCTGACACAAGTTTAGACATGATTAAAAAGTTGACTACTAAAATTACATCAAATTTGATGTAATTTTAGTAGTCAACTTTTTAATCCTCTTAGTCCTCGTTTCTAGTCCTTTCTAGTTTCTTGTTTCCTTTTTAGTCCTGTCAAATTAGTCAGCACCTGACGTAGGTAATTACCTACGTCAGGTGCTGACTAATTTGACAGGACTAAACTAATATTTATCTTCTGTCCTTTTCATAATGAAATAGAAAGAAAAAGATGCACTCAACTTAAATTAGATTAGTTTGTGAACAAGGGAATCGGCACCAATGTCTCTAAGGCCTAATCCTAAATAATATTATAAATGCGAAAGTTAGGGTGTATAGATGTTTGTTACTGTTTCCGGCACTACAGAACGGATTTGGATGAAATTTTGCTTATAATATAGATAGTTTATAACCTGAATTACACATAGGATACTATCTTCGTAGTATGATCCCGTAGGACAATTATCGAACTCCGCGAGCGAAGTCGCGGGCATATCTAAGGTACATAGTATTATTCTTCTTCTTTATCGTGTGGTTAGTGCCTAACCTGGTGTCAGAGTTACTTTTTTTTTCAATTTCAATTTCAATTTCACCCAGAACTCAAGGTCGAACACAATAAATAAAAGTTTTAGGAGGTTAAATTAGGAATGAAATCAACGTCAAGGTAAGTATAAAAATGTTGTTATAAGGTGTATTCGACGTAGCTTCTATTTCTGTCTGCAGAGTTTAAAATAACCTAACAGGAAGGGGATGACGGGATCTTAGTTCGCTCGCTCTCGAGACCCCACCCTCCCCTTCGAACCTAACCCGTCCAGGGTCCGGGTGCCCCAAGTCCCGAGCTCGCTTCGCTCGCTCTTACCAACTAATAATTAAAAAAGAGGATCAAATATTATTTAAAAAAAATTAAAATATATTTATAATAATTATAAATATTCAGTATGGGTCACCACTGACCACAGAAAACGTTATTTGATATTCAAAGCAGTATTGCAAATCAACGAGCTGCTTTCGAAACAACGATAAATTTTAATAGATGTAGCCTTAAATACAATTAATTCAGAAACTGGTTTATTCTAAATATAACTTACGATGTCCACGAGGGCGAAGCCGTGGGGTAAGATAGTTAACTATGTATAAACGCAATATGGTTTGTGTTAGACCAATCCATGACCATTGAAACAGATTGCCTTTGCTGTTTTAATTGCTTAACGGAAGTCTGTAATATCAGGTGTTTCACAGACCTTTTATAGTACTCAATGTACCTAGTTCTTCAAACTGGGTTATTGTACTGGTTAGCAAATTATTTTGACTGCCTCTTTGGTGTGGTAGTTGCAACTCACAAGCGCTTCTAATGAACATGTGCTGCAGGTCGTAGGTTAGAGTCCCCGGGTGGGTAGTGTTATTGTGTTTATCCATTATTTACCAATTTCTCAGCTGGCTCGGAGTCTGGATTTGTGCCCGGTTGATGACAATAGGTAATGTGGGTGCAATAGGTCAAAGTTTCTCCTCTGCCTAACCCAATAATATTTGAATGTCTTTGGCTTTACCCTTTCGAAAAATACAGGCGTGATGATATATAGATAGGTATATTTTGAAACAAATTGTATTGTTTGACTGTCGACATTGATACCTAATGCGTATACTAAGTTAGTTATACCTACGAGTATTTTATTGTTCTTATAATATGAATTGTTTGTACTATAAATAGGTTTTTCAGATTGGAATACTGAAACAATACTTTGTTGATTTCATGTTTTTTATTAGTTGTAAAATAGCAGCGTATTATACAAGGAGATGGATTGCCAATCTAATATGGAAGTAGGTAGGTATACCTACCTACCATTCAATCGTGAACCCCCCTCGAGCCACCCATCCAAGGTCCACCCATTGTTTCTCTGCTGAAACTGCATTTACCTTATATTCCGACAAATAGACAATAAAACTGAGCATTTCTATGCTACCCGCCTCTCACTTTTGAATACGAAATTCGCCAACACGAACGAGGATGACCAAAGAACCGATGGATGGACTGTGTAAAGGATAATCTGTAACCATACCAACCATACCACAACCATATTATCCTTCACTCGGTCCATCCATCGGTTCTTTGAAAGGAGGTGACTGCTGAGATGACAAGTGATCGTGAAGTATGGAAGAAGATATGCTGCGCTGACCTATTAAATTGGCATAAGTGTGGATTAAATAAAGTAGGTACTCCTTTACGAATTCCATCTTTTCAGTGTGAGGTAACGGTACCACATAAATAATTAAAATGAAAATAGCAGGTCAGACGTTCTCAAAGGTCATTGCCCTGTTAGCACATACGATATTTGGGCGGTTGCTGGTTGCACATAAATGCAACAACAAATAATTATCAGTTTTGTGCAATCGTTCACAGATGGCGCAAAAACGTTTGTATGCAATGCTATGCATAAGTCTAGCACCAGAAATAAAATCAGAAAGGTTGCTAGGCCAGACATTACCTATCTTGTTATACATTCAGTCAAAAAAGTATCGGGAATGGATGATTTGTTTGTGGTTCCAAATTCAATTTTTTGTTTTTTTTTTATTGTTAGATTGGCACAACTGTTTTCCATTTTGGCGCGGAGTTTGAGTTGCATCTGTTATCTAAATGAAATACAGTGCTGTTTTTATTTAGATCATATCTAGTGTGGAGGTATTGCGAATATCATAATGGACAAAAACATTGAACAAAGAGTATGTCTTAAATTTTGCATCGCCAATGGAATTTCGTGTTCGGAGTCCCTGAAAATGTTACAGAAAACTTACGGTGAATCGACTTTATCGAAAACACGTGCTTATGAGTGGTACCTACAAATCGTTCAAGCGGTCGAGATGTGATGAAAGATTTGCCTGGCTCTGGTAGGCCATGAACGTGTTCAACTGAAGTTAACACCGCAAAAGTGAAGGAAATAGTGACTGAAAATTCAAGTTTGAGAGAGATAGCCGCTGAACTTTCTGTATCTCACGAGTCGATCCGTACCATTTTAAATAATGACTTGGGTATGAAACATGTTGCCGCTCGGCTAGTCTGAAAAGACCTGAATTTCCTCCAAAAACTCAATCGCATAAGAGTCGCTGAGGACATGCTAGAACGAGTCATTTCCGACCCAACATCCATGAAACGCATTGTTACTGGTGATGAGATGTGGGTTTACGAGTTTGACATAAAAACTAGTCAACGAACTTCAGAGTGGCGCCTTCCAACTGAACCGAAACCGAAAAAACCACGCCAAAGTCATGTTGACCGTTTTCTTTGATTACCGCGGTGTTGTGCTCTCGGAATTCTTGCCGGAAGGTCAAACAGTAAATAAAGAATATTATTTGAGCCTTATGCGGCGTTTAAGGTGACACTAGTAGACATTTTTGCATACAAATTTCGGGAGGGTATTACTCCACTGTTTGACACTGTACATCCAAAGTTAAACATGATATCGTTTTGTCTCATTATTAATTTTGTCTGTGTGGAAACAGAATACTAAAATAATAAGCCATTTAAAAGTTACGAGCTACCAAAAAATCGTTTTTATTGCCAATTTTAACGCAACTTTGGCCGTAAATTAGTAATAAAAGAAGTGTCAAATTTCCAAAACAAAGTCGGTACCGACAAAGCACAATTTATTATCGAAAAATTCAATAAATTTTATTTGTAATTGATTTATGCAGTGGTTTTTTCATAAAACTCGATTTTCCAAAGGCCTTTTCGTATTTTTTTTCGCGCGCCTATACTATGAATTATCGTGCATCTCACTATCGGGCACGATGCGAGGTGAGAAAGCGTGCTTTTTAGCCACGCCCACCAGTGAGTTCGAGCCCGCGACTAGTGCTACCTTATGTGAAAAAAAAATATTTTTCCTAAACTCAAATTATCACTTTGTGGCACCCGTTTTCATTCGGTAGAAGAAGAGAACTGAACTCAATTCCGGAAAAGGCGTTTAAAAATATATAATCGGATTATTCGTTGGCGTAAGTGTATCGTTTCTGAAGGAGCATACCTAACATTCTGTGTATTATTGATCGTTTCCCGGTACTTTCTTGACAGAGTAGTATTAACTATTGCGTGCTAGTTAGACGGCACATGCATATATTCTCTTAGCATTCGCTACTGTCTGCAAAGATACTAACAGGTACCAATTTATCTATTAAAAAAACTATTTAGCACTTTATGAAGCCTCTGGTCGCGACTCTCTCTTGTAAGTCTTCTTCTTCGTGTCGCTGGCACTTTGTTAGCCCAAAACTACTAATTTTCTTGTAAGTAGATCTTTATAGCGGGAAGTCAAACAGAAGCCCGAAACTTTGCCAGTGTTACCACGAGGTACAGTTTCTCCCAGTCACTATGTTGTGGAGATCAGATAAGCAGTTGCTCCGTGTAAAACTGCGTTTATTGCTTCATCCGCTAACAACTAACATAATTATGTGGTTGAGAAATGGCTAGGCAGATGCGAGATTTATATTAGCACTAATTACTCTGAACTACTCAGCATTAGCACTATACGATTATAGTGCTAATGCTGAGTAGTTCAGAGTAATTCGGCACGGTTGGCGCAGTGGCTGAGCAATTGACTGCTGCGCTGCGTGTCGCGGGTTCGATCCCCGCACGGAACAAATATTTGTATGGCCTACAGATAGTTGTTCCGGGTCTGGCTGTTTGTGTATGTGAGTTTAAATGTTTGTGAACGCACCCGCGATACAGGAGAAATTCCTAGTGTGGGGCAACGTTTAAAAAAAAAAAAAAAAAAAAAATTGTACCTACGGAAGAGTTAACTGTACCTTAATTAGTAAACGTTCTTCCTGACAGTCATATCCAGGATCCGGATTGTCTAGTAGAAATAGCTTATTGCGAAAGAACCGACCATTGCGTCACTCTTTTTAGGCAATGCGTTTGTACTTCCCTTTAGTACCCAGCTAATCCACCTCGTTGGTTATATTCTAAGGCTCGTTTACATTCACTAAGAACCACTCACAATACAACACAATCATCATCATTCTTTTAGCCTTCTCCCAATTCATTTGGGGTCGGCCCAGCATGTCTTCTTCCATTGTTTGATTTGAAATCTTAAAACTGTTTTTTTTCAATAATATTAATTATTATTTCATTTTTTATATTATATTTAAACAATCCTTTATCTATGTATAGGATTAATAATTTTAATTCAAAATTTATTAACATGCTTATTGTATTCCGTTATCTCATCGGACACCTCCTTTCTTGCCATTAAATATCATCCTTTACACAGTCCATCAATCGTTTCTTTGGTCTTCCTCTAGTCTTATAAATCTACGTTCACTAAGAACCACCATGAACATGAAAATAAAAGCTCTCTGTTGGACATTTTTGGAAGCGCCGGGAGCTAAAATTCTACAGTTCAGTAATAATTAGACAGTTTTCACACGACACCGCTCGCCCGCACGGTCGGGTGGTGAAGCGTCTCACGTTGCATTGGCTTATATGAAATTCGCTTCGCGCCTCTGCCCGACGGCGCGGAAGTGCGGTGTTGTGTATCGCCTCAGGCATTCGTTTATGTGTCATAATAATAAATAATAATATATATATTTTTTTTTATATTTTTAAATGTTTTTTTATGTCGTTTAATATTTAAATATTTGAAAATGTAAAAAATATGTATATAAATAAATAAAGGAAATAATAATAAGAATAATAATTTCTCTCCGCCGACGTCGCCAACACCTGTACGTCGGCAGGGGAGAGGCCGGCCACCGAAAAGCTTGGGACTTAGGGGCCATCCGGCCCCGAGCCGGGTCCCCGCTGCCGGTGGTTGTGTGCAGCGCATGAGATGGACTCAGTCTATAAACGAGAACGTCATGCGCGCATACTATGGGTCTACAGAGGGGGGAACTAACCTCACTGCGTACCGTGTTAGGATGCTGTCTATGTTTCAGGATCTGGAACCAACCGTCAACGTCTCGGCCCAACGACTGTCGGATCAGGTGCGGGTCATCCAACGCAATCACATGTTGGACGATGCCGCACTTGATAGGCTGCGCTCAGAGATACTGAGCAACCGTATCATCTTGACTCAACCACCAACGCTTGCAGCGTCAGCTAGTACAATCTCACCGCGTTTTGGTCCTGTAGTCGAAGAGCAAGATGATAGGGTTGCCACGGTAAGTAGCCAGTGCAACGACCGATTGAGGAGCGCTCTGGAAGATGCGCTTCGCGAATATCGATCCACTGCTGCCGAAATTAGGCCCCGATTACCACGGTTACCCATGCATAACAAAAATAGGGCGCTGGTGTGTGCCTTGGACTCGCAACTCAAGAGTATATTCGAGAGTAGTGAGGACCTCGTTGATACGCACTCGATCCTGTACTGTGGGGCTGTTGCGGCATGTCGTTTAGCTAATGTCAAATTTCCAAATTGTGACGTAGCTACTCGACCAAAACCAGCCGTACCAGCCTGGCAGCGCAGGATCGAGCGCCGTGTCGACGGGGCCAGGGTACTCATCGGTAAACTATACTGCTTCAGGGAGGGCAATACTCGACCACGTGTGATGCGCTTTGTGAGGCGGGCATTCGCGGGGACTGGAGTCAGCCCTCAAGAATACATGTCCCGTGTCACAGAGCGCATTGACTTCCTGAAGCAGAAAGTTTATGCATGGGCGAACCGTATTCGGCGGTATAAGCGGCGGGTTGATCGGTACTCACAGAATCGCATGTTCCAGAGCGATGAGAGGTGGGTGTACAGAGCTTGGGAGCGACCTGAGCAAAATATGACAGACGTGTGCCGCCCAGATGATGCCGCCACGAGTTCTTTCTGGCGCAGCATCTGGTCGGTGCCCGTCTGTCATACTGAGGCTGACTGGATGCGTGATGTCGAGCAAGCGTGTGAACCTATTCCAGAAATGGAACCAATTTATATTACACCGTTAGATATAGCCAGAGCAGTTCGTCCGTTACCGAACTGGAAGTCACCAGGACCGGACGGACTGCACAACTTCTGGCTAAAATGGCTTAGTAGTTCACACGCTTGCTTGGCATCCCAATTCCAGTCATCCTTAGAGTCTCGGTCCCTGCCACAGTTTTTAACAACAGGCGTTACCCACCTGCTCCATAAGTCAGGTAGTCCCGCGGAACCCAAGAATTATAGGCCGATCACGTGTTTGTCGACGGTCTATAAACTTCTGACATCCATTTTGAGAGCGAAAATTAATACACACATTGACAAAAACTCCATTATGTCTGCCTCTCAAAATGGATGCAGGAAAGGATCCCGCGGTACTAAGGAGCTACTCCTCATCGACATGGCCATTAGCCAACAGGTTCGTCGCTCTCGCAAGGATCTAGCGACATGTTGGATAGATTACAAGAAGGCCTACGACTCGGTGCCACATACATGGCTCATGAGGGTGCTGGAGTTGTACAAGATAGATGCAACTCTACGCGCCTTCCTTGAGTCGTGTATGGGGCAATGGAGGACGGTCCTTCGATATCCAGGATGTCGACAGATCCAGGGGAACGATAAGCCTGTATGGATTAAACGGGGAATATTCCAGGGCGACAGTCTGAGTCCACTTTGGTTCTGTCTAGCCCTGAATCCTCTAAGCACATTGCTGGAGGATTCAGGTCTAGGCTACCGGTTGAGAAGAGATGGTCAGGTCATATCTCACCTGCTTTACATGGATGATCTGAAACTCTTTGCCCCCAACAAATTGCGCCTGATGGAGTTACTGAGAGTAACTGAAACTTTTAGTAGCGCCATCAGGATGGAATTTGGTGTGGACAAATGTGCAGTCATGTATGTAAAGCGAGGGGAGATTATGGCATCCGAGGGAATTCAGCTCTCGGATTCCATACACCTGAGATCCCTCTCCTCAGCCGAAAGTTATAAGTATTTGGGTATGTCGGAAGCGTTGGGCATTAATGTGACTGACATGAAGCAATCGTTGAGGGAGCGCTTCTTTGGACGCCTGAAGAAGGTATTAAATAGCCTTCTTTCAGGTGGGAACAAGGTGCGCGCCTTCAACGGTTGGGTCATGCCGGTTTTAATGTACTCTTTCGGCATACTCAAATGGACTCAGACGGAACTCGATACCCTGGACAGGAGAGTCCGTACACTGCTGACGGCAAACCGGATGCATCACCCACGATCATCAGTGATGAGACTGTACATCCCGCGGAAGTGCGGAGGTCGAGGCTTTTTAAATGCGAAGACCCTCCACAACCGCGAGGTGTGCAGTCTCAGAGATTATTTTTTAGAAACCGATGTGGGTATGCACCGAGATGTGGTCGCAGTGGACAAGGGACTGACCCCGCTATCCATGGCTAAAGAGAACTGGCGCAAACCTGTAGTACTTACTACCGATGACCGCAAGGAAGTATGGCAAGGCAAGGAGCTTCACGGGCGCTTCTACCGGGCTCTTCATGGGCCCGATGTAGATTTTCTAGCGTCCGTGTCCTGGCTACGTTTCGGCGACCTCTTTGGGGAAACTGAAGGTTTTGTCTGTGCGATTATGGACGAAGTTATGCTGACGAACAACTACCGGAAATATATTATGAAGGACGGGACGGTTGACGTGTGTCGGGCATGCCACCGTCCGGGTGAGTCCATTAGACATATTATTTCTGGTTGTTCTCGTCTGGCGAACGGCGAGTACTTGCACAGGCACAACCAAGTAGCCAGGATTATTCACCAGCAACTTGCCTTGAAATATAAACTTGTGGAATCTGAGGTACCGTACTACAAGTATGTGCCCGACCCAGTTCTCGAGAAAGACCATGTCACGCTGTACTGGGATCGGTCTATCATTACTGACAGGACTATTGTAGCCAATAAGCCTGACATAGTGGTAATAGACCGATCAGTGCGCCGCGTAATGATAATCGATGTCACCATCCCGCATGACGAGAACCTCGTGAAAGCTGAGAAAGAGAAACAAATAAAATATCTCGACTTGGCACACGAGGTTGTCGACATGTGGAATGTGAACTCGGCTATCATTGTGCCGATTGTCGTGACGGCCAATGGCCTTATGGCTAAGAGCCTCGACGACCATCTCTCGAAGCTCGCCTTAGGCGGTTGGATCAAGGGCCTGATTCAGAAGGCAGTACTCCTCGATACGGCTCGCATTGTGAGGAGGTTCCTGTCTCTGGAGCCCTAACCACCGGTAGCTTGGACCCTGTTCCCGACACCGGCGGACCGCTATTTTTTTATATTTTTAAATGTTTTATATGGTTTGTTTTAAGAAATATTTAAAAATGTTAAAAAATATGTATATATATGAATAAACGGAAGAATAATAAAATCTTGGGACAACCAACACACCGCCATCTGATCCCAAACTAGGCAGAGCCTGTACTATGGCAACCAGACAACTGATAAACATACTTATATATTTCTAAATACATACATATTATAAATAAATTATACACCCAGATACAGAACAAATAATCGTACTCATCGCACAAAGATTTGTTCTGTGTGGGAATCGAACCCACGACCTCCGTCCTAGCAGTCAGGGTCACTAACCACTAGACCAACAGGCCAATCAAATAATAAAGTGAAGTAAGTAACATATTAGGTACGTTAAATAAAAACAATATAAAAATAAAATATAATATGGGTCATGTACTTTTATTTTTATAAGGTAAGAACAAAATTTTAAATTACCTACATACCTACTTTACGATTTTATTAGAACGAAAAACAGATTGTTGCCCCAACGAAATTGTTCTAACGATGTTTGGGAATAAGACCTTATATCTATCTATCTAATAAGATACACAATACTGTAAAAGATGCTCATTTTCTAGAGGCGCGCGCGCAAGGCGGTGGCGGAGCGGGGTGCGAGTTAGCTCGTATGTGATTGGTCGACCCATCTTTTGTTTTTGTTTCGTAGTCGTTAAGGGTTAGTAGTGTGTAGTGTAGTTCAAGCGTGCAGTTCTTATCAGTTCGCAGTTATTAGTTTAATATAGGAATAAATAAAGGAAATGGCTGGTAGTTCAACTGACGTTTGTTTAGAGTACGTTAAAAAAGGTAAAGCTACCATACTTCTCCGGGCCGGACATCAATACAGTAAAAAATGCAAATATAAAAATGGTGGAGTTTTGTGGGAGTGTACCACAAGAAAACAAAGTAAATGTGCCGGATCCATCACTGTCATGGTAAGTTACTTATTATATTTTGTGATTAATAATGACAATAATAACTCAGGTTATGTGTGTTATCAATATCAAAATTTAAAAATCAACGTTAAAGTTTAAACACTGTTTCTGTCATGGCGGCACGTGTGACGTCATTCTTTTGTCAAACAAGTCTATTACACCTAGTGTAAAAGAGTGTAGCTGAAGTGAATTGTATATATTTAATTATTATTACATATTTTAGTTAAGCATAAAGTGAAATATGTTTTGTTGAACTATTCTGATAGGATAACAACAATTTGTTATAAGTTTTAAAGGTTGTTAAATAGCCTATTTAATTTTGTATTCTATGTAAGTGCAATATTGTTTACTTAAAAAATAATGTAAAGTAATTAATTATTATTACTTAATTTTACAGGACAATCAAGTTGTAGCTGAGAAACGACACAATGTTTGTGAACCTGATTTTGCGCGGAATGAAGTTACCTTGAGGTTATTCAAACTAAAAACTACAATTGCGGATCCAGAAGCACCTGCTATTCCCACTGCTTACAACGCGGCTGTGAGCTCACTAAAAGATACCGGAATTGACAAAATAAAAGAATTCCCTGCCCTGAAGTCTATCTAAACAACATTATATAAACACAGAAATGCAGCATTTGAAGTAAGTAAAATTGAGTTCAAAAATGTTGAAGAAGTTAAAGTACCTCCAGCTCATCAGGAATTTATTTTAGCAGACTACAATGACAGTGGTATCCGTGTAATAGCTTTTTGCTCTGAATTTGCCCGACATCAAATGAAAAATTTGAAGATGTTCTTGGGTGATGGAACGTTTTGGATCTGTCCATCTCCCTTTTACCAACTCTACACCATTCATGGGGATTTGGGCAGTACAGAAAAACACATAAACATTGTGCCACTTGTTTATGCCCTCATGAGCCATAAAAATCAACAAACATATGAAATTTTATTTAGTATGCTAAAATCTGCATTACCTGATTGGAATCCAGAAATATTTAAATGTGACTATGAAGTGGCTCCGATGAACGCAATGCGAAATGTTTTTGTAAATATATCTATTAGCGGCTGTTATTTCCATTTCACCCAGGCAATATGGAAGAAAGGAAAACAACTCAAACTAACAAAAGATAAATTAACCAGAAGACAAGTTGCACTTAGCACTGCTTTGGCTTTGTTACCATCAGATAAAATCATTGCGGGTTGGTTTTATGTTGCCTCTCAAAGCCCTGATGATGATAATAGCAAGGAGTTTAGAAATTACATGCTCAGACAATGGCTACAAGATGATTTTATTAAAACGTGGTGTGTATTTGGACAGACTCATCGCACTACGAATTTAGCCGAAGCATGGAATAATAAAATAAAAAAGCGTGTGAAAATAAAGAAACCCAACATTATGAAGCTCCTCACAGCGTTGGCTGAAGATGCATCGTATTACGAAGTTCTTGCATTGGGGGTTTCTGAAAATAAAGGTATAGCGGAAAAAACAAAAAAAAGCATCAATCGCGATAATTATATACAGGAGGTCCAAATGGAACTCATTAATAATGAAATTACGATTGGGCACTGTTTAGAAAAACTTAAGTGAGTGTAATCTTTGATTTTACAAGGTATAAGAAAGAAATATTTTCATGCTACAATTTTAAATTAATGATTGTAACAATCTGTGACTTTATTAGGTATAAGAAAGTTATATTTTTTATTTTAAATTAATAATTGTACAATCTGTGATTTTACTAGGTATAAGAAAGTTATATTTTTTATTTTAAATTAATAATTGTACAATCTGTGACTTTATTAGGTATAAGAAAGTTATATTTTTTATTTTAAATTAATAATTGTACAATCTGTGATTTTACTAGGTATAAGAAAGTTATATTTTTTATTTTAAATTAATAATTGTACAATCTGTGATTTTATTAGGTATAAGAAAGTTATATTTTTTATTTTAAATTAATAATTGTACAATCTGTGACTTTATTAGGTATAAGAAAGTTATATTTTTTATTTTAAATTAATAATTGTACAATCTGTGATTTTACTAGGTATAAGAAAGTTATATTTTTTATTTTAAATTAATAATTGTACAATCTGTGATTTTATTAGGTATAAGAAAGTTATATTTTTTATTTTAAATTAATAATTGTACAATGTACAAAAAAGAAAGTTATATTTTTAATTAATAAATGTAACATGATTCATATATTTTATTTTTTTAACGTACCTACCTAATGGGGATTATTGAACTTTTTAGTTCAATTATCCCCATTAAATAAAAATTTTGGGTCAACGGGGAATAGTGAACAAAAAGTTCACTAATCCCCATCAATGGGGATCATCCAACGGGGAAAAGTGGAATAAGCCATTATTTTGACTGCCTCTTTGGTGTGGTAGTTGCAACTCACAAGCGCTTCTAATGAACATGTGCTGCAGGTCGTAGGTTAGAGTCCCCGGGTGGGTAGTGTTATTGTGTTTATCCATTATTTACCAATTTCTCAGCTGGCTCGGAGTCTGGATTTGTGCCCGGTTGATGACAATAGGTAATGTGGGTGCAATAGGTCAAAGTTTCTCCTCTGCCTAACCCAATAATATTTGAATGTCTTTGGCTTTACCCTTTCGAAAAATACAGGCGTGATGATATATAGATAGGTATATTTTGAAACAAATTGTATTGTTTGACTGTCGACATTGATACCTAATGCGTATACTAAGTTAGTTATACCTACGAGTATTTTATTGTTCTTATAATATGAATTGTTTGTACTATAAATAGGTTTTTCAGATTGGAATACTGAAACAATACTTTGTTGATTTCATGTTTTTTATTAGTTGTAAAATAGCAGCGTATTATACAAGGAGATGGATTGCCAATCTAATATGGAAGTAGGTAGGTATACCTACCTACCATTCAATCGTGAACCCCCCTCGAGCCACCCATCCAAGGTCCACCCATTGTTTCTCTGCTGAAACTGCATTTACCTTATATTCCGACAAATAGACAATAAAACTGAGCATTTCTATGCTACCCGCCTCTCACTTTTGAATACGAAATTCGCCAACACGAACGAGGATGACCAAAGAACCGATGGATGGACTGTGTAAAGGATAATCTGTAACCATACCAACCATACCACAACCATATTATCCTTCACTCGGTCCATCCATCGGTTCTTTGAAAGGAGGTGACTGCTGAGATGACAAGTGATCGTGAAGTATGGAAGAAGATATGCTGCGCTGACCTATTAAATTGGCATAAGTGTGGATTAAATAAAGTAGGTACTCCTTTACGAATTCCATCTTTTCAGTGTGAGGTAACGGTACCACATAAATAATTAAAATGAAAATAGCAGGTCAGACGTTCTCAAAGGTCATTGCCCTGTTAGCACATACGATATTTGGGCGGTTGCTGGTTGCACATAAATGCAACAACAAATAATTATCAGTTTTGTGCAATCGTTCACAGATGGCGCAAAAACGTTTGTATGCAATGCTATGCATAAGTCTAGCACCAGAAATAAAATCAGAAAGGTTGCTAGGCCAGACATTACCTATCTTGTTATACATTCAGTCAAAAAAGTATCGGGAATGGATGATTTGTTTGTGGTTCCAAATTCAATTTTTTGTTTTTTTTTTATTGTTAGATTGGCACAACTGTTTTCCATTTTGGCGCGGAGTTTGAGTTGCATCTGTTATCTAAATGAAATACAGTGCTGTTTTTATTTAGATCATATCTAGTGTGGAGGTATTGCGAATATCATAATGGACAAAAACATTGAACAAAGAGTATGTCTTAAATTTTGCATCGCCAATGGAATTTCGTGTTCGGAGTCCCTGAAAATGTTACAGAAAACTTACGGTGAATCGACTTTATCGAAAACACGTGCTTATGAGTGGTACCTACAAATCGTTCAAGCGGTCGAGATGTGATGAAAGATTTGCCTGGCTCTGGTAGGCCATGAACGTGTTCAACTGAAGTTAACACCGCAAAAGTGAAGGAAATAGTGACTGAAAATTCAAGTTTGAGAGAGATAGCCGCTGAACTTTCTGTATCTCACGAGTCGATCCGTACCATTTTAAATAATGACTTGGGTATGAAACATGTTGCCGCTCGGCTAGTCTGAAAAGACCTGAATTTCCTCCAAAAACTCAATCGCATAAGAGTCGCTGAGGACATGCTAGAACGAGTCATTTCCGACCCAACATCCATGAAACGCATTGTTACTGGTGATGAGATGTGGGTTTACGAGTTTGACATAAAAACTAGTCAACGAACTTCAGAGTGGCGCCTTCCAACTGAACCGAAACCGAAAAAACCACGCCAAAGTCATGTTGACCGTTTTCTTTGATTACCGCGGTGTTGTGCTCTCGGAATTCTTGCCGGAAGGTCAAACAGTAAATAAAGAATATTATTTGAGCCTTATGCGGCGTTTAAGGTGACACTAGTAGACATTTTTGCATACAAATTTCGGGAGGGTATTACTCCACTGTTTGACACTGTACATCCAAAGTTAAACATGATATCGTTTTGTCTCATTATTAATTTTGTCTGTGTGGAAACAGAATACTAAAATAATAAGCCATTTAAAAGTTACGAGCTACCAAAAAATCGTTTTTATTGCCAATTTTAACGCAACTTTGGCCGTAAATTAGTAATAAAAGAAGTGTCAAATTTCCAAAACAAAGTCGGTACCGACAAAGCACAATTTATTATCGAAAAATTCAATAAATTTTATTTGTAATTGATTTATGCAGTGGTTTTTTCATAAAACTCGATTTTCCAAAGGCCTTTTCGTATTTTTTTTCGCGCGCCTATACTATGAATTATCGTGCATCTCACTATCGGGCACGATGCGAGGTGAGAAAGCGTGCTTTTTAGCCACGCCCACCAGTGAGTTCGAGCCCGCGACTAGTGCTACCTTATGTGAAAAAAAAATATTTTTCCTAAACTCAAATTATCACTTTGTGGCACCCGTTTTCATTCGGTAGAAGAAGAGAACTGAACTCAATTCCGGAAAAGGCGTTTAAAAATATATAATCGGATTATTCGTTGGCGTAAGTGTATCGTTTCTGAAGGAGCATACCTAACATTCTGTGTATTATTGATCGTTTCCCGGTACTTTCTTGACAGAGTAGTATTAACTATTGCGTGCTAGTTAGACGGCACATGCATATATTCTCTTAGCATTCGCTACTGTCTGCAAAGATACTAACAGGTACCAATTTATCTATTAAAAAAACTATTTAGCACTTTATGAAGCCTCTGGTCGCGACTCTCTCTTGTAAGTCTTCTTCTTCGTGTCGCTGGCACTTTGTTAGCCCAAAACTACTAATTTTCTTGTAAGTAGATCTTTATAGCGGGAAGTCAAACAGAAGCCCGAAACTTTGCCAGTGTTACCACGAGGTACAGTTTCTCCCAGTCACTATGTTGTGGAGATCAGATAAGCAGTTGCTCCGTGTAAAACTGCGTTTATTGCTTCATCCGCTAACAACTAACATAATTATGTGGTTGAGAAATGGCTAGGCAGATGCGAGATTTATATTAGCACTAATTACTCTGAACTACTCAGCATTAGCACTATACGATTATAGTGCTAATGCTGAGTAGTTCAGAGTAATTCGGCACGGTTGGCGCAGTGGCTGAGCAATTGACTGCTGCGCTGCGTGTCGCGGGTTCGATCCCCGCACGGAACAAATATTTGTATGGCCTACAGATAGTTGTTCCGGGTCTGGCTGTTTGTGTATGTGAGTTTAAATGTTTGTGAACGCACCCGCGATACAGGAGAAATTCCTAGTGTGGGGCAACGTTTAAAAAAAAAAAAAAAAAAAAAATTGTACCTACGGAAGAGTTAACTGTACCTTAATTAGTAAACGTTCTTCCTGACAGTCATATCCAGGATCCGGATTGTCTAGTAGAAATAGCTTATTGCGAAAGAACCGACCATTGCGTCACTCTTTTTAGGCAATGCGTTTGTACTTCCCTTTAGTACCCAGCTAATCCACCTCGTTGGTTATATTCTAAGGCTCGTTTACATTCACTAAGAACCACTCACAATACAACACAATCATCATCATTCTTTTAGCCTTCTCCCAATTCATTTGGGGTCGGCCCAGCATGTCTTCTTCCATTGTTTGATTTGAAATCTTAAAACTGTTTTTTTTCAATAATATTAATTATTATTTCATTTTTTATATTATATTTAAACAATCCTTTATCTATGTATAGGATTAATAATTTTAATTCAAAATTTATTAACATGCTTATTGTATTCCGTTATCTCATCGGACACCTCCTTTCTTGCCATTAAATATCATCCTTTACACAGTCCATCAATCGTTTCTTTGGTCTTCCTCTAGTCTTATAAATCTACGTTCACTAAGAACCACCATGAACATGAAAATAAAAGCTCTCTGTTGGACATTTTTGGAAGCGCCGGGAGCTAAAATTCTACAGTTCAGTAATAATTAGACAGTTTTCACACGACACCGCTCGTCCGCACGGTCGGGTGGTGAAGCGTCTCACGTTGCATTGGCTTATATGAAATTCGCTTCGCGCCTCTGCCCGACGGCGCGGAAGTGCGGTGTTGTGTATCGCCTCAGGCATTCGTTTATGTGTCATAATAATAAATAATAATATATATATTTTTTTTTATATTTTTAAATGTTTTTTTATGTCGTTTAATATTTAAATATTTGAAAATGTAAAAAATATGTATATAAATAAATAAAGGAAATAATAATAAGAATAATAATTTCTCTCCGCCGACGTCGCCAACACCTGTACGTCGGCAGGGGAGAGGCCGGCCACCGAAAAGCTTGGGACTTAGGGGCCATCCGGCCCCGAGCCGGGTCCCCGCTGCCGGTGGTTGTGTGCAGCGCATGAGATGGACTCAGTCTATAAACGAGAACGTCATGCGCGCATACTATGGGTCTACAGAGGGGGGAACTAACCTCACTGCGTACCGTGTTAGGATGCTGTCTATGTTTCAGGATCTGGAACCAACCGTCAACGTCTCGGCCCAACGACTGTCGGATCAGGTGCGGGTCATCCAACGCAATCACATGTTGGACGATGCCGCACTTGATAGGCTGCGCTCAGAGATACTGAGCAACCGTATCATCTTGACTCAACCACCAACGCTTGCAGCGTCAGCTAGTACAATCTCACCGCGTTTTGGTCCTGTAGTCGAAGAGCAAGATGATAGGGTTGCCACGGTAAGTAGCCAGTGCAACGACCGATTGAGGAGCGCTCTGGAAGATGCGCTTCGCGAATATCGATCCACTGCTGCCGAAATTAGGCCCCGATTACCACGGTTACCCATGCATAACAAAAATAGGGCGCTGGTGTGTGCCTTGGACTCGCAACTCAAGAGTATATTCGAGAGTAGTGAGGACCTCGTTGATACGCACTCGATCCTGTACTGTGGGGCTGTTGCGGCATGTCGTTTAGCTAATGTCAAATTTCCAAATTGTGACGTAGCTACTCGACCAAAACCAGCCGTACCAGCCTGGCAGCGCAGGATCGAGCGCCGTGTCGACGGGGCCAGGGTACTCATCGGTAAACTATACTGCTTCAGGGAGGGCAATACTCGACCACGTGTGATGCGCTTTGTGAGGCGGGCATTCGCGGGGACTGGAGTCAGCCCTCAAGAATACATGTCCCGTGTCACAGAGCGCATTGACTTCCTGAAGCAGAAAGTTTATGCATGGGCGAACCGTATTCGGCGGTATAAGCGGCGGGTTGATCGGTACTCACAGAATCGCATGTTCCAGAGCGATGAGAGGTGGGTGTACAGAGCTTGGGAGCGACCTGAGCAAAATATGACAGACGTGTGCCGCCCAGATGATGCCGCCACGAGTTCTTTCTGGCGCAGCATCTGGTCGGTGCCCGTCTGTCATACTGAGGCTGACTGGATGCGTGATGTCGAGCAAGCGTGTGAACCTATTCCAGAAATGGAACCAATTTATATTACACCGTTAGATATAGCCAGAGCAGTTCGTCCGTTACCGAACTGGAAGTCACCAGGACCGGACGGACTGCACAACTTCTGGCTAAAATGGCTTAGTAGTTCACACGCTTGCTTGGCATCCCAATTCCAGTCATCCTTAGAGTCTCGGTCCCTGCCACAGTTTTTAACAACAGGCGTTACCCACCTGCTCCATAAGTCAGGTAGTCCCGCGGAACCCAAGAATTATAGGCCGATCACGTGTTTGTCGACGGTCTATAAACTTCTGACATCCATTTTGAGAGCGAAAATTAATACACACATTGACAAAAACTCCATTATGTCTGCCTCTCAAAATGGATGCAGGAAAGGATCCCGCGGTACTAAGGAGCTACTCCTCATCGACATGGCCATTAGCCAACAGGTTCGTCGCTCTCGCAAGGATCTAGCGACATGTTGGATAGATTACAAGAAGGCCTACGACTCGGTGCCACATACATGGCTCATGAGGGTGCTGGAGTTGTACAAGATAGATGCAACTCTACGCGCCTTCCTTGAGTCGTGTATGGGGCAATGGAGGACGGTCCTTCGATATCCAGGATGTCGACAGATCCAGGGGAACGATAAGCCTGTATGGATTAAACGGGGAATATTCCAGGGCGACAGTCTGAGTCCACTTTGGTTCTGTCTAGCCCTGAATCCTCTAAGCACATTGCTGGAGGATTCAGGTCTAGGCTACCGGTTGAGAAGAGATGGTCAGGTCATATCTCACCTGCTTTACATGGATGATCTGAAACTCTTTGCCCCCAACAAATTGCGCCTGATGGAGTTACTGAGAGTAACTGAAACTTTTAGTAGCGCCATCAGGATGGAATTTGGTGTGGACAAATGTGCAGTCATGTATGTAAAGCGAGGGGAGATTATGGCATCCGAGGGAATTCAGCTCTCGGATTCCATACACCTGAGATCCCTCTCCTCAGCCGAAAGTTATAAGTATTTGGGTATGTCGGAAGCGTTGGGCATTAATGTGACTGACATGAAGCAATCGTTGAGGGAGCGCTTCTTTGGACGCCTGAAGAAGGTATTAAATAGCCTTCTTTCAGGTGGGAACAAGGTGCGCGCCTTCAACGGTTGGGTCATGCCGGTTTTAATGTACTCTTTCGGCATACTCAAATGGACTCAGACGGAACTCGATACCCTGGACAGGAGAGTCCGTACACTGCTGACGGCAAACCGGATGCATCACCCACGATCATCAGTGATGAGACTGTACATCCCGCGGAAGTGCGGAGGTCGAGGCTTTTTAAATGCGAAGACCCTCCACAACCGCGAGGTGTGCAGTCTCAGAGATTATTTTTTAGAAACCGATGTGGGTATGCACCGAGATGTGGTCGCAGTGGACAAGGGACTGACCCCGCTATCCATGGCTAAAGAGAACTGGCGCAAACCTGTAGTACTTACTACCGATGACCGCAAGGAAGTATGGCAAGGCAAGGAGCTTCACGGGCGCTTCTACCGGGCTCTTCATGGGCCCGATGTAGATTTTCTAGCGTCCGTGTCCTGGCTACGTTTCGGCGACCTCTTTGGGGAAACTGAAGGTTTTGTCTGTGCGATTATGGACGAAGTTATGCTGACGAACAACTACCGGAAATATATTATGAAGGACGGGACGGTTGACGTGTGTCGGGCATGCCACCGTCCGGGTGAGTCCATTAGACATATTATTTCTGGTTGTTCTCGTCTGGCGAACGGCGAGTACTTGCACAGGCACAACCAAGTAGCCAGGATTATTCACCAGCAACTTGCCTTGAAATATAAACTTGTGGAATCTGAGGTACCGTACTACAAGTATGTGCCCGACCCAGTTCTCGAGAAAGACCATGTCACGCTGTACTGGGATCGGTCTATCATTACTGACAGGACTATTGTAGCCAATAAGCCTGACATAGTGGTAATAGACCGATCAGTGCGCCGCGTAATGATAATCGATGTCACCATCCCGCATGACGAGAACCTCGTGAAAGCTGAGAAAGAGAAACAAATAAAATATCTCGACTTGGCACACGAGGTTGTCGACATGTGGAATGTGAACTCGGCTATCATTGTGCCGATTGTCGTGACGGCCAATGGCCTTATGGCTAAGAGCCTCGACGACCATCTCTCGAAGCTCGCCTTAGGCGGTTGGATCAAGGGCCTGATTCAGAAGGCAGTACTCCTCGATACGGCTCGCATTGTGAGGAGGTTCCTGTCTCTGGAGCCCTAACCACCGGTAGCTTGGACCCTGTTCCCGACACCGGCGGACCGCTATTTTTTTATATTTTTAAATGTTTTATATGGTTTGTTTTAAGAAATATTTAAAAATGTTAAAAAATATGTATATATATGAATAAACGGAAGAATAATAAAATCTTGGGACAACCAACACACCGCCATCTGATCCCAAACTAGGCAGAGCCTGTACTATGGCAACCAGACAACTGATAAACATACTTATATATTTCTAAATACATACATATTATAAATAAATTATACACCCAGATACAGAACAAATAATCGTACTCATCGCACAAAGATTTGTTCTGTGTGGGAATCGAACCCACGACCTCCGTCCTAGCAGTCAGGGTCACTAACCACTAGACCAACAGGCCAATCAAATAATAAAGTGAAGTAAGTAACATATTCCTTTATTTGCAGATCTCTAAACAACTACATAGTGACACCATTGAACAAGCCGCTGGCCCTAATCCCATGCATCAACACGGACCTTCCCACCTTCATATACACCTTCGGCTTCCGCGGCAGGTCTGCTGGTCCAGGCACCACGGCGGTCCTGGCTGCTTACATAGCTAACAAGAAGAGGAATGTCATACTCTTGGACTGGGAACAGGAGGCTGAGGCTGGACTGCTGGGGATATCGCTGGGGTACGCGCTGTCGGCGGTGCCTAATGCTAAGAAGGTAAACGTTTATCTTTGCTATTTACGTTATTTACAACTGGTCACAAAAAGAGTTTATACATACTTAAGGGTGTGCTACAGCATGATTCATTTTTAAGTTTGAAGGTCTGTAGTTCCTTTAAGTATGAATATACCCTTTTTGCTGCATGTTGTATAGCCAAGTAAATTTGAAAATAGTTAAAAAAAAAACGGTATTCGGTATAATGGTATTAAGTATTGATTGTTTGGAAATTCCTAGTAAAATCGAGAAAAGTTGGGCCCAAAGGGTGGGCCCCTTAATATATTATGACCAACTTTTATTGTGGGACTAACGATGAAATCGACACAAGAATTCATCTATTTTTACCTACTTACATATTTTGTCGAGTTATGCGAACATTACAATGTACGGAGCAGCTGATTTTATTTTTGTCAAAACAAGTGTCCAGTTATTTTATTTTAATTATACCTTATACTTACCTACTAACCCATATATTTATCGCAAAATAAATTCAAAATCAATTAATTTAAAAACTAACCAAGTGCGAGACGGACTCGCGCACGAAGGGTTCCGTACCATAAACCGAAAAAAAAGACGTTTCTTGTATGGGAGCCCCCTTTAAATATTAAATAATTTATACTTTTATTATTTGTTGTTATAGCGGCAACAGAAATACATCATCTGTGAAAATTTCAACTTTCTAGCTATCACGGTTCATGAGATACTGCATGGTGACAGACAGACGGACGAACAGACAACGAAGTCTTAGTAATAGGGTCCCGTTTTTACCTTTTAGGTACGGAACCCTAAAAAGTTGAATGACTTAATCTTTGTGGAGACTATTAAGAAACATTTAAATTTAAATAAGTTTCCTATAACCTTCATTGTTCACGTTGCGTTGACATGTATTTTAAAAGGTGCTTGAACAATGGCATGATAGTGACGTCATATAATGTAGGTGCTCCTTTATATTCAATTCACCTTTGTTTACTTTCTTTATATGTAAAACAAGTTATGTAATCGCTGCCCCTTATTGTTGGCAAAGGAAAATTAATGCGTTGGACGTCTTACCAACTTAAGTGAATTTGGACTTTTTTCCGGACGCAAACATTAGGTACATTGGATTTAATAGTAAAAGACACATTTGCCGGTATAATTTTGCCTATACCTTCGGGGACACTAGCCTTATGATAAGGAAGAAAAAAAAGTATTGAATATCAATACGATTTTCATTCAATACGCCACACGACACATTCCCTATTATAGCCTGGGATACACTAGGGGGCAAATGAAGATACATGTTGCGAAACATGTCCTTCAATAACTACGTGAAGTGTTCTGAGACAATTGTCGCGTAACATTTTTCCGGCCACACTAGTCAGCGCTCATAGAAATGTCGCCCGAGGAGGTTGTGGCTATTAGTTTTTATTTATTTTTTTATTTATCAACTAGCTGTTGCCCGCGACCTTCGTTCGCGTGAAATTTTTGTTAAAAAATCCCCTTTATTATAAGCACTTCCCTATTTGAATCGAATTTTGTTACCCATTTCAAGGGTTTTTTTTCTTTGCACGGAACCTTAATTATTTATCTAAAATAAAAGTAGCCTAAGTTACTCCTTGTTACTTCAGCTATCTGCCAGTGAAAGTCCATTTCAGAGATTAGCTGGAACAAACAGACAGACAGACAAAAATTGTAAAAAAAATTGTTTTGGTATATGTACCGTGTATACATCCATGTGCACTTAGTAAAAAGCGGTTATTTTAATATTACAAACAGACACTCCAATTTTATTTTTACGTAGAGATACAGATGTACAGACTACATCTACATTACAGCTGACCAATGCTGACTAGTGCTGCGCACATAGTAATTATATCGAGTGTGTTGAAACGTAAGAGAAAGAGAAGGTGGTGGATGCGGAATTTTGCGTTGCGGAACGTTGGATAAGCGACTACACTCGGTGACAAATGGCGCGACACTGACGCGGGACACGTGCGCTCGCTCTCGAGGCGGGAGTAAGCAACATGCCCCGCGTCACGTACAAGTTTGCTGGACATGTTGTTTGACACTATGCAACGTTTCAGCGTCACGTAGATTGAGTGTTACGCGTCATGTTGCGGAACAAAATGTCCCCCAGTGTATCCGGGGCTTATTGTTTACAATGTGTAACGGAAAGGGTATTGTAAGCCGAAAGGGAGTCACACAATTCTTCATTCTGGACCACTTTTGTTCCACGACTTGGGAATTCGTGAAAAAAAATTGTACTCCCTATGCTAAAAAGTGACGTGACCAACAAAGTTTCTATGGAGAAGAATTTTTTTTTTTCTAGAATTTTACAAAGTCGTAGAATAAAAGTTGTTCAGAATGACCAGTTGTGTGACCCCCTTTCGGCTTACTATACCCTTTCCGTTACACGTTGTATATTCGCTGTCGTTACTAAAACATGTAATTATTTGATTATCTTAGTGGTTTCGCTAGACAATCGCCGTAATGACGTAATGTTTGTGTGCAAAGTAATGCACCACAAAATTGACTGCCCACAAATATTGCACGCCTTTAATTTCCGTGCCCCCTCAAGAATTCCTCGCAGTGTAATTACACCACTGTGCCCGCAGCAGAGAAGAACGGTTCTAGGCCAATTCCCCCTATGCAAGGTTATGCAAGGTTGTAAATAGCTGCAGTGATTTAATCAATTTGCACTTCGATGCTTGGAAACTCGCTTGCCCGAATACTGAAGAACCCGACCATCCATTTTCCCAGAGACGGTGGGACGAGCCGCTCTGCAGAGTAGTTCAGAGCAATCTGCTGAACACATCTGCTACTACTGCTGAGCGTGCGCGCCTGCGGGCTGTGGGTGAGTGGGAGTCGGGTCTTTGGCTTCACGCACTACCGTCGTCGAGCATAGGCACATTGTTCGACGACACAACCTTCCGCCTCGCTGTTTCTTTACGCCTTGGTGCCGCTTGCTGTTCTCCTCATCGCTGTCCCTGCGGTGAAGCTGTCAACAACCTCGGTCACCACGGCCTGTCATGCAGCCGAAGTGCGGGCCGTTTTGCACGGCACGCAAATATAAACGACATTATCCGACGAGCTCTTGTCACCGTCGGCGTCCCAGCTGTTTTAGAACCCAATGGCTTGGCACGCGACGATGGCAAGAGACCGGACGGCATGTCTTTGTTTCCTTGGTAAATGGGTAGGCCTTGAGTGTGGGACGCAACATGCGTCGATACTCTTGCGCCATCCCATCTTCCAAGCTCATCGTGCTGTGCTGGTGCTGCCGCTGCGGCTGCAGAGAACCTCAAGCGGCGTAAATATGGAAACCTGTGTGGTAACTATATTTTCGAGCCGTTTGGGGTTGAAACTCTAGGGCCGTGGGGTCCGAGTGCTCATATCTTATTTAAGGAAATTTCGAAACGCCTAGTTGACGCTTCCCGTGACCCAAGGGCTGGCTTTTACTTTGGCCAGAGGCTAAGTGTTGCCATACAACGTGGCAACGCCGCCAGTCTCTTGGGCACATTACCATCTGACAGCGTTGAGGAGGAGTTTTTCGATGCCCTTTTATAATTTGTTGTTAGTTTATCTATTTTAGTTTAATAGTTTTTAATTATCAATGTATATAGTTTATTTGCACTTTGAAAGTTTAGCAAATTGAAAGCCAATTTTTTAAAATATCTTGTTAATTTGATTAACTTTTCATTATCGAGGGAGATAATGAAAAGTTAATCAAATTAACAACAACAAAGGAAATGTGTTTTCGTATAATAAGTACCTTCATCATCATCTTCCTGCCCTTATCCCATTCTATTTGGGGTCGGCGCAACACGTTTTCTTCTTCCATTCTCCCCTGTCAGACGTCACGGCATCATTTACTCCTTACTCTTTCATATCAGTTTTCCTTTACCTTTTTTTTCGGATAGTAATCATCAAATGACTTCTCCCGCTCTAGGCAGAGCGGAAGGGAGTGTCAGACTTATACTGACTAAAACCCATCCATGTTCTTTCCTTGCCCTTTGTGTTCCAGGGCCGCGGTATCTCTTTCGAACTGTCCCGCAGCCCTGGCAAGTTTTCCTATACCTTATGTTGTTATATTAATTATTTAGACCTTTAGAGTTCTAGATAAGATTATTAAAAACTAGATTAATATATAAATTGTACAACTTCTTTATGCATGCGGAGTTTACCTGTAAGTGATTGTTGCACTGTTGCACTTATATTTTTGCATGTTGCTTTTAGCATACAAGCTGTGTATACAATCGTTGGTGAAACAATAAATAAATAAATCTACTTGCCTAAAATCACGGTCATCTTCTCGAACCAGTAGCATGACAAACTTCTATTGGCCGAAAACTCTCGTCACGTCCACGGCATCAGCTGTGACAGCTTAGACTCAGCCTAGGTCACTTTGACTGCGTGTTTTGGGGCACAGAGGGCAGGCTAGAAGGTTGAACATAGGTTGCGACGCAGTAAACATTGCTAAAACATAAATCTTTCTCTATCTAGGTTGGCAGAGAACTGGGCCATGCGCTGATGGACTTGACTAATGCTGGAGTGAGGATGGAGGATATACACCTGGTGGGCCATTCTCTGGGAGCCCACCTCATGGGATACGCTGGCAAGAGAGCCAGGGAACGGGGCTATGTTGTAGCAAGGTGGGTACCTATAGAAAGATGAAACTATATTGTTTTATCCGTATGTTTTCTTAATAATTTTATTGTTACTACTTACTTCTGGACGATCTGCAGAGTATCTTTTCCTACTGGACCCGCGTAGTGGCGTTGCACGCGTTGCGATCCACTCCTTTCAAAGAGGCCAGTATCCTGGCAGAGGGAATGTTAAAGGCTGTTTATCTTGTTTAACTGCTCTGCTCTCCCATATAATAAACACCATGTGATGTTCTAATACCAATGTTCCACCAGTGTTCCATGCCCTTCCTTCTTTATAGAATCATTGTTCCTGTTCTAAAACCAAATAGCACTACAAGAACAGTAGTAGCTAAAACAAAACCAAGAGAACAAAGAACATACAAAAAGTCATTACTATCAAGAATTTATACAGTCTCAAAATAGATCGCAAATTACAATTGATAATTTCATTAATTCATCGCTTACTTCGTCGGTATTCAATGGATGTATTGACCTCTATTATATCTAAGAGGACATCGAAAGAATAATGAGCAATAGTGAGTGTCCTCTATCGTCTAATCGTAACGCACATACATACTCAATTAATTCTAGGGACACATACATATATACATACTGACCTTCCACGAAAATGACATCAAGTTCCTTGTTCGTGTTACCTATGTTTAGGAGAATAAACTGACTCGAACAGAATCATCACACTGCGATACCGACCACTTTTGTAATGTAAAATATTCTGTAAATTCGCACAAGAACAGTTTATTAGCACAAAATCCCCAAGAACGATGCAATGAATCGTTGTAAGTAACGACGTCAGGATCGCATCCGAAACGAGGTGATCCGACAGAGAACCAGAGTTGTCGACATAGCTCACAGACTAAGTAAGCTGAAGTGGAAATGGGCCGGTCATATTAGCCGTAGAATCGATGACCGTTTGGGTAGACGTGTTCTTGAGTGAAGACCGCAAATCGGCTAACGTAAGGTGGGACGCCCTCAGGCTAGGTGGAGTGACGATCTTCGCCAGGTGGCTGGTAGCAACTGGATGAGAGTTGCTGAGAATCGAGTTGAGTGGCGTGCGATTGCAGAGGCCTATGTCCAGCACTGCACTGCTGTAGGCTAATGATGATGATGAAGTAACGACGTCATAATTTCTCTATAGCTTGCTGACGCACGAATCCTTATGAATTCTTCGTCTTCTATTTCAGAATAACCGGTCTAGATCCCGCTCGCGCCCTCTTCGATGGAGCTTTCTCATTGCATAGCGCTCTCGACCGCACTTGCGCCAAGTTCGTAGACATCATCCACACAGACCCTGGCAGCTATGGGTCCAACGAGTCTACTGGCACTGTGGACATCTGGCTCAACTACTCTGGGGGCCTAGGCACCCAGCCCGGCTGCCCTGTCGGGAAGTTTGAGCAGTTCAGTCGTGAAGGTAAGACTGGATTGTATAAAACTGGATTTTTGGTCTAGTCCAGAAGTCTGGCGCCAGAAGCCTGACCGGTAAACTGAAGCCCGAACTTATCAATGGGTATCGTAACCCAGTAACTGGGTTGTGGCGGTCAGATAGGCAGTCACATCATGTAAAATATTGGTCTTCTGCAACATCTAGATAGACTGGATGCCAACCCCAACATATTTGGCAAAAGGCTAGCCAGATGATGCCCGAGACCTATTGTAGCCATTAGGGTACAATGTTCTGGAGTGCCGACCGTCGATAGGCAATCGTGCGGTAAGACACCTCAAGTGCAGTGGATCGTCGCGAGGTACTTCATTAGGACTGAAAGTAGCTGGATTAGTTGCTGAAAATCGAGTTGAATGGCGTGGGATTCGTCTATGCAGTTGATTACTATAGGCAGATGATGATGACATAACCCTGATTGATTTTTGAAGTAAAACTTCTTTACTCACGCTTGACTTGGAGTATAAGATGATGAATGCGTTACGTCGCGTTCGGGCGAGGCGAACGCTTGACTTGGGGAGTAATCTGGTGAATGCGTTATGAAAAGTTACGTTACGAGGCGATCGGAAAAAGCTAAAGGAGAAGTTTTACTTCAGTCGTGTGGTCTAAAGCACACTCGTTTTTTTTCCTTCACATCTACTTCTGCTTATGAGCATATATTGCGATTCATAAGAGTATTTGATTACTGTCATATAAATCGTTGCCGAGAAAATAGACAAATCTGGAACTAAAAGTAGTAATTTTGTTTTTGAGAAATCCTACGGGTCTTTTCAAGATTAACGTTCAGCCGCTCAAACTCGTAGATAAATAGAAATACATTATTTAGCAAGCATACCTAGGTAGGTACTTCTATAAGGGAACTAATTTTTTGAGCTGTTATTTAAATATTCGAGATGTTATTATGATCAGTTGAAAAACATATTGAGCAGTTATTTAATTTAATGGCGGTTGATTAATTATTGTGACAGTAAAACATGGACAGTAATAAAAAATCAATTAGTCGGTTATTTTATCATACAATGTCAATTCTAAAAATTATTAGGCAGTCCAATAACTGAATGAGCGGTAAAAATTATGGAATGAGCAGTTAAAATGATGGAATGGGCAGTTAGATTATTATTCTTATTATGAGTATGCATTTCGTTATATTCATAAAAGGTGTATTGGACATTAAAAGTTGATAATTTTTCTATCTAATTTGATTTAGTTGTTATATTTCTGCCCCCGCATAGGGGATGCTTACCGCAACGCATGGGTAATTAGCAATTAACCCAAAAATTATACTAAAAGTTTTGCTAGCTGGCGTGAGGAGCGTAGGCCGAACGCCGGCGGAGCGACGACGACATTTGTGACAGATAGTGGGTTTATTTTTATTATTGCGAGCGCAACGAGCGCGAGTCATGGAGTCGTCGTAGCTAAAGTCGTTGCATGCTTAATATACGAGGAATACATTTTACCACCTCATTGTTTATAGAACTGCTTAGAATTAGATTTCTTACCGACAAATTCCGATTTATTACTCACTGCCCACACGTAACCGCTCGTTCAATAATTTTTACCGCTCATTTAATTATTTTCCTGCTCAATTATATATTCACTGATCCATTTCATTATTTTTTATTACTTATTTTTGTTTACTTTACTGCTTAGTTTTAACCGTTGAACTAGTTATTAAACGTGCCATTTATAATTTTTAACTTACCAAAACCGCTGTTTACAAGTGCCTCTTTAAATCAGTGCCCTTCTATATTATCTTTATTGCTGTTCGAAACACAAATAGACAATGTTCTTTTCTAGTTATTAATTCAGACAGACCATGAAAAATTTCATTCTTTTATTTGTCTACTAAACAATGTCGATAATCCGTTAGTAAAAGACCATGGCACATTTCTACTATTACTTAGGTAATACAAAATTGTTATCTTCTAAATGCGTTACTTATCATGGCAGGCTCATTTAAAATGTAGGCCATCATTTAAGCCTCTCCGATCAGGGTTAACAGCAAATATGTCGCCATATGCATAGATTCGATTTAACTAATCATTCCGTATAAGCTTGTTTTCCCGTCAAGAGTAAGCGAAGATCTGTGGGCCTAGTAAAAGTTGTTATCACTGACGAAACCCACTCGATCGCATTAAAATAAACTTGATTTTTTATGCAATAAGTAGGTATGCTGTCTATTATTGTCGTCGTCTGGTGTTAATAATAGAAATACTTTATATTACGACCACTGCCGACCATGTGCGAACCGAGATGATCGCAGTACCTAACTAAGCTAGACCACCGCGATCAAATGGGTTAGGTTGGATTAGGACTCAAACGCGCTACGGATACGTACAGTTACATCAAATCGCCACGGACATTCGTATTTTCAAAACGCTGCAAACTTTTTTCTTTTTTAGCCAAGGAGTTGCGACTAAACCAAAATTTAACCGGTTAATCTTAAGTTTATCTTGACACTCATTTTTATACGTAACATATACTTAAATATACATCTTGTAGTGTTGATGTACCACTCAGGGCACTCCTAACTCTTAAGATATTTTTAAAAATTAGATGGTTTATTTTGGTACCTGCTCAACACAGATCTCCAAGGAATCTTGCTGAAATTCTTTTTGCATTCACTTACAGGACGACCACGTGACGAGATTTCAACAGAGCAAAAAAAAATTAAGTACGGTACGGTAACATAAAATTTCTTAACGAAAAACCCTATGACGCTTAGCTCTTCGGCAGTAGGTGTGTTGGTAGTGGGTACTGGTAAATTAATCGCTTCGGTTGTACCGGTAAAAAATAACGGCACGGAATCAATAAATCTCAAGGCTGAATTTGTTATAAGGTAAGGATTTCTATCCGGCCAGGCAAACCTGACCGAAGGTTGCCCATTATCCAGGGCTGCGGGACTGTTCGAAAGAGATACCGCGGCCCTGGAAAACAAAGGGCAAGGAAGGAACATGGATGGGTTTTAGTCAGTACAAGTCTGACACTCCCTTTGAGTAAGAAAGAAGTCATTTGATGATTACACATACGAAAAAAAAAAGGTTGCCCATAACAATGGTACTAGGGTGAAATTCTTACACCGTCCAATGAAAGTGACCCTACAATCCTTGCAAGTAGCCAAACGGCTAGACTCGAATTCTATCGAGTACACGGACACGAAGTCGGTTAACATAAAGCTCGGCAAATATCTTAATTTAATATTTGGGTCTTTTACACATTGTGCCAGGGCAGACCCGGCTGCTTAATAATTTTAAATACAGGGTGGAAGGGACACTGACGCGAAAACGATTACCACGTATCCAGAACATCATTCTGAGGTAAAAAAATTATAACATAGAAATTCTTTATCGGTAATTTAAAAAAATATCAGCTGTTCCATACATTTTTACCGTGTAGGTATTGCACTTTTGTAGGAAACAGTTGTTTTTTTTTTTAATAACCGATGAAACATTTCTATTTGTAAAACTAACTTTTTCCCGCCAGTTGAGCCGCCTGGAGGTCAGAATTTGTCCCACGGGGACGTAATACGTGGTTACTATCCTAACCCAGGTCACGGTCTGCTTATCGGTGCAACCATCAAGGGTATCAGACAGATAGACAGAGTTACTATCGCGTTTTTTATTTTAGTTTGTATGTAATAAGGTTCACGCCCGTATAACGTCTAATTGATACCGTCCTTGATCGAATTTTTTGTAAGAACTGGCTTTAGGGTTATACATATATAAAATCCGGCAGTCTAATTATCCATTGACCTAATACCATAGTAATTAATGGCTTATCGAAAATGTTACAAAAACTGGATTTTCAATGGCATCTGTTTATCTTCATGTGCATTTTATTCAAATGTCAGATTATGAACGCACATAATAATATGTAGCTGCAATTTAATGAATGTTTGTCACTGGGATTTGTAAATAGTCAGGGCAAATTATGTTTTACGGGAAACTGGAGTCGCTTAGAGACTGCCTCGTTGGTCTAGTGGTCACAAGCGCGACTGCTGAGCGTGAGGTTCTGGTTTCGATTCCCAGGTCTAGCAGTGTTATTGGGTTTTTCCTTCAGGAATTTCTCAGTAGCAGCCACGGAGTCTGGATTTGTGCCCGGTTGATGACAATAGGCTCGCCCCCTATTACAGGGGACATAAACATATCTATTAGTACTATTAGGTACACCTCTGCTATCACTTCGGGGATTACAGGAGTGATGTTATGTTATGTGTGGAGTCGCTTAAACGATATACGTAGGTCCGTGGGAATCATTGGAATTCTCGGCCTGCTCCTGGTCCGATGAGAATGTACCATACCTACCTAGTACATACCCTATCTACCTACCTATCTACCTTCTTGGTACCTACCTACCTCCCTAGTCCCTACCTACCCTACCTACCTCCGTAGTACCTACCTACCTTCGTGACGTGAGCTATCAATTGTGCTCATTTAAAAACGCTTTTATTTATAATTGTGATAGCTTGTATGCCACCAAGATGTCTTCGTACATCGTCAGGCAGGAGAGAAGTGTATTGCAAGGCACCAAGCTTTGTGAGTTCATCGTTTTTTGAATAAAATCGATGTGGTTATTTTACGGGTCAATTTCGAAGAAATTCCAGTAACTGTGTATCTGTATTTTTTTTCCTTTTCATTGTATTTCAAATTGATTTTCTGGTATTAAACTGTTATGTATTAAAATAAAATTCGGATCGGAAAAATGTCTTGTCAATTTGACACTCGGGCAACAGATTTGGCAGATTGTTTTTAGAATAAAATTGGATTGAATTTTGCACTAAGGAGTATTGATAACAACTTCGATGCAAATCACCCGCAAAATAACTTTCTATCTCTTTTTAACCGCGTTAGACGATGAGTTTCAATAAAATACGAAACACGTCTTCCATCAATTCTGTTAAAGAATGTTTATGCAAAATTTGAAGTAGATTGGACGAAGGAATCACGCTGTCCCATACAAACTTCGCCTCCGTTTTTTACCCCCTTAGGGGTAGAATTTCGGAAAATCCTTTCTTATCGGATGCCTACGACATACAAAGAACACACCCTCAAAGTTTCAGGTCTGTACGATCAGCGGTTTAGGCTGTGCGTTGATCCGTCAGTCATTCAGGACAAAGCATTTTATATATAAGATTTTGATGGTCTCTTGAGGGATTAAGTTTCATTCTTCCCTAAGTGCGGTTTCCAGGTCTCTTAATTTTGTAGGGATAACGGGCTCTAACTTTTGTTTTAGGGTGTCCCACATGTGCTCTACAGGGTTGAGATCAAGGTTTCTTGCTGGCCACAACATAACCCGAATGCCGACCTCTTCAAGGAAATCGGTGCCGTCCATAGAGGCAACTAAGCCTAGCCTACTCTACCAACAACGCCAAATGCATTTATTATAACTATGACATAAAATAACACAAAATATGAAAAAAAGTTAAAACTCCTGATAAAAAACTTACAGCAACTTGTCGCGCCCGTGTGAAGTAACTCACAGTACTATTACGACGCTCCGTGCCGATTATTAGGCAACGGCCTACCTTTACATACATAAATTTACGCACACTGAAGCATATTTTCATATAACTCCTGCGGCTGTAGCTGGCCATCGTATGTTGTGATTAGCCGAATGGCTGCCCCACGATTTCATGAATGAAGAGCAAGGTTTCCAATTTGTGGAGATTTCTCCGAATTGCGGGTAATTCGAGAAACAGACCACACACAGACACGATAGTTTCCCTAATAACAACTAGAGACAATTAAAAAAACAGGGTGGTATTGTCGAATTTATAACTTCCAAAAAAAATGATAAATTTTAAGGAATAGTAAAAGCCTTATAAAAATAGAAACTACAATCATGAATTTTATTTTTCGCTTTGTTTTTTGGGGAGTTAGGAAAATAAGTATTGTCATCCCTGTGCTGTTATTGTCAGTGTTATTGACATTGATATTGTTTCATGTGACAAGCAATTTATTGGTTTGGATTTTTATATTTTACTTAGTTAGAACCCGCGCAATATGTGATGTGTGTGAACAATCCAAAATAATAATTATTTGTTGATCAACCCAAATTGGTCCGATGTGTTGTGTTATTTGTTAATTTAAAAATGGTGTTCCGTTGTAAAGTTTGCGCTGATAATGAGTGTTTGTTAGAAGTGAAAAGCAGTAAGGTTTCGGAATTAACGTTTAATGATAAGATTCTAGTTGTGTCTAAAGGTAATGTGTACCCGAATTATGAGAATTAACCCAAAATCATGATAATTCATCTCGTACTCGTCATGTTTTTTTTTTTGGGTATCAGTATGCATGGCCTGCCTTCCGTGGAGAACCACTGCACGCCACTGCCTATTGCTGGCTTGTGTGGTCTTAAATTACTAAATGCCCAAAAAAAGCAGTCTGTTGAAATAACAACGCTAGGCTCTGGGCCCAAGAGTTCAAAGAAGTCTCCGTCTTACAGTACTGAGTGACAGGACGTAAGCGTCGCTGGAGATCAACACCACATGGGTGTCGATTTCGTAGAACAGATACCACTATAATGCGGTCATCCCTTTGAGTTGTCTTCCAGATCCAGATCTTCTTCGATACTGCCCAGTCTCTAGAAACTTTTGGTAAACTCGCCGCACTGCAGAACTGCTCAGATTTAACCTCCTAGCCACGAGGCGTTGCCTTGTTGGAGCAAAACCTCAACTTGGGCCGCCTCAGCTTCAGTAGTGTCCATTATTTTTAGACAGTAGTAATCCCTACAAAAGTCTGTTTCAGACTGAAAGTACGGTTAGAATCTATTCCGAAGTAAAACCATCAAATCAGCACTCAACAGTATTTCTGTTTAAACCAATCATAAGTGCCTTTAAGTGCAATAAGATTTACGACATAAAAGATGTCAAACATCATATCCAATCCTCAAAATAAAAAAACAAACGTGTGAAACACCTTATTTGTGATACAATCGATAAATATTAAACAAAACCTAGGGGATTTTTTTGATGACCGGTGTATTTTTTTCGCGACTTCAGAAGTTTCTGCCATTTCAAACTAAATTACTTACTCTTGCTCAGCTTCTCTCTCTACCTCGTCTAGACTATACTGATGCCTGATGTTTTCTTGAAGCGACTGAGGAATTTCTTGATAAGCTCGAATGTCTGCAGAATTTGTGAATTCACTCATTTTCGGGCTTCGAAATACAGAACTGAAATAGCTACCTATTCAGCAGCGTCAAGATACACTCACTATTTCTTTACTCTATTCTGTTCTTCATAAACCTTCTTCTTCTTTGCGTGTCGATAGTACCCGCACCTCAAATAATACTCGGCCAATATGTAGCTAAACAGCTCTTTTGTTGGTTTAGTTTAAATCTTCGAAGGTGCAGGAGGTTGGGCAAGAAAGGAGAAGCATACCCTGCAGAGGGGCTCCACACTGGCATTGTATGTATGTGTATTCATAACCCTAAAGCTCCTTCGAAATTTCGGGAACTGTTTTAGTATTTTCTTCCTAGAGTTCAGCTTTGACGTTCTTCATCATCCTCTCCTTCGTTTCCTTGCCCATTCCGCAAGTCGTTATAGATGGATATTTTACTATTCGTGTGCCTTTAGGATTCACTTCCAGAACTTGCGGGATAGGTAGCTCTTCACCAGAGGTTTTTTTATGAATAAAAAGACAAAGAAAGCTTAAACCAAAGCAAACTGTAACAAGGGCTGACATGGCTCTCCACAACTTTGCATTAGAAAGAACAGTGTAACACATTTTCAAGGGCAATAATAATAATACTTTATATTTACAAATCCGTACAATATTCTTAATATCTAGCAAAGTTCACAATAGTTAAGGAGTACAAAAACTGATACCCTGACTCCCAAACTAGGAAAACCAGTGTCTTAGGAGTCAGTGGACAAGTAGGCAATGCCTTTCATTTTGACAGCGCAACAACATTAATTTCGAGTGTACTATTTTGGTGGGTAAAATCACCAATTTTTAAGACGATTTGAAATTAATTTTACTTTCAGAAATGGGGTTTATTTTAATTTGTGGACTGTATCCGAAGGATTTTAGTTGTCGTCTTGACGAATCTAGATTGATTATGACTACGCTATTATTACGTGAAAAGAGGATGGGAATCAAACCTCACCTACCTCTTCTGGGGACACATGTCGGCGTCGAAGGGTCGCTGGCTGTTTCTGGTCTGAAGCACTGGCCAAGAGTCTCTTTGGAGCACCAATCACTGTTCACGAGCCCCGGGGCGAAATTTATTGCTCAATCACGAATCTGGCGGAAGCGGTTAACCTGCAGGGCTGCGTATACGCAGCGTGCGGTTGAGCGGGTGAGCTTTACGAGGTTTTGAGATGGAGTGCAGGTCGCCTCGCTCTATTTCTCGGTAAGCGAGCGCTTAGGTGGGAAGGAGAGGGACATATATCATCGCTTGTTCCTACAATCTACGTCATATGGGGAGATCCTTCGGTGTGCGGTAAAATGTCAAAACAAGACTAGATGGCGTCACCACTATGAAACAATGAAAAAATTTGAATGAACGTGTGATAAGCAATTGGGGTGCTGGTAAGCTTGCAAACTAGCCCAACTTCATAGCTTATTCTAACAACGGTTTAAGCTATCCTATTATAGGTAGTTCGTGTCTTAACTAAATAAGAAATCCTTGCAGATATCTTATGGCTTCTTTTCCAGATTTATGCAGCCACGATCGCTCTTGGCGATACTTTGTGGAAGCCCTCGAGTCACCGACGGCCTACCAAGCGGCGGGTGCGTCGAACCTCAATGAATGGATCGCCCATGGAGGTGACAGCAACCAAACCATATACTTGGGACCCCTGACTAGCACTCGGTAAGGATGCATCATTTAATGAGAATCAGCCAGTGGCGAAGCTTCCGTACAACGTCTCCTAACGGCTTCCTTTTGAAAAATGGCACTGTCGGTATTCTATAGACAAATAATATAATTAATTGAAAGAAATGTACTCCGGCTTACCTCTTACAAAAATTGACCCTTCGCTACTGTTTTCTGTTCAATCTATCATTTATCGGTGCATTTATGATAATTACGACGATGTATAAATAGAACAAGTACCAAGAATCAGAAATGTTAATAAATCAACAGACAAAATATTTCCCTATTTGTAATTCTAATTATTATTAGCCTGCTGACTGTAATTGCTAAGCATGAATTGGCGAATCTATCAAGTAGATACAAGGGTATCTTTAAACAACAAGGTCTACAGAGTGAATTAATAAAAAAATACAAGCATAATAACAGCAAGAAGTAGATATGAACTACGAACAGTCGATGTTCGCTGGCCAGTATAAGAGCCCCCGCACATTATAGCCACCAGTCGCTGCTACTAAAGGCGACCACCAGTGGTTCAGTCAGAACACTACACGCCGCCACCAGTGGCTGCCACTGGTGGCTGGATGCGGCCTTCAGTGGCTGCCACTTGCGGCAGTTGTTCAAGTGGTACTCGACAGAGATGGACGTGTGTTTGTGGCCGGGTGAGCGCGCGAGTCGACCGACAAAGCGCAGCCACAAGTAGCGAGCGCGGTCGACTCCCGTAGCTTGTGGCTCAGAAGCGGCCACTCAAACGCTCGGTGTGCGCCGATGCTATAAAAAAATGTACGGAGAAACGCGTCCGCAACTTGTGGCGGCCACTAGTCGTTCTAATGTGGTCGCCACTAGTGGCTCAATGTGCGGGGGCTCTAAGATGGCGTTAAGTTCTATTGTAACTCTGTACTACGCAAGGCCAGCTCAAGGTGTTGCCACCGGTCAACTGTACAGATGCTAGCACACAAGCTACTACAATCTGTCAAATTTCTTTAATAGATTTTCAACTTTATTGCTATTTAGCATTAAGTTCAAGGTTGATTGGGAAAATTTGTCAGTTTCTGGTAACTTGATGAGCTGGCGTTTGTACATAATTGAAGCAGAAAAGCCCACTCATTATGTTTAGTGCACTTGAACAATTTTTGTTCCACTTGAATACTTACTGTGATCATTTTTCAGTAAATAAAGCTGACCTTAACCTACTCAATTTGAAGTGAGCAGTAATGATGGCCGAAGTCGCTCAATAGGTTATAATTTTAACTAAAAATAGTGTATAGGTACTTAATGACATCATGTAGGTAGTTTGGCTTCCGGGTAATTAAAACACTTCTCTTAACACTAGGTACAAGTTACTTAAATCTGAAAAAGAAAGAGCCAGAAAACCAAGTAAAAAAAAATAAAAACAAAGTGTGCGATTTTTGTACCCGCTTCACTACCTGACAGTTAGTAAAGTAAATAAAAGAGCTGTACAAGAATCTTCCCATTTTGATGGGAACTGACAGCGCCATCTTATTTTACAATACAATTTCACAAATCTTTTCCAACAACGCCCCTCCGCCATGTCATTCAAAAGCCAAAAGATCTTTGTTGCACAATACGTCTTCGGGTTATCTTGAGATAGTGGTCCTTGTTTTACTCGAGAATTACTAACCCATCATTGCTGAACCCTTCATTTCAAACCCACAGGGCCAGAGGAAACTTCTACCTGCGAACAAGCACTGCGCCATCATTCGGACTAGGCGCAGATGGAATGAAACCAAACCGCACTCAAGCGAGGAGACGAAGAAACCCCATCCTGACGAGGATCTTGAAATATTTCTAACGTGTTCTTTAGTATCTATTCCAAACCATGGGTCATCATCATCTGCCTGAAGTAGTCCACTGCTGAACATTGGGCTCTCCATGCATGTCATTTCACCCAAACGTAAAGTCAACGCACGGTTTTACGCACTGAACGTGATCAGGTCGTGTCAACTCGAGGCATATGCGTTTCTTTCTTTGAACCTCCATACTGCACCGCACACTTATTAAAAGAGGATCTGAATCAGCTAGTAAAAATGATAATTTATGGAACCTGGTGTTACTTTGCGAACATCCGAATTGAAGAAGGTTTGGATGCATAGCATGCTAATTATTATTGTTTTTCCTGCATGAGGGTGTAAACAGACTCTTCACGAAGCCGTCAACCAAGCATTAAGTACATCTAACTAAGTAACTTCACGCAAAAATTAGTGCTGGGAAATGACTTTTTTTGGCCTGAAAATTCACGTTTTACAGTAGGACTCAATGTAACGCACTCAAAACATTGTGCTGATGGATGGATTGAATAGTAAGGCGGTACTGGAGGTGTTTAAAGTAAAAATCTTACATTAAAAACATGTATTTCCAAAAAATACTTGTGAGAAATTTGGAACTTTGACCCCCAATATCTCCGTAATTAAAAGGTTCTCAGGTATGGTCTAGAACAAAAAAAAATGATCGCAATGACGGGGAGAACAAGTGCCTTTCGGCTTCGTTAAGAGTCTGTTTACATCCTTTATTATTGCGGGCGGTGCTACATCCTACATCCAAGCCTGGATCTCTGATCTTTATAACAATTAATGGTAAAAATGAGTTGACTCTGATCTAGTGCAGTGTACAAACGTGTTATTTGTGCTTTAGTGAGCGTTGATCTAAATACAACCAAATATCGATTGCTAGAGGACGTGGAAAGGGTCAAAAATAAAGTATGAACTGTGTTAATTGTTGTGACAGGCTTGAAATGCTTGAATATTATAAGTATACGATAGTTGTTCTAGCAGTAGATTAATGTTAGTAGTGTGTATGTTATTAGTTATTACATATCTAAAGACTAACTTGAAAAATGAAGCAGCCATATTTGTCGACATTAGTGGTTAACTTAGCTGTGTTTGTCTATGTGTGTGTGCGTGTGAAATAATGCAGGTATTGCATTAAATTAAGTATATATAATAAAGATAATATATATGATAAAGATCACTTGGATAGCGACTTATTAGTATTAGCAATAAGATTCAATTTTCTCTGTGATACTCTACAGAAGTTTACCACTAAAATAAGATAGTATTATACACCGTGATTTTTTTATCGTCTGACAAAGGTGGTCCACTCAATGTATCCGACATAAAATACCTCAAGGCTTGTTTTTTTTTACCATTAATTAAGATAATAGGTACAAAGAAAAATAAATAATACATTAGAATTATGAAACATCCTGTTAATATTGTTTACGTATCAAACAGTAGAACAAACTCAACCATCGCACGAGTCGAGTTGATAGATCTTCGCCCGCAACAGAATGTTTCAACTACGTTATGCATCATAATAATGAATAATATTTTTTTTTTTAATCTCTTAAATACTATTTTGTTTTGTTATGAATGTATAGTAGTGATTGGATACATGAAGTGGGCTGCCGTTGTCAGACGACTAAAAGTCACGGTGTATAAAAAACAAACACCAGAAATATGTTGTAGTATAAAACTTAAGAATTATTGTGCTGTGCAATAAAACTAAGTACATACAATAAATGATTTAATTAAATGTATTTTATATATATCTATTAACAGTATTTACTGCACCTTACGTATGAAATATGTACTGAATTTGTGCGTAGGTAATATTGTTTCTAATACTTTCGTAGCTAAAACGCAACGATTAATTCCTAGGTACTAAAATAATAATTTCTTCCGATGCCAACAAATTCATTCAATCCACTATGGAGTTATCAACAAACAGTTGAATGTTTCATTCTCAATACCAAACAAGAGGCTACCGTCATGTCGTCACCTAATGGGTGTAACAAGACCCTTAACGAAGCCGAAAGGCACTTGTTCTCCCCATCCTTGTGATATTTTTTTGTTTTAGACCATACCTGTTTTTTTTTAAATAGACACAAGTTTTTAATGCTTCCACTGTACTATTCAATGCATCCAGCACAATGTTTTGAGTGCGTTACATTAAGTCCTAACGTGAACTCTGATTTTTCAACCCCAAAAAAAGTCCTCTCAGCAATATGTTTTGCGTAGAGTTACTTAGGCCCCTCGCCCACGGCGACTTTTTGTAGCGATGCTGTCGCGCGTTTACGAAATGCGCGACTGCATCGCTACTAACGCTCGTTAGTCGCATTTGCAACGCGCAACAGAAGCGATGCCAACACGCTACTAACGCGCTACATTATCGCGACTGTATCGATGCAAACGCGCCGTGTCGGACGACATCGGGGAGAGAACGGAGGGAGGGTGGCGCGTGAGTGGAGAACCGAGCATCAGGTATTTTTGTGCCGTTACTGAATCGCGTTTGCATCGCGACAGAAGCGCACCAGTATCTCGTTTGCATCGCGCCTGAATCTGGGCCCGTGGGCGAGGGCACACAGCTAGCGACCGCTTCGCGACTGTATCGATGCGGACGCGCGACAGCATCGCTACTGCATCACTACAAAAAGTCGCCGTGGGCGAGGGGCCGTAGAACATCAAACATCAATATCATCTTAGAACTCATGTACAGAATACTTGGTTGATGACTTCGTGAAGGGTCCGCTTACACCTTGTATATTATATTTTTGAAGTTATACTTCTTTTCGTGCGTTAGGGAAAAATGATGAGAGTAAATTTTTACGATGCGCGCGCACACCGTCCCGAAAAACCGACACCCTGAAGTTAGCTAGTCATCTTTTTAGTTTTATACGACAAAGAAGTATAACTTCCTACGTGCGTAATAATTACACACACACTTTTTTAAATTGTTTTGAACATTCAGCACTATCTTGAAAGGCAGTCATTCCAGCGACGTTGCTCAAGTAGGACGTCGTTTAGCTGATGTAGGACTGCGACGGCCAGCTGTGGGCCAAAATAACTACTATGTGGACCACTGACACTGCCAGAAGGATTCGCAGCAGATCTCGTAAGAGATGGTGGGACGAACTGGAGATAACAAACGACCAGTGGTCTATTCCATATTAACCCTGGATTGAAAGACCGGGAGTGCCCTTTACCGGGAGTGTGCTTTGACACACAGTGTAACAGTGCCATAAACTCACGCCTTTTAGCCCATGCTTTCTAAAATCTTTATATAAACCTTATGCTTCTTTGATATTGCAATATCGTCTTACAGAAGTAACACAAATGATAATATTATGATTTGAATAGCTTTAAAACATAAACGCACCTTGTATTCTCAATTATTAACTTATAAAACACTAGGTGATAATCTGATGTTATTTTCAATTGCATTCAAAAACAAACCTCGCAAATCACTTATTCATATACTTATTAATTTGTTTGCTTTCCACAAGATTAAAAAAGGTGTTACAAAACCTATTATGAAATTTATGAAAAACGCGTTATGGCTCGTAAACCGATTAAAATATGAAACGTTTATTACTTATATATGGTAATGCAACAGTTTAATGCAAAAAAAGACGTGTGGCACTCGGAGACTGCCGCGGTAAAGTTATTGCATAGCATTTTTTATCAACTTATGTAATTATAATTATTTATTCACTTTCGTAGTGTCAGATATTGACAAGCCTAGGTTATTATTTTTAATCTACCGCTGAAGCTAGGAGGTAAGGTTGTATAGGTAAAATCTATACAACCTAACCTCCTAGCTCCAGCAGTAGATTAAAAATAATAACCTAGGCTTGTCAATATCTGACACTACGTTTTAGGCACTAGGTGTTGGGTTATTTTCGTTACGGAATTTTTCGTTACGGAATTTCTGGATTCGGTCTCCACGCTCAAGGCCCCCGATAGAAGCTATGCAATAGCTTAAAAATAATTCAGGTATAACATAAAATCACTCCTTGTAATCCCCGAAGGGTTAATCCCAGAGGTGTACCTAAGAAATACACGCACGTTTCGGCAGTTATGTGTAAGTCCCATGTAATAAGGATCGAGACTATTGACAAGGTATATTTACAAAATAAGCTTGTAAATAATGTTTAAGTAAGCTGCTTCCATTTATAGTGTAAATAAAGAAATATCTATACCACAATTACAACAATACTAGGTTGCTATATTGTAGCTGATTAAACAAAACATTATTATTTTCTCTATGTTAATCATTACGTTATATAAATTGTACTAATATATATTTACATACTTATGACTAGTAAATTACTACACAATTTGCTACGGGTTAGTAGTACAATACGACAAAATGGAATGGAAAAGACTTCATTTTCTATAACTGACTGTGCTATATATATGAACAACTATATATAAAGTAACTGGTAATTAGTGACCGATACTTAAACACGTGATTGTACTCATGGTAACAAACAATTTTTACTATGGGGCAAAACCAGAAATCGCGAAAAAAACATCTGTTGTTCAATACTTTATGTTCGCCTTACTGGTCAAAATGAACTGAATAGCAAATTTTTTTTTCGCGATTTCTGGTTTTGCCCCATAGTAAGAGTTGTTTGTTATCATGAGTACAATCACGTGTTTAAGTATCGGTCACTAATTACCAGTCACCTTATATAGCACAGTCAGTTATAGAAAATGAAGACTTTTCCATTCATAGATGTGCGTCAGTTTTTTTATGAGAGGTGCTAAACACCATGTTCGAGTCAACAAAATTCGAACATACTTTCGGGTACTTTCAGGAAAAAGTCGTCCACCCGAACACAATTCAGCGACGGTAGATCCCGAACGGAGTTTGGCGATCGACAAAAGCCGAATAGTAACTGCTCCAAGTCGGCATTATTGTTTAACAAATGCTGATGATTCGAATTTGGCGATCCGAACAGATATTTACCGTGTAACACGCCTCAAACTCGATGTGCCTGATAAACGACTGGGTACTATACCTAAATAAGTACATACTTTGTCAGGGTAAATCGCAGATACGTAAATAAAGATAAATCTTACAAACAGTACAGAATTTTCTCTAATAATTAATTGTATAAATTTATCATACTTTCTTCTTCATGGTACATACATGTACACAAGAACAAACAAATAATATTATGCCAATATGCGAGGATTGTCTATCACAATTTTAGAACGATTTAATCGTTGTATTCTCAAAATACTACTAAAACAATCAAGTCTATTTAGTACTATTATTACAATTATGGCGAATGGCAACACCAAATAAAAGTCATTGTCACCGAACTTCACCGAAGTCACTCGGCAGTTCACAGGTACCTGTGCTAAGTGGGCGAGGTCGAGTAGAAGCGCTTCATCGTCCCGTCGATGTCCACGAGTGCGTTGCGCACGTCGTGCGTCGCCGCGCCGAGCGTCTCGAATGTGTTCGCTAGGCGGTCTATTGCTCTCGCCTGGTGAATGGAACGAAAGGCAATTTAAATGAAAAATTGCTGCAGCCATTTTGTTTTGCAATGCAATATCCGCAGACAATTTCACAAATGTTTACCAACAGCAACCTCCTGACAACATCATTCAAGCGCCAGAAGAAGCATGCTGCGCACCTGATTCGTTTGGTTTTCTAGCAAGTCCTAAAAACATTAGCGTAGCGATAGTTCATTAAAACAGGGTGGTATCTGAATTATAGCCAGTCATCAGTGTCGTCGGAGAGCAACGTTGGCCCAGTGGTGGCGGCCCCGACTTACGAGCAGTAAGCCGTAGGTTTGAACTCAGGCTGGTGCATTACTTTATGTAATTTATTTCATCACCACAGCTCTCAAAACGGTGAATTCCTTCACCGTTCTGAGAGCTGAACTTCGTGAGGAAACCGGCATGTCCCAAGACCAAAACTTCGAAGACATCTACCAACCCGCACTGGGCCCGCGTGGTGTATAATCCCCTCATAGAGAAGAGGCCTCCGGCCCAGCATTGGGAACATTATAGGCTGATTAAGCATGAATGTCGTCACACCTTTGTAATTACGAGCTGTGTTTGTAATAACTACGCAGACAGTAAAGACCCATAATTGTGTTAAAACTATGTACGAGTATATATCTATTCGGATATATAATCACCCTATGTACAGTCAACAAAATAGATAAGTATCCATGGTCGTTAGATATAGTTGCAGTTTTTTTAGAAACTGTTGCACATCTTCAAATGAAATTGAATTATTTTAACCAATTGCTTATTTTTCTTTATTTAATTTTAATTTCATTCGAAAACATCGATCGGTTTTTAAGAAAAAAACAATTATATCTTTCCACCCAGGACACTTATCTAAATTGTTGACTATACGTATGAGATGGTCTCGGTCTCTGTGTGGATAGGGAGAGGCCCGTAAGGGCCGATGCCTGCCAGGGCTGCGGGACTGTTCGAAAGAGATACCGCGGCCCTGGAACACAAATGAACATGGATGGGTTTTAACTCCCTTTCGCTCTGCCCAGAGCGGGAGAAGTCATTTGATGATTTCCCATCCGAAAAAAAAAAGGCCCAGGGTGGATTTGTGGGTATGTGACGCCTGCGAAATTTTGGTTCTTGGGTTTGCTGGTGAAGTTTTCCTTCACCTACAACCATAGTAAAATTAATGGGTGTGCCTATTCTACCTGTATCTGTGAGGCATCAGCGAGTCTCTCCATGGCTTGTGCGTTTACGTGTGACGCGTGCGCCAGCTGTGTCAGGGCCGCCGCTTGGTCACTCATCACTTTAAACTGTAACACAAAAATTATTTTAAGTTAATAAAATTATTTTTTTGTTAGCCTGTTCTATCCTATTCTTGGGCAAAGGCCTCCCCTGCCAATGCACTTATTCAACATAATTATGTGTGTGCATATGAAGTTCAAGAAATCAATATGCGCCACATTCTCCGATGTCTATGTGGTTGAAAAATAAACTGAGAAACTGGGCTTAACATTAGGCCCCGAAAATAAAAGCTAGCGTGATAAAATTCTGTAACTGGCACGAGCGAGCCCATTACATACCGAGCTTCCTCCGTACCTCGCAAACCACGTTAAGCTGTAGGTCCCGGTAGTCATTTGAAGATCTTTGACAGTCGTTACTCGTTAGGTAGTCAGAGACCCAAAAAGTCTGACAAAAGTCTTACCAAGGGGTATCGTATTACCCCGTACTTACTGGGTTGTGGAGGTCAGATAGGCAGTCGCTCCATATAATCCATATCATCTCCATAAAATACTGGTATTCAGCTGCATTCGGTTAGACTGGAAGCCGACCCCAACATAGTAGGGAAAAGGCTAGGCAAATGATGATGTAATAAAATTCTGTAAGTGTTTGACACTCTAATTTCGCTTTTTTTTCCAGCCGGCCCACAGTGGAACGAATGTATGGGAGCGGTTGGACGTAGACATGTCCGAAAAATAAGAGTAAAATTATGACAAACTAATGATGCCATCTTATTCGATTACTTAATGCCTTCATAAATTGTGGTGATGAATTTCTTCATAACTCCCATATTTCGGGAGTAATTTGAGAAAATGTGAAATTTTACTATGAAAATGAGTGTATCGAGCTCTCTCCCTCCTGATTCCGGGCTTGTTTCAAGTACCGGTCTCTAATATCGTAATGCTATTACTAAGAGCTATATTTAATACTAAGACACATAGTGCGCCAAATGTGCACTTTCTGGGATAAAAGGAAATGAAAATTTAAAAAAAAAAACGTTTTTTCCCCATTTGTATTTACTTTAAACCGCAGACAGACTTATTAAGAGGTCTATAAATATATTATATATATACAGAAATATATATTAACAAAAATATTCACAAGAACTGATGAGAGTATGACTTTTAAGTAAGTTGATAATAAATTACCTAGTTTCATTAAAAGTACAATAAATAATTAAGATGTAAGCTCTAATTTACTAAGTTACACATTTTAAAACAATAACATCATTTAATTATCTTCGTCATCATCATCATCATCAATTAATTCAAATTCAGAATCGATGTCCGCTAAATCATTTATGTTAACAAATTCGATATCACTTTTCTCAGAATCCGTAAGCTCATAAAATTCCTTAAAAGAAGATTTTTTTACAAACTTATTTCCTTTTGGACGGATACTTGTAACAAGTGGATCAGAAGACAGTAAAAGATTGTGCATAATATCTTCATTGCATGAGATACTGCTATGCTTTCGAGAATGCCCCTCTCTATATTTTCTAAAATCTTTATTTCTAGCCTCAGATGCCTCTTCGGATAGAAAACCAATGGGCACAATTGACATGTTCTGAACTATGTCTGGCCCATGCATTAAAATTTTATGAAGTGAAGAAGGCATATAATACCATGGGTATAACTCCACGTAAAGCTTAGCAGTATCAAAGCAGAACTCTCGGAATTTAGTTACGTTGATCTTCTCTCCTGATGAAATACACTGCAAGATCACACAGATTTTTCTTAAAAGCATAGCATCTATTCCGGTCAGTTCAGCAGATTTAGTGTAGTTTTCAAAAAATCTCCTTGCCGAGTTGCCATTGTTGGTGGATCCACTGCCTTGTTTCACAACATCGAGAAGTAAGCCCGTTTCTCTTCTTACAGCCTCTTGAACTCTTTTCTTCCTGTCATCAACTTGCCTTTTTGCTATATCACCCCTTACTTGCCATGATTTTATGTCTAATTTGTAGGAAATGTGTAATAAGCATTCCATTGAGCGAATCCAAGCGTGAAGGGTGCTTAAGCTATATTTATACATGTCCTCGTTTGCGTGTTTATCTTTGATTAACTCTAAATTATTCATTTCTTTAGGACAAGCCTTGCATATGTCACACACTGAAGCTGCTGTATCGGATATAATGGAATGAATTTTACCATCAATCATTGTCAACAACAGTTGGTGTTTGACACTAATTCCATCAGTGATGGTGGATGGAGTTAAGGCTTCAATCTCTGCTTCGATTTCAGCCATCTCTCTCTGCACATTTTCTTTGGTTTCCTTTATAAACTTAAACAATATTGGCCGGCAAAATGAAGTGGAAGATGGTCGCTCGTTTTCCCAAATTGTTACACCTTTTGAGACGAGCCGCAGTGGTACAAGACTAATCATAAAATTACTAGCAAGATCGATTTGCTCATCTTCACTCGTCCTTTGATGATAAATGCTTTGGCTAGATGATCCGTCAAAACCCCATTTGCTGGTCAATACGAGCTGTTGATTGGGATCAACAGGGGTTTCTAACGACCTAATAAGTCTTCTTGAGGTTAAATCCATCAAGGCTTGTAATTTGATTTTTGCAGAGCTCTCTGTAACTGTGAGATCTTCTTTGGCCGGATAGCACTTAATTTTTTCTTTAACCAACATGTAGTAACTCAGGTATTGAAGAGCTCCTTCTTGAGTGTTGAAATCCCGAAGAGTGTTATAGCGCCATTTCGATAAGTTCATCGATACATAAAGAGCCAATGCCTTCAAAGGGGATATTTCCCGTACCTGAATTGATTTACCTTCAATGAAGGCTTTGATTTTTGAGGCCTCTTCTGGATTCTCCGTCAAGTATTTCATAACATAAGCTGTATCGCTTTGTCCTGCCTTTTGAAGCGCCCTTTCGGCCGAAAACATAATTTCAGCGCTGCTACTGCTGCATGAAAGACTATCTTCAGTGCGTCTTCTTTTTTGCCGGTTACTAAGGTCCTCAAAAGATTTACGAGGACTAGGATGTGTACAAGTTGAAGCATCAGATTTAGCAGGAGAAATTATGGGCTCGATGACGTCACTTATATTTTCTGTAGAAGGTTCCATATTTTCATTCTGTAATTCCGGCCATTGAATTGCAGCCTGTAGCCAAATCTCATGTTTCTTCCGAAACTTATCTGTGCTTCTTCCAGACTGTGTCCATTTTGCATAAATGCGGTAGCAAAATCGACGACACCAGTCTTTTAAACTTGTTTCAGCACTTTCACATAACTGAACACAACTGTTATCTTTTAAAACACTGAACAAATAGTTAAAGTCGCGTAAATCTTTATGTGCGCGTGCGCATAAAGCAACGTGAATATCAAGATTTGTATTAAAATTTGGAAAATACATTGCGAGATTAGCTTGGATACAACGAGGTGTAAATCAACACTGATTTTAAAGTTACTAATAGTGACCTATTTATATAAAATCCAGGTATCCCAGGTATCCTTTGTTAAATATTGCAAGGTAATTAGTTATTGTGATAATTAGTAAATGATGCATGCTAAATTAGTGTATTAAGAGCCATTTAGTAATTAAATAATAGCAATGTTCTTATCAGTAATCATTAGTGCATCAGTTTTATATGTAAACCTTAAGTCCCTAATTATATATCCTAATTAGCTTATATCTTCTCTAATTGGCTGCTCAGAAATGTTATTGTAATAAGGTAAACCTTTAGAAAAACGGTTTTAATCAACAAAATAAACAAAAAATAAAAAAATTGTGTTATAAAATAAACATCACTCTTTATCCCAGAAAGTGCACATTTGGCGCACTATGTGTCTTAGTATTAAATATAGCTCTTAGTATTAGCATTATGATATTAGAGACCGCTACTTGAAACAAGCCCGGAATCAGGAGGGAGAGAGCTCGATACACTCATTTTCATAGTAAAATTTCACATTTTCTCAAATTACTCCCGAAATATGGGAGTTATGAAGAAATTCATCACCACAAGTTATGAAGGCATTAAGTAATCGAATAAGATGGCATCATTAGTTTGGCATAATTTTACTCTTTTTTTTCGGACATGTCTACGTCCAACCGCTCCCATACATTCGTTCCACTGTGCGGCCCAGTATCACAGCTCACAGGTATAGCTGTGAGCAGTGGTACAGGGCCGGCTGGAAAAAAATGTACTTAAAGCAGAGCACCGATGAACTGGTCTAACACGATTAAGAATGTCGTTGCAGGCAGCTGTCCACTACTCGACACTGCACAACACAGCAGAACCTGGAGAAGCGTGGTTGCGATCCCCAGCATTGGAACAAACATACCATTTTCTCCATGATCGCCATCTGCCTATCGTCAACATCTGCTACAGGCTCCTCGAAGGCCAGCACTGGATCTGCTTCCACGTGGTTCTGGTCCATACTGTCCTCCTCGTTGTAGAAAGTCTCGTCTACAAAGTTGCTTTCTTGTTTGACACCACGAGGTTCTGAATAAAAAGGAAATTCTTGAGTTTTGTTATGATGTTTATTGCGTATTTTGCTTTTGCTATTTGGAACAGAGAGCTTATTTCAGGAACTAATTGGAAAGATTAGTTGTTTATGAGTAACAAAGTGACGAAGATTTAGCCGCTTTATGTCACCAATAAAAAGAATTCATCTGTGAGGTATGGCTGTCTTAGGTACACCCACATTTCGCCAATTACGTTTAAGTTCCATGTAACAAGAGGCGAGCCTATCTCCATCAACCGGCCACAAATACAGACTCCGTAATTCGTAGCTGCTACTGAGAAAATTTCTGATGGACAAATCCAATATCACTTTGCTCTGACTCGGGACTCGAACCAAAGACCTGATGCTCAGCAGTTGCACTTGCGACCACTTGACCTACGTCATACAACATCTCAAAAATATTTGATCAATTTGAATACTCACTGCCATTATCCCCCGTTAGAAATAAGTCCCAGATCTTCTTCTCAATGTTAGAACACAGGTTATTGGGATCACCGCCTCCGCCCTGCACCTTGGATCTCACAGTGGACTTTTTGTCAGCCCAGTACTGGAAAAATAATGACATGAACATGATTGTTAAATGGAAACAAAATAAAACTGTCTTTGAAAGAATCAAATCAGCTTGTTGCAAGCAGCCCCAAAACCACTCAACCAAAAATAAAGAAGTTTTTGATCCAGCGGCTAACAATAAAAATGGATCCCTGACCACAGAGTGTAGGCTCGAGATCCAGAAGTAACTTTATAGACTGATTATATTTAAATGTTATGTTAAACAGAAAAAGGTTGGTGTAGTCAAAATAATAAATAACCATTAATACAAGAGGTATCCTCTTCTAGCCCTGGATAGAAACAACTAGAAGTCACGGGGAGAGGCCTTTGCCCAGCAGTGGGATGACGCAGGCTAACATTATCAGTATCAGTACCTCTTCCACAAAGGCGCCTTAAGAATATGAAGACTACATCTGATAAATCCTTTGTGGGCTTTGCCCGCGTGGACGTTGGTTATCGCGACCAAAAGTAATCATGAAATTTTGATCCCGTTCCCGCAACCCTGGGAACCTATTCCATGGATAAAAGCCTTCCGACACCTCCAATAAATATCATTATATTTTAGCCAATGTATACAAAAACTTGACAAATTATATACTAAAACTTTCCTTGAGAACCACTCTATCCATTGGTGAAAACAGCATGAAAATCGGTGCAGTGGTTTTTGAGTTTATCGCGAACAGACAGACAGATGCAGCGTAGGACTTTGTTTTATAATATGTGGTGATAGTGAAGAGCCATCCACCTCCTGACTTACATTGACATTTTGTTGTGGTTGATATTTCTAACTTTATGCCATTGCCATTTTTGGCACAAATTATGACTCACATTAGACTTAATAATAATAATAAACGCTTTTTAAACGCGAAGACCCTCCACAACCGCGACGTGTGCAGCCTCAGAATTTTTTTTTGAAAAGCCGAAGTGGGTATGCACCAAGATGTGGTCGCAGTAGACAAAGGACTCACCCCGCTGCCCATGGCTAAAGAGAACTGGCGCAAACCTGAAGTACTTACTACCGATGACTGCAAGGGAGTATGGCAAGGCAAGGAGCTTCACGGGCGCTTTTAACGGGCTCTTCATGGGCCCGATGTAGATTTTCGGCGACCTTTTTGGGGAAACTGAAGGTTTTGTCTGTGCGATTATGGACGAAGTTATGTTGACGAACAACTATCGGAAATATATTATGAAAGACGGGACGGTTGACATGTGTTGGGCATGCCACCGTCCGGGTGAGTTCATCAGACATATTATTTTTGGTTGTTCTTGTCTGGCTAGCGGCGAGTACTTGCACAGGCACAACCAAGTAGCCAGGATTATTCACCAGCAACTTGCATTGAAATATAAACTTGTGGAATCTGAAGTACCGTACTACAAGTATGTGCCCGATCCAGTTCTCGAGAAAGACCATGTCACGCTGTACTGGGATCGGTCTATAATTACTGACAGGACTATTGTAGCCAATAAGCCTGACATAGTGGTAATAGACCGATCAGCGCGCCGTGTAATGATAATCGATGTCACCATCCCGCATGACGAGAACCTCGTGAAAGCTGAGAAAGAGAAACAAATAAAATATCTCGACTTGGCACACGAGGTTGTCGACATGTGGAATGTGAACTCGGCTATCATTGTGCCGATTGTCGTAACGGCCAATGGCCTTATGGCTCAGAGCCTCGACGACCATCTTTCGAGGCTCTCCTTAGGCGGTTGGATCAAGGGCCTGATTCAGAAGGCAGTACTCTTCGATACGGCGCGCATTGTGAGGAGGTTCCTGTCTCTGGAGCCCTAACCACCGGTAGCTTGGACCCTGCTCCCGACACCGGCGGACCGCTATTTTTTAATGTTTTTTATATGCTTTTGTTTTTAAGAAATATTTAAAAATATAAAGCAATGTGTAGAAAAATGAATAAACGGAATAATAATAAACGGTATTAGACTTATTAATGTAGAATAACTCTATGGCTGCCTTGTTGGTCTAGTGAGACTGCTGAGCATGAGGTCCTGGTTTCGATTCCCAGATCAGGGAGGTTTTTGCGTTGTTCCATCAGGAATATCTTAGTAGCAGCCACAGAGTCTGGATCTATGTCCGGTTGATACAATAGGCTCACCCTCTATTACATGGGACTTAAAGCATAACTGGCAAAACATGGGTTAACTAAGAGGTACACCTCTGCCTAACCCTTCGGGATTACAGGCGTGATTTTATTTTAATAATTCTATGACTTATGATAAAGTGTTTATCATGAGTATAATGTATAACAAAACATTTACCATAGTGTAAATCAAACTTACTTTGATCCAAGACTTCATAGGCCTAGTAGGGCCTGTGATATTGTTGACAATCCGGGTCAGTTTGAACCAGAGTTTCTTGCTCTCATCTCTGCCTTCCAGACCTCTTAACTGGCCCAGAGCTAAAGCTGGATGCTTCTCCATAAAGTCCACTATCGCTGTCACCTGCTCCAAGCTGGGACGAGACTGGAAAATTTGAAAAATATTTTTTCATTAGTAGTAACCCAAACAAAGCAGGTTTTACTTTAATTTCAAGGCAAAAAAGTGAAGAATATGTGAAGAGAGTAAATTTATATAAGTACATAAGGAAAAAAAAAATAAGCACACGCACCCAAAGTACAAGGTGGAAAATCTATGCATTAAATCCAAGATAGATTTCTGTAGGAGGATTTTTTATTTGTCTGATAAAAACCCTGTCTAGCTGCAATGTTAGTTTAATTATTTAGCTTTAAAAACATTTAGGAATGCACTGATAAACATGGTCTACCTCCTATCATATAGGGGTGATCATGCTGAATTTATAAGTTAGTTCAATCTTCAACCATCATACATAGTATTTATACCTACACATAGTCCTTATCGCCGTGCTTTATTACACGGCTCATGAAACGCTCATGTGTTACCGAACTCACGTCGAAATTCGAACATCTTTCGCCTCATCATCAGCGAAGCGACAATGCAATGAGTAGAGTTAAACACGAATTGCGCCAAGATCTGTTCGAGTTACCGTGTTTAGTGACAATCTGATGAAAATAATGAACGTCTACGATTGTTCCACTTACCGCTATGACTCGATCTGTCATCTTTGATTATTGACTTGATTGAAACTATCGCTTGCTCATATACAAAAGCTACAAGTTATTTTCTTAGCATCAATCAATATTTCGATACCAAGACTTCCATTTCGAGTCAAATTCGTGTCAGAGAATGCAATAACTTCGTACAAAACTACAAAAGGTCGATAACAAACTACATGACAACCATTGGTTGGGGCGTTGAGCTCGACTTGAAACGAAACGTGAAAATGTTTTTACAAATCATTTTATAAAATTATGCTTATTACACTAAAAATAATTTAGCGAAATGTTTACGAAAATAAGAAAACCATTTCTGTTAGAATATCTATTACATTTAAAAATCTCAATTTTCATTTCTCCAAAAGACGCAAAAGTGCCTATATCCAGATAACAAAATTATTTTTTTCGGAAAAATAAGACTGCAATCCCAATGTCAAATTGAAATTTGTCAAAAAAAAAAGGAAGTTTTATCTTGTGGCGGCTGTTGGCCTGTTGGTCCCTTCTGTTATTTTTCAGGAATTGTTTAAGTAAACAAAATAAGAAAATTATTATTGGCACGAACCTAGACCTAGACTAGACACTAGACACTAGACCTAGACTAGACATTAAATAAATATCTAAGAAAGGGTATTCAATAATATTCTATAATATATATTGTAGTACCTACAATACAATGTTAATAGTAAATATTGGGTAAAAAATATCAGAATAGAAGAAGAAGATAGAAATATGGCAAATTCAGTAAACATATCTATAGAGGCTCCAATAGAAAATCAAATCCAGGAGATTACCTATGATGGCCAAGAGATATATCAAGCGTAAGTACATACTTTTACGTTCACCTGTGCTAGTTTAAGCCAAACAGACTAAAAATAAATATTTTGCAAGACCTTTAATAATCTTTTAATTCTGTTGTACAGCCCACTGTCTATGTCAGAGAACCTTGCCCGGCTAGCACAAAAGATTGATTTTGCAAATACTGAAGATGAGTTCTGTAATATCAAGAAAGAAGGGGAGAGTAGCTCTGACTCCAAATCCGAGGATGAGAATAAGGAGCCAGGATATCAATCCAGCTTGTGGCCATGGGACTCGGTCCGTAACAAGCTCAGGAATGCACTGACTGAGGTCTGTGTACTGGCTGATGTACTGAGCATTGCTAAGGAGAAGAGATATATGGTAAGCAGCATAATATTGTATATAGACACAATTACATCATCACTCTACAGTACTTCACCTGCTGAGACTATACTTCAAGAATGTCATAATCCATCTAAGTCAATGGATATATAAATTTTGAATGCACTGACATATTATGCACAGCCCAAACCATGGTGGCATGGAATTTTGCACAAGATTTACTTGTTTTTAATTAAAAAAAACAATATGATAAATAACAATCTATTTAGATTTACAATTTTTATTTATTCAAGCACTTATTTTAATCATGTTTATAAGACAAGAACTTACAGCTTAACAATATAATATTACACTTTCTATGACAGTCAAGGAATTAAACATTTCAGGTTCTGGACCCAGTGCAACCAGAACAAGTAGAAGGCAGACCCATGGTCCAAGTATATGGAAGGAAGAAAGCTCTCGGTGCTGCAGCAGCGGTCCTTCTAGCAGGAGTAGAGCGTCTCCGGGCCAGCGAGACCATGAGAATGACCCGCAACATGCCTGACTTCCACATAGATCTGCTGAGACTGCGGCAAAACTGGAGATTGAAGAAAGTGTCCAACACTATTGTTGGAGACCTGAGTTACCGTACTGCTGGCTCTAAGTTTAGCCAGACTGGAGTTTTTGAGGTTTGCACTTGTTTCTTAGACTAAATGCCTGGTCATCAACAAAATCAGCCCACATCTACAGCTGGACATACAGTGTTGCCATCCTGTGATGATTGTCACTCCATCTAGTCAAATGTTGATGAGATTACTGTAGGCCATTAGTTCATTTCTAGCTCTATAAGACTTCTCTTCCATCCATTCTCTACCATCTTAAATGTGTGATAGTCTGATTATTAGATTCTTATTTATAAAAATAAAAAAAAACAAATTATAACCACTAGTCTTTTAAGACTGGACAAGACTGTATTTTACCTGCGAAGCCAAAAGGAGGGCTGTTTATAGCTGTTTTGACTAAGCTTGAAGAGTTGTCACAGTTGTTATGCAGTGTCCTGAGTTTATTTTGGCTGTTTCTTCTCAGAGTACTCAGGTATACAACACAGGCCTCATCTAGTTTTAAAACAACCTCATGTGATGTGTAAGAGTGCTTTCGAAAACCAGCTTTTACAGGAACCACACTAAAATAATGAGATCTACACAGGAGTATTGAGTCTAGTATAGTCTTGAGTATTGAGTAGTACAGAATACTATATATGTATAAAAATTCATAACTGAAACATTAAACTAAACTTGGTACTCTGAAAAATAAGGAGGACTACATATAAAAAAAGTACTTACAAAAAAAACAGCATAAATATTTGAAATTATTTTTTTAATGAATGATATACAAATTAAAACATTTCTGTGCCAGGTCACGAAAGCTCCAGAGGAACAAATAGCTCAAGCAATGAGCGCTGCAGGACCTGTGCCATCGGCGTTGCGCGTCACTGTCCCTCCAGAGCTGCAGGGCGTCGCGTTTATATCCGTGCTGTGCCAAAAAGGTACAATGTCTATAGTTCTATCATATACATGTACGGAAGTGCTGGTATTAGATTAGAGAGAACTCTCCAATACAAATAAATATACATGGAGAAGATGTCTAAGAATCTATGTCTAGAATTCCGTATAGCTTCTCCATGTCGCCACTTCAACCGCTTCCACGGCATCGTTTGTGGTGGCGCAGGGGTTAATTGGAATAAAATTATGCTAGTCTGTTAGTACACATTTTGGTACACACTATGGTTATGGCTATTATGGTAGTCTGTTACTAACATAGTTTTAAGGCTATATTTACTAATACAATTTCTATTATATCATATATGTTAGTCTGTAAGATATATATCTATGGGCCAAAGTAGCCTGATAATAAATGTATGTTGTTGTTGTTGTTAGTGCACTAAAAATTTACAAATCTAAAATGCTCTCTGATCTGTAAAATGGAGTTTTATTAACACATGGCTGCACAGCAAGCAATTGTATTGAATAATATTTAATTCCCAAGATATTGAATCTTGTAAAATGTTGAAAGCCCAAGATTAAAAATTGCTGATTTACCAAAATGAAAGGGGCAAATCACCGAGCGCGGGCTTACTCCCTCAGTTTTTTTGCATATTTTTTGTGTACAAAAATGGACACTGTGCGTGCCCATGTCATAAACAATTCTGTTTCAGAACAAGAAGACGTAGTGACAGCAACTCTAAGTTCAGCTGCTATCAACTGTCCCGGGACCCTACCAGGAGATGGAGCAGAACTACACTGGCAGCAGAAGTTAGAGGCTGCTCAGAATGTGCTGTTCTGTAAGGAGCTGTTCGCGAGATTAGCTGCAGAAGCCGTTCAGCTTGACGCTTCAATACCGCATATGGTTGTGGGCAATCAGATCATGGCTACTGTAAGTTTTCTGCTTATTCCGTTCGCAAAATATGCGCTTCGGGAGTTGTGGACACCAGGCTGAAATACAATAAAAAAGTGTAGTTAATTTTTTTATACTAACCCACACTTTTCCTAGCGTTGCAGGAGTTGCAGTAACTCCTAAAAGTCAAAACTTGATCCAGTTCAGATCGAAATTTGCCTAAGTACAAACGCTAGCAGGTCAAGCTACCCCAAACTGTCAGATTCTCCCAACCAACCTTGAACCTAATGCTATAAAGATAAAAGTTGAAAAACTATTAAAGAAATTTGACAGATTGTAGTGATGTGCTGGCGTCTGTTCATCATTTGCTCGATTTTTACGATCATTATTCTCGCCTGTTAGACTGTGTTTTGGCGAGCAATAAGGTCTATTAGCTTCATAAAAATTTGCTTACAAAAATAAGATGTCTACGGTTAAAAACCGAGTAAGTCTGTAGGTGCCTTCAGATCAATTATTAGGTACACAGAACAATACTGGATATGGTTTTAAGTTAGCTTGAACGAAATATATACAGAATCTACCCTACGCTACAGATGAAAATCAATTTAATAGTCATCTTTCTTTTAGGTTCTACCTGGCATTCAGCTATTGATTGGACTTTGCCATAACAATGGGCAAAATAATAACAATGCTAACCCAGAAGGAGTCAAGGTTTGTCCCGAAAATACTTTTAATTAACTAACAAGGTCACAAAACATGCAATCTTTTTTTATGATATTTTTTTTAGCCTGAAGCTGGTAATGGCAAGTCAGATCACGACCACGTTCTGGAACATTCGTTACATCAGCTACTCAGGGCCGTCCATCATGCTAATACTCACCATCCCTTCCCTCATCCCGCTACTGGACCTCTTGGACCTTCAAAACGACGCTGTTTGGCAGGTAAAGATAAATACGGAATATAATACTCACACAACACACTGGTGCCGATTCCCTTGTTTACAAACTAAACCAAATTTAAGTTCAGTGCATCTTTTTCTTTCTATTTTATTAAGAAAAGGACAGATGACAAATTTTAGTTTAGTCCTGTCGAATTAACCAGCGCCTAACACAAGATTAGACGTGATTAAAAAGTTGACTACTAAAATTACATCAAATTACGTCAGGTGCTGACTAATTTGACAGGACTAAACTAATATTTATCTTGTCCTTTCCTTCCTTTCCTTTCCTTTTTTTTTCCTTCTTTTTTTCTTCTTTCCTTTTTTGGGAATCGGCACCACTGTCTAATGTGGTTTTAGGATCACAGGATCCTAAAATTTCCCTAGACAAATTGTGGCATTTGTGGCCCTCAGTATTTTTTTAAACAAATATAAGAGTGCACCCCACTTAAAACGGCCATTATCTACTTTAGCATTACCTCCGCAAGGTCAAAATATGGGAGATAGTTGCACTGACACGGATCAAATATCTTTATTGTCTTCCTACAAATTTATTTATTTAAACTGTATAGTTTTAAAGGCTTTCTTTCAAAATTCTTCTCTGTTTAGGTCCCATGGCAGCTGATCGTTACGAATTGCTTGATATGAGCAAAGAACAATCCCTGTTAGAACAAATCATTCAGCAAGCACAACATTTCTTTATGAGGAGACGTAGCGAATATGTACTGGATACAATTGCTAAAGAGGTTTGTTATCCTAAGAATAGAACAGAACATTCTAGAAAATTTAATGTTCCAAACATCATCTTTCTAGAAAATTCTAGAAAGATGTGTTGAACCTGCAAAAACTGATCTTTGTATTTAAAGAAGGCAGACATGTATAGTTCAACTGTAAAAGTAGCTCTGCATGTGGTTTGTTAAACAGTCATAGCTGTGAAAATAAAGATTTAAAAATAATGACTACCCGGACCCCATACACAAACTGTGAAAACCCGCAAATTAAAATCATCAACTGAATCAAGAGGCTTGTTAGGGCTTAGCAGTTATGTTTTCTATGTATGAACAAATCGTGGGTTAATATTTAAATAGGAAGTTCTGGAAACGTCTAATGTATTCTATTCACACTTTTGTCCTTCCATACAGGTCAAAGACCCTCTGATCGTGTCACACTGGAATGCTCTGAACAGCCCCACACAATCATGTGTGAAAATCAATATTATGGCTTATGGGTAAGACTGCTAAACATATTTTTCCTTTTCTTCTTGTGTACAAGAAAACAAGAATATAATTCTCTGGAATTTATTGTTTTCTGGCAGCCGGCAGGACAGGTCTACACAGTCAATAAACTGGTTAGCTTTACCTCTTGAATATTATATTCAGATTCTAACAGGAAAAGGTGGTATATTCAAAATATATACCACCTTTTCCTGTTTTCTCTCAGGATGGGCATTAGTTTTGGTTACAAGAGGCCAATTTGAGGTTAAATAAACACATAACAAACATGCAATGCTTTTTACAAACCCATTTCCTAAGAGTCACAATAATTAATGGATATTATTTTGATACAGGCCTATGTTTTGCAGTATTAAGGGAATAACTGGATGATGATGAATTTCACTCATGATTGTGATTTTACCAATAGTATCTTCTAGATCTACTCGGAGGTCTTTATGAGTATTTACATGTTGTAACATATCATGCTACTACTATGTGTTATATTGTTATATGTATCTCAATGATACCTGATAGTAAGCACAATATTGAACTTGATCTAAGAATCTTCTCATACAGGTATGATGCAGTATGCAGGACGTCCCTAGTAGTACATGTTGGAGAGAAGACTCTCAAGTGTATATGCCGTGATGGCAAAGTGAGACATCTGTCTTATGAACTACAGGAACTAAGAGATCTCATATACTGTCAGGTAATCTATGAATTCTGTGATGATAAGACTTCTAATAAAACCGCTACAATCTACATATTAATCTAGTTTCAATTCAGTGTTAGAAAATGTAAAATTGATGTCATCATTCCTTTTTAAGAATTTTATGATAGACAAATAACACCAAGTTAGTTATTCACTCTTGTTATCTCTGATTACAGCCATACTTTTAGGTACTAAGAAAATAAAGAATAAGAGCATAATATCTTGCTGGTTAGTAATGATGTTTGTTTGAGTGAATGTTAGGTTAAGTGTTAATTGGATGAGCAGGCAATGTAACCTCTATAAAACCAAAAATGACTTCTAATATTAGTTTGTTAAATTCTATTACTGATTAAGATACTTACTTCTGACTGATAAGAAATTCAAATACAACCAAATTCTCCTGGCAGATATATCAGCATCAGATGACTGCAGTGCAAGCTGTAGGCCGATGCATGGGCTGGCAGCTGCTGGCTAGTAGTGCACACCTGGGCTCTGGACCTGTTGAACCACTGGGGAATGCTTCTTCATGTCTTCTCGCCTCTCCTAATGGTAGGTTTATGACTAGTTGTTTTTCATAGTAACATGTGTAGTTGTTTATTTTGATTTATAAAGTTCTTGAACTTGTTGCATTTTAGTGTTTGTTTTTTGTTTCTAACCATTTTTTATTTTATTTTAGGTGACAGAATGCTTGCAATAAGATGTGAGCCATCAGTTGGAATTCAAGTTTTCATAGCTCAATCTCCCAGAAAAGACTTCTTTACCAGTGAACTTGTTCAAGACAAAAAGTGGGAGCATCTCGGAGGAGCCTTCAAAGAAATTAAATTAGAAAAAATGGAAGGCAAAAACTTCTTGAACAAGATGGAGCTCCTCATGGCGTGTCTCAGCAGCCCTTCATAATTATTTATGTGAAACTAGTAATAAGAATAATTTTGTGATGTCATTTTGTATTGACATAATAAAAATCAATTTGAATTATATAATCATGTATTTTTTTTTAAAGAAACTTAGCAATTAGGGTGCTTAGGCAGAATGTTAAGTAATCACTGAAGGATTGTTCTTGCATCAACTTCTCGAAAAATCGAATGACCCGTGATCAGTATTCATCCTTGGAACTGTAACAAAAAAGAACACCGTTATGACCTTATCAACATACCAGAAGTTAAGGGTTTTGATGAAAAGAGTTGAACTTACAATGACGATCAGTCGATGACTTATCCGTGGAATGCAACAGTACATTTTAGGTTATACACATTTACAATATTTTGCACAGATTCATACTAAATGAATTGCAATACAATACTAATAGTAATGGAAATCAGTAAGTGACCAAACAACGGGAGTTGTTTTCACATAAATTTATTGAATCAAACAGATACGAGTTACATACATTAAAATGCTAATTTATTAGACAAGTATTTTAGTAAAGTCACACTGAATAACACGATAGATAAAATCAAAAGCTATTACCTCTAATTCCTTGAGACATCAATGGAACACCTCCTAGTATTAAAACCAAACCCCCAGTTTTTACCAGACATTGAATTTAACACTTAGAAGGCTTCAGATTACGATAACACTAACACCTAACATAAAACTAAATACTAAATTAATATCGAGACAATGGCGACCTAGATCTGAAGTTGCCGCCGCCGGAGCCGTACTCATCGCGTTGGTTGTTGCGATTGTAGGGCCTGCCGCCGCCGTAAGAGTTGCCGAAGGATCTGTTGCCACCTCCGGGTGGGCCGCCAAAGCCGCGACCTCTGAAGTTGCCGCTGCCGCCGCGTCCTCCTCGGAAGCCGCCACCCCTGCGGGGCCCATCTCGCTTCCTAGAGATCTCTACTTTTAGGGTCGCGCCTAACATCTCGAATCCGTTCATCGCGCTACACGCATCCTCAGCCTCCTGCAAGTTCTCAAATTCTATGAAGGCAAAACCCGGAGGGTTGAGGGCCACCCAAACGGAGTTCAGTTTTCCGTATTTATCGAATTCTCTTTCGAGGTCTTCCTTCTTGATGCCTTCCACTAATCCGCCGACATACACGCGAGTACCACCAGAACTCATGATTGTGTTGAAATCTATAAATAAAGAAATTTCAAATCAATCACATGTAAATAGCTCACAATCGTAAAGGGGAAGTTATTTAGTTTAAATGTAATTACGACGCGACCGTACTTCGCACAGAAATAAATATATAAATACAATGAAGAAAACAAAATGTCGACACTGCACAAGCATTGCCACGCCACGCCAACAATTACAATAAAACGTACATTACATGATTATTAACAAAAACTTACGTGTAACGTTGATATAAAAATGATAAGGAATTAAAATAGACCTAAAATTACCTAATTTATAACTTTATTCCAACTATTTTAAATATAAATTATGAAGACTTAAAAGAGTCGACGAAATTTATGAGTGAATGAACGATCGTAAGCGAAACCCAACGGAATATAAGAATGAACTATTCCCACGCTAGCATAGTAGTCAGTGTTGCAACTTAATTATATAAACTATGAAAATATTCGTTACGAATATTTATAAAATTCACTCTTTAGTACTAAATAAAATAAAACTCTTACTGTATTTTTTATTTTCGATTATAAGTGACGCTATTAGAAAAAAACCGTAAATAGTTTACCTATCGCGAGGAAAGAACGAACGAATGAACTACTAGCAACGGCGTCTCACTACCGCACATCTGTGACGTCATTCAGGCTCTTGCAAACACCGCGCCTGCGTAGCGTTAGCAGTAGTGGGAGGAGGCTTTTGATAGAATGAGTGAAGTGAGTGAGTAAGTCTGATATGCGAGGAGGGTAGGGAGGAGGTATCAACACGAAACCGGCCAAACGACTTCGTTCAACGGTCGCGCGGCAGCGCGCGTTTTTATTTGCTTGTTTTATTTCTACCAGCCCCACCTTTGTTTCGTTAGGAATTGTTTTGATTCAAATTGTCTAATTCACCTGAAGATTCATTTAAAACTTTGATGTTTATTTACGAAAATGAGTTGCGTCGTATTGTGTCGAGTTACCTGTGCGATGTTTGGATAGGTGTTGAAATAGGTTGCAGCAGGTGAGGAACTGTAGTAAAAGTGAAATGAATATTTTTGTGTTTAGTTAGTATATAATGGAGTGCTGTAAAGATATGGGTGTGCAGAAGAGACACAGCCAGTTCAGCGACACGAAGTATAAGTGGAGGACAGTGTTAGTGTTCGTCATAACGGTTCTGTGTTGCTTTTGTGGGTGTAAAGGACAAGAGTCGCTAGGAACGGCGGACCCTTATCTTCTAAACAAGTCGTTAGGCCTGACGGAGTTGCCGGGCGGGGTGCTGACCGGTGGGCGCACCGTGTGGAGGCCTGATAGTAGCCCCTACATGCTGCGCGATGACTTGCTCATTGAGAGGGATGCTGAGCTGGTGGTTGAACCAGGAGTCGAAGTACGGTTCGCGCCCATGATCGGCATCACGGTGCGCGGAAAGTTAGTCGCTGTGGTAAGTAAAAATCTTCAGACCATTGCAAAACTCAAGTAAATTCAGCTCAATCCTGTTATCAGGACACTACGGAGTAGCTAGTATTGCTATTTACTACTGGTTGTTGCTCTCGACGCCTTGCGTGCTAAGTAATTCTAAAGGCTTGTTAGTTTTATGCCGTTAGTCAGGTTTACTTATAAAATCTGAGTCTGATAGTATTTTTAGATATTAGCGATTTGCTTTCATGATAAACATCGTAGTTCGAGTTAGATTCTGATTAGTAACTAGTAACCGGCTTATAGTCTTAATGGATAGTCTATTTTATTGCATTAGCATCTAATTAGTGTCCAATTAATCCATGATTCTTACAGGTCACTTACATTCTACGATTTTACATTGTTCCATTCATTCATGATAATGAAAGAATGAAACATTATGACTTTTTCTATCCTTGCATTGACTCACTGGAATAGACATCCTTCATTCTCAAAAAATACTAACCTACTCTATAAATTTGTACCCCTTCCCAAAAACCCGTTTCTTGGATCTTAAGCTCAGGTCGGCCCCCAAAATGTTTGGTTTTAAATTAGTCTAACACAATTATTGATCACGCTTTATCCTTCGATAAACAAGCAGTTGATAAGTTTGTGATAACCGCACGTACCTGTGCGCCCTGATAAGGGCTCGTATCGAGCCCATTCAACTGATATTGATTTACTCACCTATTTGTGTGTCGAGCAAATATTTGATACATTTATACAACATTGCGAAATCATTATGCACTATCATCAAGCTCTTGAACTCAATTTTTCAGCAAATATGTAACTAGTAAGTTTCGGGATTCCAAATTAAGTAAGTTTCGGGGTACCTATCAGCCCAGCATATACTGGATTCAAAAAGTGCCCTAACGCCATTTGCTATCATTAGAATAATAATCGATGCGATGTAATGTAGTGAACTTTAATGAACTTCGTGGCGTTCCTGCTCTTTCTGTTAAAGGGCAAGTTGCCAGTAGTTTGTGCTTGGTTTTACAAGAATAATCTTAAATTGGTATTCCGCACGATACATACTGGTCTAGTTCAAAACCTGTTGATTTATTGACTCATTACAATAGCACGCATGTTTAGAACATGAAGAAAGAAATAACGACGAACATCTTTCCGAAAGGCATATTGCTTTTTCCTGTTGCAAACGCGCATTATTCAGGATTAAACATTATGAGCCTTACACCGTTATTTAACGCTCCTACAATGGATCAAAAAGATTCAATAGGCCGCGGCATTGTCATAATTTCAAAACATTCCAGTGTGACAAGCCTGCTTTCTGTGTGAACGTATACAAATACATGCTTTTATTCAAAGCAAGAATGAATCATGCAACAAATGATGATGAGGAACACGTGTTAATGAAGGCAGCTGATGTTATAAAGACGCCGGCTGTACCTGACCCGTCGCGACCCCGGGATTGGGGCGACATCCTTTCGCTAATTCAATCAGCTTGAACAAATCACTTTTGTGACCCCTCCGCTAGTTTTACGATATACAACTTCCTTTAGATAATCCGGTAGACGTGTTTGAAGGGGCAGGGGTAAACCTCTTTGTTATAATTTATCGTTGCAACCGTGATTCATTGAAAGAAAAAGAAAATAATAATGTATCTGGCCACTACGGAATATGAAAAGGCTCCAAATAGAAATAATACTTACAATATGTATTGCTGACCGTGTGCTCGTCAGCGAAAGGATGAATAAATACCAGCGGATAGAAGATTTTGTTGAAAATCTATGCATTAAAGAAAGCAGAATTTATTAATCATGAAAAGGATAGTGTGAAATATGAATTAACACAACAAAACCAGTTATTAGACTTATTTCGAAAAGTAGTACTTCCTCTTAAATCATTATCTTCATGGCGCATTTATGATTGCCTGCGCAATTTAGTTTTCACTTCACATTTGATTTCATACAACATTACATTACCCTTACTGTACATTACGGAATGGAAGATTAAATAACGCATATCTGAATCTCAACAACGGAATCCGGTCTTCCACGGTAGATTCAATTTGATAGGAGAAAAGTATCCCACGATAGTTCATTGTGTTTATAAGTCAGGTATGAAAGAACGTCGTAAATAATTAAATAAATATGCATGCAAAATCAGTACTTTCTTGTTTCCTTTAAGCCAGGTAATAAGATAAAACCGCCTTAACGTAAAGCATTGCATTACGATGGCAATTAGGCGAATTGTAAGCACTTAACTGTAAGTTTCTGATTGTTTCCAACGTTAAGGGCTTACTGTACAATCTGTACATTTACCAAGCGATGGAATTCAACGTAGTATCTGTAGCCACTTAATAGTCCTTGTCCTAAATCAACTCGATCGCAAATGGCGTACATTTGCTTTTGGCCAACTTAACTAATCTATCACAGATTTTCATTTTCTAATCGGATAGGTATCTACAGAACATATTTTGTTTGATTGAGGTTGCCTTTATGGCAAAAATTAGTTTCGGCTGGTTACATGCAGTAAAATGCGACAGCAACTTTCACTTTTCCTCAGATAATTTTGGTATGAGTAAAAATTTAGCAATGGAACCAAAACTGGGTTTTTTAAAGGATGACGCTTGCCAAGCTCGTCGTCAAGATCGAGCTAACGATCACCAAGAATTTCTGTTGTGGTTTTACCTTCTAAAACGGTTTCCTTATCTGACCTACCAAAAACACTATGGCGTTTAGGACTGTTCATATCAAAATTGTGTCAAGATCTGTAAACAAGATAAACTAAGTATTAATGATACTCCCGCGTTGTTACATCTCTATGTCTATACTTCTATAGCATATGTATAGTTTAGAGAAACATTTTCCATCGTTATCGCTTCCTGAGCGCTAGAAAAGGTGCAAGTTGCACCTTGCGTCTGCTAATGACCTCTTATCAGTCACTATAATCCATCTGTTCAGAATAACAGTTACTAGAAGACACTCAACGGTCGCGGTTGAGTGGCTAACATAACCTATTTGTTTCAATACCGTACTTCAACCTTGAAGGTACGTAGCGGCCGGCGCCTTCTCTGAATCATAGGGAATTAGATTTGCATTTAATGACCCTTGCCTTTACTCGTTATGTAGGTACTTCGGTCCTTTGTTCTTTTGTTCTGGCGCTAAGAGTATCTTTCAGCTGTAGATGATAATATTTAGGTGTCGAAGTAAGTAGATACTGTTAAAGTAGCTTGATTTCACTAAATTTTTAATGCCATGCCTGGCAGAATGAAATGCCAGGCCCAGAGAGTGAAAAACTGGCATTGGAATGGCAGGTCAACGCATACTCATCACGTATCTTTGTCTCCTATTGTTGGTTTTCCATGTCAAGTGCCTATGAGTTTTCTTATCACGTGTCCTGATTTCATATGTGATTCATTCTCGATTGCACTTCTCTTATGATTCACTTAGGTACTGTTAAGTGGCTTTTATTTATCAAAATGACGTAGGGCGGCGTGATACCTTCCCATTAGTCGTAATGTGCATACAAAATTCTCTTTGAACGATTTCTAAGAATCCCTAAAAAAATGTTTTTCTCATTATCTGCAATTTTCACACTGCATCGCAGGAAATTAGTTTCAATCGCCATGTGGATCTAGAGAAATATTTTTATCAAGGATTGCGTGTCCCCACAGACAATGGCCTGCCTTCTATCTTGCGCCGCATACTCTGACACCTGCGCACTTGATGATTATTTCACTGCATCACTGAGCGGAGTTCGCGTGGCTAAATTCTGGGCCAAGAATATTTGAAAAATTTTGCCATCATGCATAAAAGCTTGTGAACATCAAGAATCCCCCTCATCAAGAAATCCTCTGTTTGTTAACAGTCTGTTCTTTGATTATTTATATCAGTCGCTTCAAAATTAAATAATTAATCAATACCTTATCGATTGCACAATAAAGCATTTGTCTCGTTACCCCTTGGTCCTTGTAGACCTTTGATAACCTCGAAGATTTCAGTCACTACAAGTAAATTAATACAAGACTTTACTTCGAAGTTATGAACAGTGTACTTAACTTTGCGATGAATCAGGTAAAACTCTTCCTTGACACGATTTAAAAACTTGCCTCAACTGAACATGCATTGCGACAAGGTCATCAATTAACGTGTAGGACTTCGGTGGACAATCGTATATGCTATTGTTTTCTCTGAATCAATTCGCCGATACTTTTTAATACTTTTGTCGTCATTAGCTGCATGAGTCACATCTTGTTATCTTGTAGGTGGCAGTTCAAATACCGTTAATTAAGTAGATTCGATGTGCATTGGTTTCACCAGCTACTTGACTGCATTTGCAACCCATTCGACAAGAAAAAGTTTTAGAATAATTTTATAATGGAGATTCCATTATAAAATTATTCTAAAACTTTTTCTTGTCGAATGGGTTCCTCGGTTCGGTTCTTCTTTCTAAATCGGTTTCAGAAGGTAATTATCCAAATTATCAGAAAGAATTTCAGTGAAAGTCTGGTGGTTCTCAGCAAAAAAATCTAAACGAATCACGCTCTCTTTCATAATACAAATCTGCTTGCGGGTAAATAGCCAAGATGAGTCACCACCATGTTTGTTTACTTCCTATCACCTCGTTAATTAAACAGCAAATAAGCGTCACCTTACTTCCGTTATGGTATTGTTCATAACTCTTATCAGCTACCGTTCAAGTACATTGCATTCCTTGATAGTGATGACATTTGATATTATATCCTTTCTTACTGCGAAGTGCGAACGTCTCTCGTTAACATTTTATCAGTGTTAGACGAGAGATTTGTAATGATTCTATGTTGGGTTTTCCCGATAAGCAAAATCGAATTATGATGAGATAATTTCGTAGAATAACATTTTTTGCAAAGTCAACAGGATGTTTCTTAGGCACAAGAAGATATTAAAGAAATCAATCAAACACCAACAGCACCCAAATGGACCATGTCCAACAAATCACTGGGAAATAACACAGTTAATCGAACGCGAAAACCTTTTGTTTGGGGTATTGAAGAATTTCTCCCAATCATCTTGTTTTGTATATTTTCGAGGTCACGTTCAGAGCTAACAGTACTGAGCAAGTGAGCAGGGCATTGATTTTGTATCTAACTAAACTGGGTTGCGGTCGGGACTGGTATGGTTCTGTTACGCAATTTCAGGCAGTCATACTTGAGTAGCCATGGTGTAGATACCTAGTCAAGCAAATACCAAATGCCAGGCAAGATGTACCTAGGTATGTCCAATATGGGTCAGTAAGAAACCGTTATGTGATTCTTATAAGATTTAGTATTAATCTTTGACCATAAATGGCTGCTTACAGAGCTGAGAATATTAAAGGTTGCAACATATCACAGATAGAAGAGCCAAAAAGATTACCAAAACAGTTATGAAATTGGAAAAAATTGTAACAACAAAGAAACAAGAAATTAATCCTGAGAAGAAGATCAGAGGCGTTTCAGCGCTGCAATTAAATGATATTCTATGAAGATAAACCTTCGCTTTATGTGTTGGGCCTTGTGAACCAATGAATCCTTGCAAATTCCGTCTGTAATTGCTAAGGCGTTCGGCCACTTTGGTAAGATACCTATCAAGCCAGGCGGCTTTGTACGTCTCATTCAATTCCCATTTAATTTGTTAATTACTTTGTTTTTTGTTAAAGTTGTATATTTTGTTCTCCTATGTCTAAAAACGTTTCCCACAGAATTAACAGTAGTTACCATCTAATTCTGCTAACATTATTGCCACATGTTTCTCAACAAACGGTAGAATTTTGCATTTGAACTCAAAAGGAAGAATGAAGTTCAACATTTTCTGAACAAGTTTCGTTATAACAATACCGCTTATCCCAACAAGTTAGATTTACGATAAGAAACGTAACATGCACTATAATAGAGATCGCTGTTTTCGTCCGAGTTATTCAAGTTGCTCTAAATACTGCGTTGGTATAACAAACGGCCTGGAAACCTTAGTGTTGGGAGTGAGTTCAATGTCTCGCGATATCACGACGACGATCTCGTTACGGGGCCTGCAGTTACCTACGTCTCGCTTTATGCTTCGTATCATGGTGTCTAACCGTGATTTGCTATGTGTTTAAGTGACAACTTCGTCTATGATTGTATGTCTATGTGTGGCCTCCGTTGTCCAGTTAGTGGAGTTAGCTTTGGAACAGTGAGCAGGAGAACTGTGGTGCAAACTTAAATGTTGGATGAAGTCGTTGGCGACAGATTTAATACAGCAAAACAAGTGGACACCAGTATTACAGTCGTGCTAGCAAGGCAAAGAATGCCACCCTCATGAGTATTTTTGAAATAATAGCGTTGCAATTTAAAGATCCAATTTTTAAAGAAAGATTATTCAAATTCTTTACATGTATCGTTTATTGTACATCGACGATTCCGTTTGCAAAGATAGATGGGTAACTGTTTTTCGGTGATTGATCTAAAAGTTCAACGAACAAACGGTTTGCAGTTGCAATTTCAAGAGACATTTCACAACTGACGAGCGTGTTATTGTAAAGATATTTGCTCTAATACGATTTGTTTCATTTTATGTAACGAATCAGTTTCGCACGATTTGAAAGTTTATTCTAAAAACTCATTCAGTTGTGAAATATTTTAACTTTCAATCGGTCTATTGGATGCAACCGTTTCTTTCTGACAATGACAACCAACGGACAAAATAAAAAAAAAAGTTTAATTTTCAGTGTTTTTGGGTCCGATTGCGTTTCTTCGGCGCACTTAAATAATGCCTATATGCATAGACTTAAATTACTCAAAAAAAAATTCATACCTAATACGGAGACGTATTTATTATGGACGGCGTAGCATCAAGTCTTCTTCTTCAATACAACATTCTTCTATAAAAACTGTCCTTACGACAGTTTCCATAAAGTATTCCATCCATGATCCTTTTAAGTATGGACTTACATTTAAATCCAGTGAATGCTGTGAAGGCAAGTCTTGCGCAAGATGCATACATGGCGCAGTGTGCATTCATACGCACGCCCTGTGTATAGTTATAGTATGTGCCTGTATAACATTTCTGTAAGACTCAAAGCAAAAGCAAATAGATACTATAGCAACGTTGCAAAACAAATGAATGAAAGACTTAAGATTAACCTTGATAATGTAATGCAATTAATTGCTAATGCAACTGTATACCAACTCACTGATTAGAAGTGCTAAGTAAGCTAAAGCTACATAATATAGACACTTAATATAGACACGCTAGCTACATAATATAGACACGCTAGCTACATAATAAAGACACTTAAGATCTGTTAGGCAACCTCTTATAGAGAGGAAACCTGTGTCCCAATATTGGCCTCATCCTGATATGTTTTAACTAAAGAAATAGCCTGAATCGACTACGCTTTACGGTACCTACTTATATAGTATCTCTAATTTATAACTGATTCACTGCCACCATTTTTTTCTTAACCCATTCATGTTTCCGTCATTTCTTAATTTATGGAAATAACGAATTAATATTTATAATTTGCTACGGATTACACAATTTCCTGCAACTTACACCGGTATATTTTACTCGAGGTTACGTCGGTGCTGGTTCGAGTCACTGGTTTGCGTAAATGCCTCCATTCATTCACGAACTTGGCTCATGCTGCGATGAGTTTTGAGTACCTATTAGTAACGGCTTCAAGCTCTAGCGAATATACTATATTGGAAATTGAGTACTAAAATAATTAATATTATTGTAGGCTTATACGGAGTGAGGCGTAATTAAATAAGATTCTGTTTAGGGTTACTCTCTCAAATCTCATTAACTGCAACGCTGTAAATGAGATTTGAGGTACCTGCTTGGTAACAGCGATATTATGCTCTAGGCTGTGACCAATTTTGCAAAGACAATAGTGCTGTGTATTACTACTAACTCTATAAATAAAGAATCAGTTGCACATGCAACTAATAAAAAAGTTCGTGACGTAATTACCCACTTGAATTTAAAGGAGAGTTACGAAATAAGACACTATGTCTTGGGATTTAAATAGCTGATGGTATGCATGCATAACTCTCTAGGGATAAACATGCAGGACAAAGGCTATTAGGTAATCTCAGGTGGACACAATGAGAGCTGTCGACGGTGTTTTTAATCCTGTAACATAAGTGACAAGTGATGATAGGAATTTATGAAACTATATGAGTGTTTATTATCAAAACCACACCTATACCGGAAAGAAAATGATTAAGTGTTACTTCAAGTAATTTATCGCCTCTGTTTATTTTATTGATATGGAACTGATTAGAAACTACTGTGGCATACGGAGTATAGACTCAAATTAAGTAACTACACTAAACTCATCGTATTGTCCCAAAAAATTTGGGAGACCAAAAGGGAGCATAGTTCCGAATTGACCTTTAGAAAGTATCCTCTTTTTGACGCATCGCAGTGAGCTGATTAAACGCATAAGCTGAGCTAATGCAGTCGGGTAAGAGACTATGGCGGACAAGATAGTGCGTGTTTTAGTGTCGCTTAACATTTGGCACGGGAGATACCATCGTCCCGCTCTGTTTACGATTGTGAAAAGCGTGACAAATGGACTCGCTTTACACTGGTCTGTGGAAAATGCTCGTGACTGGTAAAAGCCACTGTGGTGACATTTCCTTTAAATTTCTGGTTTTTTTTCTGCAATTTCTCATCGTCAAACTAATGTCAAAGATCTTGGAGAATAAAACATCGTTTCTTTGATGTTTATTATGTAAGTCTATTCGAATCTGATGAAATGCAATAACTAGCACTACAGAAATGAAAAGAACAGTTACCTAACTACAAAAAACATTTTATAAAACTTCTGGGTAAATGGCGTTGAAGTGCTTGTTAGGTGAACAACCTAGAAATATTTGCAGTGCAGCACGATTATTTACCTAGTCAGGATCGTGATGTCGTGATTCATTATACAAGAGGCTCCTATAATGCTCACCTGAGTGGGGTTTGCATCGCTCTATTAATTATTTTATAGCTTAGTAACTAATCATGTAGACTAGACTGGGTGCTGTAAAACTATTCTTCAAATTGTAGTAGTATCGTCTAAAAGATACTTTCAATAATATCAAGTTGAACTTTCTATCATCCTGAATATGTTCAAAGATTACATGTAAATTAACAAGTAAATTTAAGGATTAAAGAATCAATTTCATTAAGTTATTATTGATAATTATTGAGATAGGAGGTATCTCCTAACCATAAAAAAACATGGCATGTAGTTTGGATGAGTATGTATACCTAATATTTGATTGTTCGCCAAATACAGCGGGGGTCATTGAATGGCTTATGACGACAGTCCACCAAATATCATGCTTAAATGCCTGTCTGCGTAATGAACTCATCAATCACAGCCAAAAAAAGTTTTTCTATCAATACTAGGCACCTATCTTTATCACCCAAGGAGCCGTGTCGCAGTCCACCGCTGGACATAGGCCTCTCCCAAGCCACTCGATGATGAAGTAGAAAACAACTCCATCTTTTACTAGACTTGCTTCATTATAAGCACGTGTTTTGTAAGTAGACTGGTCTAGCTTTTTGAGGGCAGTCGTCCGGTATTGGTCATAAGCCGTTGTCTAGATTTACCTTTGGCCAATCAAGCTCGTCCTGTCTCACAAAAATGAAAACAGGCCACAGTTTAGAATCAGTTTCCTGGAAATTGTAACACAGTTCATTGTTTCCAGTGATAATGCTTACGAAATGATTCCCGCAGTATTGCAGACATTGTTATTACTTTTTGGCAGGTTTGCATTCGGAGAACAATGAACTTTTAACTGTAGAGGTCATAAGCATAACTGTGCAACTGTGCCTTCACATTGATAGTGATGATCTGTTTAAACGGTAATTAATTTTACTACTGGCTACTTATTCTTATTCTTTATTGCACACACAAAATAAGAGAAATACACACAAATTACTACTTACTTACTACTACAATTTAACAACAACACACACACAACAACACAACTACAACAACAACAACAACAACAACACAACAACTTAATACAACACTACAACATAATACAACACTACAACTTAATACTACTTTGGATACTAGGTAAATTACTTAGGTTTCAACTGGTTCTGAGGAGTATGACTCCTGAAATTACGTAGATTGGTTATAATTCAATTAAACTTATACAATACCATTTCGTTTACGAAATTGGCAAACAACGGGTGTCAGCAGAACGGTAGACTTCCTTTTCGTCTGTTCACAGTCGTGGTTATTTAAAGTAGACCTGCGATAAAAAATAATATAATTTATCTAATGCCGGTTCAAGTCACAACTAGGACGACCGCTCGTTCTAGATTTAATTCATTGTTTTATAGTTTCCTGTGGTCGATACTAAAAATCATAGTCCCACGAAGGATTACCATCAGCTTTTATGAACAAAAGCCAACTCACCACAAAATCGTATGACCTGCAACTGTAAAGACTATTTACCGTTATAATGATAGCATCAACATCATGCATCATTATTCTCCTGCCCTTATTCCAATTTGTCTGGGATCGTGGCTCCTTCTACCATAGGTACTTTTCTTTCGGTCTTCATCTCAGTACCTCCCCCTTTCTAGCCACCTAACCTTTCGCACAATCAGTTTTGCTGGTCATCACTATTATCATAATCCCTGCCTTTCAATAATTAGCTAATCCTACCATAAAATTATGCTACAGCCCCCAAAAAACCAATTTACTTATGTTTGTTTAGATTAAGCACTTACCTACCTATTTATAGTACATACGTAGTTGGTTTTCAACCAGCCAGCGTGACCGATCCATGGGAATCCAGACAGCCATAAATAGCAGTTGTATAAATTACTTGGCGGATAACGAGCACGATCCATGGCTTGGCATGGTGTACGGAGAAATCGGCGGAAGCACGGACCGCTAGTCCAGGCACTTTGTTGGAGAATTTCTCCTTTAATCAGTGACATAGTGATCAAGCCCTTGTTCTTAATTAGCGCACAAGAAGGTTTAATTAATGTGGTTATCGTTGAAAGATATAGGTACAGCATTGATTGAATACTTTTTTTTTTACGGATGGGAAATCTTCAAATGAGTTCTCCCGCTAGGCAGAGCGGAAGGGAGTGTCAGACTTGTACTGACTAAAACCCATCCATGTTCCTTTCTTGCCCTTTGTGTTGAATTTCCAGGGCCGCGGTATCTTTCGAACAACCCGCAGCCCTGGCAATGATTGAATACTTATTTGTAATTGTGAAGTCTCTTCATTGCTTTAAAATAACTTTTGTAATAATACATCGGAGGAATTTCTTCTGTGGTTTGGGAGTTTTATTGCGTAGTACGTATCCATTATTCACAGCCAGACTAAACCGACGGCTGATACTGGTGCCGATTCCCTTGTTCACAAACTAAATTTAAGTTGAGTGCATCTTTTTCTTTCTATTTCATTATGAAAAGGACAAAAGATAAATATTAGTTTAGTCCTGTCAAATTAGTCAGCACCTGACGTCATTTGATGTAATTTTAGTAGTCAACTTTTTAATCACGTCTAAACTTGTGTCAGGCGCTGGTTCATTTGACAGGACTGAACTAAAATTTATCTTGTCCTTTTCTTAATAAAATAGAAAGAAAAAGATGCACTGAATTTAAATTTAGTTTAGTTTGTAAACAAGGGAATCGGCACCAATGGGTATAGATTCCCCGTTTGTTTGTGCTAATCTCCACGTTTCTGTGCTATTATCATCCAGGATTTACCCTCGATGTCAACAATATTGTCTGCCCATCTCACCGTCCGTACCAACTTATTACTAATCTACTAATAATGAAGATCATCAAACTTGATGCACCATTCTTTTGTTTTGCAATAATACACTTTTGGTTGGTAATACCGTCCCCACCTGGCTCAAATCCTCATTTGTAATTCCACGCGACAGTGTACACAGGAAGTCGCTGGCCGTAAGGCTTGGAATTCACCTTTAACGTCCTATAATAGCAATGCATAGTACGTTATAGACTGCAGTCATGTCAGACTATGTGCATTTTTTCTCTCTTCTTCATCTTCATTTATTATTGTTAATCATTGTAAGGCTCTACCTACACGGATTACGTAAATCTTAATCAATTCTGACCTACCTATTCTGTAGTCGTGCATGCTCCATATGGATAAAGGAGTTACCTGCAGGATAAAAGATTGCAAAACATTATGCTGTCGTCCAGATATACCGGTCTAAGATAATCGATGATACGATGTTTCCTGAAAATTTCTTGGAGCTATGACATCAATTGACGCTTCAGAGCTTTCACTGCTCATAATGTGTATACAAAAACCTGCCAAGTGCGTGTTGGGCCACGCAATGTAGGATTCCGTAGTTGACCATAAAAATATGCGGACACTTCCTACGGTCCGATTTGCATCCGAACGATATTTTTACTGTTATAATAAAAAACAAACTTACATTGATTTGCAGTTGAAAATCTGTGCTCCCATACTTGATGTTTAGGAAAATATGTTATCGAGCCAGGTACATTTTATAAGTTGGTCGACTATTGTCCGTAAACTTGTAAACCCTACTTAGCTGTGATAGTTTTCCTTTTAACTTAGTTACATATTATAATACCACCGTGATGTTTTTCACACATTAAAGGCTATCCAACGACATCCCACACTATGGGATACGGGAGAGTAATAAAAAACATCCCCACTTTACGTGTTCTGAAGATACCTGAAAAAAAAACCTTTTCGAGATTTTATTTTACCACTTTGTCGGCGTAACTATATGTATATTCATGCCAAATTACAGCTTTCTTGTACTAAGAGTCTTTGAGCTAAGCTGCGGACAGACAAACAGACGGACGGACATGGCGAAAGTATAAAGGTTCCACGTTGTCTACGGAACCCTAAAACCGATATTTCCTACCGAAGAACTAATAGTAAAATTATAGCCAGTAGATCTAATCATAATATACTAGAGATCGATCAATCATGTCAATCTGTCTTCGAATTATACATTCTAGTCGACTCATGTTGTATCATTATCTAATAGAAATGCTCACGTAACGTCTTCTCGCATTACTTTTTCGACTTTGGCCTTCATTGACTATTATTATTGAACTGTGATCTTGAACTTGATTGAAAACATTGGGTTTCTTTTCCTATTCGTAAATCGATTTGCGTCGTTCAATGGCTTTTTGAATACTCTCTACACATGCAGTCGATGATATAATATTCCACTTTAACCTTGGTAACTCGAACGGGTAGTCTCGCCTTTCAAAATCGCAGACAAAATGGCCGGACACTTCCAAACTAACCACCTACATGGGCTGATATCATTTGTCAATGCCGTTGTCTTGCGCAATACCTACAGTATTTAAAGTTACTTGTGATATGTTAAAAATAGGCACTTATGTAACTGTAATAATATTTTTAAAAGCCTAAAATAGAGACTTCACATGAAATCTCTCTCGATGCCTCGGCCGCTTTGGTTATAATTGTGTCCGTACCAATATGCTTTGGTCACTATTATAATCCCACCTAGAAAATACTAAGTATCTGTATTTAATTATTCAGTGCATCCATCGGAGTTCCCTACAAAAACGTGGCCGCAAAGAAAAGAAACAAAAATGTAGTGCTTACCATGCTTTATTGCTGACTCACAGTTCAAACCGGTGTCCTTACCTCGTCCTTTAGTTTCTTTACCGGTATTTGATCTTATGTGGGGGTTTTTTATCACTCGTAGTGAGATAGCTAGCCGGCCGTAACGATTTAACGGACGTCTGGCGACCTGCCTTAAAATATTCCGGGTGACGTGTACAGAATTATAAAAAAGCCTCTTGGGTATTGTATCAGTTTGTCGTGACCACGCGACGCAGTAGTTTAGTACATTTCTTTTAAGTTCGGCTTAAAAGTGGTACGCGTGCTACAAATCGGTACCTACTGATATATTTTCAAATTGCTGTCTGTTTTTGGTGCGCTGTTTCAAAAGGTCACTGAAACATTTCGTAGCCGAGGCAACGATCCTACCATTTATGTCTTAGAAGTTTTGAAATAGACACTTAGCTTCAGGCAGTTTCTTGCAAAATTCCTAGACAAACGCCTACGTGTAACACCGACGACGTCTAGACCATTCACAGGTAGTTTAACATAAATAAGTATCTGCTCATATATTTGAAAGGAAAATATCACTAAAAAACTTTCTACTTACTACCTCATTGAACGCCAACGGTAAATAAGTAGAACTCGCAGGATTTCGCGGACATATATTTTGGTGAACGGAGATTTTATGTGTCAATTATATTGCCATACTATTGTCGGTCGTTCCCCTAATCGGAATTACATTATGCACATTCCAATTTAGCGACGGTTAGGTAACAGTTGGGCAGTAGATCGTGACTGTATGAATGGGGTGGTGTGAAAAGGCAGGAAGCCATTGCGACGAAGTGCAAGGGCGCATCGTGTGTGAGCGTACGTAAAAGCGAGCGCGGAGCATGATGTCATGTGACCGCTTTGGTGTCGATGACCATTGTTCGATATACCTTATTCGTTTTATTTAAATATGTTTTCGTGTTTAACTAGCCTGCTTCTGATTTATAGTTGTTCTTCCAACTTCAGGATAGTGATAAGAATTTATCATCGATCAATTTAATTAACCGTCAATATGTACCATTTATTTTATAATAAAACAGGTTCCTATTAGTGTCAATTACTTACACTGATTATAAACATACGATTTTGTAGAAGTCTACAACTCGTTATGATCATGACTCATTCATGACGTAGATTTAAACTGACACTAAAGCATCGAATTAAATCCGTATATATCATTGTCCACCTAAGTAGCTTCCATATAAGTTTTTGCACATAAATGATAGAGCATGACACTTTTACTAAAACCTTATTTATCATCATCACCCACGCATCGCTGGCTACCATCCGTTTGCCAGAGATAACAAACACTATTCTCTTTAGTCATGATGATATTGCTTACACAGGATGTTTTGAAAAAAGGGCAACGAAAATGTTGTTCTTTCAACATTATAGTCACGCAGACGTGGTGAATTTACTATTGCCCTTAGAAACGGTTTCGTTAAGAACAATAAATAATATTGCTAAACACGTTTTACACATCCGCCTATTCTTCTTTGCTCACCCCTTGTGCGCTTGGCCAACTCTCTAATCGATGCCTTGTGAAATACAAAACAATACAATACCATCATTACACTTGCACAGACAGATTTGCACATAAATCTGCACACCTGCCTTTCACTTATAAGATATCATTTCAATGACATTTATCCAAATTGATATATATGTAGGGTAGTTATTCTAATGCTACTAAGACGTGGTACTAAAAGTATGACCAATTTTAAATATTGCTGTATTCTCATAAAACAATTTTCACGCTCTTTTTATTACTAGGTGACCGTAATTCTAAGAGGCAATCAGCCGCGAATAAATTTTAAATTTTACTGTTTGTGGCTATACACTCAATAAAATCGATCAATTCTAGTTTGTAGTTTGATAGCTTCATATCTAAAAGCTTTTTAAGTAATAGCATTTGGAGAACTAAAAGCTGGTATAGCCAGACGATATGATTATTTTTAAAGTAAGACTGTATTTTCTGTTTAAACCGTTCTGACCCAAAATTCTCATAGAAATCTAATAATAACGTTGTATTTTGTTAATTTCAGGGTGAACATCAAAGGGGTATAACGTTCACCAGCATCGAAGAGCCTGATAGACCTGCTAAGTCTATACCAGATATCCGTTTAGTGGACGGGCCATCCATCTTAGTGGGTAGAGTGCAGTTGTTACACCGAGGGCAATGGAGATCAGTTTGCACCAACTCCAGAAAGTAAGTATCTACATAAGTATGCCGATCATAACTTCTTGATTATTATTTAGTAGCATTAAAATGAGACATTTAAATGCATATTACTCGTAAACAAATATTAACCCAAATCCATATCGTTTCAGTTGGACCGTCAATGACATGGAGACAGCCTGCAGACAATTAGGCTTCATGGGAGGATCCTTTTACAACTGGATTGACCGCCAACCCGGCAGAAGAGCTAGACTATTATTCGAAGAGCCCAAATGCAAAGGAACAGAATACGATCTATTCCAGTGTGACTGGAACTCGAGACAACTCGGTTCAGGCGTCTGCGACTACCACCCAGATCTAGCCATCCAATGCTCACCCCACCATGACGTGAATGACCTCGCAAACTCCAAAAGGCATTGGAGAGGGTTACGCTTCGAAAACGCAGTCTTCGAACGAATCCTCACCGCTGCAAATACTCTATACGTTCCTACATCAATGTCCAAACTTATACACGTTACTATAAAAAATGCAGGTCTAGGTAGAGACAATAATGCAACAAGTGCCTTAGATGTTATCGGAGTCCCACCTGTCTTAGAAGACATAGAAATATCAAACTCTGCTTTTAACGCGATAAATGTGACGTCACCCAACGCTCCCGTAGTCATAAACAATTGCACGATACAAAACAATAGAGGATATGGTGTCTATGTGAACTCTACGTATGGCATGGCCAAGATTGAGAATTGCTCGATACACGACAATGGCGGCGACGGGGTCAAATACGTAGTGCACGAAATGAACATCGATGAAAGGCTAGACAGAAGCGAAATATTTGATTTATGCACATTAGCATCCACACCGAGCCAGACGTTTCCTATTCAAATGTCAATTGAACAATCAAGATACTCTAATATGGAGAGAGATTGCCATCAGAAGTTTTATACTAGACCTGACCACGTTTTAACCTTGAGCTTCATTAAATTGCTAACGAATCAAAACAATACGGGTGAATTATTTATATATGACGGATTAACGACAGACGATAGACTTTTATTGTCGTTCAGCATTAGAAATCACACCCGACCGCAAAGTGTTACGTCAACGAGGAACCGCATGTACGTGAGATTCCGAGCGAACACCAGAACGGATATTACAGGCTTTTTGAGGTTGACATCGGGTATTAGCAAAACGTATGATTTAAACGTAACCGACACGATTATATCCGATAACAATGGCAGAGGCGTGGTTATAGAAAACTTAAGATCGCAAATTCATATTCATCGCACTTCCATTTCTAATAATAATCATGTTGCTGGTCTTCAAGTCACGAGTGGGGCGGGAGATGTAAATGTAACTGAAAGTAGAATATCCTTCAATCAAGGTGACGGAATCAACATCACCGTAACTGGAGGGAACAGAAACATATCAAGAAGTATTCTAAGTTCTAACCAAGGATACGGTATAGCTGTATGGATTAATAATACTCAAGAAACTGAATATATTCCTGTAAACCAAACCACCGCTGTTGAATACTCCGAAATATTTAAAAATTTGGACGTTGGAATACTACACGGAAACTTTTGTGGTGACAGCTGGGTTAATATTACTGGTAACTGGTTTAATACGAGCGCTGAAACTACCGTAGAAATATCAACTTGCTGGAGGTATAATAATCCAACGAGATTGCTCAATTTACAAGTAGGTCATAATAGATTTTACGAAAACCACAGAGTACCCCTAAAAATCCAACCGGCTCTCAATGTTAACGGAAGGATTGAATATAATTATTTTGAACATGGACATTATGGTGCAATCGTTATACTGAATCGAATAGAAGGGAAATATCTCGAAGAATTCGAAATATTACCAGCTCGATTCCACATACAACATAATTATTTCTTTGGAAATAAGGGTCCCTTCGTTGTAAATCTCGGCTTATCTCCTTACAGCGATCTCCAGTACATTCTATTTTCCAGAAACTTTCTTCGAGATAATAAAGTAAGAGAACCGTATGAACCTCTAGAAGGCATATCATCGAGGCTGACTCCACGCAGTCGAGTCGCTGCTACGATTGTATTAGCGTCGAGTAACATCGACGTCTATAGAAACATTATAAATAATCCAGAAGCTCAATACGAAATCGGTTCGCACGTAGAAGACCAAAGTAAGATATTAAACTGTACCTACAACTGGCTTGGCTTTGGAGAAGAGGAAAAGATTTACAACCGATTGTTTCATAGAAAAGACAGGTATAACTTAGCCAAAATAGTCCACATGCCATACTTATTACATAGCAGTAATCCTGGAGCAACACAAATTAATTATAATTCACTGTATGTGCCTCAATTTAATATACCCGGTACCTTCGTAGTTGGGGGTGAAGTTGAAGGAACAGAAATTCTTCGTCAAGGAGAATATGACGTCGATAAGGATATTAATATTCGTCCTGGAGGAACATTAGTTCTGCAATCTGGAGTCACATTAAAATTTCCTCCAGCTATAGGAATAATGGTTGCTGGAAAACTAGACGCGAGAGGTAAACGACCCAATGACATTACATTTACCTTGAAAGATGAAGTGGTAATGACTAACGAGAGTGTTTATGAAACTGATTTTGAGCCAACTACACCTGGATATACTGAGCCTATTGTGCCTATAAGACTTTTAGGCGGCAGAACACAACATGAAGGTAGATTGCAAGTGAGAATCGATGACAAATGGGGTACAGTATGTAACTATAGGTGGAATATTATCAACGCAGCGTTGGTGTGCAATCAACTCGGCCTCGCTTTGAATCCAGAGGATTGGTTCTTAGAACCTAATGAAATACCATCTGCAGGTATGACAGAAGATATCATTTTGTCCAACGTCGAATGTTCAGAATTCGACAATGATATTACCAAATGTAAATCAGAAACTAAAGATCACTTTGAGAATTCTTGTACACATGAAAACGACGTTGGTATCAGATGTTACGAAACCAGTTGGGCTGGCGTCAGATTCAGCGTTATTTCTGAAAGAGCTGATTTACAATACGTCACTATAGAGAAAGCTGGCCTTTTGGATTATTCTTCAAATATTTTCAAACCAGCTCTTCAGATAGATTTTGCTCGACATAGCTTAGAAAGTATCAAAATATCCAACAATTATCACGATGGTTTGGGGATACTATATTCCGATTTATATGGAGCCGATGCTGTTAATACTGTACGTAACTCAGAATTCAGCAATAACAGAGGAAGCGGTATTAGTTTCAAACAACTTGGTCTAAAAGTATATGGATCCACAATAGAAAATAACAACTTAGCTGGCATTTCACACAATCCGCACATTACTGGGCCACAACAAAGAGAAATAGCAGGTTGGTTTAATTTAGATCCGGGATTTAACATGGATGAATCTAATTATCACCCAATTATGATTCCCGAATATGAAACGGACATAAGTTTGGTGAATGGGGAAACAAGACACATCGTTTTCACAAAGCGCAGCGGAGAAAATTTATCAAAAACTTACAATATTAAATGCAACCCAGGTTATGTTCTTGGGCTTCAACTTCTTAATCCAATACATAATTTTTCAACAGAAAATATTTGCATATATGACTCGCAAAATATAAACGAAGCCAGTGTTAAGTGGTGCCTCGATCGTGATTTGTCAACATTTCCGACAACAAGTAACAGTTTTGGAGTTGTGATTACATATGAAAGTGGAACGAATGCCTTGGGAGGAGTCGTGCTGGTTGTAAGTACGATAATAGCTCCGGTGCAAAACCTGAGAAACAGAATAGTAAGAGGACCGGTGCCAACTCTACAAGTAGTAAATTCCAAGATAAAAGGAAACACGAAAGGAATCAAAGCTTTATATTACAACCGTTATTTGAATGAGTTAGGTGACCACTTTTTAAGAAAAGCTAACGAAAGTATTAAAATCTTCAGCTGTGAAATAGCTCACAACAAAGAGGAAGCTATATACGTGAATACCCCCTTTTGGGATATACACGATAGCAACATAACGGAGATAACTATAATGGTCAACAGCAGTTTGATCACAGATAATGGTAAAGGAATATATCACTTTGCTAGGGATTTGAGAAGTTCCAACAATTTGTATCATTACATTCTTCAGGATAATACAATAGAGAGGAATAAACAAGGTGGCTTCGACGTTGGGCTGCCATATGTTTGGCAGTACAATGAAAACTTTACACATTCTGTTTACATGCACAATAACACTTGGCGAAACAATCAAAACTTCGCTTTAGTCGTAGATGGTCATTTCGCCGAAGTTAACATTACAAAGAATATTTTCACTGATAACAATTGTAAGACTGGGTTAATTTCCATACAAGGCATGGAAAAGAAGATGATGATTGATGGTAATTTTATTGAAAGGAATAGTGGACAGTTTATGGTGAAATTCCATATGGACAGTCAAAGTGAAATTATGGGTTTAGTTTATGCACTTTTCATATACAACCAAGTGAAAAATAACAGGCATATGCTATCACAAGTCAGCCGAGGTGCTTTAATCAGAAATGTTGAACCGACGTACGTTATAGGTTTTAAAGGAATACAGAAAGTCAAAGTAAGTAGGAATTTGTTCGGAAACAATGTATTGGGCTATACATTACTAGCTGGAATTCGAACAGCAAAGATCAATAATCTATTAGATGTTACTGAAAACTGGTGGGGAAGCTCCGTAGAAAAAGACATTCGGAACCAGATATTTGATTTTGACGATTGGAATAACCACGCTATTGCTATGTTTTTACCTTACTTGCTTGAAGATAGTATAGATTCTAGTGTGTCAGCTTCATTCAGCCCAGAAATTATCATTGACACTAACGAGTTAGGAGGTCGTTTACTGTCTAACTTCACCATTGAATCCAGAATGGCGCCATATATAGTGAAATCTGATATAACTGTTATGCCAGATGCTATTTTAACGATCAGCCCTGGTGTTATATTAGAATTCGCGCCCAATGTTGGTATACTCGTCATGGGTAACCTTCAAGCAATAGGACACAGCCAAGCACCTATTGTAATGCGACCTCTGATGCGGAGTAATGTTGAAATTAACAGAATAGAAAAGAGAGATGTTAGTCAATACTCATCACCTCATCACAAGCAGAGACGTCAATTAGAATTATTGACTGCACCAAACTCAATAAGACTGTGCACTGGAAGAAATTGTTCTATTACTGATAATACAGCAGAAAGAACAAACGAAGGTTTTCTCGAATATTACAATAAAACCACCCTGCAGTGGGTGCCCATGTGTGATAACCGTTTTACTGAAAGAAATGCTCAAGTCGTATGCAGGGAGTTGGGTTTTGATCCAATAAACGTGTTCTTTGCACATGACAGACGTGTAGAATATCATAGCAACTCTTTATCACGGATTTGGTCGTGGCCAGAGCCCTTACAGTGTGTCGGAACTGAGGATCGCTACGAAGAATGCCCAATTAGACTGAACGGGCAACTTTATGGTCATAGACATGAATGTAAGTGGGATTCTGATTTCATATTTATTCATTGCGGAACAAGAAATCTAGAAGAATATTTTGAGTATTGGGGAGGCATACGATTTGCTAATCCAGAATTTGAATATTCTCTATACGAGCATCGTATTCACGACCATCACACTCATGAAACAATGAAGAAATCAGAAAGTGCATTACTTCACGTAGAAATTATAGGTGCTGGAATACTTCACAATGAGAAGTCTCCTGCTATTCAAAGTATAACAAAGAATCCTAGAATACAAAATGTAAATATAACAAAATGTGCTCATCACGGCATTAATTTAATATCACCCACCGATTCAATTAATATGATGTTTAATTCCGTGAATGATATATTAGGGGAAGGTGTCAGTGCCATATCGTTGAACGGGGAAGGTAGAGAATCTGATGAATCCAGTTTTACACCGCTGAAGGATTTAACTCTTCCATATCATCTGTTTTCACTTATCGACATTTGTGATAGTACCAAAATGATCACTGTTGAAGAGAGAGTATTGCTTTACTATAAGTATGACAACAATCCAGTGAACTGCGTTAAGATATTCAAGAGCATGTTTAGAGTAAAGCCATTTGGATTTAGACTGCTCCAGTTCAATCTATTCAACCACACTCAAAATTATGGCAAACGTGACTCTTTGACATTGTACGATGGTGATATTTACAATATCACGGCTCCTATGATTGGTTACTTGGAGAATGGGTCTCCTGATGAGAAGAAGCTCTTCAAAACAGAAGGTGCCAGCATGAGTGTTTCGTTGTTCGCTAACGGAGCGTCTGCTGTTCATGGATTCATTGCTGAGATTGTTACTTTGCCGATATCAGCTATTGGTTTCAGTAAGTTCACTCTTACAACTTTTATTCAAACTTTTTCTCAAACGTATGAACTCGTCTAATTAAGTTTGCCTTTTTTACAGACCGTGATGTCCAACATAACATATCCAGCAGTGAATTTACAAAGAACAGAGACGGGGCTATTACGTATCAGTCTGTCGGTGAAGTAAATCCTCTAGTTGCCATCACTAGGAACGAGATTCAGAACAATTGTCTTAAATTGTATGGAAACTTTACTACATGTCCAGCGGCTGTAAGAGTGGATGTACAAAATACACAGACGCTGGTATTTAGAGTGAGTACTTCCTAAATTAGTCCGAAATAAACTTGCAATCTATTACTTGTTTTCGTCTAAAAAACAAGACAACAGCGATAAAGAAATGATAGATTTCTGGTAGAAGTTGAACGACGTCAATTTCTAATGATTTTATTTCTTCCAGAACAACTTGGTGCGAAATAATGTTGGAGGATTATTAGTCAGGGCTGACTCTCGAGGTTCTGCCACTTCACTTCGTGGATGGATACATAACAACCTGTTCTTTGCTAACCATGATCGTCCGTGTCTCAAAGTTGAAGGTACAATCAATATCATAATGCACCACCTTTCAAGTTTCACCCTTCATTAAGTTCCTTTTAGTTTGTTCACTTCTTGTTTTGATTTCTTTTCAGGGCGCCAATCGTCTCCCTACCAAGAAGTCACAATATACCGTAATTATTTCACCCGCAACCGAGTACCTTTCAATGACGTCATCATCTTACGCCAGGTCGTTTCCAACTTTACCTACAACTACGTTCACGATAACACAGGCTTGAGGATCCTTGAGGTTTCAGGCTTTGACAAAGTCAGGCTGCCGATTTATCAGACCACTTCGCACAATGGATTTTATAAGTAAGTTAATGTTCATTTGAATTCTTTGATAAAAATAACTGTGTGCAGTGTTTTTACTATATCAACTCTTAGCTTCTTCATTGTATTGGCATTAACTTTTCAGTACTCATGAAGTATTTTTTCTTATTTTCAGGAATTACGCTACTGACCGTGAAGGTCGAGCTACTGTTGTAGCAGGTACGGCAGGCCAGAATTACGTCGATAACATCTTCTTCAACCCCGACAATGATTACGAAATGATCACAGTCAATAGATCTATGTGAGTACTATCTCCAGATGCTACTATTCTGGAAAATTCTCTTCCTACTGAGTTTTTAATTGTACTTGATATCTCTGAAAACTTTCATAAATATATCTTCGATATTGTTCTTAATGTTATATTTCTCAAGAAAAAATGGGTTTATTTTGAATATTTGTGTACCTTGATGATTTTCTTATTTTCTATCATATCAAGGACTTTCCAAGTAAAGCTTATATTTATTATACCCGCACGTTAGTTAAGTATGTATTAAGTACAGGAAAATATATTTATCTTGCATGTTTTTGTTGCATGGCTACCCCCGGACCATAGCTTTGTTGACTTTAATCCGACTATCGCGAGGTAAGTTTACATTGTCAAAATTTTCATTCATCAAAAACCATTAAGACTATTGACTTTCCTACTGCATGATAGTTTTTCTTATTTTGCATAGCTTTTTACCACACTCTGCACGCTTCTCCTACCGCTGTTATTAACAGTACCTACTCTGTTTAATTAGTTTATATATTACTAATGGCATCATTAAAATGTAACTAACGACGGCGATGTGTACCTATTCTAATAGATCTAGGTAATAACAACTTAGGTTAGTAATTAACTTAGTAATTTGTTAGTGTAGTGATCACCGAAAACGTTAACAGTACCACAATCATTCACACTTAGCATAGCACGTTATCGAAACTAAAATATTTGAATCCTACAATCTTCCTTAAATTCTAGTGCTCTTGATCTCTGGCGTACTCGAATCGACGCAAAGCATAACTACTGGAGTTACAACGAGACCTTAGCCGTGGCCGGACGTATTAGAGATCAGAGTGACAACCCTTTGCTGTTAGAAGTGGATTATAGACCGTTCTACATGAACAATCTGACGGTCCTCGGAGGAGGGAAGTGTCCTCCGGGGTGGGATGCAGTGGCGGGGACCTGTTACATGTATGTCGGTGCTCCGATGACGTATGAGGAGGCGAGGCTGTTCTGTTTGGTGAGTATTTTGATAATAACTTTTCTACTCTCGCCTTGAAGTCTATTTCTGTTATTTCTGTTTGTTTTTCATGGTCGCATGAATATGACCCCTTAAACGTAGTTTCATTCAAGATCAATAATTTGACAAAAGATTCACCTTTTTCACACGTTCAGACATCATAAATCAAATTAACAGTGATGGGCTTAATTTGAACATGATGTACCCAGCGCCCTTTTTTTAATCATAAAAAAAACCCATAAAAAGTATTTTTTGAAACCCAAGCCCATTCTTTATTTTTTGCACCCAAAACAACTTTTTTTCTTAGAAACCCTTTCTCTTTTTCTCCCCAGTCGGACAACGCATCAATGCCATACGTAACGGGCAACTATGCGGTGCTCTACGAGTTCATCAACCGTCAGAACCAATGGTTCCAGTACGGGGACAGGGTGTGGGTCAACCATATCGACTATGTTACGCAGTGCACTTCATTTGCCTTCTCGAACATCGAAGTTACTGACTGTAATCAGAAGAATGCTTTTATTTGCGAAATTGGTGAGTGAGACGTCAAGTCCAGTGATTTTCGATTACGTCTCTGCATTTGGGCATGACAGAGCATTGTCTTTGTTAAGACTTGAATGCTACCTATTTAATCTTCTTCAATCCATTTAAGTCCCGCTTTTGTATCTTTTTTCCACAGAGTCTTTTTACCCGACTATGGCAAAGCCGTGTTTGTAACCTTTGTATGTTCCAACATAGCACCTCATTATTTCTTTTTGCCATGTCTTCAAGCTTAAGGTTACTTACATTTACAGATCCGAAGATAATGATCGACCCGATGTCGTGGCGCGGTGATACCCTAGCTGTGGCGTTTATAGGAGTGTTGATAGCAGCTGTATTGTTGGTGGCAGCCGCTCTTGTCTGCTGGTATTCTAAGTCTAAGCACAGGTTGGTCTCTTTCATTGTTTAATTTTTGTGTAACATGCTAAGTCAGATCTTCTCTTGTTTCTTTTGCACACTTTCTGACTAGAAAGTTCATCGTCGATAAGTTGTACAAAATTTTGATAATGCCTTTTTGTGGTGCAACTGATGCAATAACTTATTTCCAGGATGTAGGTTCCTAAAATGGCCGCTTTAGCAGAATCATAATGTGACAAAGTAATCAATTTCGTCTAATTTTTTTCTCTGCAGACATGTCCAAAGATTAGAGCGGCGCAACTCAATTCGGCAGTCATTACACTCGGTCCGGTCTATCGGCAGCATCAATGGTGGCTTTCCTGATACGCCTTATAGACGAAAACTAGCGCAGTTGGTAAGATCAAATTTTTCTGGCACAAAACATTATGGTCCTTTTACAGAAACGGATTGTTTGGTATTATATTTTTTAATCTTTGTCGGCTACAGAGTAGTACCCGCTCCACCGAGACACTAACGAAAGGCTCAGACTACCGAAAGATGTTGGCATCCACAACATCAATGGAATCTATGGAAAAGAGCCAGTTCAATTCCTCACTGGATGACAACCAGAGCTTCGACATTTACGAGGCTCACAACCCGAATCCAAACGTCATGCCTCTCCAACACTCTACATTCGTAAAGAAACCCATCACTCCAGAATATTCTGTACCACAGAACAATACAAGGCCATACAACTTAGCATTTAGAAACGAAGGTTACAGAGACAATTCTGGAGCTACCAGTGGGGCACCGTCGATAAATACGGTTGCCACGGAAGAAATACCCATATTGCACCATCCGGAAGGTTTAAGATCCCCTCCGGATGAGTATACATTGTCGCCGCAAAGTGATTCTCAATATTTCACATCGGATACATTGCCGTTACGAGATAACTCCGATGGTGGTGATACTATGAAGAGGCAATTAGAGAGGGCAGGGAAGATATACGGGCCGTACGGCACTCCCGCAGGAAGTTACGGCGCGCAACCTAAATTGTCTTTTTTGATGGAGTTGAGATCTAAAATGCCAGATCAACCACAAGCGGGAGCAGTACCTACTACTACATTCGGGCAAAGAAACAATGTTGCAGGTACGGTATAAAAACTAGTAAATTATGCAAAATTTTCACGAACGAATAATTTCGAGAGAGTGTTTACGTGATATTACCTTAAGTCAACTTTGTGTGGAGTATGATCGGAAGTTTTTATTCTAAAAAAATATTTTGTTCTCGCAGTTTATTAAATGGCGCCAAAAAGCCAATAAACTGTGAAGTGACAAGCAAGCAAAGTAAGCAAACTGGCACAAACCACAAACTAACCAAACTTTCGCGCCAGCCAGTTTGATTTTCACTTTGACAGATAGATAAAGACCGAACAAAAATAGTGCATCCCACAAGCTGTTATTCCCGTTAAAGAGAACTGTTATTTTTTAAACGTTTTTAAATATAACTTTTTTATTGTTTTTACAGATCAGCAGCAGTATTATGAAGACAACCTACCAAGTCCACCCCACCCACCAGTATATTCTAGTGCATACGATACAACCGCATCAGACAATATACCCAGCTACGACTCCAGCCCTCACGATCTTTCCAGAGAGTTCGACGATTCACCGCTTCCCGAACTTCATCATAGATCTAAGTCTGAAGCGTTACTAGAAACAAATTTTGAATTTGAAGACTCCGAATCCAGTCCGGTACCGATGTCTGAAGCAAATCGCTCACACAGTCAACCTTTAGAAACTGCTATGTAGTGGACAAAGCCATAAAAAACTCGGGAATGAACGAGTGAATAAATCAAATGTTACTTAACAACAGCCTAAATATGGCTTTTTAATGTATAATTGAATAGTAGGTATAATCAAAGGAATTGATCGCACTATCCTATCGTAGAAATAGAAAAGTAATGAAAAGACTGAGTTATGATGTCTTGATCGAGATATTTTATTTTTCTTGCATTTAGTTTCATGCGTGTTATATCTAAACAAGTGTCTTTTTAAACTTCTGACATTCCAACTTTCTCTTATATTCTGTCCCTGTAGGTAATGTTAGTTAATATGTGTATGTATAAAGTATTTTAAGTCATAAAGACTATGAAAATTACCAGAGGTGTTCGATCTCATAATGAAGTAAACAAATTAAATTCTAATGCTGCGCCTTGTGGACAAATGGATGCCTTATTAGTAAGTTTTTGTTAAGTGAAATATATGCATGTATCACAAAAAGGAGTAAGTACCTAAAAGGCGTATACTTTAATTGTAATTAATAATTATGATGCAATATTAGATACGTATTTTTTGCACATCCGTCCTTAAGTGTTAAACGTCTTATGAATGTTTATTCGACAATGATATGTAATTGTAAATTAGTTTTAAGAGACAGTCTTTCCATATACAATAGTTATATTTTGTAATTTTAAATCGTAATATTATTCTTGTTATGTTCAATCTTTTTTTATAATGTTTGAAGATACCTCATCTCTGCTAATTGACGCGTCTACTTACCTACATAATTCTAGCAGCAAAATTTTCAGTCTTCTCAACTACTTCTTAGAATATTTTCCATAATTCTTGGACTATTTGTCTATTTTCTAAGACCTTCGGAGCATTTATTTCAATCAAAGGTGTAGTATGTAGACGCGTCAAATTGAAGAAGATTAGTCTTCAGTTAACATCAGTAAAAACTGTGTCTAAACAGATTTTAATATGTATTTTAAAATCTTATTTACTATTTAACTAAGTTATTTACATGATTACATGTATAACAATATATAATGACCATGCTTTAAATGTAAATTGTACAAGAATAATAGTAAATCATAATTTAGAATAATAGTGGATAATGACAAATATAATTATGATGAAATATTAATAAAATTTGACACAGTATTTTCATAGGAAAACAATTTTTATTCTTTTCTCCTTTTGTTCAATAATATTCATATTTTAGTGACCACTTAATTACTGTGACTTAAATTAGTATTTTTTTTATTAATCCTGATAAAACATACTAAGAAACTAAAAAGAGTGAAAACCGTGACAGTATCAACAAGAACATAATCTTTCAGCCATTCTTTATGGATGAGATGATTCACCCACCTATCAGAGAAGGGTTCCGTAGAGTTCAGTCAGTCGTAAGTTTCGTATACCAGAAATGGTTAATATGAGGTTCCCTATTGTTATATTATGTAATGTAACATTTATATACCATCTATCTACCCATATTAAGCGAATAAATTATTTGATTTGATTTGATTTGCAATATGTCCGTAGTTATTGAACCTGTCGGAATATGACAGTTATTTCAGTATACATTGGTGCCGATTCCCTTGTTTACAAACTAAACCAAATTTAAGTTCAGTGCATCTTTTTCTTTCTATTTCATTAAGAAATGGACAGAAGATAAATTTTAGTTTAGTCCTGTCAAATTAACCAGCGCCTGACACAAGTTTAGACGTGATTAAAAAGTTGACTACTAAAATTACATCAAATTACGTCAGGTGCTGACTAATTTGACAGGACTAAACTAATATTTATCTTCTGTCCTTTTCATAATGAAACAGAAAAAAAAGATGCACTCAACTTAAATTTAGTTTAGTTTCCCATTCGCTTGGGTGGTCTCGGCGTCCGCAAAATTTCAAGTATAAGTTTGCCAGCCCTCCTCTCCTCGGTCTACGGTACCGAAAAATTAACCAGGGATATTTTGTCTTCCTCACTGGTTGATTTTGAGGTACCGTATTTGACCGATGCTTTGAACGCGTGGAAAATGGCTTGTCCCAATACGGATTTGCCCGACAACTTGTCCTCCCAGAGGCAGTGGGACGTGCCGCTCTGCAGTATTGTACGGAATACCCTTTTAAACACGTCTATCAATACTGTGGACCGTGCCCGTCTACTGGCCGTGGGAGAATGGGAGTCGGGCTTATGGCTTCAGGCACTTCCTTCATTCACCATTGGCACTATGATGGATGACACATCGTTCCGTGTCGCTACGAGTCTACGCTTAGGCGCACCTTGTGTTGCTCCGCATCGGTGTCACTGCGGTGAAGCTGCCGACAGCCTCGGACACCATGGCATGTCCTGCTACAGGAGCGCAGGCCGCATTGCACGGCACGCCAGCATTAACGACATTATTCGTCGAGCTCTTGCCAGCGCCAGCGGTTTTAGAACCAAACGGCTTGGTACGTGACGATGGCAAGAGACCAGACGGCATGACGTTGGTGCCTGTGGAAGGTGGGTAGGCCTTTGGTGTGGGACGCAACCTGTGTCGACACCCTTGCGCCATCCCACGTTGTAAGCACGGCGGGATGTTCGGGCGCTGCTTCTGCGGCTGATGAGATCCTCAAGCGGCGCAAATACTGTAACCTTATTGGTAATTACAGTTTTGAGCCGTTTGGGGTCGAAACGCTCGGGTCATGGGGCCCGAGTGCGTGTCGCCTTTTTAAGAAAATATCCCGCCGAATGGTTGACACTTTGCGTGACCAGAGGGCTGGCTATTTCTTTGGCCAAAGAATTAGCTTTGCCATTCAACGTGGCGATGCTGCCAGTCTTCTGGGCACGTTTCCGGATGACAGCGATGCGGAAGAGTACTTTGACGCCTAAGTGTCCTATTTTTGTAAATGTAAATATGTGGGTACTTACTTTTAGTCTTCCCTTTTTTAGCATTATTTTTGTAGTCTGTATATAATGTAAATATTGATTAATTTACAAATATTAAAGATTATGTTTAGTTTGTGAACAAGGGAATCGGCACCATTATCTGTCAAAGTCCGGTCCAGAACGTGTCCGTACCAGTAGACCTCATCTTTAGAGTTGATTAACCATAGCTAAAAGCCACACTACCTCTCTACTTTTAATGAAACCACTTTAGCTAGCACCTCTGGAATCGCCTCGGTTAACGAAAAGTAACCCCCTAGTCCTACTATCCGAAAGTGCCTGTAACACGCTGTATAATCTGTGCCGATACCTACCTACTTTTGAAAGCTTTCACGTAAGCGAACTTGGCTACCGAACATATGCCACGTGGGCCAAACTTATATACACAACGACATCATCGCTCAGTTGGTGGCTTGGTGGCTAATCTGGCAGGGTTGCGCGTCGAACGGCCGGTAAACGTGGAGATGTCGTCGCAAGGCTGTGCGCATATAGTTTACCCAGCAGCAAGAGCAGGTTCGCACCTAAATGAATTCATTTTGAAGTTACAGCTAAACGAAACTAAAAAATAAATAAGACATTATTATTATCCTCGTTTATTTACAACTGGTAACACTTAATATTACATACCAATAAAACACGTGCTATTTGTAACTACTAACCAGTTATATGGATGAATCACCAGTGATATCATTTGGAACAGTGAATAACAAAGTCGAATGCCATGAATCACCATCATTACAGTTCCACCGTACTCTGTGGTTCCACCGGTCCCAGAAACACTTGCTCACTACTCTCAAGTATTATCTTGTCTGTGGTAGTGCGGTAGTACACAGCAGTTCATTCACTTTGAATTTGACAATATGAATAAAAATTGACAGCTGTTATTCAATATTCGATCGAACCAAATAATGAACGACCTAGGAATTAAACAATATTTATCTCATTAAGCTTAAGTGGAAAGTGACCATAAATCTTTAATTAAAATAAATGTTTATTAAGTGAAAGTTTAGTGTTTAAAAATCAGTCTTACCATAATTCTCCGAAGAGTAACAAACTAAAATACCTGCGTGCGTATTTGATTTTTTTAATGATTTAATTGTCCTGTGTTTTGGAAACAATGGATGCGACAGGGTCTATTAATACTGAAGCTATAGAGAGTATTGAGAATGAGGAGGAAGTTATTGACGATTCTGAAGAAAGAGAGTTAGTGACTGACTCATGTTCGACGAAGGTGTTGGACACGGGGGAGCAGCCTCGGGACAATTACTGCATTGTTTACATACTATTCTACCTCTTCGGAGTCACATCCCTGGTGCCCTGGAATTTTCTCATCACCGCCAATGATGTGAGTATATATTTTTTTGTTTTAAATAGAGACTTGATCAAGGAACACGACCTTCAGGCTATTTTTTTTTGCTCGTTTTTGGAATGATGACCTTGTTCCTTATCTATAAATGATTCTTATCCTATAATTATATGTGGTTCTAATGTATTTTAATAGCATACTGGTTATATGTGATTATGACTGAGAACAAGCCACATCCACACACATCTTGTGTATGATTTGTGTGTCACATTTACTATGTTGCCTATGTACATTGGTGTTCACATAATCATACATTATTTAAAAAAAAAATGTTCCGCCACACTAGGAATTTCTCCTGTATCGTGGGTGCGTTTACAAACATTTAAACTCACATACACAAACAGCCAGACCTGGAACAACTACTTGTAGGCCATACAAATATTTGTTCCGTGTGGGAATTGAGCCCGCAACACACAGCGTAGCAGTAGATGCCACTGTGCCAACCGTGTCATTAAATTATAAAGTTGAACAATTTGCATAAATGAAAGCCTTTGTTTTAGTATTGGATGTACAAATTCCGGGATGTCACACCAAATAATCTCACGATGCTGGTCCGCAAGACGCAGTTCCAGGCGGAGTTCACATCCTACCTCAATGTGGCCACCGCCATTCCTAACTTGTTGTTCCTCATATTGAACTCATTGTATGGACACTTGTAAGTATACTTTGATTATCCCACATATACTTACCTATTATAATTGTATTCTATTCACCTCCCTGTACTGAGCCGTAGTTCAAGATTATGGTCCACTGACTCACACAGAGAGGAGGCGTTAGTCCCAGCAGTGGGATAATTACTTATATGATTATGCTATTCTGCCGTGCTAAACGCAAAAGCGGTATCTCAAGGAAAGCCAGTTTCGAGAAAATTGAAGGTTTTTAAATATAGTTTAGTATACACATTAAGGATTGTTTTTTTGCTTATTAGGATATTTTATGTTTTAAAATACAAAGATACTGCTATTTGGCTTAGTTCACCATATTTATTTAAGCTATCCAATGCCAATATTTTTTTTTAGATACCGCTTTTTAGCTTAGCACGGCAGTATTACAATTGTGTCAGTTGACTAGTAGGCTAATAAAATTAAGTTACTTTTTACCAAGCTACAGGAAGAAACATTACATTAAATCATAGGATCCTAGGGACATTTTTAATGATATTTTTTTCTGACTGTATCATTGTCAATCTATTAATTACCTATGCAAAACTTTTTAAATGATCATCAATATATATTATGTGATATCAAGTTTTAACACTAGGTTAGGGAAAAAAATACATTTGTTTTTCTGTAAACAAATTCATAAATGTATAACCATTTTTATATAACAAAAATAAAAGTAGGAAAACTAGAATTTTTGAACAAACTACCTATTTTTATTAGATCTACTTTCTAGTTTAAGTAAGTATGTAAATTGAAACAACTTTATCTTTACTTATTATGATGACCTAAATAACCTAAATTGTTATCCTGAAACAAACAACTTAATACTACTCTATAGAATATCCTTAATTAGAAATATCAAACAATAATAATTGCTTCTCCAAGCCATGCTTATAACATCAATTCAATTAGTACTAACAGTAATTGTTCAAGCGTAATTAGGTCGTAATAACTTAACAATTGTTTACTTACACTCGAAAACAATTAATTAAATTGCAAATATCTCAGTTATTCATTAGGTTTCCGCTAATTATGTTTTGTTTATTTTGAAAATACAAGTCAGGCAAATTAAATTCTCTAAACTTTTATGTCTGTTTCTTTTTCTTTTTTATACTGCTTGAATCAGTGACTTCTGATGCTGAGCTTGCCTATGGGACTCTATATCTTTGGGGTCATAATAACCAAGTTTGAAATGTATGTACTTTGCTACCCGAAATTGGGGAACCCATTTTATTGCCTTCACAGAGTAAAAATTATTTCCAGGAAATATTCATGCTATACTATATTTTACAGCCCCACATTTTTCTTTATCCAGATAATACACATCTCCTATTAATTCCAGAATACCACTGAAGGCGCGACTACAAGGTTCCCTGACAATAGTTACCATATGTTTCCTGGTGACAACCTCATTTGTACAAGTGGACACTGATGAATGGCAGAATACATTCTTCATCATCACCATGATATCTGTCGTCATCATGACGTGTGAGTCAATTTATTATTATTTTTTTAGAAGAGTAAAGGCCTTGGTATGTTTGATATATTGAAAAGTAAACAATAATAACATATTACTAGTCAGAACGTAATAACAACAGCATTATGATATGTTCAATAATAGGTTGACATAATTGTTTTGCAACATGTTACAAACATGTTGCAAAGTATTGCCTAGTCAATTGAAATCTTGCCCTGTGGCTTGTTTTGTTGACTCCGAAAAGACGTCATCTACCACAGACCACAGATACGCATTCAGAGATGAATAAGGTTTTAACATCTCATCGGTAATTTCGGTAACACAGTGTTAAACCTTCTGAAAATTTTGTAATGATTCACGGAAATCGGTCACTGTTAGATATAGTTAGGGCCCCGACCTTCGAACTTAGGCAGAGTTAGAAGCATATTAAGGCGGAAAGGAAATAGAGCTAAAACGGAAAACAAAACCTTGACCTACTTGCATGTTTATAATCGATTCTTTCAAGTTCTTTTTGATAACGATAGTGATAATTTGTCTTCAAAACATGTGTTTCATCCTAAAAGAATGCAAGAAGTGTATAATGATAAAAAGAGTACCTACTTACTATGAAAAGAAATTAAGATAAAACCGACCTTAATTTTATAATGGTTGACTGTGCGATCTATTGATCATGTTTTTCGCTATTATCATTATAGGGGTGATTTATAAAACAATGGTTAGACCTGCTGTCTTGTATGGAAGAGAATGTTGGCCCACAAATGGAATGAATGGCAATTGTTGTGTGGCTGAGATGAGAATGCTAAGAGGGATGTGAGGTGTTACGCGAATGGATATTAAAATAAGAAATGAGTATTTAAGAGGAAGTCTGAAAGTGGCGCCGCCGGTGACTGAAAAGTTACCATACAATCGGTTGTCGTGGTATGGGCGGAGGAATGTGAAAAATGTCGTGAGGAAAGTTTTGAGTAAGAATGTGGATGGGTGTACGAGTAGAGGAAGATCAAAAAATTGACCAAGTGCGAGTCGGACTCAAGCACGTAGGGTTCCGTACCATTATTTATACAAAATTAGACAAAAACGGCAAAAACAATCGCGTTTGTTGTATGGGGCCCTTAAATATTTATTTTAATTATTTATTTTTAAAGTGAATATACAACTTAATATTCTGTGAATATTTCAAGCGTCTACGTGTCGCCGTTATTAATATCGAGCAAAAAAACGGCAAAAAATCACGTTTGTATGGGAGCCAACAAATACCTATAAAATAAATATTTAAAACTCTTCAATATTTATTTTATTCTGTTTTTAGTATTTTTTGTTATAGCGGCAACAGAAATACATCATCTGTCATAAATGAAAATTTCAACTATCTAGCTATCACGGTTCATGAGATACAGCCTGGTTGGTGACAGACGGCTAGACAGATAGACAGACAGCGGAGTCTTAGTAATAGGGTCCCGTTTTACCCTTTGGGTACGATACCCTAAAAACGATGGATGGACTGTGTGAAGGATGATATGGCTAGAAAGGATGTGACTTCTGAGATGACGAGTAATAGAGAAGTATGGAAGAAGACATGCTGTGCCGACCCCAAATGAACTGGGGTAAGGGCTAGAGAAAAAAAAAACTTGTGCCTTTAAGATATTTAGTAATTAGTAATTGAACGCTGAATAATTAACTCATTGTGTCGAGGGAAATTAACATTTATAAAGCTGTTTCTGTTCAATAGTTTTATCAAACGAACTATTTGATAGGGCATAGGTACAAATGATTGCTTATCGTAAAGTAAATACCTAATTAAAGTTATGCAGATGTGCATTTGACCTAAGTAGCTCATATTCTGATGCATTCGATAATGTTTGTTTAGATATCTGGGTCACGTTTCATGTTCCTATAGGTACCTACTTGTTTTCTTTGTAACTTAATATGGTTATGTTTTGCCAATGAAATAACTAACTAGCATTTAGCCACGGCTTCCTCGGCCATCTTCGTGCCAATTTTCATCTAAATCTGTTTAGCTGTAAGATATACCGCGGCCCTGGAACAAAAAGGGTAAGGAAGGAACATGGATAGGTTTTAGTCAGTACAAGTCTGACACTCCCTTCCGTTCTGCCCAGAGCGGGATAAGTCATTTGAGGATTTACCACCCGAAAAATAAAAAAAAGGGCGTAAGCGTTACCGACATTAGACAGGCAGACTCACAGACAGAGTTACTTTCGCATTTATGTATGTATGGATCAGAGATGTTATGGATATGATATTTCGGATCTGGATACGGATATGGATATAGGAATAAAATTATATCGGTTTCGGATATGTACTTATTTCGGATTATCCGTTAGTTTCGGTTACGGATATAATAAAAAACTAACTAGGTAGTTATGAAAGAGGTTATGTTATAACTAGAAATAACAAACAAACTGCAAGATTCACGTGGCGCGCGAGCGGGGAAACAAAAACCTGTCGAAACATGTTGTTTTATTTAGACTCCGCCCTTATACGAAACTATCCGCAACTATCCGAAATTTGTGAAACGGAAACGGTTACGGTTACGGATATATTTTTATTTCGGATATCCGATAGTTTCCGTTACGGTTACGGATCTCCATAACATCCCTGGATATAAATGGATTAAATAGGTACTTGGATAGAGACCCGATTTGAAAATGAAATCCCATACCAAGCCAAATGGCAGTTTTATCAAATGCGTGGCTGCCCCGTCTGGTGGTCGATATGCCATCATCACATTACATCACATCAGGGGGCCTAAAATCAGCGGAACTTTTCGAAAGAGATACCGCGGCCCTGAAACTCAAAGGGCAAGGAAGGAACGTGGATGGGTTTTAGTCAGTACACGTCTAACACTCCCTTCCGCTCTGCCCAGAGCGGGAGAAGTCATTTGATGACTTCCCGTCCGAAAAAAAAGGGATTCTATAATGAGCGTTCTAGCAGAATCATAATAGGATAACAACATGAATCATGATATTTTTTTTTTAAATGGTCACAGAAGCAGTTAATAATATTAATTTGTTACTTTGTGACCACTTTACGAATTGTAACGCATTTCATATTATTAAATATCCTATCATGATTCTGCTAAAGCGGCCATTGTAGGCTCCCAGATTATCACATGCCGTGATGTGATGCGGTATGATGACTGATGATGAGGGCCAGCAAGGTTGATAAAGTAGCTGACTGTCCAAGGTGCACAAGTCCCCATTAAGTCCCCTATGTAAAAAGTGCATTTTCAATGTATTTCGATTTGATGATAACAACCATTATAATTAAAAAAAATCGACCGTGACTTTACTTGAATCGCGTTTTAATGGATAATAAATTTGATAAAGATCTTGCTCGAATAGTGTTGTTTTGAACGCGAATTGGATAAGTAGATACTCGTCTATTTTGTTAGACTGGTTTTCGCCACTTCAAATAAAGATTACAAAACTTAAGCGATAAGGTTTCCCCATGTTTGTTACTTTTATTGCAGTCTTAATTTCATAATGCCATAATAACTATGTAAACTGGCCCCAGTTATTTTCGCTGTAAACTCGATTTTAACAAAGCCGGTCAATGCTACATGAGTAATTCATCTCCCAAGCCTTTTCTCACCTATGTTTTTAGATGCAGCTGAATACCAGTATTTTACATGGAGTCTTCCTATCTGACCTAAACAAGAACTATACCCCTTATATGGACTGGTGGCTATTCTGAGTCATTAGTTATAATTTTCAAAGGCACTTGAGCAAGTAAATACACAAGGGAATCTCAGGTTTTATAAACGGTCGCAGCACGCCTGGGTCATGTTGCGTGACTTTGAGACTTGACCTAGCTAGGTTTCACGGTCAGTAGATATGTATTGTATAGTAGAGCCACCTCCTACCCACCTAGGTACTATGTTGACCTGGTGTAATATTATCAACACGAATTAGTTTTTGGGTGTTTAAAATACATTAAAAATAAAAATATCAGATGGATTTTTGTGCAATAATTGTCTGGTAATTTATTATTCATATATTTTAGAACATTCTGTATTCAAATAAACTTTAAATACCAATATCATGTTTTCATTTTCATAACGTGATTATTTAAATTTATTAAAATACACACAGACAAAGACTTAGTAGGTTGAGTCTAGTAGGTCCGGTATGGAATGGACCTACATAATATCAATATAGGTTTTTGTTCTATTTCGGATACCTACTCAAGCAAAAAAATATCTCCAATACCTAAATGAGCCCCAAATCTGGTTATGGATATGGCGTTGATCGGGTTTAACAACCGTCTTGTCTGACTCATAATGTGAATGTGACACGCATCCGATATTATTAAGACTAATCGGATGTAGGTATTTGTCCATCGACTTGATATTTATCACTTTTGAAAATATCTCCACAAAAAGCTTGATGTTCAAACCAAATTTTCTGTTCCAGCGGCCAGCGCAGTCTTCATCGGAGGCCTAGTAGGCATCGCCAGCAGATTCTCCAAAGAATACATGGCTGCAGTCGTAAGCGGACAATCACTAGGCGGAATCATTGCTGCTGTAGCCCAAATTATATCTCTCGCCTTCAAAATATCACCACTACACAGCGCCCTGATATACTTCGTGATAGCTGATATTATGGTGATCACTTCGCTGATGTCGTACGTCTTGTTATACAAGATTGACTTCTTCACATATCATATTTTGAGAGGATGTGGGGGTATTGCTGCGAACAGACATAGGGAGGTGTTCATGACTGTCATTATCAAGAAGATCTGGGTGTACGCCTTCAGTATATTCGCTGTGTTCGGGATCAGTATGGCTGTTTACCCGGCTATAACGGTGCTGGTGGAATCTCATCCGGAAACAGCGGGCACTGATTGGAATAGTGAGTACACCTTCTATAAATCTTAATAAGTAGGTTCATGCATTTCTGTCAAGCTGTGACTGTGAGTGTACTATTAGGTACATCTCAGCCTAACCGTTCGGGAATTACAGGTGTGATGTAAATCGCCGCTGACACGTAATGATCATGATGAAAAAACAACCTCTATCTACATCAATAAATACCGCTACGATAACGTAATCAAAATCAAAGCATTTATTTCAAGTAGGCCAGTTACAGGCACTTTTGAATTGTCGAAACAAAGACAACAATAAAATGAAGCTACAGTCACAAGGCATAATAACTGTGAAAGTACTGTAGTTGCCCATTTCAAAGTGTAAACCTCTATGGAGGAGAACAGGCAAGAAACTCAATGGAAACTCTTTTAAATCAATATATTGTTACAAAAAATGACGGGTCGCGACACATACCAAAATTAAAAGCATATTAATATCAAAAGTCAGGTCAAATTATTTCTGCAGATGAGATCTTGTAGCAAGTTAATTAAATGCATTATTATTTTATTAATCCGATAAGTGTTTGAAGACGTTGATACAAAACAAATAACAGACTTCTTCTTTATTGTGTAGTTAGTGCTTCACCTGATGCCAGGTTTTTATGGGTCTCTGACTTGGCTTTACATGCCGTCAAGATCTATCTCACACATAAATGCTGGTTTCCACACGATGTTTTCCTTCACCGAAGCAAGTGATAATTATAATTATACAATACGCACATAAATCCGAAAAATCAGAGGTACGTGGCTTGTTCGAACTCGAGACCTATGACTTGGCAGTTCGATGGTCACACCTCTAGGCTATCACTATACACAAGTTACAGATTTTTTTTTTTGCTTGCCTACATGGTGTCCCACCGCTGGGCAAAGGCCTCCCCTTTTTCCTTCCATACCTCTCTATTCAGTGCGATCTCCGGCCATGTTAGCCCCGCAATTAAATTAATTAAATTATTTAGAAATGAATCGGCAATTCTCAATTTACAACAACGCCCAATATTCATGTGATAAACGAAGAGATAATATCATAAAATAACCCTTCCTTGGCAGTCGGGTAAAAAGTTGATATTTTATCATTCCCACAGCAGCATTATGCAGTGTTACAGTTAACGGGAAAATTACTGCCATTTTGTCTGGGTTTCTCCGTATAGTAAAATGTATGTTTATTAGGCTTGCTTTTATAGTGGTTCCCGTTCTCAAACTGGTTTCCGTTCCTCGTTTAAATTATGTAACACTGGAGTTTGTTTTTGGAACAGAATTTTCCCCGAGTTTGAACTTATTTGTTTTCCTGTAATCCCAGAAGGGTGGGACAGAGGTGTACCTAATAGTACATCCACCTTTCGCTGGTTATGTTTAAGTCCCATGTAGTAGGGAACGAGCCTATTGCTACCAACCGGGCAGAAATTCAGGCTCCGTGGCTGTTACGGAGAAATGCCTGATAGAAAAACCCAATTACACTTTGGCCGAGCCAGGGAATCGAACTTGCTAGGCAGTCGCACTTGTGACCACTAGACCAGCGGAATTATCACTAAATGTCTTGCATAACATTTACCGTAGGTACCGGTTTGACCCTTTATGTTTATAGAACTTTTATAGTGGACAGGGTGGCCTAATTATTACTCTAAAATGTTACAGATTTATTCATTTGTTCTTATTCTTCTTTCCAGACATATTCTTCGTTCCCGTTGTAAATTATTTGATTTTTAACTGCGGAGATTACGCGGGCCGATTGGTTGCTGGATTCCTGTTGCGAGTAAGTAACTGCCGTCATAAATTATAATCAGCTAACATCCTGTAGTATAAACATATTAGGTTGTGCAGGTCAAATAGGCAGTCGCTCCATATAAAATACTGGTATTCAGCTGCATCCGGTTAGACTGGAAGCCGACCCCGACATAGTTGGGAAAAGGCTAAGCAGATTATGATAAACGCCGAGTCGAGTTTTTAAGTGGCTGCATATTGTCATCATTTGTAACTGAAAGATATTGCTTTTCGCAAGCATGCATCATCCATTATAATTTCGGCCTTATATCAATGACATAAAAGTTACGTGAGATTTGCACATTCAGATTGACTAACAGGAATGATTCTGCCTATCTATTATAATCAGACTGACTAATCGGTTGAGTCATGATGTGTATGCTATAAAACCTAATATTCCGTCAGAGCAATGCCGAATAATCAGACGAATGTTACTGTTCAGATTAACTCATTTACCGTTTAGTCATCATTCATAATCATTCTCTTGCCCTTATCCCAATTCATTTGGGGTCGGCGCAGCATGTCTTCTTCTTCCATACTTCTCTATTACTCGTCATCTCATCAGACACCTCCTTTCTTGTCATATTTATTATCACGTGCATTTAATATTTATCTTATTTGTGTCGGTTCCGTATTAAACTATAAAAAATCATCCTTTTCTTGTTAGCCTGATTGAGTGTTCCACTGCTGGGCGAAGGCCTCCCCTTTCTCCTTCCAAACCTCTCTGTCCTGTGAGATATCTGGCCATGTCCGTCCCGTAAACGAGATCAGATCGTCATCTGCGCCGCGGTCTACCTCGACGGCGATTTCCTCCGAGAGGTGTCCAGTGGGACAAATCTCTGAATCAAAATCATCTATTTAAAAATATATTTTATCGCAATGCATTGCTTTGTATGAATGTAAGTAGTTTTAGACTATTTGTTGTGAGTCATTGTGTTTACAGACTTTACGCTTTTACCTCGTGGAGTGAGCCATACTTTCGATTGCGGTTTAGCTATAGATTACTGTTGTTATCATAACAAAAAAGTACTTAGTAATGCACGGTTTACTGCGGTTTATATTGAACTAAAAAGCTGGAAGGATATGACAAAAAGTTAACAAAAAATTTAATACTATAATGAGTTTACTGTAAGTATGATCACCGCCAAGAATGCTGCGACCGATAGGATTTCATAGTGGTCTTAAATAAATCGTATATGTCTTCTTCTTAGTTTTTACGACTTCATACATAAAGGGTGTAAACCGACTCCTAACGAAGCCGAAAGGCACTTGTTCTTCCCGTCATTGCGATATTTTTTTTTGTTCTAGACCATACCTGGGAACCTTCTAGATACGGAGATATTGGGAATCAAAGTTCCAACTTTTTCACAATTTTTTTTTTTTTTTTGTTTTTAATGTATTTTTTTTACTTATGACACCTCTAGGATCCCCTTATTATTCAATCCATCCATCAGCACAATATTTTGAGTGCGTTGCATTAAATCCTACCGTAAAACGTGATTTTTCAGCCCAAAAAAAGTTATTTCCCAGCACTAATTTTTGTGTAAAGTTACTTAGCTTGATGCACATAATGCTTGGTTGACGGCTTCGTGAGGACTCTGTTTACACCTGTATAACATACGATGAAAGTGGAAAACAGGAAACTACCAAACAATAATAAGTTCGTGTTTGTTTGATTCAGTCCATGCAGAGGATGTCTGTCAGTAATCGCCGTGTGCGATAAGACCGTTTGTCCATACACATTGCACACTTATTAAAATATGTTTGTCCATTTTGTTTCACATGTCATGAAATAAAGGTTTTCAATAATTATACGGTATAACAACCAAAAACGAATTTTCATAACTAATGAAATAAAATCCTTACAGCCAAACAACCAATGGATAATCGCCGGAGCCAGTATCCTCCGTATAATTGGTGTGCCCATGTTGATGCTGTGCAACGCGCAACCTCGCAAACATCTACCCGTTCTGTTCGCCTATGATTGGGAGTACATCATCATCATGATATTCTTCGCGTTCACCAACGGTTATCTCACTAATATTGTGATGATTAACGCTACGAGGTAAGATATTGCTTGTTAGATATTACCATTCAAACATCTACCCGTTCTGTTCGCCTATGATTGGGAGTACATCATCATCATGATATTCTTCGCGTTCACCAACGGTTATCTCACTAATATTGTGATGATTAACCCTACGAGGTAAGATATTGCTTGTTAGATATTACCGTCCAAACATCTATCCGTCCCGTTCGCATATCATTGGGAGTACATCATCATCGTGATATTCTTCGCGTTCACCAACGGTTGTCTCACTAATATTGTGATGATTAACGCTACGAGGTAAGATATTGCTTGTTAGATATTACCATTCAAACATCTACCCGTCCCGTTCGCATATCTTCGGGAGTACATCGTCATCATGATATTCTTCGCGTTCACCAACGGTTATCTCACTAATATTGTGATGATTAACGCTACGAGGTAAGATATTGCTTGTTAGATATTACCATTCAAACATCTACCCGTTCTGTTCGCCTATGATTGGGAGTACATCATCATCATGATATTCTTCGCGTTCACCAACGGTTATCTCACTAATATTGTGATGATTAACGCTACGAGGTAAGATATTGCTTGTTAGATATTACCGTCCAAACATCTATCCGTCCCGTTCGCGTATCATTGGGAGTACATCATCATCATGATATTCTTCGTGTTCACCAACGGTTATCTCACTAATATTGTGATGATTAACTCGACTATTTAAGAGTATGGTTAGTTAGATGTTTCTGTTTAAATATTCGTAAATATCAGATGATTACAATGTTCATTATTTATGATTCACATATTTAAACATGTCTCATTACTTGCGTGTTATCCTTATCGACAATACTATAAAAAATCTCTTCTATCGTGATATCTAATATTTAATATCCTCAACTAGCTTATGCCCGCGGCTTAACCCGTGTGGATTTCAATAATTGGACCTCGGGAGCGTATTACCATTTGACTCCGTTGGGGGATGATTTGGGAAAAACTGTGTTACACATTCGAAAATGTAAACCCCCATTTCACCCTCATAGGGATGGAATTTCGAAAAACCCTTTCTTAGTGGATACCTACTCTTTACATAAAATACACCCTCTAAATTTTATATCTCTAGGACTAGCGGTTTGGGTTGTGCGCTGATATATCAGGACAGTATGTCAGTCAGGACTTTGAATTTTATACGTATAGACTAACTAGCTGTTGCCCGCGACTTCGTCCACGTGGCTACCTCCCTGCCAAATTTCAAGTTTGTTGCACAAAAAATGAAGGACTTTCATACAAACCTGCGACAGCCCTTAGACCTCCTTAATCCGCAAAATCCTTTCTAAGCTGACGTCTTCTAACTATAAACTAACTCCCTACCAAATTTCCTCTGTATACATCAAGCGGTTTTCGATATTTCGCGATGAGTGAGTAACCTTTCGCTTTAATATATTTAGATAGATGTAAAATAATCGACTCTCTAACTCACACGTAGCAGATTAGATAGTCAGCCACGTCACATGGACATGTGACCCCAAATAAATGGGTTGTGTGGTGCATAGCCGATAAATAGGTTATCGCTAGTTTCTATGATAAACATTGTATGTAAATGTAGGTAGGAAGCATGCTTAGTTTCCCTTAGGCCACATTCGAAACCAAGGCTCGAAACCATTTCTAAACAAGAATAATGTTCTTCTTACGAAATTAGTTTCGATATAAGAATTATATTTCCTATTTCCAAGCTTGTTTCGACAAAAGAATTATATTTCCTCATTTTTTTTGGTTTAAAATCCAAAAAAAATCAGCGCCACAATTTTTTTGGTTTTTAAACCAAAAAAATTAAAGTCATGAGTCCGCCCTCTTCCTCTCATTGAGAGACCTGTGTAGAAATATGAATGAATGAACAAAATCACAGAAACAACTATAATACACATAATGGCTGCGTATAAGATTATAAATCTTATTATCCTCCAGTAAAAAAGCGGCAGCAAAATTAAATTAAATTAGGTAGAAATAAAAAGGAAAATAATGAGGAAATAATGTTTTAACTATGCGTTGCTTTGTTTACTTTACTGACCGTTACTACTTGCACATTTTTACTACGCACTACAAACTTTAGATGGACGCATAACTGCTACAAAGATCTTTCGTAGCTAGAACGATATTGACAGAGGGCGCAGCTGGTTAACATTTGTAAAATGTATTAAACAAACAAGTTGGCGGCATTAGTTCCGATTTTGGCCACGTCCCAAGAGATCCTTGAACAACTACATACATTGTGATATTTCGACTGTGACAGGCGAATGACACATACACTTCAACCAACGAATCTGTGCAGGCGGGAAAACTCAGTAAAATTTTTGACATATCGACTCAATTTTTTTGACAAGTAACGTCATATTGAACTGCACACTTAAAATGGTCATACTATAACTATTGTTCAACAATTTTTGACAACACTTCCCATGTGTAAAATAAAGAAGTAACGGAGATCTAGTATTTTTTTGATATTTATGCATCCAAAACTTATTCTTCCAGGGTGGTGGAACTACACGAACGTGAGAAGGCATCAGGTCTGATCGCTACGATGTTGAGTGTGGGTCTCGTCGCCGGCGCAGCTGTGGGCATGCTCCTGGTACATCTGCTATAAACATCCTGTATGTGGTAGACAGTATCAAAGGAAGGTATTGGAATAATGTCAGGGCTTATCCTGGATTTACATATGAGCTAGATTTTGTTACAATAGGATTTTTACAAACGATAATTTCCTAAGCAGTTTATGGTATTACTTGTCCTGTTGTCCAGCAGGCATAAGCTGGATTACTGTGCGTTCAAGGATAGAGATAAAGAGAGAGTAAGAGCGAAATACGCTAGTACGAACTAACAGTAACATTCTCCGAAATACGATTATCATAGCAATATCCGTGAGAAATATTCGGAAGGAGACAAAGGTATTCCGAGTAGTTTTTGTTGTTGCAAAATATTCCTGTTATTTTGTCTAACAAACTGCCCCTAGTTGATATTCTAAAGAACTGGGGGGCTAAAATGGCCGCTTTACCAGAATCATAATATGAATGATTGAATTATTAAAAAAAACAAATGAAACACGGAAATAAAAGACAGTCAAAATGTGAATTATGCTTGCCATAGAGCCTGTGTCCCAGCAATGGGAACATTATAGGCTAATTATGCTTATGCTTATTATGATGAATTACGGTACAGTTCGTAAAATGGTCACTAAATGACAATTCATATTATTAATTGCATCTGTGGCGATTTTAAGAATTTTAATGTGAGTCATATAATCTTATTATGATTCCGCTGAAGCGGTCATTTTAGACCCCCTGTTATTATGATTGTTTTAGCAATGAATAAAACACTAAGTCTAGTATTTCTAGGAACGTATAAGTATGAGTATTGCTCCTAATCCATATTAGTAACATTATTTTTTGGACTACATACCAGGCGGTAGTATTAATAGGCCGCGGGCGGTTCTCGCTTATCAAGTATGTTAACTATTATATTATGTGTAACATTATATACTCTTAAGCGACTTGTTACCGAATCATAAAGAAAGAAATATCAAAGATTGACTAATCGCAACTGATTTTTAAACACTAAACATGACACGAAAATGCATTATGCATGTTTATTTTGTTTACCGATGGTATTTTATATTTAAACAGCAAGCCTTATTTGGGTTCAAACAAAAGGTTTTTTCTCGTTCGAATTAAGATGACTTTTACATTTTAATTTCTGAAAAAAAAAACCCATTAAAATATTAAAAGAGCAAAAACATTCCTACCCTAATGTAACTGCCCGTAAAGCTTTTATGTGTAATAATTGACATTATTTAAGAATTTATGATATTTCACCATTTGGAGTTGATGTTTTGTAGACTGTGACGTAACGCTTTTATATGGATATCATTAAAATTATTAAGCGGCTAAGAAACCTTAAAAGGTATAATATCTTTAATAATTGTAATATCCAACTTAATATCATGTAAAAATAAAAATTATAGATTTAGAAGAAATACAGGATGGGAGGGGACACCGTCGCTCAAAGTGTTATCACATATCCAGAACATCATTCTGGACCCCTCTACATAGAAATTGCTAATCTGTAATTTTTTTTTAAATTCAACTTTTATCATACATTTTGACTGTGTAGTTATTGTATTTTTGTAGATGAAAAAAAAACATTTGAGCGTCGTGTCCCTTCCACACTGTAGGCAGCGTACATAAGCATTTCTTCGTTTATGCTTTGGCTGAACTTTATCGCTGTCCTTGTCGCACAACTGGCAAACTTCAGGTCTTTTACTTCTGACAGCAAACCACCACCAACCCACCAGCTACCTTATTGCAATTAGGATAAAGATCATTTTGATTTTCACTGCTATGCAACGTTGGAATTTATAATGACCAACCGTATGCAAAGATTATAAAGATCAAAATCATGGTGCGAAATCAAAGATTAGAAAGTGCAAGGTAGAGACAGAACAGGTGTAAGTTAAAGCATGTACTAAGTAACGTTTATTTATCTTCGCCGCAGTGTATAAGGAGCAAAAATGGGTAAAGTGATATTCTTAGACAAATAATTCCAATGAAAGACAGCTTCCATACTTATAATTATTGGAATCGACACATTTTCTTTGACAAAGGTTAATAACAATGTGCGAAATTGTACTTTACAAGGATCAGGGGGTCTTAAATGCCCGATTTATTAGAATTATAATAGGATAATAATTGAATCACGTTATAATTCTTACAACGGTTACAGACGCAGTTAGTATTAAAAATTGCCACTTTGTCACCATTTTACGAATTGTAACGTGATTTATATCATTATCTTTTTATGATTGTGCGAAATCTGCCATAGTAGTCCTTGGCTTGGACCTTGGCTAAAATCGGAACAAACGCCATTTTGTTTTTATTTTTAATACATTTCAAAAAAATAATTTCACAAATGTTTGTTGGAAATGTAATGGAGCGTTAAAAAAAAGATCGTTGTAGCTCTGTATCCTTTTGTTTTAATTCAGTTTAGTAAATGCGTTATAGATCTCAAATACTTAGGTTTTAATTATATATTTAAGTAGTTTAAATATAAAGTTAAGTTTATGTCGATGTATAGCAATTTATGTATGCATAATCAATGTGATGTGTGCTGAAATTAATATTATTACAAAACGGTCGTGTACCTGATTTTAATTTTAAGAACCTTACAGGTGCTCAGTCCAAAAAGTTTTGTATTCAGTTGAAACGTTCTGTTTCTTTTTACATAATTTGTTTTATTTTTATACTTTGTAAATAATATTTTGTAATTAACAGGAATTAATTTTATCATTGCTCTAGAATTCCAAATAGAAATATAATTTGTAGTCTACTGCAAATTGTAGCATCGGATTTTATGTAGGTACAACATTAAGTTACCACGGAGATATTTTTTCCCTGCATTTTTTTTTATAAGAATGTGAGTGGATTTTAGTGTGACGCTTTAATTTGTTTGTATAATAACCTGGAAGCAGCCACGGAGTCTGGATATGTGCCCGGTTGATGGCAATAGGCTCGCCCCCTATTACATGGGACTTAAACATAACTGGCGAAATGTGGGCGTACTACTAGGTACATCTCTGTATAAGCCTACGGGAATTACAGGCGTGATGTTATGTCATAACCTGGACTCGGAATAAGTAAAGTATACTTGTTTAAACTTCAAGTAAGTAACGTGTTGATGATGTAAAATGTATTCTCCACCTTTTCCAATCTCTGATCGTAACCGTAGATTTATACAATGTGTAACGGAAAGGGTATAGTAAGCCGAAAGGGGGTCACACAACTATTCATTCTGAACAGCTTTTGTCCTACGACATAGGAAAATTCGCAAAAAAAAATTTGTTTCTCCATAAAAACTTTGTTGGTTACGTGACTTTTTAGTATGGGGAGTATAATTTTTTTTTTTCAAGAATTTCCAAAGTCGTAGAACAAAAGTGGTTCAGAATGAAGAGTTGTGTGACCCCCTTTCGGCTTCTAATACCCTTTCCGATACACGTTGTATACAGGATGGACGACATCAACTCAAAAACGGTTACCATTAATTTATTAGACGAATCTAGACAACACAGACAAGAACAAGACTCCTAACCAAATCAAAGAACTTCCAATGGTCCGCTTCAGAAGGGCTTTACACAGATGACTGATTGAGAATCCCTTCTATAAAATAAAAGAATTCCTTCAGTTTAAATTTAAATGATTTGAATGATTTATCTAATTGTACCAAATATTTGCATGTCATTATTTTATGATTGAATATGTTAAGGTACTATTATACTGCCATTGTAAGAACTTTTGTAACCATATTTATCGGTAAATAAATCTTTGACTTTGACAGTTTTTGTAAAAAAAAAATCTGTCCCATACATTTTAGCCGTTTAATTATTGCAGTTTTGTAAGAAACAGCTGTTATTTTTGCTGGGGACTAGATTCATAAACGCTGAAGTCATGGTAACCGTTTCTACGCACAAATGTACCTTCCATCCGGGGTGTCTGTAATATTGATGTCATAATTTTATATGTTATGTAGTAGTAACAAGTGATAGTTATGTATTTATAAAGTTGGTACTCCATTTTCATTTCGTTGTATGATATGAAAACAGGGAATATCATAATTTGTATAGTATAATAAAAATGAGGTGTATAATATAGACATTAATAAACGTTTTTGTTGATATTTATGTATCAGTCAATTTTGTGAACTACGTTCTAAGTATACTATATGAATAAAAAACACAGTAATTTTTGAGCTAGTAATAGGTAGACATACAAACGTTGGTGTTAGCAGTAGCGCCATCTATAAAACCTGCACATAACTACACCATTGCAGTAAACATTGTACCTAACAATGCACTATAACCAGATATTAAATCAATTTAGAAAGTTTATAAACATGTGATAATTTGTTGATGAATGAATGAATTTAAATTTTAAAATAAATTATTTATGTGAATCAATGCGTTTGTATTATTTAACACTACATGCACATTATACAGAGGGTACAAATTGACCCTTTATGAAGCCGTCAACCAAGCATTATGTACATCAAACTACTATTTTTTTGGTGTACAGAATGCTTGGTTGACAGCTTACGGTAGACAATGTAATACACAACATCGTCACCGCTTAAAACATCGTGCTGATGGAAGCATTGAATCATACAGGGGTCATGGAGGTATTTAAAATAAAGATCTTCAATGATACTGGTTGACTGAACTTGAAAGTATTTTTTTTTATTAAAAAAAAATAAGGCCCACGTTAAAAGTAAGTTAAGCTGCCTCGGTTTAAACTGAAAATCTTATCCAAAATGGCTGCGGTTTTGGCCATCATTTAGAGATTTATTTCTGGAAGGTGTAATGTAATAAGTAACAAAGAAATCTCGTCGTTTTGGCTAGTCATATAAACCGTGCGAAACAAGGGTAGCTAGCTAATTTTTTCTACAAAATGAATGTCGCTGAAGTAAAATTTTAAATGATCGATTGATTGGCGTTACTCATCTGCAGTAATGCTCAAGTTTGACCCAGACTTTAAAATATTAAAGAACTGTCAGTCGTCACTATATCACTCTTTTTCTTTTTAGGGCTTTTCTCTCTCCCCATCATCTGCTTAGCCTTTTCTCAACTATGTTGGGGTCGGCTGCCAGTCTAACCGGATAGAGCTGAACAACAGTATTTTACATGGAGCGGCTACCTATCTGACCCAGTTAGAACTGGGTAATACGGTACCCTTTGGTAAGACTGCTTGTACAGACTTTCAGGCCACTGACTACCTGTTACGACTGTCAAAGATATACAAATAACAGTAACATTGAGGAAACTTGGTATGTAATGGGTGGTCATCTATCCACATTTTTCTCTCGCCCTTTTCATCAATATTATATAATTAATAATAAAGGTCAAAATATAAGAAAACAACTATAGATCAGTCAGTTCGTTTAATAAATAATGTCATGTAAAAAAACAATCACAATTTCAGACATTTCTAAATGAGAATGATTGTAATCATATTTGGAATATATAAACTATAATTACACCTTATACGAAGCGATTACTCATTATTATGTATTAAAAATGTGAATAATTCCAGGCACCATTTGATATATTTTTAAACTTTAACTTTTTGAGTAACTATCCAATATTTACAGGAACTAAGAAAAGTTCAAGTTCATAAGAAAAATGTAAATAAGCATCTGAGTGAATTATTAAGTTCAGCTCTTTGAATATTTGGCGGCTTTTTAACTAGTGGACTCTTGAACAAAGGAGAATGAGCGATTTAGCCCCAAAGCTGGAATAAGATGGTGACGGAGCCCATACAAAAACGCCCATTCTCCTTTCAATATACACATTGCACTCCAGATTTAGATTGTCTATCTATAACAACGCAAGGACGTGACCAGACCGCGGTAGACCTCGACTGTCAAATTAATAAATATGTCACATCATACATTTTAAACATCTTAAACGACCTGTCAATGTGGCGACACTTGGGGGAGGCCTATGTCCAGCAGTGGACGTCTTTCGGTTGAAATGATGATGATGATACATTTTATGTCACAAAATATGCCTGATCTCGTCCATGGAAAATAATAAGGTGCCACGCTAAAGCAGATGATTGCTAGCACCAATTTATAGAGCTGCATGTATTCATATCAAATATAAAAATCGCAAGTTCTGATTGACTAAACACAAATTCGAACTTAAACCGACTACATAAAGTTGTTTTATAAACGCGAGCAACGCACGTAGTTTCACGGCTTGACAGCGATTGATAGTTAAATTGAATTAGAAACGTGAGTGTGGTCGGTGTAAGTTCGAATTTGCAAGCGTACTTGCAAATAAGTGAGTACAATTTTATTCGAAATAGTGCATACTTTTTCTGGGAACATTTTTGAGACGCTGAGTGGAAAAATAAAAAAACCCAAGATACATCTTGGGTTTTTTTTATTTTTCAATGGCTGCATGCAAAATTTTCATAAAGATTATTTTATGTTAAAATATATATTGGATAGTCACTCAAATCCTTTCCTCCCCGTCATACCATAACAACATGAGCAACGCGAACATTTATAAGCACAATATACATAAATATATTATTCTGGACAACACAACAAATTGCCATTTACAGAGTCAGTTACAGGGTTGTGCAAATATTAATTAAATAGCTACAGATTTTATATTATAATTAGAACTTGTATCATCACTGAGCAATTTAAAACCCAATCTCAATAGAATTGAATGAAATAACTATGGGAGGTGGAAGAAGCACCGACGTTAAAACGATTCACGTCATCATTGTGAACTTTGAAATCTTTCATAGTGAATTTCGAAAAATAAACAGCTGTTCCATACATTTTGACCGTGTAGGTACCTATTGCAGTTTTGTAGGAAACAGCTGATTTTAGCAAAAAGCAAGGTCTTACAGCTTTACATGTGTAAAAGAAAAAATCTGAAAACCGCAAATATGTAGTTTAATAACAAAATACCTACAAGTTTATACGGAAGCTTCGGTGCGCGAATCCAACTCGCACTTGGCCGTTTTTTTTTAATAACTGACCAAAAATTTCTACGTGGAGGTTCAAAATGATGTATATTGAATACGTGGTAACGGTTTTAACCTCGGTGACCCCTCCACCTGAAGATATTTCATTACTCAGTAAAAAAAACCAATATAAAGGGTGTAAACAGACTCTTAACGAAGCCGAAAGGCACTTGTTCTCCCCGTCAATGCGATTATTTTTTTGTTCTAGACCATACCTGGGAACCTTCTAGTTACGGAGATATGGGGGTCAAAGTTCCAACTTTTTCACAAGTTTTTTTTTTTAAATACAAATAATGAATAAAAATAATTTTTAATGTAAGATTTTTACTTTAAACACCTCCAGGACCCCCTTACTATTCAATCCATCCATCAGCACAGTGTTTTGAGTGCGTTACATTGGGTCCTACTGCAAAACGTGATTTTGTAGCCCAAAAAGAAAAGTAGTTTCCCAGCACTAATTTTTGAGAAAAGGTACTTAGTTTGATGTACATAATGCTTGGTTGACGGCTTCGTGAAGAGTCTGTTTACACCCGGTATGTCACAAAATCTTGAACAAATATCTTAAAACAGACAGTAGATAAATACCTAGTGGTAACAAAAATAAAAATCACTTATTTGTCAGAAATGTCAGTGGCAGCTCCAACAGGAACCTTATGAGTACGGAAATAAAGATCATGGTAGTTTTGACAGTACAGAGGTAATAAAATAACTGGAAAAGGTATATATATGCCATAGTAACAGCAGTTGGTAAAACGAGCCCTAAATATTCTTAAATAGATTCTGGTGTTGCTTATTTTTCACTAGTTTTAATAACTACTACAACAGCGTGCCAGCACGTTGGCAAGCAGAACTTTGAACAATATGTAGAAATTTTTAACATTCAAAAACAGTGTTACAAGGATCTTTTGGCGCTGGAATGGCATTGATAGGAGACGCTTTTGGTATAGATATTTTATAAAATTATTTCGTACATTTGTTTTAAAAAAACAAGATGGCGGCATTAGTTCTGGTTTTAGCCACGCGCCAAAAGATCCGTGTACATCTTTAGGTGTTCCAATTTGCGAGCGTGTTTCAAAATAACAATTGAAACAAATGTCAATGAACATAGAAGTCACATGGCGCGTTATACAAATTAACGTTTGGTTGTCGTAAAAACAATTTGGTTTCTTAGTAGATAAATATAATATCATTTTCTATGTAGAGATTTTATGTTACAAATGATTTAAAACTAATATGTAACATGAATGGTGCGAACTGACTAGTAAATTTGAAAATGATGAATAAATGTGATAATCATACTACGCAGTGTTTTTCAACTACAGCTTAGCAGAGTTGCTGGGCTTTTGAAAACGTTAAATCACTATAAAACATCGGGCTTGAAACTACATTTACTAATCCCGCATTTACACCTATTTACAAGCTGCGATTCTTTCTGTCGAACATAATTATGTAGAATTTATTTTTTACACTTTCATTTAAACGCGTTGTAACAATTTCCACAAAACAAAATACTTACACTGGTATAGTGTTAGATAAACAAGTCACAGTGATTATTTGAGTAAAAGGAATAACTTAAGATACGCATTTTATTGTGTAGTTTAGTGATATGATTCTATTTAGTCCGTCAGTTATATTATTGAAAAATATTGGACACGTATTTTTTGTATTCTTCTTCTTAGCGTGTCGATAGCAATCTATATTGTGTCGGCCCAGAACTGAGCTACTAGTTTGGCGCTTTCGGTAGCATCCATCAGTTCCTGTAGTGAACAAGTGACAGGACAGGCAGGACATATTGCAAACAATAAAAAATAACGAAGATGAAACGCACCAAAGTTCATGAATGTGGGCTTGTGAAGTCACTTTCCGCTAAAAAGTGTACCAGAACGAGTTTTCGACGCACTGCATCGTCCTCATTTTTAGTTTACGAGAAAAAAAAACATGTCTAATATTTTTTTGAAATCTATCTGACTAACTAATTAGATTTTTTTGGTGAACTACCCTATTGCTTGAAATTAGAACTGTCAAGAGTTTGAATTCTTAGCTTTACTTGGACGGTTCTAACCTCGTTCAAATTCATGTCTATTCCATAAATGGTTGCATAAATGGTTGTCTGTTTTTTCTAAGTGAAGACTTGTCTGTCTATGTCACTTACTATTTTTTATTCTGTTTTGTTAAGCTGTAAGTCTTCCATAGTCGATAAATAAATAAATAATAATTTAAACTCAAGTAAATACTTTAACTTGACTAAAAATACCAGGATTAGTGACCCTCACTTTTAAGAACCCACCAACTGTCCAATAAATTAAATTTAGAATCAGCCCACCCCTTAAATTCATAAAAACATTCCTAGATTACAGGTAGTATTTTCGAATTAAAAAAAATAAAATATTATATATAATTCCTATACACGACTATCACAAAGACTAAGTTTGCACAACCCTGCCTACCCCTACCTCTTATGTAGGCTCTATAGTAATCAAGTGTTGGTTGGCAGTCATCTATTTCGCTGCGTGACCACTTCGGCACCTTGTCGAACGAATCGGAACATTCCGTTGGATATCGCCACAACGGGCGAGAATAAACGGAGAGGGTATTCGCTGGAAAAGAGAAAGAAAATGGTTAGATATTTAAAGAAGTAATGAAAATGGACTGCCTCGTTGGTCAAGTGCGACTGCTGAGTATGAGGTCCTGGGTTCGATTCCCAGGTCGGGCAAAGTGTTATTGGGTTTTTCCATATAGAATTTCTCAGTAGCAGCCACGTATTGCTACGATTGATGGTATTAGACTCGCCCCGTATTACGTGGGACTTAAACATAATTGGCGAAATAGCACTTTGCCCGACCCGGGAATGGAACCCATGACCTCATGCTCAGCAGTCGCGCTTGCGGCTTCTAGACCAACGACGCAGTTAACAAGAAAATTTGCATCAATATGTGAAACTTGGTATATTTATTTTAGTTCCGTGTTTTCCCCTGCACAGGTAAGGTGGTTGAAGTATACATAGGCTGGTCCTGTGCTTCTCGCATCAAGTGGATTGGTCTGTGGTCGCCACTCCAGAACCTTTTGGCAACATCGGCTATCTGTTCTGTTAGCAATGTGCCCTGCCCACTACCACTAAGTGCATTTCAAGAACCTAACAGTTTTATGTCAGCCTTATGATCCTTTATGGTTTCTATGAGACCCTTTTTTTTTGGATGGGAAATCATCAAAAGACTGCTCCCGCTCTGGGCAGAGCGGAAGGGAGTGTCAGACTTGTACTGACTAAAGCCCATCAATGTTCCTTCCTTGCCCTTTGTGTTCCAGGGCCGCGGTATCTCTTTCAAACAGTCCCGCAGCCTTCTATGTTACCCTTATAATGTAAAGGTCACCATAAAAAAATGCACTTATCAACAAAGATAAGATTTAAAATATTAGAGCAGTCCATGGTACCAGAATTGTAGGGATTAACAATTCATTTTAGATAATAATTGACTGTTATCAATATCTGGTTCTTGATCAAATTGTACTCTAAAGTCCAATCCGTCTGTAGATAAATAACTTTGTGTAGACTCTAGACACTATACATACACTGATACACACATGGAATCGAATTGGACTTTAGTATTTTAGATAACTACGGTTTTACAAGACAATTTTGTTTTTAGGATAAAACAAAACCGCGAGTCTCAAAGTATTTTACAGAAAATTAAGTCGATTTTGCTGGTCAATATTTCGACAAATGTTGCCACAGGAAAAGTATAGTAAAATGCGAAACTTACCTTCCTATAACGGGAGTAGCTTCGTTACCACTCAATATAAATACGGGGAAGAATATGGAGAAGACGCAACCACTGTAACCAAAAGAAAACATTACATTACAAATATATTTTTATTTTATATTCTTTAAAGTAATCAATTAAAGTGCCTGCCACGTTGGACTAGTGGACGCAAGCACGACTGATGATAGATTTATTCATTAACATAACATCACGCCTGTAATCCCCGTAGGGTTAGGCAGCGGTGTACCTATTAGTAAACCCACATTTCGCCAGTTATGTTTAAGTCCCATGTAATAGCGAACGAGCCTATTTATTATTGGTTTATTCATTATTCTCATTCCGAAGATTGGATTGTTGCCTAAATACCGGCAATAGGTTTACCCTTGGTACATGGGACTTAAACATAACTGGCAAAATGTGTATGTAACGGTGGGCTGCATCAATTGCGTACCCCAGTTGGGAACGTAGGTGCTTTCAAGAGGGGTACCCACACCGTGACGCTGACTGTACATAGTATCATCCCTTTAGGGAACTCAAGCAGGATGTTATGTAATTAAATCAATGAAACAGCCCATCGCAGTCTAGTATCCACTTATCACTACATATTATAAAACAAAGTCCTCCGCCGCGCCTGTCTGTCTGTTCGCGATAAACTCAAAAACTACTGCACCGATAGATAGATAGAGTGGTTCTCGAGGAAGTTTTTAGTGTATAATTTGTCAAGTTTTTATTGCGGGAATTGGATCAAAATTTCATGATTACTTTTGGTCGCGATAACCGACATCCACGCAGGTAAAGCTGCGAGCATCAGCTAGTACTAGATAAAGAACGAAGTCGATAAGAGATTATGTTTAGATTTATTTATCTAGGTAGAAGATGCTGTGATTACATACCAAAAGTCCTACAAGCATGCTGATTACGGTAATGTGTAGGTACTTTATATATTTAACCTTTCATTATAGCGGTCATTGGTAACCCAATTTTATAAATGGGTTGCTAATATAATATAGGCTAGTGGATTTTAAGCAGTTATACTTACTTACTGATCCATAACTAAGCTGTTATGACGTGACAACGTCTAATAATTCGATGAACGCCGGCTGCATGCACGAAAAAGTGTCCCGTTACGCTCATTGTACGCATGCGCCGCATCTGTCTCTCTTCCACTCGATTTTATGACGTTTTTACGTTAAACTATCGTCCGTAAACCAACTTTACAGACAACCAATTTTTTTTTTTCGTTGTGATATTTTGATACCTACATATTATGCTATTTAGCTGTTATTAGAAAATTCCAGAAATTTGTTATTTAGTATTAATGAATAAATTCGTGTAACTCGTGTGTGTCATTGAGACATTATAATGATAATCATTGTTTGATTGACACTTATTCACATTTTCTTATCAAAGCCGAGCACGGCGTTACATCATAGGTTTACGTATAATTATATTTACATTAGATACTTACATCATTTAGAATTCACAGTAACTCTACATTAATTGAAAAAAAAATACTTAAGAGCTATCTGTAGTGATAATTTAAGCATTCATAAATTATTAAACAAAATTATAATAATGGACGAAGAAACGAAACCTTAAACGGCGCAAATACAATAATTTAATTGGTAGTTATGTGTTTGAGCCATTTGGGGTTGAAACACTAGGGCCATGGGGTCCGAGTGCCCACCTAGTATTCGACTCTTCACATGACCAGAGGGCGGGCCTATTTTTTGGCCAAAGAATCAGCATTGCCATCCAACGTGGCAATGATGCCAGCCTTCTGGGCACTTTTCCTATTGACAGCTATGTGGACGAATTTTTTGACGCCATGTAACCCTTTTGATACTTGTACATATTTTTATTACTATTATAGATTTGTAGTTTGTAAATAATTTACATATCAAGAAACGGATATATTTTATGAAATTCAAATGCAGCTGTGAAAATATTTAAATGAAGTATGGAACAGTTGAAGCAATAATTTTCTGATTAATTCATACAACGATTAATACCAAGTATAAGTTTCATCGTCGCGTCGTTCCAATCGATATGTCGAAGTAGGTACTCAATTTTATCTCAATGTTTAAAATCGAAGTTATATAAACGTATACATTTTGACCGTGTGGTCATAATTTATGGATATACAGTAAGAAAACCGACGAAAAGTTTTGACGCTAGGGGTCTACATTGATCTGCTGAACTTATGGTAACAGTTTGTGCGTCGAGGTCACTTCCATCTTGTATAATACGTATCAGCCTTTTGTGAGTTGTAATAGAATATTATAAATATTACAAAAACTCACCTAATAATATAAGACTGTGGTATCTGCGTCAGTACAGCTAAGGGCAGCCCGAAGCCGAGGAAATAAGGCCAGTTGGACTCGATGAAGGTCAGCCGCTTGTGCAGCTCCCAGCCCATGTTGAACCATTTGTACTCGAACGAGTACAGTGAGTACAGCAGGCACATGTGGACTAGGCAGAGCAGCTCGCCTATGTACGTTATTGGTAACATACTTACTAACATACTCTGAAATTAAAGGTTTAGGTGTTAAAATAATCATGCATTTTGAAGTTATACTTCTTTTGGCGCGTTAGGGAAAAATAATGAGAGTAAATTTTTACGATGCGCGCGTCACGAAAAACCGATACCCTGAAGTTAGCTAGTCAACATACACCCTGAAGTTAGCTAGTCAACATTTTAGTTTCATACGCCAAAGAAATATAACTTCTTACGTACGTAATAGGTACACACACACTTTTTTTTTCTGAATCGACTATGCTAGAAGACTTGCTATATTTTAATAACAGATAAAAAGAGGTATTTTGCAAGTCCATCCTGCGTTTGTAATTTAATTTGCAAGTATTTAAAACAATTGTATTGTATAACGAGCTAGTGTCCACAACTCCACATCCAAAGCGCGTATTTTGCGTTCGGTGGATGCTTTTGTGAGAACAACTTTAATACCGACCTATAAAGTTTTGTTTACGGTAGTACTTTAAACATTTTCACGAAGTACTAGTTATTCTGAAATCAACTTAATCTACACAATTTTAAGTTCTAATTCGTGGATAATACAAACAATTGGAAGCAATAATTTAAATATGGAATAAAAAGTTGTATTATAAGAGCAGAGGATTTTCAGATAATTTGAAAAACTGCAAACTAGGCATTAAGAATAAGTTTAAGACGAAGTATAAATTGGTCACTTAAGGCTTTGAATGCTAGGGACTAAAGTATCCCCATATAATAAATCAGGTTCATTAAGTCTATGTTATATACCTGTACTAAAAATAGCGCTTGCACCAGCAAACTGAAGAGGGAGTCAGCGATGATTTTGCTAACGCTCGACATGAACTGCGGTCGACCGCGTCGGTGGCGGTACGCGCTGTCAGCTATATCCTGACAAACGGAGATAATGATAAGTCTAGGTAACAAATAGGTAGGGCACCGTGGAGCAACTATTCATACAAATATCTAGAGATAATTAAAAAAAACTGGCCAAGTGCGAGTTGGACTCGCGCACGAAGGGTTCCGTACCATAAACCGAAAAAACACGTTTCTTGTATGGGAGCCCCTTTTAAATATTAAATGATTTATATTTTTTATTATTTGTTGTTATAGCGGCAACAGAAATACATAATTTGTGATAATTTCAACTGTCTAGCCACCGCAGTTCTTGAGATACAGCCTGGTGACAGACAGACGGACGGACAGACAGCGAAGTAATAGGGTGCCGTTTTTACCCTTTGGGCACGCAACCCTAAAAAGAACAGGACTAGTGCGCATCTGACCACACAGTAAATAAGTTTCCATAGTCTGGATAAATATATACTTTTTTAGTTAGTAATTATTAAAAATATTGGCACCAGCTATTTTGGCCCCAGGAATGACTAGTTTTTTCCTATAGATACAAAGTTAACGCATTCACTGAAAGACAAATACCTACCTGTTTTTTTTGTAGATAAAAGATGACAGAGCATAAATACGAAATATTAACACATGCAATGAAAACCTTGAGATTATGTTTATGGGATATTAATAGGTATTGAGCAATATAACCACACATTGTACCGAGTTTAAAAGCATTGGAAACAATAAAACATTATTTCTTTTTTTAAGCTGGTTTAAAAATTAAAGGGAGTTGATTTAGGGAGTGCAAGATTTGCTGTTGTCTTTAATGGCTAATGTTCCAGAGACCACTAAAGTATTTCTAAAGTATAGCTCAGATAATTTCTAAGCCTCTTAGAAATCTAGATCTTTAAAACCAGTCGAAACATGTTCAATCTATGCATAAGGCAGTTTACTGATGATGTCATTCTATGACGAGAAATACAATTTTGCACATAATATTTATGTTGTTTATATTGCCTAACATAGCTGATGTCATGGTCAAATTGTAACAAAAGAAGTCCTTTTACCAGTCACAGTAGTCCTATAACAGTAACTCATTTAGACTTTGAACCTATTATAATGATAAAAAAAAACATGTAACATAGCAACAGAATAACGGAATCTTTTGTATGATTTGATTTTCTTTCTAGCCGTTTTCTTCTTTTGAAGTAAAACTTCTTTAGGCGCGACTAGGGAGTAACTCAGATTTTTTTTCTGACGGAAGTAACGCTTACTATATTTAAAAATGGAACGATCTTATACTCAAAAGCATGGCAACCAAGGAGCCAACTTATCAAAGGTTTTATTTAAATATCGAATTGGCTTGCAAATAGAAAGCAGTTTATTGAAAAAAAACAAATGAACTCATCAACGCGAGAAAAAATATTGTTGTTTGTGTGCATCATTGATTTTGAAAATTTTAATTCATTTCCTCGCATTATTTGCATGCCGTTTTTAGTAGGCGAAAGAACTATGTTTGTGTTATAAAATCTGTAAAACACCATATTTCAGGCAAATAAAGTCAAAGTCAAAGTTTTTGAAGTAAAACTTCTTTAGGCGTGACTAGGGAGTAACTCAGATTTTTTTGAAAATCTCTAAATATAGGTACTTGTTTATTTATTACTTTTAAAATAAGTAAATTAAAAGAAAAAGAAGTTTTACTTCAATCGCGCGTAAAGGTTACACGCACACATTTTTTTTTTGTTGCTAGTAAGGTAATACTGGTAATTCAGGCCATAAACAGCATTGCTGATAATGGCAATAATTATCATTAGGGAAATCTAGCTTTGAGGTGACTAACTCCAATCAGTCAGTATGAACACAGTCTGTTCTTACATTTTCTTAAGGAGCCCCATGTACAGCAAAGCAATGTTTTATCTTGATGAAGAAATATTTGAAACTAGCAACTGGGCACTAGCGAGCATGTATGACTAGCTGTATGAATGTGGACAAAGCTAAAGGATATTTAAGGGTAGTAGCAGTGCTGCGGGACTGTTCAAAGAGATACCGCGGCCCTGGAACACAAAGGGCAAGGAAGGAACATGGATTTGTTTTAGTCAGTACAAGTCTGACACTCCCTTCCGCTCTGCCCAGAGCGGGATGAGTCATTATTTGATGACTCCAAACCGAAAAAAAAAAAGGTAGAACCAGTAGTGGTGGTAGTGGCTTTTATAGCTTACTATTTTTCATGATGTTAAGGTTTCTGAAAGGTTTCTGGCTTGCCTTATGAGCTTGCCGTATTGTTGGCCCCTAGACATGGTAGAAGGTACAATTCTGCAGATTCTTCCTAACCCCATGGGAACACGTGTGAGTTTGTCTTAAGTTAACCTAGCATTAAAATGAATAAATACTCACTTGAAACCACAAGCTGTTGACTAGTTTACTCAACAAGAACAAGGGGAGCACCCAAATCATCCGGAAGGTCATGGACAGGAAGGGCTGCATCCACGCCCACACGTTGTGTGCAACCCCCGGGTTGTGGCCAAACACCACTGTCACTAAGTACTTGACCGCAGGCAATAGAACATACTCAAAAATTAATATACTAAGCAAAAATATAAAGCCGTTGAGAATGCATGATTGTAAAACTCTTGTAAGTACTTTTGATTCCCTGGAACAAGAGAAAAGTGAGTTAATGTGAAGTTATATAGGTGGTCTATATTTTTAAGGAGTTCTGAAAAAATTCTGAACTTCAGAGTTCTTATTTTCATTAATTAATTCACAGCAGTGTTACTGAAATCATTCCACAAGGAATGTAAAATATTTCCTAACCCAGGTCGCGTTATACATGAGTAATTTTAATTTTATTATGTTAAGCGTTTAAGGCATGAAAAGGTAACAGACGAACAGAAATAGCAACAGTTTTGTTTATATTATTAGTATGGACTTACAGCTACATATGGTATGGTCTAAGTAATACGTATTTTTAATGAATAAAACATTTGAATAACTTACTGTTTTACTTTTGGTTGCTTTTGTTTATTTTTTGTATTTTCAAACTCAGTTTGTGGCGAGCGACTAAGGGCACGTTCATTAATCTCTTTATCTAAATATAAGAGCACAGTTACGCCTCGTAAGCTGTCTATGAAACCCTTGATAAGCGATACAGAAAAATTCTGAAACAATAAAATTTAAGAACAATGAACAATTAACAACATCGTAATCACAAAGACTCAGTCTAAATAGTACTCACTGTAACGCTCTCCATTTTGTATTTAAATAAAATTTTACAGGTTCATATTATCAATATTTTATTGAATTAACACTATTCCCAATATTTTGTTCAATTTTGTTTGACGTAAATTTACGTAAAATAAAGTGACACTACACAATGACAATTTGACATCAACAAATGGTAGCTTATGATTTTAGAACGACCATGCGGTGTAACAAGATTCTACCAAAATGTCACATGGCAAAGTTAAACAGTTTTGTTTCATTTCAAAATATTTACTATTTGCCTTTGGTTTTACCATTCATATTGACTTTCACTTTAAAATATTCAGTTAAACTATGATGCCCTTGTTATCATAAAAGGTCATGTCAAAATTAAGTCATCATCATCTGTCTAGCCATTTCCCAACTATGTTGGGGTCGGCTTCGGTATAACCACATGCAGCTGAATACCAGTATTTTACATGGAGCGACTGCCTATCCTCCACAACCCAGAACCCAATTGCACTTTGCCCGACCTGGGCTGGGAATCAAACCCAGGACCTTGTGCTTAGCAGTCGCGTATGCAACCACTCGACCAACAAGGCAGCCATCGTCGACATCGATGAATCTTTCTCTTTTGATTATTGTTTGTTGAGAATTTGCGTATTAGGCCTGGATCCAAACAACTGGAAGTCATGGAGAGAGGCGTTAGCCCAGCGGTGGGACGACGCAGGCTAAAGTATCAGTATTGAGAATTGTCACTTGAATGCACAGAACGTCAAAAGGAAAAATAAGTAAGAAAGAGACTTTCACGTATTTTATTTGCTAATTTACTTCAGATAGAGTCATAGAGCTGTCTTGTGAAATTTGGATAATTTTGCTCACACAAGTAAAATGGACTCTAGCCTAGCACTGACTAACCAGAAACATAGTATTTCGGAAAAAATCTGTAAACGGTCATGGAATTACACAACAGTCAGTACCTTAATTTTATTTTGATGCAATATTTCACAATTAGATAATGCTAGAATTTATAAAACCAATTATATTGATATATAACTAGAAAAACAATGATAAGTTAGGTGGTCGATGGATCAGTAGAGTAGTATGGTACAGACGCCAGCACATCAAGATACTACAATCTGTAATTTTTTTTAAATAGATTTACAACTTTATCAAATTCAAAAAAATTCAAATTCAAATATTTTTATTTGTAGTACATAGGTAAATAAAAGTACAGATGTCATTGTCATGATATTAGATAGGATCACTATGTCTTGCCGTCAACGGCGTACAAATATTCAGATTATAATTTCTAAATCATTCAAACTAATAAATATATTCAAAATTAGTAATTATTGTAACTATTCAATATAAATTAAAATTCGTAATTAAAATAAACAATAAATTAATTAGACAACAAAACATTAAAATTATAAAAAAGATTAAAAAAAATTTAGTGAAATAAAAAATAATATAAAAATTGAGTGTCCATGTCAAAATATACAATGTCAAGGTTACCATGTCAAAATTACAATGTCAAAGTTACCATGTCAAAATTACAATGTCAAAATACAATGTCAAAATTACAAACTCAAAGTTACAATGTCAAAAATTACAAGTAAGTAAATAAAAAAAGTCAAAAATTACAATTTGTCTTCTAGGTACTCATTGACTGTGTAGTATGCTTTTTCGCCTAATAGATTAAGAAGAGCCTTTTTAAACTGGTGTATGCTGTCAAGATCTTTTACAGAAATAGGTAACTTATTATATAACTTGGGCGCCATTCCCAAAAAACTTTAAAAAGAACTAGGTTTAAGGTTGCTTGGGATTGACAGATTCGGGCAGCTTGATGCGCTGGAGTCTGTACGTACAGAAGAAGGAAGCATACACGCATGGTGATGATAACGGAGTTGTATTTGTATTTATTTATTTCTCAGTGTATGGTACATTGAGATCTTTCATTAAAATTCGTTTCACACACACTACCATTGCTGGTGTAGAAATACTAAATAACAAGCTAGGTATGTACATGCAAATCAAAACTACATTTCAAGAATATTATATAAAGATATGAAATTTGAATTTATAATTTTTATTTACGATTGTTTAAGATAAATTAAAAATGCATTATTTATAATAACAATAAACAATGGTTAATTCAATAATATAAAAATAAAAATAACAATGAAAAGGAATAAAAATGTCAAAAATAAAATAAATCACAATGTCAAAAATATAAATCATAATGTCAAAATAAAAATTAAAAATGTCCAAAAATTGACAATAATGTCGAAGTACTAATGGCGTTATTAAGATCTTGATTACAATATCAAAATGAATGATTTAAGAATTCATTGACGGAGTAAAAACTGTAAAAAGACATGTATAAAAGCCAAGCAAACATTTTACATTTAAACTTATAATATTCTTGGAGCTGGTGGTAATTTATTATAAATTTTAATTGTCATACAACTGGCATTTCTACTGTATAATTGCAATCTCTGAGCAGTTACTAATAATTTCCCGGCATTTCTTTTGCTCAGTCCTTCGGAGACTTGTTCATTTAGTAGAAATAAATGAGGGTATTTTTTTACAAATAGACAAACTTCAAAAATATACAGACATGGGAGTGGGAGAATTTTTAATTCCTTAAATAACGGCCTGCAATGGTCAAAATAATCTGCTCCACTCATGGCTCTGATACATTTTTTTGTACTATGAATGCTCTTTCCACATCCACCGAATTACCCCATATCACTGTAGTAGACTTACATTTCACAATCATAACGTTACTTAAATTAAAACTATAACATTTCCAATAAACGTGATATTTGAATACTTTAGGAGGAATATGTAAAGTCAGGCAATATTTATGTGTTTTCGAACCTAGAAATAAATATTGCTTTGTTTAGTGTCCAAAATAACAAAGCGTTTTTTTTTTTTAAGATTTGCTTTGAAGCCTGAACACCTCCCCTATTATCACTCTTTGCTGAACACAAAATAGTGTCAGATGCGTGTGTAATGAATGATGCACAGACGCCATCACATCAAGCTGTCAACTTTAATAGATTTTCATCTAAAGCATTAGGTTCAAGTTCAAGGTTGTTGGAAAAATTTGACAGTTTTGTGAAGCTTGATGTGCTGGCGTCTGTAGAGTTGACCACATAAATACAGTGATATGAAACAGTGGTGTGAACACTCTGGCGTTGAAGTTGAGCTTACAGTATAAGCGACCAGCATACAGAATATTAATACTCTAGCAAGGGCCAGCATCTTCCGCTGGTTTTTTTGATAATGTAACGATTGGCTTTGTTTTAAACTTCGATTTTTTGTATTGCTCTCAAAATATTTTAAACAACCTTCAAAATAAAAGTTTGAACTGACTGACATTATTGACGATTCGGGTGCGAACACGAACAGGATACTTTCCAACAGCTGTCAGCTGTCAATGTCTAATTTTAATCATCTTCCATCGTTCTCTGTCTCGCTCAACGAAAGTTATATCCTCTATCTCGCTCAGTGTGTTTATTCTGGAGAAAGTAACGTGAATTCGTGATTATATGTGTGCGCCTACTTATCAATTTTGTTTTGTTAGCGTTTCGCTTTTGTTTAAGTTAAAAACCTTTTGATTGTGAAGTATTCCCATATTAGTTTGTAGGTTATTGTAGGCTAATGTTCAATATGGATAACGTGTATATTCTCAACAATTTGAGGTAAGTTAAACTTGCGAAACAAATGCGTATGTCGCAACTTTGTTTCTCTGCAACGTATCTGAATACCTATTATGTTAGCATCTGACCCATTATGCATCTTGTTTTTCGCTAAGTAACGAATGGACCACTGCGAACTTTATCATACTTATTTTCTTGTGACGAGGCTGAATTAAAAATAATCAGAGGGTACTTACCCAACTTTAAGAGAAAGTTAAATCTTTTCTTGGTTTCTTGTTTTCTTACTCCTTAACCTGATGTAGAAAGTTATGAACCTTAATCATACAGGACAAAGTTTACAAGAGTTTCAATTAAATAAAAATCTTTATATAGTAAGAGCCATCAGTTCAACAAAATTTCTAAAACAGAAAATACCAATTGACTAATTTTGATGTCAGCAATATTTAAATATGCAATAACTTGGTCAGAAAGTTGCTTTGAAGTTGCTTTTGTTGTGAAGACACATACATTGTTAATGAATTTCAACAGTAGTAGGCCCCGCAAACCTGTTGATTATCAACTCAAAGAAATCATAATGATGGGTCAATACTTACATTGGTATGAAGTAAAAAAAATAAAACTTAACAAGAAACTAAAGTCTCTCACATAGTTTTGCTTCTTTTATTATAGTTCTGAATTTTAAAAGAACAATGGAATCTTTGAATGTCACAATCTGTCCAATCCATCTGTCCCATTGATTCTCTTCATGATCAATTTTAGTGTTATTAGAGGAGTGATAACCCGGTAGTATGTCCATCAGACTGCCAAGTCATAAGTCTCGAATTCAACCGAACATACACACCACTGATTTTTCGAATTCATGTGCATATTGTTTATATCACTGCCTTTGGTGAAGTAAAACATCATGATGAAACCAAACCAGCATACCTGAGAGATATTTCTCAATGGCATGTAAAGCCAAGTCAATAAATGGGGCAGCATAAATACACTGACCATAGGTTAGGCACTAACCACATGAAAACGAAAGATTATAGGAATGAAACCCACATACATTATGATCATAATATGCTTAGCACTCAAATGGTTTAAACTTTTTTTAATTGCACACCATTTAACTTTATATTTCATAGTTAGTATCCCAAAAAACAGCAGTATCTTCTAAATAACTATCTTTTAGAATTGAATAAGTGCCAATGTCACTACTATACTAGAACCAACTCTGCAATAACAAAAAATCTACAGCGGTACCTACCTCCTACAAAGATTGACAAAAAAATTCACAACTTACTCACAAACTATTATATAACCTGTTTATTACTGTATTTAATTAGTATAAAAATATAAAATTAAATGTACTACTTAGTTTGAGTTTTATTATTTACTTTAGGTTTACAAAAAAATACCAACACTATGAGTAATAATCAGGTTTAGGAACAGTATAAATTTCGTCAAATCTGCATAATACAGTTGCACAGCGTTGTTGCGGCAGTTTGTTGAAAGAAATCATCAAAATGTGTGTGGTTGGTAAAAAGGATAACCCAGCCCGCTTAACATCTTTCATAGAGATTGTGATTCCCCAAGGTTTTTTGAAACCCCCAAAATAATATGTGTCAAAGAAAATCATCAAAACGGTTAGGAATTTTTGAGTGCCCAAATCTGACACCCAACTTCATTCTAAGCCTATGTAAAGTAGACAAACGGAACCAATGACCACTGCACATTGTTTCATCATAAACTAAAAGCAAGCAGATAAGTTGCAAACATTCGCCCTTATGATGTTTGGACATTACAAGCCAAAGTTCATAACTGGTATAGCTAATCAGTCGACGTCACGGCTGCGAGCGTCCCTGAGTCGAGCCACTCAGTCGAACACTCGGCACGGAGCAGTGCGCGCGCGGTCTCAGCGCGAAACGCGCGTCTCTTCATCGCATTTACACATACCTATTTCTTTGTGACGTGCGAATGACCAACTGAGTTTCTTACTTAAATAAAATCCATTGTGTTTCGTTCAAAATGAAAGTGGACAAAGAATCGACCCTTGCGGGGCCAGTGGACACTAAGCCCATTATCTCCGACAGGAAAGGGAGTCTGAAGGTGACCATCACCCCGGCACAGCACAAGACCCTCACACATCTGCCGAAGAGACCGCCAGTGGATTTGGCGTTCACTGATCTCACCTACAAAGTGCAGGAGGGCAGAAAAAGCAGTAAGTACACTTACCTTTTTCATTTCTGTTTGAATAGCAGTCAGTTCGAAACAATGGCAAAGAATAGGATAGGTTGCTATTGATTCCATTTACGCGAAGATAATGAGTGTTTCTAACGATGTCTAAACCATTAATTATGTCCGTGTTAATGAGACTCAATATACCTATGACCTCAATGATTATAATATTTCCTCAAACTTCAAGATTACCATTCGATGTTTTTATTTATAAGTATGAAAATTAAATCTAAAAAAAAAAATTTCGAATATACAGTTTTTGCCAGATTTTTTCTACAGTTTCGAACTAAAACTAGTTATACCAAACAAATTAGTGGCAAACTTCCTTAAAAAAGTTTATAGAGATAATTATACGACAAAGAACAAGTTGGCCAAGTTTCTGCTTAATGAACACACATACACAGCGGAAGAGATACGAGACTTTGAACTCGAGGGAGTTAAATCAGGATAACCTATCACGCAGAGCAATAGCCATCGCGGAAAACAAACACTGTGTTCTAGGAATAATTAATACAACCCTGTAAAAATCACGGGGAAGGAAGACTTAACGTAGAGCTAAGACAACAAAGGGACATCCTCAATCAGTTGTTACTATCCGTACAAAAATAATCTAGATACGCACGATCGTTTTATTCAGCGAGTTGCTGTTAAACGTCAATCCCAAACACCATTTCGGAGCCCTTCCGAATCCTCTATTTCCTGATTACCAAGAGATTTGGGGTGACGTAACACTTATCGAGTGGGACTACACTTTCGATATGTTAGAGAGTAAATATCGCATAAAAATCATCATTGTCGGCCTTTTCTCACCAATTGACATCATCTCAGCTTTGGGGTACCAAGTAACCCTGATCTTTAAAGATGTCATCATTCTGTTGACTGTAAATAATTCTTCTGTTGTGCTATGAATTTGTGCCTCTCCGTTTGTGCAACATATTCTTAACCAACGATAACATTTCCTAACTTAGGAATCCTAAGTGTCGCAATTACTTAAAGGAGCTAATGTTGTCATGCCTCTACTTAGTACTAATTCAACTATGCTAAGATAATACTCTGGGTCTGCCGGTTTTTATAACACTCAATTAAGAAACTTGTAGCTGTAGCGGTATAACTTAAAGTGACATTAATTTAAATGTCAATGTTAATTATAGTTTTATCACAACATAAAAAACGTACTCAGCTATAAGTTATACCCGTCATTTTTGATTTCATTCGATTCAGGGTCGACCTAAGTGCAGGATAATCAATCATCAAAATCTGCTGTTAGTTCTTTCCTCAAGAACCTTGTCCCATCGTTGCATATCAAAGGGATTCATTGTTGTGTTTCTTTGTTTTCCTTGTTTCCTGCTTCGATAGTGGTTATTGCTCCATCGAGGATTCCACGCGACGGTTACTACTTTTTTAGCATGGAAATGGAATATTCCAAAATACTTTGATTACTGTAATTTCACATACTGCAAATTAAATACAGAATAAACGATAGTCATAAAACTGTTCGCGCGTGTGCTTTATGCCTTGTCACTTTTGTCTAACGTTTCATTTGAGATTGGCATAATATCCTGCAGAAAACTTCAGTGCGATGTTTTTGGGAAGATAGCCAAATCCATCGTTTTCACAAGTCCTTTTTCAAAGTTTGTTTCGACTTTAACCATATTTAATAAATCTTTTGTAACAAAATGAATATAATTACAGGTACAGGTCGGATTGTCAGTTATCTTTATCCTTGTCAGTCAAGGTTGTCACGTCACTGACTTGACTGAGGCGTTTAGATGACTTTGCTCCATCATTTAGATTTATGCACATTATTCTTTTACCTTTTTCAACATGTTATAAAGATGGTGGTGCTACTGTTGAGTATTTCAATGTTGTTTACTGTGATATCCACATTTTTTTTATCAGGTTTTTTTCTTGTCTTCGGCCTCAAATACAACGTTAAGAGCGTCCACAGTAAAAACACTTATCTCAATTTGAAACAGAGTTGCGTCCGCAAATCTAACGGTGCTTGATCGTAACTAGGTTCAGTTGAAAAGTATATTTTTAGGTAAAGTGAAAGTACGTTAAGAGATTTTGATGATCTTTACATCATTTTAAGAAAACTTTATTGCTAACACGCTAATGTCTAAAAACATTCATGCGATTACTAACAGCAAAATTGTTATAGCTTCAACACCATTTACTGCTAGCGAAAATAGTTGTAGCTTGGCAAGTCTATTGAAATAGACATCTTGTCTAACCAGATCTGTTTATAAATTGATCAAGTTTTCCAGTTTCTTCAACACTATCTGAACTCTCAACTATATGTAAGAAAGAATACACCAGGAAATTCGACCCGTTTTTCCATACAATGCTTCTATAGATGGTCGTCCCATCGTCATCTAGGCTGGTTAACTAGTAATTTATTAATGAAACGGCTAAGGAAACACTCATTGGTACGTATAGGTAGGCGTCCACCAAGCAATTTACCTCTTCCGTTGTAATTGGTAATGGCCGGTCGTATGCCTTTATAAACATGTACAGTGCCACTTGTAACATTACTTTGTGGTTTTGAAATCTTATTTTTATTAATGGGAATAATAAAATTGGCTGCTTATTTAGCTTCTGTGTTATGTGTTCGCATAATGTGACAAATGTGTCTCCCCTTTCTGCCTTTTGTCGTAAAGTTGTGATTGATTAGGCAATTGAGTCACCCTTTTTCAATATTATATCTCATCAGTTAACCATATTTCATGGCTGACAGTTGACTCACATCCATAATATCTTGATAATAGTGGCGTACATAACTTTTTCACTGGCCTAATGTTAACATTTTATCTAACTCGAAAAGGACTGAATTTAGATAAAGACAAATGGATATCCAAAATCGTTCATTCATTATATGGAATGGCATATAAATATTTTTATCGACGAGAAATAAAGCCGTTGTACTCGTGCTGAATCAAATAAAACTAAAACGACTCATTTTTCCGTGTAGTTGATACGCACAGTTGCGACATTATATTTTATTGGATTTGTGGAAACTCCGTAGATTTTAATGTAGAAGAACTAAATATTGAATTCTGTGTCGGAACAAATTGGTAAAAACTACTCAATACAAGTTCAGTAACAATAGAAATGGACAAAAGTTTAGAAGTCCTTAAAATAAAAGAGATAAACGAATAAAATAGGAAAAATGAAGTCCCGGAAGCATTGATGAAAGTAAAGAAATTAATCTAAGTTAATTAGTACCGATGGACATTATAAATTATCAAATTCAGCAGAATTGTTACCCAAGTCCTTGTTGATAAAATTATCTCTTATTGTATCGAGATTAATTATAAATTATTATGTTGCTAGCTCTACAAAATAACCATCTTTAAACTGTGTTATTTTTAAAGTTGTTTTTTTTTTTTATTATGTAGTTGAATGCATCGTTTCATCATTTGTTACCGATTGATTCAAAATATTTGGCATGATATTAAGTTTATTGAATCATTGATTTATATTATGTTATGGTACGTGCAATTCGTTGCCGATTGGTGAATTTTTATTTTTCTTGAAAGTAAAATCTTCAATTTATTTCCGGAATATTCTATAGCCTTGATTATTCTTACGTTTTTCAGCATATTTGAAGCAGTCTTCTACTCTATAGGTATAATGCCATTATTTTATTTATCTGGGGTCGGCGCAGCATGTCTTCTTCTTCCATACTTCTCAATTAGTCGTTCGTTATTAGTTAGTTACATTTTTGTGTAATACGCAGCGACTTATTGTTAGGCCTACGCTGTTCCCCCATACCTAAGTACTAATGCTGTAACTTGATAATATTGTAATACCAAATGATTTGAAAAGAGTAACCATGGAGTTTCTTGTCGGTTCTTTTCCATAGGAAACGACCAACCCGAACCGTACATCTTTTTATCGATGTTTAATAAGTGCCCGTCTGGGCCTATGTGAAAATATTTTCATTTTGATTTTGAGTCGTCACCTCCTTCCTATCCTTATCATCTTTCACACAGTCCATCCATCGTTTCTTTGGTCTCTACAACTGTAATGTGTGTAATAAAATACCGATGTAGTAACATCGACGATAAGGTGACCATTTTCAGTAGCCCTAGGGGTATCAACAGAAGTATAGTAAATAGTCACGATGGACGATATAATTTACATTAATTCTTTAATCTTTTAGATAACAACAGGTATTGCTTATCGATATAGTCAAGGCACGAATATTGAGAAACGTACAATGTTTAATTACCTCTGCATGGTTTGAAAGATAACGCATTTACGGCGCTTCCATGCTTGCGATCAATATGATTGATACAGATTAAAACTTGTGAATTTTGGTGCATTTGGAATATTTCCGTATGTTATCTTCTTTTTTTCTTCAATCGGTCCCTCATACACGTGGTTACTAGACCTCTTTAAACGGACAATCTACTTCCATCAACTCCGGTCCAAAGTTGCCATCACCGCCTACTGTTTGCTTGACGACATAGCTTCTTTTACTTGGTCGGCCCATCGTGTTGGCGACCGGCCTCGTGTTCCGCCGCGTGTCTCCGGTATTGCCAATAATGTTATCTTAATGTAAATGATATTGTTATAATTTGTTTTTGTTGTTTCTTATTTTTTTTTTATGAACTTCGAGTTGGGATTTTATGTTTAACGTTATCTTAGAACAATTAGCAGTTTCTTACTTTTATCAATTGTTTTGTTGTATTTGTATTTTATTGCGTGTATTTTTCCTAGTTATCGGTGTAAATAGTTTTATAAATATTTGACGTGTACGTAGTCACGTAGAATTAGAAAATTGCTAGCCCAAACAAACTACGGCACGGTTGGCGCAGTGGCTGAGCAATTGACTGCTGCGCTGCGTGTCGCGGGTTCTATCCCCGCACGGATCAAATAATTGTATGGCCTACAGATAGTTGTTCCGGGTCTGGCTGTTTGTGTATGTGAGATTAAATGTTTGTGAACGCACCCGCGATACAGGAGAAATTCCTAGTGTGGGGCAACGTTTTTTTAAAAAAAAAAAAAAAAAAACTGGTATCTGACATACACACAATGAAAAGCTTTATGTACAATATGTTATATTAAAACCACATCTTACGGGAATATTATATAGGGAAATAATATATTTAAACAGGGAATTAGCGAAAAAATACATCCATTTTAAAATTATTATTTTTTTAGATTTAAGTAATACTTACCTCTAATTTTCTTATTTATTAACTGGTTGCCTCGGGAACTTCCTCAATAAGATGTTTTATTACGAAATACATTAGTTCCAAGAATATTAATTGAATTACCTCGTTGAGATCAGGTTTAAATAGTTCGTTTTGTGGTTCAATTTGTGAATTTAAGGTAAAACTGCGTACTACACTACATAAATCCGAATTAAGATTTTGGAAACCAATAGTTCCAGTGTACTCTACACTTGCTGTAATTAAAATGTTGTTCTTTCTGTGACTAACCTAACAGCATAGCTGGGCATTAACTCGTTAATCCGTTAATCTTTAATTAACGAAGTTAACATTTCCATTAACGGATTAACTTTAAAAAATGTTAACGGACTCGTTAACTTCCGTTTAATTTCCTCAAGTCCGTTAATCGTTAATCCAGTACCTACTATTTACCAAGCATCGCACCACGCCACGCCGCCGCAGCCGTGAAAAACATTCTGACAAGTAAGTTATGGCCGATCGACAAGTGCGGTGCGGCACGTGCCGCGCGTGAAATGAAACTAGGTACCTAGGTAAATATTGCCGATTCGTGTGAGTGAGAAAAAAAACTCCGAGTTTGATTCATATTCCAAAGCGAGCCTCGCTTTTAGACTAGAACTTCAACATAGTAATGTTCATGAAAGGCAATATCCAGACGATTAAATTACATACTCCAATTATACACGTCTTTTTTCACCAACAGTTTTTATAAATAGATCATTAGCGCAACGATATAAAAAATGCAATTTTATTCACGTGTTAACGGATTAACGATTAACGTTAACTTGCGTTAAATCTTCCGAAATATAACGCTTTAAAGTTTAACGAAGTTAACTTTTTTAGTAACGGATTAGCGATTAACGAAGTTATTTATTTGTTTAACGGTGCCCAGCTATGCCTAACAGGACATTAAATTAAGATAGAAGGGATTACAGGTAAATTTATTACATAAGAAATTCCTTCCAGCAGATCTGTGACAGTAATGTCGGTAGAAAAAACAAAACAGGAACATTTAAATTAGAACATAACTTAAAACTACTACTAACAATGCGAAGCAAAAGTTTGCTCGTGTTTATAGCATTTCTAGACCAAGGCTGTAGTTTCATGTTGCCGACTGGCATAGCCCTGTGGAGTTGCCACACTGTATATCTTGCCACACTCTGTATCTTTGTTTTGTTACTAATATCTTTGGTGTTTATATGAAACAACTTCTTGAAATCCTTAATTAGGCCTGTATATTCGTTCAAGATTTACAGAATAAATATATCTACTTCTTTTTATTTTGAGGATACAGGAGATTATATCTAAAACATGCACGTCGTGTTTAATTTGACTTTATTTTGAAAAGAGTTATGATCATGACTTTTGACTGTCAATGAAACCATGCAGTTAGTAAAACAAAAAAAAATCACTTCATCCTCTTTTACTTTTACGTTTTTATACCTCATCTCTTGCTGAAAACGGGAGAATGTTCAATGTTAATGCAGATTGCAGGTTAATGACCCAACGTCTACATAAAGGAAGGTAAACAAGTAGCATAATAAAGACAATTCAGTGAAATGGATGGATGACATTCTACTTCAACTGTTGATCTCGACCTTTTGGAAGAGTCAGGAAGAGGAAAGTATTAAAAAAGGGAAATGGCAAATACTTTCTTTAAGTAGGTACTTACGAAAACCACAGTTATTAAGTGTAAAGGATATAGTGGGTTTTTTTGTTAAATAAAATACTCACTTGGATTTTATGCGTTCATTTTTTGACATTTAAACGTCTCTTAACGTTGGCTAGCGTATACACCTCGATATGTTATGTTTTTTTTTCGAATGCGTTTGCTTTGTAAACCTTTTCAAAATTATCAGTTCTGTACATATGACTCTTTAATTTAAACATTTAGTCGTTGTTGAATTGACCTTAGATATCATCACATTATTATGTCTGCTTATTTATTATTATTCTGTTAAGTTTATTTATTCCATAAATCCTTTTGTTTACTTATTTATTTTTGTCGATGACATATCTCCAACGACACATAAATATACTGACTATAAAAGGAACAACAGGAACGTAACCTACTTGCAATAGCCAAATGGTCACTGTCAGTTTAATTAGTGCAACGTTGCAATCTTTATTCCAGTAGGTACTGTAGCGGCCTTTTCCACCTGATCAGTAAAAAAAAATCGCTTAAATCATGTGGAGGCGCCCAGCCCGGCTAGAGAGCGATTTTATGTTGTGAGTGCAAGCAAAAATGAGCTTAGTGGTGATCAGGCGGGAGTGTCCGCCATTGTACATAAAAAAGCGAGCAGTGCCGCGGCAGCAGCCGGCGAGCGTTACCTCGAAATTGGTTGCAGTAAAAAATTAGGGCACACCGACAATCATGAACCTATAGTGTTTTCAATTATAAAATAGTCCAAGCCAAATTATATTTAAAGGTGTGCAAGTGTGTTTTAATAATAATTTCTACAGATTTCAGTTTTATATGCATTTATTTCGAAAGAAAGAAAGAAAGACGAAAAAAAGTATCTATAAGTCAGCACAGGACAAAACACACAACATTTTAGAAACTGTCACTCGATACAATGTTTTTCTTGGTAATAAGTTTTATGTTAACTAAACAATATGAGTATAAAGAATATTGGATTTGTTATTCTATGATATGAAAATCAAAGTATAAAATTCTATTTGAAACAAAAATCGATGATTTAAATATCTTCGAAGCAAGTATTCTGCGTATTGATTATTCTATGAAACGATAATATGAGTAAAACATATGAAACGAAATTCTATAAAACTTTTGTCCGTAAAACAGTGTCGACAACGACCCACATACAAACTTTACTTCTTTATAATTTACTAGCTGTTGCCCGAGACTTTGTTCGCGTGGAAATTTTGATGAGAATGTATAAGAAAAAAGCCGAACTTCTTCTCAAGAATATATAATCTATCTCCGTACCAAATTTCATTACGATCCGATAAGCCGTTTAGGCGTGAAAGGGAAACAAACAGTAATTTTCGCATTTATAATATTAAGTTTGGAAAGTATGGATTCTCTGTAGATTTCTAGAGGTATTCCATCCAGATAAATCCCTTTACGTGCCACAAACATTTGATTTGTAAATTTTTCTTTCATCCAAGGATATCTGCATTTCCTTCCTCTCGAATTAAATTATCATAACATGTTTATTGAAACGATTAGTTTTATTCCGTAAGTATTAATAGATAGTGACTTTAAAACAAACATATCTAATTGACATGTTTTTATGTGACCTCGATGGCTCCTAATGGCCCTGGGCCATTACTAGCTTCATCTAATAAAATAAAAGTAATGTATACATAATAGAGGTAAATGTGAGAATGCTATTTTGTAGTGGAAAATTATTTTTAATGTCGTAGCACGTGTGGAAATTTTTCATAGGATATTAAAAAAAAAACCAGCTGTTTCCTACAAAAGTGCAATTCATACACGGTCAAAATGTATGGAAAAGCTGTTTTTTTTTTTTATAAACCACGCAAAATTTCTTGATTACTTGCATGGTTGTTCAGGCTATTTCGACATTTCCTTGAAGAAGGTCAGTAAAGAAAATACTCATATTTCGTGCGTGCGGAGTTTGGGCAGGTTCAAGTTATTCATAAAGATTGCTAACAGCCTATTTACGACCATGAGCCTAAGAAAATATGCCTAGTTAACGCTGGCGTAGAGGATTTTTGCCAATAGTTGTTAACATCAGTGAGTTTTGAGTAGTTGTACGAGTATGATACGGTGTAAAAAGACTCTTAACGAAGCCGAAAGGCACTTGTTCTCCCCGTCATTGCGATCATTTTGTTACTCTAGACTATATATACCTGGGAACCTTCTAGTTACTGAGAAAAATGGGGATCAATGTTCCAACTTTTTCACAAGTTTTTTTTTTTAATACATGTTTTTAATGTAATTGTTTTACTTAAGACACCTTCACGACCCCCTACTATTCAGTCCATCCATCAGCACACTGAGTCCTACCGTAAAACGTGATTTTTCACTCCAAAAAAAAAGTCGTTTCCCAGCAATAATTTTTGCGTGAAGTTACTTAGTTTGATGTACATAATGCTTGGTTGACGGAAGATTCTGTTTACACCCAGTTATAGTATATTGAGATATCGTAAACGTTCAAATTATTTTATTCTTGCTAACGGCAATAAAATTTTAAACTTAATGTTGATACTAACAAAGGGCACCAATAAAACAATACTGGCATTGAATGTCGCAGAATAAACAGATCAATACATGGGACCCTATTATAAATTGAAGTGACTTTTCTGTGCGACTGTCTGTGTGGCTGCTATGTACGCGCGGCGACACATCAAATTTCCTCTACAGTGAGTGATCCGCATAAACTGGTTTTGTAAAGCTCGATTAGTCGTGAGTTCTAAACAACGCAACTGATTTTGATGAAGTTTTCACCATCACCGGTATCATGCATTAATATTTAACTTACAAATGATACAAGAAATCTAGAATGTAGTCAAGTTGTAATAAACGTGTGAAGCTGGCGCCGCCGGGTCGTTAGTAATAATAAAATAAGTCATTGGTGCCTATTCCCTTGTTCACAAACTAGACTACATTTAAGTTGAGTGCATCTTTTTCTTTCTATTTCATTATGAAAAGGACAGAAGATAAATATTAGTTTAGTCCTGTCAAATTAATTAGCACCGTAATTTGATGTAATTTTAGTAGTCAACTTTTTAATCACGTCTAAACTTATGTCAGGCGTTGGTTAGTTTGACAGGATTAAACTAAAATTTTTGTTTTGTCCTTTTCTTAATGAAATAGAAAGAAAAAGATGCACTGAACATAAATTGGGTTTAGTTGGAAACAAGAGAATCGGCACCACTGTCTTTAGAAAACAAAAATCACACAGAAATTGTCACTAAGAATAGCCAGGATCATTTTACTAAGCAAAAAGTATCAAAGGCTATACAAGGATTAATTAAAAGAATTGATGTTCTATTTCTTGCGGTGTAATTAAAACTGATGGGTTTGCATGCAACTAATAATAAAGTGTAACGTGTTATACATACGTTTGACCCTTGTACCTACTGCAGTGTGTCAACTACTTAGACCTATGTTATTGTAGTCGGTGATTACGACATTATCGAAGACTAGCACTTCGCCCGCGACTTCATCCGCAAAAATTGTGATTGCTCGGCCCCCAATGCCAATTAAAAACAATAAAAAAATAAAATAAAAAAAAAAAAACAATTAAAAGCCAATGGCAATTTATAGCCTATAGCACCCACGAATAATTTAAGTTTCTGCCAGTGAAAGAATTTTTAGAATTGGATCATAAGTTCCGGAGATTACCCCCTACATACAAACCTACAAACTAACAAACTATCAAACAAATTTGATCTCTTTTTAATATTATTATATATTTTATTATATCAGTATAGGAGTATAGATGTATACGTGAAACACTCCTTTGTAATTGCTTGTTTTACTGCTGCATAACGGCTGTTCAAAGCAGCCCTTGAAATCGTATTAATATTTTACTACAATATAACACTACTGTAATCACCGAAGGGTTAGGCAGTGATGTTTGTAATATTTAAAATGATTATAAACTAGGAATTATAATTATTCATTGCGGCGTCAACAACGTGGAACGTTAAGAAACACGTCTCTCAGCGACAAAACTGATATCTCCTGGAAAAAAATCTAATATTGTTAACATACGGATAATGAAGTGTGCTGCAATATTATTATTACTACATTGTTTAATATTGTTATTTCTAAACATTATATATTGTAGCTGTTTATTGTCCCTTAATAAATAAAATAAAAACAGTTCTAAGAACCAACGTTCGTTTGAAGATTTCCTATAATTTCTATTTCGTCCTCTTTCCTTTGTCACCTTTTCATAAATAACTTTCTTCAAGCTTTTACACCTGTACTTTATTTAAGATTAAGTGTTACACAAACGAATAACAAATAACAAGGAATATGAACAATACAGTCGATAGTAGACAATCTAAGCCCATATGAGAAGTGGACTTTGCAAGCGTGAGTAATGTTTGATATGACGAACAAAGGACTTATGTAAAGCCGACAATTAATATTCAAGTTACATACAAATCTGAACTTTTGCGGCAGTGAACAGAATTTAATTCAGTTATACAGTTTGTCAAGTAGGAAGGAGGAAATCAAGTGTTTGCGCACATGGTCATCTAATAGTAGAATTCGAAATTATTTGAAAAAAGAAAAAACCTGCCAAGTGCGAGTCGGACTCGCGCACGAAGGGGACCAATATCTATAAAAACGTTCGTTGTATGGGAGCCCCCCTTAAATATTTATTTTAGTATTTGTTTTTATAGCGGCAACAAAAAAACATCATCTGTGAAAATTTCAACTGTCTAGCTATCACGGTTCATGAGATACAGCCTGGTGACAGACGGACATCGGAGTCTTACTAATAGGGTCCCGTTTTACCCTTTGGGTACGGAACCCTATAAAAACTGCATAAAGGCTCGTGATGTATCGTCTTGTGACAATAAACTTACAAACAAACGAAAAAACAAATTTTACTTTTCCTTCAAATAAGTTGTAGTACAGTATAACTGCTTTAGGTGTGCAGTTCAAGGTGTCAATTTGTCAAACTGGGTACTTTATTTTAGTTCTGTGTGTTCCCACCTGCACAGATAAGTTGGTTGAAGTACACATATATAATGACCACAAGCAAACACTTGACGTTTCTGTATTTTTCTTTTTACTGACTGATTTTGCAAATACGAGGTAGTTGAATGCGTGTGAAACTGTATGAATGGAACGTAACGGAGTATTCAGATTAAATTACTTACAGTTTACTTTCAACACTGGTTTGGTTCATAGCATAAGTTTGAACCGCTTGGTTTTTGAATATTTTTGTAAAATTAGACCCATCCTCATAGAACTCCGCGTGCATTGGATCCTTTCTCTTAAACGCTTTTAAACACGACAACATCTTCCAAATTGACATTCTCAAATTGAGGAAACGACCTCTTCCTAAAAAGAGGTAGAACTCCTCTTTTTAGGAAGAGTTTTCTCAATTTGAGAATGTTTAACAAAATGGATAGGATAAGAAAAAGAAAAACTTAGACCTACTAATTCTAAGAGCAAAAACTCATTCTCGCTTGGAGATTCAAGCGGATCTAAGAAGATGCAAGCGGTAGATTTAAATTTCTATACTGCGCAAGATGTAAGCGAACCTCAAGGCATCGGGCGATTAAAACCGGTTGCTGTAATGGTGCTAGTAACGTAGTAGGTGTTTACCTAGCAACCACAGTGTGCACTGTGCCTTGCAATTGCAATATATCAAGGCAAATATTGTAGTACTCGTCAAAAACAGAAAGTGATAAATATTTTTCAATTTCATTATACAGGCCTACCCTTTGCATCCTGGTCAAATTCAAGAAGGTATTTGAACTCATCATTACGAATGACCTTCACTATGGGACCAAACCTTAAATCGCAAAAAAAACAGCTGTTACCTACATTTTGATAAGTTATGCGAACATAAATGTTTTATTTTTGCGGTTTTAGGTTTGGCCCCTAGTGAAGGATGTTCGTAATGATGAGTACAAATACCTCCTTGAATTTGATCAGGATGCAAAGTGATAGCCTGAATACATCGTTAGTCAAATTGTCTTATGTTATATGGCTTTCAACGTTTAAATTGTAATTGAAAATACTTCGGTCTTTGAACCTGAAGACATAATCAATTGGTCATCGTTCTTAGTTTTTTTTTTTTATAATCTCCTTTCTGACCCCGTGTTTACATCAAAGTTTAAAACATGTATTTTACATGTGTGACTACTGGTTTCGTTTTTTTTTAACACTCAAAACATTTGTAGGGACTAATTGGATTCAAAAATATGAACTTGTTGGATACAACTTCAATACATGTTGCGTGCCTACATGTTTTGCCTTTTAAAAGTCTATTTCAAGACTTATCGAATACAAGTCAGCACATTTGCATATTGTAACTCCATGTTTACACCCGTAAACATGGAGTTACAATCATGAGAAACTTGCAAATTTGGCAGTCCTAGATTTTTGGGCGTTACTTTAACACCTTTTGTTGAATGTTCATTTGAAGTCGTAAGCAAAATATTTTGTGTTTGAATAGCTACCAACAACAATTGACAGGAAATAAAGTAGTAATCCATTTGACTTTCAAATGAGGAACATTGTCTGGATATGTTGTTTGCTTAGCAAGGCATAATTTTATACGGCCTACATAGAAAATATTTACGTTACCCTACTCCCATCGGTTGCATCTTTCGACTATTTATTTTAGTATTCCTTTTTGATGCATGAGCCAAGTCTGGCTGTCTAGACTAAAGTGGAAATCGCTTTTTTAGCGTTTTTCTATAACGACTTTGACATGTAGGTTGTCAAAAGCTTATGTCAAAATATTTTTGAGATAACGGTGAAAGAATGTCACCTTGTCAGAACCCTCTTGTAATTGTAGCATTTGTCGTTACTATTGATTTTTTTTGATTTTGACTTTGACTTTGACTTATGATAGCATCCATCACACATCATCATCACATTAGATGGATTTTTGCAATACTATTCGGAAAAACCCCTCACTAAACAAAAACAAAAACTCGCAACTTCGGATTAAACATCAAACGAGGAAGGCAATTCTGTTTCTATGTTCTGACATTAAAGTTGGGCCTTCCAACACGTTATTTTCTCACGTGTAAATAACTACATTTATTCAAGAATTTTTTGCACAAGCGGGTCTCTGAACTGTATAATAACTCAACCTCTAAGCAACAACATATTTAATAACTTAATGCTCAGTAATAACTTGAATTTTGAAGGCTCTTGCTTGTTGCTTAATCATTTAACTTGAAATGACTAGCGACAATTCTCATGATCATGAATATAATTCAGAAATTAAAGCTAAATGCGTAGTCAAGGCTTATAGATATATTTAATTAGTGTTATAAATAAGACAAACTAGATTTTAATGTAAAACTAGAGGATGATAATGGATCTTATCATCCTCTAGTTTGCTGAAGACGACATTTTTCAATTCTAAATTAGCATTTTGCAGATCATTGTTGGAGATAGACTTGGGTCAAGATAAAATTTCATTATTTCAAAAAATGACGGAAAGTCATGTGTTTATGGGACTAACGTTAACTATCGAAAAGTATTAGTTAATCCTGTTTAAAGTCGTTTCAGAAAAACGAAAGGTTTTTTAAGCTTTTGAAACTTGTAAAGACCACAAGAGGCCTCAAAAACTTGAGTAGATTGCCAGTGTAGCATAGTCTCGCTTTGTGTAGATATTCCGTACAATGAGAGATTCGCATAAACTGGTTTTGTATAGTTTGATTGGTCATCGTGCGTACTCAGGGTTAAGCGGTCTTATGTTCTATTCTCATATTTTTTGCCTAACAAACCTTTTCTTTCTGCTAGATGTGAAAACAATCCTCAAGTCGGTCTCGGGTCGACTTCGGTCCGGCGAGCTGACGGCCATCATGGGGCCCTCCGGAGCCGGAAAGTCCACGCTGCTCAATATTCTCACAGGATACAAGTAAGTGAAGAATTCTATTGTTATTGTGCCAACTGTATACCCCATCTAGAGACTAAAGCCGATATCTGTGAACGTTACTTAGCTAAGTCATAGTCCCGTCACTGTCACACACCTGTCATAATACACGTGCAATCCTGTCATTGTCACATAACTGTCAAACTACACGTGCAACGGTGCAAGATAGAGACGGGAAAATGTCTTAGTTTGAGATCTATAAAGCGAACTTAGATGTTATGATGAAATCTACATCACTCTTTTCACATGTGAAATCGGGCCTAAGTCCAAGCAAGATCTATGTAACGTTAGTAGATCGCAGCCTAATTAAGGTATGACGCCTTGTCGTTTTGTTTTGTACCGATCTAAAACTCGTTTGGTAAATTGTGTAGAATTATGTATAAAGCTGCCTTTTCCAGGTTGGAAGTGGTTTTTCATGTTGCTATAAATGTCTATCATAAAAATAATGATAGGAGATTAAAAATATGTAGAGATCTCACGTGACTATTGAGATGACGAGTAATAGAGAAGTATGGAAGAAGAAGACATGATGCCGACGCCAAATAAATTGGGATGGGTAAGAGAATGATGCCGATGATGAATAAGGGATCGAATACATGTTGAGATTTCATGTTGGTCTTATCGAAGTTTTGGGAAATTGCACACGTGAACGTGGCACAGATCCGTAAAGTATGTCAAGTAGTAAATGCAAATTGATCAATATTATAAATATTGTGTCAAATTGATAAACGCAGATAGTTTTTGTTTTGAATTGTTACGGCTCATTTTACGATGAAATCCGATTACGAATTCAATTGACATTGCAAAGAAAATAATGCAATTTGATGCGCCGGTCAATATTTTTTGTTGTGGTAAATAACTGACGTTGAACTAGTAACAAAGTGGACTGGCAAAGGCCAAAGCAGCATACAGGTTTCTACCAAGTTTGTATTTTAATCTTTTCCTGTTAGCCCGGTTTGATCAAATCAAATCTATTTAACATCCTAAAAAATATCTTAGATGTAGCTGTGGCGCAGATCTTTTGATAGGTACGTGGCCAACATCGGAACTGACGCCGCCATCTGGTTTTTTTTTTTCAAAAAGTTTCACTAATGGTTCCCTTCTATGAAAGTCATTCTGGTGGCAAAAGATCCTCGTAACTCTTAGCACGCACGAACAGCAATCAAGCTATGCAAAACTACACCCGCGAGCAAAAGTATGGAATTACTTACTTGGACTTGATTCCGCGCGATCTTGAGTACTTAATAACTAGTTAAGAATAATAAAAATTATACCATTTTAAAGTTTTAACTGTTAACTTTAAATTAATACCAAACATCATTCATCCACATCACGCCATTATTTAAGAATCTATGACCGGTACACATCTCCGCTACTTCTGACCCTTGAACTTGGAAGGCAATGGATACTACACCTACAGAAGCAGCACAAATCGTCACCCTATTGCAAGAAGGGCTCAGCCAGTGGGCTGTCGCACGTCAGCTCCACATAAGCCAGTCCGTGTTTCGAAAGTTTATAAACGCTTTCGGGAGATTGGTGGCTTTATCCCGAGACCAAGATCTGGACGGCGCCGGTGCACATCGGAGAGGGATGACCGTTTTATCGTGTCAACCTCTCTCCGAAATCGACATATGACTGGTGTCGACGTCCAACAGGAGCTCCGAAATGTTCGTGGGGTAGCTGCCAGCGAGTGGACAGTTCGTCGAAGACTTAAGCAAGCTAATTTGACTCCAAAAAGGCCTGCCACAGGCCCGAAACTGACGGCAGGTCACCGACAAGCACGCCTTCAATTTGCTCGCTTCCATCTTGATTGGGAGGTTGAGCAATGGAGGCGAGTTCTGTTCTCCGACGAGTGCAGAATGTGTTTGCACGGCAGCGATCGAAGGGGTCGGGTCTACAGGCGGCCTGGGGAGCGATTTGCGCAGTGCTGTTTCGCTGAGACAGTGGCTTATGGGGGCGGTTCTTGTATGATGTGGGCCGGCATTTCCTTCGACGGTAAGACGGAGCTTGTTTTCGTGCCTGGCGGGTGACGAGGAGGCGGTCTAACTTCAGACCGCTACATTTCCGATATTCTGCTGGTACAGGTCGTTCCTTATGCGGGATATATCGGTGATGACTTCCTCCTTATGCACGATAACGCTCGTTGTCACACTTCCCGTGCCACAACTGAATTCTTCGGAGAAGTCGGTATCGCCACATTGGACTGGCCAGCGCTCAGCTCAGCGAAGAGGAGGGTTCGTTCCAGAAATCCTGCTCCTTCAAGTGTAAATGAGCTGAAATTGGCTTTAATAGAAGAGTGGGAAGGTATCCCGCAAGAATCGGTTCAGAAGCTGATTAGGTCAATGAAGAACCGTCTTCGAGCAGCAATTGGGGCGAGGGGAGGGAACACAAAATATTGAAAATTAATTTTAAGGCCAATTAAATTTTTTATCACTTAATTTTTGTTGTTTTCTTCATTTATTATTTTTCCATTATCCTTATGTTTTCCTAACTTCTTCGCTATAACCGGGATAGCTCTTTAAATCCAGGCGTGCTTTAAATGAATTTGGTATCAATTTAAAGTTAACAATTTAGCCTTTAAAATGGTACCATTTTTTTTATTCTTAACTAGTTATTAAGTACTCAAGATCGCGCGGAATCAATTCCGAATAAGTGATTCCATACTTTTGCTCGCGAGTGTAGTTTATACAGATCTCTCATTGTACGGGAAATCTATACAAAGCGAGGACATGATACACTGGAAATGTATTGTTTGATGTTTCGCTGTATGTACACACTTCTTAGTTTGACCGCAGGCGCAGATGACTTGCATTTTTCTAGGATGGCATGAATGAAATGACCAAACCACAGTTATAGATACTACAAGTTTTATTAGTAGTGGGCGTTTCACACAAAATGAGTGTGTCCTAGATAGAATGACAAGTGTGTCCAAAATATATTGGATTGACTACGGAACTCATAAGTAATATGGTAATGTCAATCCCAATATATAGCCACTTATAGGTATAGGTACCACTTTAAGTTTGCAGTTCAAGGTGGCGCTGCGTGTCAACAAAATTTGCATTGATATGCCAAACTTAGTACATTTATTTTATTATTATTCCTTTATTTTAACCAACTTTGGATCATACAATCAAACTAAAATTATTAATAAAAATTGAAGAAATACATTAAAATTGTACAATAATATTTTTAATTTAATTTATAATAAATAAACAAAATTAAATTAGATTTAATCACAATTAAAATCAATTTTAATTCAATTTTAGTTCTGTGTTTTTCCACCTGCACAGATAAGTTGGTTGGGTAGGCTCCTTGGGATTGAAATTACCATTAGTTACAGATGTGACAATCCTGTTGGACACTGGCAGAAACTTCAGTACATTATCTGTCAAAGTCTGGGGGATTAAAATGGCCGCTTAAGTAGAAACATAATTCAAATTCAAATCGTTTATTGCTATATAAATAATGTACACTTACAGGAGTTACAGGTGGTAAATAAAAAAATAGACACAATTATGGACCCTGTCGGGTACAGCAAGTTTTAAATAAGTAGAGAGAGGAAGAGCGCTTGTTACTTTTCCTTGTTGCTATTTATTAAGTATTTTACATTAATAATATTGTATTATTTATAATAGGTTAATGTTAATAATATGAATTACGTTATAATTCGTAAAATGTTCATGAAGTGACAATTCATAAGATTAACTGCGTCTGTGACTATTTTAAGAATTTTAACGTGATTCATATTATTATTTTGGTAAAGCGGCCATTTTCGGCGTCTTAGTGTCGGGAGCTACATCCGCAATCTTTCATTTGTCTAGCCAACCCACTCCAGACAATCCCGCAGTTGTACTACAAAGTAACTCATCACGTATCTGTTCCACAACTTCCCAACTTACGTCATTAGTTCTAAATAAATGTCATGTACTTACTCATGTACCTATTATGTACATTTGTGATCTCTTAGTGTCATCGTTTCTAGGATAGTTGGCGACTTGCGACAACCGTTATGCAATTTTAATGCATAAGCAAATTGTGTCATCCTATAAGTTTTGCTTTATGCTATGTTATGAGTTTGATACTAGCATTTTTATACAATCCTGCGCTGCTTCGGACGGAATTTGCATTACTAATAAAAAACTTCAAAAGAGTATGGGCAATTTTCTATGAAAACTGGGAAAAATTATGTAGATTCATGAAAAATGATATAAATCGGTTTAAAGAAATTTTATTCCCAATAAAGACATATGTCACTTACTTAAGAATAATACTAAAAAGAAAAAAAAAACATACATCAAAAAGTTCTACAAGTTAATACTACAAGTTAATATTTACTCATCCAATGCATTAATTTCTTCAGAAGTGATCGATACGCAATTATGTGCTAAATAGTAGAACTGGTTTCTTCTTAACGTGTCAAAAGTATGCCATTTCTGAAATGTAATGGGTAATTTTCCTTCTCGTAGTCTTTATGTCCGTTTAGATAATGAGGTTGTTCATTGTATTTAAGTTTAATTATAATTATGAAAATATTTACATTATATACAGACTACAAAAATAATGATAAAAAAGGGAAGACTAAAAGTAAGTACCTACATATTTACAATTACATAAATAGGACACTTAGGCGTCAAAGTACTCCTCCGCATCGCTGTCACCCGGAAACGTGCCCAGAAGACTGGCAGCATTGCCACGTTGAATGGCAATGCTAATTCTTTGGCCAAAGAAATAGCATTGCCATTCAATTTTTAGATAATTGAGTTAAAAACATGTTGATATCTTTTGGATTTATTTCCCTTCAATTTTAGAGGAACATGGTGTAAATTCATGTTTGTCAAGATTTTCGAGAATGGAGGTATTGTTCGTCTATGAGTTTGCCCCCTCCCGCACCACATGTTCTAGAAAAGGCACTGTATGTCTATGGGCTTGTCAGTACTAACTACAAACATACCTGGTGAAAAGTTGGTGTACTTCAGTTACATCTTTGCCAATCCTTTCGGTGATATTCAGAATTGATAATCTATGTTTGCCCATTATTCTTTATTTACATTTCCCTCCATCGACTAAATATTAGATTCTGATTCATTTTATGTTTCGGTTTTCGTTTGTTATAAAATAAACGTGTACACGTGTTTTTCATACAAATAAAATCCTTCCAAGCCTGCTAAATATCACAGATATACATTTTTTACTAGTTGAAATAAACTGGATTATAACACACGTTTTACTGGTATAAACTATGTAGATATAGTACGACCACTTTAAGTGTGCGGTTCAAGGTGGCGCTCTTGTCAAGAAAAAATGCATCGATATGCCAAACTTGGTACATTAATTTTAGTACCGTGTTTTTCCGCCTGCATAGATGACTTGGCTGAAGTGTATGTGATTCTGTATCTAATGAGTGATATTGCGATGTTGCTCCAATGTCTGTCACTACTGGCTGGTCAAAGATCTGGTAAACAGTTTTGATGTTTTTGCTGAAGTAAACCTTTGTATCATTTTGGTTGTTATCAAATTTCTTTGTAGCTATATTTAGTAATGATACGTCACGTCCGCATTTGAGTGTGTGATCCTAGTCCAAAGTTCTGTTATCTTTGACAATCATAGGAAAAACTTGTTGATGTTGGTATTTTTGGTAGTAAAGAAATTGGTTGTCTATAAAGTTGGTTTACGGACGATAGTTTAACGTGACAACGTCATAAAATTGAGTGGAAGAGAGATAGATGCGGCGCATGCGTACAATGAGCGTAACGGGACAATGAGCGTAACGGGTCAATGAGCGTAACGGGACAATGAGTGCAACGGGACACTTTTTCGTGCATGCAGCCGGCGTTCATCGATTGATTAGACATTGTCACGTCAAAAAAAATTGGTTGTCTGTAAAGTTGGTTTACGGACGATAGTTTAACGTGACAGCGTCATAACATTGAGTGAAAGAGAGATAGATGCGGCGCATGCGTACAATGAGCGTAACGGGACACTTTTTCGTGTATGCAGCCGGCGTTCATCGATTTATTAGACGTTGTTACGTCAAAAACGAAATTAATGTTGTTGAATTGAGAAAACAAATGGCATTGGGGGAGCGAGTGTGTTATGAAATTACATACCCCACAGGTCTGCCTGTCTTTTTCCTGTTTTTTTTTGTGTTTTTATTACAAATCAAACTGCAGTTTTAACTACAAAGATATCGGGTCAGAGATACAGGGTCGAATCACTAATCCATGGAATGAAACAAATAATGTTGTTTTCATCATCAAACCGGACTTGGTTATCAAAGCTGGCGTAGTAAAGTAGGTCGAGCGTCCGAGCACGGCCGGCGGCCATTTACGCAGTTTATGTACTATTGCAAAGATTTTTATGTATTAGAAAGAGAGGAGATACTATCGTCTCTCTCACTGCACTTATCAACCCTTCATCTTACTCGGATTAACTACAGAGCTGCAAGGATCTTTTGGCGCTCAAATGACACATTTGTGAAGTTACGTAACATAACACGCCTGTAATCCCCGAATGGTTAGGTAAGACTGTAGGTACCTAATAATACACTCACATTTCGCCAGTTATGTTTAAGTTCCGTGTAATAAAGGCCGAGCCTATTGCCATCAATCGGGCTCACATCCAGACTCAGTATTCCTACGTAGAAATTCCTGATGGAAAACCCAATAACACTTTGCCCGACCTGGAAATCGAACTAATGCCCCCATGATCAGCAGCCGTACTTGCGAACACTAGACCAACGAGGAGAAGTTGTTGTAGATTTTAGGCACGCGCTAAAAGATTATAGTACGGCTGTACTAACAATTTTAACAGTAAACGGAACAAACCGCGAGTGCGTTGAAGAGCTAAGAATTTGGTTTGAAAAAGAAAAATACAAAAAATAACTAGGCCTATCCTTTGATGCACAGGCACTTACATATACTCGTATATGTAGTATTATAATAAGATGTAGTATTTTCAATCATCAAAATAACTGGTCTAGTCCTTAGATTATTTTTACTCTTTGAGGAGGTTGATAACAAACCAGAAATTAATTAATTCAAAGCATTTACCATAATTAAATCATTTCTAAGCACTTGATTTGTCAAGAAGTCGATCGGTTCCAAAATGTAGATGTCTATGATATTTAAGTTTACCTAAGCACTTTTCAATTCTTATAATAGTAAGCACTCAGTGGAAGTTTCAGATTTTTTTAACAGAATTCAAACAAGTTGGTAGTAAAGATGGAATATTTTGTCTTACGTTTGACGTCACAAAGGAATATTTTGGAATGTAACAATATTAATTTTTAAGTTAAAATCAAGGACTTAACTATCTTTCAAGTGAATCTAGTTTGGCAACTTTTATAGTTATTTTTAAAAGGAGTAAAATTAAAACTGCCTCGTTGGTCGAGTGGTCGCAAGCGCGACTGCTGAGCATGAGGTCCTGGGTTCGAGTCCCAGGTCGGGCAAAGTGCTATTGGGTTTTTCCATCAGGAATTCTCAGTAGCAGCCACGGAGTCTGGATTTGTGCCCGGTTGATGGCAATAGGCTCGCCCCCTATTACATGGGACTTAAACATAACTGGCGAAATGTTGGTGTAGTATTAGGTACAGCTCTGCCTAACCCTACGGGGATTACAGGCGTGATGTTATGTTATGTTATGTTATGTAAAATTAAAATATTATTTTAAATCCGGACTGCCAAGTCTTTTTTGTATGATTTGCAGAAGTAATAAATATAGTGCCTTGTTGGTCTAGTGGTCGCAAGCGCTACTCCTGAATATGAAGACCTGGGTTCGAATTTATCTTTGGGCAATATGATATTGGGTTTTTGCGACAGGAAGTTTTAGCGAAGGCTTATTTGGTTGTTAGACTCGCCTCCTATTACCCACAGGGGACTCAAAAATAGCTGGGGAAGTGTCGGTGTACAGGTCAGCCTAACCCTTCGATAATTGCAGGCGTGATGTTATGTGTCAGGTTTTAAGGTGGTTGCGTCAGGGTAGCCCGCGATATTCAATATTTCTTACGTTTTTTGCAATTTGCGGATCAGTGTTAGGTTGTATGTTGATGAAAAATGAGTCGCGCCAGTAAAACGTACGTAGTTTCAGAATCACAATCATGAAAAACCTCAATATAACCCTGTAAGTCCATTTAATACTATTGAATGACTTTTTCATGAAATTTTCATTGAATAGGATTACATGAACTTAGAGGGTTGTATTAATGATTTTCACGATCGTAATTCTGAAACTACATACGTTTTACTGGCGCGACTCATTTTTCATCAACATACAACCTAACACTGATACGTAAATTGCAAAAAACGTAAGAAATATTGAATAGGGGATACCCTGACGCAACCACCTTAACGGGATGTTTCGTGAAACAACTTTGTTATTGATATTTCGCATTTCAAATATATCAATTTCTATTGTATTTACTTTCATTCGTCAACAAAGCGATCGAATGCAAGTCGCGGTATGAAATGGTCAGTCACCTTTCCAAGGAATGTATTTATAAGTGCATTATAATAAAGATCATTGTGAATCGTATTACAATATTGTGGTATCAAGTTATATCGTTTTATCTTTGAGTTACTTTTTAGGGTTCAATTTCCGAAGGGACGGGATGGAACAGGACACTAAAGGGTGTAAAAAGAATCTTAACGAAGCCGAAAGTCACTTGTTCTCCCCGTCATTGCCATCATTTTTTGTTCTAGACCATACCTGGGAACCTTCTAGTCACAGAGATATCGGGGATCAGAGTTCCAACTTTTTCACATTTTTTTTTTAAACATATTTATAATGTATTTTTTTACATAAAACACCTTCACGACCCCCTTACTATTAAATCCATACATCAGCACAATGTTTTGAATGCGTTCGTTACATTGAGTCCTACCGTGAAACGTGATTTTTCACATAAAAAAAGTCGTTCCACTGCAATGTTTGCGTAAAGTTACTTAGTTTGATGTACAGAATGCTTGGTTGACGACTTCGTTAAGAGTCTGTTTACACCCTGTATACTGTGGCTCTAGTGAAAATTATGTAAGGGTTACTTCTACCCCTTTTTACTAGAGGCACATTATAAGGTCTATCTATTCATACACGAAATCTCTTAAGGGGTCATTGTACTCATCATTACGAACAACTTTCAGAATAGGACCAAACCTGAAATCCCAAAAAAATCAGCTGATGCCTCCATTTATGTTCGCATAACTCGTCAAATGTAGGCAACGGCAGATTATTTTTTTGCGATTTCAGGTTTGGTCCCATAGTGAAAGTTCGTGTATGAATAGATAGACCTTATATATCTAGTATATCTGTATTTATTAATCTCAAATGAGACTAGTGAACAGAGTCTTAAAGCCATCATAGCTAGGCAATTGACACACATTCGCAGTGTGGTAAAGAAAGTGGCTTCCATAGTAGCCAGATGTCAATCGCTCAAGTAGAACGGTTTTATTACTGCAATAGGCGTATGGTACATAGTAGTCAGTGCCCTGCAAAACTAGACCCAAGAGGGGACCCCTTCCTGCCAGGGCTGCGGGACTGTTCGAAAGAGATACCGCGGCCCTGGAACATAAAGGGCAAGGAAGGAACAGGGATGGGTTTTATTCAGTACAAGTCTGACAGTCCACTCAAAAATAAAAAATAAATGTGATTCTCACCCGACTCTACTCAGAGCGGGAGAAGTCATTTTCCAAGACGAAAAAAAAAGTGGATACGTTTGTGACCATTTAAAGAATTTTAACGTCTTATATCTCATGTCTTATGTCAGGCTCAAGCCATACATAGGTAAAGCGAATAGTCTCGACTGATGAGTCTGGCACCGCTCAATTTTATTAAATAAAAATATATTAGATATTATTAAAAAAAATATTAGATATTATTAAAAAAAATATTAGATATTATTAAAAAAAATATTAGATATTATTAAAAAAAATATTCGATATAATATTATTAAATAAATTCACATTTTATTTCATAAAAAGGAGTAAAGTATTTGAGTAGACTTTGTATTTTGCATTTTACACAAAAACAAGAGACAATGGCTTTATTTGTGCGTCAGTTTGAAAGTACTTATGAAGGACATTACCTTTAAACTTGACAGTTGAATAAGGTCTTAAAATTAACATGTCTAGGTTTCAGATAATTTTTTTTTTAATAGACGCGTCAGATTTTTTTTTAAAGATAAAGTACAAAAACTGTTTCTGCTCAAACCAGTTTGTTTTGCATATCACCCATTTATCTAGACAGTACATAGAAACTGTATGGTAGTTTTATTGATGCATTTACTCACACATATTATTATATAGTTTTTGAAGCGAATAAATCAGGTTTTAGTTTATGTATCGGTTACCTTTTGACTTGATCTTATTTTTGAAGATGAAGAAAATTACCAGTTGAATTTTATACAGGTACATACAAAAGTTGATTCTTATTCGATATTTTTTTTTGCTTAGCTAATTCTTATTATAATAGTAGCTTTTTGGTGTATCTTCGCAAAAAAATCTCCTGTTCCATACATTTAGACCGTGTAGATATTGCACTTTTGGAGGAAACAGCTGGTTTTATTAATAACCGATGAAAAACCATATCGGTCGTCAGATTTAATGAATGCAACACGCTTTGTTTCAATATGCATTAGCGACAATAACTTTGCTTAGAAGATATTTTAGAGTAAAACCGATTAATTATAAGTATACCACGTGACTTTAAAAGGAAAAAAATCCGACTTAGCAGGTCATTAACTTATTAAAACTGACTTGAACTTTTTCTGCCAAACAGGTAGGTACTGCAAAATTATATTCATGTTCTTCGCAAATAAAAAAGACAAGAATGTTACCTATACGTATACTGACATTTTGAAATTAACATAATAGGTATGCTTTAATTACTGCATCCAAGTATAATAATAATACTACCTAAATCCTATTTCAACTAAGCAATTCATTCCATTTCAGTTCGAGAAATAGTCTGGTCATAATTATATGTACTAAAGTAGGTAGTCGTATTTTGTTATTGCTTTTTTTCTTCGTTTTTCTTGTTGTTTCCGGCGCGACGGCGGCGGGGTCTGGATTTCCCCAGTTAATAGCAATAGGCTCGCCTCTAAAACATCAAACTTAAACATAATGTTATAATAATAATGTGTTATATAATAATGTTATGTTACATTATTTCTAATTTTGACTTTGCCAATTTAATTTAATTTTTAATTTGTATTTTAATGTGACTTTGCCAATTTAATTTTTAGAATGTTTTAATTTGTAGCAGTTATTTGATAGAAAATCTATTGTATTAAATTAATTGATATCTATTATTTTAATTTTTATCTTTATTTGTCTCTGTTTTCTTTTTAGTTTTAAGTGTGCCTATTAACAAAATTATGGATAGTGATATCTGAAATAAATGAGTTGAATGATAATGTGGGTGTACCATAGGCGCTATATGTGAACCCTATATTATAGGGTACACTTCTGCTGATCTTTCAAAGAATAACAGGCGTGATGCTTAAAATGCATGCGTTTTATGTGATACATATAAAACCTAACTCTAACGTCCTAGCATATCGATCTTTACTGCATTAATAAATAATTTGTTAGCATCGATTAGACAATTAACTGCAGTATCGCAACAGTAGGTATTGCCTGCTGCTATAAGGCCACTGGGTGACGATGTCAATGTCATGTGCTTGCAATCGATAAAGGCATAATCTGTTTCTATACTCTTGCATTTGCATCATTATTCAATGAGGCGAACTTTGTCGAATGTACCCTTAATACAGTCGGAAAAGCATTTTACAACCTGATTTTTTTTCATAATAAATTGGTAATCCCCAAATTACAAATTAAATAAAAAAAAAAAATGTTGGTAGTACAGACGCACATCAAGCTACTACAATCTGTCAAATTTCTTTGATAGATTTTCAACTTTATCACTAGAGATATTTGTATGAACCACTAACTTAGGCAAAGTACAGTATGTGAAAGCCCTCAGAACACCTCTTTGTGAGTAATTCACTGCGCAGGCCACCTGTTAAGATTACGAAACCGTCAAACAAGCATTATGTACAGACGCCAGCACATCAAGCTATTTTAATAGATTTTCAACTTTATCTCTGAAATATTAGGGTGAGCAGCGGTGGCCCAGTGGTAGCAACCCCGAATTACGTACAGTAAGTCGTGGGTTCAAACCCAGGCAGGCGCATTACTTTGTGTAATTCATTTCATCACCACTGCTCTCAAAAACGGTGAAGGAAAACATCGTGAGGAAACCGGCATGTCCTAGAACCAAAAATTCGAAGACATGTGACATCTACCAATCCGCACTGGGCCCGCGTGGTGGATTATAGCCCATTCCCTCTCATAGAGAGGAGGCCTGTGTCCCAGCAGTGAGAACATTATAGGCTGATGATGATGATGATGATTAGGTTCAAGGTTAGTTGGGAAAATCTGACAGTTTCTGGTAGCTTCACCTGCTGGCGTTTGTGCATCAAACTAAGTAAGTTTATACAAAAATTATTGCTGGGAAACGAAAAAATCGCGTTTTGCAGTAGGACTCAATGCAACGCATTAAAAATATATAAAGAATAAGGACTCAATGCAACGCATTAAAAATATATAAAGAATAAGGACTCAATGTAACGCATTAAAAATATATAGATAGTATGTAAAGAAAACTTGTGAAAAAGTTGGAACTTTGACTCCTATTATCTCCGTAACTAGAAGGTTCCCGTAGGTATGGTCTAGAACAAAAAAAAAATCGCAATGAGGGGGAACAAGTGCCTTTCGGTTTTGTTAAGAGTCTTTTTACATCCTTTAGATGACACAGATAACTAAAATAATATTTTGATAGTATAATAGGCGAGTCAGGTGAAATCACTGTAGATTATCAGCTGATACTGATATTTTTATAGTATTGGTTATGAGTCAACCTAACAGTTAGTCAGAAATTATTTTAGGAGTTACCTTCATACTAATTAGTAAACATAACATGACATGACATTACGCTTATAAACCTCGAAGAGATAGGCAGAGGGAGTACCTATAGTACGTTCTGCCATATTTGATTCATTACCATCTGCCTAGCCGTCTTTCCAACTATATTGGGTCGGCTTCCTGTCTAACCGGATGTAACTGAATACCAGTATTTTACATGGAGTGCCCTCTTGGTAAGACTGGTTTTCAGACTTTCGCGCCACTGATTATCACTATGTTTATTTTTCGTAAGCTTATGAGTAAGCAATTAATCGGCAAAAAAGTATTAAAAGTCTTTGCGACTCAAAAATTGCAAAAAATAGCCGCCAAATATGCAGTTTTAACCAGCGGCCAGACAGAAAAGACGCCAAACGAGGGCGGGGCGCGGACTAGTCGCAGACAAAAGCGTTGCGCCCGCGCCCCGTCTCTTCTGTCTGTTTTGCGTCGCGACGCTTCTATACATTTTGTATAAAAGGGACGCGATAGAGACAAATGTCCGCGCCCCGTCTGCGTCTTACGTCTTTTCTGTGTGTCCAGCGCCTTAGAGGTCGCCCCTTTTTTGAACGAAAAAATTGACACCGAGAAGCAGTATCCTAACTTACCAGATGACTTGGAGCCTTTAGTAATAATTACCAATGCATATAACATCTGAATGCATTCTTTAGGAATTAGTTAGAGAAACATGTTGGAAGGTCGTGTCGGACTAGTAAAATTAAATAACGTGGATTATGTATTTTGTAAATAAATATAATATTTGCCCTAAAACCTACCTCGCGCCCTGGATTATGTATATATATAATCTCTTCTTCTATTCCTGAAACTGACGACATGTGTAGTTTCGTAACTTATTCTAAAACACCGAAACATTGTGTCGAAAATACCCTTAACAGTTTACATTAGCTGTGAATTTAGACTCGAGGGGCTGGAAAAGCATAATAACATTCTTCCACCCGATGTTGATCATCATCATCATCAGCCTATAATGTTCCCACTGCTGGGACACTGGCCTCCTCTCTATGAGAGGGAATGGGCTATAATCCACCACGCGGGCCCAGTGCGGGTTGGTAGATGTCACATGTTTCGAATTTTTGGTTCTAGGACATGCCCGGTTTCCTCACGATGTTTTCCTTCACCGTTTTTGAGAGCAGAGACACAAAGTAATGCACCTGCCTGGGTTCGAACCCAAGACTTACTGTTCGTAAGTCAGGGACGCTACCACTGGGCCACCGCTGCTCTCCCGATGTTGATGGAAAGTTGTAATTGACATGATTAAGCATGCTTAAAAGCGAATACCGCTTGTCTTGTCTTCTGTTGGAATTTCCAAGTCTCATTTTCCTTGCTAGAAGTTAAAACCTAACCTAACATTACATCCTCTTCCTCAGAACCTCAGGACTGGAAGGCAGCGTTACAGTGAACGGTATGGAGCGCAACTTGTCAGGTTTCCGCAAGCTGTCCTGCTACATCATGCAGGACAACCAGCTGCATGGTAACCTGACGGTCGAGGAAGCCATGGCGGTGGCTACTGCGTTGAAGCTGCCTAGTGCTACCACCAGCGCTGATAAGGAAGAAGTGGTATGTACTTATGTAGTAACTAATAAATATTTCCAGTGCTCGGACTAAAGCTTTGTGTCTGTGTCTGTGTGGCCGTACATCACCACGCGGGTATACGTTGGTGGATCACATCATCATAACATCACGCCTGTGAATTTCGAATGGTTGGGCAGCGGTGTACCTAATAGATAGACCACCCACATTTAGCCAATTACGAAAAACTCAATGGCACTTTGTCCGACTTGGGAATCGAACCCAAGACCTCATGCTCAGCAGTCGCACTTGCACCCAAACCGACGAGGCAGGATTGATACCACATGGCTTCGAATTTTTGGTTCTAAGACGTGCCGTTTTCCTCACGATGCTTTCCCTCACGGAAATTGTAAATGATGCATGATTTAGAAAGATTGGAGTATTTACTGCACCTATCAAAGTAAGGCTTCGTCGGCGTTACGTATGTCGATTCTTTGATATTTGACTAGCAAGACTCTTATCATTATTTTTTGTAATCCTATCGTTATATGAATCATCATTTCTAGTCCTGATGTTTTAGATTGTTTTCATACCTAAAATATATAAAACGATAATGACCCCATTATCTTATTTATATTTTTTCAAGTTGAGTCATCACCATCATCATCTGCCTAGCCTTTTCCCAACTATGTTGGGGTCGGCTTCCAGTCTAACCGGATGCAGCTGAATACCAGTATTTTAGTCATCACCAAATTGATATAAAACTTTGATAACACTCATATTTGCTAGGCGTAATAATCTGCTTAGCCTTTTTCCAATTATGTTGGGATCGACTCCCAATCTAACCGCTGTATCAGTATTTTGCCAAACCAAATCGAACCATACTTTACTATACACTAGGCACACAATTACAAAACGGCCTCTCTTCCAGATCCACGAAATCCTGGAAACCCTGGGTCTCTCAGAACACCACAAGACAATGACATCGAATCTCTCAGGAGGGCAGAAGAAGCGTCTCTCTATCGCCCTGGAACTCGTCAACAACCCTCCCATCATGTTCTTCGACGAGCCTACTTCGGGCCTGGACAGTTCCTCTTGCTTCCAATGTATATCGCTCTTGAAAACCTTGGCGAGAGGAGGCAGGACCATCATCTGTACTATCCACCAGCCTTCTGCGAGGTTGTTCGAGATGTTTGATCATTTGTATACGTTGGCTGATGGGCAGTGTGTCTACCAGGGCAGCACGGGAAGGCTTGGTAAGTTATACCTACTTGTTTTTTTCTTGAATCTTCAGTAATTGGCCTTACACTAGATTAAAAAAATATATATTAGTAACCATCCTTTCTGCCTATCTTTGTGATTTGTCGGTAGATAAAGCAACTAATAAAAGAAAGCGAAATGCATGTCGGTCTCCGGAAAGGGAGGCGAACTGGTGGTTTTTAGCAAAATGTTAATGCCGAATCAGACTGAACCGAATATGTCTATAGCTCACTTACTAGCCTCCCATATCTTATAGTGGGCAATTTCTTTAGTAACTGATTTAAAAAGCTTATCTTTAACAGCTCATTTTCTGTCCCAACAGTTGAATGGCTTGGCAGCCTGAGCCTGCAGTGTCCCTCGTACCACAACCCAGCTTCGTTCATCATTGAAGTATCGTGCGGCGAGTACGGAGACAACACTGGCAAGCTCGTGAGGGCCATCGATAACGGCAAGAATGACATCAGGTAAGACAGCATGACACCATGCCTGTTTTGCCTTTCCCTTGGCAAACCGTTGTAATGTGACTTATTTTGAAATAACACGTATTCAAGATACCTGCTGTATTTTTCAGCGGCATACAAAAGTGAATTATTTAGAGCGACCCATCGTTACTGGGAAATACGATAGTCCCCGTGATAAGACTGATCGTCAGACTTCGGATTCTAACTACCCATAACGACTGTCAAATGACAGCCGGGGTCTTGGTATCTATTGACCGACCTCGGCAACGTTGCTTAACCTTCAAGATCAACCCGTGCGGCTGTAGCTACATCTTAGGACACCACTCCACACGCAGACATATTTCAAATCTATCTTTCATAAGAGCCTGAACTTGACCCTTATAAAATTCTCCCAATTCCTTTACAGAAACGGCCAGCCCTTCCCAGACAGCAAAGTCCCCGATTATAACAACAAGCAGGCTATGGAAGAGTCCCTCAACAAAGAATGGAACAAGAACGACCTCTCACAAGTTCAGGAGAAGTTCCGTGACGGGAACAACACTAACGGGAATGGAAACCTCCAGAATGGGATCCTGCAGTATGCTGCCAGTGAAATTGCTAAAGGTAAGAGACAATGCTGTTCTTTTCACATGATCTTTAATCTTCGAAGGTTATCCAGTGGGCCCAAAGGTGTATACCCACATTTCTGCAATTATTGTTAGGGAGCGATCCTATTGTTAATTTGCCATCATCCGCACTCAAATTCCTGGTTCGGAGCCTATTTGCCATCAACCGGGCACACATCCAGAATCCGTGGCTGCTGCTGAGAAATTCCTGATGGTAAAACCCAATTTCACTTTGCTCGACCTTAGAAGTCACGGTATCTTATTTGATATTTGAACATACATTAGCACTACTCGATAAGTGTCCAAGGCAAGGCAATTTCGGATTATTATTTTCTAGATCCATATATCGTATTAGAGTTTAAGGGAGCGCTACACAAAAACCCCAAAAAATAATTGTTGAATTATTTGCCTAAACTCTGAAAAACCTAAAATGAAAAAACACAAATTCCACGACCAAATGGTCATTCCGATATTATCGAATGCAAGAGAGGATTAGAGTGATAAGTTTTGTATAAAATTATCAATAACTTTGAATAAAATTCGTGCCGCGCCTGTGTTACTATCCGGACCAGTTATTTTAATGAAAAGTTTATTGCAAAATCAAAAATGAGTGACGAGTTTTTTTGGTAGGGTTTTTATGTCTACAAGGGCCAATAAAACTTATTACTTAAGGTGATTCTCGCCCGAAACCGCTTGTCTTAGCGGTCAGGCGGTGTAGCGGATCTCACTTCGTATTGGCTTGTATGAAATCCGTTTCATACTCACTTTACACTCACGTACACTGTCCGACCGCGCGGATGAGAGGTTCACATGGCCTCCAATACATTTGCTTCGCCGCCGGGTAACCCGAATGGTCTCTGGTGCGGACCAGGGATCATTCGGGTTACCAATAGGTATAGAAGGGGTTTGGAATGATCCCTATAGAAGGGGTTTTCGATTGGGGTTTTGTAAGCAGTTATTCAGAAACCCATATGATGTGGGTAACACTTTTGAACGGCTTAATTCAAGCCGTAACCATACTGACCATTTTGGTTACCCATTGAAAGGTTTTTCGAAATCAAAAACCCATTCGATATCTGTAACTCTTTTGAAAGGCTTAAATTAAGCGGTTCATAAGGGTACACTTTCCGATCTATCTTTTTGCGGAGTAGGTGGCTCCACCACCTACTTCGCACTAGTTTATTGAATAAACTTATGTACCTAACCCGAACAAAATCCTTATATTCAAAAGGTTATCATAATGAGTGGGTAACCCTTTAAAACCCATTCAATGGGTTATCATACTGATGTTATAACCCTTTCACTGGGTTTCAACCATAAAACCCATTCAACTGGGTAAGCCGTCTATAATCTTTAACACGATGTAACTCTTTGAATGGGTTTCAAGGAGTTACATCACGATACAGGTGACCTCATAAACGGCTTACCCCTTTGAAATGCCGGGGTTGTACGGTCCCTGCTCCGCACAACCGCGCGGACGAGCGGTGTCGTATGAGAATCAGCAGTATCACTAATGATAAGTTTTACGCAAATTGCGAGCCGATTTCTAAATTGAGAAGTAATCCTCGGGTAAAAAGGGTATCTTCCGTCAGAAACCAATAACATAGGCTAGGCAGCCTGGACATAAATAATGACGACACAAATATACATATTGAATACTTCCGGATGCGATTGATATAGACGCATGAACTAATTTATTTCCCTCGTGACATCGTTGCTTGCTGCTCTTACATAATCATCATAATTATTGTTTTTGCATTGATGAAACATGTTTCTGGGTAGCCATTTTAGAAACTGGTTAAGTTCTGTGGTAGTAGTAAGTTAATTATACGAAAATCCTGCGTCGAAATATGCAGACGTGTGTTTATTGAGCAGTGTAGAATACATAAATATATAATAGATAAAATATATAAAATAGAAAAATAATGATTCTCCACCGTGTCTAAAACTGTCAGTCGAAAACATTATTTCTAAGAAAAAAAAAACATATTATTATCACTCGGCAAAAGTTTCGGCATAGGCCTAGGTTTCGTACCTATAATGAATCCCATGTGACAGTCGCATAAAAAATCTTCTCAAGTCAAGCTATTTGGATTCATAGAGATTTTGCATCTTTATTCTTGGTGTTATAAGGGTAGGGTCACAAAAAATAATTGTGAAAGGAATATAGAAAGAAGACTAAAAGACAAAAATCAGAAACAGTTCCGTTTTTTAGGGTTCCGTAGGCAAATGGCAAAAAACGGAACCCTTATTGATTCGTCATGTCTGTCTGTCACAGCCACTTTTTCCGAAACTATACTGTTGAAACTTAGTAAGTAGATGTATTCTTTTAACCGCATTTAAATTTTCACACAAAAATATAAAAAAAAAACAATAAATTTTGGGGGTTCCCCATACTTAAAACTGAAACTAAAAATTTTTTTCATCAAATCCATACGTGTGGGGTATCTATGGATAGGTCTTCAAAAATAATATTGAGGTTTCTAATATCATTGTTTTCTAAATTGAAACTTCCAAAGTGGTAAAATGTGTCCCCCCCCCCCCCGGTAACTTCTAAAATAAAAGAATGATAAAACTAAAAAAAATATATGATGTACATTACCATGCAAACTTCCACCGAAAATTGGTTTGAACGAGATCGAGTTAGTAGTTTTTTTTTTAATACGTCCTAAATCTTAAACCGCAATTTAGTCTAAAGTTGTATAGATAGTGGTACGGACACCTTCGTGCGCGAGTCCGACTCGCACTTGGCCAGTTTTTTTTAACAAAAATGTCACTAGGCTAGACTTTCCTGTTCTTAAAAAACAAATGACCTTCACAGAAATTACAAAATATAACCCTGAACTAATCCAGCTACTAATGTAGGTACTATTGATTACTCATTATATAAATGTTCTTATCAACAAGATAACTCGTTTTCACGTGTTTCCTAATCTTTACATACTCGTACATCAAAGCCCTCTGAATGCCTTCTTAATGAAATGATAAGCGAGTATGCGTTTGCGTCTAACTGATAACAGAGATCAGAGGTAACGATGCATCCTGTTTGTGGTTCATGTGCTAATCATGTTTAGAATTGTGTCTTGTCTATGATACTGAATTAATTGGTATTGGCGACCTAGAAATTTATTTTGTTTAACGTGGAAGCGCCAGGGTAACCCGCGAAATTCAAATTTCGTTTGTGTTCTTAAATTAAATAGCTATTCAATGAATTATGAGGTTTTATTGATGATTTTAATGATTCGTAGCGACTGATATTTTAAATTTTTAATCAACATACGAACTTCTGTTCGGCAAATTCCAACAAACGTATGAAAATTTCAATCGGCTACTCGTGCGCTTTCACATTAATTGTTTTTTTCTAAAAAATATGCCTGACATGCATGAGGCATGCTTAAAACAATAATCTTGCTTGAGGAATGCTAATACAATGGTTTTCAGGAATGTATGGATACATGAATACAAACCATTTGTGGATTCATCAACATCATAAGGAATGAACTACAAAAAAAATGAATCAACTGCACATGAAAGAAAGAAAAAAAAAAGAAAGAATTTTTGAAAACAGAAAAAGAAAAAACTAACAAAATAACAGTAATTTGTGCTTGACGGCTGTGCCAAATAGGCCCGTGAAAACAGTTTTCAACAACAATATTATACTTCCAAAAAAACCCTTAAAACTTTTTGAAGTGAAAACTTCTTTAGGCGCATTGGGAATTTTTGAGATGGGGAACAGCTGAGCAATTGAACTCGCGACACCGTTAAACGACCTCTTTTTCGTTGCAGAGTTAGCCATATTGCTACATATTACAAGCCAAAAAAAATGCAGTGTATAGTCAAATGTATGAGTAAAAGACTTATGCAAAAATATTTTCTAAAAATAATCCAGTCTTGAAAAAAGAAATTCCACTTCTGTCGGCACTCCCGGAGTGGTTGGTTGAAATTTTGTGTTATTATAATAAGTATCTGGATGGCGAGCTTACCTCGGTTTTTTTTTTGACGGTTCGCCCCCGAAACCCGAGACTCTGCTTACTAAATTTCATGAAAATCGTTGGAGCCGTTTCCGAGTATATACAAAGTATTAGATAGATAGATATGTTTAACTGTGCCTATGGGTGCCCACGACAAAGGTTAGGTTGCACAACCGACGTTCACCGTACACCGATAACACACACTGCTGGCCACAATACATAACGTGTACTTTGTACAGTACAGCGATAAACCACCTAATGCTTGTATAATGAGTTTTCAATAACTGTATAGTTATATTTCTATGCACGTCTAGAAATTGTGTGGATTTTTGAATAATATATTTTTTCTGTTTCCAAACCAGTCTTAAATGCGTGTTAGATTTTCTATTGAAATAATATGTGGCAGTTGTATATGGGTTGTGGAGGCCAAATAGTCAGTCGCTCCATTTAAAATACTGTTATTTAGCTGCATCTGGTTAGACTAGAGTCTGACTACAGCCTTTTACCAGATAATAATTATGTCTTCATAAAATCTCTATCGCCGTCCTGTCCTTATCGCAATTAATTTTGGGTCGACGTAGTATGCATTACAACAGCGTAATTTCCCTAAATACATGTAACATCTCGTATGTTCACTCACTTCCTGGAAAAATACTAAAAAGCCGTCTATTTTCATTGTTTTTGTTTCACGTTTTATAATAAATTATAAAGGCTAAGTCACGTGCATCGAGGAAGAAACTTGTCTAAACAAAATAATTAAATTAATGGCTTAAGCATAACAGACAAAACCGGTTAATAGTATCAAATTACCTTTAATCTATCGTCAGTATTATGTGTGGTTTTGTATTAAAATACTGTTATTATAAACTACATTATTTTAGTAAGTAATGTTAGGGAATAATTTATGAAAATTGTGCTTCTGTATGCGTGACGAATTGCCTTTGTTTTGTATTAGATATCTCCATGTGTCATCGCTTGTAATGTATTATTATTTTGTTGGTATTATGCGAAAGTGCCGAAGAGTATAACCTGCCTCTCTGTTTAGCGTTTGTGGACTACGAGAAAGCCTTTGATTCGATCGAGACTTGGGCTGTACTGCAGTCTCTCCAACGGTGCCAAATCGATTATCGGTACATCGAGGTGTTGAAGTGTTTATACAAAAACGCCACCATGTCAGTCCGACTTCAGGATCAGACCTCGGAACCTATCTTTCTGCAGCGAGGTGTGAGACAGGGAGACGTCATATCTCCGAAACTGTTCACCGCTGCACTGGAGGATGTCTTCAAGGTTCTGGACTGGCGAGGGCTAGGCATCAATGTCAATGGCGAGTACATCTCTCACCTTCGGTTTGCCGACGATATTGTGGTTATGGCTGAGACCATGGAGGACCTCAGTACAATGCTCGATGACCTCAGTAGAGCTTCCGGAAGAGTGGGTCTTAAAATGAACATGGACAAAACCAAGGTCATGTTGAATGCCCATGTAACACCCACTCCTATCAAGATCGGAGACTCTACAATCGAAGTTGTAGACGATTATGTCTACCTGGGACAAACGGTCCAGTTAGGTAGGTCTAACTTCGAGAAAGAGGTCAATTGTCGAATCCGACTCGGCTGGGCAGCGTTCGGGAAGTTGCGTGGTATCTTCTCGTCCAACTTACCGCAGTGTCTCAAGACGAAAGTCTATGACCAGTGTGTGTTGCCAGTGATTACATACGGGACCGAAACGTGGTCGCTCACAATGGGCCTAATTAGAAAGCTTAAAGTCACCCAAAGGGCAATGGAGAGGGCTATGCTCGGAGTTTCCTTGCGTGATCGAATCAGAAATGAGGACATCCGCAAGAGAACCAAGGTTACCGACGTAGCCCGAAGAATTGCCAAACTTAAGTGGCAGTGGGCAGGGCACATTGCTCGCAGAACGGATGGCCGATGGGGCCGTAAAGTTCTGGAGTGGCGACCGCGAACCGGAAGACGTTGCGTTGGAAGGCCTCCCACTAGGTGGACCGATGACCTGATGAAGGTTGCAGGGATCCGCTGGATGCGAGTCGCACGGGACCGGTCAATGTGGCGACACTTGGGGGAGGCCTATGTCCAGCAGTGGACGTCTATTGGCTGAAATGATGATGATGATGATGATGATGCGAAAGTGTAGGTATTCGAAATAGCTATTCTCACAACGGTAGAGGAAAACATCGCAATTCGTGAGGAAACCGGCATGTCCTAGAAACAAAAATTTGATGACGTATGACATCCACCAAACTGCTCTGGGCTCCCGTGGTGCATCATGATCACCACTCCCTGACAGACAGAGGAGGCTTGGGAGGATACAATATGCGAAAAAAACACAGTTACCCGTTTTTCCAGGTTATTAAACTCCAATTAATCTTTGCTATAATATTTGCTAAGCGTTTTTATAACCCTTTATCTGACGCAGGCGGGTAAATCGGTCGTTTGATTTTTTTTTGGACTCCACTTATGGACTTTGTTCTTAGTTTATTATCCTTTATATGGCTGACTCGTGTTAATACAAATAATTAATACTGTATCTGTACTGTAATATAATGTACTTACTGTACATACATAGGTGTTATGCCTTGACATTTGACCCTAAGCGTTGTCTTTGCAATTAAACGAAGGTTGTTCAGAATTTCCTTGTTCTTTTTAGGGTTCCGCACCTGAAGGGTAACTAACGGGACCTTATTACTTAGCCTCCGCTGTCCGTCCGTGCGTCTGTCTGTGCGCGGGCTGTATCCCATAATCCGTAATAGATAGACATTTGAATTTTCACAGAATGTGTATTTCTGTTGCCGCTATCACAACAAATAATAAAAATAAATCAAAAATGAAAGGGGGCTTCCCTACTTCGATGGTACGGATGCGGAAGTCTTGGCTTGGCTGGGTTTCCATCATAGCGTTCGGTTGGCAGCCAGTAATGAGCTCTCATTCGCTGAACTTTATCTTGTCATACGGGAAACAGAGGATATTTATTCATGATAAAGATATTATCGTGTTATTAAATGTTTATTTCCTACTGAAAATAATCGTTAAAACACATGTCTAACTATGTTTTCTGATAACGTGTTTTGAAAGGTCGTAAACATTGAAGAAGTATGGTGTAACTGTAAAAAATATCATCTCTAAATTACAGTATTATTATCTAAGTTGGCCTTGTCATTATTTCTCAAACTTGTTGCTGTACTTACGTTTGCAAAATGTATGACCAAATCATAAACACACACATATAGGTTTATGAATACCTACATGTTTAACGGGCCATTCATGAGAATACATAATACTAGCTTATGCCCGCGGCTAAGCCGGCATAGAGTTCGATAATTGCCCCACGGGATCATACTACGGGGATAAAAAGTAGCCTATGTGTTAATCAAGGTTATATCTTAATCTTACTGTGTGCTAAATTTCATTCAAATCTGTTCAGTAGTTTTTGCGTGAAAGAGTAGCAAACTTTCATCCATCCATCCATCCTCACTAACTTTCGTATTTATAATATTACGAGTATTTAAAGGGACAGACTAACAGACTCTTCACGAAGCCGTCAACCAAGCATTATGTACATCAAACTAAGTAACTTTACGCAATAATTAGTGCTGGGAAACGACTTTTTGGTTTGGGCTGAAAAATCACGTTTTACGGCAGGACTCAATGTAACGCACTCGAAACATTGTTCTGATTGATTTTTTTGGGTCTTGGATGTGTTTAAAGTAAAAATCTTACATTAAAAATATGTATTTAAAAAAAATTGGAACTTCGACCCCCAAGTTCGTTCTTCGTTAAGAGTCTTTTTACACCCGTTATATTAGGATAGGATTTATGAATGCCTTGCCTATTTGGTAGAGCGGCGAAAGCACGATTGCTGAACGTCCTCTTGGGCACGATTTACGTATTACAGGATTTTTCATAAGTACGATATAGGGTTTGTTGATCTGGTGCCCGACTGATGGCACGAGAAGGCTCTACCCCTATTATTCGTTCGCCGTATATTGAATTTACAACTTTCTTGACTTTTTAATCATATTTCTAACCTCCCAATTGTTGTCTCCAGGTGATCCGCTGGTAGTTCAAATGGACACAGAGAAGCAGGATAATGTAGAAGTGGCGTTACTAGGAGGCGAGGCTTCCCCCAGACGGTACGCCACGTCAGAACTCACGCAGTTCTGGGTTGTATTGAAAAGGACACTGTTGTTCAGCAGAAGAGACTGGGTAAGTTCACTAAGTACTAAATTAGAAATGCGTAAACCGACATAAATGCAATGGAGAGGGCTATGCTCGGAGTTTCCTTGCGTAATTAAATCAGAAATGAGGACATCCAACCGCAAGAGAACCAAGGTTACCGACGTAGCCCGAAGAATTGCCAAACTTAAATGGCAGGGGGGGACATTTGCAGGGCACGCTCGCAGAACGGATGGCTGATAGGGCCGTAAAGTTCTGGAGTGGCGACCGCGAACCGGAAGACGTTGCGTTGGAAGGCCTCCCACTAAGTGGACCGATGACCTGGTGAAGGTTGCGGGGATCCGCTGGATGCGATTCGCACGAGACCGGTCAATGTGGCGACACTTGGGGGAGGCCTATGTCCAGCAGTGGACGTCTTTCGGCTGAAATGATGATGATGAAACAGATATCTATAAAAGTTATAACTTGGCACAAGCTTAGACTTGGACATGTGGCCATCTCTGGACTCTATCTTACAGTTGCAGTTTGACGGTTATATGACCGGCACAAGTATGACGTTTAGCCAGAGTACGTAGGTAATAAATACATCGGCCTTACTGTCTCTTCAACAAACCAGGTAGCTAGATGATTTACGGTTATTTATTAATACTTGCACGTGCTGGCACAGTGTACGCACGACGACTAATTAGCTATGCAAAACCATTATACGCTAATCTCATTGTACGGGACGCTCATACAAAGCGAGTTCAGGTTATACTGGATATGTGTATTTGGTTGAATCATAATTTCTCCACTGGGGTATTCAGCGCCAAATGTTTGAATTTCAACGTTCGGCGCTGAGGCTATCCAAATTCCTCTCTAAGATATTCTCTAAACATTATTAGACCATTGGAATGGTGTCTGGGTTCGCAATAATATCTTCAAAACCAATGACTTGTGTGCAGTCACTTGTGTGTAGTTAAAAGTGAACTTAACAAAACATCACTACAATATACAGTGGTTCATACTGTTTGCTATGTACAGACCTTTGACATTTGCACAGGGTCGTCTACCACAGATAGACATACATGACAAACTTCAATGTCATACATGTCAATTGCATTTGACGGCTGATTGTCATGGATTGTCATCTGCTTCATGTCCCAAGATGCTGTGAGGTTTCTCGGGATCCTTCAACGCTTTTCAAAGGGGTTGGAAGAAATTTATATGAAGCGCGGCCTGCAATTTTATTTGTTTTTCAAATAAGTAGCCGTTCTTTATTTTTTCTTTAAAAAAAATACATGTCTTATGCGTAGCCGCTATTTTGAAAATGAAGGAAGTTAGGCAGGCCAAATATTTCAAATTCCGTGATTTTTTTATGCATATAATGAAGATTTAGATTTAGGTAAACATTGATAGTAGTACGTAGTATTCAAAATATTATCTGTGATGATAGTAGTATGGTGTAGATAAATATGTCGGGAAAGTTGCATTACTTGTGAATTTCTCTGACAGGAAAAATCACAGGGTCACGGTTTGAATAACATCATTATTCTGTTAACATTACGTGATATTTTTTTAAGAATAAGACTTATTTATTTGCTTAAAATACAGGTGTTACCAGTTGTTTAAATTAAAGTAGTTTAGGCACAAACCTTTTTATTTGATGATAGTTATGTTATGAGTGCGACAGTATAAATTGATGAATTCGTTACAATGATCATGATGCCAAGTCAATTAAATGCATTTATTTAAATGTTGTAAATAGTTGTATAATTATACTGATTGATGACAGCATACACTGTCATATCTCGTGCTAATTTTGGTTTACAGCTATGAACAAGTATTGTAAAAAAAATAGAAAAATAAACAGCTTCTTTTAAACGGCTAGTTGACAAGGTCAAAAATAAAATATAAAAATACGTAGAAATAAGGCCACTCATCTTAAAAACTACCATCACCGTACAGAAATTAAATATTGGGGGACAATATAATTGTAAAATTGGATTTACTGATAATAAGTATTACATTTGATCCCAAATAAGTATGACGTCACAACGTGGTATTTCATACAAATCACGTACACATTTTGCGTTTTGACAGTTCATAAAAAAGTAACTATTTTGACTTCCTGTCACATACCCTATTCTATAGACTTGCTAGGTACTGACGACGGTCATTTGTTTTTACGAAACAATGAATTATTTCTTCATCCGTTGTTACAACAGTACCCACACAGTAAATGTATAAATATTTATTGTCAATTTACATATCTGTCTAGAACCGTTAGTACTTTTTGTTAATAACTTAAGCACTTAAAAATAACATGTTAAAAATCAGAAAAAAATACGTTCCGGGCCAATGACCGTAGTTTTGAACATGTGTATAAACTAACGGGTATATACGGCATTCATTATATGATTTTTAGAAAGAAAAACCACAGTATTAAAGTTTTATCAAAGATTTTATGTTGCTAATGTGCTAATTGGTCAATTTTGGCTATGTTTGACTATTAATTTGGACACACTGTTTATCTTGGTATTCTAGGTCATGTTAAAAATAGTCGAATGCAGTTGGTGTCATTTTTGTTTAAACTTTTACTTATTACATTCGCTCATCAAGACTTAAAAAGTTTCAATGTTACTAGTCCATGAAAAGTGTTTAAAGTCGCAGCTAAGTGTGACAAGTCCAGTTTAATTCTCTATACTAGGACTTACGAGTAGGTAGTAATTTTTAAAAGTAAACCACGTTTATTTCTATTCACGCACACCTACACATAAAAATATTTCATACTGAGGTAAGAATATTAGCTAGGCTACAAGATAGTCGAACAAATGGTAACGGTAGTGAGTGTTCCCAAAGAATAGTTAGGCACCAAGACTAAGGTCATTTCGAATGACTCTTCACCGAGACAACTTTACTAGGAAAACTCGACACAGGGACAATTCGTCCCGAACAACTCGAGCCGAGCGGACCTGACCCGAGCAGCTCGATCCGTGTCGAATTTGCTTAGTGACTAAGCTAACGTGACCTCCGGACAACACAACCCTGACTAAAACCACCTCGGTGTTCCCTCGCAAACTTGTGTGGGGTAACGGGATCTAATGCGACTTCCGCTGCCCCGGCAGAACATGGCCCGTTGACTTCTTTATTTCTTCGTCAGTAATTCTACAATGTAACTCTCTCCCCACAGACTCTCATGTACCTGCGTCTCTTCGCGCACATTCTCGTCGGCTTCCTGATTGGAGCACTCTACTACGACATCGGCGACGACGGCTCCAAAGTACTCTCCAACCTCGGTTTCCTGTTCTTCAATATGCTGTTCCTCATGTACACCTCGATGACCATCACTATTCTTAGTTGTGAGTATTGATTTGTAAAGGTGTTATACTGCGTCCACGGTTTAGTTATGGTTTAGTTTGACCAAACATTTGTGTCCATACGATTACCTATGTTGGCGTCGGTAGTAGGTATACTTGAACTAAACTGATACAATCTAAGAAAATCAATTGTTTTGGAAAAATAACTTGAATACCATAAAGTTCAGTTAGTGCTATATTTCAAACTTACACATTAATATGACTTTTTCAATAGACCAACTTAGTCATTTGGAAACGAGGACTGTAATAGACTAGTAGGAACCTACCAGGCGTAAAAATGACACATTTCGTTTCGAAAACACACTGTCACAACCACAAACCGAACTTTTCGTAAAACTCGATGCGCCAAATTTACTACCATACTGTATAAGGATGTCTTTTTAGGTTTCCCTATCTAAAAGGTCACTGTCGAACTATAAAGTAGATAGAGATGGGAACATGTAAATACCACAGCACATATTAATTGCAGGGTAGAAAGTACATCGACGCACAAACGATAACCTCGAACATCATTGTGAACCCCTCCATAGAATTTATCATCGGTCATTTTAAAAAAATCTGCTGTTTCTTACAAAAGTGTACCTACACGGTCGAAGTATGGAACAGATTTTTTTTTGTACCATTTGTGCGTCGATGTCCCTTCCACTCTTCACATCTTGGTCTTTAGCCAATGTTGTATGTCTGTATGTCGGGTTGTCTGGATTTATTCCGTTAGGCTCGAGCATTATGTGGGCAGACGATGGGTTCAAATACACTGGGTGCGATACACTGGCTATTAAACTAACAAATGACACTTTAATACAGTAACACGGGGCACAATGAATCGGGGTAGAGTTACAAGACGTCTTAACTCCGTTGCGATCAGACACTGAATGTCGTTCTCGCCACGAGCTGTGACCGCAACGGAGTTAAAACGTCTTGTAACTCTACCCGAGTTACAAGACGTCTTAACTCCGTTGCGATCAGACACTGAATGTCGTTCTCGCCACGAGCTGTGACCATCAGGGCTCTGTAGAAGCACGCTGTGGTGTTGGTAGACTTGTAACTAGGTCGGGTGATGCCTCTCCACAGGCGCGCTTGCGATTCATTTTATGTCCGTAGTAACGACCAGATCCGATATGTATATCAAGACTGTGTGCTTAAACATAATTGAATTTTTTCCTTATTTTGGGAAATACAGAGATGTGATGATTGAAAAAAAAACCCACTTGACTGGCACTGTATAGGGAAAATGAGCTTTAGAGGAAGGGAAAAGAAAAAAAGGTATCTTAAAAGTATACCAACGGCTTGAGGGTAAAACATCATTTGCACGCAAAACTGGTTCTTATTTATTTAATCGAATTGAAAATTTTAATCTTTTCCTCATGTTACAAAGTAAACTTTAAAACCACTGAGAAGGTCAAATTTAAACGTGAACCAAATCAAGTTTCTTTTTAGAAAAAAAAAGCTTGCAAAAGTGACGTACAAAATTGGCCTTTTATCTCGCTGTACAAGATTGAACACTATTGGTCGAAGAATAAAATTGAAATTTCGCTGAACCTTTTCTACATATCTAGTCTGTTACTGGTGTGTAAAACAGATATATAACATTGTTTTTTTTTAATCACACAAATGGGCACAACATTGTAATCTAAATCGCCCAAAAAGCAAAATTTAAATTTCCCTGCACCTCCTCTAAATTCTAGTCTTTTTTTTATTAGCCTGCTTTGCCCCACTCCTGGGCAAAGGCCTCCCTCCTCTTTTTCCACCTCTCACGAACCTGCGCGTCCTCATTCCAGTTCGGACGGAACTTATCCAGTTCGTCCCGCCATCTCCTTCGTGGCCTGCCGCGAGCCCGCCTCACTTTGTCAGGGTACCAGTTACCTGCTATTTTGGCCCACAGTTTATCGCGGCAGACCTGTCCTGCCTAGTCCCATTTGAATTGGGCAGCCTTTTTCAGCCACGTCAGTTAGATTTGTTTTGGAGCATAGTATTGTGTTTCGAACACGATCCGTTAAATTTAAATTTAAATACTAGTTACATATGTGTTTATTAATTTTACGTACTTTTTTTTGCAGTTCCCCTTGAGATGCCCGTGCTGATAAAAGAACACTTCAATCGATGGTATTCGCTACGGTCGTACTATCTGGCTATCACCGTGTCTGATATACCTTTCCAGGTAAAAAATATAAATATACCTTATTTATTCAGATTTCTCTCAATCAATCAGTGTCAGAATTACGATATTCTTGTTTCTACTTATCTCAAGTCAAGTTCGTTGACCTGAGGGGCAATTCTCGTTATTTTAATAGCCTTCATTTTTGACAATGTTTTTAGTATGAGAATTGGCCAAGGTTCATAATGTAATTTTGTAGATAAGTACATTAATAACAAAAGAAAAAACCTTTTTTTATACTATCCCAGTATTCGTCAACGTTCGTGGTCATAAAAAGTGAGAGTGAGACGATATTCATCGTCCCATTTGCACATTTTATGACCACGGGTGCAACGATTGGTGATTTGTAATAGTTTTAATTCGTAAAAAGTCACAAAAAATATAGTTTTTTATCCATATATATAATATTTTTTAATTCTAACCTAACCGGTATTTTCCTTCTTGCAGGCGATATTCTGCGTAATCTACGTGGTGATAGTATACTTACTGACGTCACAACCGCCGGTGTGGTTCCGGTTTGCGATGTTCCTCTCGTCTTGTCTGCTCATCTCCTTCGTGGCACAGAGCGTCGGGCTCGTAGTGGGCGCTGCTATGAATGTTCAGGTACATACAGATATGATAATTCTTCTTCTAAGCTTATGAAATATTCCTATGACTGACAGACAATTACGCAGCCGATCGCATGTCCCGTTATTAATACTGGACATTCGACCATGAATCAAAGAATATCGCCAGAAATTGCTCTGGTGCCAAATGGAGCTTTAATTCCTTTAATTTAATTACTTTGATCTGTAAATATTCAATCTTTTAATTTAAATTGTTAGCCTCCTCTTTGTAAGGGAGTTGGCCAAAATTCATCATCACTTATTTATTATTATAAGCCTATATTGTCTTACTACAGGGTAAAGGCCTCCCATTCCCTCTTTCCACATTTCGCGAGCTTGTGGGATTGTAGGATTGCCATCACTTACGTCTTCGAATGTTTCTACAAGGACCGATTCGTAGGGTCCACTAGACCGCTATTGCTGTTTTAGCATTGTGACTATGTGTACCGTAAAACGGGGTGAGTAGGACTGCAGAACTGAATAGAGACAAACTATAAAAGGGATTTTGATATGTTATATTATGATATGTTACCTACAATATCTCTAAATAATCAAGTATAACTAAGTAAATAAAATAGAGTTGTTGACAAATTTGGTAAAAATCCCTTTTATAGTTTGTCTCAATTCACCGAGACAAACTATAAAAGGGATTTTGATATGTTATATTATGATATTATGTTACCTAAAATATCTCTAAATAATCAAGTATAACTAAGTAAATAAAATAGAGTTGTTGACAAATTTGGTAAAAATCCCTTTTATAGTTTGTCTCAATTCACCGAGACAAACTATAAAAGGGATCTTTCATCACCCCGTTCTACCCGGTAATTGGTTTTTTCGGCAAGGGATGCTTAGTATCAGCACGGGGTCAGAATTTGTGTCTGGTTGTTGGCAATAGGAACCCTTCATATAAGGAACTCCAACTAAATTGGCCAAATGGACTACGGGGTCTCTGCCAGACCCTAGTTGATTACTGGTGTAAAGTTATGTTGTATAATTTATTGACTAATTATTTTCTTTCTCTCACAGAACGGAGTGTTCCTGGCACCTGTAATGTCGGTACCGTTCCTGCTGTTCAGCGGTTTCTTCGTGTCGTTCAACGCGATTCCTGTGTACCTAAGATGGATCACATACCTGTCGTACATCAGATACGGGTTCGAGGGCACCGCGCTCGCTACTTACTCGTTTGATAGGCCCAAGTTGAAGTGCCATCAGGTAAGAGAAGATAGTTATACAAATATACATAAAGGGTGTAAAAAGACTCTTAACGAAGCCGAAAGGCACTTGGTCTCCCAGTCATTGCGATCATTTTTAGCTCTAGACCATACCTGGGAACCTTCTGGTTACGGAGATATTGGGGGTCAAAGTTCCAACTTTTTCACAAGTTTTTTTTTAAATATATGTTTTTAATGTATTTTTTTTACTTAAGACACCTTCGCGACCCCCGTACTATTCAATCCATACATCAGCACAATGTTTAGAATGCGTTTCATTGAGTCTTACCGTAAAACGTGATTTTGCACCACAAAAAAAAAGTCTAATAATTTTTGCGTAAAGTTACTTAGTTTGACGTACAGAATGCTTGGTTGACGGCTTCGTCAAGAGTCTGTTTACACCCTGTATACGGGATGAAAGGGACAACGATGCGAAAACGGTTAACACGTATTTAGTATATCATTCTGAGCCCCCCTACATAGAAAATTTTCATCGGTTATTAAAAAAAAAAACTGCTGTTTCCTACAAAAGTGCAATACCTACACAGTCAAAATGTATGCAACAGCTCATTTGTTTTTACGATTTGTAATGATTTAAACCCACTATTTGCCGATGGCAGTCACCGTCACGTGCCTGCAGGTCATGGTGTGTATAGGCTTTGGTGTGTAAAACCCTTTATGATATTAATCAGCTCGTTGCTGGTCATAGGTCTCTCCAATTCCAATCCTCAGATTCTTATCCATTATGGGTAGTTGACCAAAACAAATCGAATTACTCCGTCTGGTAAATTTCCAAAAAATATTGGACACGTATTTTTTTCTCGTAAATTAAAAATGAGGACGATGCAGTGCGTCGAAAACTCGTGTGACGTCACATTTCGGTACACTTTTTAGCGGAAAGTGACGTCACAAGCCCCCACTCATGAACTTTGATGCGTTTTATCGTCGTTATTTTTATTGATTTGATAAAACAATAAATACGTATCCAATATCTTTCGATAAATCTAACTGACGAACTAAATACAATAATTTTTTTTTTACTCAGGAAACATTCCTATTATCATTCCTCTAATAAAATTTTCTCTTTACAGACTTACTGCCACTTCAAGAACCCAGAGACCACCCTGGAAGAGTTAGACATGTCGAACGCAGACTTCACCCTGGACATCGCAGCCCTCTGTCTCATCTTCCTGGTCCTGCGTATATCTGCCTTCCTCTTCCTTCGCTGGAAGCTCAAAGCTACCAGATAAGCAAACATAAACCTTATGTTGTCTGTATTTAGGGTAGAATACCAAACGACAAGCTATTTTAAGTTAGGGTTGTCACTTTGTCAAAGAAAATGATGACTTATTATGGTGCAGGTTGAGTTTGAAATGCAGTTTTAAAAGCGATAGATGTTTTATACTAAATCGAATTTATGCCAAAGGTCTTTAAATTCCTTATCAAGGAATTGGAGTAAAAAAAACTAATATTTCTTTTAGAATTTGCTATAGTAACTCGATCAGCTGTTTTCATAATGTTTTTTAGTAGAGTTGATATTTAAGACAAAGTTACAATCGCTGTAGTTAGTTATGTTTACGCAGTCAATGTGATAAAGAGATGTTATCTATACTTGAATGAATAAAACTCAAACGGGACTGTACATTTCGAATATGTTATGAGAAAATGGATCCTTCAATTCCGTGTCAATTAGAAGTCTAAATGTAAACAAACGTCCTGGAATCATGTTTCATACAAAGGAGTTGGATTCGACTGCATACATAATGAAATACGCTAATAAGGAAAACTCCTAATGTGCTAGAAAAATCATTCATTCAAATAATTATTGTAATAATTAAATTCATGACAATCAATTCGAAAAGACTTCGAAATTGAGAAAAGACCTAATTTTATTACAATTATTAATTCATTTCAACGTTATATGTGTCCTTAGGCTGATATCAGATGCTTCACTTTGTTAATTTCAGTCTCTCAGTCGCCAACTTCGCTCGAAGTGAAACGTCACTCGGCAGCGATCACTCGAGTAGTGTCTGATATCAGTTTTGCAGATTTTTAATTGTGAGCAAAAGAAAGCTAATAAATGTGATAGTGGTGTGTGATATACTGGAAAATGTTCACAAAATTATAGCAATTACAACACTTTTTTATAAAATCATTTATTATATTATAACATAGAAAAAAAAACTGATTTACTTTACACGGTGGCCTTATTTTCTTAATGCTTTACATGTTTTTAAATAAATAAAATATCCATCCATAAAGTGTGACTTTAATGCAAATTTTATAACATTCTTTACAATAGCAAGATCTGAAAAATCCTTTGCAACCTAAAGAAAAAATAGAATTCTGAAAATAACTTTTTATTCTATAATTAATGAATTAATTTGCTCATAAATTATTCATATTTCTTGCCTTACGGGCTTGCCGTTTAATTAATATCAAAGATAGACGTAATTTTCTTCTTAATGGCAATGGTAATTAAGATATTCTTACAATATAATATGAAGACTGCTGTGTAATTCAGAAATATTTCTCGCTAATTTAAACATGATTTCTTTTAATATTTCATCTACATTTCAACTAAAAATAAAATCTTACTTATTTGAGAGTCTACTTCTGTACTAGTCAACCAAGTTAATCATACGACTGTCTCTCTTGTTTCCCGGTTTTTTAGGTATTATCAACCACGTCAGTTGTACGTTTGGTTGTCATAAAACGCCTTAACTGCTTTGACTTTTCACTAGTAGCAGTCATTCTAAAATCAATCTAATTAATATTCAATAAAGTTGACATTTCGAAGTCAAAATCAATTGGAAATAAGTAGCTGGTTGAACCTTACTTACGGTTGACTGTATAGTATTCAGATGAACATTCCAACCATTTGTTGAATTGCCTTGGTCGTCTAAAAACTCCTGCGTTGTTTATATTATCATTGCCATTAGTAAATAGTTGTACGCATTCAGGGATCATGGTAATATTCTTTGTACTTAGTGATGTAATGTTTAGATAAATATTGTGGTCCAATTATTATTGATACGGTTAGATGTAATGGTTATAGAATGTATGATGTTTTGTACCTATATATTTTTTAAATAAATGGTTTATGAAATATAAGTTTAATGTTTTATTACATTACTAGCTATGCCCTACGACCTTCGTCCGCGAGAAATTATTGTAAATGATTACTTCGCTATTTTGTCGTACTGTATGGGTCAGAATGCTGGGCTGTGAAGAAGAAGGATGGAAAACGATTGCATGTAGCGGAGATGAGAATGTTGAGATGGATGTGTGGAGTGACAAGAATGGATAAAGTAAGAAATGAGTATATTAGAGGAAGTTTGAAAGTGGCGCCTGTTACAGAAAAATTGAAAGGAAGTCGTTTGTCTTGGTATGGACATGTAATGAGGAGGGATGAAACGCATGTGACTAAAAGAGTGATGAACATGAATGTTGATGGATGGAGAAGGAGAGGCAGGCCAAAGAAAAGATGGATGGATTGTGTGAAGACTGATATGAAAGAGAAAGGAGTCAACGATGCCGTGACGTCTGACAGGGGAGAATGGAAGAAGAAAACGTGTTGCGCCGACCCCAAATAGAATGGGATAAGGGCAGGAAGATGATGATGATTACTTCGCTATTTGTATCGGATTCTGTTAACAATTTCAAGTATTTTTTCTTTTTGCAGGAAACCTTAATCCTTTTTTTTAACTTTGTTTAGCTATCTGCCAGTAAAAGTCTTGTCAAAATCAGTCCAGCCTAGGACTTCCAATCCCGCAGCCTTTATTCAATTTCGGTATTTGCAGGATCCCGCATATAGAAAATATTATAACGCAAATAAAATAATCCATTAATCAACATAACTCAACATAAATTTAAGTTTTACTATTAGCATGAGATCAATCGAATTACATCGTTTATTTTCACAGAATACAAAAAAAAAAAGTCTATCAACTACAAAATATATAACTACTAGCTGACCCGCGCAACTTCGTCTGCGTCACATAATGCAATTAAATAATATTGCGACTATAAATTGAGATGTAAGCTATCCTATCTTTCAAGTTGGATCAAACTACACACGGTCTGCAAATTTGATTAAAATCGGTTAAGCAGTTTAGGAGTGCGGACAAACAATGTGACGCGTAATAAATTAAAATATAAACCAAAAACATTTTCAACTAAATGATGACAGAAGTAATTATGACTTTAATTATTTAGTTTGATCATTTTGTAAGCATTCGCCGATTTTGATGATTCTTTTCAGTCCGGCAAATCCCGCGGATCCCGCGTCCGTAACCCCGCAACACGCGGTATTGGAAAATGATGCGATGTATTGGAAGCCCTGGAGCGTATGGTGAACGAACGAGGACGAAGCAAGCGAAGAAAGTTTGTTCTTTAGTTTCTCTCTGTAGTTGGGTTGCGGAGGTCAGATAGGCAGTCGCTCCGGTTAGGAGGGACTGCCTACTACTAATACTAGTATTTATTTTTATTATTTATTTATTTATTAGAACAACAAAGAGGTTCATTGTGCTAATAAAAATATAACTTAGCCTAGGTTAGTACATAATAACTAGAACAGATCGGGTGCGATTGGTAAGCGCCCACACTAGCGGGCTGTCTGCCCGGGCGGCTATCGATAGCAGCATAGTGTTGGGACTGCCACAAAGCCTGTAGAGCAGCGATGCAGATTTCTTACGCCACAACGCACAGTGGAACGAATGTATGGGAGCGGTTGGACGTAGACATGTCCGAAAAAAAAGAGTAAAATTATGCCAAACTAATGATGCCATCTTATTCGATTACTTAATGCCTTCATAACTTGTGGTGATGAATTTCTTCATAACTCCCATATTTCGGGAGTAATTTGAGAAAATGTGAAATTTTACTATGAAAATGAGTGTATCGAGCTCTCTCCCTCCTGATTCCGGGCTTGTTTCAAGTAGCGGTCTCTAATATCATAATGCTAATACTAAGAGCTATATTTAATACTAAGACACATAGTGCGCCAAATGTGCACTTTCTGGGATAAAGAGTGATGTTTATTTTATAACACAATTTTTTTATTTTTTGTTTATTTTGTTGATTAAAACCGTTTTTCTAAAGGTTTACCTTATTACAATAACATTTCTGAGCAGCCAATTAGAGAAGATATAAGCTAATTAGGATATATAATTAGGGACTTAAGGTTTACATATAAAACTGATGCACTAATGATTACTGATAAGAACATTGCTATTATTTAATTACTAAATGGCTCTTAATACACTAATTTAGCATGCATCATTTACTAATTATCACAATAACTAATTACCTTGCAATATTTAACAAAGGATACCTGGGATACCTGGATTTTATATAAATAGGTCACTATTAGTAACTTTAAAATCAGTGTTGATTTACACCTCGTTGTATCCAAGCTAATCTCGAAATGTATTTTCCAAATTTTAATACAAATCTTGATATTCACGTTGCTTTATGCGCACGCGCACATAAAGATTTACGCGACTTTAACTATTTGTTCAGTGTTTTAAAAGATAACAGTTGTGTTCAGTTATGTGAAAGTGCTGAAACAAGTTTAAAAGACTGGTGTCGTCGATTTTGCTACCGCATTTATGCAAAATGGACACAGTCTGGAAGAAGCACAGATAAGTTTCGGAAGAAACATGAGATTTGGCTACAGGCTGCAATTCAATGGCCGGAATTACAGAATGAAAATATGGAACCTTCTACAGAAAATATAAGTGACGTCATCGAGCCCATAATTTCTCCTGCTAAATCTGATGCTTCAACTTGTACACATCCTAGTCCTCGTAAATCTTTTGAGGACCTTAGTAACCGGCAAAAAAGAAGACGCACTGAAGATAGTCTTTCATGCAGCAGTAGCAGCGCTGAAATTATGTTTTCGGCCGAAAGGGCGCTTCAAAAGGCAGGACAAAGCGATACAGCTTATGTTATGAAATACTTGACGGAGAATCCAGAAGAGGCCTCAAAAATCAAAGCCTTCATTGAAGGTAAATCAATTCAGGTACGGGAAATATCCCCTTTGAAGGCATTGGCTCTTTATGTATCGATGAACTTATCGAAATGGCGCTATAACACTCTTCGGGATTTCAACACTCAAGAAGGAGCTCTTCAATACCCGAGTTACTACATGTTGGTTAAAGAAAAAATTAAGTGCTATCCGGCCAAAGAAGATCTCACAGTTACAGAGAGCTCTGCAAAAATCAAATTACAAGCCTTGATGGATTTAACCTCAAGAAGACTTATTAGGTCGTTAGAAACCCCTGTTGATCCCAATCAACAGCTCGTATTGACCAGCAAATGGGGTTTTGATGGATCATCTAGCCAAAGCATTTATCATCAAAGGACGAGTGAAGATGAGCAAATCGATCTTGCTAGTAATTTTATGATTAGTCTTGTACCACTGCGGCTCGTCTCAAAAGGTGTAACAATTTGGGAAAACGAGCGACCATCTTCCACTTCATTTTGCCGGCCAATATTGTTTAAGTTTATAAAGGAAACCAAAGAAAATGTGCAGAGAGAGATGGCTGAAATCGAAGCAGAGATTGAAGCCTTAACTCCATCCACCATCACTGATGGAATTAGTGTCAAACACCAACTGCTGTTGACAATGATTGATGGTAAAATTCATTCCATTATATCCGATACAGCAGCTTCAGTGTGTGACATATGCAAGGCTTGTCCTAAAGAAATGAATAATTTAGAGTTAATCAAAGATAAACACGCAAACGAGGACATGTATAAATATAGCTTAAGCACCCTTCACGCTTGGATTCGCTCAATGGAATGCTTATTACACATTTCCTACAAATTAGACATAAAATCATGGCAAGTAAGGGGTGATATAGCAAAAAGGCAAGTTGATGACAGGAAGAAAAGAGTTCAAGAGGCTGTAAGAAGAGAAACGGGCTTACTTCTCGATGTTGTGAAACAAGGCAGTGGATCCACCAACAATGGCAACTCGGCAAGGAGATTTTTTGAAAACTACACTAAATCTGCTGAACTGACCGGAATAGATGCTATGCTTTTAAGAAAAATCTGTGTGATCTTGCAGTGTATTTCATCAGGAGAGAAGATCAACGTAACTAAATTCCGAGAGTTCTGCTTTGATACTGCTAAGCTTTACGTGGAGTTATACCCATGGTATTATATGCCTTCTTCACTTCATAAAATTTTAATGCATGGGCCAGACATAGTTCAGAACATGTCAATTGTGCCCATTGGTTTTCTATCCGAAGAGGCATCTGAGGCTAGAAATAAAGATTTTAGAAAATATAGAGAGGGGCATTCTCGAAAGCATAGCAGTATCTCATGCAATGAAGATATTATGCACAATCTTTTACTGTCTTCTGATCCACTTGTTACAAGTATCCGTCCAAAAGGAAATAAGTTTGTAAAAAAATCTTCTTTTAAGGAATTTTATGAGCTTACGGATTCTGAGAAAAGTGATATCGAATTTGTTAACATAAATGATTTAGCGGACATCGATTCTGAATTTGAATTAATTGATGATGATGATGATGACGAAGATAATTAAATGATGTTATTGTTTTAAAATGTGTAACTTAGTAAATTAGAGCTTACATCTTAATTATTTATTGTACTTTTAATGAAACTAGGTAATTTATTATCAACTTACTTAAAAGTCATACTCTCATCAGTTCTTGTGAATATTTTTGTTAATATATATTTCTGTATATATATAATATATTTATAGACCTCTTAATAAGTCTGTCTGCGGTTTAAAGTAAATACAAATGGGGAAAAAACGTTTTTTTTTTTAAATTTTCATTTCCTTTTATCCCAGAAAGTGCACATTTGGCGCACTATGTGTCTTAGTATTAAATATAGCTCTTAGTAATAGCATTACGATATTAGAGACCGGTACTTGAAACAAGCCCGGAATCAGGAGGGAGAGAGCTCGATACACTCATTTTCATAGTAAAATTTCACATTTTCTCAAATTACTCCCGAAATATGGGAGTTATGAAGAAATTCATCACCACAATTTATGAAGGCATTAAGTAATCGAATAAGATGGCATCATTAGTTTGTCATAATTTTACTCTTATTTTTCGGACATGTCTACGTCCAACCGCTCCCATACATTCGTTCCACTGTGCAACGCATCAAATCCCTCAGTGCGTGCTTCGGCAAACATTGCTGACGCACTACAGAAGCGTGGCGTGGCGGTTTAGCTGCATCCGGTTAGACTAGAAACCGATTTTTTTTTAGGATGGGACATCATCAAATGAGCCCTCTCGCTCTGGGCGGAGCGGAAGGGAGTGTCAATCTTGTACTGACTTAAACCCATTTGCCCTTTGTGTTCCAGGGCCGCGGTATCTCTTTCGAACAGTCCCGCAGCCCTGGCAGGCATCGGCCCTCGCGGGCCCCTCCCTGTTTGCTGACATCTCTTTGAGATGGGCGTAAAACACAATCCCTTAAAATAGTTGGAAAAAGGCGAGGCAGATGATGACTTATAAACTACGATAACAGTGTTAAATTTAAAAATGAAATAATAAAAATATTAAAGGATCGGCAGTAGGCTCTATAGGTTTTATACAATTTAGGTATCATTGTTAATAGGTTAGTGACATGTATGCATCACGTATTAATTTTACGTTAATCTTTTTTTTATTTTTTTCTTTGTTTGTTACATCTCGTGAATATAGTTTACCATTTTTTTTTCTCATTAAGTTAGCCCTGCTACAGTTAACGTTTGCTAACAGTTTGTTTTATATAATAAAGTAATCTGTGGAAAATGTTGTGGGTAGTATATTTTTTAAGTTGAATTTTAAGCCAATACTGTTTATACGTAATATACTACTGTTTGTTTTCCCAAATGTAATAAATAAATAAATAAATATACAATAACAGATTCTTGGGTTGGTTCAATCATGATGGAAGAGTTAAATCCAGATTAGAAAGTACCTACGCCAATTACAAAATTGCCTTGAAAAGAAACAATTTCATACAAGCCTGAGCCTTTCACCTGTGTACTAAGTAATAACTATCTATTATCGGTTAGCTCCAATCAGATGCGCCTGCGATCGCATCCGGGATGTAACGCTCTCGCACTACCTAAGCGGCAAGCACTGAGCCGAGGAAATATTGGCTCACACCTATTGTTACTTTGTATGAGCGGCTGTCTACCCATGTGCACAGCCATGTGTGACCCGTTCCATCACGGTGATAATTTGCAATTGCATTGTTTGTATTTACCAATTTTCACTCTTATAACTTTGGACATAAGGGCGAGAGGTGGTCAACCGCTGTTCTTTCAAGGTCTAAGTGTGACCAGTAACGAAGGACAGTGCGAGGCATGGTAAAAAAACCTGTTGGTATCTTAGAGGCTATCATTTAATCACCTGAGGTTTTTTAGGTCAGTTTTACAGCCAGAAATCAGCCAGTTTTATTTTTTATTTTTTATTTAGGTTACCCTCCTTCCTCTCTGCAACAGGAGTATTTTTATTAGGTATTGAAAAGAACAGCTAAGTTTAGAATGTTTTAATAAAAAAAAAAACAAATTACATGTCACATAGATTCGCCAGCGTAGATTTGTAGGTATACTGTTCCATAAATTTTAACCATTTATTTAATGCACTTTTGTTTGAAACAGCAGATTTTTTTATTCTGGACAGCATAGTAGTATTTCACGATGGCGAATGGATCTAGACTCAAAGGCCTAGATTTATGGGCTGAATTCGTGGTGGAAACAGTTTGCGAATCGATGTCCCTTGTACCGTGTTGTGTACCCTATCTACACTATAATATTCTCTGCTTGTTCTTACATACAAGTAGAATTAACTTTATGATCCTCAACACGCGCTATCAAGTTCCTCCATCTGTACATTAAAGGAATATTTATATCCTAATTAATGTAATCAAGTTTTATTTGTGGGAAGTGAGTGGCTTTCGAAAGTAGAGCAACCTTGAGAACTAGTACTTGGGTACCTACTCTGTTTGGAAACCTGTGTTTGCCCTTCGTCAAGAGACGATCGACGCCTCTCTTCCCGTCTCATAAAATTCGTAGGCGCAAGCCCGACAGCTTAAAGTGAGGTCCTCGTTTCGATTCCTAAGTCGGCTATTGTATTTGAGTATGGTGTCAGTATTATCTAAATAATATTAGGCAAATAGCGAAGGTAATGACCTAGTATAGCTCTTTAGGTATTGATATTTTTCCTACATATTTTTTATTACATAGTGAATACGTGGGCGAATAATAACAGAATACATCAAATCAAAAACAAGATGTGGCTTATTAATTTATTGATACATGACAAAAAACACTAAACCTCGCTAATTAATCACATAGTACCTAATGCTATTATGATAAACTGATGTGCTTTGGAGGAAAAACTTATTTTAAAATTCTCGACTTTGTACTCTGACTTCATTCCAAAAATAAACTTTATGATTTTTCCAAGTGTTACTTTTTCATTTGTTTTCGTTTCAACATAATTTCAATTATAAATGTTATAACTGACAACGTACCTCCAAAAACATAGATTAACCATGGAATATCTAAACTCCCCACAAACTCACGTTTGTGAAAATTGTGTGTTATTTTTTTAAGATAATTCATGTCACGCATTACCTTCTCTACCAAACCGTTCTCTCTCAGTTGAATCGATTTGTGACACAACTTATCTATCAGAGGAAACCCTTTGTAAAGATAAGTAGCATAAATCACCTTCGAATAAGGCTTCGGGAGTGACATAACCCGAGGTTTACCGTACTCATCAAAAAAGTCCCGTTCGTTGTATTGATACAGTCCATACAGAAGAAGCGTGTATAAATTCTCAGATTTCGCGACCGTTTCGACGCTCTCCATCAAACGATGGCAAACATCGGTAGCGTCAAATTCGGTGTTCGATTGTACTGACTCAGAATAATACCTTCCCATAATTAAACTTAAACACGGTTTAAGCTGGTAATAATTTATATCTTCTTCTGTTGAAATCTGATACTCCTGAGCAGGGTGTGTTGTGAGACTGACAAGACTTGACTGATAGAAAGAGTTGACCAAATACGCGAACCACATCCAAAGTATGAAGACGCACTTCACCGTCCAACGACTTTGGACATTCCTTCCGTGAAGAACGAGGTTATCCAGTAGTATTAACACTATGTAACTTTTATCCTCCGTGCGAAGAAGCATTATAACTAATATCGAGTAAATCACGAGAACCAGTGCCAAGAGCACCCACACTTTCAATTCGAATTCTAGATAAGTATACTTCCAAGGAGGTACGTTTCTGGCTCGTTTGACCACAAATCTTATCTCATCTGTGTAAACTAGGTGACCGTAGACATAAGAGAAGGCTCCAGCACGTGACGGAGTGAGTATCATACCTGATAAGTGTGTGTCTATTTCATTGTCTTGTATTTTTTTCAATAATCCAACCGCTTGCATGTCTGCTGACACCGTGGAGAATTCATCAGCATCGCTATAGTCGTTTATAATATTAACATCAAATCCTATCATTTCCCCGATTAAACGCAATAAATATGGCTCCACACCATTTCGAAGAGCTGGTGGTCCGGAAGATGATTCGTTTGAAGAGACTATTGTATATGGCGGCCACTGGGTTATCAGAACATCCAACGTACAGTTCTGTAGTCCAGTTACAAGTTTTTCCGGGTACAAGTCGAGAGAGTGTGCTTGGGAACATTTTCCAAAGCTGATGGTGGTATCATAACGTCTACCGCAATTGTAGTTATCAAAAGAGTTGTAAGTGTAGAGGTGAGTGTCATCGGTAGCGTTCACAACTAGCACGTTATTCGCATGCAGTTTGAGAAATGTGTCGAAGATGATTTTGAGGTCGCTCTCTTTTAGACCTCTGACGATAACTAAGAAGCGGGCCTGGGGATTCCACGTTGATTCTCTGGTGACTTTAACAAAGTGACTGGCGAAAAAAGTGGCGTTTGATGCAGACACGAGATATGCTTGGTGTGGGATAAGCATTTTGGAAGAAAGTCGTTTTGATACAACTGATATTATGTTAGCATGATTAAGGGCTTTCAAAAGTTCCTCATCTCGAACTCCATTACCGATGTATGTTATTTCTTTAACTTCTGCAAAATATTTTGCAATGATATCTATTACACATTCAAGAAGTTTCTCACTGTATGTTGGGCTTGGAATTGGTATATTGAGACAGTTTCCACTGGATAATAGACACACGACCAGGTACAAGGCCCGCATTTTGGAATATGGGAATTTTGAACTTTCTCTTCAACATAGGGCTTCTCTTCATAAATCATGATTGACTGGATAATGTCTATATCTGCTTCAAATGACGGTGTTTGCGCCCAATTAGCTTTTATAATTATTAGTGTGTGTATGATTGACTTGTGATATCTACATCATTAGGATGCTTCTGATTTATTAACTTTCATTTGCAAAGTAGGTACCCACGTGGCGAAGGTGTGTAATAGTTAGCCGGGTAAGTACTTTTAAATTTGATTTATTTGAAACGAATGCGAAATGTTGTACAGAGGACGCCAGTACATCAAGCTACCAGAAACTGTCAAATTTTCCCAATCAACCTTGACCCCTTTTTTTTTTACGGACGCGAAATCATCAAATGACTTCTCCCACTCCGCCCAGAGCGGAAGGGAGTGTCAGACTTGTACTGACTAAAACCCATCCATGTTCCTTCCTTGCCCTTTGTGTTCCAGGGCCACGGTATCTCTTTCGAACAGTCCCGCAGGCCTGGCAGGATCAACCTTGACCTTAATACTTTGGCGATAAACTTGAAATCTATTAAAGAAATTTGACAGATTGTTGTAGCTTAATGTGCTGGCTGGTGTCTTTACCAAACAGTGTTTCATAAACAAAGACGAAATATTTAACATAATAAACGCACAACCTCCCGTGGGGTGATCTCGGATTATGAAACAATAACTTTTATTGTACTAGTTCTTGAAATTCGTAATAATAATATTTGGACCAATGATCTATAAACTACGTCATTGATTTGGACCTTGCTTCATTACAACCTCCTTTTCTACCTCTTCGAATTACTGCAACGATCTGACGGCCGCTTTCGGAATTGATATTTCGAACTTCGAACTTAAACAAACGTTCATGTTGCCTGACAAAAAAAAAAAAAAACTAGTACAATCTCATCTCCTAACCGAACGTTAAGTTTTATAAAAATCAAGGAATTGTTTATAATTACTTGCGTGTGTTGTAAAAATTGGATTGGACAGGACGCAAACTAAGTAACTAGGAGGTAAGAATTTCCTTTCTCATAGCGAGCGTTCTGATCGTTGATTGGTTGCAGACTCTTCGAATTGTATTTCTAAACTGCCCCTAAATTCTCGCATATATTTTTTGTGCCATAACCAAAGAACTTTAGATCTTAAAACATATCAAAATCGATCTAATTCCCTCTCATACATTTCTACGCGATTTTTGGCATACCTAACTCTTAAAATTATATAAATATTGTTATCAGTACTGTAACTATTCTGAGCAAAAGATGTACAAATGATTTGAAAACTATTGTAAAAAAGTCTGATTAGAAAGAAGGGAAAATATGAGATTGAGAATAGTTAGAGACATCCACATATTTGTGCCGTTTATGAGCTACCAGGGAAGCCGCATGCGCAGAAGGCACTAAAGCCAAACTTCTTTATCTTCAGCGTAGTCCTTGATTTTGTAATATGCTTTTTAATAAGGACATGTTTGATGTAGTTTTTGAACTTTCCATCAGTTCTATAACTGACTTCGACAACTTGTTATAAAAGCGTATAGGTACTGTTAATAAGAAAGACTTGCTAGTTTTTGCTAATCTGAATTTAGGTATTACAATTTCGTGTTTACTGCGTGTATTTATATTGCGGAAATCGCTATCTACTTTTGAAAAGCCCTCGATTTTTGCGGACATATTCGGATCGGGGTCTAAGTTACCACACGAGAAGTCTTGCGTTTATTATGTTAATCCTTGTATAAGGTAATTTACGTTAATAAATATTTTATAGTGAACATGACACTTCCATTATAGTCATTTTTGCACGGAATATTTAAAACAGAAAGTCAACATAGAACATAAATAATTATAACTTTTTATTTATTTTTAAATTAAAAATTTTCGTCACTTCATATATAATCTTGAATAGAAGATTAAGATAAGATAAGATAACCTAGGAGAAGGTAGAAGAGTCCTAAAATACAGATAACACGGTTCTTCGGCTTAGGGCATGTTACTTAAACTTAAACAAATTACTATTACTAACGTAATTAATATTAATTGATTGTACAGATTTCAAACAAAAAATTAAGTCAAGATATAAAGGTAACACACATTAGTGAAAAATTAGAAGTTGGTAAACCGTTGGAACTTCACTTTAAAATATGTATAAAATCAAATATGACACATAAACAGAACATAAACCTATTGAATATCTATAGTTTTAGTAGGTATGTATACTTAAGTTGTTTCAATTACTAGATGTTGAGGTGATATAAGAAATTATCGTTTTGCATTTATGATCTATGCGTAATATGGAAAAATCGTTAAAACAAACCAAACTATAAAAATCAAATTAATAATTAGGTACATTCTGGACACAGCTCTAACCAAGACTAACGCTGCCTCACGCAATGTTTTGTTAAATATTCAATTAAGAAAGAGAGAATAGAAATAGCACAGCCCACAACATACACACACCACGGGAGAGCAAAACGAACCTCGAACTCTTTCTGAGAAAATCTTTGTTTCAGTGCTCTTAAAAAGTATTGATCCTGAATGCTCTTGTCCGCTAACCCATTCTCCCTCAACCGCAAAGCATTCAGTTGCAATTGACGCGTAATCGGAAACCCTTTGTAAAAGTAAAAACCAAACAAAAACTTCATGTAGGGCTTCTCAAAAGAATAAATCAAGGGATTGCCCCATTTGTCGTGTGAACGTAGTTTGTTGTAAAAATAAGTGTAATGTGGTACAAGTGAATACATGCCTTTCGTTTGACTTACAGTGATGAGGGCTTCTAGAGTGGTGTTACATCCCTCCACTGCCGGAGCCTTTACAGGCACAGCTTGCTTTTTTGATAAATTTCTGGGTTCAGTCGCTAAGTATTTACGTAGTGAACCACTGAAACAAGGTTTGTATTCATATTTCAAAATGTCTTCTTCGGTTGAAACTTGGTATTCTTTACTCGGGTCCGTAGTAAGACTGACTAGGCTAGACTGGTAGAACGTATTGATTAGATATGCAAACCACACCCAAATTATGAGGATGTACTTGAGCGTCATCGAACACCGCATTTCACGGCTTTGTAACAGCAAGTTCTGAAGCAGTTCCAAGGCCACGTAGCCCTTGTCCTTTGCTCGAAGTAGAAAGATCATCATTGCAAAATACACGATGAACGAAAGGAGAAGTAACAACCACACAGTAGAGTCAAATTCTATGTACACAGTTTTCCAAATAGGCATGAATGATGCTTTCTTCACTATGAACCGAAGCTCGTCGTTGTAGTCATGGTAACCGCTGAGCCAGGTTAAAGCTTGAGCTCTCGTCAACACCATCACCATCCCTCCAAATATGACATCGGTTTCATTATTCCGAAGCATCAGCATAGGACCGCTGACTGTCATGTTAGGAGCAACCGAGGAGTACAAGTTAGAGTTATAACTGTAGTTAGAGATTACGTTGAATTGTTCTTTCTCACTTAAAACTTTGAATATGTACTCCTCTGTGCCCAGTAAGGATTTTTCATCTTCAATTAATGGGTTGATGCTGAAGGGTGGACGATGTGCTACTGACGCTTTGAAGGTGCAGTTTTTGAGTCCGGTGACTAGTTTATTTGGGTACAGATTCTGGGTAGCTTGTGAGCACAGCCCGAGGTGGATGACGTCGTTGTAGTATTTGCCGCAGCCGTAATTATCAAACGGGTTGTAGGTGTAAAGGTGGGCCTCGATGGTTCCATTCACGACCAGCACGTTGTTGACATGCAGCCTCAAAAGCTCATCGAAGATGACACGTAGCTCGTTGTTGCGCAGCGTTTCAACAATAACCAAGAAACGCGCGTATGGGTTCCATGTTGGGTCCGTCATGAGATACTCGAAATACTCCGTAAAGACAGAAACATTCTTGGAAGTTATGAAATATCCCTGGTTCGGCAAAAAGTACTGGTAAGTCGTATTTCTAGTGACCAGTGAAAAGTTCTGCGTTGAATGGATAGATTTGAGTAGCTCTTCATCATTTGTTTCCATATTGACGTATGTGAGTTCCCTTTGTTCATTGTAGTATTTATTGAGTATATCGGTGATACACTGAATCAATTGTTCGTTTTTAAGTTGGTGTGGTCGCAATGTGATCTGGCACTGTCCTACCACGTAAAGCACAGACATCAAATAGTATGCGACTATCATTTTGTAGCGTGACAACGACAGTGATGGTTGCATATTGTGACGCATGTTGATTACTATGAAGATAAGGATATTAATTATCCTAACGTGCTCTGAAATGGTTTTAAAACGTTTCCGTGGTCGCGTGCATTGCTTTTGTGGTTAGCTTTCTAACGATGAATTAGTCCTAATTAGACCAGATTAGATTAGATTAGTTTTTAGTCCTTAATTGCATTTGCAAATAAAAATCTATGAAGATATAATAATTACATTGAATTTTTTAATTAACACTGTTTGAAATGACAACGTTTGATCTCTCTATTGTCTAATGTCTCGTATTGTTCTATTACGAATAACATGGATTTAGGTACCTATAAAATAATGTCACAGAAAGTTCGTTAATCCGCCGTTGGTCCCGGCTGTCATTTTAAGGTCTTTAACAGTCGTTACAGGTAGTCAGTGGCCCGAAAGTCTGACATCCAGTCTTACCGAGGGTTATCGTATTACCTAGTAGTAACTTGGTTGTGGGGGTCAGATACACAGTCGCTTCATGTAAAATATTATTATTGGTATTCTGGCTGTATCTGGCTAGACTGGAAGCCGAGCCCAACTTAGTTAGGAAAAGGCTAGGCAGATGATAAGAATTAGCTATAAAATGAACCTCCTTAATTTAATTTAGATTGCCTAATGACTTTTATAACTATCTATCTATCTAAAGGGTTTGGTTTCCGCACTTAGTCCCTAAAGGTGGACCATTGTGCGTGAGCCATGGTGGCCGTTACTCCAACCAGCCCACCTCCCTCCAGAAGCAGATTATATTTCGTGGTCTTCTCAGGGCATCCGCGAGGGATCTTGGTGTACCAAGAGTCTCCTCGCGGATCTGGGTGACACCAGTGCACTCGAGGAGCACATGCGCCACCGTTTCCTCCGCCTCCATGCACGCTCTGCACAGAGGGCTATCCGTGATTCCTAGGGTGTGGAAGTGTTTATTCAGTGAGCAGTGTCCAGTGATGGTCCCCGACACCAGTCGCAGGCTATCTCTATCCAGGCGCAGAAGGCGCTTGGTCAGCTTTGCATCCAGGGATGGCATAGCTTCCTTGGATTGCCTGCACCCTGGTGTCGAGGTCCACCATTTTTCCGCTTGTGTCTTAGTGTGCTCCTTTAGCCAGCCCCTTAGCTGCTTAAACGGAAAGGGCACAATGGGTTCGGGTCCGATGGCCTTTGTGCTGGATCCCCTTCTGGCAAGCTCATCAGCCGCATCGTTTCCGAGTGATCCACTGTGTCCTTTGATCCATTGCAGTGTCACAGTGTTGCGGTTTAGCACCGTAACACGTTCTAGGGCATTGTGACATTCTAGTATTAATTTTGATGTGATTTGGTTTCTCTTTAAGGATTGTAGAACTGAGGCACTGTCTGAAAGTATACGAATATGGGTATCCGTAACTCCCCTGGCTTCTATGGCGTGTGCCGCTTGGATAATGCCTACACACTCTGCTTGATACACAGAGTTGAGCATTCCCAGGGGTCTGGATATTTTGATGTTTAGGTCGTCAGAGAAAACTCCGACACCTGTCCCATCGTCAGTCTTTGATCCATCCGTGTAGATCCTTAGCTCGTGTGGACCTGAGTAGTCACACATTTCCGCTGTGAGCTCAATATTATAGTGTTTTTGAAAATAGTGGGCCTTCAGGGTTCTGTCATTGGGTGATGCCATCATAGGCTGTTGTTTGATTGCATCATCCTTTATGCGTGTATGTTTTATTCTGGAGTCGTTACTTAGGGTGCCGGATACTTCAAGCCTGAAGATCCCTAGGGTTGCTTCCTCTCTTACGACGAGGTGTAGAGGTGGCAGTCCCAGCATCACCTGTAGAGCGGCAGTAGGTGATGTCCTCATGCTTCCAGTGATTGCTACACATGCATATCTCTGTAGCTTCTCGAGTTCTTTCTGGGCGGTGCTCAGGTTGGTCCTGGGCCACCAAACTAAAGAGCCGTATGTGATGATTGGTCGGATGACTGTAGTATAAAGCCAGTAGGTGATTTTGGGGCTTAGGCCCCAATTTCTACCGAGCAGTCTTTTACATTGCCATAGGGCTATGCTGGCCCTTGTGGTGATGTAATCGGTGTGCTTTGCCCAGTTCAGCTGTTTGTCCAAATAGATGCCCAGGTATTTGGCTTCAGTTGACAGGCTTAGGGTGGTCCCAAAGAAACGTGGCAACTGTAGGGTTGCCAGCTTCCTTTTTTTTGTGAAGAGGACAAGTTCTGTCTTGGTAGGATTCACTGCTAGTTTATATTCCTTGCACCAGTCCTCTACTATCTTCAAGGCTTGGCGCATAAGATTACACAGTGTATTTTCGTGTATGCCGTTTATTATTATGGTTATATCATCGGCGTAGCCCACCGTGAAGTAACCTTTGTCGTTTAGACGCCTAATAAGGGTGTCCACCACGAGGTTCCATAGCAGTGGCGAGAGGACGCCCCCTTGGGGGCAACCCTTCGCCACGATGGCTCTGGTGGTGTCGTTTACCGTAACCTGTACGGCTCTCAGTCTGAGCATGTTTGTTATCCATCCTCGCAGGGTCGAGTCCACGCCGTGTTCCTCGAGGGCTGCGTTGATGCTGTGGAAATTGGTTTTGTCAAAAGCTCCTTCTATGTCAATAAAAACAGCTAGTGAGGATCCTTTGGAGTCTACTGCACATTCAATCTTTGAGATCACACTGTGTAGTGCGGATTCTGTTGATTTACCTGTGGAGTAGGCGTGTTGTTGCCTGTGGAGTGGTAGCTCTCGGAGAGGTCCGTCCCGAATGTGTCGGTCACAGAGTCTCTCGAGGGTTTTCAGTAGGAAGGATGTCAGGCTTATTGGTCGGTACGCTTTAGGTTGTGTATAGTCGGATTTGCCTGGTTTGGGGATGAAAATGACTTTCACCTCTCGCCATTGGAGTGGTACATAGTTATGTGCTAAGCAGGCCTGGAAAGTGACAGCCAGCCATGGCGCAAGGGCGTCTACACCCCATTGCAGCAAGGCCGGGAAAATGTCGTCCAAGCCTGCGGATTTGTATGGTTTGAAGGTTTTGATTGCCCATTTTATTCCTTCTGCGGTTACTACCGTGCGGGCTCTGGACCAGTCCTGGTCATTTGGGATGTGCGTTGGCTCACTTGTCCATGCTGTATCTTCGGAGAGATTGCAGCCTGGGAAGTGGGTTTCCAGGAGGACTTTGCTAGTTTCGTAGTCTGATTTTGTGTAGGTGTTGTCTGGGTTTTTCAGCGACCCGAGGGTGCGATCCTGATCGGTAGATAGGATCTTCCTTACTCGCGCGGCTTCGCTGTTAGATTCGATGTCCTCACAGAATTTCCGCCAGGCCGCCCTGCTGGCGGTCCTGACTTGTTTCTTGAAGGAGTACTGTGTCTTTTTGTATAGTTCCCAGTCCTCTGGGAGCCTGGAGTTTTTAGCTCTGTTGAATTGTTTGCGCATCACTTGCCTGAGCTTGCTGAGTTCTGCATTCCACCAAGAGTTCCCCTTACTTTTGGTGTTTGGCTCTGGTAGCTTGCAGCAGGCATGATAGGCTTCTATTATGCATTCTGAGAGTTTTGTTACAGTGTCTTCAAGTTGTTTGGGGTCCGTTAAAACTAGGGGTGTTTGGTGCCGTGTTAGCAGTGTGGCCAGAAGCCGCCTGTAGCCGGGCACGTTGGTGCGGCGCGGATTACGTCTAGGTTTTGGTTTTTTTGTGTTAGCTTCTAGTGAGAAACGAATCCTTCTATGGTCAGAGCAGGAAGGCTCGTTGGATACGTGCCAGTTGGATATAAGTTTTGCCGCGCTTTCTGAAGCCAGCGTTAGATCAATTATCGTTTGTCCGCGAGCTGTGACCCAAGTGGGTTCCGAGCCGCGGTTTACGATGTTAAGGTTAGTGGAGAATAAGTATGTGCATAATACCTCACCTCTAGTGTTGGCTTTGTTGCAACCCCAAAGCGGGTGGTGGGCGTTCGAGTCTGTGCAGATGACCAGGTCCAGGTTGGCGTCCTCACAGTACCTTACCAGGTCGGCCATCTCTTTTGGTGGGCAGTCTACATCTTCGCCTGGCATATAGACCGAGGCTAGGACGATGTCGGGTGCGTCGCCGTCAGTTTTGAGCCTGACGGCCGTCAGGTCTCTGGAACATAATTGTGTTAGTGTTGTGGTAGGTACATCTTTAGGTATATAGGCGCAGGTTCGCGGTTTATCTGTGCCCTGTGTGTCGAGGATCAGCTTACCTCCAATGTTTCCAAGGCCACATATCCTGTTATTTCGGATCCATGGCTCTTGGATCAGTGCGATGGTTCGGGGTTTCATCTCCAGCGCCCTGCGTAGGCAAGCCGTGGCAGTCTGGCTGTGCTGGAGGTTTATCTGGATGATGTTTAGGGGAGCGGATGTGGGCGTCGGCGGCGGTGGAGTGGAGTTATGAGGAGACGGATCCATCGGATAGGTCCCCCCCGTCCTCCAGCCCGTGCCGGCCGTCACTCAGTGTTGGTGAGGAGGCGAACGGGTGCTCTGTCCACCCTGGTGGTGAGGTAGGCATGCTCACGGCGTCGGCATCAGCCATCACCGCTCTGGCCATCTCCTCCTCCAGTCCGGTCATGGTCAGATCTACCGTCGGTCCCGGTCGCGTCTGTGCAAGGTCTGTGGTCTCGGTCTGGGTGTCAGAGGGTTGGGTGTTGGGGAAAAAGCGCACGTATATCGACCCAAGTAGGTACGATACCCGCCGCTCCCTCCCCAAGACCTTTACGACCTCCTCCGGTGGGATACCCAGGGTCAAAAAAGTCCCATGCTTATCTCCACCGACTGAAGTCGCCCTGTATAGTGACCACCTCCCTATGTCGTACCAAGTATTCTGACGAATCAGAATACTCTGGAGCCGCGCTATGTCCCCATTATATCTGGGCACGAAAAGCGCAGCTCGGACACGGGTCGGTACGTCGGACTGTTTCATTACGTTCAGGGTCGCGTCTGTGTTGGGCAGTCTAATTTTCGGGACATTCTCAGTAAGCCAGGTCAGGGCGCCGTCGTCTTCGCACCACATCTGAACCGTGCCGTCCGCTACCCGTGGGTAACCGCGGAAGGCCGGGAGCGGCTTGGAGGGGTCGGTGTCCATGACGAGGTCTTCGAGGCTGAGCTTGATATGCTCCGCCTCGTCAGGGGTCATGTCGCGGGATGGAGGCGAGAGGCAGATTGCTACGGCGAGCCGCGCGGGAATGTCCTTTGAGGCCCGTGCGTAGGTTCTCTGCTCCCCTTGAGCGGTCTGGATTTTGACCCGCTTGGCGTCCCCCTGGAGCGTGCTCGGCGAAGCCGTGTCGTCCGGGCGCACCCTCTTCGCCTTACCCAGACCACTTGGTCCTGGTTGCGGCTCCGAGGAGCGTGGCACGGGGTTTTGTGCCAGGGATACCCTGCGTGTCAATCCAGATCGCTTGCCTCGCCTTTGTCTGGGTCGGTGTCGGTCTATGGTCGACTCGGTGTGGTGCTGGTCGCGTCCTCCGGATGGTCCTGGTGCAGGCAGTGGCTTTTCGCGCTGGGTTTCCCCTTCGCGTACTGGCCCTTGCCCGCGGGTTTCCGCGTCCGGCTGCTTTTCGCGCTGGGTTTCCCCTTCGCGTACTCGCGGCTGGTCGCGTACCTCCCTTCCAGCGGCCGTCTGCGCATCGCGCTGGCTAGTGCCTTCGCGGATTTTGCACAAACGGCTGCTGAGGACCTTCTCTCTGCTCCGGATTTTTCCGCACTTGCGTTTAAGCGTGCGTACTTCGTCCACAGAGACAAAGTCGGAACCACTGGATTCCACTTCCTTTCCCATTCCGTGGCGTCCAGAGTCAATTTCCCTCAGCCTTGCTTCGATCCTCTCGCGCTGGAGCGCCAGCATGCGGAGTTCGTCGTCAAGACTGGAGAGTCGTGCATTGTCGGTGTCGTTGTCAGGGTTGTTCGTTTTACTGTTCCGAACGATGCTCTGTTGCCAGGCCCTCGTGGAAGGTAAAACGGGTGTCAGGGTAGTAGGCGCGGAAGTCGCAGCCGTCGTGTCGGTTGGCGCAGGGTTCGCAGCCATCGTGTCAGGTGGCGCAGAGGTCGCAGCCAGGGTAGGGTTGGGTGGCGCGTGAGCCGCAGCCAGTGTTGTTGTTGGCGCTAAAGCAGCCTGCCGCGCAGAAGGCGCGGCACTAAGTGGCAGATTGTTGCCCCCCCCCAGATTACGGTGGAGGCTGACCGACGAGTCGGTGTGGGATTCCCCGGCATTGCCGGGACCCACCTGGGGAATATTTTTCACTTTCTGCGACATGAAGGGTTTGTGGGCTTTTTTATGGAGTTGAGGTTACCCCTCCTCATGGACCGAAGGGAGAAAAGGGAAAAGGAGGGAAGGTATTGGGCATGGGATCATGGGAGTGGGGTTAAGGTTTCCCTAGGCCTGGGAGTTGGCTTTCGGGAGTATGAGGAAAAAGGGCGCCTGGCGGTTTTTGTTTCGTCTATTTCTTAGGGAATTAGACCAAGAACAGGGCGGCAACCACGTGAAGGAGGAACCACCAGACTTGCCTTGAGGATCTACACGACTGTAGCGCTCCCCCTCAAAGCCCCGCCACCTTACCGCCTCTGAGGGAAGCAGTAAGGTAGGCCTGCATCTATACTACCAAGCAAAGCAGAAGCAAAGCGTGTCGTTGTGCAACCGCAAAAGCACAAATGCAAACCCTCCCCTTCCAACTTTTATAACTATATAACAACACAGTTTCAGTCACAATAGTAAGTCATTATAAGACAGCAGTTGTATTATTTTTTTTATAATAATTCACCTTGTTTTCTTACACCTATGTCATTCTTTTAACTGACTTCCAAAAGGTAGGAGGTTCTATGTATGTATGTATTTTTTTAATGTATGGTTTAGCGAAATAAATGTCCAAATCTCTGCTACGTGATAACACGATAATTTGTAGAAATGAAAAAAAAAATTCATTATCTGTCTAGCCTTTTTCCAACTATGTTGGGGACTTGGGGTCGGCTTCCAGTCCAAACCGGATGCAGCTGAATACCAGTATTTTACATGGAGCGACTGCCTATCTGACCTCCACAACCCAACTTGTACTGGGTATTTCGATACCGCTTCGTAAGACTGGTTGTCAGACTTTTTGGGCCACTGACTACCTAACGACTGTAAAAGGTCTACTAATGACAGCCGGGACCAACTGTTTAACGTGCTTTCCAAGGCACGTAGGAAACTCGGTATGTAATGGTGGTCACCCACCCACAGACAAACCTAGTCAAGCACGGCTTCACCTAAAAGACAAGTTACAAGTTATTATGCCCTGTGTCTGTGTGACTGTAGCTTAGCCTTCTTTGTTTTTCTGACATTCTAAAGTGCCTGTAATGGTCTAATTGAAATAAATGCTTTTGAGTTTGAGTTTAAGATCAACCTAACTGAAAAAAAATAACAGTATTAAATTAAAAGTTAGCTGATAAGGTATTAAAAAAGTTTATTCGTGAAAATTTCTAAGAATTGAAATGGAATGTAAGAACGTTGCACTTAAAATTATAGTTATCTGTGGAAATAAAACACCAGTAGAAAAAAAAAAACGAAAAATAAAACCACGTGTGTGAAATAAACTGCATTCTGAACCTAGAAGTAGGGCAATAAGAGCGAGTTAACTAGGAAATGTTATGAAAAAGCTTTTCTTTAGCTAATAACAATCCAATAGGTTTTTGACTTTCCCATTATCATTTTCTCTACATTATTACAGTAACAAGAAAATAATTTACTATTTAATAGAGAATTTTAAATAGAATGATGTTGGTACTTCAGAAGAAGGTGGCATTTGATGCTTGGACCACTTTTTGGGATATAGAATTCAGTAATATTCTCTTGAACCATAAGTCCTCTTCACAAAAATCATGATTTACAGCATAATATCTGTATTTGTTTCAAGTAACTGTAATTCCTAACCCAAATAGCTATAAGGGGATATAATTATTAGTGGTGCATGACTTTACGATGCTCGTGATTTCTTAACTTTAATTTCCAAAGTACCCACTTAGTATATCGATAATTGACTCGCCCTGAGCTGTGTCTACATTACTACAATGTAGACACAGCTCAGGGAGAGTCAATTATTAAATAATATTAGACTTACTTACTATTCGATATTGACCTACTTGTAACATAGAAAACTCGATACAACACACCGAACATTTGATAAAGTTAATAATAACACAGTTTTTACAAAGTCTAATGCTCCTTTACGCGATTCGTAATTCTAAATATCGAATACTCAATTATGAATGCGACAGTAGAAATAGCACACCCAATAACATACACACACCACGGGAGAGCAAAGCGAACTTCGAACTCTTTCTGAGAAAATCTTTGTTTCAGTGCTCTTAAAAAGTACTTATCCTGCATACTCTTCTCTGTTAACCCATTCTCCCTCAACCGCAAAGCATTTAGTTGCATTTGATGCGTAATCGGAAAACCTTTATAAAAGTAAATACCATACATGTGCTTCGCGTACGGCTTTTCAAACAAATGAATCAAGGGATTGCCCCATTTGTCGTGTAAACGTAGTTTGTTGTACAAATAAGAGTAATGTGGAACAAGTGAATACATGTCTTTCGTTTGACTTACAGTGATGAGGGATTCTAGAGTAGTGTTGCAGCCCTCTACTGCCGGAGCGTCTATAGGCGGCACAGCTTGCTTGTTTGTCGAATTTCTTTGTTCCGTCGATAAGTATTTCCGTAGTGAGCCAAAGAAACAAGGTTTGTATTCATATTCCAAAATGTCTTCTTCGGTTGAAACTTGGTATTCTTTACTCGGATCCGTAGTAAGGCTGACTAGGCTGGACTGGTAGAAAGTATTGATAAGATATGCAAACCACACCCAAATTATGAGGATGTACTTGAGCGACATCGAGCACCGAATTCCACGGCTTAGTAACAACAAGTTTTGTAGCAGTTCCAAGGCCACGTAGCCCTTGTCCTTTGCTCGAAGTAGAAAGACCATCATTGCAAAATACACGATGAACGAAAAGAGTAACAACAACCACACAGTAGAGTCAAATTCTATGTACACAGTTTTCCAAATAGGCTTGAATGATGCTTTCTTCACTATAAACCGAAGCTCGTCGTTGTAATCATAGTAACCGCTGAGCCAGGTTAAAGCTTGAGCTCTCGTCAACACCACAAGCATTCCTCCAAATATGACATCGGTTTCATTATTCCGAAGCATCAGCATGGGACCGCTGATTGTCATGTTCGGAGCAACCGAGGAGTACAGGGCAGCGGTGTTACTGTAGTTAGAGATTACGTTAAATTGTTCTTTCTCACTTAAAACTTTGAATATATATTCCTCTGTGCCCAATAAGGATTTTTTACCTTCAATTAATGGGTTGATGCTGAATGGTGGACGATGTGTTACTGATGCTTTGAAAGTGCAGTTTTTGAGTCCGGTGACTAGTTTATTTGGGTACAGATTCTGGGTAGCTTGTGAGCACAGCCCGAGGTAGATGACGTCGTTGTAGTATTTGCCGCAGCCGTAATTATCAAACGGGTTGTAGGTGTAAAGGTGGGCCTCGATGGTTCCATTCACGACCAGCACGTTGTTGACATGCAGCCTCAAAAGCTCATCGAAGATGACACGTAGCTCGTTGTTGCGCAGCTTTTCAACAATAACCAAGAAACGCGCGTATGGGTTCCATGTTGGATCCGTCATGAGGTACTCGAAATACTCCGTAAAAACAGAAACATTCTTGGTAGTTATGAAATATCCCTGGTTCGGCAAAAAGGACTGGTAAGTCGTATTTCTAGTGACCAGTGAAAAGTTCTGTGTTGAATGGATTGATTTGAGTAGCTCTTCATCATTGATTTCCATATTAACGTATGTGAGTTCCCTTTGTTCATTGTAGTATTTATTGAGTATATCGGTGACACACTGAATCAATTCTATGTTTTTGGGTTGTTGTGGTGGCAGTGCAAACTGGCACTGTCCTACCACGTAAAGCGCGGATATCAAATAGTATACGACTATCATTTTTTAGCGCGAGAATGTCAGTGATTGCTTCATATTTCACGCCTATTGCTTACTATAAAGATAAGAATATTAATTATCCTAACGTGCTTTAAAATTGTTTATAACGTTTCCGTGGTCGCGTGCTACGCTTTTGTGCTTAGCTCGCTATCGATGAATTAACAGGATGAGTCCTTAATTGCCTTTGTAAATGAAAAATCTATGTAGATAAATAGTTAGATTCAATTTTTTATTAACACAAGGACAACCTTCGATGTCTTTATCGTCTAAAGTTTCGTATTGTTCTAATACGAATAACATTGATTTAGGTACCTATAAAATAAACTACTTAATTTAATTTAGATTTCCTAATGACTTTGTGATTACCGTATAATAACACAGTTTCAGTCACCAAAGTAAGTCATTATGACAGCAATGTAATTTTCTAATAATTCACCTTGTTTTCTTCCAAATTTGTCATTAATTTTAACCGACCTGCAAAAAGGAGGAGGTTCTGTGTTCGTGTCTATGTATTTCTTTGTTAATGTATGGGGAATGTCTCGGAATCATCATCTGCCTAGCCTTTTCCAAACTAGGTTGGAGTCAGCTTCCAGTCTAACCGGATGCAGCAGATCTAAGACTGGTTGTCAAACTTTTTTGGGCCATTGACTACCTATCGACTGTCAAAGATCTTCAAATGACAGCCGGGACCAACGGCTAAGCGTGCTTTCCAAGGCACAGAAAACTCTGTAATGGGTGGTTAGCCATCCACAAATCTACCTAGGCAAGCACGGCTTAACTCAAGGATCGATCCGAGTGGCTGTTATTATTTAGCCACGAGCTCATCCGCATTGCAAAGCCGGGTACACTACATAAATACGAAAAACTTTATTCTGTCTGTCACAAATACGCATTTCAAAATATCGATTTTCTTAATTACGAATGGTTTAACATACCTAATATCAACTCTGATGTCATTCATCCTATTTTTATAATTCCGAAATTTCAATAATTATTATTATTTTATTTATTTTATTATATAAATTCAAAGCCTTGTACAGACGCCAGCACATCAAGCTACTAAAATCTGTCAATATTCTATAATAGATTTCCAATTTTACCGTTAAAGCATTAGGTTCAAGTTTGATTGGAAAAATTTGTCAGTTTCGGGTAGTTTGATGTGCTGGCGTCTGTACATCATCTTTCATGTTTAGGTCCGATGATATTTTTTTTTTAAATTAAGTATCTTAACATTTTTGGAATAGAGCCAGTTTCATCAAACTTGCTTCAGCAGTTTTTAGGATGATTGTCTCCCTGCCCTTTTCCCATGTTACTTGGGGTCGGTGCAAGATATGGATATATAACAAAACATTGGTGTTTTAAAAGTTTATTGGGTTCGCTTGTTAGATCATCGTGCGTATTTGAATTAACTTTTAAAAATTGGTTAAACTTTTATTTGGCTAGCCAACAATTATAAATGGTATATGTATGAACTCGAAAGATAAAACGTCAACTATGTTTATTAGTCTAGTCAACAAGTTCAAAAACGTGTTAAATAGAAATAAAGCTCCTAAAATTATGTGCGATAGCTCATTCGATTCGAAATGACGTCTAGAAAAATGTCTTTTAAGGGTTTTTTTAGCACATTAAAAATAGCGATTTTTAACAAAATAAGATAAAAATAACAAGGTATTTAGTTTTTGTCAATTACTTCTAAAATAATGATATTTAAGGAATTTTGAAAAAAGATCCTAAAAGAGGAGGAAATTTCCAATAAAAAAGTCCTGACTCCCGAAACTCTATCTCTATTATTTATAGTTATTTTTTAACGCCGAAAATAGGGCTCCGCGAGGTCGGCGCGCGCCGCCTGAAAATCCGGTATATCACCTAAAATATTTTTTTTATAGTATTAAATAACTATTTAAAAATTTGAATAAATTATGGTGTAATCTAGACAATTGAACGAAAACAACCTCGGTGAAAAAAAAATGTTATGTCGATTTTTCAAAAAGTTACGCCATTGTTAATTAACTATTTTCTTTCCAATCTCTGTTTTTATAAATTACGGCATAAAAGTTTTTTAATTGGTCTATAAATTTTCCGCTTCGTGGAGCTCTTCCTATTTAGGTACTTAATAAAGTTATGTAAAAAAAATATTACAGTTTTTTTTTTAGTTAGCCTGAACTGTCCCACTCCTGGGCAAAGGCCTCCCCCCATTCCTTCCACTTTTATTAATGTTTATTATTTTGTTAATATTTTTTTTTAATTAACAAAAAATGAAATTTGTAAAAAATGTTATCAAAAAATTCATTAGATTCGAACAAAATTATAGTAGCAGAACTTCATTGAGGAGAGAAATTGAAACAGGAAGGTATGGTTACAATTCTACACGATATGTTAATCTTGAGTAAAATTCAGTAGCATGTAATTTTTTTTTCAGATTCAACCCTAAGGGCCTCGACAGTTGGCTCTCAAAGAGTTTCGTAAATAGTACAATTCAATACAAGTGGGGGGAATCTTTGTATCCGAGGAATAACTGACACCCGAGCCGAAGCCGATGGTGTTATGAAGCTGAGAATGCAGAGGCAATTGCCCACGTGTATCCAACGACGTTTTTCAATACACTTACGAAGAAATTAAACATTAAAATGAAAAGTATTTTTATCATTCATCATTTCAGCCCGTTGCTGTCCACTGCTGAACGGCCTATGTCCCCAATCGCTTTCCAACGTGTCCGGTCTACTGCCACCTGCATCCAGCGACTCCCTGCAGTTTTAACAAGGTCGTCGGTTCATCTGGCAGGACATTCATCAAAATAAAACTATGATTTAAATTACTTTTTGTCGGCGCTTTTTCTTTGCAGGTTAAAGGACAAGCAAAGGTATCTTGCCGCAAAACAGCTTAATATTAAAAAATTGATAATTCAAATGTTTTTGATTTTAGAAATCAATCAAATCAATGTTAATTTGTTGATAAAAGCAATTAATGATCCAATAATAATGTTTATGTACGATTTTCCTATTATTTATCATATATACAACAAATGAACAAATTAAAATTATTTTTTGAAGTTATACTTCTTATGGCGCGTTAGGGAAAAATGATGAGAGTAATTTTTTACGATGCGTGCGCACACCGACACCTAAATTTAACAGCATGAAGTTAGCTAGTCAACATACACCCTGAAGTTAGCTTAGTGTCAGATATTGACAAGCCTAGGTTTTTTATTTTTAATCTACTGCTGGCTGAGATAAGGCGACAGATATTTTTTTTTAAAAGAAGTATAACTTCTAACGCGTGTACATAAGTACACACACACACTTTTTCTTCTAAATTCTAAAATATTTGAATTTTCTATTTTTCATATTAGGCTGTTTAGCGGCATCATATCTTTGCTTCTTCTTCAATCTGGCGATAGCAAAGCGCGGAAAAAAAGCAAGTTAAATCATAGTTTACTAATAATTCCTGACAAAAATACTTTTCGTTCTAATATTTTATTTCTTCGAAAGTGTATTGAAAAACGTCGTTTGATACGCGTGGGAATTTGTTACAGCAGTTCTCGGCTCCATAACACCCTCGCCTTTAGATCGGGTGTTAATTCTACCTGGTATGCAATAACAAAGTTTCCCCACTTTTATCAAAACGTACTATTCCTTAGCTAATTACAATCAAATAGGTTTTTGACTTTCCCATTATGGTTTTCGCTGATAGAATGTCTTTCCGGATAAAATGGTGTTACAGATATTAATTATAACACAATAACAATTTTGATGTCGTAACAAAATCAATATGAGAAGTGGGCGCGGCATCATTATGTGTGATTTATTTGTTAGTTGCGTGTTTTAGTGGGCTTACATCAATCAGGGGCTATTTTGTGTGTCATTATTGATATATCTTATATGCTAGCTACATCTTTACAGCAATAAGAATGTAATTTACAATTTAAGAGAGAATTTTAAATATAGTACCGTTGATACTTCAGAAGAAGGTGGCGTTTGATGCACGGACCACGTTTTGCGATACGGGATTAAGTAACATACTCTTGAACAAAAGTTCTCTCTACATAAATCATGATTTACTGGATAATTATTTATTTCAAATGACGGCAATTACAACCCAATTAGCTGTTATTTGTTATAATATTGTTGAATGACTGAGATGTGATATCTATGTACACTATTAAGATGTTCATGATTTCTTTCCAAAGTGCCCACTTAGTATATCGATAGTAATCATGTAGACAAAGCTGTAGACCTAATTAACTAATGTCCTAAGATGACAATGATGATGGTGTGTTGTTGTTGATTGTGACAAGAGAAGGAGAATGATGACGTAGCATGGAAAAGACATTAAAACACATCGAAAATTTATAGTTAATAATAACAAAATTAACGCTTACGCTTGTTTTCACGATTCATAATATAGAATATCAAATATTCAATTAAGAAAACTACAATAGAAATAGCACACCCAATAACATACACACACCACGGGAGAGCAAAGCGAATTTTGAACTCTTTCTGAGAAAATCTTTAATTCACTGCTCTTAAAAAGTATTGATCCTGAATGCTCTTCTCTGCTAACCCACTCTCCCTCAACCGCAGAGCATTCAATTGCATTTGACGCGGAATTGGAAAACCTTTGTAAAAGTAAACTCCATACAAAAACTTCGCGTAGGGTTTCTCAAAAAAGTAAATCAAGGGATTGCCCCATTTGTCGTGTAAACGTGGTTTGTTGTATAAATAAGTGTAATGTGGAATAAGTGAATACTAATTGTCCTTACTTTGACTAACAGTGATGACGGCTTCTAAAGGGGTACTGCAGCCTTCTATTGTCGGAGCGTCTAAAGGCGGCACAGTTTGCTTTTCTGTCGAGTGTCTGTGTTCAGTCGATAAGAATTTCCGTAGTGCCCCGCAGAAGCAAGGTTTGTAATCATAAGTAAAAATGTCCTCTTCGGTTGAAACTTGATATTCTTTGCTCGGGTTAGTAGTAAGACTGACTAGGTTTGACTGGTAGAACGTATTGATTAGATATGCAAACCACACCCAAATTATGAGGATGTACTTGAGCGTCATCAAGCACCGAATTCCGCGGCTTAGTAACAACAAGTTTTGAAGCAGTTCCAAGGCCACGTAGGCCTTGTCCTTTGCTCGAAGTAGAAAGACTATCATTGCAAAATATACGATGAACGAAAGCAGTAGCGACAACCACACAATAGTATCGAATACTATGTACACAGTTTTCCAAATAGGAATGAATGACGCTCTCTTCACTACAAATAGTAGCTCGTCGTTGTAGTCATGGTAACCGCTGAGCCAGGTTAAAGCTTGAGCTCTCGTCAACACCACCATCATCCCTCCAAATATGACATCAGTTTCATTGTTACCAAATAAGAACTTAGAATGTACCTATGTTTTACAGTAAATAAATGAATCTGAATCTGAATTGTTTCGAAGCATCAGCATAGGACCGCTGACTGTCATGTTAGGAGCAACCGACGAGTATAAGGCACCGGTGTTACTGTAGTTAGAGATTACATTAAATTGTTCTTTCTCACTTAAAACTTTGAATATATATTCCTCTGTGCCCAATAAGGTTTTTTCAACTTCAACTAATGGGTTGATGCTGAATGGTGTACGATGTGTTACTGATGCTTTGAAGGTGCAGTTTTTGAGTCCGGTGACTACTTTGTTTGGGTACAGGTTCTGGGTAGCTTGTGAGCATAGCCCGAGGTGGATGACGTCGTTGTAGTTTGCCGCAGCCGTAATCATCAAACGGGTTGTAGGTGGTTCCATTCACGACCAGCACGTTGTTGACATGTAGCCTCAAAAGCTCATCAAAGATGACACGTAGCTCATTGTTGCGCAGCGTTTCAACTAGAACCAAGAAACGCGCGTATGGGTTCCATGTTGGGTCCGTCATGAGGTACTCGAAATATTCCGTAAAGAAACTCACATTCTTGGAAGTTATAAAATATCCCTGGTTCAGCAAAAAGTACTGGTATGTCGTATTTCTAATGACCAGCGAAAAGTTCTGCGTTGAATGGATAGATTTGAGTAGCTCTTCATCATTTGTTTCCATATTGACGTATGTGAATTCCATTTGTTCCTTGTAGTATTTATTGAGTATATCGGTGGCACACTGAATCAATTGTTCGTTTTTAATTTGTTGTGGTGGCAATGTGATTTGGCACTGTCCTACCACGTAAAGCACGGACATCAAACAGTATGCGACTAACATTTTGTAGTGTGAAATCAACAGTGATTGCTTCATACTTGACGCCTATTAATTACTGTCAAGATAAGGATGATAATTATCCTTACGTGCCTTGAAATTGATTTGAAACGTTTTTTTGGCCGCGTGCCTCGCTTTTGTGTGAAGCTTTCTATCGACGAATTAACGCGATAAATCCTTTATTGATTTTGTAAATGAAAAATCGAAAACGATAAAATAATTACCACCTTTTATAATACAAGAGAGGAGGAGGAGAAGGGGGAGGCCTATGTCCAGCAGTGGACGTCTTTCGGCTGAAATGATGATGATGATGATTATACAAGAACGTGTCTCTAATGCAGTTTCTTGTACAAATGTTTCGTATTGTTCTGATACGAATAACGTTAATTTAAGTTCCTTTAAAATAAACTCCTTAATCTTATTTAGATGTCCTGATGATTTTGTTATTACCGTATACAGCTTCCGGTATCAGAGTAAGTCATTATCAATAAGCTACATTATTTTCTTGGACTTCATTGTGTTTTCTTTCCATACCAACGTCATTATTTTGTAATGATCTTCCTAATCACATTCATTTGATTCTATCAAATAGGCAAGTTGACTCATATGAAAATGTAAAGAAAATGTTTATTTCATATATAAATTAGTGGAAGAAACCTAAAATATATATTTTGAGGTCGTAAAAATGAAAAGCTGTAATATACGGGGTGGAATACACCGACGCGAAAACAGTTATAGATCGCGGCACATAAGTTGAACCAAAATGGCGGTCATCCGCGCAGGTACAATTATAGATTGAGACCCGAAAATGTGTGTGAGAACGTAAATTGACCTTGAATGCGCAATAACACATTTTAGGGTCTCAATCGGTCTCAATCCATAATTGTACCTGCGCGGACGACCGCCATTTTGGTTCAACTTACGTGCCGCGGTCTGTACTACGTATTCAGTAATTATTATTATTTATTTATTTAACAGACAACATGATTCAATTGACATTTACACAACATACTTATAATTCTAGAATGTTTGTAAATAATTTAACTCATCAACTATGTTAGTACAAATTCTACTCATAATAACTGATCTAACCCTTTTCGCGTCGGGGTCCCTTACACCCTGTATTTTAAAATATTTTTAGTACATTTCCTCGAAAACGAGCTCTTAACGCACTACTACTGGGTTCAGAATGCAGTGTATTTCGCACTAGTGTTCGTTTTCATTTATTCCTACTAGTGTTTTACTTCCACAGATAATCTGCTAACTAAGTCCAACGTGGTTCAATTCTATTTCAATTCATTGAAATTGTGATTGTTTTTTTTTTCATTCTCAACAAAATATTTGAAGAACATATAAATTGTGTTTATAAAAATGGAATATCATAATTAATCAATATTATTTAAAAAAAAACACGCTTGTTTAATTTTATCAATTAATTAACATTCATTCGTAGTCTAAATTCAAAGAATTTAGATTTTTCTGTTTTAAATATTCGGCTGTTTTGCGGCTTCATACCTTTGCTTCTACTTCAAACTGCGAAGGCAAAGCGCGGAAAAAAGAAAATTAAATCATAGTTTTCTGATAAAATTAATGACAGAACTAGTTCTCTTTCTAATATTTTATTCCTTCGTAGGAATATTATAGAACGTTCATTAATCGTGGGCATAATATTTTGTCAAGCAGTCTTCAGTGAACGCACTATTTTATTCTATAGTTTGAAACGCCGAAAACGCATCTGTTCACCATAATGTGACGTCACTCAATTCGTAAGCCACTAGTTATCATCCACAACTTGCCTGGAGTCTTTAAGGATGTATTTTTTGCTTCCTCGCATGATAAAGTAACGATAATTATTAGTATTTCTCGTGTAAAAATTATCTAATGATTCTGAATGAATTATTAGATAATTTTTTCCACATTATTCCACAATATTTATTCAACAATAACAATTTAAGACTTAGGTACTTTAAAAAAGCGTTAACTAGCCTATTGTAGTAGAACTTCATAGAAGAGAGAAATTAAAACGGTAAGTTTTGCTTGTTTATATTTTATTACAATGTCACATTGTATTTGAAAGTTAAATTAAGTAAATACACTATTAATTTCATTACTCTGTCAGCTATCATACATTGTGTGCAGCTAGAAGCTAGTGCTACTTAAATAATGGCAATCATCATCATCTGCCTAGCCTTTTCCCAACTATGTTGGGGTCGGCTTCCAGTCTAACCGGATGCAGCTGAATACCAGTATTTTACATGGAGCGACTGCCTATCTGACCTCCACAACCCAGTTACTACTGGGAAATACGATACCCCTTGGTAAGACTGGTTGTCAGACTTAAATAATGGCCATGCAAAATAATAAATTCCATGCGGTTAATATTTTAATAACCCATATTTAAATCTTTTGTCTGCGCTTTGTCTCATGTTACTTAGGGCCCTCGGCCGTCACGTTATCATTCAATTTTTTTTTTTCATATCATTCCTTCTCACAATCCATCTGCAATTAATTGTCTACCTATCTCTTCCTGTCTTTCCCATGTTAGTAGGTCACTATACGCTTTCTCTCACGTTATCATTCACCTCTTTTTCTTTCATTTCGTCCCCCGAGCACAATCGATCTATCTTCACTTCTCTTCTTATATATTGCGGTTTCAAAAAGTCAAGATTCCGATTACCTATTCAAAGTTTTCAACATTTTCTCTCCTACATTCATTAAGCATGTTCTGAGAAGTTTGACAAAATTCATTCGTTTTCAAAGCTTTTTTTTTGTATCAACGACAGCTTCCCCAGGATTGCCGTAAGTTCTCGCTAGCTTATCATGTCATCGTCGAATGTCACTTTGACGTATCTACAAAGTTATGTTATGTTTACTTATGGTGCTATAGATACTAGGTACTCATTATAACACTAATAATTTTGGTATCATATCAAAATCAATACGAGAAGTGGGCGTGGCATCATTATGTGTGATTCTTGTGAATGTACATCAATCAGAGTTTATTTTTCGTTTTCGTTGGTACATCTAATTAGTTAGCTATGCATCTACTAAATAAATACTCTTCATGAATATTGAATCATGAAGTGAAGTTTTTAAATGAATTTGATATAAAAATAACTTTTTTGAATTATTGGCAGACCACTCTTGTGCTACAGAAATAGATAGAATATACTTTATTGTACATCAAAATCGTACTTGTATGGTAGCATTGGCGGACTTAGCGCTGAATAGTGATATCTTCCAGACAACCTTTGGATGGTTATGCTATTCCTTAGTCCTGTTTTACCTATTGATTAGCGGCGGGATCCTATTTAAAAACCACTACTTATATCAGAAACTACTTATATAAGTAACAAAATCTCTTTGTTACTAAAATTAATATTTACCTATTTAGGCATATTTACTTCTATGATAAATGTCACTATAGCGATTGAGCATCCGAATATGTAAATTGTCCAAGGAATAGCGAAACGAGCCTGAAATTCTTTCTCGTGAAAATGATGTTTTACTTGTTTGAGGTAGTTCATATCATTCATCACTTTATCAACCAGACCAAGCTCCCTAAGTCGAAGGGCCTTATGAAGCAGATAGTTAATCATAGGGAATCCTTTATACAAGAAAATTGAGAAAACTACCTTCGAATAAGGCTTGGGTAGTGTAATAACCCGAGAATACCCATACTTATCTAAAAAAGCCTGCTTATTGTATTGATATTGTCCATTCATAAATATCGTATACAGATCTTTTGAATTCGCTACCGTTTCCACACTTTCAATCATACCATCGCAGCCATCGATTCTCTTATAGCCATCAGCGGATGTTACTGATTCCAAATAATATTTTTCCATCACTGAGCTAAAACAGGGCTTAAGTTTAAACAGCGCTATGTCTTCTTCCTTCGAAATTTGATATTCTTGAGCGGGGTTAGTTGTGAGGCTGAAGAGACCAGACTGATAGAAAGTGTTGACTAAGTACGCGAACCACATCCAAAGTATGAGGACGCACTTCACCGGCAACCGACTTCTGATGCTGTGCCCGTGAAGAACAAGATTGCCTAGGAGAATTAAGACAACATAGCTTTTGTCTTCCGTGCGAAGCAGAATTATTATTAGCAGCGAGTAAAATATGAGAGCAAGACTTAATAGTGCCCATACAGTTGATGTAAATTCAAGATAAACATTTTTCCATGCAGGCACCTCTGATGCTCGTTTCACCACAAATCGTATCTCATCTGTGTAAGCCAGATGACCGTACACGTAAGAGAACGCCAGTGCACGAGATGGCGTCAGCAACATTCCTCCTATCGCACCATCCGCTTCATTATCTTGTATCTTTTTCAATGATCCCACGGCTTCCATATTTGTAGAAACTGTTGGGTATTCTTCGACAGCATTATAATCATTTATAATGTTGATTTTAAATCCTTGCATTCGCCCAATCAATTGGAATAAGTATGGCTCTGCTCCATACCGAAGTGGATGAGACGAGTCCGAGTCATTCGTTGATAGTATCGTATAGGGAGGCCACTCGGTTATAATGATATCAAATGTGCAGTTCCGTAGTTTGGTGAGCAGTCTCTTCGGGTACAAGTCATATATCCAAGCTTGCGAACACTCTCCGTACCTGATGATGTCATCATAGCGTTTACCGCAACCGTAGTTATCGAACGGGTTGTAACCATATAGGTGAGCCTCTTCGGTTGCGTTCATAACCACCACATTCCTTGCGTGCAGTTTCAGAAAAGTGTCAAATACGATTCTGAGGTCGCTTTCTTTAAGATCTTTGACAATGACCAAAAACCTTGCCAGCGGATTCCATGAAGCTTCTTTGGTTACATTAGGAAAGTGTTCGGCGATGTAAGTTGCGTTTTTGCTAGATAATAGATACACTTCGTGTTGGATAAATAGAACATTAGTCGTTTTGCTTGAAAATAAAAAAAATGAAACATTATTTCCATCGTGTATAGCCTTCAAGAGGTTCTCGTCTTCTTCTTTATTGCCTAAGTATGTAAGGATTTTTCTTTCGGCATAATGTTCTCTGATTATATTGGTAACGCATTGTATCAGTTTCTTGCTGTTCGAAGAATCCGAGTCCGGTAATGATATCTTGAAACAATCCCCGTTACAGTATAACAGACAGATGAGCCAGTACACGACCAACATTTCGGAACGTGGAACAGAAAATTCGTTTGGTTTTGTCTTTTTTTAACAAAGGGAACTTTTTCAAATCATTTATCAAAGCTTATATGTAGGTCTACTCTTCAAATCTGACGCTGATTGTAAGTTATTGGATATTTTTTGTTATTAGGTCCGGTTTGTCAGCTTAACGGATAATGATTAGTAGTATTTAAAGCAATTTGCTTTAATGAGAGCCTTGTGGTATTGCATTAGTACTTAGAGTTTTTTGCTTTTTATGATCACTTTTGTGTCTGCCTGTTTGTTTCTAGTTGTTATTTTTTTCGGGCCTTTATTATCATTGACTGAGGTGGATCTAAACAGATGTTAGCATTGTACAGTACAATATATATGACGCCGTTCGGCCATGAGTAGGGTTTGGGAATTCCCGATAATTTCAAAGTCCCGGGAATTCCCGGGACTTCGAGACTTATAAGAAGATTTTTTTTTTTCGGGTTTTTTTTTGGAGGGTTAAGCCTTTTTTAAACAATTTTAATTGAGTTAATTCCTGGTAAGAAGTATTAAAAAAAGGCATTTTTTGGTAAAAATCACAATTATTAAACAGAAAACTAAATCTTAATAACTTTAATGACAATTTAAGTCTTAATAATTGCTTTGTTTATTTCTTTTAATCACACACAGATTCACTTTTAAGTAGTTCAATCTTATACAAGTTCCAAACTTTCTGTACGTTTTCCGGTTGCTTCAAACAACTGAAACTCCCTTTTTAATGTTGCCCTTTTCTTCCGGAATCTCGGGTACATTTTCTTGGATATTTTTTATTGTTTGTTCCGTTTGATTAACAAAAGACTCCCCAGGCTCGTTGTGTACTTCAGAGCTACTGGAACTAGGTTCAGCGCCCGTTATTTCTAAACTAACAGATGGCGTTAGGCTCCTTCAATTATTTGAAAATAAAAAAGATTACATAACCATTTCAACAATCGTGTCTCGTCTCGAGTCTCGACCCGAAAGTCCCGGGACTCGAGACAACTAAAATTACGAAAAGTCTCGGGACTTCAAGACACGAGACGTCCCGGGACCCAAACTCTAGCCATAAGTTAACGAAGTTTAAAACGTCTTTTCTAGATATACTCAGAAAATATTCGTGAGATTAGCCAAAATATGTATAACAAAGAAAAATCCAGAAAGCGACCAACATTTTTGAATGGACATTGATCTATGCTTTTAGGTATCTAAGTTTGGGTAGGTTTATTATGAGGGTAAATAGGTTTTTTAGTAACTATGGTTTCATATTTTAAGAAAAATTAAAACTGTTCCTAAAGTAGGTAATAGATCTATCACTCAAACAAAACAAATTGATCACTAAATAATATCAAAAGGCTTACCTAAATATTCATTCTTGTAATTAATATCAATCATTAAATAATTGTATAGGGTTTTAAAGCAATAGAAGTGTCACCAAAATTGAGTCACCAAACAATGTAAAAATGTTTACCTAAAAATAATTATGTCAGTTGCGACGACTCCATGACGTGCGCTCGCTACGCTCGCATTTTACATTACACACCTACTTTCGGTCACAAATGTCGTCGTCGCTCCTACGCTCCTCATGCCAGCTAGCAAGACTCCGCTCCTAATAGGTATTTTTTCATAGAATTAAGGAACTAATCTATTAATGAGGTGACAGATCTATCATTTTCGATACAAATATATTATTTCTGCCCGTGACTTTTTTGAGGACAGACCATTATATTCAGGCGATAGAAAAAAGTGATCAAGCTAAAATTTTTGATACTTAAGTACATTATTTTGATGATTCATACTTAGAGACCGTTTTCATTAATATGATAACTAATATATTTCTTGACTCTCTGATCTTAATTTTAATTTTGACTGCACCGCATTACTGCCCTCGAAAATATATTTATGCAAAATAATAACCAGAAATTTGAAAATACGGCAGTGGTTGTCTTTAATATTCATTTCATCGTGGCCGTCTTTATAAGTGCCACTGTGTGAATTTTACGTCTTAGCTGTTTTGAAAATGTCAGAACACGCTGTAGTTTCTTTGAGCCTGAGAAATACAATTACAGGATAATTCAATTTTTTAAATTCCAATTAAAAAATACTCGAGTTCAACCCAAGTAACAGACGTTGGAGAAAAACAGCAAAGCTGAAGTGGGAAATGCACCGATAGGGATGGGCAATGATCGCCATTTACTTGACGTTTGATGGAGGAAATCGCCATCGAGCGGTTTCCTCGACCTCGGTGAAGGTGGTGTGACGATCTGATCTAGTTCGCGGGCAAAACATGGCCTGAGATCGCACCAGATAGACAGTTTGGAAGGAGAAAGGGGAAGGGGGAGGTGGCTTTGTTCTGTAGTGGGACACATAATAGGCTAGCAAATCAATATAAACGGGACACAATGTTGACGAGTAATTGATAAATCAAACATAAGGTATCAAGTACTTAGATCATTTAATAAAGATAGCTAGGTAGCAGACTGTTCACATATTATTTAATTAGTATGTAGGTACATTAACAGACACACGCTGACCTTATTGGTGACGTTCTTGGGAAAGGTCAGGTGCGTAGTACTCGCAACCGGCATGCGTGTATGACCACATGTATGAACGTGGACAGGCAAAATGAGTATGTAACGATCGTAGCAGGTAGCGTTCTGTGGTTTCTGCCTACCCCCATGGGAAAAAGGCGTGAGTTTATGTATGTGTGTATGTGTATATTAACAGACGCTCGCTTTCATGAATTAAATCGGGTTTTAAACAGCAATTCAAAAATAAAAACTATAGAGGCCAAACACAATCCAACTACATACATGAACCATGGTATTACAAATCTAGATTCAAACTCCTTTTGATGAAAATGAAATTTAATCTCTTTAGCATAGTAATGATCTTTAAACTTTTTAGAAACCAAACCATTTTCTCTTAAACGAAGTGCATTTTGTCGCATTTTATCTGAAAGTGGGAACCCTTTGTAGAAAAATGTACCAAAAATAAACTTGACATATGGTTTTTTGAAGTAATAGAGAGGCGTCTGACCAAATTCATCGCAAAACATTTTTTTATTATATTCAAATACTGATTGCTGTATAACCGTAAATAAATCTTCTGATTTACCGACTTTCTTTAAGCTGATCAAGGGATCTACGCAATCATGATTTATATCAGAAGGTATATTCGTTTCAGATTGTATATATTGAAGCATTCCTGGTATAATACAAGACTTGAGGTTGTGTTTAACTAAATCTGCTTCATTAGAAACTTGGTGTTCTTTTACTGGACTCCCGATCAAACTAACCAAACTCGACTGGTAACAACTGCTCATTAGATATGCGAACCACACCCAAATAATAAAGACGCACCTTACTTTACCTGACATCTGATGGGGCATATTACAGCCACTGGAAAGCAAATATTTTAACAATTTGAGCATTATATTAGTTTTGTCTTCAGAACGAAGGAATATGATCATTATTATTGAGTATATTAGATAAGTTAACAACAAAAGGCACCATACTAATGGATTAAATTCCAAATAAACATTTTTCCAATTAGCCACGAATGTCGCTTTCTTTACAAAGAAACGTAACTCATTATCATAATCCAAGTATCCATGCAGATATGTAAATGCATCTGACCGACTTGATACTAGCAACAAATCACCGAAAACTACATCCGTTTCATTATTTTGCAACTTTGCCATTGGTCCCAAAACTTTCATGTCTGGGGTAATTGTGCTATATATTTGATTATTAAAATCGAAGCTAAAATTTACGTTGAAATGTTCCAGTTCTCCAAGTACTCTAAATAAATATTGTTCAGCTCCTAATGTGATTCTGTCATCTGTCGCAAGTTCAGGATTTATAGAGAAAGGTGGCCGATGAGGGACGGTAGCAAGCAAGGTGCAGTTTCGTAGACCAGTCACGAGTTTGTTTGGGAACAGATTATTTGTCGTGTTCAAGCACAAACCATAACTTATGACGTTGTTGTAATATTTCCCGCAGGCATAGTTGTCGAAGGGATTGTAGGTGTAGAGGTGGGCGTCGTTAGTGCCGTTTACCAGCAGCACGTTGACCACGTGTCGCTCCAATAGCTCGTCGAAAATTTTCTTCAATTCATCTTCTTCCAGCGATTTGATCACGATTATGAACCGCGAGGACGGGTTCCATGTTGGATCTTCGAGAAGATATTTAAAACATTCTGTGAATTTGGTTGCGTTCTTTGCGTTTATGAGATATCCTTGGTGTCTAAAATATGACTGTGTCGTCGTCTGTCTTAACACCATCGTTGTGATGGTTGATAAGTGAATCGCTTCCAGAATCTCGTAGTCGTCAGAGTTCATATCGACGTATGTTAGAGTCTTTTGATCCGAAAAATATGTTTTTACTACTTGGGTTACACACACTATCAAATTTTGATTTTGTTGATCTTTGAAGGGTAAGGCATATCCACTTTTACATTTCAAATATAACAAAGAGAGCACCATGTGGACAACCAACATTTTTGGATGCATGTGAATCTATGCTTTTAGTTACTTAAGGTTGGCTAGGTTGGTTAGGTTGGTGGTTGAATGAATATCGTTTTTAGGGTTCCGTACCCAAAGGGTAAAAACGGGCCCTTGTTACTACGTCAAACGTGATTTTTTGCCGTTATTTTGCTCGATATAAATAACGGCGACAGGTAGACGCTTGAAATATTCACGGAATATTTAGTTGTATATTCACTTTAAAAATAAATAATTTAATTAAAATAAAATAAATATTTAAGGGGGCCACCCATACAGCAAACGAGATGTTTTTTTTTTGCTGTTTTTACCCGACTGCCAAGGAAGGGTTATGTTTTTCGCGCGTATCTTGTATGTATGTATGTATGCATGTAATATTCTTTATAACCTCATATCTTCCACACCGCTGCACGAATTTGTTTAATTAACATATAAACATACCACACATACATATTTATACATATATATTACATATACATTAAACCAATTATTATTTATTATTCTATTATATATATATTTTTTTTTACATGTATATTATACATACATATTTATTATATAACCCAAGTGTTCTTAGATAGTTGACATGAAAAAAACCAACATGACGACTGTGAGACGCTATAGTTTAAAGTACAAAAACATTTTTTTTTTTAGACACTGCTTTATGGGTATCAAATTAAAGGGCTCATCATGAGTATTTTAAAATGGTATATCATGACCATGTAACTAAAAGGTGTAAAATAAAAAAAAATACCCGACTGCGTAAAAAATAACTAATAATTAAATAAAAACTGAAAAGAGAAAAACAAGTTCAGTCCAGAAGTGTTTAAAGCAATTTAATTTAAACTGCAACAGTCGGGACCCATTAAATAATCCAGAACAAAATCATTCTATCCAATATGGGAATTATTAGTTATTTTTTACGCAGTCGGGTATTTTTATTTGCTGATATCAATAACGGAAACAGGTAAACGCTTGAAATATACACAGAACATTTAGTTGTATATTATTATTCACTTAATAATAAATATCATATCGACAATCGGCACAATGACAGCCGAGTTCACATTCCACATGTCGACAACCTCGTGTGCCAAGTCGAGATATTTTATTTGTAACGGAATATCATATAATTTTGTTTAGATAATGATACGGAACCCTTCGTGCGCGAGTCCGACTCGCACTTGGCTAGTTTTTTTTTAATATGGTTTTATTATTACAGTGAAATGTTGTCAATTATATGGCTTATCGTAATGGACCTAGGGTGTCATAAATTCATATTTGAGATTCCAATCACGGCTCATAATTAGGTGTTTGATGGATGGCTAAAGCTGCGTTTTGTTTTGGATGATTAATAGGACGTTGGTTGTAGAGCCTGCAAAACGAGAATAAATTAAACTCCATTAGAAATAAAATTAAATCAAATAATATTAATTTTCATAGTCGTTCAAAAGAGGATTCAATTATGTATCTTAATATAAAATGTAGTTAAATAGTTAGGCAGGTATTCTTCTGCATAGGATAAATAAACTTAAGTGACTACATGGGTAAGCAGGTGCTCTCATTATTTTTACCCTAACGAGCGCTTTCGGCGATTGAGCGAAAAATACGGCCAAATCGTGATCTGAAAACCACCATAATGCCAAAATTGACGGCACGGTTGGCGCAGTGGCTGAGCAATTGACTGCTGCGCTGCGTGTCGCGGGTTCGATCCCCGCTCGGAACAAATATTTGTATGGCCTACAGATAGTTGTTCCGGGTCTGGCTGTTTGTGTATGTGAGTTTAAATGTTTGTGAACGCACCCGCGATACAGGAGAAATTCCTGGTGTGGGGCAACGTTTTTAAAAAAAAAAAAAAAAAAATTTCGTTCTGATAATAAAGAAAAGCCATGACGTATTTTGAGCCTTCCTGGTGCTACCTCAACACGACGGACACATTCAAAAGATTGGAAACGGAATCACGAAGTCCAAATACAAGATGGTGAAAATAATCAAACGGGATCAGATCTATGAAGAAAACACTTATAGTGAAAAAAAAAAAGATTTTATTTAAATGCTCTAAAAAACCTTTCCAAAAAGATTGCACTTCCAGAAATTTGCTTATTTTGCAGCCATCGTTTTTTAATTACAATTCATTGGGCCGTTTTTATACGTGCAAAATACCAGAACCCGTTGTACTATTCTTTTTTGAGCCTGATAAATGTAGTATAAGTACGAATTCATCTGGTGGGATGGGCAAAGATCGTTATGAGTGTGAAGTGTTTTGGTCCTACTGACATTCAGACCAACATTCTCCAGTATTTGGCACCACACCTCCAATCTGCTCTGGACCAGCACACACAAGGGAGCCTCTTCCAGCCGTGTAAACGGCGCGTTCGTGTTCCCCGCGCGCCTCAAAGAGATGTCAGCAAACAGGGAGGGGCCCCTCCCTGTTTGCTAGGAAGCAAGGGCCGATGCCTGCCAGAGCTGCGGGCTGTTCGAAAGAGATACCGCGGCCCTAGAACACAAAGGACAAGGAAGGAACATGGACGGGTTTTAATCAGTACAAGTCTGACACTCCCTTCCGCTCTGCCCAGAGCGGGAGAAGTCACTTGATGATTTCCCATCCCTAAAAAAAGAAAAAAAGGGAGCCTCTTCCTTGATGTCCGACGTAAATGCATCCATTATAACCAGGAAGAGATAAGCGCATAGAGCCGACCCTTGGTGCAAGCCGAGAGTCATATTGAAGCTGCCGGTAGTGCCTGCTGTAGACTGTATTTGGGTACTACATCGACTGTACATCGTTCGGATCAACTGCACATTCTTCCCAGGCATACCTTTCTCTTTCAGGGCTCACCACAAAATCTCACGAGGTACACAGTCGTATGCCTTTTCGAGGTCGATGAACACCATGCGCAAGTTATTGTGCGCACTTCTGTATTTCTCACATAGCTGGCGGATGGCAGAAATGGCGTCCATCGTTCCCGGACCAGGCATAAAACCGAATTAATGTAATGAAATTTCACTCTCTTCTCTCAGTCGTCTTTCAATAACTTTCTCCCAAATTGTCATACTATGTGCCACTAGCTTTATTCCTCTATAGTTATTGCACTCCAGCACGTCACCTTTATTTTCAAAGATGGGCACCAGCGAACTGTTTCACCATTCGTCAGGAATGGGTTTTTCCAGCAACAACTTATTGAAAAATAAAGCTAACAACGTCAACTGTCTACCCGTGATAACTTCCAAACTTCAACTGATATACCGTCAGGTCCTAACGCTTTATCATTCTTCATTCCATTTACTGCTATAATCACTTCATCCATACTAATCTTTCTCACTAACCCCGTCATTCACTGGTTTATTATCCAGCACACCGTTTCAGTCATTCTGCTCATTCATCAGTTTTTCAAAGTACCCCTTATAGTATCTGCGTATGCGGATATTGTATAAATAACATTTTACTCACGGTTTTTCATTTCATCATTTCTCAAGCTACTTATCATCTATTACATATAATAAGACAGTAAAAAAACTGTCTGTACATTGAATATATTAAAAAAAAAAAATTGGGGGGTGTTTAGAAACAGTAATAACAACAGACAGAATTTTTTTTTTGGATTCGTGCTCTACGAATTCAGACTGATAAGCACTCTCTGTTGATTAAAGCTATCACTAATTTCACTGTATTTCTCCCAAAGGGTATCGTATTACCCAGAACTAACTGGGTTGTGGAGGGCAGATAGACAGTCGTTCCATGTAAAATACTGGTATTCAGCTGCATCCGGATGTACTGCAAGCCGAACCCAACAGCACTACATATTATAACACAATGTTCTCCGCCGCGTCTATCTGGCTGTTCGCGATAAACTCAAAAATTACTGCACTGATTTTCATGTTGTTTTCTTAAATAGATAGAGTGGTTCTCGGGGATTTTTTTAGTATATAATTTGTCAAGTTTTTGTACAGATTGGCTAAAATATAATGATATTTGTTGGAGGTGTTGGAAAAAAATAAACCGTCTGGGGGAGCTTTCAACGTAAACGCTGCCCTTTAAGATATAACAAAATGATGAATGGTAGAATTGTATATCTTATATAGGTCTACAGAAAAATCCGCTATGGCTTATGTCTATCTCTTAAGGATAATATACTAATAGGATAATATCAATTTTAATACTTTGAAAATGGGCAAACTAGGTTCCCATGAGTTGAGGGAATGGGATCATCATGATTACTTTTGGTCGCGATAACCGACATCCACGCAGGCGAAGCCGCGGGCATCAGCTAGTCATAAATATAGCATCTGTGGTAACAGATTTTGTATATAAATCATTATTTTATATTTCCATCCATGATTATCTTCATTAACAATGTAATTTTGTAACTTTTATAAATTTTGCGAAATGTTATATAATATTTTCCAGAAATGACAATTAACGTCAAGCCGTCAAGCCTTCTCTTAGATTTTATGTACCAGCCTGTTCAATGAAGGTTGCATTAAGATGTATTACTAAAAATCATTTATATCGTTATGGCTAGTCTAAATCTAGTTTTTATATTGAAATACGTTTGTTTACTGATTAATGGGATACTAAATGATAATTATGAATTTCTTAACGCACTCTCGGGTTATGAGGTTTTATATGTTTTGGCCGACTGCATCTGGCAGGTCAGATGATTATATGATTACAACAACTTAAATCATAAAACCAAGCGGATAAATGCTGCAACTAATGGAAGATTCAAGTTCCCTATTAAAGGAGGCGCCGATGTAGTTCAATCAGTTTACGACGGGATTCCAGTAGAAGCAGTAACTAGTACGGTGAAGTCCACTCCACTAAAAGTGGACAAGTGCCAGTAACAAGTGGTAGGGCGCCGACGCTCTGACGCGTCGCTCCACCTCCCAGGAGTCGTAACTACATCCCGGGACTCCGCTAAACGGACTCGCCCGGGCACTCCTCTCCAAGCTGCGGATTCTGCCTGTACACCCAGGACTGACCTAACACCAGTACTGTGAAGCCCGCAGGACCAGGTGTCCAAGGGCCTACACCCTTCAGATAAAAAACAGCAAGTAAACTTTCTCCTCCTACTACCCGAGTCTTAAGTGCGTGCAGGTAGGTGTTTTTTTATCAGAACTGTATTTTGTACCTTCCCTCTTTTTACTAATTAAATCTAATTGTACAGTCTACTTTCTATATTTTTATTTGTCCGAAAGAAGAAGACGTGACACCCTTCCACCTATCCTTAATTTCCTCATCATCCGAAAGAACCATTCCAGCTTCATCTTTTACGCATTTAATCTGACATACATCCCTCGCCTTTCTCTCTCTTTAGCTTTAAGAAGCCGGTATAGTTGTTTTTGGCCTGCTGTACCAATCCATATCCAAAGTGTCATAGAGCTTGTCTTGGGCCTTTGCTCTAGCTATAGCCATAACTTTCCTGGCTTTTTTCCTGAAACCATCATATTTTCTCTTCCATTAAGGTTTTAAACTAACACTTGCAGTTTCAACACTCAGCAATTCACAAAGTTTCCTCTTTTTTCCTTCAACACATTCCGGATTTCTGTCGACCACCACCATGTAAAGGAAGAGGTACGATAGATAGGGAATCTATCGTACCTCTTCCTTTCGTCATTCCTAAGACATGCTTTGCTACACTCTTAATAGACCCAACCTACTCCAACATACACTACCGATGAGTAATTGATTAACAAAACATAAGGTATCAAGTTTTTAATTCATTTAATATAGTTAACAAGGTAAGGGACTGTTTACACATTATTTAATTAGTATGTAGGTACATTCATCTAAACATACGTGAATAAAAATACCTAACGGACGCTCACTTCTAACGACTAACTCGTGTATACAGTAGTTCAAAAATAAAAATTATTGAGGCCAAACTGCATCCAGCTACATACATAAACCATGGTATTACAAGTCTAGATTCAAACTCCTTTTGATGAAAATGAAATTTTATCTTCTTAGCATAGTAATAATCTTTAAACTTTTTAGAAACCAAACCATTTTCTCTTAAACGAAGTGCATTTTGTCGCATTTTATCTGAAAGTGGGAACCCTTTGTAGAAAAATGTACCAAAAATAAACTTAACATATGGTTTTTTGAAGTAATAGAGAGGCGACTGACCAAATTCATCGCAAAACATTTTTTTGTGGTATTTATATACTGATTGCTGCATAACAGTAAATAAATCTTCTGATTGGCCGACTTGCTTTAAATTGATCAAAGGATCTAGGCAATCATCATTTATATCAGAAGGTATATTAGTTTCAGATTGTATATATTTAAGCATTGCTGGTACAATACAAGACTTGAGGTTGTGTTTAACTAAATCTGCTTCATTAGACACTTGGTGCTCTTTTATTGGACTCCCGATCAAACTAACCAAACTCGACTGGTAACAACTGCTCATTAGATATGCGAACCACACCCAAATAATAAAGACGCACCTTACTTTACCTGACATCTGATGGGGCATATTACAGCCACTGGAAAGCAAATATTTTAACAATTTGAGCATTATATTAGTTTTGTCTTCAGAACGAAGGAATATGATCATTATTATTGAGTATATTAGATAAATTAACAACAAAAGGCACCATACTAATGGATTAAATTCCAAATAAACATTTTTCCAATTAGCTACGAATGACGCTTTTTTCACAAAGAAACGTAACTCATCATCATAATCCAGGTATCCATGCAGATATGTAAATGCATCTGACCGACTTGATACTAGCAAAGTATCACCTAACGTTGCATCCGTTTCATTATTTTGCAATTTTGCCATTGGTCCCAAAACTTTCATATTAGGAGTAATTGTACTATATGTTGCACTATTAAAATCGAAGCTAAAATTTACGTTGAAATGTTCCAGTTCTCCAAGTACTTTAAATAAATATTGTTCTACTCCTAATGTGATGCGGTCATCTGTCACAAGTTTAGGATGTATAGAGTAAGGTGGCCGATGAGGGACGGTAGCAAGCAAGGTGCAGTTTCGTAGACCAGTCACGAGTTTGTTTGGGAACAGATTATTTGTCGTGTTCAAGCACAAACCATAACTTATGACGTTGTTGTAATATTTCCCGCAGGCATAGTTGTCGAAGGGATTGTAGGTGTAGAGGTGGGCGTCGTTAGTGCCGTTTACCAGCAGCACGTTGACCACGTGTCGCTCCAATAGCTCGTCGAAAATCATCTTCAATTCATTTTCTTCCAGCGATTTGATCACGATTATGAACCGCGAGGACGGGTTCCATGTTGGATCTTCGAGAAGATATTTAAAACATTCTGTGAATTTGGTTGCGTTCTTTGCGTTTACGAGATATTCTTGGTGTCTAAAATATGACTGCGTCGTCGTCTGTCTGAACACCATCGTTGTGATGGTTGATAAGTGAATCGCTTTCAGAATCTCGTAGTCGTCAGAGTTCATATCGGCGTATGTTAGCGTCTTTTGATCAGAAAAATATGTTTTTACTACTTTGGTTATACACACTATCAAATTTTGATTTTGTTGTTCTTTAAAAGGTAAGGCATATCCACTGTTACACTTCAAATATAACAAAGAGAGCAAGAAGTGGACAACCAACATTTTTGGATGCACGTTAATATATGCTTTTAGTTACTTAAGGTTGGTTAGCTTTATAAAAAACATAAACCGTTTTTAGGGTTCCTTACCCAAAGGGTAAAACACAAACAGGACCCTGTTACTAAGACTCCACTTTCCGTATGTCTGACTGTCACCAGGCTATATTTCATGTACCGTGATAAATAGACAGTTGAAATTTTCATAGATGATGAATTTCTGTTGCCGCTATAACAACTAATACTAAAACAGAATAAAATAAATATTTGAGGTGGACTCCCATACAACAAACATGATTTTTTTTGCCGTTTTTTTGCTCTGTATTAATAACGGCCACAGGTAAACGCTTGAAATAATCACAGAATATTAAGATGTATATTCACTTAAAAATAAATAGTAATTTTGTATAGATAATGATACGGAACCCTTCGAGCGCGAGTCCGACTCGCACTTGGCTAGTTTTTTTTAATATGGTTTTATTATTACAGTAAAATGTTGTCAATTATATGGCTTATCGTAATGGACCTAGGGTGTCATAAATTCATATTTGAGATTCCAATCACGGCTCATAATTAGGTGTTTGATGGATGGCTAAAGCAGCGTTTTGTTTTGGAGGATTAATGGGACGTTGGTTGTAAGGCTAGAGAATACGAGAATAATTAAACTCCATTAGAAATCTCGTATTTAATTTCTTCCAAATCTGTACTTAAAAATTCAATCAAATAATATTATTTACCCATGCACTCCTTCAAAGAGGATTCAATTAAGTATCTCATTCTGAAATGTAGTTAAATAGGCAGGCATTCTTCTGCACAGAATAATGAGCTTAAGAGACTACATGGGTAAGCAGGTGCTCTCATTATTTTTACCCTAACGAGCGCTTTCGGCGAATGAGAACCGAAAACAACTATAATGCAAAATTATCGTTCTGATAATAAAGAAAAGCCTTGACGTATTTTGAGCCTTCTTGGTGCTACGTCAACACGACGGACACATTCAAAACATTGGAAACGGAATCACGAAATCAAAATACAAGATGGTGAAAATAATCAAACGAGATCAGATCTATGAAGAAAACATTTATAGTGAAAAAACATTAAAAAACCAAGCTTTTATTTAAATGCTCTAAAAACCCATTAATTTAATTTGCTTATCTTGCAGCCATCGTTTTTTAATTACGATTCTTTGGGGCCGTTTTTATATGTGCAAAACACCGGAACCCGTTGTAGTATTCTTTTTTGTACCTGATAAATGTAGTAATTTTAGTATAAGCATGAATGCATCCGGTGGGATGGGCAAAGATCGTTATGAGTGTGAAGTGTTTTGGTCCTACTGTCTTTCTGGCCAACATTCTCCAGTCTTTGGCACAACACCTCCAATTTGCTCTGGATCTCTAGGTCACTCTCAGCATCTAACACAATGTTTTTGGCAAACAGCATACACCAGGGAGCCTTCTGGATGTCCGTCGTAAGTGCGTCCATTATCATCAGAAAGAGATAAGCGCATAGAGCCGACCCTTGGTGCAAGCCGACAGCCATATTGAAGCTGCCGGTAGTGCCTGCTGTAGACAGGGTTTGGGTACTACATCGACTGTACATCGTTCGGATCAACTGCACATACTTCCCAGGCATACATTTCTCTTTCAGGACCCACCACAAAATCTCACGAGGTACCCGGTCTAATGCCTTTTCGAGGTCGATGAACACCATATGCAAGTTATTGTGCGCACTTCTTTATTTCTCGCACAGCTGGCGGATGGCAGAAATGGCGTCCATCGTTCCCCGACCAGGCATAAAACCGAATTGATTTCGTGAAATTTCACTCTCTTCTTTCCGTCGTCTTTCAATAACTTCCTCCCAAATTGTCATACTATGTGTCACTAGCTTTATTCCTCTATAGTTATTGCACTCCAGCTCATCACCTTTATTTTTAAAGATGGGCACCAGCGAACTGTTACACCATTCGTCAGGTTTGGCTTTTTCCAGCAACAACTTATTGAAAAATAAAGCTAACAACGTCCATCCATCCACCCGTGATAACTTCCAAACTTCAACTGAGATACCGTCAGGTCCTAACGCTTTATCATTCTTGATTCCATTAACTGCTATAATCACTTCATCCATACTAACCTTTCTCACTAACCCCTCATTCACTGGTTTATTGTCCAGCGTACCGTTTCATTTTCACCGTGTCATTCTTCTTATTCATCAGTTTTTCATAGTATTCCACCTATCCTTAATTTCCTCATCATCCGAAAGAACCATTCCAGCTTCATCTTTTACGCATTTAATCTGACATACATCCCTCGCCTTTCTCTCTCTAGCTTTAAGAAGCCGGTATAGTTGTTTTTGGCCTGCTGTACTATCCAAAGTGTCATAGAGCTTGTCTTGGGCCTTTGCTCTAGCTAAGGCCATAACTTTCTTGGCTTTTTTCCTGAGAGCATCATATTCTCTCTTCCTTTAAGGTTTTAAACTAACACTTGCAGTTTCAACACTAAGCCATTCCCTGAGTTTCCTCTTTTTTCCTTCAACACATTCTGGATTTCTGTCGACCACCACCATGTATCCCTATCTATCGTACCTCTTCCTTTCGTCTTTCCTAAGACATGCTTTGCTACACTCTTAATACACCCAGCCATCTCACTCCAACATACACGATCGACGAGTAATTGATTAATAAAACATAAGGTATCAAGTTTTTAATTCATTTAATATAGTTAACAAGTTAAGGGACTGTTAAGACATTATTTAATTAGTATGTAGGTACATTCATCTAAATATACGTGAATAAAAATACCTAACAGACGCTCACTTTTAACTGCTAAATCGTGTATTAAGTAGTTCAAAAATAAAAACTATAGAGGCCAAATTGCATCTAGCTACATACATGATCCATGGTATTACAATTCTAGATTCAAACTCCTTTTGATGAAAATGAAATTTAATCTTCTTAGCATAGTAATGATCTTTAAAATTTTTATGAACCAAACCATTTTCTCTTAAACGAAGTGCATTTTGTCGCATTTTATCTGAAAGTGGGAACCTTTCGTAGAAAAATGTAGCAAAAATAAACTTGACATATGGTTTTTTGAAGAAAGGCGACTGACCAAATTCATCGCAAAACATTTTTTTGTTGTATTTATATTCGGATTTCTGTATATAATACAACAATCATAACTGTAAATAAACCTTCTGAGTTACCGACTTTCTTTAAACTGATCAAAGGATCTACAGTCTACACAATGGGCTGCGGGACTGTTCGAAAGGGCTGCGGGACTGTTCGAAAGAGATACCGCGGCCCTGGATGACAAAGGGCAAGGAAGGAACATGGATGGGTTTTAGTCAGTACAAGTCTGACACTCCCTGCCGCTCTGCCCATAGCGGGAGAAGTCATTTGATGATTTCCCATACGAAAAAAAAAGGATCTACACAATCAAGATTTATTTCAGACGGTATATTCCTTTCATGTTGTATAAATTTAAGCATTGCAGGTACAGTACATGACTTTAGATTGTGTTTAGCTAAATAGGTATTCTTTAATTGGACTCCCGATCAAACTAACCAAACTCGACTGGTAACAACTGCTCATTTGATACGCAAACTACACCCATATTATAAAGACGCACTTACTTCACCTGATATTTGATGAAGCATATCAAAACCACTGGAAAGCAAATACTTTAACAATTTTAACACTTTAACAATTTACTTTAGCATTATATTAGTTTTATCTTTCGCAGGAAGAAGTATCATCACTATTATTGACTATCCCAGGACAACAACAGGCACCTCAATAATGAACTAAATTCGAAATAAGCATTTTTCGCTGCTGCCGCTTTCTTAACGAGAAAATGTCCCCAAACTCTCATGGCAGGCGTAATTGTACTATTGTTTTCATTATCAAAATCGAAACTAAAATGTATGTTGAAATGTTCCAGTTCTCCGATCACTTCAAATAAATATTGTTCCTAATGCGATTCGATCGTCTTTAGTAAGTTCAGGATGTTTGGAGTAAGGTGGTCGATGAGGGACGGTAGCACGCAAGGTACAGTTTCGTAGACCAGTCACTAGTTTGTTTAGGAACAGATTGTTTGTCGTGTTCAAGCTCAAACCGTAACTTATGACATTGTTGTAATATTTCCCGCAGGCATAGTTGTTGAAGGGATTGTAGGTGTAGAGGTGAGCGTCGTTAGTGCCGTTTACCAGCGTTGATCACATGTCGCTCCAATAACATGTCGAACATTTTCTTCAATTCGTCTTCTTCCAGCGATCTGATCACGATTACGAACCGTGAGGACGGGTTCCATGTTGGATCTTCGTGAAGATATTTAAAAAAATCTGTGAATCTGGTTGCGTTTTCTGCGTTTATGAGAAAACCTTGGTGTCTCAAATATGACCGTGTCGTCGTTTGTCTGATTATCATCGTTGTGACGGTTGATAAGTGAATCGCTGTCAGAATCTCGTAGTTATTAGAGTTCATATCGACGTATGTTTAGCGTCTTTTCATCAGAAAAATATTTTTCTACGACATCGGTTAAACACACCAACAAATTTTGATTTTGTAGTTCTTTAAAATATATTGCATTTCCACTTTTACTTGAAATATAACGAAGAGAGCAACAATGAAACCACCAACATTTTTGGATTCGTATTAATTTATGCTTTTAGTTACCTATAAAGTTGGGTAGCTGTATACTTAAAATAAATACTTTTTTATATAGCCTCATAATTTAAGTAAAATGTCGTTAGAAAAAGGGCAATTAGATGGTTTATCGTAATGGATCTAAGGTGTTACAGATTATTACCCAGATTTCATAAAATAGTTTATAATGGATGGGTAATGACAGCATTTTATCTTTGGGGATTAATTATATACGAATTTAAATACACGCATTTAGTCATTGAAGGTCATCATGACATATTTTCAACCTTCTTGATGCAAACGAGTCACAACGGATAAGTTCGAAATCACGATATGAAAATGGAAAATGATGGCTAGTTTTTTTTTTATGTGTGCTGGTTATATTTTATGGAAATGTTGTCTTTTGGTTTATGTTTATGAATTGAGATTTTTTTTTGTACAATTTAATCTTTGCTTTACATGTAGACCTCATTATCGGCATGAATGTCATCAAAGAGTATTAAAACGACACCCATGACAAAAAAAATGATTTTCGAAGGTACCAGTTTGGATTTCGATTTAAATACCTCAGAATCAGCAACAATGTCTTCGAAAACCAAGAAAACGACACCCATGATAAAAATTTTGCACTTAGCCGCCAGACCGTCGTGTTGGATTTTTATTCTGACTCGTCATCAGTATCACTAATCTTGAAAACCAACAAAACGTCACCTTTGACGAAAACTTTGCAGTAATCTTAAATTTACATTTCAACCGCACTATGATCGCTCTCGATCATTCAAGAAGACGATAGATAAAGCTTATTTTACAGCCGCCTTCTTAGATTTTCATTTCATTACAGCCACTGGAAACCAACAATTTTACCAAATTCAGCATTACATTAGTTTTGCCTTCAGCACGAAGGAGTATGATCATAACATTGAGTATATTAGATAAACAAACAACAACAGGCACCACACTAATGAATGGAATTCCATATTTTACCATTTTTTTACTCTTGTTGCTTTCTTTACGAAAAAACTTAACATGTCATAGTAATCTAGGTACCCATGCAGATATGTAAATGCATCTACCCAACTTGCTACTAGCAAATCACTACCTAACTTTGCATCAGTTTCATTATTTGTCAGTATTGTAGTAAATATGTTATTATATTTATTATTATTTTTATTGGTATTTTACTATGGGGACGGGCTGCAGACATCGAGTCTATATTTATTCTGCAGAAAAGAGCTATCAGAGCCTTATATGATCTACGTAGGCGTGATTCTCTAAGAGAACTGTTTAAGGAAATAAACATCATGACGGTACCTTGTCAATACATCTATGAAAACATCATGTACGTTAGGAAAAATCTGCATTTATTTAATAAAGGAGGTGACAGACACCACTACAATACTAGAAACAGGGACCAACTTGTACAGCCAGGTTTCAGGCTAGCTAAAGTAGACTCATCTTTCATGGGGTACTGTTTAAAATGTTACAATAAAATACCTCCCCACATTCTAGAACTAAATGAAACGAAATTTAAATCTTGTATAAAACGCACACTATGTAGGCGAGCATATTATAAGTTGGGGGATTACATTGATGATAAAAATGCTTGGCTCAATGCTGGTCCTGCTCCACAACCATAGGGGCAAACTAATTGATTACTACGTGAAGTTATTGTAGAAGCTGCAGAAGATTGTAATAATATCTTTGCATTGTATAGATTCAATCTTTTAGTATTATATAATTGCATAGCACATGTGTGAGTACTATGTACTGTAAAGCTACCATTTACATTTAGTTATCTTTCATTGACTTGAATTTACCCTGGTGGCTGAGAGAATGTCATGCTCACTCAAATGTCTCGCTGATGGTGGCAGGTGTGTCGGGTCATTTAGCTCCCTTCAATATGGTTGAGCTGAATGGGGCTGATCCATGCGTCATGTTCGTGAACGGGCGCTGTCAGTTGGGACTGGTCATCTCTAGGCTGCCACGGTTTATTGTAACTACGTACTTTGTTTTTAAATTGTTGATATAATCTTTTACTCTGGACGCTCAACGTGCACATATTTCTACATCGTTCTCACATATGTATAATCTGAACATGAATGATGTAACCAAGATTATGTAACAAATATTTGATTGAAAAGAGTGTCCATGGAGTTTCTTGCCCATTCTTCTCCATAGAGATCTACGCTTTGGAATGGGCAACTACAGAACTTTCACAAGTTATTATGCCTTGTGTCTGTGACTGTAGCTTAGCCTTCTTTGTTTTTCTGTCATTCAAAAGTGCCTGTAATGGTCTAATTGAAATAAATGCTTTTGAGTTTGAGTTATTTGAGTTAAAGAAGCTGAAATTTACGTTGAAATGTTCCAGTTCACCTAGCACTGGATTTTTTTATCAAACAAATTACTATTATTATTGATATTTACATTATTTACACACTACAAAACTATGATAGTAATAAAAATATGTACAAGTATCAAAAGGGTTACAGGGCGTCAAAAAATTCGTCCACATAGTGTCAATACGAAAAGTGCCCTGAAGGCTGGCAGCATTGCCACGTTGGATGGCAATGCTAATTCTTTGGCCAAAAAATAGGCCCGCCCTCTGGTCACGTGAAGAGTCGACCAACCGCTTGGCGATTTCCCGAAATACTAGGTGGGCACTCGGACCCTATGGCCCTAGTGTTTCAACCCCAAACGGTTCAAACACATAACTACCAATTAAATTATTGTTTTTGTGCCGTTTGAGGTTTTCAGCACCTGCAGCAGCCGCCCCAGCGCAGCTCACTGCTAGGAAGATGGGATGGCGCAAGGGTGTCGACGCAAGTTGCGTCCCACACCAAAGTCCTACCCAAATTCCACGGCATTATGGTCATACCATCTGGTCTCTTCCCATCGCCGCGTGCCAAGCCAGTGGGTTCTAAGACAGCTGGCACACCGGCGGTGGCAAGAGCACGACGGATGAGATCATTAATGCTAGCGTGCCGCGCAATACGACCTGCACTCTTACTACAAGACGGCCATGGTGTCCGAGGCAGTCGTCTGCCTCACCACATTGACAGCGATGTGGAGCCCCACAAGGAGCGCGCAATCGCAAACATGTAGCGAGCCGGAGTGCCTATATTAGGTGACGGTAGTGCCTGAAGCCAGAGGCCCGACTCCCACTCACCCACAGCCAACAGGCGGGCGCGCTATGCAGTATTAGTAGATGTATCAATTAATTTATTCCGTACCAACCTGCAGAGCGGCTCATCCCACTGTCTCTGGGAAAACGGGTTCTCGGGCCGATCCGTATCTGGGCAAGCCACTTTCCAGGCGTCCTCGGCGTCGGTCAAGCACGGCACTTCCGAGACAACCAGGGAGAGAGTTAAAATTTTCCTGGTTAGCTTTTCAGTGCTGTGGACAGAGGACAGGAACGCCGGGTAAGCTTACACTAGAAATTTTGCGGACGCCGAGGCCACCAAAACGAATTGGTAGGGTGGCTTGTAGCCACGAATAATTTGGTCAATTTTGTCCAAAAGTTCTGGTTTCCTCCAAAGAGGAGAAGAACGGAGAAAATACATAAAATTTGGACCAAAACAGCAATATCTGATAAGGGTGAAAGCCGAATGTAAATTAATATTGGAGAATCTATCCGAAATATCATTAAAATGTTTGATTTTGTCATCGATGAAAGATGAAAAATTTTCTTCTATCTATAGTCGATTGTCTGTCGGTAACGTCAGAGAGGTAAATATCGCACTTTGAGGGGTTAAGGTCCAGGCCAATAGATTTAAATTGCTGTTTGAGGAGTTGTAAGTCATTCAAAACGGTATCAACATCACCTACTAGCGTTCCATCAGCTAAGTACCACACGTTAAATTTTGAATTTAGTTGTTGAATTATGGGATGAATAGCCAAACTGAAAATGACAGACCCGAGAGGGTGCATATAACGGGACACAATGTTGACGAATAATTGATAAATCAAACATAAGGTATCAAGTACTTAGATTATTTAATATAGATAACTAGGTAACAGACTGTTCACACATTATTTAATCATTATATAGGTACATTAATAGACACACTCTGACCTTATTGGTGAGATTCTTCGGAAAGGTCAGGTGCGTAGTACCTACTCCGAACCCGGAACCGGCGTACGTGTAAGACCAGATGTATGAACCAGATGATTATTGCCAAAGGCATTAAGTCCGCCTTTAATGTACGTTATGTGCATAAAATGTAATAAATAAATAAATGAACGTGGACGAGGCAAAAGGAGTATGTAAGGATCGTAACAGGTGGCGTTCTGTGGTTTCTGCCTACCCCAATGGGAAAAGCGTGAGTTTATATAAGTGTGTACATTAACAGACGCTCGCTTTCAATGATTAAATCGTGTAAACAGTAATTCAAAAATAAAAACTATAGAGGCCAAACACAATCCAACTACATACATGAACCATGGCATTACAAATCTAGATTCAAACTCTTTTTGATGAAAATGAAATTTAATCTTCTTAGCATAGTAATGCTCTTTAAACTTTTTAGAAACCAAACCATTTTCTCTTAAGCGAAGCGCATTTTGTCGCATTTTATCTGAAAGTGGGAACCCTTTGTAGAAAAATGTACCAAAAATAAACTTGACATATGGTTTTTTGAAGTAATAGAGAGGCGACTGACCAAATTCATCGCAAAACATTTTTTTATTGTATTTAAATACTGTTTGCTGTATAACAGTAAATAAATCTTCTGATTTACCGACTTTCTTTAAGCTGATCAAAGGATCTACGCAATCATGATTTATTTCAGAAGGTATATTCGTTTCAGATTGTATATATTGAAGCATTCCTGGTATAATACAAGACTTGAGGTTGTGTTTAACTAAATCTGCTTCATTAGAAACTTGGTGTTCTTTTATTGGACTTCTGATCAAACTAACCAAACTCGACTGGTAACAACTGTTCATTAGATATGCGAACCACACCCAAATAATAAAGACGCACCTTACTTTACCTGACATTTGGGGAATATTACAGCCACTGGAAAGCAAATATTTTAACAATAGAAGCATTATGTTAGTTTTGTCTTCAGAACGAAGGAATATGATCATTATTATTGAGTGACCCGTTTTATAGCGGAGTTCTTAAGGCGACCTTACAGCTCCATCACCAGACCCTGGATACTATTTAAAGACAAACTACTCATTAAGACGAATTAAACGAGCCCAAACTCGATGGGGTTATGTCGTTTCATAACGGAGTTCCTAAGGCCGCCGTCCAGCTCCATCATCAGATCAGCTCCATGTCATCGATATATTATACTATCACGCGATATACATAAGCGTGCAAATTTTTAATTCAATCGGAAATCAGGAAGTGTGTCAAATTAAACATGCAAGACTTCAGGCGTCGTCGCGTGATATATCAATTAACGTGAAAACATACCAAATTACTGAACCGATTTCGATGAAATTTCTATGGGACCAATCGGAAAGTATACCCTTTCACATAAAAGAAGAATTTTTGAAATCGGTTAAGAAACGACGGAGATATGAGGTAACAAACACAAAAAAAAACATACAACCGAATTGAGAACCTCCTCCTTTTTGAAGAAAGTCGGTTAAAAACAGAATAAAATAAATATTTAAGGGGGGCTCCCATACAACAAACGTGATTATTTTGACGTTTTTTTGCTCGATATTAATAACGGCGACAGGTAGACGCTTGAAATATTCACAGAATATTTAATTGTGTATTTACTTTAAAAATAAATAATCATTTGTATAGATAGAATTGTACGGAACCCTTCGTGCGCGAGTCCGACTCGCACTTGGCTAGTTTTATTGTAATATGGTTTTATTATTACAGTAAAATGTTGTCAATTATATGGCTTATCGTAATGGTAGGTCCATTGGGTGTTATAAATTCATATTTGAGATTCCAATCACGGCTCATAATTAGGTCTTTGATGGATGGCTAAAGCAGCGTTTTGTTTTGGATGATTAATGGGACGTTGTAGAGCTGGCAAGACGAGAGTAACTTAAACTCCATTAGAAATTCGGAGTTTAATTTCTTCCAAATCGTTAGGTACTTAAAAATTCAATTAAATAATATTAATTTACCTAGTCGTTCAAAAGAGGATTCAATTATGTATTAGTTAGGCATGTATTCTTCTGCATAGAATAAATAAGCTTAAGAGACTACATGGGTAAGCAGGTGCTCTCATTATTTTTAACCTAACGAGCGCTTTCGGCAATTGAGCAAAAATAAGGCCAAATCATGATCCGAAAACCGCCATAATGCAAAATTATCCTTCTGATAATGAAGAAAAGCCATGACGTATTTTGAGTTTTCTTGGTGCTACCTCAACACGACGGACACATAAAAAAAATTGGAAACGGAATCACGAAATCCAAATACAAGATGGCAAAAAAAAAATCAAACGAGATCAGATCTATGAAAAAAACATGGTGAAAAAACATTAAAAAAACGAAGCTTTTATTCAAAAGCTCTAAAAACCCCATCAATTAATTTCACAATACAATTTATCTTACTTGTATATGTATATTACTATTTTAAACATTTCGAAAACTTGGATGAATGGATGTCCACCGGCTGAACAGATCAAAAGTATACCTTTTCGAAAAGATTGCACTACGACAAATTTGCTTATTTTGCAGCCATCGTTTTTATATGTGCAAAATACCAGAACTCGTTGTATTATTCTGTTTTGAGCCTGATAAATGTAGTAATTCATGCATCATCGTGCATGTATTGTTGCATCATGCATCCGGTGGGATGGGCAAAGATCGTTATTTACTGATGCCTGATGGAGGAAATCGCCATCGAGATAGACCTCGGCGAAAGTGGTGTGACGGTCTGATATAGCGCGCGGGGAAAAATGCAACTGATCATTATAATCTAGATACCCATGCAGATATGTAAATGCATTTGCCCGACTTGATACCAGCCAAATATCTCCTAACACCGCATCTGTTTTATTATTTTAGAGTTTTGCCATTGGTGGCCAAACTTTCATGTTAGGCGTAATTGTACTATTGTTTTCACTTTCAAAGTCAAAAGTAAAATGTATGTTCAAATGTTCCAATTCTGCGATCACTTTAAATAAATATTGTTCAGCTCCTAATGCGATTCGATTGTCTTTAGTAAGTTCAGGATGTTTCGAGTAAGGTGATCGATGAGGGACAAGCAAGGTCTTCGTAGACCAGTCACGAGTTTGTTTGGGAGCAGATTGTTTGTCGTGTTCAAGCACAAACCATAACTTATGACGTCGTTATAATATTTCCCGCAGGCATAGCTGTCGAAGGGATTGTAGGTAGAATTCATATTGATGTATGTTAACCTTTTTTCATCAGAAAAGTATATTCCTACTACATCAGTTATACACACCATTAAGTTTTTATTTTGCTATTATTCAAAGTACAAGGCGTTTTCACTTTTGCGCTTGAAATATAGCAAAGAAAAATAAGCAACCAACAATTTTCGATTCACATTTACTTTGGTTTTATATATTTTTAAGTAGCGTTCGGTAGTTCGTTTATAAAGATTAATGCGTTTCCTAAAATGCCCATCCAAGTTGAAGATATTAAACTGTTTATCTTAATGGATCTAGAAAAGTAAATAGCATTAGATGATTCAGTACTCAGATTTAAATCGATGTTTATATATAGTCCTGACAGACGTTTATATTTTGTTTTGGATAATAATTTCGTCTCAGCTCATAATATCCTTATCTCCAAATGTCCTTTCTCAAAAGGTCCTTTTATCCAAATGTTCTCTTCGGGTTTCTCAAAGAAGTACGGTAATTGTTCTTCTGCTCACCTACATTTGGAATTTGAAGTTCTTACCCGAATATTTTAAAAGAGCGGCTTTTTCATCGAAATCGTGTTGAATGTTAGAGGCCCATTTAGGTTCTACCAGTTTTTTTTTTAATGAAAGCAGTAAAAAAAAATAAAATCACCTAAAGTACTAGTAACTTAAAGATTCGGCATCCAAAAAAACATCAATGGTTAATGCAGCACATCACTTGGTGAACCACATAAATAAAAAACCAAAAATGTATTTCTCCATTCCTGGATCTTGCAAAAGCATTAGACACGGTTTCGATTCCAAACCTGTTAAAAAAAGTCGTAGAATATGGGAATAAGAGGCAACGAGTTGTTGTAGTTGGCTCTAGAATAGAGATTCTAGAACTACCTCATTAATAAGAAAATATGGTCGCACACCAGTTCTGAGATGCTAACTATTTACAGGATGCCCCAGGGCAGTATCTTTTGACCGAGCTTTTTTGTGCTATACAACGTTATTTTTTGTTTATGCGAAACCCGAAACACGTGTCTAGTAATTTTATGTAAAGAATCTATATAAAATTTCAAAACTGTATCATGAAAAATCACAAAGTTATAAGCTTGATTTGTTACCTAGTTGTCCACCACGCGGCGCCCGCGAGCCGTTCCGCCCGCGCCTCCAGCGTCGTCTTACGCTCAATGATCGCGTGGTGTCCAACTTGTAACCTTTTTTAAATATTTTTGGGACAAAATATAATATGGTTTAAAAATTATTGGAATCGATTCAGTTACTTTTTCTGAGCAAACTATATTCAGGGTCGCATAAACAAAAAATAACGGTGTATAAATGATTTGACGTTTTCTTATACGGATGATACAGCACTTATATTTTCTTTAAATAATTGAGCTAATACGTATCGACTTGCATAGAAAGCCGTTGGCGTCATTATATACAGCCATCACACATTTCCTTCCTTTTATTCCTTTTTACAAACGTACCAATAAGATTAAAAATATGATAAGTGATTATTTAACCAATTAATGTTACCTCAAATCACCTGAAACACAGGATTACCTAGTTCAGGCACAAATCATGGGTGAACATGATATAGATTTAAGAAAAACTGTAAACCTTATTATTTTTGAATAAATTTATTATTATTATTAAAAAAATATATTGATCACCCCTTTAATCGCATGCTAAACTATAAGATAAGATAAGATATATTCCATACCAATATATTAAATAATAGCACCACCACCCCAATCACCTCTTTGCTATTTAATGCATCCATCAGTATGTTTTGAGTGCATTTTGAGTCCAACCGTAAACCGACAGTTTTCACCCAAAAAAATGGTTTTCCAGCAACATTTTTTGCGTAGAGTTACTTAGTTTGATGCACAGAATGCTTGGTTGACGGTTTCGTGAAGGATCCATTACCACCTTTTATATTTAAGTAATTACGCAGATGCAATTATTATGAATATAGTCTATCAGGCAGTATGACATGACTATCAATTTTGAATGATTGCAACACCACTTAGGGAGATGTTGCCAAAATAATCGGCCTAATAAAAGTTGAGCGTGCTCAAAGAGTGGTTCTTTAGGTTTGCTGTTTTAGAACCCATCCATGTTCTACAATTGAACTTTTCACTTTACCTACTCATACACGCATTTTGTTTTCTAGAATAAATGCCTTGTGCTTAATGAATGTATTTTATTTCTGACTAGATACATTCATCTATACTTTGATCTGAATTATTGTTACAATTTGTAAAAACAGGTCAAAATGTCCTCTATTTAATAGTACAGAAAACTTCCTCCCTCTTGCACCTTAATTACAAACCCTAGTTGCAAAGTTCAGCCATTCTTTTGTCCATGCCTTTATGCAGCCATATATAGAAAAAAGCGACACATTGCCTACCCGTTAATAATGATGCGGTGCCGCGTAATTGAAAACCAGCTTAAAGGTTCTCAACAAAAGGTTGAATTTCATGGAAAGTTTAAATGGGAACAAGACAGTGCATCGAACCATTGTTGGTATGTGATTAAGGTACTTTAGAACTTATAATGATACCTAAGATATATGCCTAGGTCGCCATGTTATCTACTAACTCATCGATAGAAAACTATACTAAGTTTCTTCAATGTTAACATTTTTATGACATAATTTTATGTAAACATAATGCCTTGTTTGAAAATAATGGTTTATGTCGGTCATTGTCGGCGTTCAATGAAAAATTGCTTTGATTTACTTAGTTGAGATATGTTTGATGCAAAGTCTAACAGCCGCCCGGTTTTAAATTGTGAATTTAATGTGGAAAACTTTCAAAAACCATACTTCTTTAAAGTAATTTCTTCAATTGAGCTCGAATGATGGATGCAATGTATTGTGTGAGGAATGATATGAAAGAAAACCGGCCAAGTGCGATTTGTACTCGCGCACTGAGGGTTCCGTATAAACTTGTAGGTATTTTGTTATTAAACTATATATTTGCAGTTTTCAGATTGTTTCCTTTACATGTGCTGTAAGACATTGCTTCTTGCCAAATTTCTTGATTCTAGGTCAACGGGAACTACCATATATAGGTTTTCGACCCAAAACCTATGGGGTACTTCCGTTTGACCTAGAATTGTGAATTTTGGTTAAAAGCAAGGTCTTACAGCACAATTAAAGGGAAAAGTCCGAAAAATAAAAAATAAATAAAAATAAGGTACATTTTGGTACTTACAAGTTTTCGCGAAAATCTAAATTTGGCCTTATCTTTTTATTTGGTATATTTTTTATCTGGTATAAATTTCGACTTGCTAGGTCCACCAGTTCCTGAGAAAATCGGTGGTGACACACGGACAGACAGACAGACGGACAAGAGAGTGATCTTATAAGCGTTCCTTTTTTACATTTTGAGGTACGGAACCCTAAAAAAGGAGTAAATGATAGCGAGACGATTGACAGGGGATAATAGAAGAATTAAAAACATCTTTGTTCTTCAGAAAGGTCAGGTGCGTAGTACTCGCAACCGGCGTACGTGTATGACCAGATGTATGAACGTAGACGAGGCAAAAGGAGGTAAGGATCGTAGCAGGTGGCGTTCTGTGGTTTCTGCCTACCCCCATGGGAAAAGGGCGTGAGTTTATGTATGTGTGTAGGAAGACGATGCATGTCGTTTTAACAACTAACACTAGATACTAACGTTTTTTTGCGCCAGATATTTTGAACTTAAAATTCCCAAGTCAGAAACCGAGTATTAATTAACAAGTACACTAAGGTCTTCTAACTTCTAAGTTCTGTTAATGCCAAAAATACGCTTGGCCTATTTTCCCGTAGAATCGTTAAAGGAGTGAAAAATTGTACAAAAAAAATAAAAAAAATATGATGTATGTTGTATTTCTAGTTGGACTGCCTCGTTGGTTTAGCGGTCGCAAGCGCGACTACTGAGCAAGAGGTCCTGGGTTCGATTCCCAGGTCGGGCAAACTGTAATTGGGTTTTTCCATCAGGAATTTCTCAGTAACCGCCACGGAGCCTGGATCTGTGCCCGGCTGATCGCAATAGGCTCGCCCTCTATTATATGGGACTTAACATAAGTGGCGAAATGTTGGTGTGCTATTAGGTACACCTCTGCCTAACCCTTCGGAGGTTATAGGCTTTATGTTATGTGATGTGACGTAATTCTAGTTACTCCCATAACTTCATTTAACGCTGCTAGTTAATCGCCAAGTTCTGAATACCCTCATGCTCTAAAAAGAGCGATATTTAACTAATTAAAAAAGCAGGTAGAACCATCGGAAGCCAACTAAGTACCAGACATGATCTCCATTATAAACACACACAAATATCTGGTTTAGAAATAATATTGTGGGTCAGTGTCAGAGAACATATAATTTCGAACGCTTGTTACACCGTGGGTTCCGTATTCTTAGTTAGATGTTACAACATTGCGTGGAGTATCATGTTTCAAAGGCGTGTTCGGTTAGTTCTATGGTAAATGGAAGGTCACAGAAATGTACATGTAATGTTACTTATGTTCTGTAGTTCACTAGGCTGTGCCTACTTACCAAAGAATCTACTTTTTAAGGATGCAGAACGAACGATACATGTTGTAGGACGGTTTTAGGTTGGAAGTGTATGAAACCTAGGGATTGTAATATACAACGTGACTTTTTAGTCGTCTTACAACAGCAGCCTACTTCATGTATCCAATCATCATCATCATCAGCCTATTAATGTTCCCACTGCTGGGACACAGGCCTCCTCTCTTTGAGAGGGAATGGGCTATAATCCACCACGCGGGCCCAGTGCGGATTGGTAGATGTCACGTGTCTTCGAATTTTTGGTTCTAGGACATGCCGGTTTCCTCACGATGTTTTCCTTCACCGTTTTTTAGAGCAGTGGTGACGAAATAAATTACACAAAGTAATGCGCCTGCCTGGGTTCGAACCCACGACATACTGTTCGTAAGTCGGGGTTGCTACCACTGGGCCACCGCTGCTCTCATGTATCCAATAACTACCTACTATACATTCATAACAAAAAAATAAGTATTTATGAGATCTGAATAATTTAAAAATAAAAATATTATTAATTATTATGTCGCATGACGTAGTGAAACACCCTGTTGCGAGCGATGATCTACTCGACTAGTGCACTGGATAAGTATGTTCTACTGTTTGACACGTAAACATTATTAACAGGATGTTTCATTCGTTCTAATATATTATTTATTTTTCTTGGCACAATTATCTTAATTAATGGTAAAAAAAAATCACGCCTAGAGGTATTTTATGTCGGATACATTGAGTGAATCACCTTTGTAAGACGAATAAAAAGTCACAGTGTATACAATTCCGAGCCTACTTAGGAAATGTGTAAAATTATGTTTCAAAGATTCACCTATAATACACATTGTCTTTGAATTGTATGTGAAATTTCGAGATGACACTAGGAAATGTATAAAAAGGAATGCTTTCTGCGAATAAAATAAATAAAACACGAATAAAATCAACGTCAAGAGACCCTGGGGGGTTACTGCTGAGGGGTAATTCCAGTGTGGGAAAGAGACAGAGCTATACAGGGCTTCTAGCGCCATCTCTTTCCCATACTCGAATGACAACTGCTTTAAGTCGTTATGGTAGGCCACTTGAGCAGAGAGAAGAGAGCTGGTCAATAGGGTATGTGACAGGAAGTCAAAATAGCTACTTTTTTATGAACTGTCAAAACGCAAAATGTGTACGTGATTTGTATGAAATAGCACGTTGTGACGTCATACTTATTTGGGATCAAATGTAATACTTATTATCAGTTAATCCAATTTTACAATTATATTGTCCCCCAATATTTAATTTCTGTACGGTGATGGTAGTTTTTAAGATGAGTGGCCTTCTTTCTACGTATTTTTATATTTTATTTTTGACCTTATCAACTAGCCTATTTTAAGCAAGATAAAATTGTGTTATAATTTTACTCGTTATTAGTTCAGTCAAGTTAATTTAAATCTTAGAAATTACTCATTTCTAACCGTAAAAAAAGATTACATATTTTCTGAGCTCTATAACACAACACTAAGTACAATTACTAACATAATTTATTTGTCTAAACAAATAGTTGAATGGTAATAAAACAAAAATCTAAATCAAACATTTTGAAGCGCTTTTTATTGAGTAGACGGAACCTTAAAAGTACGTACCAAGAAGACTTGCCTAATGCAATAAGTAAGTATTATGGTCAATTTTGAGCCAGACAAGGTCGTCGCATAGGTAGTTGGCTTATGCAAACATATATTATTTATTTTTGAACTACAATATAACATAGCATCACGCCTCTAATCCCCGAAGACGGGGGCGAGACTATTGCCATCAACCGGACAAAATCCAGACTCCGTAGCTGCTGAGAAATTCGGGATGGAATAACCCAATGACAGTTTGCCCAACCCCGGTATTCGAACCCAGGGCCTCTTGCTCAGCAGTCGCGGTTACGATCACTAGACAAACGGGCCAGTCAGTCTCTAAGGATTAAGCCGCAATATATCACTGTCAATAAAAATATCGTAAGATTTAGCGCCTAATGGATAATAAAAAAACAGGTTAACCAGATAAAATTAAATTCATTTCCTCATACTCATGTAAACATGACCATGATAAACATAAATTTAATTATACGATATAAGGCATTGGTGCCGATTCCCTTGTTCACAAACTAAACTAAATTTAAGTTTTATTTATCGCCGCCATCTTCGCCAAACGTCATGTCGTATCGAAAAAAAAAGATTAGGGATGCCCAATCGATTGCAATCAATCGATCGAATTTTTAATGAATTGTTGCATGTTTTTGAATCTGAATCATATTTTGAATTTATTTCGAATATATCAATAAGTATAGGTACTTTATGAATGAGGTCGTATTCGATTTTAAATAGGTAGTTAGAATAATGCTGAATTGAACAAAACTTACATATTTCATCATGATCATTATTCAGGGTTTTCTAATGATCGTTTAGAAAAGTGTGTGGTTTACTTCTAACTAAACGATTTTATAATTAAATAACCTTCCTTTGGGCTTCGCCGCAGTCGGGTAAAAAATACTTATCGTTACTGAATACATGATAAATGTTTTCTTAAAAAAAAAGCAATATTGCAGATACAGATATATTTATGTATTAATATTATTACAAGCATAGAAGAGTGTTGTGTCTTAGTTGTAATGGTATTTATATTATTTTATGACAAAAGTTGATGTAATTTAGTTTGTAACGTATGGCCATAGTAAATCTTAGGAAATATCGATAAATCATATCGAGTTTGCCACCCCTATTTTTGACATGACTAAATGGCGGTAGTTAGTCTCTCACCTCACCTATGCTGTCACTGCGTCGCTTGCTCTTTGTAATTGTATTGCGTATCGGTGTTTTGGTGACTTTCGGTAACTGTCGCGGTTAATAGTAATGCCGTTCAAGCGCGCGCTGTTTCTATTTTTACATTGATACACATAGGTACACATTCTATCTCATTCCAAAACCAATGCTAAGAATACAGGTATCTATGATAATTAGATTCTATGCATTTAAACGTTGCAATTACATATAATTAGGGTTTAGAAAAAAACTGCATATATACCTAATTATCCAGGTAGGTACAAAAAATAGCTAAATGTATTATGTTATTGTTTTTCAGTTTCTTAAAAATCACACGGAGCTATGAAAAACGAAACCTAATATTTTTATAATAATATCTTGGGACAACCAACACACTGCCATCTGATCCCAAACTAGGCAGAGCCTGTACTATGGCAACTAGACAACTGATAAACATACTTATATATTTCTAACAAGTTGACAATACAACACATAATTCTCCGATGCTCTTGGTTCCTTGGCGAACAATGTATGGGCGCAGAGCAATGTCCTCTGTGCATTTGTCTCATTTCATTCTATTTAAAGATAAGGATACTACTATATAGCTTTTAACCACTGCTACAAAACATATCCTTAACGTGTAAAAAGTTCATCATATGCATCACTTAAAGACAGACAGACCGACAAAAAAGTTTTATTTTATTTAGAAGATGGTGGGACAAGCTGGACAAAACCAACGGCCAGAGGTTCATTTAGCCCGTAGTCATCGGGAGAGGCGTTTTACCAGCAGACGGAGGACACAGGCTTACAGTGTAAGTATAAGCAATTCAGCATCGTAAGGAAAAACAAACAGTAGTATATTCAAAATAAACAATAATTCATCGTTTCAGCCGAAAGACGTCCACTGCTGGACATAGGACTCACTAAAGGGTCGCCACATTGACCATTCCCGTGCGTCTCGCATCCAGCGGATCCCTGCAACCTTCATCGGTTCACCAACGGTAAACAGTAATTACTTTACATTTAATTTAATACTATATTTATACACTACCTTTTCCACAGTTCTTTCGCTTTTACAATATGTATTATTTGGCAATATAACACAAAGACGCTCTAATATCACTCAGTTCCAATTGCCATCTTATTTCGCGGTTCACCGGAGAGAGTGAGCTGAGCAGTAAGTGACGTGTTCCTGTTTGAGACCACTTATACTGCCATTGTTACCTAAAGTGTACTCACCACTGAGTAGGTGACACAGAAGTTTAATAGGAATTTCTTGATTTTAAATCTTTTAACGTTATAACTTGAAATATGAAGGATGATGTAGCAAGACGGAGGGTGTCTGATGAGATGACGAGTAATAGAGAACGGATGTGTGTCGGGTGGCGCAGTGGTTGAGCGATTGACTGCTGCACTGCGTGTCGCGGGTTCGAACAAATATTTGTATGGCCTACAGAGTTGTTCCGGGTCTGACTGTTTGTGTATGTGAGTTCAAATATTTGTGAAAGCACCCACGATACAGGAGGAATTCCTTGTGTGGGGCAATGCTTTTCTTTTTTATTTAAAAAAGAAAGTAAGAAAGATAAGAGAAGCATGGAAGAAGAAGACATGCTGCGCTGACCGCAAATAAATTGGTTAAGGATAGGAGATTGATGATGATAACCAGGGCCACCAATACAAAAACGCCTACCTGCGTTCAGGTGACACACAGTTCTTATCTCTACTGCTACTACAGAAGGACTATGGCAAAAGCAGCGTAAATTGGCCTGTTATTTTTAACTCCCATATAATAAAGGACGAGACTGTTGCCATCAACCAGCAACCAATCCAGACTCCGTGGCGGTTATTGCGAATTTGCTGGTGCAAAAATCCAATTACACTTTTGGCCGGCCCGACAGCAAAAAAACACTAATCACAAGTTCCCAGCTTCCCTGCACGTGTAGCATGATCAATGCTATCTTTATTCTACCAAGAATAGACAAAGCTCTTTCTATACAACTTGACATTTCTTATGCCCTACTGTTTCTACCCCATGTGTAAAAGGAGACAAAACATTGTCGTCATGCTTGACGTTGTAGACTTTTGTCGACTGAAGAATGGCAACATTTTTTTCCTACACTTTTAACATCGCTATGCTTACGACGACGATAGAAATCTTTCTACAATCTGTCATTTTGTCTGTTCTTCCGTCGGCAAAATCCGTTTCCACGGTGGTCCTGCTACGCGTGCTGGTAACTGAATAACAAACGTTTAGCGCCATCCACGTGGAACTAATTAGACAATTTAATTGCCTATTTATTAAAATCATGGTCCCATAACACAGGTAGTTTATTTTCAAGGCCATTTTTAATTTCACACATTCAGTCATCCTGCAAAAAAAGATAAATAAAACATTACTAGCTATTATCAGACAAAAATTGTTTGGCACGCGAATCGCTACATAATTGTTTAGTTTTATTATTGCGTGTGTCAATGGCGTCAAAATGCTGAGCTGCGGATACGGAAAACGTTAACATAATGACTCATTGTTTGATTAGAGAAATAGTGTGCTCAGTTTTTAATTTTATTTCAAACTGTAGCTATTTTTGAGCAGGTCAGCATTGTCGTCATTTCAGCCGAAATACCCCTTTCGGTACACCGCCGCCGCCGCCACCATTCTGGAACCATTGCTTTCCTAGGTCTGTGGATGGGTAACCAACCATTACATACCGAGTTTCCTCCATGCCTCGGAAAGCACGTTAAGCCGCTGGTCCTGGCTGTCATTAGTAGATCTTTGACAGTCGTTACAGGTAGTCAGTGGCCCGACAGTCCGACAACCAGTCTTACCAAGGGGTATCGTATTAACCAGTAGGTACTAACTGGGTTGTGGAGGTCAGATAGGCAGTCGCTCCATGTCCGCTGCATCCGGTCAGACTGGAAGCCGAGCCGACCGAACATACTCAGGAAAAGGCCAGGCAGATGACGATGATGAATGAGTATTAAGTATCATAGGCCATCTGATGGGGCCGATATTTAAAAAAAAAAATATTTTTCTCAAGCTGATCTTTAAGTGGCACTACTGTCCATTTACCAGATGTGCTAATATTATAAATGTAAAAGTCGGTTTCTTATTACCCAACCGTGTCTCGACGAAATGAAACATGGCTTATTTGCATACGGGACGCGTAGTTCTTGAGAAAGGAAATGAGTTAAAAAAAAAAAACTATCAACTATTTTCAGAAATAGTTCATTTTATTTTGGCGGATGTTATACACCAGTTTCGCGTCAACTTGATCCAATTATCAGATAAAATGCGTTTAATGCTGGTACAGGCTTTCCGGAAGCACCGTACACCACCATAAATGATCGATGATCCAGTACCATGACCCATTTTAACTTTATATTATTGATTTTTACTTTAAACCACTCCAGGACCCTCTTACTATTCAATCCATCTATCAGTACAATGTTTTGAGTGCGTTACATTGAGTCCTACTGTAAAACGTGATTTTTCAGCCCATAAAAAAAATGTCGTTTCCCAGCACTAATTTTTGCGTTAAGTTACTTAGTTTGATGTACATAATGCTTGGTTGACGGCTTCGTGAAGAGTCTGTTTACACCCTGTATAGTTTGTAAGTTTGGATGTAAAGAGCAATCTTTAGAACTACTGATTTCGAAAATTCTTTTACTAATGAGAATCTACATTCTCCCCAAGTGTCATAGGCTATATTTAAAATGTTTCCGTGGGATACTTTCCCACCATAACGGGGGTGAAGCAACCAAGGCAACAGGACAAAGGCTAGTTATTTAAACAGAGACAAGTTCCTTCTAGTAAGCTGAGGCCACCGGGCCATCACCGCTGATGTTGTCTAGAGTAAAGCGTGCATTGATAAAATGACCCAGATTGATGATCTCAACAAATTAATAAAATTTAAGTGGCTGTCTGTCGGTCGGTCAGTCTGTCTGTCTGTTTGTTCCGGTTAAACTCCAAAACGGCAGGACCGATTTTGACGTAATTTTTACTGGCCGATAGCTGATGTTAGAAGGAGTAACTATTTTATTTTGGAAAATGATTAGGGTTCCGTTACACCCAAAACCCAAGATATTATTAACAAAATCAAATTCAAATAAGGAAGTAATATTTTTATAATTATTTCACGCGAAAGAAGATCACGGGCAAGAGTTGGCAATATTTACTTATATAAAAAGTTGATATCGTGAACTCCGACTTTGACTGATATCATAGGTGTCAATAAACTCTGTTTATCTATGTAGAAGTATCCATTCCTAGACTCTAAGTAAATTAGAGGAATTGTGTAATCACTGTCGGTCGTTGAAATTACTTAAGAGCGTTAACGACTTACGGCATTTCATACAAACTTTCAAGTCGTTTTTTTCGAAATGATTGAACCGATTTAAACAGATTTTCCGAAAACACCAACAGCCCTTTTTTTTTTTTTTTTCGGATGGGAAATCATCAAATGAATTCTCCCGCTCTGGGCAGAGTGGAAGGGAGTGTCAGACTTGTACTGACTAAAACCCATCCATGTTCCTTCCTTGCCCTTTGTGTTCCAGGGCCGCGGTATCTCTTTCGAACAGTCCCGCAGCAACACAAAGAGACCTCATTTAACCTTTTGTATAGTAATGATGATTTAATACAAAGTCATATAAAAAAACTCCACAGACGTAATGGGTCGATATCTGAACAAAAATAAATAATTCTCTTACTTTGGTGTCAACGACCGCAGACAGTGTAATTACTTAAGCTTGTTATGATATAAAATACCCATCACTTTTATTACACAAATTTAGCTAGCAAGACCCCAAAGTCTTGCTAGCTAAATTTGTTTAATCCTATATTGACGTGTCATAAATTATATTGATGCATAAGTTATGTTTTCCATTTAGATAATCTATCTATTCAGTTTACCAACAGATTTGTTGCACCGAAGTGAGTTGATGAATAAAATAAAATGGCAATTCTAATTAAGTGACTTTGATTAGATTTAAAATTAGAGAGTTTCTGGAGTCATCGACGCCAAGACGTGTTTTTTGATAAGAAGCCACACTGTTTTAAAATGATTCACGTTGTTTTCTTACTAACTAATTCGGTTCAGTGACATCTTTATTAGATCTATAAACCGTCGAATAAATTTGTTGACTCAAGCAAGTAAGGGCAAACACTAATAGGAACGCGATCAGCATGCTTAACTGCGTTTAAGAGCTGTCAATATCATAATTGCTTTGGAATCTTGACAGCTCTTAAATGCCGTTTAGATGAGTTGATCGCGTTCACTTTAAGTTTTGGTGGCAATAAGTATAAGTAACTTAATAAGTATAGGTAAACTAATATAGGTAACTAAACATAAATATGGATTGGATGTACAAATCAGATTACACCATCAGGTAGGTAAATATTCTTCAAGCATACCAGTTTTCGCCTTTCACAACGAATTCTCCGTACAGTTAGACTAGCAGAAATATTGTAACATCATTACACTCATTCATTGAAATTCTGCGAACATGTGCCCACTTTCCTATACTTAAATTAATAACATTAAGAATAGGCTAATTAATCGTAATTATTATCGATCCCTTGCCGACGGAACCACTTCTTTGCTTTGACGTTTGATTTCATCAAATTATTCATTCTGACGTAAGTCAATTATCAATAAACATCAAAACGTCGCATTCAATATTGAAATTTAGCGTCAATAATTGAAAAGCTAGCTAACACATGGGTATTTCAAACACCGGCTTATAATTGTGCATCAAAACAAGCCAAGCTGCTGTATAACTATACCGAGGCCTGCAGCTCTTTCTAACTTTTAGTTATCATTCGTTGCTGGCCGCCACTCGACGCATGCGTGAAACCGGCTAAATTATACGCGAGTTTTAATACATAAATAAACAAATATAATCGGAACTCTATTGTTAATAATATAAAGCAGTGTTTTCTTTAGATTATTTTTGTAGTAAATTGTTGGTTTCAGTTGACTTTGTTGTGCCCTTTTCACTGTTCCAAATTCGAAGTTTCAATTATCTAGCCATTGAAGATTAAAGGTATGTTTCGCTGTTGGATTATGGTTTCGTGTTTGTAACTGGTACAGTTTGTTATATATATGTAATTTTATGTTTATTAACTTTTAATTATAGGTTATCACGTTGTAAATTAAAAATGTAAGTAAGTAAGTAAAAGCTCTTATGTAGATTATTAAATCGATCATATATTGTCCTGCAAAAGTCCACAAAATTACATTATATTTTTAAGCAGGTATTTGATAAAGGTAGTAATTTTATGGCTGCGGGACTGTTCGAAATAGATACCGCGGCCCTGGAACACAAAGGGCAAGGAAGGAACATGGATGGGTTTTAGTCAGTACAAGTCTGACACTCCCTTCCGCTCTGCCCAGAGCGGGAGAAATCATTTGATGATTTCCCATCCGGAAAAAAAACAAATAAAAAAAAAGGTAGTAATGTTTTTTTTTTTTATGTAATACCGTATAAAAATATTTGTTAAGCATTTATTTTACATGGTTAACACTACATGTCATGGTAATAGGGTTATCCCCAATACTTAACATACCTAACTGTCGAAATGTCGGTCTACTGTAAACATCTGCGTAAGCCTTTTTTTTCGGATGGGAAATCATCAAATGACTTCTCCCGCTATGGGTGGAGCGGAAGGGAGTGTCAGACCTGCACTGACTAAAACCCATCCATGTTACTTCCTTGCGTTCCAGGGCCTCGGTATCTGTTTCGAACAGTCCCGCAACCCTGGCAGGAACCTGCGTACCCCCTCAGAGCATACAGGTGTGATGTTATGTTGTGGTGATGTGTAAACAATAAACATCCAAGCGCAAGCAAGATTTGCTGTCTATTTTTGAAGGGTTCCGTTCCATATCTCTGAAGTCCATGATCAGATCATGACAATATTTCTATGGGGCCAACTTGGAAGTATACTCTTTCAAAAAAACCATATTCAAAATCGATCCACAATTAACCGGGAAATCGCGTAACATATATACAAAAACATACAGTCGAAATTATAACCTCCTCCTTTTGGAAGTCGGTTAAAAATTAATAAGGGGAATAGTAAATAACATGGTTTACTTATTAAATTCAGTAAACTTATTCCTGCTGTGACTATTGCCTCACCCCCTCTTTTGTTTTCGGATGGGAAATCATCAAATGACTTCTCCCGCTCCGGGCAGAGCGGAAGGGAGCGTCAGACTTGTACTGACTAAAACCAATCCATGTTCCTTCCTTGCCCTTTGTGTTCCAGGGCCGCGGTATCTCTTTCGAACAGTCCCGCAGCCTTGGCGGGCGACTTACCCCCTCTCTTCTAGCCATTATATCATTTATTTTGTTTTTCCTCACTTAAAATTTTTCCTCTTGTCATTTTTTATACTTATCTCTAATCTTCGACCTTCATCCGCGTGGAATTATTATAAAAATATTATTTCACTCAGATTTTGCTAACAATTTCCAGGGTATTTTTCTCATTTTTTTCACGGAACCTAAATGCTTTTTGTAAAATAAGTAAATTACTCCATTAGGTAATTACCAGTAAAAAACTCGTCAAAATCGATCCAGCCGTAACGGAGATTAACTAGAACAAACAGACCGAAAGAAAAAACAATGTTATAAGTACTGCATAGCATATACTTATACTGCATATACTTTCCTAAATGCAGTAAAAATCAGTAATTTTGAAATTATAAAATTTAAGAGTCTAGCTCTTAATTTTTTTTTAAATATTTGTAAAAATATAGGTAATTATTCTGCATCTAAAAATATCTTCGACTAGTATCATTAAATGTATAACTAGCTTATGCCCGCGGCTTGGCTCGCATTGATTTAGATTTTAACAATCAATTCTGATTGTACTCTACTTGTATAATAATATAATGCAATCATGATTCGAAAGACACGCGGCGCCATCTATTATCATAAGAACATTATTGTTGTTTTCCTCGGGAACAGTATTTTTTTTTAAAGGTACTCTATGTCCGTTTTGTATATACTTTTTCGGCTATACAGATTACCTGAAAAAGTATATTAAAAATTTCAGGATGATCAGTGGTTTATGCGTGAAAAGGTAACAAACAAACAAACTTACTTTCGCATTTATAATATTATAGTTACGAAGTTAGAATTAAGATACCACAGAATATATAATAATATACCGGTTCGAGGAAATACTTGTGTGAGTGGTTGGCTATCTAATAATATTTAGAACACCTTGAAATCGACACGTGTACTATACCTGTTTACATACTCATGACGTCTGGCAAAGATTTTTAATCATAAATTACCCTACTATTAATAAAAGCTAAGCTTGGACTCTGTTCCCGGATGGATACCGGTGGGCCACTATTTTTAGGGTTCCGTACTCAAAGGGTAAAACAGGACCCTATTACTAAGACTCCGCTGTCCATCCGTCTGGGTTTCTGTCCGTCTGTCACCAGGCTATATCTCATGAACCGTGATAGTTAGACAGTTGAAATTTTCACAGATGATGTATTTCTGTTGCCGCTATGACATACAACAAACGTGATTTTTTACTGTTTTTTTTGCTCGATATTGATAACGGCAACAGGTAGACGCTTGAAACATTCACAGAATATTTAGTTATAATGTTCACTTTAAAAATTAATAATTAAATTAAAATAAAATAAATATTTAAGGGGGCTCCCATACAACAAACGTGATTTTTTCCGTTTTTATAGATAGTGGTACGGAACCCCTCGTGCGGAAGTCCGACTCGCACTTGGCCGGTTTTTTATATATTTAAATGTATTTTTACATATTTTTTGTTACTAAAAATGTAAATAATAAGTAAGATAAATGAATAAAGGATATTAAACATACCTACTTAATTAGGATTGTATTGCTAGGAGGCCTCTCTGGAGCCCTGACTGCTGTGCGCTGGTAGCTTGGACCCTGTTCCCAATACCAGTGGGCTACAATTTTTTATATTTTTAAATTGTTTTTTTTTAAGGAATATTTAAAAATATAATTAATTTGTACTGAGATAAATAAAGGAAACATACCTTCTTAATTACTTAGGTTTAAAAAGATGAACCCTGTTACTCTTTTTTCCTCTTAATTTTAGGGATTTATAATCCTTTAAGTCGTTACTTTTTCTATATGAAATACTTTACAGCATTTCATGTCAAAGATAAGTTCGTAAAAAATAACAGTTTGTGTACACAAAGGAGAATGCTCAAAAAAACCCAGCTCCAGGGTAAAAGAGACTATGTATCTCAAATGATCAGTAATGATAAGTAATAAAATAATAGTCGGTTATGAACGCGATGCTTACTGGCAAACAAAAAAAAATGCCAGTTTTATTATTCAGGTGTCGATTTAAAAAACTAGTTTAATTAATTATTCAAAAATATGATGATAAAATGCTCGGTAAAAATATAGGCAGCCCCAGAAATCACGGAGTATTCCCATTTGAGCACCGATTTCAAGAGCAGCAAAGAATTTCCCTTTTGAGCAAAGGGAATATCTTTCAATTTCAAGAGCATCTCATCGGTGCTCAAATGAGAATACTCCGAAATCACGGCCTCCTAAAAACATAAAACTATCGATAGTTAAGGCAAAACCAATAATATAAAAAGAGTCCTCACGTGATTATGTAAGTCCAAACATCGAATCAATATCATAGTATTGCTGCTAACAATAGTATTTTCACGTGCCGATGCTTTTAAATACTGACTAGTTATGAGGTCAAACTCTCGAAGTTTCTGTTACAATAAATGTATACATAGTATTTTAAACGACTTTAGGCATTGAGCCAAGCACGCATTTTAACATCATGTTTTTGAATAAAGTAATTAAAAATACTAATTAAACTACATTTTTAAATGGACGCCTGATTAATAAAACTGGAATTTTTTATATGTTTGCCATAATCGGTTATTATTTTATTACTTCTTATTATTGATGATTTGAGATACAACTCTTTTCCCCCGGAGCTGGGTTTTTTTTTCTATGGAGCCTGAGCATTCTCCTCTTAAATAGACATGAAGTTCACTAAGAACTAGAAGAAAGTATTATACTTTGAAATATAACACGGTTTGGCGGTACGGCTGGCGTAGTGGCTGAGCGATTCGCTGCTGCGCTGCGCGGGTTCGATTCCTGCACGGAACAAATCGCTCACCTAGTAATATATTGGCACATCTACGTTTTTTATATTTTACAGAAACGAAGATCAAAGATTTTATAAATGTTTAAAATTTATTTATGGGTTCATTTTACATTTTTTTTAAAGATTTTAAAAGTTTATTAAAAAATAATTATAATTAAGTAATTACTTGTAACTAATTAATTTTAAACATTAATAAAATCTCTGATCTTCGTTTCTGTAAAATATGAAAAACGTAGATGTGCCAATATTAATACTACGTGAGCGAAATATTTGTGAGGCCTACAGGTAGTTGTTCCTGGTCTGTTTCTGACTGTATCTATTATAACAATAAAGGGTGTAAACAGACTCTTAACGAAGCCGAAAGGCACTTGTTCTCCCCTTCATCCCGATTAATTATTTGTTCTACACCTTCTAGTTACGGAGATATTGGGGGTCAAAGTTCCAACTTTTTCACAAGTTTTTTTTAAAATACATGTTTCTAATGTAAGATTTTTACTTTAAACACCTCCAGGACCCCCTTACTATTCAATCCATTCATCAGCACAAAGTTTTGAGTGTGTTACATTGAGTCTTACAGTAAAACGTGATTTTTCATCCCAAAAAAAAAGTCGTTTCCCAGCACAAATTTTTGCGTAAAGTTACTTAGTTGGATGTACAGAATGCTTGGTTGACGGCTTCGTGAAGAGTCTGTTTACACCCTGTATATTTCATATAAAAGTCATGGTTAATTTAAACATTCGAAGAGGCTTAGAAGACGGTGACCCTAACATAGATAGTTCACAAAACTATAAAATAAAAATAATCAATGATGATGAAACAAACAAATTCATGCAAAATTCATTACCCGCCAATCAATCAATATATGAAATACATACATACATAAGATCGGGAAAAAGGCATCTTTTTCCAATGGGGTAGGCAGAAACCACAGAACGCCAACTACTACGATCATCATCATCATTTCAGCCGAAAGACGTCCACTGCTGGACATAGCCATCCCCCAAGTGTCGCCACATTGACCGGTCCCGTGCGACTCGCATCCAGCGGATCCCCGCAACCTTAACCAGGTCATCGGTCCACCTAGTGGGAGGCCTTCCAACGTAACGTCTTCCCGTTCGCGGTCGCCACTCCAGAACTTTACGCCCCCCATCGGCCATCCGTTCTGCGAGCAATGTGCCCTGCCCCTGCCACTTAAATTTGGCAATTCTTCGGGCTACGTCGGTAACCTTGGTTCTCTTGCGGATGTCCTCATTTCTGATTTGATCACGCAAGGAAACCTGCTACGATACTTGAGTATAATCCTTTCGCGTCGTCCAGGTTCATAGGTACCACCTGGAGGCCTGTGACCATTTTAAGAACTTTAACGTGGTTCAGAAGTTAGAATAAGCACGGTGCACGGTATTGTAACCTTATTATCCTAGCATGATTCTGCTTAATCAGCTATATTAACCCCCCCTGGTCACAGACGCACGACGCTTCGGTTGCGAGTACTACGCACCTGACCTTTCTGAAATAGGTGTTTGTTTTACGCTGTTTCTGATCTTTTCCCCACTTAGCCGAAGTTAACGTCATTGTTTTTGGGTACATTCACACTTAAGTATATAACAATAATAATTATTATTTCTAAGCTGACATACAGTTCAATAATTAATAGTAAGTACAACTAAGTGGCCAGGGCTGCGGGACTGTTCGAAAGAGATACCGCTGCCCTGGAACACAAAGGGCAAGGAAGGAACATGGATGGGTTTTAGTCAGTACAACTCTGACACTCTCTTCCGCTCCGCCCAGAGCGGGAGAAGTCATTTGATGATATCCGATCCGAAAAAAAAAAAGTACTACTAAGTGTCGGTCAACGAACTTTGAAATGGGTAAAAAGTGTTATCCATTCACCTTCTCTTCTTTGTACATATTTAAATATATTAAAAATCAAGGACTTGATACATAAACAAAATGTAAATAACAAACAAGTTCTTTAATAAAAGATCGCCTTTTACATGCATTTTTTTTTTTGATTGGTCTTGATAAAGGTATTGCCGCATTTCTCTTACAAAATAACCGTAATGTTACAAAAACTTTTAAATTCATTCGCATATTATTATCATCCATCTGCCTGCCTTTTCCCTACTATGTAAGGGTCGGCTTCCAATCTAACTGGATGCAGCTGAATACCAGTAAATATGTTTAAAGACCTACAAATGACAGCCGGGACCAAGGGCTTAACGTACTTTCCGAGGCAAAGGTATGATCTAGTAAAAAGAATACGCATTTTTATATTGTATCTATGTATGTAAAATTACATCTCCAAAAGTCACTGGTCATCGAGATTTGACGTTATTTTTAGTATTGTACATCTAATACTCATAATATTATAATGTAGAAACCTAAAGTTGGATATGTTAATACTCAACTGACAGGGTGGCCCATCTATCATACAAATTACCTACGCATTATTTCTTCGATTTTTTGACAGGTTTTCCTAACAAAACCTGTCTTTATTCAATTCTATTTCTAGACAGAAATGTTTTTATGTCCTAACAGACATCTAAATGCTAAGTGTCATTTTGGAATTCATTTGAGAATTTCAAGTATCTTATAGAATTTCAAATGTCCTTTAGAATTTCAAATGTCTTTTAGAATTTCAAATGTCCTACTACGTAGTGTAAGTAAGCAACTATTAATTTTATGATTGATTAAAAAAACTTACTAATATAAGTTAATTTTTATCTCGTCTTTAAATCAATTATTTTTATTACTTCTCATCTGCGGGCTAAGGTCACTCGTAGCCACTTTCGATCAATATGTGCAAGACTACATGGTCTGGCATATAAGAAGAGTGTAGTCATGGTCTTTGGGGCCAGGGGTAAATACCCAGAAGCAGTACCTTCAGTAAAGTTAAACGGTATACTCCTTGTGAGGGTAGATCGATTTAAATATCTGGGTCACTTATTGACCACTGACCTCAAAGAAGATGAGGATATTGATAGGGAGCGGAGCTAACATGATTGCCTGCAGATTCAGACGTGCCTCTAAGGAGGTCAAGCGCACTTTAACACTTGCGGTCAGTGGGTTCATTTTACTCAAAATCATACAGCGCCCTTCGCGTCCAATAATTCAGGGTGCTGATGGGGTTGCCTCGATACTGCAGCACATCAGGGATGTTTGCTGAAGCTCACGTGGACTGTTTTTACAAGGTGATGCGGAAACGGTGCGCATTCTTGATCCGTAGGGTGTGGGGCAGCGCCAACAGCATCTTATCTATGATAGTTAGCAGGCTTGATTGTGAGTTAGTGAACCACTTCTGCAGGGTTTCGGCTGGGCCTGTTACCATGCAGCAATGATGTCACAATCTGTTTTTGATAAGTGTATGACTAACATAGTTTCTAAGTACATTGTTACTAACACTATGAGTCTTTAAATTCAATTTTATGTAGAGTAATGAGCAATTAGATTTTAATTTCATCATCATCATTTCAACCGAAAGACGCCCACTGCTGGACAAAGGCTTCCCCCAAGTGTTGCTACATTGTTGGATTTTAATTTAATGTATTACGTTTTGTATGGGTTCTTATAATTTGAAATAAATGAATTAATAATTAAGCCAGAGATTGAACAATTACCTTTTAATGCATTTTATTGTTAGTTGTTCCTTTGTAGGAGAGATATGAGTTTACTCAACATTCCTGTTTCGGTGTTATTTTATTTTTGATGTTTTTATGGACATTTATTAATCTTGACCAGTTTTAAGATCAACAGCTGTTAAAACGTTGAAGATAAATCATGTTAGCATACTGTGTGTTAAAACGTCAACCATTTTTTGTTCCAATTTAGGCGGTTTTTTTTAAATGGTACTTACAGCGGCTCAGGAAGTTGTGTCCTGCTTAACCAATATGGCATCGATAGGGCCTTAAGCAGTGGGTCATTGTAGGCTGATTTGACGACGATGAAGGCCTCCAGCACAATCACAGCTAGCGAATAGCTCAAGCTGTGAAAAAAGTGATATTATTGGTTAGTTTCACATACATCACTCGCTATGCCTTCTCGCTCATCTCTGGTAGAAATGGAGCCTAATTCTTTTATAATAATAATAAAGCTGAGAAAGAGAAACAAATAAAATATCTCGACTTGGCACACGAGGTTGTCGACATGTGGAATGTGAACTCGGCTATCATTGTGCCGATTGTCGTGACGGCCAATGGCCTTATGGCTAAGAGCCTCGACGACCATCTCTCGAAGCTCGCCTTAGGCGGTTGGATCAAGGGCCTGATTCAGAAGGCAGTACTCCTCGATACGGCTCGCATTGTGAGGAGGTTCCTGTCTCTGGAGCCCTAACCACCGGTAGCTTGGACCCTGTTCCCGACACCGGTGGACCGCTATTTTTTTATATTTTTAAATGTTTTTATATGGTCTGTTTTAAGAAATATTTAAAAATGTTAAAAAATATGTATATATATGAATAAACGGAATAATAATAATAATCTCTTTAATTCAGAATAAAATTCCATAAAAATATGTTAGTAGAACATCACTTAAAAACTATGTTAGTGTACAAAAACAATTACATACAAAGATGTTAGTAACATAAAAACTTAACAACTATGTTAGTAGACATTCACAATATTTACAGGAGCATGTAATTGACCTAAATACCAGATAAAAGGACAATCCAGTTTGTTGGCAATGACATTTATGAAGAACTAGAGCTGTTGTAAATACGTCTTTTTTGGTCAGGAGGGAACTCCATTTTTGAAGTTATACTTCTTATGGCGCGTTAGGAAAAAATGATGAGAGTAATTTTTTACGATGCGCGCGCACACCGACACCTAAATTTAACACCCTGAAGTTAGCTTAGTGTCAGATATTGACAAGCCTAGGTTTTTTATTTTTAATCTACTGCTGGCTGAGATAAGGCGACAGATATTTTTTTTTTAAAGAAAGACTTCTAACGCGTGTACATAAGTACACAAACACACACTTTTTTTTTGTTTACCTGGTATCTCCAGTATTCCTACACCGCATGTATCTACTTTGCCACTTTTGTATTTGTTCTCGTGCTTCTCTTTGTTTACATACATAATTTTATCCATACAAACTATTACCCCCCATTAAACCCACTGAGGGTGAAATTTCCAAAAATCCTTTTTTAGTAGGTACCTACCGTATTAAGAACTTCCTCGCCAGATTTCAAGTTTCTAAGTTGAATAGCTCTAGAGATTTCGTGATTCGCCAGTGAGTGAATGGTATTGTGCTTTCATACTATATGTCTTGTCATGATCAGTCGTGTGGCTTTGATGCAAATTCGTTCAGCTCTCAAGGCGTGAAAAGGTAATACAGTGAAATAAAGAAAATTACTTTCGCAATCTTCTTCTTAGCGTTTCGATGGCAATCTATATTGTGTCGGCCCAGAACTGAGCTACTAGTTTGGCGCTTTCGGTAGCATCCATCAGTTCCTGTAGTGAACAAGTGACAGGACAAGCAGGACACGATATTAAGTGGCCCATCGTTTGTGGATTCGCAATTATAATATTAGTATACATAGTATGGCTATGAATAGTATCGGAGTATGGATTAGTATTATTTTTAGTGGAAACGCGGCCTAATTCCTTTATGAAGAATTCTTTTAAAAATAGAATTGGTCGATAAATGTCTGTAGAATGATGAAAAATCTGAAAACGTAAAGACTGATCTTATATGAATGTCGACCTCGGAATCCAATTAATTGTTTTGTTTGACTTCAAAAGTCGTGTCTGCCGATCATACTGCGAAGTATACAAGTAAAATGTTTTTACTTTACACCATTACATACTTAATATGATAATTTGTTATTTTTATGCGGCTTTGAAGAAAGAATAATTGTCCTTTTCGCATATAAATGAGTGAGACTCATTATTTATGTATTTAACAGTTAAAACACTGCTATTTACTTGTTTTAAACAGAATAATACTTCAAACGCTATTTGCCGGCTTGAACTGTGCAACTGAGTGAGCACCGGAAATTGCATAAGTAACAGTTTGTTGGCTCCTCTAGCCCAGCCACCTGTTATCATAATAACACATGCACATATCCGCTAGATAACTTAGTTTACTGTGATATCTAGCTGACTTAACTTAGTTGTAATCACTATTTAGGCGTTGACCAATAAGTGTGCTTAGCTGCCCGGTTTCGCGAATTTACAACTGAATCCAAGGTTGCAAACCATATTTGGCAGGATCATACTTTTATATCCTAATAAAGGCAGGAGGCAGAACTGGGTGAACGCAGTTGAGTCATAGAATGATTAATAGTTCTTTTTGTATTTTTGTATCTCTATAGCCATCTACTTTCATACAAATTGCAAAACTTTCCATAAATATCTGTCAAACTGGTATTGAAAATTGCGGACCAGTTTCACTGGAAGCCAGTATCTGTCAGTCTGCCTATCGTGTCACCCCATCTAAAAACAGATTCCGAGTGACTCCAATTTTCCGTTTTTAATCCTCTCGCAAAATCTTTGACTATGCTTATGCTAGTTAATTGGTCATAAAATATTATATTTATTACATTGAGATTATGTGACTTGGCACGTTCATAAATTATTACCTGTAGGTATTATTTTAAAATTAGTGTTCGAAAAAATGACTTGATCGCTTAATTCGTATATACGAATTAAGCGAATCAATCAATACAGACTAATCAATAAATCATATTAAATATTATGACACCGATTCCATTACTTCATATTTATTTAATAGGTATCTATCTAGATAGATAGATTGGCTCATTTAAATGTAAACAAGGCATTCCTTATTTTGGCTCTATTTAGAATCTAGGTTAACTTTAAGTTCGTTGGCAATCGGAAAATTTATATGGGCAAGACGAAGAAACTGAAAATTGCTAACGTTTTTAAAGACCACCTGTATAGTTATTAGAAGCATTCAAATAACTTTGTTGTTTAACCAAATATCTATGTATTCTTATCACCATTTGACATTGACAATAATTTTGTTGATACGGAAAGAATAGCAAATGTAAATTTAACTTCGGTCAAGAAATTGGATTAGAATTTTGTGGTTCGTTTTATGACGCAATAAGCCACTGACATGGCCACCTGATAAAAATGGTTGGAAGTGATTTCTTAGCATTTTTTCTCTTCAAGTATAATCAGTCGTATAACGTTTCCACAATTGATACAGGTTTCTTTCCTGTGAGAGAAGGTGGGCCATGATCTACCTTGTGGACCCAGTTCAGGCTGATGGGTGAGATCTTGGGTCGGGCAGTGTCACTGAGTCCGTACTTCGCATTTGCGCCCGGTTGATGACAATGGGTTCGCTTCTTATTACATGGCACATAAATAAAGGGTGTAAAAAGACTCTTAACGAAGCCGAAAGGCGCTTGTTTTCCTCGTCATTGCGATCATTTTTTTGTTTTAGACCATACCTGGTAACCTTCTAGTTACGGAGATATTGGGGGTCGAAGTTCCAATTTTTTTACAAGTTTTTTTTTTTAAATACATGTTTTTAATGTGAGATGTTTACTTTCGACACCTCCACGACCCCCGTACAGTTCAATCCATCCATCAGCACAATGTTTTGAGTGCGTTTAATTGAGTCCTACCGTAAAACGTGAATATATACCCAAAAAAAAAAAGACGTTTCCGAGCAATAATTTTAGCGTAAAGTTACTTAGCTTGATGTACAGAATGCTTGGTTGACGGCTTCGTTAAGAGTCCTTTTACACCCTGTATAACTGGTGAAATGTCGGTGTATACTTTCTGTAGCCATATCTATCTTGCACCAGATACAATACCCGTCGGAGGATCCTCCATTTTATTTCCCTCATACCTCTTATTATACTGTTATCTCTACCTGCTACAGGTACACTTCTGCACACCCCTTTGAGAAAACAGGCGTGACGTTCGTTATTCAAACTATGCCTATAAAGCTAACACACGTAATTCACGATCATTTCAATGATTGACAGCGGTTGCGCAAGCGCATCGCTGAAGCAATGTCGTCAACCATATACGTTTTATATCAGAATGATGTGAAAGTTGGTATTGTGGTTTATAGGTTTGTGTTTGCATATAAGGAGTATTGCAGAGAGTGCACTCTCTGCAGTACCTTCTTTGCTAGTTATTCAGAACTTTCTCAAAAGAAAAGTTGTCGCAAAAAAATTATAAAAAAATGTCAATTTTTCAGCCTCTTTTCCTCATGGAAAGTTGCCTAGTTTCCCGGGCTGTTGGACTGTTCGAAAGAGATACCGCGGCCCTGGAACACAAAGGGCAAGGAAGGAACATGGATGGGTTTTAGTCAGTACAAGTCTGACACTCCCTTCCGCTCTGCCCAGAGCGGGAGAAGTCATGTGATGATTTCCCATCCGAAAAAAAAAAATTGCCTTGTTTCATGGTTAGAATCACCAACTGAGAGGTTTTGCGCTTTTAGCGTTAAACCGTGTATATTTCTTTGTTGTTATCATAATTTTTAACTGATTAAATAGATCGAAGGATACCTACTGTTACATAAAAAAAAATGCTATGATATTACTAAGGTCGAGATTTGTAAAACTTACTAGGCACGTGTTTTGACTTATACAATTTACCATCCCTTTCTTGCACTTTAGTTTGCCAATTGTGTTTGTGTGAATAACTTTGAGCGAAAGTAGATCGAAATATGATAGAAAAGAGTTTTAAGTCACAGACGACTACAGAAGTTAAAACGCACTCTGGACAAACAAAAGCAGGCTAGTGTTCTATTAAAACTTAAATTTATAAAATAGGCGGAGTAGTATACAATAGTACATTTTAGTCCAAGTGCGTAAAGCATTTTTTCCTTTGTCAGTGTGTTGAAAATCTTCGTTTAATACACATTCATGAACGTTTGTCATAGCAGTCTTGGCTTTATTTAGCCTTCGCCTTTAGCCCGGGCTGCAATCACACCTTGTCTGCAATCACGAACTTTAGGTACTAGCGTCAAAATGTGGATATACTACTATTACTACATCTAGTTACCTACTACAATAGCTAATAACGAAAAAGTGTGATATCATCCAAAACTATTGTCGTGTTTTGTGAGTCATCATAAATATTCATAAATGTGTCATTTCAATACAATTGACATAATATTGCATTATGTGCATAAATAATGGCAATATAGGAAATGAATATTAAATAGTTTAGTTTATTTTTATACAACAATATTATTTACATACATACATACATAAACTCACGCCCTTTTCCCATGGGGGTAGGCAGAAACCACAGAACGCCACCTGCTACGATCCTTACATACTCCTTTTGCCTCGTCCACGTTCATACATCTGGTCATACACGCACGCCGGTTGCGAGTACTACGCACCTGACCTTTCTGAAGAACCTCTCCAATGAGGTCAGCGTATGTTCTTCTAGGGCGTCCCCTCCCGGCGTTGCCACTCACATCTGCCTTGTAAATACCTTTTGTTAGTCGCCTTTCACTCATCCTCTCCACATGACCAAACCATCTAATCAATATTATTTATAATCTGCTTATAACGGTCCCCCTTGCTGTTAGAGGGTGTGGACCAAAATCTACAACGTGGGATGTCATAATTATAGCTTCGAAGTTTTGACGGTGTTTAAATGTATCTTAGGAGGGGTATGTACTGTATCTATGGTTTAAGTTTGTCTACAGCTTGTACTGGAAAGGAAATATAACCATTTCAAAACTGTATTATATGTGATAGCTGAATTTTTTTTTCACTATTGTACTGGATAGTTGATTTTTTTCATGATTTCAATGGTGGTCCCATGGAGAAAGTTGTTCAGCTTGATGGTCTGAATTACACCCTGAAATATGAAGACTACACCTTTCTGGTACACGCTGTATATATTACTGACTAACAGAAACATGCAGGCTGCGTTAATCCTCTTGACATAATTCCTTGTGCCTATTCGGTAATGTAATTCTCTAGATCCTTCAACCTACGTTAAACACTATCGCGCGTCAAAAATAAATAAAGGAAGTGGTTTAGAGCAAAACAAAACAGCAAGACGACAAACGAAGAAAACAAAATCAAAATATTTTATTTTACATAGGCTTGCATTGGAGTTTGCCAAAGGGCAATGGAACGCAGCACGCTGCGTTCCAAAATGGACATACCTAGTGGACGTTGGAGGGCAGGTTGCTAGGCTAAAATGGGATTGTCCAGCATGCACGATGACCGCTGGGCAAAAGTTTCCACACGATGGATATCGGCAGACTGATGGTGCAATCGAAGCCTAGAAAGAGATGGCGAGACGATCTGGACGCGTACCACGAAGGCTGGTTCGAGAAGACAAGGGAAAGGAGCTCATGCAAGCAATTGGGGCAGGCCTTTGCTCAGCAGTGGGGCGGTACTGGCTAAAATTTAAAATAAGGCCTACATAAGCACTTAATAAACATTGAGAAAAACATTGAGAATAGGTACACGGTTCGGGTTGGTCGTTTCCTATGGAAAACAAGCAACGTGCGCACGTCTTGCTTGATACAAGTCACGCATGCTGCGGGCTGTTCGAAAGAGATACCGCGACCCTGGAACACAAAGGGCAAGGAAGGAACATGGATGGGTTTTAGTCAGTACAAGTCTGACACTCCCTTCCGCTCTGCCCAGAGCGGGAGAAGTCATTTGACGATTTCCCATCCGTAAAAAAAAAAAATACAAGTCACGCATGAGGTTGTGAATGGGGCATAACACCCGTATTCCTTAGAACTAAGCAAATGCTAAGTAATAGCGAGATGCTAGATTTTGAACGTTGTTGGCTTAAAGTCTGGCAGTACAATAATATTTAGGAATTCATTTAGATGACTTTTTAATAAAATCGGTTGCAAGGTCTATGTTTCATGGCTGACGCATGATTTGTAATAAATACATTTGATTAGCTACGACTAATATTTTATAGCGGAAACTGCGGAAATACTTTTCAATGGGCATCCGATTAATCTCTATCGTAGCATTGAGTTTAATGTGTTTTTTATTTATTGAACTTGAATATTTAGTTAGTGATATTAATAAATTAGATTCGTAATAGGTTGATTGATAGTTTAACTATATTACCTATGATATTTATTATCTTACTAGATGTGGCCGCAGTTTCGGACACGTGACGGTGTTTTAGCTAGCTATTTGGAGAGAGAGAAATAACAGTTTATTCGCAAGAAAACACGATTGAAAATGTTGAAAAAATGTATTTATTTTAATATCACCCATCACTCATACTTTTCTTTGTTATTCAGTCGATAAAAACCTTGAAAGAAAAAATACTAAAATGGTAAAAAAAATATTTTTTCATTCTCACATGAAAAAACAATTCAGTAAAAAAAATGTGGTTTGGTTTGTACATATTATATAAGGAAAACTCTCGAAGAGTCGCCATTATATTTTACAGCTAAAACACGCTTAGATAGCCTAGCAGCAACGAAATTATAATAATCACTACAACAAACCATGTTATTATCATCAAATTATACGACAGATATATACATAACGAACTCGTATACGGAAAATTAGAACTGAATAGTTTTGTTGCTACGATGAATCAGCTAACATATCCATACATACAAGTTAAAGTGACCCTGTCTGTTTGTTTGAAACCTTTTCACGCCATAACTTGACACTTAGAAGACCATAACCACATCCAAAGACATTTAAATATACTACATACATACATAAACACGCCTTTTTCCCATGGGGATAGGCAAAAACCACAGAGCGCCACCTGCTACGATCTTTACATACTCCTTTTGCCTCGTCCACGTTCATACATCTGGTTATACACGCATGCCGGTTGCTAAATATACGAACGTAATAGAAAAGTATAAAGGAAGAAGACATGCTGACCCCTGAGGATGAGGGCAGGTGTATGGTCTAACTGAGACGTAAGAAGATTACATTTTTGAAGTTATACTTCTTTTGGCGCGTTAGGGAAAAATGATGAGAGTAAATTTTTACAATGCACGCGCACACCGTCACGAAAAACCGACACCCTGAAGTTAGCTAGTCAACATACACCCTGAAGTTAGCTAGTCAACATTTTAGTTTTATACGCCAAAGAAGTATAACTTCTTACGTGCGTAATAAGTACACACACTTTTTTATGAAATTTCTCATTGCTCTCTGTAGTGTGTATCTTATATCTGTTTGTGCATAGGATACTTTTTATCCCGGTATACACTGCCGTGAGATATCTTCAGACCACTAAGCCGCAGCGAACCAAAGTTAGTGTAAATAACATGCTGCAGAATAAAATGAGCCATTTCTCACATTATCAATTTTGACACATATTTGTACTGATAGCGCCAATATTGCATGTGATATGTCGCAACCAGATGGATATGACGACACGCGGAGGCCGACCACATTCCCTGAGGTATTCGATAGGTTAATACACTTTAGAACGCTATTGAATAACTTCCAATAAGATTGAGTTGTAATCAAAAGGGTCCAGGTGGCCTACTATGGCGTCTTAAAGCAGTAGTAATGACAGTGTGAGAAAGAGATGGCGCTAGACGACCTATATAGCTCTGTCTCTTTCCCACACTGGAATTAGTCCTGCTTTAAGACGTCATAGTAAACCCCTGGACCAGACGATTGACCAAAGTCACGTTTTACCAATGGCTAGCTGTTGTCTGCGACCTTCGTCTACATGAAATTATTACAAAAATATTACTTTCCTATTGGAATTGGAGTTTGTTAATCATTTCAAAGGTTTTATTTGTTTTTGTACGGAGCTCTAATCCTTTTTCTGAAATAAAAGCAGTCTTAGTAACTCATTATAACAACTATCTGCCAGTAAAAGTCCTGTCAAAATCGATCCAGCTGTTTCGGAGATTCACCGGACCAAACAGGCACAGACAGACAAAAATTAAAAAAAAGAAGATTTTTATTGAGAGTACGGTATAAGTATACTTGCATATGCATTCAATAAAAAGCTGATGTTTTGAAATTGAAAACTGACACTTCATTTTTATTTAGGTACTTGTTTAGATAATGATGTAGGAAAGATGAGATACTCGTAACAAACAAAAATCACCCTATGATGTCCTCATTTCTCGAAAACAGGGTTCTCTGTGTGAAGGACCAAGTCATAATCCACCACGTGTGCCCAGTGCGGGTTGTCAGATGTCACATGTTTTCAAATAGTTCTAGGAAATACTCCTTGCTTGACAATTTTCAAACAGTTGAAGGAACGACCAATATTGCAAAACGGTATTGGGAAACGGTCCAAATATTAACTCCCAAACGCAGTAGTTATTAAAATAGTCATGATTTTACTGAGTGAAGTCATTATTAAATATATTATCAAATTAGAGGAACATGTGATATTTTTTAACTATCTGCTACTCATTTAATTGATGTTATTTACTTACTCAAATTATTTTTGTTTAATGAAGGTTATCATGTTTGGTTAGTAGGCAGACAGATCGTACAGACGCCAGCAGGTCAAGCTACCCGAAAATGACCGATTTTCCCAACCAACCTTGAACCTAATAATTTAGAGATAAAGTTGAAAATCTATCAAAGAAATTTGACGGATTGTAGTAGCTTGATGTGCTGGCGTCGTCTGTACTATCTTTCTTTGAAGTGAGTGTCGGGTCTTGAGACGTATTGACAAAATATTTATAAGTCTCTCCGTAAGAACGATAGCAACGCAAAATCAGTACTTACCTAAATCTGTGTGTTCTCTATTGAGAAAAAGAACAGATGAGAACTATCTGCATAAGTATGCAATGCAGTGTAGAGTTTTACCATAATCTTATTGCGTGTGTCCAAAGTAGAAACCGTTTTTTCAATAATAAAAAACTATTTCATGAAATGGTCACCAACAACGCCCCCTTTACAATGTCATTGAAACACCAAAACATTAATGTAGCACGCTTTGTTGAATGTTATTCAGTGGCGTGACGGACCCATGCAGTACAAGCTTTTGATCGATTTTCGTATCATCTTTTTGCATCACCGCCACTGAAAACAGGAGAGAGAACTACGACATATTTTGTCAACTTGAAGAACCATTTTGGAATGCTAAGCGAGAATACATACGTAAACAAAAGAACGGACGAGGTCCTTTTAAACATATTCTACAAGAACGTACTAAAGTATTACAAGAACAAACGCTGAGATGCCATTAGGATTAGCAATCGTTGAAACTTTACGGTCACATCGGAGAATAGGCGCTGCATTCTGCAAGTCATGGATTGCAACACGCTGCCGAGCTCGTAGTTACTAAACACCGAACAAATATTTCTACCACAGAGTCGTGTTTAGATAAAATTTAAAAAACAGGCAGAACATGACAAAGAAATCTGCACGACTTTATTTTATAAATAGGACGATTGTTCTTAAGATAAACACCGTTTGGTAAGAAATGCAATTGGGTCACTAATAGATGATACTTTTTACATCACTGTCTTTATTATTGAGAGTATTGTTGCCCTGTTCGTATCGGCCCATATTTCTATTCCCGAAAATTCGGAGAAACTGGCTGGTTTGAGGAATCGAAAATTAGAAGATAATGTGTGGCCTATCCACTGCCTCTCACAGAGAAATGATCGGGTTCCAGTAGTAGGAATGATGGCTGAATCGGATTATGGTCTATCATTGTCATTAATGTGTTCTGGTGAACATTGGTTTTCATTAGAGTTTTCGAAACTTTCCCTCCTTCATAAAATCGTGTGTTTACGGACTTTATTTACTAAGCACCTTTTCATCCATTGAGTTTCACTTGAATACAGCTCTATGTACGAGTATGTATGTATGTAGACAGTGGTAACATTTCTCCTAACGCATTTTGTAATTCATAATTTGAAATTGGTTTTTATTTTTCACAAAATGTATGAACATCGTCTCTTGTTCTCACGCGGGTTATTTTAAGTTCATGTAGCATCTACTATACTTTCAAGGATATTGCAGTCTTTTTGTAATCTGAACTTTTACATATCCTTATTTTTAGACCAATTTGCACAATAATATATGCAGGTGTTAAATGCGCGATTTTGCTTCATCGAGATGACACTTCAGTATTTTGTTTAAAAATACAAAATTGCCTATTTCTTTGCTAATATTCTCTAAGGTCATATTTAGGAAGTTGCGGTGCTTATTTTTTTTGATACTATTAGGTTTATGCAAATTAGCTGACAATTCATCATGGTCTATACAAAAACGTATTTTAATCATAAAATGTACTTTGATCGCTATACCAGTACTTACACGAGGAAGGTCAAAATACAAAGCTAGTTAACCTCTTGGCTTTTAAACTAATGTTGTTACTATTTAAAATGCAAATGCGCGATAAAGGGAAGTTAAATCGTAGCAAGAAACTGTCAATATTTCGTGAAGTAAAAAAGTGCGATATGTTTATTCTTTGCCCTGATGTACGTTTTTATTTTACCACCATTATCATTATAATCACTTGTAACGTCTGGAGTCCCACAAGGCTCTATTTTGGGACCACTCTTATTAACATTATTTGTTGTGTGTACCTAATAATGAAAAATATCAGACCAACGAGGCATTCCAACTATAGAATCGAGACAGGAAAACTACTAATAATACTATGTGAAAGTCTAGTACTTAAAGATAGAAGTTGGCAAACGAATATGGTTGATGTAGGTTGTAAAGTGATTTACACCTCCTTAAAAAGTAATCGGTAATGTAGAAATATTTCCAAGGTCATTAGTCGGTTACAAACCCAACTGCACATACGTAATTTTACTGCAGTTTGCTATTAATATGACGAGTATCGAATTTGTAACCGGCACACGAAATTATAACTGTTCTACGCTATGCGTCAGTCTTTATAACTGTGTGTTGACCACACACAGTTATAAGTACTGCACTTTTTACGGCTTTAAAAGCTAATATATTTTAACAATTGCCGTAAAACAAAATAATTTTGGGAACCTCAATATATTTTTTCAAGAACTGTGATAGATATGAATATGTATGATGGGCCATCCTTATTTTTGCTTTTGGTAAAAATAAGAAAGTAAAAAAAAAGAAAGTAAGAATATCAACAATTGGCATAATGTTATTAGATGTTATGTATTTTTTTTTTGTAGTAAATCGAAAACAATGTATTTTGCATTGTGTGAATGATATCGCATTTTATATCAAAATTGTGTATTGTATGAGACGACAATGTACGACGAATACACAAAGGCACCTCTGTTCAAGAATTATATATAAAAAAACAGCCTTGCAAATCTTTGTTCGTTTAAAATTTTATATTTACTTATTATACTTTTAAATTGCATAAATAAATATTCATTGGCACATTTTTTTACATAATTTTAAAACATTTAAAATAAACATCATTAAATTATTGTGTATCCAGGTAATTATGCGGTTACGCTGTACTTTTATAAAATAAAGTTAATATGCGGAAATTATACGGTACGCAACCGGTAACTATACTCGTTACATATCAGGTGAAGAAAAAAAATACTAAGAACACGCAAACACACATTATTTTATAACATTGTATTAAAAATTAAATACATCGCTTTAGTAATAAAAACGAAACGTAAAGGAAACTAGTTCTTTTTCCAATTAGTTTCAGTATATATAATTATGGAATATCTTCGACTTACGAACTGAATTTCGACATGAATACTGTCGGATATTGTCAAAGTACAGTAGAAATCGACTCCTGTCGGAGTAGCACTGTTGTCGCAGAAGTATGTCGTCGAACTCGCATCGTTTTCCAGTTAAGTCATGTTGAAGAAATGTTTTGTCAGAGTACAGCACTGTCGGACTTCAGGTATTTAGAACTAAACTATTCGCGAAAAGAAGACGTAGGTATCGGAGTTCCATAATGTCAGAATAAAATATTGTCGTAGTACCGTTTGTCCAAGTTCCGCTGTTAAGTCAAAATCTTGTCGAAGATCCGTTTGTCCAAGTTCCGCTTTTAAGTCAAAATCTTGTCTTAGTACCGTTTGTCCAAGTTCCGCTTTTAAGTCAAAATCTTGTCTTAGTACCGTTTGTCCAAGTTCCGCTTTTAAGTCAAAATCTTGTCGTAGTACCGCGTTCCGCTTTTTAAGTCAAAATCTTCATCTACTGAAAAACGTGATGACAACAAATGATCCTGGCCTTATTCCAATTTATTTCGGGTCACGCAATCTGTCTCATATTCATATATTAGTCATCATTTAAATAGTTATCCTCTGTCTAACTACATGGCTAGATAAAGATGAAAAAAGAACTTCATCATCATCGTTTTCCCATTTTTATCTTTCTGAAAAAGTTTCTTTACTGCAAGAATTCTGCACTGTTGGAAAATATTGCCGTAATCACAGCGTTTGACAAACTGATTTGTAATCTGGAGTCGTTACGAGACCTAACTAAATGCTGGTGACTATGGTCTTGAAACACTTCTTGCCTAGGGCGAATTTCATCAGTTAAACTGAAGGAGCGTAGCAACGAATAGAAATGCTGTTAAAATAATGGATGCGATTCGGCGCGAACTGCGCGTACGACGCGGATAGGTACGCGGGACCATCCGATACGATGTCTGCGACGCGTACGGTTCCTGCGGCGCGTCTAGGTCTGCGTCCTTTACTCTTTGCTTATGACAACCATATATAATTTATCGAAAATCTGAGGAAATGTGTGTTAAAATACATGTCATAGAATTCCGAAAAAATACACAATGTCAAGTTTCAAATATTTTCGGTTAAACAGTAATAATTCTAAGTTAACATTTGCATGTCTAGGTTTGCACATAGAAGACAATTTCCTTATTATGTCCTAATGCATTTTGTCAGCTTTGGCCTCGGCATACAAAGGCAAGAGGAATTAATTATTCATGCGTTTTCATGGCTACTGCCCGCTAAAAAAGTAGTTTTAACAGTGCACTTCGATCGCTATTGCTATTACGTACATGCAAATGTATGCTTTAATTCTGAAAATACATACATTTAGAAATACATCGACTATGTAATATGAAATAGGTAAAATCTGACAATTTAGTACCTACTTACTTCACTCAAAGATTCAGAGTAAAATATTTTTTTGAAGTTTTGAATTGAAATTAAAAGAAAGTGTTTTTTTTTTTTTTTTTTTTTTTTTTACGGATGGGAAATCATCAAATGACTTCTCTCGCTCTGGGCAGAGCGGAAGGGAGTGTCAGACTTGTACTGACTAAAACCCATCCATGTTCCTTCCTTGCCCTTTGTGTTCCAGGGCCGCGGTATCTCTTTCGAACAGCCCGCAGCCCTGGCAGGCATCGGCCCTTGCGGGCCCCTCCCTATTTGCTGACATCTCTTTGAGGCGCGCGTGGAACACGAACGCGCCGTCAACACGGCCTGTCGTCAAAAGACGGACGGACGGCGAGCTAGCCCATTACTCTCCGTCCACAGGTCCGCGTCTACGGTGGCCGGAAGCCACCACGTGACCCCCGACGCCCGAGGCGTCTCCCGCGGCGGCTGGGACGAGAGGTTCTCTCCCTCTCACGCTCCGCCACCTCCTTCGCTAGCATGACTGCTTCGCAGAAGGAGGTGACGGCGTCCCATTCCCTTTCGCTCCGGACCATGGACTGGACCAGGGCCGGACGCGATAGGTCGCCGCCGCCGAAAAGAAAGTGTCAAGTGTTTACCGCAAATAGAAGGACGAGATATAAAGGGTGTAAACAGACTCTTAACGCAGTTGATAGGTACTTGTTCTCCCCGTTATTGCAATCATTTTTTTGCTCTAGACCATACCTGGGAAACTTCTAGTTACGGAGATATTGGGGGTCAAAGTTACAACTTTTTCACAAGTTTTTTTAAATACATATTTTTAATGTAAGATTTTTACTTTTAACATCTCCAGGACCCCCTTACTATTCAATCCATCCATCAGCACAATGTTTTGAGTGCGTTAAATTGAGTCCTACTGGAAAACGTGATTTTCTAGCCCAAAAAAAAGCCGTTTCCCAGCACAAATTTTTGTGTGAAGTTACTTAGTTTGATGTACATAATGCTTGGTTGACGGCTTCGTGAGTCTGTTTACACTCTGTAAGTATACATGTTAAAAAGTCATTCAATGGGATTACATGAACTCTGAGGTCTGTATTGATCATTTTAATGATTATTATAACTCTGTTGGTTCATATTTGTTACGGTCGCAAATCATATTTTAATCAATATGTAACCTGAATAAGAACTGAAATTGCAAAACTCAAGTAAGAAAATTTGATTTTCGCGGGCTACCCTGGCGCTTCCAATTTAAGGTGGTTGCGTCAGGGTAGCCCGCGAAATTCAAATTTTCTTACGTTTTTTGCAATTTTCAGATCAGTGTTAGGTTGTATGTTGATAAAAAATGAGTCGCGCCAGTAAAATGTATGTAGTTACAGAATTTCAATCGTGAAAATCATTAATACAACCCTCTAAGTTCATATAATCCTATTCAATGAATATTTCATGAAAAAGTCATTCAATAGGATTAAATGGACTTACAGGGTTGTGATTCTGTAACTACATGCGTGTTACTGGCGCGACTCATTTTTCATCAACATACAACCTGACAATGACCTGCAAATTGCAAAAAATGCAACGAAATTTGAATTTCGCGGGCTACCCTGACGCAACCACCTTTTTTTTGTTTACTGATGGGAAATCATCAAATGACTTCTCCCGCTCTGGGCAGAGCGGAAGGAAATGTCAGACTTGTACTGACTAAAACCCATCCATGTTCCATCCGTGTTCCAGGGCCGCGGTATCTCTTTCGAACAGCCCGCAGCCCTGGCAGGCTGACGCAACCACCTTAAGTGTAAACCTGTGTTTCGATTTCATATTATGAATAAATAAAAAATGTGTGGAATCTTTGTAAGCTTTTCTTGGCCATAAAATATACTCGTAACAAGTAAAGAATAGGTAAGCGCAAGCTGTCAGATCGATTTCTTAGAATCAGGCCGCAAGCCCAATCGAATTCCATATACTTGAAGTTAATTTGTTTCAAGTTATTTTGTGCGATAATTAACATAATTATAAAAAAAATCCGCTATGTGCCATTTTTTAAAAATAATCCTTGAATCTGAACGTCGTTGATCTGATCGTGAAGAACAACAAAATACGAAATGTTTCCGTCCAAATATTAACATTTCTAGTCTAACTTGGACTTTAGACTAGCCGAACCACGTGACCTTCACTTCGCTTACGAACTCCGAGTTTCGTTTATAAACTAATGATTTAACCGTTACATATATACAAATAAATAAAATTGAAGTGTTACTGTAACTCTTTGTAATTTAAAAAAACTTGCCAAGTGCGAGTCGGAATCGCGCACGCAGGGTACCATAAACCGAGAAAAAAAACGTTTCTTGTATGGGAGCCCCCTTAAAATATTAAATAATTTATATTTTTATTATTTGTTGCTATAGCGGCAACAGAAATACATCATCTGTGAAATTTTCAACTGTCTAGCTATCACGGTTCATGAGATATAGCCTGGTGACAGACAGATGGACGAACAGACGGACGGACAGACAGCGAAGTCTTAGTAATAGGGACCCATTTTTACTCTTTGGGTACGGAACCCTAAAAAGATAATAGCTTCTTACTGAATTCATATGAAAGTACATACGGTACTCATAACAACAAAAAAAAAACATTTATTTTTTGTCTTTCTGTCTGTTTTTCCCGGCTAGTCTCCAAAACGGCTGGACACATCTAGATTGCCATTGACACGCCAAAAAGAAGTGACTATTTATTTGACCCCAATGACACACGATTATTTTTATTTACTTGTAAAGTTAACGGCTGTAGAATTAGGGCGTTGAACTACAAAACGTTCATGGCCGCTGGCGTCTTGTACAAAATGTTATCTGTGCGGCCTACACAGAAATGAATTCGTTATGCTTTACTGTTTTAATTAGCAGCCTAGCGTTCTCGGATAGTGCCTATGAAACTTGTGTATGTCTGTTTGTTTGCCAGTGTTTCAGTATTGTACTGTCTGCATAATAAGTACCTAGTTGGTATTGAAATTTTAAGCAATTGTATGTGCAATTTCAAAGACTACCATAGTGGCAAAGCCGCCAAGACAAGACAAATCGCAGCAACTCCATTAGCTTGATCACTTTAAGAAAAAAGCTAAAACACAAAATTTAATGGTTATACTTAACAGTATAACCATTATAATTATTAACATATTATTATTTATATTGTTACTTAATAGTATAACCATTATATTTAATGTGGATTTGAATTTATATTAAATCATTAGAAATTATTTTAGACTCAATATATGTTTTCATAATTATAATTTATGTGCCCAAGTGGCTGATCTCAGAATGAACATTATCAACAACCCATGTATCACAAATATATTAGATTTTTATGATTTGATATTTTTTATATTACAAAACATCACGCCTGCAACTGGTAGTACAATGGTAGCAGAAGTGTACCAGTATGTTCTGGGCTTCTTACACTTTACAGTCCATTGACTATTTATTGGTAGTCTAGTTCTGGAATCGTAACAAACACGTTTTGCCAGTACGAAATGGTATGGTACATAAATACATAACATCGAGCCGGGGCAAACACGTGAATGCAGTAGTGAAAGGTATCCATTCATTTGGAACTGCGCGCTGACGACGATAGGCGAATAAACTGGTTTCCTAGAGTAACATAAATCGTCACCATAACATAAAACTTTCCTTTTCAAATGAATCATATTTACTGAACAATGCAGTATTAGATAGATCTGAAAGTACAGTAAACCAAGGTAGGTTTTGGTTTTTGTGAGAGTTTATGTGAGGGGTTTGATTCCTGGGTCGGGCAAAGTGTTATAAGGTTTTTCCTTCAGGAATTTCTCAGAAGCAGCCACGGAGTCTGGATATCTGCTCGGTTGATGGCGATAGGCTCGTCCCCTATTACATGGGACTTAAACATAACTGGCGAAATGTTGATGTACTATTAGGTACACCTCTGCCAAGCCCTTCGGATATTACAGGCGTGATGTTATGTTTATGCGACACTAGAATGCCTGGTGTTGCCGTACAAAATTTGAAAAACCGATTTCACCCATTAATTGTTTATTAAAAAGAAATAGATCTATAAATAACTTTTCTCATGCTTCAAGGTTTCTTATAGTTCTAAATTTAATGAAAATCCGTTCAGCGGTTCAGCCTTGACAACGTAACATATAAACAGACATTTTCGCATTAAGGATGACACTTTGACATCATCAATTGTATTTAAAACCTGGTCGGAAATGAAGACGTCACGTAACAAAATTAATCCAATTGATATTCAATTTCCGATATTCCATCATTTAATATCGGATCAATCATCTGTAATGCTTTAATTTTTCCTATGTTAGAATGCGGATATTGGGTTGGGCGGTGCATGTTTATTCATCATGGTATATCCCCACTTTTTGGCCCTAGGAGGTCACATGATAGTTGGCCGTCGCTTTTATGAACTCATATACCGTATTTGGTGTTGGTGGAAAATTACCCTAGGTTATCTACTATCAGGGAAAAACCTGAGATCAGAGCGTCATCATCCAGCCTTCAGCATCTTCTGGCTTCTCCAATCACACAGAATTCAACTCGATTCTCACAACTATAATTCTGCTTCTAGCAGCCACACTGCAAAGTTGACCTACCTTACGATTACCGATACCGCGGCCCTGGAACACAAGGGAAAGGATGGGTTTTAGTCAGTACAAGTCTGACACTCCCTTCCGCTCTGCCCAGAGCGGGAGAAGTCATTTGATGATTTCCTGTCCGTAAAAAAAAGGTATGAAGAAAAGGGTGTAAAAATCTTCATCCCCCATAGAAAAGGGAGGATCCTCCGACTTGACGGGGTGTTGTGTCGGTGGGCTACTGCCCAACAATTGTTGGGTTTCCTATACTTACGTTCTTAAGGGCAGATACGACCAAACAGGAATAAATTTTATTCTAGGAGGAAATCGCTACTTATTAGAATAACTCAATTTCACATTTAACCAACTACAATTAGAGGAATAACGAGTCTATTCGGGATTAGCTCCTTATTGCAAGAATAACAAAATGGCGTCCTATTGTTTTAAGCTGATTCATAGAACTCTGATATATTTTATCTGGCGTAGGTGAGAAGTAAAAATTCGAAGACATGTGACATCTACCAATCCGCACTGGGCCCGCGTGGTAGATTATAGCCCATTCCCTCTCATAGAGAGGAGGAGTGTGTCCCAGCAGTGGGAACATTAAAAAAAAGGCTGATGATGATGATGAGGTGAGAAGTAACCCCCAAATATTTAAAATAACAATCGGTTTACTTGGAAAAAGCCGGAGATTTTGTCGAGTCATCGTTGACCTTACATAGAGTGTATCTAAGCAATTCTCAAGGAGATGAATTTTATCTGTCGATAATATAATCGATGAAGGGGTCATGCGTGTCCTTATTTTTGGTCTACGGAGCGACGTATAGATATATAGATATGCTATTGTATAAAGCTGTTTGAAACTGAAATCTTCTGTTACAAACATATCAACTACTAGCTGACCCGCGCCACTTCGTCTGCGTCACATAATGCAATTAAATAATATTGCGACCATAAATTGAAATGTAAGCTATCCTATCTTTCAAGTTGGATCAAACTACACACGGTGTGAAAATTTGATTAAAATCGGTTAAGTAGTTTAGGAGTCCATCGCGGACAAACAACGTGACACGTAATTTATATATATTAAGATTTGGAAAAAGGCTGGAAATTCGTCCACTCATTACTGGCCTTTTTAAGGCTGCCTGTCCACCGGAGCGGAGCGAGGCTACGGAGCGGAGAAACGGAGAAACTTTAACCAATAGGATTATCTAATGAAGAGGAGCGGAGATTTTGTGCAATCCTATTGGTTAATATTTCTCCGTTTCTCTGCTCCGTAGCCTCGCTCCGCTCCGGTGGACAGGCAGCCTTAATGTCCTCCTGACCGTTTTCTGTCATTTTGGCCATTCTTGTGCATTAACGCAGGAATTATTATAGCGTACAAGTATGTGCACAGATACAGGAGCACTCTCTCTTGCCTCAGTCTCACACAAAATTTCTCAATTAGCCTTGCTCCTCTTCTTAATTTTGACAGATCACGTGTCTCTATGTTTGTACACGTTAATCTCCTAAACCACACAACCTATTACGATAAAGTTTTGCGAATGTGTTTGTTTGGTTGGAACTTATAAGATATCATAATTTTGGACCCGATAGGGGGCGCCGTGTAAAGCAGGGGCGGATCGCTAGTATATAAATATTATACAAGCGATCCGATTAGATATAGCGATTAGAGTACGTAATTACGTATCCAATTTAGAAAAAAGTGACCGTAAATAAAATAAAATAAATACACATAGTATAGATACCGTTGCAATTTGTACGTATATTTTTAATTTGTGTGCAATAAAGAATAATAATAAATTGACTACTGCCAAACTATGCAGAGCAATGCAATGACTTGCAAAAAAAAAGAGTTACCTATCATATAAAATCTAACACACAGACACAAACTTGACCCGTTTGTGTGTCAATGTCGCGTCTGTTGTCTACTTACGTAATATTTTTAACTGGCAATCTTTTTGTTGAGTTAAGCATTTTTGTTGCTGCAACAGATAATGTCGGGCTGCGGGTGACCGTGAATGATTCTCTATGGTATTACGGTTTTAATGATTGTGAAATGTTTATTTGTTTTTGTTATTTTATGGAGATTAGTGAAGGTCTCTCTCTCTTGAGAGCAGCGGCGGCCCAGTGGTAGCGACCCCGACTTACGAACAGTAAGTCGTGGGATAAAACCCAGGCAGGCGCATTACTTTGTGTAATTTATTTCATCACCACTGCTCTCAAAAACGGTGAAGGAAAACATTGTGAGTAAAACCGGCATGTACTAGAACCAAAAATTCGAAGACATGTGGCATCTACCAATCCGCACTGGGCCCGCGTGGTAGATTATAGCCCATTCCCTCTCATAGAGAGGAGGCCTGTGTCCCAGCAGTGGGAACATTATAGGCTGATGAGGATGTGAAGGTCTTAGTTTGGTACAGTTGTTGTGGCTCAGAAGCTTGAACATGTGGCGAGTTCCAAATCAGGCGTGGTAGGTTCCAACTTCCAAATGATGGGACTTATTAAGTACTTACCTACTTTCTGAGCTGACCTTGGAAACCACTGAGAATTGCGGTAAAAGAAATCATAGTGTGGAAACCTACTGGACTTCACGGTTTCTAAACCGTTTGTTTAGCTAGCGTGGTGATTATTGCACTGAGCATCTAATAAGCATGAGAATGGGTGCTCTGCCATGTAAAACGGATCGATTCACATATTGTTTAGTGTACAAGAATTTCTTAAAAAATAAGTAACCCATAGATATGGCTACTGAGTTCTACAAAGTGTTTTTAGTTGATATATTTTTAATTTTTTCTAAGCATCATTTATTGTTAACATTTCTAATAGATTCGAATCATAAATTGTAAGTGTTATTCTTATTACCTAGACATATTATGACATTAATATTGATACAAATTGATGATTTTTCTAACATTTATATGCCATGCATTCATTCATTCATTTTTATGGCGATACATGTAAATTCACAACCCTATTTATAAGACCATGTAATGTACCATGATTTTACATAAAAATTATTCTATTCTAATCGGTTTTTTTTTGGAAGAGACTAATAAGCCCAACTAGCGTCAGATACCCCAGTAGTCATGTCATTGCTGGCAAAAGGAGCCTCCCCATGACGTCGAATTTCTTCATTCCTGGGCCAATGTGGACTATGAGGTCATTGGTTTTGTTACCTTGCCATCTTCTACGAGGTCTGGCACTACTGCTTTTATGAGACGAAAAATTTCATGTTAGGTAATGTTCTTTTGCAGGTCCCTTGGGATGACAGCCTGAACAACAATGACGACTACAGTGGAGGTGAACTCGCGAGCCCTCGGGCGTGCGCACCTCTCGCACTTGCCCCAGCGGCCCCCCGTCAACTTGACCTTCCAAGACCTCAGCTACACTGTGCAGAATGGAAAGAGTAAGTGGAATCATCATTATCTGCCTAGCCTTTCCTTAAGTGTTGGAGTCGGCTTCCAGTATAACCGGATGCAGCTGAATACCAGTATTTTACATGGAGCGACTGCCTATCTGACATCCACAACCCAGTTAGTACTGCGTATATTATTATGATACGGTGATACCCCTGGGTAAGACTGGTTGTCAAACTTTTTTTCTTCTGGCTCGTACGGGTACCCCCGAAATTCCAAATTTTCTTACGTTTTTTGCAATTTGCAGGTCAGTGTCAGGTTGTATGTTGATGAAAAATGAGTCACGCCAGTAACATGTGTGTAGTTACAGAATTACATTCCCGGAAATCATAAATACAACCCTCTAGGTTCATGTAACCCTATTCAATGAATATTTCATGAAAAACTCCTTTCCTGAGTCAAAAAGTCTTGACCTTAAGGTAAAATATATAAAGGGTGTAAACAGACTCTTAACGAAGCCGAAAGGCACTCGGTTCTCCCCGTCATTGCGATCATTTTTTGTTCTAGACCATACCTTCTAGTTACGGAAATAGGGATCAAAGTTCCAAATTTTTCTAAATTATTTTTTAATCAATTTTTACTTTAAATACCTCCTGGACCCACTCATTATTCAATCCATCCATCAACACAATGTTTTAAGTGCGTTACATTGAGTTCTACTGTAAAACGTAATTTTTCAGCCAAAAAAAAATTGTTTCCCAGCACTAATTTTTGCGTAAAGTTACCTAGTTTGATGTACATAATGCTTGGTTGTCTGCTTCGTGAAGAGTCTGTTTACACCCTGTATTTAACTGCTTGGATACAATAAAGTTCTCCTGTGTGTTTGATTTTGCACGAGTGACCAGTGCAGAATGGTGTATGTAATAAATTTCATTGACTTCAATGAGTCATATGAGTCATATGAAGTGTGAATGATGTGCTGAACTTGAATTCAAATTCAAATAAAAAAAAAGGAAAAAAAATCTGCCTTACCTTCGTCTTAAGTTAATTTAGGTTTAAGCATTATTTTTTATTTTACTTGTCAGTCTTAAAAATTGTTAAGTGTTCTCCCGCATGCTAAACAAAGCGAATAGTCATCCATTTTGTTCGGTGATCCCGAAAGCGAGGTCGCTTCAGGGCGCACCTTTTTGTTTTCAGAACAAATGAGTGGCAAATAAACGCGAAGCTCGCGTGTTCGCATGACGAAAGCTTTGGTTAGGTTGCAGCCTTCGACTTTTTAGGCATGTTAAACATAACAACACTTGCATTGCAAATTGCATTACGAAGTGATAAACGGTCAAGCTCTTTTGAGTTTGAGGAAAATAATTGGTTGCGTGCAGTTTCATTCATTAATTTAACTGAATACTTATTTGAACTTGACTTCTGCTCTCTAATTAGTTTGGATTTTAAATGGCGGGTTAAATTTTTTGCGTCAAGGGAAATGATTATTCTTAACTGATTATTTAGGTCGTTAACTTCTTTTTATCAGGATTTGTTGTTTAATTTTGCATTTATACAGTCTCTAACTTAATTACTTAATAATATGAATTATTTGGGATTTTATTTTGACCGGTTCATGGCAATGGGCTCGCTCCTGAACATTAGACTGTAGGCGGCTGACGAAATGCGGCCATACTATTAGGTACACCTCTGCCTAACCCTTCGGGGATTACAGGCGTTATGTTATGTTATGTTACCTCAGGTATGTCTATGAGAATTTTCGGTGTTATCGTACTGGTAGATAGTAATAACCACGTTCCATTAAACTGCTTGCCAAATTATATGTTGTAAAAGTATAAAAATATTACCCAGTGTAAACTGTTGATTGCGAAAATTAACAATAATAGGTTACTAGAGTGATAAGTGGACATATGCAACATTCTTTTATCAGTATATTATTACATTTGGGTCGGATTGTTTCCGTTTCAGAGTCCGCACGTGTACCGGTTGACACTATACTGTAATCGGGTTATTAACGTTGGCCTCTAGTATATTAGATACTTACACAACTAATCTAAACTTAATATTATAAAGACGAAAGATTTGATTTTTTGTTTGTTTTGTTACGATTAAGTCAAAAACTAGTAGACCGATTTCAAAAATTCTTTCGCTAATGGAAAGCTTCATTATCAGCAAATAACATAAGCTATATTTTATTCCCGTATTCTCACGGGAACGGGAACTACGCGGGTGAAACCGCGGGGCGCTACTAGTTAGTATATAAACTCATACCTTTTCACAAGAGTACGCAGCGTAGACAGAATCTGCAGAACGTCGCCAGCTACTGCCAAAGCGGTGTATTACTCAATCCAAAATATCGTTCAATAGATATTAGCTGAAACAAATGAATCTCTAACCCCATCTATGCCACTCGAGAAAAAAGTTCACTCGGGTGACTATTTTTTTTGTTTCTTTCAAACGACACCGACTAAATTAGTATATCGAAAGGATGTTTATCTGCTCTACGCAATTTATTTTTCGACCATTCGGTGGGCGAATTACAGATGTAGAATGTAGAAATCCAACACTGTTGGATCGGTTTATTAATGAACTAGCTTTTGTCCGCAACTTCGCTCGCGTTAATTTAGAATTTGATAATCATTTAGAACCGGAATGAAAGACACATGGCGCCATCTATTATAATAAGAACGTAATTGCTGTTTTCCTCAGGATCAGTACTTTTTTCGGGATGTAAGGTACCCTATGTCCGTTTCTGTACACCTGACAACGTCAGGATGTATGTTCAGTGGTTTAGGCGTGAAAAGGTAACAAACAAACAAACGAACTTACTTTCGCATTTATAATATTAGTTAGATTAGATTAGATAGTTAGGAAGGATTAGGATAGTTAGGATTTATTTTTCATTTTTAACTGACTTCTAAAAAAGGAGGAGGTTATGTATTCTATCGGCATTTTTTTTTTACACCGGCTTTTCCGGGATTACAGGGCCGATTTATGTATTTTCATTAATCCATTTGGTAGAGGAAGCCCGCGCATTTTTATTAAGTTTGCTTGAGCAGTTTATGAGTTAGTGTTAATGACGTGATGGTCCCAAAATGACTTTTAGTTACAATGTAAAATTGATTTATGACAGAATTTTGCGTTTTTTATGTACAACTAAAAAGCTTAAAATTAAAATAAAAAACTTTATTGCCGAAAAAAACACTAAAATCTCTAAATTAACTTTTGTATGTCGGTGGAAAATAAGGCAATAAAACAACCAAGTCACTGACTTTTCCGAAAGTAAAGTATTTTTTTGTGTTTAGATGTGTGAAACGTCTAAACACAAAAGTTACAGAACTCCAATTTAAAGAAAAATGAAATAAAATTTACCTATATCTGCTTGATAGCTGCACGCATCAAGCGGGTTTTTCCACCTCCAGCAAAGGTGGTCAACGAGCCACGCTTGAATCTTGTACCTATGTCCAATCGGCCCTTTATAACCACCTTTATATCAGTTCTGGAAAAATACTTAAGAGGAAATGTGGGTGGTCTTCTTTCCATACAAAGGCTCTGGCCGGTTTTCTTTCTGGTTTATGACTTTAAAGCTATGATTTTTTACAATTAAATAAATATCAACCTCTTCTATGTCCATTTTTTTTTTCGGATGGGAAATCATTAAATTACATCTCCCGCTCTGGGTGGAGCGGAAGGTAGTGTCAGACTCGTACTGACTAAAACCCATCCATGTTCTCTCCATGCCCTTTGTGTTCTAGGGCCGCGGTATCTCTTTCGAACAGTCCCGCAGCCATCTTCTATGTCCCTATGTTTTCCTTTTTGAAGATACATCTAACTTAGAAGGTTATTAACTTATTAAAACTTTATCTGCTAAACATGTCGGTAAGTACTGCAATATTATATTCAAGTTCTTACGAGCTGTCAAATAAAAAAGACCATTAGATACCATTCTTAAACTTATACGTATACTGACATTTTGAAATTAACATAATATGCTTTAATTACTACATCCAAGTATAATAATGATAGTACCTATATCCTATTTCAACAAAACAATTTATTCCATTTCAATTCGATCAATAGTCTAGTCATAATTATATGTATTAAATTAGGTATTAAAATACGAATACCTCTTGCACAAGAAAAACAAGAAAAACACGAAAACGAAGGAAAAGTACAATAATAAATTATATGTATTATTGTGTGTTGTGTATTTTACCTTCGCTTTTCTTGTTGTTTCCGGCGTGGCGGCGGCGGCGGGGTCTGGATTTCCCCAGTTAAGAGGAAATGCGGGGTGGTCTTTTCTCCATACAAACGCTCTCGCCTGTTTTCTTTATGGTTTATGACTTAAAAGCTATGTTTTTTTCACAGTTAAATAAATATCAACCTCTTCTATGTCCCTATGTTTTCCTTTTTGAAAATATATAATCTGTATAAGTCAGTAAATCTGTATAATCTGCACTAGAACCTTTAAAAAATGCTCAAAATTGCCTATTTAGATCGCCTGTCAACAAAGGCCTTTTTTTTTGTTTTTTACGGATGGGATATCATCAAATGACTTTTCCCGCTCTGAGCAGAGCGGAAGAGAGTGTCAGACTTGTACTGACTAAAACCCATCCATGTTTCTTCCTTCCCCTTTGTGTTCCAGGGCCGCGGTATCTCTTTCGATCAGCCCGCAGCCTCACAAAGGCCTATTGTACTAATTTGACAACTATTAAAGAAAAACGAAAAACACAGGCACACCGTCAATATCCTTCTTATTTAGTTTATGAAATATCTTTTAAATTGGTCGAATATTGGAGGAGAAAATAGTCGAGAGCCAAACCTCTAATTATGAAATTTTACTATAGTTGTCTTTATCGCACCAATGCCGAAATCACGCTCGCAGAGAGACAGCGATAGTTTTTTCAAATACCTACCGTATTTCCTCTTAATTGGGTTCAAATAAACCGGTCCCTATTTAATATACTGGTTATTTGAAGGATGTGCGTCAATGCCTAAGCCATCTTTGGCGAGGTTTTATTTTTATTTTTGTATTACTTACTTTTTAATAATCAATTTCATTTCATACCTACGTGACTTGTAATTTATTTTAATTTGGTGTCATGCTTTGTAATCTCCGAAGGGCTAAGAAGAGGTGTACCTAAAAAGTACACCCACATTTCTCCAGTTAGGTTTAAGTCCCAAGAAATATAGGAAGCGAGCCTATTGCCATCAACCGGGCACAAATCCAGACTCCATGACTGCTACTGAGTTTCTGATGCAAAACCCGATAACACTTTGCCCAACCCGGGAATCAAACCCAGGACCTCATGCGCAGCAGTCACGGTTGCGACCAATAGACCAAAGAAGCAGAAGGTTCAAGCAGCACTTAGATAATTGATTACATCACAAGATTACGTTGTTATACCTACAGTAGGTATTAGGCAGTTTTATGAAGTTATCGGGGCGCATTACATCTTTGCGGTTATATCAATATACTGTGGTTACGGTTCACTGACCCGAACCTGTTACGATTTGCATGTGCATTCGAGAGACGAGGAAAACGATTAACTTAGATGTTTTGGTAAGTTTTTTTCTTTGACCTTCGCTTTAGAAAAACCGAAATGATTTTTGATATGCTGATAAATTACATGACGTCTTGATAAACGAACATGTTATTGTCGTCGTTTTTTTTTTTTTTTCTTATAAACGGTGATTAATCACGTGAGGTTTTTAAGGCCCCTTTTATAGCCCCCCTCTCCTTTGGTGATACGTCGTGAGGTCTTAGGCTACCCCTCCTTCCCTTTCCCAGCATCACGTGTATGTAGTAGTAGTAGTAGTTTAGGGACTCCATTGTCCGCACTTAGACTCCCATTTGATCCGTTCTGCGTGGGGGTCCTGGCTAACATAGCCAGCCTAACTGCGCCCAGAAGCACAGAAGCTCCCTGGGAGCATCGCGTGCTTCGCGGCGCGACCTCACTGTTCCGAGGATTTGTGCACTTTGGGTAGCCACGGCCTCGCATTCCAGGATGACGCAGATGGCTGATTCCTCGGCGTCAAAACATCCTCTGCAGCGAGGGCTGCCCGTGATACCTAGGTTGAAAAGATGTTTGTTTAAGAGGCAATGGCCCGTGATTTTCTTTTAAAATTAGTTTTATTGAAGCTAAGCAATCGTTTGGTCAGTCGCGGGTGGCCATTCTTGACTGCCTACAGTCTGTTACCCGGCTCACGTGTATTTTTATCATTGAAAAGGTCACATGGATTATTAATCCGTTTTGAAAAATAAAATCAAATCCTTTTGGTAAAAAATTGTTTTCTCGAATTTTTTGACAAAAAACTGCTTGCTCGGGCTTTTAATGCATTATTGGTAAAAATATTTTACACGTGTCACACATTAATTTGTTTTTTTTTTCATCTCACAAAAATGTTTTTGTGAGATGAAACACATGTTTTTATTTTGTTAGAAAAAAAAACAAACCTTACAAACATCACGTGGCGTCGACTGTCACTGAGCGCGGTTGTACCTATACATAATAGGTACCTTTTGATGTATTTTTTTGATTAGTTTTTAGGCAATTTGGCAAGCATTGTCTGAAATTGAACTACCTACTTGTCTTTGTCACGTTACTTAATTAGGTATTGTTTGAATATTTATGAAGTTATAAAATATAATGTGTTTTGAAGTACGTACCTACGTATGTTTAATTTAATATAATACCTATGTATGAACCAAAAAATAATTATGAAACTAAGGTATTTCTGTTTTGTGTTCTCTTTGTTTTTTTATCTGGTAACTAAATATATTCATTAAGGCCTACAGAATGATATATTCTTAAATAAATAATATTTTTTTATGAAGTAATAAACATAATTAATTTGAATTATGCTTATTGATTACAAGTGAGATAAAATGATATAATGTGTGGGTCGTTGTCTCATTTTTTTTATTTTAATCGTTCAAATACAGTGTGTATATCGTATGTGTTAACTATGGACTTTCATATACAGGGTGTAGCATAATAAACGCAAGACCTTCCGTGTGGTCTCTCGAACCATGAAACTGAACAAGTTTTGCTATATGACTTTTGAAAATTCATAACTTTTTATTCAGTTTTACCATAGATTTTGATCAGCTGATCGTGTTTTTTTGCGTATTTGTAGATCCTATAGACTAAAAGTTACTCCGTTTAATAAATGTATGTTGTTGTAGTTAACATATTAATGTAGACCATGATTTATAGTTCAAAAGGAAATTAGCTTCCCTTTTCCCTTATTGGTTGTATCAACAAGAAACATGTAGATTAACAGTATATCGAGGGACTAAACGAAGCCATAATATACCAGAGGTGGTTTGACTCCCGAGCGTACGAGGGAGTCTATGAAACCGAGGGTGTATTAAGTTGGCGTTTAGTTTCGAGGTGCAAACTGTACTTTTCACTTTAAGTACGAGAAAAATTGTCAATTAAGTACAAAACATTTATTAAGTACTCTCCATTTATCACGAATTTTCTCTTCTTTTTCGTCTTAGTACAAGGCAAATTTATAGCCTGTAACGTGGTGTCACTTTCGACATCGGCCAGAGTAATATTCACCAGTTCTATTCCTCTGCATGCACCACTTATACCGAAAATCAAGGCAACCTGGTAAGTAAACAATTTAAAGTAAATATGACAATCGACATTTTATATAGGTACCTAAATAAAAAGCATGCATGCGACCAAGGTATGTTTAGGTACCTACCTATATAACTATAAGTAGGTACCTAAACATACCTTGGTCGCCAAGTATTTTTCATTGGGAGCATTCAAAAGATTATCTATTATGTCTTTTACTCTTTGCTCGACGTCAAACTCTTCACTGTCACTGGACATTCTTATACACTCTTATACACTGAAATTTTCGCGGTTAGTTTTTTCTTCTAAACCAGTCAAAGATTAACAATTTAAAACACATGGCGCCACCTTCTTCGCTGCGGAAAAACCATGGAACTGAAACTCTCAACATTTTCGTAATGAGCATGGTCCACACTCCACAGATAATAGTATATTTACTGGCTGTTTGAGTTTGTCTATGTCACATGAAGGAAATTAAAAAACTGATTACTTTTTACTCCCTAGGGACTAAAATGGTCACTTTAGTCCCGCTTCGTAGGGCTATATTGGCGTATTTTTAGAGCATGAGAAGTGAAAAAATACTTACTTCGTGATAGCCTCTAACTAGATAATAATTTCTAAGTACTATGTACTGTAAAGCTACCATTTACATTTGGTTATCTTTCATTGACTTGAATTTACCCTGGTGGGTGAGAGAATGTCATACTCACTAAAATGTCTCGCTGATGGTGGCGGGTGTGTCGGGTCATTTAGCTTCCTTCAATATGGTTGAGCTGAATGGGGCTGATTCATGCGTCATGCTCGTGAACGGGCGCTGTCGGTTGGGACTGGTCATCTCAAAGCTGCCACGGTTTATTTTAACTACTTACTTTGTTTTTAAATTGTTGATATAATATTTTACTCTGGACGCTCTTAACGTGCACGTATTTCTACATCGTTCTCACATATATGTATAATCTCAATATGAATGATGTAACCAAGATTTTGTAACAATATTTTGATTGAAAAGAGTGTCCATGGAGTTTCTTGCCCATTCTTCTCCATAGAGATCTACACTTTGGAATGGGCAACTACAGTACTTTCACAAGTTATTATGCCTTGTGTCTGTGACTGTAGCTTAGCCTAATTTGTTTTTCTGACATTCAAAAGTGCCTGTAATGGTCTAATTGAAATAAATGCTTTTGAGTTTGAGTTTGAGTTTGAGTCTAATTGTCGTATTTCAGACAAAATGAGAGAGTGCATAATGTTACATTTTCTTTGATGTAGTTTACATCTACAAATCTGTTACTACTGATCTCATCTGTCAGTCAGAATGAAGACGTGACATGAAAAGCGCTTTTTTTTAAAAGGCTGCCAAATGGTATCATCATCACCAGCCTATAATGTTCCCACTGCTGGGACACAGGCCTCCTCTCTATGAGAAGGATTGGGCTATAATCCTTCTTCCTTAATGTCTTCGAATTTTTGGTTCTAGGACATGCCGGTTTCCTCACGATGTTTTCCTTCACCATTTTTGAGAGCAGTGGTGATGAAATAAATTAAACAAAGTAATGCGCCTGCCTGGGTTCGAACCCACGACTTACTGTTCGTAAGTCGGGGTCGCTACCACTGGGCCACCGCTGCTCTCCAAATAGTATGCATTGTGTAAAATATCATGTGGCTAGGATGGAAGAGAACACTAAGATGATAACGGAGAGGAATAAGACACGTCCTGATGGAACGATCCCAAATAAATTGTATTAAGAGCAGGAAGATTAAAACAAGACACTATAAGGTACTCTTTTGTGAGTCTCTTGGGAGATTTTTAGGGTTCCGTAACCAAAAGGTAAAAACGGGACCCTATTACTAAGACTCCACTATCCGTCTGTCCGTCTGGCTGTCTATCACCAGGCTACATCTCAGGAACCGTGATAGCTAGATAGTTGAAATTTAAATGTTCTTTCACAGACGATATATTTCTGTTGCCGCTATAACAACAAATAATAAAAATATAAATTATTTTAAAAAATAAGGGAGGGGGCTCCCATACAAGATCCGTGTTTTTTTCCGTTTATGGTACGGAATCCTTCGTGCGCTAGTCCGAGTAGCACTTGGCCAGTTTTTTTAAGCTACATAGGGTGATACAATAGACGATCACCAAAGAGTACACAAAATAGCAGTTCCAGTGTCCAAAATAAAAGTAAAAGCAATAAGTTACGGATAGACAGAGATTCGAAACATTATAATAATGTTATCAGCCCATGGCTTAATTGCCAAGAGCCTCGACCAATACCTGAGGAGGCTCTCGTTAGGCAGCTGGATCAAGGGCTTGATTCAGAAAGCGGTACTCCTGGATACGGCTCGTATTGTTAAGAGGTTCCTCTCTCTGGAGCCCCGACCACCGGTAACTTGGACCCTGTTCCCGATACCGGTGGGCTACTATTTTTTATACTTTTTAATGTTTTTTTTTATGTTGTTTTTTATTCAAATATTTAAAAATGTAATAAATATCGATATGATTAATAAAGGAATAATTATATTAGACACACAGAACGGAAGAGATATCAACGCACAAACTTCTGAACACCGGACATAGAAATTTAAAGTTATTAAAATTATTATATTATATTTAAAGTTATTATTATTTATACTTCCTACAAAATGTATGGAGAAAAAAATCGGAAATATAAACCACTAGATAAATTGAGGCCACAAAAACCGCGGCACGTGAATGCAAGCATTCATTAACTAAAGAGATACGATACGCAAGCTTAGTGCACTAGGCAGTGTGCAGTTGCAAGAGGTATATAATTACGGTTGCCCAGACAACATTGGTCAATCTTTAGAAAGTTGCACGAGAACGACTAGTAGTGAAGCGCGTGGAAAATCTGTAGTATCGATAGCTGGGAAATAGATAGAATTTGTTGGCCAAGGGTATTGTTGTCTAGGGCTGCGGGACTGTTCGAAAGAGATACCGCGGCCCTGGAAAACAAAGGGTAAGCAAGGATCATGGATGGGTTTTAGTCAGTACAAGTCTGACACTCCCTTCCGCTCTGGCCAGAGCGGGAGAAGTCATTTGATGATTTCACATCCGAAAAAAAAAGGGGTATTGTAGTAGAGGTAAAATTCTCTAAGAAGACCTTTTTTAGTGGAGAATAAGGGCTACGGACAAATACGACAGGTCTCTGATCTGTCGTATTTGCCAGATCCAGACAAAACCTTTTCAAGTTGTCCTTTAGATAAAACTATAGTCGTATTATGTCTGAATCAAGTTTTTCCCAGTACCTAAGCCGACTAAACACATTTATCGACAGTTTTGCTTCCCTAATCACGTGACTGTCCTGTAACCTAAATGAGAGTAGACAGTATGCGCCGGCGCACGTGTTTGTCGGTGAGAAAATCCGATGGAATTCACTTAAGTCTTCATGCCTGTTTTCCGAAACGAGGTCAGTAATACTGACGGTTTGTTGTAATGTATTTGTAATGGTAAACATTGCATTTAGTATTGGGATAGGTCCGCTTGGGGAATTACCGTACTATGCGTCACTCTTTTACTTAATAATGTTGACGGACCAATAGTGATAGGCCTTGGAAGTATTCTTAATATGAATTGTTGTCTAACTGTTCACACAATCCATCCACTATTTCATTGACGATTGATTTGATCAGAAATACGAAATGTATGTAAACCATGAACTGAATCACTCGTAGTTCAAACTAATCTATTTGATCCAGCTATACCATACCTTTGGGTAGGGCAGGGAGGTTGACACGACTGGTAGATATGTTTTCAAAAGGAAGACAAGACAACTTCAATGGGGATATATGGTCAGAGTGGAGAAGATAACTCTTCAATGGGGATAAATGGTCAGAGTGGAGAAGATAACTCTTCAATGGGGATAAATGGTCAGAGTGGAGAAGATAACTCTTCATCCTTATCCGTGCTTCCTTACTTTACTTATATTACTCGTTAATTCATTTTATATAAACATTTATTTATATTATTACATATATCTTAAAAAAAAAACATTTACTTATTATTTACTCATTTATTTATATTATAAATGTTGTTTGTTTGTTACCATTTCACGCCTAAACTACTAAACCGATCATCCTGAAATTTTGCAAATACATTGTCTGATATACTGAAACCGTGAGGAAACCTATGTCCTAGAACCAAAAATTCGAAGACATGTGACATCTACCAATCCGCACTGGGCCCGCGTAGTGGATTATAGCCCATTCCCTCTCATAAGAGAGGAGGCCTGAGTCCCAGCAGTGGGAACATTATAAGGCTGATGATGATGATGATATACTGAAACGGACATAGGTTACCTTTCATCCCGAAAAAACGTACTGTTCCCGAGGAAAACAAAAATAATGTTGTAATGCTCATAGAGGTCGCCACGTGTCTTTCAAATCAGGATTGAATTACAAGCAAAGTACAACCCGAACTGTTTGTCAAATTCTAAATGAACGCGAGCGAAACCACGGGCAAAAACTAGTTCTATAATATTTGTATGTGCTTTTGTGTAAAACATTATTTTCTTAAGTAAATGCCAACTAAAGAGAATGTTCGTCACTGGGACTTGTTAATAGTCAGGGCAAATTATGTTTTTTAAGGAAACTGGAGTCGCTTAAACGATATAAGCAGGTCCGTAGGAATCATTGGAATTCTCGGGATCTGCACCAACTGGCCAGCTCCTTCCCGGTCCGATATATAAGGAAGTCGTTTGTCTTGGTATGGACATGTAATGAGGAGGGATGAAACGCATGGGACTAACACAATGATGGACATGAATGTTGATGGATGGAGAGGGAGAGGAAGGCTAATGATAAGATGGACACGTCACTCGAGCTCGACGCAACGGCAGCGACCGGAGACACGAAGCTCACGGTTGGGGCGCCTCCCGGCGGCTCCAAAGCGGAGCTGAGTGACGACCCCGGAGATGGTAGATGTGCATCTTTTTGTAGTTTGGCCCGGTGCCTAGTCAACATCGGTGACATTTCGATATATTTTCGATACTTTTATCGAAATTGACCCATAAATTATTTTATGGGTCAATTTCGATATAAGTCTAGTAAGTCTGTATTTTTTTTTCCTTTTCATTGTATTTAAAATTGATTTTTCATCATTCACTATTTTCTGTTGTTTTCTAAATTGTTTCACCGAACAGCGTATAGAAAATTTTGTCACAGAGTCGCAAATGGGGTGTTCCAATCTGTTCTGTAAGAGGAATTACCTTTTCTTGCAGATGACAAAGTTCAAGATTACATGAACTCTTTTGTGCTTGTTGTTGCTCAAGCGACTGTTACCAACTGAGGAGTCTCTATGCGTCTAAATTACCCTGTAGAAGGTACCTTATGTTTTAAAGGCCATGAAGAATTTTATCGAAGTGTTCTTGGTTGTGTTAATTATTCATTCAAGTAAAAAAAACGCATAAAAAGAAGTGTTTAATATTTTCCTAAAATAGATGACATCAGCGGTTGATTTTTGTCACCGTTTTAAATAGTATGGTAGGTACATAAATAAAGGTTTTAAAGTCGGATTGGCGGATATCAAGTATCGGTCATTGACTATATGGATAACTAACACTTCACCCGCAGCTTCGTCTGCAAATATTGTGATAACTCGGCGAATATGGGTGAGTTCGTGGTTCTCATTGGTAGTTCGTACTATCTGAGAAATTTGGACTCTAGCCAGTTACTTAATTATATGTTCGACAACTCTGAAATCTCTCTCTTCCCACACTTGGGCTTGTAAATTGACGATACTTTCAGTTGTAATAAGCAGGTAGCTCAGGTTAGTCAGAAAGTCACTTACTCACTGCGGTCTCTTTATCGATTCAAACATTTTCTCCCATCTAGCACTAAATTAACTTTGGTCCAGTCACTTGTGCTACCCATTATCGACTATACTGATGTTTATTACTCTGATCTATCCCACGAACTTCTTAACAAATTGGATCGTCTTCTCAACAGTTGCATTCGTTTAATTTTTGGCCTTCGTAAATACGATCATATCTCTTCGTACCGCTCTCAGCTTAAATGGCTGCATGTCCGAGTCAGGAGGTCCCTCAGATCTCTCTGCATACTCTTTACTATTATGAATGATCTATGTGCCTCCAAGTACCTAAAAAAATATTTTTTTAAGTGGGCAGGTCTCATAGTCGTGACCTTCGAGCTTCCAAAAACCTACTCCTTTCTATTCCCTCTCATCGTACTGGTTTTATGTCTTCTTCTTATGCTATCTCAACAATTAAGCTCTGGAACGCGCTACCCCTTGACATTAAAAAAGGTAAAAGCAAAATGGCTTCCAAAAGAGCAGTTCGGAAGTTCTATTTAAAGTCAGAGTAAATTACTTACTATCTAGTCATTACTAGAGTCATTTAAATTATTTTAAGGTTTCCCGTATTTCAAACTATTTTTATGTATTATAAATTTATAATATATATTAGTTTCATATATCTTTATATATATATTTTCTAGTATTTTCCCATTTAGGTGTATCATTATAAGTTAACAAATTGGTAATTTTCTTATGTATTGTTTTTGTACTCTACCACAATGCTGTCCTATTTGACCCAAAGGTTGACTGGTGGAGAATGCCTTGTGGCATTAAGTCCGCCTATGTAAAAAAATATAAATATAATGAAGACTCATAATTATAAATATTGGATCATTAGTTCCGGAGATTATCCCCTACATACAAATTTTACCTCTTTATAATTAGATAACAATAGGCTGTCAGTCACATCTGTTATCTAATTTAATTTGAAGTTGAGGACTTGACAAACTTTAAGTACTCTGGCGTTACCTGGTGATGTTAGCTTAAATCATTCTTAAGTATTCTAAAGTTAACTTCAATTCAGAAGTACTTTAATTCAATAGGATCAACTAACTATATACATAAATAATTAAAAACTATTTAACTAAAAACAAAGTATAATAGGGCATCGAAAAATAAGTAAGGCATTAGTTTGCTCAGTCAGACATGTTGAGATAACAGTGGTGTACTTGATTGGCCAGTTGGCCTAATTAAATCTGCGAGAAATTGTCCATCTTACCATTAGGGGACCGGCTTAGCCTACTTGCTACCAACAGAGCTGTCTTTAACCAATTGGGGGACTCACTCGATTTCATAAAGAGGAAGCCGGTGTCCTCGAAGGCAGAGGGAATATTTTAGACTGATATGCCACGTACTAGTCATCATAATCAAGCATATTTTTTTAATTTTTTTATTTATGTGCATATTCTTTACATTTTTAAATATTTAAATAGAAAATAACATAACACAACATTTAAAAATACAAAAAAAAGTAGCCCACCGGTTTCGGGAACAGGATCCAAGCTACCGGTGGTCAGGGCTCCACCTAATAATACGAGCCGTATCTAGGAGTACCGCTTTCTGAATCAAGCCCTTGATCCAGCTGCCTAAGGAGAGCCTCCTCAGGTATTGGTCGAGGGTCTTGCCAATTATGCCATGGGCTGATACAACTACCGGCACAATGATCGCTGAGTCCATTAATTAAGCATATTATTATTACAATATACGAGTACATATGCCTAGTTATTTCAAAACAATTTCATGCCTGCACCTATAACCAGGCAATGAGAACAAAGCAATAAATGGCGACATACATTTGGAAAGGCATCATTATTTCGTAGATATATGGATGTAAGGAACCTATGGCAACTGCAGCTATAATTGTATTATACTGCAGTTTGTTTGCGAAAGTGCATGTGTGTGTATGCAATTGTGTGTTTTCTCATACAAATGCATATAGGATTTGCAAAACTATAAATTGTTTAGCGTTTTTGCGAGTACACGTTGGGTATGTTGCTCTTTCGTTTATTTGTTATCTTGATTTACTTTGAGATAGGATTTCCTTTTATTACTCAGTAAAAAACTCTGCCTCGTTGGTCAAGCACGACTGCTGAGCATGAGGTTCTGGGTTCGATTCCTGGATCGGGCGAAGTGTTATTGCGTTTTTCCATCATTAAGTTTGGATTTGTGCCCGGTTGATGGCAATAGGGCTCCTATTGCCATCAACCAGTCAATATCAACATTGCTATGCGCTAGGGTACATGGTATTCAACATTGTTATGCACTAGGGTAGGTACATGGAATTTAAAACATAACAAGCGAAATGTGGCTTGCACTATTAGGTACACATCTGCCCAACCCTCCGGGAATTAAAAGCGTGGTGTTATGTATTATGTACTCAGTATTTGTAGATTTTGGTTCAGCCTAGTAATCAGCCTATACTCTCCGTACGAGGGAACTGGCCGTAATCCACCACACGGACCTACTTGACTCCAAATTTTTCGTACTAGCCTTCATCGAGTGATCGAAGGTTCTCGTCCATTTTGGTGACTGGGTACTGGCATGTCTTACAATCTCGAGATTTTTCATGGATTCACACATCCACACATAAATTCACGCCTTTTTCTCATGGGGGTAGGCAGTAAATCTATGGTAGGCAGTAACCAGAGAACGCCACCGGCTAAGATCTTTATAGTCCTGTCACCTCGTCCACGTTCGTTTTGATGAATACTATTCTATTTTTAAACTATCAATGAAGCACAGACTTGCCACCTGAGCTCATGGCAAACGACACTAAAAGTGTCTGAGACAGACTTGTCAGGCTTTCCTTAGTATAGGTGAAGCCTGTAATATCCTGCGGGACTGTTCGAACGAGATACTACTGGAACACAAAGGGCAAGGAAGGAACATGCATGGGTTTTAGTCAATACAAGTCTGACTCTGAACTCCCTTCCACTCCGCCCAGAGTGGGAGGAGTAATTTTATGATTTCCCATCCAAAAAAAAAGCCTGTAATATCCAGTATCATAGACTCCATTGCATTGATTATTTTACTATTTAATTTGTAACTTACAAAACGCTATTTTACGACTTCCATTGACGGTACTTGGGTGGTCTTTTGCAGTTACGTAAATATATTTTCATAATAATATATCGTTGTTTTTCCTCACACCCATGTCATGATATATACCGAGGTACCTCCTTCCATTCTTGTGTGGAAATATGAGGTGCTCGTAGAATTTATTAGCCGTTCTAGTGTTTTATATTCTATGCACGTTTTCAAAGGTTTTTGGTGAAAGTGAGCGAAGGGCTTGTGTGTGACTTGTGTTACTATGATAACTTCTTTACGAGTAGTTACGCCCACGACTCCACTTTATCTAATGTTTTGTAGTCACAAATTCGAAACCTCAATGAATTACATTGTTTTCACATCTGTGGGCTAATTCACGTAACTGAAAAAGTGCTGTTGCAGTGCAGTTGCAGTTAAGTTGCGATGAAAACAACACTTTTCGTATTCTCTACCGCTGTCAGATACGCTCGCGTCAAGTTCGCGTCACGCGAGCGCAATAACGGCATTCTACTGATGCTTTGGTGCGTGCTTCGGAACGCAACATGATCAGTATTCTACTATTCGTTTGACGTCTCAAAATGACAGCTTTTAAATGATAATAACGTCTTATCATTGAAATGTTATCGATTTTATTAGATTATTTAGTAAGTAATATTTTATCTCTCATGTGACCATACCATAAGTAAGTCTCATGTCAGACCTGTTGGTAGCAACAGGTTTGACATAAGCTTTTCGATACCTTATGTCAATCCTTTACATTTCGATACCTTATATCAATCCATTACGTTTTTGACTTTTCCATCATCCTTCATTATCTGCCTGGCCTTTTCCCAACTAAGTTAGAGTCGGTTTCCAGTCTTACCTGATTCGTCTGAATACCACTGCCTTCAACTTTCGGACTAAATGACCGATTCCTCGACAAGTCTATGGTTGCTTGTTTAAGAGGGAAGCGCCAGGGTAGTTCATGAATGATATTTGAATCAACATAGGTACAACCTGACACTGACCTGCAAACTGCGAAACACTAGCATTACCACCTTAAGGCAAATAATTGCTTTGAGTTTGAGCAAAGCAGTAGGTAATACTATATTTTGAAAACTAGGACTCTAGGTACTTAGGTTTATTTCTTGGGAATTCATAATTATCAATATTTGGGTTTTACTAAATTATTCATTAAGAACGGGAACAATTAGGTAGGCTTCTAAAATAATCTTCTTTAGGCTTAGAAAAAATACAGCTAAGTACCTAGTTTTGGTAATTGTCTATTAAAAAAAAAAATACCAGAATCAATTTTAGAACGAGGTAATTGGTACCTAACGCTATACTTAGGCAAAAACTACTTAATCTACACATTGAATTACCGAAATGACAAAGGTAGGTAAGTAATATATTCTGTAAATGTAGATATTTGTCATCTAATCAGTGGTTTCAAAGAATGTACCACCTGTCGACTGATGGCCTCTAGTGACCCCGCCACAACCATTGTTTTAATGTAAACGTAGGTAGGTACTTGACGGTTGACGTAGAAGATAATACAATATAATAAAACTATACTAAACGATACTTAAACTTTGAATTAGGAACTAGCTACCAGGATGTAATGTATCTTATGTCACTGTCTATCTGGTAGACAAACTTCATCGAAATCGGGGCGTGAAAAGGTTACTGACAGGCAGATATGGTCGTTTTCGGTGAACCCCCCCTTACATAGAAATTTACATAACATCATCACGCCTGTAATCCCCATAGGGCTAGGCCTTTGCCTAGCCCTATGGGGATTACAGGCGTGGCGTGGCGTGGTGTTCTTAAGGTATTTTGTTATTAAACTACATATTTGCGGTTTTCAGATTTTTACCTTTTAAATGTGCTGTAAGACATTGCTTCTTGCCAAATTTCGTGATTCTAGGTCAACGGGAACTACCAATAATAGGTTTTCGACCCAAAACCTATAGGGTACTTTCGGTTGACTTAGAATTGTCAATTTTGGTTAAAAGCAAGGTCTTACAACACAAGTAAAGGAAAAATTCCGAAAAATAAAAAAAGTTGAAAATCGGTGGTGACACACGGACAAGAAAGAGATCTTATTAGGGTTCCTTTTTTACCTTTTGAGGTATGGAACTCTAAAAGTGACAGCCATAAGTTATGTTATACCATTTATTTGGCCTTTATTTGCCTTAAAATTACATTTTTTATATACATTAAATATAAATATAACATTAAATATAATAAAAGTTAAATGTAATGTTAAATTAAAAGTTTCATCAAACATCAAATTTAACATTTGTTATAACATTTCATTACCATGTTGTACCAAACATACTTAAATAAACTCAAGTCTTTTCCCGTGGGGGTAGGCAGAAACCACAGAACGCCACCTGCTACGATCCTTACATACTCCTTTTGCCTCGTCCACGTTCATACATCTGGTCATACACGCACGCCGGTTGCTACTACTACGCACCTAACCTTTCTGAAGAACCTCACCAATAAGGTCAGTATATGTCTTCCTAGGGCATCACCTCCCGGCGTTGCCACTCACATCTGCCTTGTAAATATCTTTTGTTAGTCACCTTTCACTCATCGTCTCCACATGACCAAACTATCTAAGCATACTCTTTTCAATTTTGGTTACTATATCTTATTTAAACCGTAACATTTCTGTATAACCTCACTCCTCAACTTATCATTCTATTTTTTTACAATTCATCATTCTACTCTATGATTATATCAAACTATGACATCAATAAATCCAAGTAACACTATATTCAATGGCGGTGCTCGTGTATCCTTGGGTACCATTTTATCGTAGACACCAACAATCTCTCTGCCAAGCCTTGAATTTCGAGATTTCGTAATGCTAGCTCAACCTCTTGGTGCGACGGATGTGATTTGATTTATGTTTGCCTAGATTAAGTATTTGATTTTTGAATTTTTATTATTATTTTCTTTTCAATTTTTTTTTTGGTTTTGTTTTCAATTGCTTTACACTTTATTGTTAAGTGGAAGAGCGGAGTCACCTAACACAAGCGTCTTGTTGCTTAAAAGGTGATCTCCAATTCACGTTTGTTAAGACTTATGTAATTGAAATAAACATTTTTATTTTTTATTATTATTTTATTTGATAGATACTGCATGTATCTATCAAATAAAATAATAATAACTACGCTTATAATAATTACGCTTGTTATCACCGAAGGGGGCAGGGTGCACCAGTAGAAGACTCACATTTTGCAAGCGAAGTCCCATGTTATAGGAGCGAGCAAAGGTGTATTAAATGATAGGTGTTGTATATTTTGCAAATCGGTTTTTTCAAACACATTTTCACGTCATTTTTAGGGTTCCGTACCCAAAGGGTAAAAAGGGACACTATTACTAAGACTCCGCTGTCCGTCCGTCCGTTTGTCACCAGGCTGTATCTCATGAACCGTGATAGCTAGACAGTTGAAATTTTCACAGATGATGTATTTCTGTTGCCGCTATAACAAGATAAAAAATATAAATTATTTAATAATTAAAGGGATCATACAAGAAACGTGTTTTTTTCGGTTTATCGTACGGAACCCTTCGTGCGCGAGTCGGACTCGTACGTGGCCAGATTTTTTTTTAAATTAGTTGTGTCTGGTGTTTCGCACGTGTCTACTCGTAGAGGAAACAGCCGAAACAAACTCATAGTTTATAGTCCTTTTTAAGGTTCAGACATAATCTTGGTCACATGAGGACCATGCAGATTTGTGGCTGAGATGGTCTTTTGAAGAAAGAACCACACATAATTGAGATTGGACCTTCCGTGCAAGCATGTGTCAGTTATCCTGTAGCTCGACTCATAGCTCAAGGAGCTCAATATATTGTAATAAAGTGTTGTTATAATGACTATTGCCAAAACCCAAGGTAAAATCGAGGCATATCTAGTTTTTTAGTTTTTTAATTTTTTGTCATATTAAACTAAAAAACTAGATATACATATATGGCTCGCATCAGTCGGCAAAAAATTAAATGATTAAACTTGTCCTTTAATCAGTTTTTTATAAAATGATCACGTGGCTAGATTATATTTTTTACCCGCACCTAACACTGTCACATAATTAACATCCTGTAATTAATGTTAATCATAAAATTTAAATATTTTATTTCACATAAGCCCAGACGAGTACTTATAAATCGTCGATAAAAAGGTACTGTTGGTCATTCCTTATGGAGAAGAATCGGCAAGAAACTCCATGGTTACTCTTTTCAAATCATTTGGTTTTACAATATTATCATGTAACAGCATTTGTAGGTACTTCAGTATGGGGGAACAGCAAAGGTCTGACAGTAAGTCGTTGCTAATATTATACAAAAAACGTAAAACAAGATAAAAGGTTAACAAAAGTTAACACGCATTTATGAATCTGCAAGGCCTACACACATTTGGTTTAATATACTTTATTTTCAAAAAGACAAAAGAGCCATTAACATGAGAACATAATGGTAAGTACCTGGATGACCTGGTTTTTTTTTGCATACTAAATGTCATGAAAATCGTTGGAGCCGTTTCCGAGATTCAGATTATATATATATATAAGAATTGCTCGTTTAAAGTATAAGATAAATATAATGTAATATACTTATTCTAGGTAACGGTCACGGATACAAAAATTCTTAGACTTAAAATTATTTAGTTTTGAAATTGGTTGGGTTTCAACGGTTTTAATATCAACTGGTGGGCTAGTAACATTATTTGTGAGAACTTTCAATAATATAATTTGATAGTTTTGATTTAAAACCGTTGAAAGAGATAACATATTTTTAACTTTTTATTCGTTATTAAGTGATTACCAAATCAACAAATCTGATTAAAGCCGGGGTTAATAGCAGATATTAAAAAAAATCGTTAATAACAACAAGGGGGTTTTGGAACCTCACGTCCCAGCCGCCGCAGTAGACGCCCCGGGCGTCGGGGGCCACGAGGTGGCTTCCGGCCGCCGTAGACGCGGACCTGTGGACGGTGAGCAATGGGCCAGCTCGCCGTCCGTCCGTCTTATGATGACAGACCGTGTTGACGGCGCGTTTGTGTTCCACGCGAGTCTCAAAGAGATGTCAGCAAACAGGGAGGGGCCCGCAAGGGCCGATGCCTGCCAAGGCTGCGGGACTGTTTGAAAGAGATACCGCGGCCCTGGAACACAAAGGGCAAGGAAGGAACATGGATGGGTTTTAGTCAGTACAAGTCTGACACTCCCTTCCGCTCCGCCAAGAGCGTGAAGGGGGGTCATTTAATGATTTCCCATCCTTAAAAAAAAGATAAGCAAACCGCAAAGATTTTTTCTTTATTACTAATGACCCGGCCCTGTTTCACATCTTTTCCAAATCTCTCCACTATTGGTGGTTTTGTACCATGGCTATCCAATTTCTTTCGGCTACTTTAATCAGATCGTCTGTCCATTGTAATTCGTTTTTGCGACTCGAAAATGCAAGGAGATTTCTTACATGATTATATGTGTTAGTTTGCTATCAATGTGCAAAATAACCTTCTGGAACAATGAAATCTGTACATTTTGTTTACCTATGTTCAACAAATAAAAATATTTGAATATAGAATGAATTCTCTAAATGGAAATCACAGCAGCACACAGCACAGCATACACACACGGCTTCCAAAATCCGTTGTGAACTTTAGGAAAAGAACGAAGTGTGGGACTTCAATTTTGTTTTATAATTAGAAATAGATTAATAAGAGCAAGATGAACTGCCTCGTTGGTTTAGTGGCTGCAAGCGCCTCTGCTAAGCAGGTTATGGGTTCGATTCCTAGGTCGGGCAGTGTTGTTAGGATTTTTTCATCTGGAACTTGCCAGTAGCAGTCACGGAGTGCGGATTTTCGCCCGGTTAGTGGCAATAGCCCCCCTTTCTATTACATGGGACTTCAACAAAACTGGAAAAATGTGGGTGTGCTATTAGGTACACCTCTGCCTAACCCTTCGGGGATTACAAGTGTGATGTTATGTTATTAATAAGATCAATGGATTAATTATCTTTGTCTATGGCAGATGCAGTGCATAAAAGTAACGAGTCTATGATCCTCTTTATCTAGATGCAATCTCTGCTTGTTACAACACTAGCTTTTTAGCTACTTCAACATGGTAAACACTTAAACAGCATCTATGTTCTAGATCTCAATGTTACTTAAAAATTATGACGAGTACAATCTGCAGTGCCGGCGCAGCTTGCAAAATGCATGGCTGTACCTCGTCTTGTGTGTCAGATATTGCAGAAATAATTATCATAATTATGGTTGGTCTGGATTTTCGCCATTGAGACCATAGTTTTGGTGTTCAGTATGGAAATTATTAGTTATTTTGTGTGTAAAGCATTCTTCGGATTTTTGCTTCAATGTAAAAACTACGTCTGCATGAATTTCGGGTTTGCGGAAGAATTGATTTAACAATTTGAAACTACGACAAACTACGGTAGAAAGACTGTCGTATATGAGGGGGCTGAACTCTATAACTCTATACCTAAAGTAATCAAGGAATCCAAATCACTTTCAACTTTTAAAAGACTGTTAAAGTACCACCTGTGTAAATTGTAAGTTTTTGCCGTTTCTGTATCTTAAATTTAGTTTATTACCAAGCGAAACCGTCGTTTATTTTTATCTTAAATATTATGTATTTCCTCATATAAGTGAATATTTGTATTCTTTTTGAGCGAAATAAGTTTCTTAAACCGTAACAATTTTGCTATGTCCTTCCTCAGAATTAGGATGGAAGGAACATCGATGTACAACCGCTTACCACGTATTCAAGTACATCACACTTAGAAATTTTTATTCAGTAATTTAAAAAAAAATGCTATTTTTTACAAAATAGCTTCACGGTCAAAATGTTTGGAAGAGCTAATTTCTCTTCCAAACATTTTGACCGTGAAGCTATTTTGTAAAAAATGGCATTTTTTTTTTTTAACTTGTGGGGAGGGGCGGGAAGCAATAAACATACATCAGTTCTGCGGTTTAGTCGGAAAATCTTAATAAATTAGACGTAACATAACATGTTGTTAGATAAATAATACCAACCTTTTAAGTATAATTATTTCTATAGCTCCTGAGCTATGATTACTCTTTAACCTAAGTAACTGGCCTATGATACCATTGAAGGCGGTTCTGTTTTATAAATTACACCTTATGCTGTCAATCATGGTCACTGTGACCGTAATGATAATTGATTGACGTATCTCGACCATCCCTACATGCTTGTTAATAGTCAGGCTACACCTGTTACCTGTGCAAGGTTACACCTGGAAAGTGTAAAGTTCTCGAAAGTACTTTTAATGGCTAAGATGACTTAGAATACACTCACTTATGAAAATAATTAAAAACATACAAAATCCAGGATAAACATACATAAACTTACATATTTTTCCCATGAGGGTAGGCAGGAACTACAGAACGAGACCTGCTACGATCCTTTCCTTTTGCCTCGTCCACGTTCATACATCTGGTCATACACTTCCGCCGTCTGCGGGTACTATGCACGTAATCTTTCGGAAGAAAGATCACTATTATATGCCCGTCTAGGGCCTCTCCTCCCGCAGTTGCCAAATCCAAGATATAATTTCAAAAGTACATTTTGATATAAGTCGGGAAACTTTGTTATTGCATTCGAGGCGGAATTAACACCGGAGCTGCAGGCGAGGGTGTTATGAAGCCTAGAACTACTGTAACAAATCCCCACGCGTATTAAACGACGTTTTTCAGTACACTTTCGAAGGAACAAAATTTTAGAACGTAAAGTATTTTTGTCTGGAATAACTAGGAAAGTATGATTTAATTTGCTTTTTTTCCGCGCTTTGCTTTCGCTACGTTGAAGAAGAAGCAAAGGTTGTATTGAAAAAAATATTGAAATAATTATCCGGCGTACCCTGTATGAGGTGTATGAACGTGGATGAACGTGGATGAAGCAAGGGGACTAACTAAGAGAAGGAAGTACCTATTACTAGTAGATGGCATTTTGTACCTTTGAAAACCCTTGAAAAAAGGCTTGAATTATGTATGAATAAACTCACGCCTTGAAAGACGACCAAGGGTGAAGCTGGGTTCACGCTTGGCCGTTTATAACACAATAGCAAACCTTCTCTTCCGTAAGTGCGTATATAGGAGTACTACCGAGTTCACTGACAGTCTGCCACTGTTCACCTTTATGCTTTAAGTCATAAGGTCGAAAGTGGTGAACTCAGTAGTACCTACCTAGTCGGTATATCTATGTTGAATGTTTCGATTGTGGTTACACTGGCGTGCACTGGCTATTTGAAGGCAATAATTTTACGTGAAGATGTAACGCAACTTGGAGTTGATATCCGCAATTTGCTTTTCTTCTTTGTTTTAAAAGCAGTGGCGGCGAAATAATTTACACAAAATGTCTGTTTTCAAAACCCCGACTTATACGTAAACACTAGAACACCACTGCAAAAAATAATATAATTTAACAAACTTGTCCTCTCAAGCAATTAAACACAAAACGAATTAAGTTTCTTTATATTTCAATTTTCAAATAATCACAAAAAAATCTTTAAACCCTACGGTTAACCGTCCTTGGTTGACCGTAGGTTTTAAAGTTTTTTTTTTCTACACAATGTGACCTGTTTTTAACCTACGTATGTCATTTCTTTGTTTAGTTTTAATTACAAAAATGTAATTGACACTGTAATATTAAATGTATTTCTGCGAACGTTAAAACAAATTAAATATTATTATAATGCCTTAGTCAAAATAGTCTGTCGTGCGTATGACTATTTTTTGCGGCTTAAGTTAATATTGGGAATATCGCATAATTAGTATCTGGGCGACGGAGCTCTGCTGGGGTGAAAATAGCGAAAACGAATTTTCCAAAGAGACCTAGATACCGGACCAAGAACGTTTTTTTGCCCCCGCATACCCCCATCGCTCTAGAAAGCGTAAATAGTTTAATATTCCATTTTCCCCTGGATTGGACTTGTTTTGCTGATAAATGGAAGACGATAATAGCAGAATGTTTGTGGTTCTATGAGAAGACCAGGTAAAAGGATTACTTAATTAAGTATTGTGATTAAATATTTAATTTAGGTATAAAATTAGCAGGTAGTGCAAAAATTGCCTATCATTTAGTTTAATATTAACAAAGGGCGAAAATAAGACAGATATTTTAGTCAAGTTATTCTCAATAATAACAAAGAAATAAATAAAAACAACTTGTAAGTGAGTTCATGTGTAATCTACGTTGACCGTATTGATCTTGTAACAAAAGATACTGACAGATGCCAAATGATTTAATTAGTGTTTACTGATTAAGTTTTTATTTCTGTTTTAATGATGTTTGTTGATAATAGCCGCTCGGGTCGATCTTTAGGTTAAGCCGTGCTTGCCTAGGTTGGTCTGTGGATGGGTGACCGCCCATTACATACCGAGTTTTCTCCGTGCCTCGGAAAGCACGTTAAGCCGTTGGTCCCGGCTGTCATTTGAAGATCTGTGATAGTCGATAGGTAGTCAGTGGCCTAAAAAAAAAGTCTGACAACCAGTCTTATCAAGGGGTATCGTATTACCCAGTACTAACTGGGTTGTGGAGGTCAGATAGGCAGTCGCTCCATGTAAAATACTGGTATTCAGCTGCATCCGGTAAGACTGGAAGCCGACCCCAACATAATTGGGAAAAGGCTAGGCAGATGATGATGATGTTTGTTGATAAGTGTTAAGTAAGTGATGTGGAATAATCGATTTGAATTATGTAGATCCAGATTATCTTCTACGAGGTAAATGGACTATAGTTGTTGGTAGGTCGTAGCAACATGAACGTACAACATAACATCATGCCTATAATCTTCGAAGGTTAGGCAGAGGTGTTCTTAATAGAACACCCACATTTCTCTGTCCACGGAAATAAAAACATCTAACCCCGTGGAGTTTTCTTTAATTTGAAGGGTCCGTCTGTGGGCTGCGGGACTGTTTCAAAGAGATACCGCGGCTCTGGAACACAAAGGGCAAGGAAGGAACATGGATGGGATTTAGTCAGTACAAGTCTGACACTCCCTTCCGCTCTGCCCGAGCGGGAGAAATCATTTGATGATTTCCCATCCGTAAAAAAAAAGGGTCCGTCTGTCTTTAGTCAGTACAAGTCTTACACACCGTCCCAGCTGTAACTTATAGATCTTTGACCTAAAGACGACGTTGACGGCACGGTTGGCGCAGTGGCTGAGCGATTGACTGCTGCGCTGCGTGTCGCGGGCTCGATTCCCGCACCGAACAAATATTTGTATAATCTACAGATAGTTGTTCCGGGTCTGGCTGTTTGTGTATGTGAGTTTAAATGTTTGTGAACGCACCCACGATACAGGAGAAATTCCTAGTGTGGGGCAACGTTTTTTTTTTTTTTTAAAAAGTCTGGTTAGTCTTACTAGTGTTATTGAGTTAATGAGTTGTGGAGGTCAGATAGACAGTCCCTTTATGATAATAATAATAATAATAATACGATATTAAATTATACTCAAAAACTGAAAACGGCATGAAAAAATTAATAGAAATAACGACAGAGTTTAGCAAAGACATAAACATGCAGTTTGGACTAGACAAATGTAAAACAGTACATATAATAAGAGGCAAAATTAAACCTGGTGACTATGCAATTAACACTAATGACACAATTACTGCTATGGAACCCACTGATTTATATAAATATTTAGGATACAGACAGCCTAAAGGATTAGATCACACAACAATTAAACAAACATTGAACACAGAATACAAGAGAAGAGTGGGTGCAGTATGTAAAACCCAACTCTCCGGAAAAAAAATAATAAAGGCGTTGAACACCTACGCGATTCCAATATTAACATACTCATTTGGAGTGATCAAATGGTCAAAAACGGACATTCAGCAAATAGAGAGAACCACACGCACGACACTAACCAAACATAATAACCTACACCCTAAATCTGCAATAGAAAGGCTGACCATCAAACGGCAACACGGAGGGAGAGGCCTAATAGATGTCTATCACCTCTGGCAGAAACAAATAAGTAGATTGAAAACATTCTTTCACAATAAATCTAACAGAAGCAACATACATAAAGCCATAGTAATGAACGATATCAACTACACACCACTTCACCTAAACGAACCAATAGATACACAACACACTAGCAATGAAGACCCACAGAAGAAAAAGTTAGAAGATTGGAAAAAGAAAGTATTGCACGGGCGACATCCCTATGATTTAGAACAGTCTCACATAGATACGACAGCATCAAATAAATGGCTAATGATAGGCAGTTTATTCCCAGAAACTGAAGGATTTATTATTGCAATACAAGATCAAATTATAAACACTAAAAACTACAGAAAATATATTATTAAGGACCCCACAATAACAAACGATAAGTGCCGCAAATGTCAGAGCCAACCGGAGACCATTCAGCACATCACTGGGGCATGCATAACACTCACACAAACAGACTACACTCATAGACACAATCAGGTAGCAAACGTCATTCACCAAAATCTAGCTCTCAAACATAAACTGATACAAGATACTAGTCCTTACTATAAATACACACCAGAAAAAGTTCTTGAAAACACTACACACAAGCTCTACTACGACCGCGCTATTATAACCGACAGGACTATTCATTATAATAGACCAGACATAATACTACAGGATAAAGTTAATAAAATCACTTACCTTATAGACATAGCAGTTCCTAACACACATAACTTGCAAAAAACAATAGGTGAGAAAATTAGTAAATATGCAGAATTAAAAGAAGAGGTGACCAGAATATGGAGACAGGAAAAAGTTTACGTAGTACCGATAGTAGTCTCAACTACGGGTGTTATACCCAATCACCTCCACCATAGCCTCAAATTAATAGACCTCAAGAACTCTATCTACATTACACTTCAAAAAGCTGCAATTTTAAACACCTGCCGAATAGTAAGGAAGTTCATGCAAATCGAGGAAAATGAAATTTCTCCCCTCGACTCACACACACACTCACACTCACACTCTACGTTGACTTGGTATAGGGCCGTTAACGTAGCTAAAACTAGCTAAAGAGCTAAGAAACAATGAATGTTTTCCCAAAATAATAATAATAAGCCCCCAAACAACCACACGTCCTGATTGACCATCTAATCACGTGGGGGGCGGACACACGAAAGAAATATTACTGGCGTGGCTAACGTGGCTCTGGAAACCCATAAAAAAAAAATGGAGACACGTGCAAAAAGAAAACGTTTAGGACCGCTGCCCGGGGGCGATCGCCGGGGCGCACCTGGAGCTGACGCTAGGTGTCACAGCATGCGAACCGTCAGCGGTGAGGAGTTGAACAGGCGGGCTCCCACCGACAAAAATACTACAGCCGAAATCATTGACGATGGTGACAGACTGACGGACAGGACAGACACCCCTGTAGAACCGTACAGCCCAAGCACAGTCTCATACACACCTTCCAGGCGATCATCACCATCCATACCATCGTCACCTTCAATTTCATAACCCCCCATTTTTTCTGTTTCACCCACTCCGACCTTGAATGCTGCGCGGGGGGTATCAACCTTTTTACCCGCGTCCACCAAGGCTGGAAAAGCAAGAGTTCGCATGAAATGGAGCAAAGAAGTAAACACATTTATTATGCGAACTTACCTATATATCACTAAATTAGAGACAGATATGACCACCTACAGACAACAACTGCATGAACTATTTACACGTCGATATCCAGAAATTACTGTTTCTGAGCAAAGGATCTCGGATCAAAGAAGAACTATCGTTAGGAATAAACTCTTGTCATTAGAAGAAATAGATAGATTAAAAGTAGAAGTGCGCACACAATTACACCTAGAATCAGTAAATGATGAAGACACTAACAATATTGTAGTACCACAAAACACAACAGAAAGCATTCAACAAGAACAACCACAATCGTACTCTCAACCAGAACCTTACACATAATCTCAATCAAACTATCATCTATCATCGCAGGCAGGTTCACTAATCATGCATACATCCACACAAACCGAAAATGTCACCATTATGTTAGAAAATGACATTGAAGTTCCTGCAAATATAAATCCAAACCCGCCCACAGATACGCGTATCCGAGAAATACATGATAAATTTAAAACAGTTCTCACTCAATACTCCGGGATGGATCCGTCAGCTCGCCCAAAACTACCCAAACTCAGGTACACACCAAAACTGGTTCAGCTCGTTAATGTATTTAACCAAAATATTCTCACTCAGTATATTAGCGAAGAAACTCAACTTATAGACGTACATACTTTAATATATTGCACAGCATTAGTTATTTCCGAAGAACTCAATTTTAAAATAACAGACTACACAGGTAATAATAGACAATCAAATGTTAATAAACCTGCATGGCAGCAGAGGCTTGAAAAAGATATAGAAAAACTTAGAGCAGACTGTGGTAGACTAACCCAATATATAAACAACAATAGATCAAACAAAGTAGTCAAAAGAGTAGAAGTAATTTTCAAAAACATGGCTGTTCATACTAGGCACGAAAACCACAATAGAAGACCGGAAGAATTTCTGGATACATTAAAACAGAAATTAGCCCTAAAAGTCCACAGGTTGAGGAGATATAAGAAAGCTCAAGAACGTAAAAATGATAACGCTTTGTTTGCTACAAACGAGAAAACCTTTTACAGACAATTACAGAAACCACAAACTGACACCGACAGACCGACAACCGAAAACAACATAGAACTACCAACAACGGAACAATTAGAAACCTTTTGGGCTGGCATATGGGAAGAACAAGTACGTCACAAGGAAACATCTGAGTGGATTCAAGACGAAGAAACTAAATGGAGCTCACTTGAAGAAATGGAATTCATTGAGTTATCTGAGTCTGACATAACTAGTGTTACAGCGAGACTACACAATTGGAAATCCCCTGGTATTGATAAAATACATAATTACTGGTATAAAAAATTAGATTCATTGCACAAAATTTTAGCTAAAAATCTAACAGAAATCATTTTAGGAAAACAAAACATTCCAGAATTTATTGCTACTGGAATAACTTACATGTTGCCAAAAACCCACTACTCACCACAACCTTCCCAATACAGACCGATCACATGCTTACCCACAATATACAAGATCTTAACGTCAGCAATCACTACAAAAATCAATAAACACGTAGAACATCACAACATAATAGCAGAGGAACAAAAGGGATGCCGGCGAGGCCACATGGGATGTAAGGAGCAACTAGTCATAGATTCGATCATACACAAGCATGCTGCCACAAAAAATAGAAATTTACACTGTACTTATATAGATTATAAAAAAGCTTTTGATAGTATTCCACACTCCTGGCTTATCCAAATTTTACACGTATACAAAATAAACCCAAAAATCATAGAATTCTTGCAAAATATTATGTCCCGATGGAAAACTACGCTTCAATTAAACTATCGCGATAACGCTGTCACAACTCGCCAGATTGCTATAAAGAAAGGTATTTATCAGGGAGACTCCCTGAGCCCTCTATGGTTCTGCCTCGCATTGAATCCTCTATCTCACCTACTACAGCGTTGTCAAGCTGGATATTGCTTTAAACAAACAACAGAAGAAACCACCATCTCTCATCTTATTTATATGGACGACATTAAATTATACGCAAAAACAGAAAAAGAGATGAAAAAACTAATAGATATCACAACAGAATTTAGCAAAGACATAAACATGCAGTTTGGACTAGATAAATGTAAAACAGTGCATATAATAAGAGGCAAAATTAAACCTGGTGACTATGTAATTAACACTACTGACACAATTACAGCTATGGAACCCACCGATTTGTATAAATATTTAGGGTACAGGCAGCTAAAAGGATTAGATCACACAACAATTAAACACACATTGAACACAGAATACAAGAGAAGAGTGGTCGCAGTATGTAAAACTCAACTCTCCGGAAAACATTTAATAAAGGCATTGAACACATACGCGATCCCTATACTAACATACTCGTTTGGAGTGATCAAATGGTCAAAAACTGACATCCAGCAAATCGAGAGAACAACACGCACCACACTTACTAAACACAATAACCTACACCCTAAATCTGCAATAGAAAGGTTAACTATTAAACGGCAAAACGGAGGGAGAGGCCTAATTGATATCCATCACCTCTGGCAAAAACAATTAACTAGGTTAAAAACATTCTTTCACAGTAAATCTCACACAAGTAACATACATAAAGCAATAGTAATGAATGACAACAGCTATACCCCACTTAACCTAAACGAACAGACATATACACAAAACACCAACAATGAAGATCCACACAAACAAAAGTTAGAAGATTGGAAGAAGAAAGTGTTGCACGGACGGCATCCCCATGATCTTGAACAACCCCATATAGACACACTAGCATCAAATAAATGGCTTAAAATTGGTTCTTTATTTCCGGAAACCGAGGGTTTTATTATTGTGATACAAGACCAGATCATAAATACTAAAAATTACAGGAAATTCATTATAAAAGACCCCACGGTAACTAACGATAGATGCCACAAATGTCACAGCCAACCAGAGACCATACAACACATCACAGGAGCTTGCACAACACTCACACAAACAGATTATACTCACAGACACAATCAGGTAGCAAATATCATCCATCAAAACTTAGCACTAAAATATAAGCTCATTCAAGACTCAAACACTCCTTATTACAAGTATGTACCACAACCAGTTGTAGAAAATACCACTCACAAACTCTTTTACGATCGCGGCATATTAACCGACAGAACCATTCACTACAACAGACCAGATATGGATTATATCTGGTCTGTTGTAGTGAATGGTTCAAGATAAATTAAATAAAGTCACATACCTCATAGATATAGCAGTCCCTAACACACATAATTTACAAAAAACAATAGGCGAGAAAATAAGTAAATATACAGAATTGAAAGAAGAGGTCACCAGAATATGGAGACAGGAAAAAGTGTACGTAGTACCCATAGTAGTTTCCACCACGGGTGTCATACCTAACCACCTCCACCATAGCCTCAAATGAATAGACCTCAAAGACTCAATTTACATTACAATTCAAAAAGCCGCGATCTTAAACACCTGCAGAATAGTAAGGAAGTTCATGCAAATCGACGAAAATGAAATGTCACACAACTCACACACACACACACTACGTTGACTTGGTTAAGGCCCGTTAACGTAGCTTGAACTAGCCAAAGAGCTAAGAAATATAACAAGTTTTCCAAAATAATAATAATAATCTTTATTACACAAGAAAGTGGTTACAAAATTGTGTGAAGTCCCTGACTCCTGTGCTAGGTGATTTACCTGTGTTACAGAGGTCAGTGCCCTCTCCCAAGAGGAGATATTACAGAATCTTATGCAATAAGATTAACAAAAAAGTAAAATAAAACTAAAAACTATAGAACAATAATAGATACATTAAAAATAGAGTCATCTGCAACCAATTGGACTGGAAGGCCTAGAAGCCAACCCCAACAATGAAACTAATTTCGATTTTATTTCCAGGTTCGAAGATAATCCTGAGGAGCATTAATGGCGACTTTCGTTCGGGACAGCTAACGGCCATATTGGGTCCCTCGGGGGCTGGCAAGAGCACTCTTCTCAACATACTAGCTGGATACAGGTATACTAAATTAGAATAAGATCTGGAATTAAAGTATCCGCAAAAGAACTTTAGTGTCTGACATAACTTGCAGAGTGAGTAGGTAAGCTGCGTTTGCCGAAGGAGTAAACGAGTCCAGAAGCCCTAGCACGAGTTATAACGTTTTTAAAACTAGTCGATTTAAAAAATAATAATACTCGTTTCATATAATAATTTAATTTTCATATTTTTAAGAATTTATTCATATCTGATGGATGAAACTGATTGTGTTTGTTGCAAATAATTTAGGTTAAATGCTGTAAGCTAATTGTATTTATTTTCGATTATAAAATCGCCGTATTTACGTTAGGAAAAACGTCAAAAGAGGACATCGCGTAACTGTAAGCATAGGACCAGCTAGATCAACCGTAGAGCCTAAAAAAACAGAGTACAAAAAAAAACTTGTAATGATGTTTGTATATTTGTTTGGTCGAAACTCAATCACACATAAACGGCTGAAAGGATTCGGATGAAATTTTGCGAACAACTAGATTAAGTCCTGAAAAAGTAAAGGAATTGGGTATAACAATTTATATGGAGGTTTGTTATTATTGCCGATTGAAAATTCCATTGGATGCATGTTATGTAAATATTAAACTGCATTATAATAAGCTTTATTTAATGGAGAAGAAAATGAGAGTTGTTGAACTCTCATTTTCTTCTCCATTAAATAAAGCTTATAATTTAATGGAGAAGATTAGATTATAATTATTAGACGATCTTATCGAGATTAATAACTCTTTAATAACAATATAATAAAAAACAATAGGTTATCATTAAAAACCAATTTACCTACATTTACGAGACAATCGATATTACATTGCTTTCCGTAAACAATATTTAAATATACTTTATTACTTTATAGTTACACAAAGATAATTAGTAATTACATTTACTTATAAAGGGTCTAGGGGGGGAGGTTAGGGGGGGGTTAGACTCTTAACGAAGCCAAAAGGTAGGTACTATTTCTCCCTGTCATCGCGGTATTTTTTTGGTTCTAAACCATTCGTGAGGAAACCGGCGTGCCCTACAACCAAAAATTCGAAGACATGTGACATCTACCAACCCGCACTGGGCCCGCGTGGTGGATTATAGCCCAATCCCTCGCATAGTGAGAGGAGGCCTGTGTACCAGCACTGGGATGAATATAGACCATACCTGGGAACCTTTTAGTAACGGAGATATTGGGGGAAAAGTTCCACCTTTGCACAAGTTTTTTTAAAAATACATGTTTATTTACTAACCCGTTCTATTCAATCCATATATCAGCACAATGTTTTGAATGCGTAACATGAGTCCTACCGTAAAACGTGATATTTAACCTCAAAAAAAGTCGTTTCTCAACAATTTTTTTTTGCGTAAATTTAGTTAAACTTAGTTTGATGTACAGAATGCTTGATTGACGGCTTCGTGAAGAGTTTTTACGCCCTGTATACCTACATATCAATGCGTTTTTCCAGCCTCATTTTTCCTGAAGCCATCAGGTAAGTTATGTAAAACGACATAACGCCTAAACGTTAACGTTATATGATATTAATAGTAGCTCTAGAGCCTATATGTTCGAGGCCTGGGTTAATTGCCTATGTATTTGTATACCCTAGTTGCGTCGCGTGACTGAAGATAAATGTTGTTGTTTTGCGTCCCAAGTAGGCCTTGTATGGACTGAATATTAATAAGCACTAGCTTACGCCCGCGGCTTCGCTAGATTTTGACCATCTATACTGATTGTACTCTACTTGTTTAAAAATATAATTCAATCATGATTCGCAAGACACGTGGCGCCATCTATTATCATAAGAACTTTATTGTGGTTTTCTTCGAGAGCAGGGGGCCTAAAATGGCCGGTTTAGCAGAATCATAATATGAATTGCGTTACAATTCATAAAATGGTCACAAAATGACAGTTCATAATATTAATGCGTCTGTGCCCATTTTAGAAATTTAGGCGATTCATATTATGATTCAGCTAAAGCGGCCACTTTAGGCCCCCTGTACTTTTTTCGGGATGAAAGTTACCCTATGTCCGTTTCTGTACACTTGACAATGTATATCCAAAATTTCAGGATGATCGGTTCAGTGGTTTAGGCGTGAAAAGGTAACATCACCTTTATAATATTTATATATAAGTTAGGATTTAAACTAGTATAGATGCATGTCCTAGAATATCACAAAGAACTCGGCATGTTTTAGAACCAAAAATTACAAAACCGTCGCAAAGAGCACACGTCGTGGAGTATGACACCCCCTCGGTCGCTTTCAGAGAGAGGTCGGTGTTCCTGCAGTAGTAAGTACTTACTTATAGGCATCCGCCTAAAATAAAATATGACATATTGTGCTATTCTTGTAATTATCAGGATGTACAACATGTTTTCAACAAGTTTAGCAAACGAGCTGCCACAGACAAGTGGTGTTTGAATGTTAAACATGTATGCATTTATCATAATTATATTGGTGCATTATATTTTGTTCACCTTCCTGACACGACATGAACAACTGAAACCAATGTAACAAATTTCGAACAAAAAAATACCAATTTGGCAATCAATATTTTTTTTGAAAAACTGATTGATGATTAAAACAAAATTCATATTATAACTACGAAAAAAAACTGAATAAATAAAGAACGTATTACGTAGGAACTTCTGTCACATCTGAAAACTATACATTTTAAATTGATTGGCGTGATAAACACATTTAGCAAAAACTAATTTTAGACAGACCAGTTTATTCCAGTGGAATTGAGAACCTCCTCTCAATTCATCATCATTAATTATTTTTTTATAGAACCAGTCTTCTCAGACTGGTTCTATAATAAAAAAGTATTTTCATATTGTTGATACCGATCGTCCACAAAAAATAGTATGTACCTTAGTAATTAGTTTTGAGCGACTGCCAATCTGTCCACAACTCAGTTTTTTTTACCCGACTGTCAAGGAAGGGTATTGTGTTGTGAAGGTACTTGTATGTATGTATGTATGCATGTAACCTCATATCTTCCAAACCGCTGCTGCACGGATTTATTTAATTTACATATCGTTAGATTCGTCTTGATAACCCAAGAGTTCTTAGATAGGTGACATGAAAAAAAAACCAACATGACGACTGTGAGACGCTATAGTTTAAAGTACAAAAAAAAATATTTTTTTTTAGATACTGCTATATGGGTATCAAATTAAAGGGCTCATCATGATTTTAAAATGGTATATCATGACCATGTAACTAAAAGGGGAAAAGTAAAAATACCCGACTGCGTAAAAAATAACTAATAATTAAATAAAAACTGAAAAGAGAAAAACAAGTTCAGTCCAGAAGTGTTGAAAGCAATTTAATTTAAACTGCAACAGTCGGGAACCATTAAACAATCCAGACCAAAATCATTCTATCCAATATGGGTCCCGACTGTTGCAGTTTAAATTAAATTGCTTTCAACACTTCTGGACTGAACTTGTTTTTCTCTTTTCAGTGTTTATTTAATTATTAGTTATTTTTTACGCAGTCGGGTATTTTTATTTTTTAAATTTATACTTAGCCTTTTTTTTTTTTTTTTACCGATGGGAAATCATCAAATGACTTCTCCCGCTCTGGGCAGAGTGGAAGGGAGTGTCAGACTTGTACTGACTAAAACCCATCCATGTTCCTTCCTTGCCCTTTGTGTTCCAGGGCCGCGGTATCTCTTTCGAACAGCCCGTAGGCCAATTCTTACTTAGCCTCTATTGTTCCCCATAGCCTTCCACTCATCTCTCCGTGCAGTTTTCTCGGGCCAGTTTCTCACAAACGAACAATAAATCAAACGTTACAACAAAACGTCATTGTTTCCAGGGTGACAGGCGCATCCGGAGTAATCTCCACCAATGGCGAGCCCCGCGACCTCCATCAGTTCAGGAAACTGTCCCGGTACATCATGCAGGAGGATCTGCTGCAGCCCTACATCACGGTTGAGGAGGCCATGCTGATCGCAGCTGATCTGAAGCTGGGAACTGACATGTCTAAGGAGAAGAAGGGTGTTATTGTACGTATAACGATAATTTAACATGCGTACGCGCATTACGCGGATCTTGAAATCTGCCTTGTTGGTCCAGTCGTCGCAAGCGCGACTGCTGAGCATAAAGTCCTGGGTTCGTTTATTGGGTTTTCCATCAGGATTTTCAGCGGCTACCATGGAGTCTGGATTTGTGCCCGGTCGATGGAAATAGGGACGCCCCCTGTTACATGGGAACTAAACATAACTGTCGAAATGTGGGTGTACTATTTATTAGGTACCTCTCTGCCTTACCTTTTAGGGATTACAGGCGTAAAGTAATGTTGAAATTGGTTCAAATCAAAAGATATTCATGTGACAAAAATATTTTAATGGGCCTCTGTGTGCTGCCATAAGTGTAAGTAAGCGGCAATCAAGTGGCATTAAATTAATTTGTGTAAATGACTGCCTAACCTGACCCGACCAAAATCCGCTTATTTGAGCCAATTAGACAAAGAATGTCATAAAAAAATGGTACAGGTTCTACCTAAAATATTATCAGATTCATTTAAGAACGTGATTTTTTTTTGTACGACAAGTGGCCTTTGCTTGACATTAGAGGCAAAAAATCTCCTTTGCTCAGCAGTGGGTTAGCATATTAAGGAAATGAACTACACACTTAATGACTACGACTGAGCCGTATTATACAAGAAGATCATATGATCTTGTATAATACGGCTTTTATCAGTATTTGTTCAAGATCCAAACTATCCAAAAGATTTCTTGTGACTTCATTTTACCTCTCGTGGCTTAATAATAAAAGCCATTCGGGTCGATCTTCAGGTTAAGCTGCGCTTGCCTAGGTTGGTTCATGGAGGTGTGACCATCCATTACATACCGAGTTTCTTCTGTGTTTCGGTAAAAACGTTAAGCCATTGGTCCCGACTGTCGTTTGGAGATCTTTGACTCGTTGCAGGTAGTCAGTGGCCCGAAGGCTACCAACCAGTATTACCAAGGAGTATCGTATTACCCAGTACCAACTAGGTTGTAGAGGTCAGATAAAAAATAAAATTGTAGACGATTAAGGTGGTTGCGTCAGGGTAGCCCGCGAAATTCAAATTTTCTTACGTTTTTTGCAATTTGCAGATCAGTGTTAGGTTGTATGTTGATGAAAAATAAGACGCGCCAGTAACGTACGTATGTAGTTACAGAACTACAATCGTGAAAATCATCAATACAACCCTCTAAGTTCATGTAATCCTATTCAATGAATATTTCATGAAAAATAAGATTGATGATTTTCATGACTGTGATTCTGTAACTACATATACGTGTTACTGCCCCGACTCATTTTTCATCAACATGCAATCTGACAATGACCTGCAAATTGCAAAAAAAGTAAGAAAATATGAATTTCGCGGGCTAACCTGACGCAACCACCTTAAACTTAAATGTTATTGTTTTAACAGGTTGAAGAAATTATTCAACTACTAAGGCTACAGAAAGCTAGGAACACAGCAGCAGAACGACTGTCAGGCGGTGAAAGGAAACGAATATCAATAGCTCTGGAGCTGCTCAACAATCCTCCAGTTATATTCTTAGATGAACCTACCACGTAAGTAATTCATAACATCTCGCTTTTCTTTGGGAAGGATTAGTTTGAAAGTAGGTTATGCCGCGGTTTAACTCGTGTGGAATTCGGTAATTTTCCCACGGGTTTCAGGTTTTAACTCTGTCCTTATATCCTTTCAGTAATTTTGTGGAGGTCGTACCATATTCTGGTCCCCCTTACCACTCTTTAATATTATCTTGTATAAAGGGTGTAAAAAGATTCTTAATGAAGCCGAAAGGCACTTGTTCTCTCCGTCGTTGCGATATTTTTTGTTCTAGACCATACCTGGGAACCTTCTAGTTACGGACATATTGGGGTCAAAGTTCCAAATTTTTCACATTTTGTTTTTGTAAATACACGTTTTTAATATATTTATTTAGGAGACCTTCACGACTCCCGTACTATGCAATCCATCCATCAGCACAATGTTTTGAATACGTTTCATTGAGTCCTACCGTAAAAACTGATTATTCACCCTAAAAAAAAAGTCGTTTCCCAGCAAAAACTTTTGGGTAAAGTTACTTAGTTTGATGTACAAGATGCTTGGTTGACGGCTTCGTGAAGAGTCTGTTTACGCCTAGCATTAACGTCTCCATCATTTTCAGGGGTCTCGACGACGTAGCTTCCTCGACCTGCGTGTCTCTCCTGAAGCGCGTGGCTCGCGGCGGGCGCACGGTGGTGTGCTCGCTGCACACGCCGTCGGCGCGCCTGTTCGCGGAGTTCGACCACGTATACGTGGTGGCGGGCGGGCGCTGCGCCTACCAGGGGACATCGTCTGGCGTCGTGCCCTTCCTTAATGAGCTGCAGCTGCCTTGTCCCAAGACGTATAATCCTGCTGATTTTAGTGAGTATACCTGTTTATATTTATTCTTATCAACTGGAAGACCCGGACCAAAAATTGTCCACTCAATAATCCTAAGTTGTAACATCACAAACACCATGTAATCTTTACGTGATTATACCTCAGCGGTCCGGACTGCTTCGCCTTAACACAAGTTTTCATAACCTACCTAGGAAAGCAGTGCTTACCTGTCCGTAACGTACTTATTTTGTAAAACTGTATTCATAACGTGGACTGCAATGGTTCGTTTTGAGTAAACAGATAAATTATTATTAAGAATTGCCTCAGTGGTCATAAGGCCTTGTTGTAATTATTTATATCAGATTAAAAAAAAAACTTGGAACTTGACAGAATTTAGTGATAGCTTTGGGTGGTTAATTAAATTCCATTTTATTTTATTGCGGACAAAATTTTAAAAGGATGTCCTTCAAGACAGAAAGACCTCGTTCTTATTTGGTAATAAATATTCAAGGAGGCGGAAATATCAAAATCTAAATTGTCGTGACTATTTACATTTTGATATTTCCTAATTCTTTGCCAATAATGCTTTCAATGAAACCTTATATAAAAATGCCGGACATTGCAATCAAATCATTTTTATAATTTATAACTATGTAGCTAGTATTCACCATAATGGTGACAGAAATAACAAACAGGAACCGTAAGTAAATGTTAAAGTTTAATTACACTATAATACGGGTAACGTGTTATTGTCATAATGATCTCAGAATAGAAAAGAATTGCTCAATTAGACACATATTACTGCACTGACATGTCACATGCCACGTTGGTTAAGGTCATGGTGTAATACTTCAGTTACATAAATAAAATTATAATCGTCTTTGTATTAAAGACGATTATAATACTATGCAAATCTATAATGCAAAATTACATTTGTGGTGTGATTTGTAACTGAATATGCTAAGTATATTCGCAGCAAAGAAGATGAAAATTAAAACATTTCTACTTTAGTGGCACTTTTAAGAACCACTTTTGACTTACATACAAGTAGGCACTGTATAGCGCAGCGAAATTACCCAAGTAGCTCAGATAAATAGTACGACTAATATTGCACATTTAAGATAAGAAGATAAACATGAAATAGCTCGAATAAGAAGTAAGATCTGTTTTCAATAATAAAGTCCTCTTAATCCATTTTCACAGTGGCCAATTTCAGTGGAGACTGTTCACTGCACTTATATTGGTGCTTAAGCACAGATGTCTCGCTTCCGTCACTCTCATAGCCCACTCAGCGGGGGTGAAATGAAACTTCGAATGACTTTATTGCGACGCACGCTATTTCGAAAAACTTTAAGAGTGGTACTCCATTTCGAAAACTCATTAAGTCGAAAACCGCTATATCGAATGACGTTGTTGCGAACACGCTCTTTCGAAAAACTGTTAAAATGGTACGCTAGTACGAAAGTCTTGGTATCGAAATCCACTGTTCTGAATAGCGTATTCTAATCTGAATTTGTGTGGGCATCGAACTCGCGACCCAGTGATTACTAAGAACTAGCTATACGATGATAAAACTGATACTGAGCTAGTTGTCTATACCACTAAGTATAAATGATTAATTTAAGTACTTATAATGATTTAACTATGTATCCCTAGCATGCTTCCCGTTTTAATAAGCTAATCATTCTAGGTCGACCTCGGCGGCGCCATCCGTCTTCCGGCAACCATCATGTGGAGACTTAATTCAATGAATAAATACGAGTCTCATTTGTTTTCAGTAATCGAAGTCTCAAGTGGCGAATACGGATCTCATGAGGACAGAATGGTATCAGCAGTAGAAAATGGCAAGAACCAAAGGTGGAGGACCTATGCTATCGAAGATGTCCAGGTGGGAGAGCAGTTCGAAGAGATGGAGATAGAACAACTTAATGCAGGTGGAATAGAGAAACATAACTATAAACATGGATGTACTGCCTGCCAACAGTTTACCGTGCTGCTTAAAAGGATGCTGCTGCAAACTTATAGAAATAAGGTAAGTTTTCCTTACATAGTTTGTTGAACCTCTGATCTGGTTTTTAAATCTTTGAATCAAATCAGGCTAAGAATCAGCTTTTTTTGAACATCCAAAACAACAGACAGTCCCTTCCCAAAACGCTGGTACTTAGCTACTTTCTAGTTGGAGTTTTTAGCTGGGGAAAAACTGGCGGAAATACTTCCTAGCAATAGATTTATTTATTAAGCTTAAATGATTAAAAGGTCAGGGTGTGACTGGTCTGAATATTTATTAAGAAGACAAAAATATCTTTGAACAAGAGTCTTTACAAAAAAATTGCGTTGTTTTTAAAATATGGTAATGAATTGAAAAGGTTTTCACAAACACAACCTGATTGCGAATGGTAATAATTGAATATTGAATGCATCTAATCATTTTCCAGATTCTCATAAATATTTTATTGACGGAAAATTTAAATTAGCTGATAAGATTTTAATAGGTCAAGTACCACATTTTATTTTAATTTTAAATCTGTAAATGTTATTTCCCCAACAGCAGTAAAATAATTCACTTTTATCTGAAATAAGCCACTATGACAGATCTGAGATACATTTTCTATGTATCTATGTTACTCTATGAAGACGTTCTCGCAGAAGACCATATTACCGCCTGTTGCCATTTTCTTAGTCATGCGGTTGCTTTTAAATTGTACTTTGACAATAAGAAATACAATGTGTAAACGGAACCTTCACGAAGCCCTCAACCAAGCATTGTGTTCATCAAACTAAGTAAATCTACGCAAAAATTATTGCTTGGTAACGACTTTTTTTTGGGGCGAACAATCACGTTTTACAGTAGAACTCAATGTAACGCACTTGAAACTTTGTGCTGGTGGATGCATTGAATAGTACGGGGATCTTAGAGGTATTTAAAAAAGTTGTTTATAAAAAAACTTGTGGAAAAGTTCAGACTTAGGCCTTTTGGGACTCCGTGACTAGAAGGAATCAGGCATGACCGAGAACAAAAAAAAAAATATCAATGACGCACAGTGGAACGAATGTATGGGAGCGGTTGGACGTAGACATGTCCGAAAAATAAGAGTAAAATTATGACAAACTAATGATGCCATCTTATTCGATTACTTAATGCCTTCATAAATTGTGGTGATGAATTTCTTCATAACTCCCATATTTCGGGAGTAATTTGAGAAAATGTGAAATTTTACTATGAAAATGAGTGTATCGAGCTCTCTCCCTCCTGATTCCGGGCTTGTTTCAAGTACCGGTCTCTAATATCGTAATGCTATTACTAAGAGCTATATTTAATACTAAGACACATAGTGCGCCAAATGTGCACTTTCTGGGATAAAAGGAAATGAAAATTTAAAAAAAAAAAACGTTTTTTCCCCATTTGTATTTACTTTAAACCGCAGACAGACTTATTAAGAGGTCTATAAATATATTATATATATACAGAAATATATATTAACAAAAATATTCACAAGAACTGATGAGAGTATGACTTTTAAGTAAGTTGATAATAAATTACCTAGTTTCATTAAAAGTACAATAAATAATTAAGATGTAAGCTCTAATTTACTAAGTTACACATTTTAAAACAATAACATCATTTAATTATCTTCGTCATCATCATCATCATCAATTAATTCAAATTCAGAATCGATGTCCGCTAAATCATTTATGTTAACAAATTCGATATCACTTTTCTCAGAATCCGTAAGCTCATAAAATTCCTTAAAAGAAGATTTTTTTACAAACTTATTTCCTTTTGGACGGATACTTGTAACAAGTGGATCAGAAGACAGTAAAAGATTGTGCATAATATCTTCATTGCATGAGATACTGCTATGCTTTCGAGAATGCCCCTCTCTATATTTTCTAAAATCTTTATTTCTAGCCTCAGATGCCTCTTCGGATAGAAAACCAATGGGCACAATTGACATGTTCTGAACTATGTCTGGCCCATGCATTAAAATTTTATGAAGTGAAGAAGGCATATAATACCATGGGTATAACTCCACGTAAAGCTTAGCAGTATCAAAGCAGAACTCTCGGAATTTAGTTACGTTGATCTTCTCTCCTGATGAAATACACTGCAAGATCACACAGATTTTTCTTAAAAGCATAGCATCTATTCCGGTCAGTTCAGCAGATTTAGTGTAGTTTTCAAAAAATCTCCTTGCCGAGTTGCCATTGTTGGTGGATCCACTGCCTTGTTTCACAACATCGAGAAGTAAGCCCGTTTCTCTTCTTACAGCCTCTTGAACTCTTTTCTTCCTGTCATCAACTTGCCTTTTTGCTATATCACCCCTTACTTGCCATGATTTTATGTCTAATTTGTAGGAAATGTGTAATAAGCATTCCATTGAGCGAATCCAAGCGTGAAGGGTGCTTAAGCTATATTTATACATGTCCTCGTTTGCGTGTTTATCTTTGATTAACTCTAAATTATTCATTTCTTTAGGACAAGCCTTGCATATGTCACACACTGAAGCTGCTGTATCGGATATAATGGAATGAATTTTACCATCAATCATTGTCAACAGCAGTTGGTGTTTGACACTAATTCCATCAGTGATGGTGGATGGAGTTAAGGCTTCAATCTCTGCTTCGATTTCAGCCATCTCTCTCTGCACATTTTCTTTGGTTTCCTTTATAAACTTAAACAATATTGGCCGGCAAAATGAAGTGGAAGATGGTCGCTCGTTTTCCCAAATTGTTACACCTTTTGAGACGAGCCGCAGTGGTACAAGACTAATCATAAAATTACTAGCAAGATCGATTTGCTCATCTTCACTCGTCCTTTGATGATAAATGCTTTGGCTAGATGATCCGTCAAAACCCCATTTGCTGGTCAATACGAGCTGTTGATTGGGATCAACAGGGGTTTCTAACGACCTAATAAGTCTTCTTGAGGTTAAATCCATCAAGGCTTGTAATTTGATTTTTGCAGAGCTCTCTGTAACTGTGAGATCTTCTTTGGCCGGATAGCACTTAATTTTTTCTTTAACCAACATGTAGTAACTCGGGTATTGAAGAGCTCCTTCTTGAGTGTTGAAATCCCGAAGAGTGTTATAGCGCCATTTCGATAAGTTCATCGATACATAAAGAGCCAATGCCTTCAAAGGGGATATTTCCCGTACCTGAATTGATTTACCTTCAATGAAGGCTTTGATTTTTGAGGCCTCTTCTGGATTCTCCGTCAAGTATTTCATAACATAAGCTGTATCGCTTTGTCCTGCCTTTTGAAGCGCCCTTTCGGCCGAAAACATAATTTCAGCGCTGCTACTGCTGCATGAAAGAATATCTTCAGTGCGTCTTCTTTTTTGCCGGTTACTAAGGTCCTCAAAAGATTTACGAGGACTAGGATGTGTACAAGTTGAAGCATCAGATTTAGCAGGAGAAATTATGGGCTCGATGACGTCACTTATATTTTCTGTAGAAGGTTCCATATTTTCATTCTGTAATTCCGGCCATTGAATTGCAGCCTGTAGCCAAATCTCATGTTTCTTCCGAAACTTATCTGTGCTTCTTCCAGACTGTGTCCATTTTGCATAAATGCGGTAGCAAAATCGACGACACCAGTCTTTTAAACTTGTTTCAGCACTTTCACATAACTGAACACAACTGTTATCTTTTAAAACACTGAACAAATAGTTAAAGTCGCGTAAATCTTTATGTGCGCGTGCGCATAAAGCAACGTGAATATCAAGATTTGTATTAAAATTTGGAAAATACATTGCGAGATTAGCTTGGATACAACGAGGTGTAAATCAACACTGATTTTAAAGTTACTAATAGTGACCTATTTATATAAAATCCAGGTATCCCAGGTATCCTTTGTTAAATATTGCAAGGTAATTAGTTATTGTGATAATTAGTAAATGATGCATGCTAAATTAGTGTATTAAGAGCCATTTAGTAATTAAATAATAGCAATGTTCTTATCAGTAATCATTAGTGCATCAGTTTTATATGTAAACCTTAAGTCCCTAATTATATATCCTAATTAGCTTATATCTTCTCTAATTGGCTGCTCAGAAATGTTATTGTAATAAGGTAAACCTTTAGAAAAACGGTTTTAATCAACAAAATAAACAAAAAATAAAAAAATTGTGTTATAAAATAAACATCACTCTTTATCCCAGAAAGTGCACATTTGGCGCACTATGTGTCTTAGTATTAAATATAGCTCTTAGTATTAGCATTATGATATTAGAGACCGCTACTTGAAACAAGCCCGGAATCAGGAGGGAGAGAGCTCGATACACTCATTTTCATAGTAAAATTTCACATTTTCTCAAATTACTCCCGAAATATGGGAGTTATGAAGAAATTCATCACCACAAGTTATGAAGGCATTAAGTAATCGAATAAGATGGCATCATTAGTTTGGCATAATTTTACACTTTTTTTTCGGACATGTCTACGTCCAACCGCTCCCATACATTCGTTCCACTGTGTGACGGGGAGAACCAGTGCCTTTCGGCTTCGTTAAGGTTTAATACACTTTACACCCATTATAGTCTCCAGTTCTTGACCAATTTATTTGGGGTCATTATGCCATGTAGTGTGTCTCCCCACTCACTGGCGACCGGTCCACGGAAAGACTAAAGCTGTGGCGAGGCAGTGCAACCTAACCCATTCGTTCCACCTGCTGAAAACCTCCCACCTGGACCAGAGTTACCATGGCTGACCTGGAAGTCTTTAAATAGACTCCGGACTCAGGATGGCCGCATCAAAGAAAACCTGCTCAGGTGGAGATTCATTAATCACTCAACCCTGGAGTGTAAATGTGGTGCTGTTCCACAAACTATGGTGCACTTAATATCATGTCCTGCATGTCCTGTAGTTTGTTCACTACAGGAACTGATGGACGCTACCGACATAACCAGTTGGAAAGGGCCATCAGGAAAGAGAAAAAGAGGTAGACCAACGGAGAGGTGGCTCGATGAAATACTGAAAACAGTGGGAAACAAATGACTGGATGGAATTAGCAATAGATAGAGATAAGTGGAGAAAAATCGAGGAGGGCTTTACTCTGTAGAGAGGTCCTTAATAATAGTGATTTGTTTTTTGCATGTAATAATGATTATGATTACGATTTTTTTGTATTTTACTAATTGTAACTCGGTTGACATTTTTTTATTATTGTAAGTTAAATTTATTTTCTTCCTTGAGAATTGGAAAGAAGTAGCACAGAATCGCGACCGTTGGAAGGAATGGAGGGAGGCCTTTGCCCAGCAGTGGGACAATATGGGCTAGCTATAATAATAATAAAAAAAATATTTTTATTTAGATCCTCCAGTTGTATCAAATATCAAATTATGTAATTTTTTTTATTTATTTTTACAAGGCTTTATTATTATTATTTCCAGAGTTACCTCTGGCTTCGGGTCGGCCTGCACTTGTTCATTGGGTTCATCGTGGGCACCTTGTTCAACAAGATGGGCTACGATGCCTCCAAAACTATATTCAACTTCGGTTTCTGCTACGCCTGTACCATTGCCATGCTTTACATTCCCATGATGCCTGTGTTACTTGCCTGTAAGTATATTTTCTAAGTTATAAACTAACATGGTCACTACACTATCCTCAACACTAAACCGTGATCATGACGCTAGCAAAAGTGCCAACTTTGGATCTAAACGGGATATTTAAGTGTTAATTATAGTATCATTTTCTACTTCATTTACTTAGCATTATCTTGTTTAGGTTGTATTTCTTTTCCAATGTATTATTTTGTATTTAAAATGTATGTGTAATTATTTCTGCTAATAATAATTTAATATTTATATATTCAGCGGCTAGTTGGATCTTTAAATACGAACGAAGACAAATAATGTTTAAACAAGAAGTTTTTTGATGTGATTGTACAAATTAGCTTAATAATATCATTTTGATATTCAAACCTGATGGCATTCTGTTATGATGGCGGTCTGTTTACCAAAATCACAACGGAAACTTTAAATGATACACATAAATATTATAGAAAATGTTGAATTTTATTTGCATAAGATAATGCTGCTGTCAACGCATGTTTTAGGAAGATGAATCACGCTTGAAAACCCGAAGGGTTAGGCAGAGGTGTGCCTAGTAGTACACACACATTTCGCCAGTTATGTTTAAGTCCAACGTAATAGGGGGCGAACCTATTCTAAGCAACTGGGTACAAATTAAGACTCCGTGACTACTGCGGAGAAGTTCCTGAAGGAAAAACCCAACAAGATACCCGACCCTGAATCGAACCCAGGACCTTATGTTCCGCAGTCGCGATAATGCATCCGACTTATAAGTACTTCACCAGATCGACATCCCTCACCTCATTTTACTAGCTGATCCCATTTCGATGCCTTTTTGTTGCTTATAACTGTACGTTGTAAATTATTGTAGTTTTTATACTACAACTAGCGACCCGCCCCGGCTCCGCACGGGTGCCATGTAAATACTAATATACATATAAACCTTCCTCTTGAATCACTCTATCTATTACTGAAAATGCATTAAAATCTGCTATACAGTTTAAAAGATCTAAGCGCATAGACAGCGGGAGCGACTTTGGTTTATAAATAAAAACTATTATTTGTATAATGTAAAGAAGATTACATTTCTTATACTACAATTACCTTGACTGTGACTGTTGGTTCGAATCCTATGCAGCAGCGAGGTTGCCGATATCCGCAAATGCGGAGCATCCGCAATAATCGCTGCGGATGTTCATGCGGATGCGGATGTAGTGCAGGTCGCGACAAGAATAAATTGGGCGGGGCTTGCGAGAGGCGCGTGCCGTGGTGGATTTCGGTGACAAGATCGGACGCATCCGCATCCGCATGAACATCCGCATCGATTATTGTGGATGCGGATGCTCCGCATTTGCGGATATCCGCAACATCCCCGCTATGCAGTAACTACATATAATTCCGTATTCACCTTAATGATTCTTGTTTTTATTTCAGTTCCAACTGAAGTGCAACTCGTGAAACGAGAGTACTTCAACCGCTGGTACGGCCTCAAGCCCTATTACGCAGCACTGGTCATCTCACGGACTCCCGCCACCATATTCTTCAGCCTCATCTACTTGGTCATCACCTATCCCATCACCTCGCAGCCCATGGAGATCGATAGGATATTTATGTTCAGTTCTACGTGTATTCTGATAGCTCTTATTTCGGAATCTATGGGAACTGTCATTTCCTCCACGTTGAGTGTTGTGGTAAGTTCCTTTTAAATTATTCATTAAATCTATTTTTATTTTGATTATTAAATATTAAAAAAATTAAAATTCGTTTATTTCAGACTAAATGTCCATATTTGTGATTATGAATTTAGCTATTTTACATACTAAAAATATCTTGTTAAAAGCATTTTGTGAATTTTAAGTTCGTTAATATATTAATTATACCGTGTACACTACATAGCATTATTTCCTTAATAGCAAGTCCGTTCTTTTCAGAATTCAGTGTTCATGGGTCCTGCAATGAGTGTCCCACTTATGCTACTAGCTGTGTACGGTATCGGCAGTGGAGATGACCCTCTCCCCATCGTGTGGAGGCTGGCCAGAGCTTGCTCTTTCCTTCGCTATGGAATCGAGGGCCTGGTGGCCGCGATATACGGCCCACCCAGAAGTGATCTCATATGTCCTGAGCATGTAGACTACTGTGAATATAAGAATGTTGCGTAAGTAGGAACTAAGTCGATTATTTATTGGAATTGCAGACAATTCCAAAAATTTTGGCAGTAGCTGAGCGATTGACTGCTGCGCTGCGTGTCACGGGTTCGATCCCCGCACGGACCATATATTTGTATGGCCTACAGATAGTTGTTCCGGGTCTGGCTGTTTGTGTATGTGAGTTTAAATTTTGGTGAACGCACCCACAATACAAGAGAAATTCCTAGTTTGAGGCAACGTTTTTTAAAAAAAGAAAAAGAAAAGAAAATAATTAAAAACGAATAAGTATTTGTCTTTTAAGACAATTTTTTGTTTATTTTAGAGCGAACCCGTTTATTCATTTCCGTGTTTTTTTTTTATTTGCCTAATGACACAAGCATAAATTGTTCATGAACCTTGTGTTCAGAACATGTGTAGGTAAGGAAAACCAACTACATACGTTTATTCTATTTTCATTCTCATTTCCAGCTACTTCGTCAAACTGATGGGCATGTCTGGTGTCTCCTTTTGGGTCGATTTTGGCGCGTTGGTCTTCATCCTGCTCGCTATGAACCTCACCGGGTACTACCTTCTGCGGCAGCGTCTCTCTCCAAACTACGCCTTTAGAGCCATCAAGGTTATCGGCACCTTCATTAAGAGCAAGATGAGTTCTTACTCGTAAATCTGGAAATACATAAGTCTAGCAGTTCCATCGTGCAATTTTGGCCCTATTCCAAAAACTATTTTGTAAATACAACAACCAGTAGAACTAGATCATTTTTTAATTATAATTTGATGGGATTTTTATGTCTTGAATAAGTATGAACATTTTTATATCATAGCAATCAGTTTTGCCAAGTAAACGTGTTGCTTTGGTTTTTAAGAGTTTGATGTTTGTTACATTCAAAGAATGTGAAGATTGTGATAGCATGTTTGTAGTGGTTCCTATATACCTGACTACGGCAAAGCCAAAAGGAGGGAAATACTTCTCTTGCATTTCTGAAAATATATTGGTTTAAGCGAAAAAAAAATGTATCAAAACATTAATATCAATGGATATGAAAAACTTAAAATCAGTTACTAGGTAACACTAAAATGTGAATTTAAACCAAATTGTTGGAAGTAAAGGAATTCCCAGTGTGATAGATCTTTTGAAGTTTTTTTACTCTATTTTAATATAATATTAAGTAATAGTTTTAAGCAGTACAATAATGAACAATATTAAAGACGATAATGGAGTGATGTTAAAGGTTTAAGTTTCAAGGATGAGGATATTTTTAAGACTGATTGTACATCGTCTTCTTTACTTGAAATAAACAAAAAGTAACGCTTGTGCATGTACTTCTAATTTTATATGATTTACTTAAGTTATTTCACTAACATTAAAAATATCACATTTAATAATATTTACCAATGAACTATCGTAAAAAACCTTGAAACAGGAACGAAATTCTCAGAAGATAATAAACACAAGGATTTTCATTGAGAAACACCCAAATACCAGTGACCTTATTGTTGATTTAGAAAACTCCTTAAATGGAATTATTCTTATGGAACGATCCAAGTTGGTCACCAATTGGTGACCGTCTGGCTTTTATTTCATTGATCTATGTATATATCTATATTTTATATTTCAATATCCGCAAAATGTAATTTGTCGTCTGAACTTGGTGTCATATTATGATTACTAAAGCTGTGTTCCCACTTGTAACAGACTCCCCAACAATTGTCCCAACTGTCACTAACCTTCAATTACACTGGTCTACTGTGGTTTTGTTGCCCTAGATATGAAAATGATTTTAGGTCTATTTATGCACACAATTCATGAAACTATCAATGATTTTGTAAAATTTGCTCTTTTTTATTATTTTTTTTCAGCTGTCCTGTAGAGCAAGGTCTGAGAGAAAAACTTAAAAACTTAAAAATTTGCGATGATATCCAGGGCAACAAAAAAAAAAAAAGTTTTTTTTTTGAAGCTGTGTTATTAGCATTATAAATATATATTCACAGTTCCCATCGCCAATGTTTAACAAAAAAAAAGCCGTTCTAGTGCAAAAATAGCGAAAGTTTTATATCTCCGTATTACTTTTTAGACCATAACGGGGAATTTTGACCCAAATTGTTGCTAGTGTTGTCACATTTTTTTAACCGTCAAAATAGACGTATTTGCTGCTGAACATGTTACAAATAGGTACACCGTCTTGCCTAATACTTACTTAAAAGTAAGTGTAACTAATTTATATGATTCAAACTATTAGGTACCTACTTCAAATGTGTCTGTATTATAATGAAGTATACAAGTACTCTGCTGGTGTAAATTATTTTCGTAAACTTAAGTGTGGGTTTGGTTTCAGCCATCAAATGTAAAAATAAAACCATTTTAATTCTTCAAACGTATTTTTATTTACCAAATGGATTTCTCACTAAAATAAAATCACACATTTGTTTATTAGTGAACAAAAAAATCGTCTCAACAAAATCTGACTAGGGCAGTCAATTTGCCACATAAAAAAAATAATAATTTCAGTAAAGTTTAGAACTTTTATTACTTCCTACTTATTGTGCTCTAAGTGCTATCGTGCACTTGATGGAATATATAAATCGAATATTTTTGATTCTATAGTTTATTAGACATATTTTTGTCATAAGTACAAAGTATGCTATACCAATATTTACTTATTTACATAAATCGTGTTTGAACTATATTAGTGTTATTACTTAGGAATGTTCGTAGTTGTAATAGATGCGATTTTTTTGATAACGTGCAATTATTTATTATTTATTTGTCTACATTGAATATAGCTAGGAAAAGCTGCCCACATTTCTAAACAATACTTTTATAATATTGCCATGAACAATTTAATCTTTAGCAAGAAAGTCTTCTCTTAAACATAGAAAAACGTCAAAAAATCCACATAACGGTCATAGATAAAGGTAAAGGTAATTATCAAGTAGGAATAACAAAGATCATTAGGAAAAAACTTACTTTAAATTTAGAGATTCCAGGTTTTGATCAAAAATAAATGATTTGATCTGTAAAAACCAATTTAATCAATAAAGTATCCATCCATTGTCCATTAAAATGTTTTATCTCCCATAATTTGTTAACATGTAGGTATTTAGACGACGTTATAGTTAATTCATAATAATAGGTCATTTCACTATAGTAACTATGATATTGTCTTTTTCTACAAAATTCGTTTATGTTTTCAGTTACAGATTTATATTGAGCACACATTAAATATAACATTTTTTGTAATTGGTTTTTTTTCGTGGAAGTTATCCAATACATAGTAAATATCATGGCAGTTTTTATTGATACTCTATTGCAGATGAGTTGTTATGTACAGTTGGTAACCATTCGACAAAACATTCACTCATCTTCTGCGGCACCACCCCACTTTGGTTAGTCATATATCGATATCGTTTTACAATAATTATAAAAGAACAGATAGAAAAATACAAAAAGCACACAAGTATTTACAATAAATTAATACTTCTTTGAGAAATTAAAGTAACAATTGTAAATAAAAAATATTTAACTTAATATTACGAGTATTAAACAATTAACTTACTTTACAGATACGAGATTGAACGAATTTTTAGGCCTTGTCTTGTCATTCAAATAATAATAATTTGATATAATGGAAACCTTGAAATAATTATTTTTCAAAGTACATCTTTTCTGATGGTCTTTACACAGAATTTTGAGCATCTTATATGAAGCTATTAAAATTTTATATCAAACTTACAATAAAACTTAAATTAACAAATGTGATCGTAGCTTGTACTGTAAGGCGAGAACTTCATGTTCTTATTATATAATAATTGTGATGTGTAAAATGAAATGAAAGGTAATAAAATGATTTATAAAATGAAACACCCGAATATTTGAGATTGCTTAGATCATAAAAATAAAAATTGTAAGAAAAATCACACATTCGACAGTCGACGCCAATTTGGTAAATAAACTAAGTAAATTAAAAACACAATTTTTATTAAACACTAGAGTTTGATTTTCTTTAATCAAGAAATTATAAAATTAACTAAGACTCATTTATTAATAATTATAATAAACGGTGCAAGTTCCAACACCTATCAATTTCGTTCTGTAATTCCTAAATATTATTTTTTACAAATATTATCCACATTCCACATTCCCGGCACTTATAGTGAATTAACTATAGTAATGGTAACTACTTTATACTAAGATTTTAGTTACTGGATGTAATATTAATGAATAAACACGATAAACTTAAATAAATACATAATTTACAGATACTTATGTATTAAATTGCGACGTTACCGAAACAGTAGTTAGAAATAATATTAACATAACGTTACGTAAAGTAAAAGATAGAGTGTCTTTAAAAGATACAACAAATTGGAATGTTAAAATTGTGAGCCTTAAAACAATATTTACAATTAATGGTAAATTAATTTGGCACCTTCTACATGTGAGAGGAAGATTATGGTGCCTTAATACTAAAGGTACTGACAATATAAGTACCGAAGCTAATACGTGATGTAAAGCGAAGTGTTATAAGTCTTATTTGTGACTATATCCCTGATAATGTTTAGATCACTATCGTAAATCCCTAAAAGGACATTTTCTTCTACTCCTTCTGATCGCATTTCTATACATGTCATTCATGTTTGTTCTTCTTTTTCTAATCTATTCCCGGTTTCATGTTCTTCTATATTTGTTACTGATGCAAATATAATTTGAAACTAAATATCGTTAATAAACAATTTTATAATATCGGAATGTTGAATATTTAAAACCGGGAACAAATTATTGTTCTTTTAAACATCAAGTATAACAAGACATTTCAAATGCAGAAGAAATATACAATTTCTTCCATCGCGTTTACTTGTATGAAAGCATTACTCTTCCTGTCGGAGGAGTTCATATGCTGGTTTATATTTCTCAAACATTTGTTCTGGCACTTTAGACAGTGAACTGTTGGCTAAGTTTTTCTTCATCACACTGTTCTGCGTAGACTGCTGGTCGTTCTGTGTCGAGGCATGTGCCGAATTTGAGATGTCTGATCAAGAGTCCTTGGCGTCGCCACAGCTGGGACTCGTCTACATGGTCGCAGGCAGCCAGGACTACTGACGCATGGTCTTCGGATGAAAGGGCGAGGCAGAGGCGGTGGTGGCGGATTAGACCGTTGTCGTAGCGCCACTCTTGGTTGCCGCCAGTGTAGTGGCAGGGGTACATACCTAGAAGATAAGTAGAATTGGTATGAGTTTGCAATGGTGAAAGCAATCATTTTCAAGATCTAGCTCATAAGTCCCGAACTACTCAAATAAATAGAGTGACAACTTTTATCGATACGGATTGGGCTGAGTCGTTCAGAAAGTGCTATAATTATGCTGATGCAATAAAACCGAATTCAGGCAATTCCCAGTCGCGTCGTCCGAATAGAAAAGAGCCGTATGATGACGTTATTGATTTTATTGCACGGAAACAAAGCTGTTTCTGACCGGCTTAAGCGGATCCCACGTTGATATTGCTCGCACACTCTAAATAGGTAAGGCTAACGCAGTTCACACTCGATTTTTGTCCGTTGTAACGTTTCTGAGGTTGATACGATTAAGTTTTCTTACCTAAAGTACCATCAATAAGGTGTCCCATGGTATCGAGACACCTAACTCCTTGCTTGATGACGTGCGACACGTCAGTCATCGCTGGCACCTGCAGCTCAGGGTACACATGCTCCAGGTACCAGCGGAACGGCTTGCAATGCAGCTTCTGACGGAGGTTCACGCGTTCTGATATGCTGGGGAAGAATGGAGAAAAGTGGTGTTAAATCTAGCCGATGTAGCTGTAATGGTGTTTTTATTTGATAAGGATAGGTATTATTAGTCTTAAATACAACGTGAAAAAGTAGAGGAAAATATTTGAATAAGGATGGTGGGTTGGGAAAAAGGGTGTAAAATAAAATAATTTATCAATATAATAGTGGCATGACTCGTCAAATTATAGAAAACAGCTGGTTTTTGATGTGAAACATCTATAGCCACGGGTAAAACCAATTATTGCGTGGCGACGCATGACGTGGCGACTCGTCGCCACGCTATGCGATGGTGTATATGTACACTGTACTGTTACTGTATACTGTTCTTTTATGCATATTACTTGTACAAAATAATTTCGATGTTTCACATCTGTCAGTAGTAGTTAGTAAGTATTTGTGCAGAAAGCTAAATAAAATCTACCAAATTCGTGGAATCATTAATCATTTTTTTTCCGTCGGCGGTATAAGGACACTTTTGGCCACTTGTGAGCGTTACGTGGCGGAGCATGGCTTAATGTACATTGTTCAGAAGAGTCAGTACATTGTTTTTGAGGCGGGCACCAAGTACCATCTAGATGTGCCTCCCATACGGTTAAGCGGTGTTCCTCTTGAACGAGGGGAACAATTTAAGTACTTAGGTCACTTGGTCACCACTGACCTTAAGGACAATGCTGACATTGGAGGGGAACGGAGGGCTCTGTCCGTACGCGCGAATATGATAGCCCGCAGGTTTGCTCGATGTACTGCAGACGTAAAGATGACGCTCTTTAGAGCATTCTGCACCACCTTCTACACTTGCAGCTTGTGGGAGAATTATTCGCAACAGACGTATGGAGCCCTTCGTGTCCAATTCAATAATGCGTTCCGGAAACTGATGGGGTTGCCATGGCGTTGCAGTGCGTCAGGGATGTTTGCGGCGGCGCGTGTATACTGTTTCTACACAATTATACGAAAGCGCGCAGCATCGTTGGTAACTCGCGTCATGGCCAGCCCTAACAGGGTTCTGAGAATGGTTGCTGGCAGAGTGGACTGTCCTTATGTGGTCCACTGCTGTCAGTTGCATGTGTCACCGTATAATTCATTATCATTCATCGTCATAATTTAAGCATTATGTTACTAACCCTATATGAGCCTTCGCTCGAATTAAAGATTATGAATTTGAATTAAATAAAATGCATTCGCGAACATTATTAGAACTAATTAAAAAAGATCAAGTAAAACTTACTCTCCAAAATCAACTTGCTTAGCCAACGGCTGGGATCGATAGTACAGCTCCTTGTAATCATCCATCCAAACTTCGGCAGCTCTTCTGGTGTTCCTCGCGAACACTGCTCCCGATCCTCCAGGGAAGGTGTAGGGATGACGCTTCCTGAAGACATGGCCCACGCGGGAGCACGGAACTATTTCTAAGGAACCACCGCATTGCCAGACCCTGGAATGATAAAATGTAAGAGTTAGCTAATGATACAATTTCAGACCTTTAAATTCGTTTGCTGGTGATTAGTACTTTTATCTCAAAGATTATTTTGTTCAACAGTAGGGTATTTAATGAGGAATCCCAATGATTCATAGCCCTCCAAATCATCATCTTCAAGAAGAAGTCCCATTCTATTTGGGGTCGACGCAACACGATTAGCATTATTATTTAGTTTTCTTTCTAGCCTTTCAAATGACGCTCACAAATGTTATTCAATGGGCAACTACTTACAAATAATTCTAAAGATGCGTAAAATCGGGTTTTTTAAAAATAATAATCATCTTCATCATCATAGACTGTTTTGTTCTAACTACTGATGACTACTCAGGAATGCGGCCCTAGACCTAGACCGTGCGAGTCTCATCCAGCATTATTTATCACTAGATTTGTAATAAAATTTATCCCTGCAGTTAAATTTCCTTTACTTGCTATATAGCAAGTAAATATGAATCCTACTTACCTAAACGAGATCTCCAGATTCTCTCCTCCCCAGACGTCCATCTTCATGTCGTATTTGCCCAGCTTGGTGAAGTACTTGCGGTCCATGCTGAACAGACCACCCGCTATCATGGGGGTCCTGATGACCTGGGTGGGGTCGCTAAGGCGAGCGCTGCGTTCGGCGTGGGCGAGGTACTCCCACTGAAATGAAATGAATGAAAGGGGTGAATTTCATGGTTTGACGAAAATCTAACGTAGATGATTTAATTTGAATTGTTGTATTGACTACCTCGTTGGTCTAGCAGTCGCAATCATGGCTGCAGAGCTTGCGGTCCTAGATTCGATTCCCGGGTCGGGCAAATTGTCAATGCATTTTACCATCAGGAATTTCGCAGTAGCATCCACGGAGTCTGGATTTGTGCCCGGTTGATGGTAAAATATCCTCGCCTCCATTACATGGGACTTAAAACAAAACTGGCGCAATGTAGATGTACTAAGGTACACCTCTGCCTAACCCCTCGGGGATTACAGGCGTGATGTTATGTATGTTTATGTTGTTGAATTAGATCTCTAGCACTATGCAGTTACGACCACGATGACTTGACGCATGACTAGTCACAATATTTGCAAATAAAATACACATTTTGTAAATTATGAATTTGGCAACCACTCAATCTTTCATGTGATCATCCTAAATGTTGATGTGACACATTTAATCGGTCCTCAAGGGATTTCATCTAAACTCTGATGATATTTTACAATCGATATTGTTGAGTAACGAGGTACAGACGCCAGCGCATCAAGGTACCCGAAGCTGCCAAATTTTCCCAATCAACCTTTCAAGGTTGATTGGGAAAATTTGGCAAAAAAAAAATTTTAACTTCCTAATGCTTTCGTGATGAAGTTGAAAATCTATTGAATAAATTTGTATATTGTAGTAGCTTGATGTTCTGGAGTCTGTACTACAACGTATTAATGTAGGAAAAACTTTTGAGCTTTGATTATATCCGACGACAAAGTTAGATTAAGTAATACATTGCTGTAACAAATTAAATGAGGAATCGGTCAAAATATTGTCGATTTCATAATTTCCATTACAAAATACATCTAAAAACGATCTACACGTCCGGCAATTCACCATGACTAGTTAGCAACAGTTGGTCACAAGTCAGTGAGCGGTTACCTTGAACACTAGATTCCAGTCGAAGCCACCGCGCAGGTCCGCCGACGCACCGATGTACTGGAATGTGTCCATGCTGATGACGTCTATAACTGGACACACCACACGTGTCGGGTCCTGTGAAAGAAATAGATTGTTGGGTTAGACTAGTAAGGAGGTATAGAAGTCTAGGATAGGTCAATCGACTTTGTAATCAGATTTTAGGCTAGGTATTGATTGAGTTTGTTTAGCAGTTGTACGGGAATCAATAATAGCAAAAGTCATACGACGTCACCACCAAAGTAGACGATAATCGCCGAAAAAGAACAATTTCTTGGCTGTTGATATACCGGGTTATCATTAGAGTCTTGGCAACCCTATTTTACCAATTTTGAACTAAAATCATCGTATGCGAGTACATCTACTAACGAAATCAAAAGTAATGAACATGTCATGGCCGAATTCTTACTGGTTTCTTTAGACTAAAGGTTTTCAGCAATAAGTAAATAACCATTTATTCTTAAGCCGATTCTACTAGTTGATTAATTACCTATCATAAAACAGCAAGATAGGACAACTATTATAATTAGTTGATAATATTCTTCAGCAATTTAAATACAGCCCTGTTGACGCAATTTGCAATAACTGTGTTGGCAGGAAATTGTAAATTATAGCTAAAATAACGTAATGGTCAATTTAACTTGTTACTTCAAAACTGCAAATTTTGCCGGCGCAACGTATACATATTTATCTTATGTTTCGAAGTCTGTAATGCTTCGATATACATATATTACACAGATAATAACTGCTTTATTATGTTACTTATTTATTACTACAGAAACTGTACCTATGTATTTGCAACAGTGTTTTTTGGGTCATTATCATCGAAAATAGTCCCTTTAAGAATTAGACGAATGTAAGCTAATGCGTGTATTCTTATGTGGTTAAGCAATATCTTATGATCCGACCTTGTAGTCTGCCTTGTTGTTTGCCTACAGCTTGGGGTTTTCCTATGTCCGAAGTTGAACACTTTCAAAAGGGAAGTCGGTTTTTTTTTGTTATTTAATAACCTATAGGTACATATTAATCCAGTATTGTAGGTGTGGTAGGTGGGTGGTTGGCGGCTGGATTGTCTTAATCGATTGAATATCGATTTTAATTTGAGGCGTACAATATATCGATTTTAGTTGCACCTGGATAATTATCCAAATAATCAATATTTTTATAATGATTCAGATCTGGAATTAAATAAACCATGTAATGCAGAAACCATTATTTGAAATCACACAGATGGCTCGTGGCTAAATAACAACAGGCGCTTGAGTCACTCTTCAGGTTAAGTTTCAGCATTGCATACCGAGTTTCCTCCTTGCCTCGCAAAGCATTTTGAGCTGTTGGTCCCGGCTAGCACTAACTGAGGTTGGGTAGTCGATCCACGTAATATACTGGTATTCAGCTGCATCCAGTTAGACTGGAATCCGACCCCAACATAGTTGGGAAAAGGCTAGACAGATGATGTTATCACTGATAGAATATAATTTTGTCTAGATCCTCACTTTATGACTAAACCTATGAGTAATAAATGCCATTATTACTACATGCAACTTATAACCGCAAATCGAAGTTGATTGATAAAAGTGTTGTCGTATTGAGTACCTAGTGTGGTTTTGTGAAGAAACAAAGTATCTATATTGAAATGATTTTATTATCTACCGCTCGATTAAGAAGGTATACAGTGTGTATACAGACTCTTCACGAAGCCATCAACCAAGCATTATGTACATCAAACTAACTTAAAAAGTAAAATAATTTAGGTTTGCTGTAAGAAAACCCAATTCAAGGTTAAGCTCGCCTTTGTACATAAGCTATTTATCATAACTTTGTTTGTATTTCTCTTTTTTGTGTGAAATAAAGAAAAAGAAAAACTACCCAAAAATTAGTGCTGGGTAACGACTTTTTTTTTTGGGGTGAAATATCACGTTTTACGGTAGGACTCAATGAAAAGCATTCAAAACACTGTGCTGATGGATGGATTGAATAGTATGGTGGTCTTGGAGGTATCTTAAGTAAAAAATATATTAAAAACATGTATTTAAAAAAAAAAACTTGTGAAAAAGTTGGAACTTTGTCCCCCAATATCTCCGTAATTAGAAGGTCCCCAGGGGAACTAAATGACGGGGAGAACAAGTGCCTTTCGGCTTCGTTAAGAGTCTTTTTACACCGTTTATATAGTGCAAAGACTATATTTAAATAGACATCTTACGCATACATACGGTCTTGTTGTAGTAATTTCACAATATGGTATGATACCTTGGAAAATATATTGGTTTTCGAAGGTCACTAGCCATACCTTATGGAATAGATTCGAAGCTGGATTAATAAGAAAGCAAAGAGAGAAAAAATAGTACATAAAAGTTTCTGAAAGGGTTTTTTTTCAAAGCAACACAAATGCGCTTTTGAAAATTATGGAAAATGGTAGTAGAACCAAATAGGTATATTTTAACAATTGCTGTTTCAAATACATACGCTTCATCATCATCATCATCATCAGCCTATAATGTTCCCATTGCTAGGACACAGGCCTCCTCTCTATGAAAGGGAATGGGCTATAATCCACCACGCGGGCCCAGTGCGGATTGGTAGATGTCACATGTCTTCGATTTTTTTGTTCTAGGACATGCCGGTTTCCTCACGATGTTTTCCTTCACCGTTTTTGAAAGCAGTGGTGATGAAATAAATTACACAAAGTAATGCGCCTGCCTGGGTTCGAACCCACGACTTACTGTTCGTAAGTCGGGGTCGCTACCACTGGGCCACCGCGCGCTGCTCTCAGGAGTCAGGAATTTAAGACCACCGAGAAAAGACATAAACAAAATCGCGGCTTTAAGCCAGTTTACTATCTACAAACATGATAGGAATATTCTAGATTATTACATCACCATGACCAATATACGTGAGGTTGTAACAGCGCACTTTCAGGTTGTTGATTGATTTGGAAGTTTAAGGCCGAGTTATAACATTCACTTTTAACTGAAGATGATTCAAATAGTATTTGTAATTTGAATCCTTTTTCTTTTAGTTACCTATGTAAAGCTTTAAACTTTAAAGGTTAGTGAATTTACAAAGTGATTGTTTTCAAAGTAACTTTTAAATTTATTAACGGTTGTTTAAGAAGGTCATTAGTTAGTCATAAATACTACAATATAATTATAGAAAGGATCTACCTTGGGACATTTCATACGTGCCCATGGATGTTTATGTGAAATAAAACTATTTTTATTGAACAAAGTAGAAGTCTTACAAAAAGTAAAAAAGAAATACAATACGTAAAATAAACAAGAAACTGAAGTCTTGGAACTAACAAAAAAAACAGTTCTAGGTAATCTTTCAACCCTTTAAAAGCTCAGGTAAACATTCACCAAATACTTTGAAAGGCCAAGAAAACGTGAAATTCTTAGAATTAATGTTAACCCTTTCTTAATATCTTTTTGCGTAGAATATCCGTAAATTGATTATAAACTTTCAATACCTACAAAGAAGTCGGTTGCGCCATAACTTTTCACTTCGGTCAATTGTCGCCGGCGGCGGTGGCACGGGTAAGGTTGTGCCCTTAACTGACAAAGTCTTTTATTGTTTTATTTCAGTGCCAAGTCTACTGTCAAGGTTGCGGAGTATACTTGAAGTTCTTATATAAGAAACTTTATTAATGTCTGTTGTGAGTTCAGTAATAATCTTTCTCTAGAAAGAGCATTATATGGCGGTATAAAGAACATCTTTGATTGTTGACCATTAGTCAAAAGGCCGAAAGTCTGCCCACGAGTCCTACCAGAAGTGGCGTATTTAGTCAGACTAAGAACCGACCACAACAGCGTTGGGAAAAGGCTACGTAAATGATGAGATTTGAATTACAGGATGTAAAGTTCCTCATCCTCCATTGGAGAGGAAGCATCCTTCAGCCAAACGGGGGTGGTTTCTATTGGGCTTTTGTCAGATGGTTTCTATCGAGTTACTGTAAAAATAGCCCAGCGAATAAGCAAGCTAAAGTGGCAATCGGCAGGCCACATAGCGCGAAGATCGGACGACCGATGGTGCTAACAGATTCTGGAGTGGAGACCACGCATTGGAAAGCTCAGCGTGGGACGGCCACACCTCCTAGATGCACCAACGACCTTGTTAAATCTGCAGGCTGTCGCTGGATGCGGGTGGCTTTGGACCGGACACGTTGGAAATCGATTGGGGAGGCCTATGTTCAGCAGTGGACAGCAACGGGCTGAAATGATGATGATGATGATGACTGTACAAATAGAATATTATGGTAATCACGCGGATAATTCTTCTTACGTGGTTGGTGAACTGGTTGTAAGCGCAACTGGGTTCGATTACCAGGCCTTAAACGTAAATGGAGAAATCTGGATATACTATTTATTAGGTACAACTATACCCAAACCTTCGGGGAATTCAGGCGTGATGATATAGGTTATTATGATGGTCACTCTTCTTGAGAATTTTACATGAAGTCAGTTACGAGGCGTAATTTGTATCTGGCGTTATACATACAAAGTGTAAACAGACTCTTCACGAAGCCGTCAACCAAGCATTCTACATCAAACTAAGTAACTTTACGCAAAAATTAGTGCTGGGAAATTACTTTTTTTTTGGGTTGAAAAATCACGTTTAACGGTAGGACTCAATGTAAAGCACTCAAAACATTGTGCTGATGGATGGATTGAATAGTAAGGGGTAATGGAGGTGTTTAAAGTAAAAATCTTACATTAAAAACCTGTATTTAAAAAAAAACTTGTGAAAAAGTTGGAACTTTGGCCCCCAATATCTCCGTAACCAGAAGTTTCCCAGCTATGGTCTAGAACAAAAAAACTATAGCAATGACGGGGAGAACAAGTGCTTTTCGGCTTCGTTAAGAGTCTGTTTACACCCTTTATACCCCCAGCTTTACCTAACTTGGTAATTATGATCATGTATGACAAGTATTCCAATTACGGCACCTACTTACAACAACAATAGGGTTCATGCTGTCGGTGTAACTATGTGTATCGCACCTATGTTGTAAATATTTCTCGTAACACGCATACCACTGCCACATCAAAGCAATGAATATTTTAGATCTATCAGGCAGCATGAAACGAAGGCGGATAGATTTACTTTAGAAATAAAATTATGAAACTCTCTCTCTCTCTCTCTCGAAGGGTTAGGCAGAGGTGTACCTAGTAGTACAACCACATTTCGCCAGCTATGTTTAAGTTCCATGTACCAGGGGGCGAAGAGTTGCCAAACTTAAGTGACACTGGGCAGGGCACATTGCTCGCAGAACGGATGGCCGATGGGGCCGAAAAGTTTTGGAGTGGCGACCGCGAACCGGAAGACGTTGCGTTGGAAGGCCTCCCACTAGGTGAACCGATGACCTGGTGAAGGTCGCGGGGATCCGCTGAATACGAGTCGCACGGGACCAGTAAATGTGGGGACACTTGGGGGAGGCCTATGTCCAGCAGTGGACGTCTTTTGGATGAAATGATGATGATGATGAACAGGGGGCGAGCCTATTGCCATCAACCGGGCACAAATCCAGACTCCGTGTCTGCTACTAAGGAATTCCTGATGTGAATAACACTTTGCCCGACCTAAGAATTGAACACAGGACGCGCTTGCAAGCACTAGACCAACGAGGTAGTCCGAGGCATTATATATAAATATTCTGGAGATACGTGATGATGATGATCATATCCTAGTCTTTTTCTGCACCTGTTCAAAGAGCAGTCAGAAATTCAAATATAAAGGGTGTAAACAGACTCTTAACGAAGCCGAAAGGCACTTGTTCTCCCCGCGATCATTTTTTTGTTCTAGACCATACTTGGGAACATTCTAGTTACGGAGATATTGGGGGTCAAAGATCCAATTTTTTCACAAGTTTTTTTTTAAATACATGTTTTTAATGTATGATTTTTACTTTAAACACCTCCAGGACCCTCTTACTATTCAATCCATCCATCAGCACAATGTTTTGAGTGCATTACATTGAGTCCTACTGTAAAACGTGATTTTTCAGCCCAAAAAGAAAGTCATTTCCCAGCACTAATTTTTGCGTAAAGCTTGATGTACATAATGCTTGGTTGACGGCTTCGTGAAGAGTCTGTTTACAGCCTGTATAGGGTAAAAGTCTGTCAATAAAATCTTTTTTTGCTTATTTAAAGTCACTTTATAGTGACCAAAGTATGTCATCGAAGAAATCAAAATGTTAAACCGAAGCTGCACAGTGTAGGTCACAAAACAGTTAGTATTGTAACAATGAATTCTTCAGCTATGACAATACAATGCACTAATTGCTTAACTCCCGCAAATTCCTCAACAATCATTCTCATTATGCAAGATGTTACATAAAAATGAAATGAGTTGAGATGTAAGTTATATAGCAATATATTAACGAGTAAGCCGTAAAACATGGCGTAAGATTCCTCTCTGAGTAGATACATAGATACCAATTTATGAGGTAGATTGTCTAATGTGAAGACATTTATATATAGTGTTAACGTAGATGAACTATTCATAATACAAAAGAAGTGTATAAGAATTCTAGCCCAAATAGATAATACGGAGACATGCAAACCACACTTCATAAAGTATCAGATTCTAACTCTGCCGTCAATATACATACTTGACATTTGCGTATTTGTTTTTAAAAATATCGACAAGTTCACTAAAGTTGAAGATACACACAACGTCAACACTCGCCATAAAAAGAGGTTATGCGCTCCATCCTCAAGAATTAAAATGTTAAGTAATAGCCCATATTATATGGCAATAAAAATATATAATAAGCTGCCCAACATGTTTAAAACTGAAAAATCAGTAACAATATTCCAGAAAAGGCTAAAACTATACCTTTTCCAAAAATGTTTCTACTCAGTAAAAGAATATTTAGAGTCTAGCTTAAAATAACGATTTCCTCTCATGTATGAAAGTGGCGATCTGTCCTATACAAACAATAAGATTTAGTCTATCCTATTTAAATCCTTATAAAAATTAAAATTTACACTACCTGAAAAGGATGACATAATATATATTACTGAATAATTGTATTAAATTCACTATTATTGACATTTAATTTTGACATAAGTAATTATAATAAATATTAATCATTTCTCTATTTAATTGTATATAAAAGTAAATAATAGTTAATAACATGTTTATGCATTCTAATTTAGATTATAATTATTGCAATGCTTGTAAAAGGCTGCTAAGTCTTGAACTACAACAGCGTAACACCACATTATACACTTAGTTCGCAATAAACGTTTTGACTTTGACTTTGACTTTGACTTTGACTTTGGTAATCCGTATGTGTGGTAAGTATCGCGATTGATATTAGCGTTATATCGATGGAATTTGAACACGAATTGCTTCACAATTTCTTGTAGGCTTAGTTATAATTATGGCAAATGATTGTATTAATATCGTGGTACATTGAAAATGTGGCTACCTACAGCTGTTGTCGGATTGCCGTATCTTTACCAATATCAAAGAGTTTCTAAAACAATTTGTATCCTATCATAGCTTTACTGCACACGTAAAAATAACTTTATTCAAGGCGTACTGTCAGTCTTTTTATATGTGCAGCCTATGGGTGAAGCATACGTAGAAGACTTATAGTACCCTGCGTGGCCAATACAATAACGCTTTCTGTATGTTGATGCGGTTGCCAAGCTTTTGTAGCGCATCAGGTATGTTTGCAGACGCTCAAGTGGATGACTTTCAAGCGATATATCGCAAAAGAATAGCGTCTCTGATGCACCACATACGGGGCAGCCCCAACGGCTTCCTGCCGCTCATTGTTGGGAAAATGGACATGGAGTGCTCCTTCATGGAGCATTGGACAAAACTTCATGTACGAGTAGTGCGGTCCTAATCCAATGTTTCTATTTTTGTTTGCCTGTTTGTTAACATTGTTGTGTTGTTTGTTAGTTCGTAAATCGTATTATATTATTTAAAAAAATATGTGTGGATGATTATAATGTAATTTGACTGAAATAAATGAATTTAATTGAATAGCAAAATTGACTTAAAGTTTTACAATTTGTTGATAAGGAAACCCGCTTTTCTCGACATTTCACCCGCGTGGATTTCAGAGAACGTTCTACCAGCACAAAAAGTATTCTATGTACCCAGGCCAAAGTGTGAAAAGGTTACAGACATACAGATTTACTTTCGCATTTATAATATTGTTACTAGAGTAGTGATAAGTATAGAAAATCCGACATAGAAACTGGACATATTTCTTCACCGCAATGAATAGAAGACGAAATAACTCATTCAACTAAATCAAAATGGCGGTGCGTTACTAACACGGCTAGTTGCGTAGGCGCAGGTATGTGCCGAGCAGGCTACTGAGCCGGGAGTGCCCGAGGGTGAAGGGATCCCGATGATCAGTTGTGCAACGTGGTATACTATCTTCCGTTCACCACGCTTGAGCAAGTGGGGCGGCGCGAGTTAGAGGAGATAGCGGGTTGTGAAACGTTGATAATGATGAAAATGTCATGGATGAAGAGGGGTTTGTAATGTGAAAGAATGCTGTAGCGATACTCATTTAGTGATAGTTTTTAGTAATTATTAATTTTATGGCAGAATCACTAGCTCTTAAACTAGTTCTAGTTTAGGAGTTAGAATCAGCTTTTTGCCACACAACAGTTCTGGAGTATGACTTTTGGATTGTTTGTAAATCGACATAGCCGGCTTTTAAAATACGAGTGTAGAGTGTATCATCATCATCAGCCTATAGCAGTCCAATGCTGGACAAAGGCCTCCTCAATCGCACGCCACTCAATTCGATTCTCAGCAACTCTCATCCTGATGAGAGTAGAGTGTAAGGTAAGAATGTATTATAACTTCACTGTAAAATTAATTTATTTGTTGGTAGATGTCTCAATGCAGTTTAGGTCAGCGGCAATAGGTCGACAAGGTGCTACTAAAAAAACTTATTTTATTATCATAGTAGACAAATTATAGCTACTAAATGTGGGTGCTTAATACCTCGACAGTTTCTTGTTTATTTATTTAACTTGGAAAATTACTAAAATCTGTTTGCCCAACTACTTAGAAATCTACGATTTTGAGCATTGCATTTTACACTATATCGTTAATGTTATAGCAGCGTCTATCATTTATAGTATTGTTAAGCATTTCTTTTGTATCTACTTCATTTTTATTCTGAGAACCAGTATTATGCACTACTAATCGTAAAGGTCCTATAAGTGAATGATGTGACCAAGATTTTGTAATAATATTTTGATTGAAAAGAGTGTCCTTTGAGTTTCTTTCCCATTCTTCTCCATAGAGATCTACGCTTTGGAATGGGCAACTACAGTACTTTCACAAGTTATTATGCCTTGTGTCTGCGACTGTAGGTTAGCCTTCTTTGTTTTTCTGACATTCAAAAGTGCCTGTAATAGTCTAATTGAAATAAATGCTTTTGAGTTTGAGTTTGAATCAACAATCAAATCTATTAAAACTGAATCTCTGAACTCGCTTTACTTGTACCACACACAATCACTGCATCGGTATCTGTAACATTTGTGTTCGTGAAGCAACTTACTTTCCAACGTTACACATTTTGCAACACCCGCCATGTTTGTTTTATCTTATAACCGACACTTTTCGATAGAATTCTGTGATTAATGATGCCAGTAGCCATTTGCTTTAAAAGCCTTGACAAATGATGGCGTGTGCGTATGCGGGCACGTTTTGGGGAAAGTTGTCTTTGTCTATGACAAACTATGTTGTTGTAAAAAAATATGCAGTGGGCAGTATTTTTGGAATTGTCTTAATTAAAAAAAAAAAACATTCTTCTCTGTATAATTTAATTTATGTAGCTATTAATTTTTGTAAAACCTATTTGCATTTCATTTAATGTTATACTTGAGTTTTTGATAACTGCCACATGGTAGTAAACTAACAGACAAATCTTACATCGCGATAGTAAAACTGCGCGAAGGATGACAACTCTTCACTCTGCTCTTCAAACCTCTAAATATTTAAATATGTTTGCGCTAAACCTAGCAGATCATTGATTTGTGGTGCAAGCGGACCATAATCGATATTCTCGCTCCATTCATTTGGTTCCGCGAAATCTGTTCCTTTTCGAACCAAATCTTTCTCCATTCCAATCATTTGATTGCAAGATGGAACAAAAACTTGATTGACTCAGACAATATGAAACATTGGGTATTCGTACAGAGGTTTGATTGCCAGTACCTCAACCATTGCTGTATAGTTCAATTGCTGAGCAGTCGAAATATTTAGTGTTAGAAAGCGTGTAGTTAAAGATGTGTTATTTTACGATGATTTTGAGAAGTATGGAAGAAGAAAAGCTGCGGCGACCTCAAATAAATTGGGAATGACGATAATGATGATTTTATGTTGAATTTTATCATCATTTGTTGATTGAAATAAATGATTGTATCCTATTCCATTCTGTTGCACACAATTGCACATTATTTTATAGCAGTATACCTAACAGATTTGCAATGCAATACTCAAGTAACCATCACGATCAATGACGACCATTTTAAAGTAATATTGGCACCGTTTTAGCAACACCACTATTTCGTTACGACATTTCTCGTAATTCACATTCACTTAAGATGTCCAATAGCCTGGACAGGCTATACGAAATAGCCTCATTACTCTCTAATGGTTCCGTTATAGCCTAGACTAGCTCGGCTTCGTGTTACCTAATAGACGTGGTATGCAATATTATAGACGTTCAATTAAATTACTCTATGGTACAAATGTCAGTTAACAACTGTTATTGGTAATAAGCTGTTTATAGTAACCGCGTAAGTGTTATTAATATGATTACAATAAACGTTATTATTATAAAAGCAAGTAAGTGGTTAGGTTTGTACGATTGAATTATCAGTAGTTTTTACATTAAGACGCACTTGCACCACAAATTGCTAACTGCATTTAAGTTAAACGTATTTTAATACATCGCTCTGTTTCTATCAGACATTCGTTTAGCGCTGAATGCATTTAGTCATTTATGGTGCAATCCAGCCTTAGTGTCAACAAAAAAATCCGCATAAAATTTGGAACTCTGATCTTCAATCCGTAACTGAAAGGTTCCCAGGTATGGTCCAGAATAATAAAAAAAAATATCGCAATGATGGGAATAATAAGTGCCTCTCGGCTTCGATAAGGGTGTATTTACACACTTAACTGAAAAAACAAGGTGTAACAGATTTGGTAAATCTATTTTGGCCGCACGTCAAAACAGTAATGATGTTCAAATCCCATGTAATGAGGGACGAGCCTTTATTGCTAGATATGAGATAATTAATTCGTTGTATTAATTGCAATTATTTGCTAACCAGGACTCAAAGAATAGCGATCATATAACCTAATAAACCTGTTCTGACATTTGAAACGGTTGATTTGTAAAATATGATAACAATGATTTGTAATAAAACGAGATAATAAGAGATAATTTTTGTTTAATAAAGGTAGTGTCGATAAAGGTCATTATATCTTTTCCTTTAACGTAACATCATTTTGAGTAAAGTCAATTTTCTATTGAAGAAACTAATGTAAGGTTACTGCATATTCAACTCAATGAACCTCTGAGGGATACACTAATACCACAGAGAGAAGACAAACACCATGTATATTGATTCGCTCTGCAGAGCTGGAGGTATAGTGCACAAGTGTGTGCTTAAACACACAAACAGAGGTGCACTCTCTGTTCCTTAAGGCCCCTTGTCCTCCTGCCAGGGCTGCGGGCTGAAAGAGATACCGCGGCCCTGGAACACAAAGGGCAAGGAAGGAACATGAATGGGTTTTAGTCAGTACAAGTCTGACACTCCCTTCCGCTCTGCCCAGAGCGGGAGAAGTGATTTGATGATTTCCCATCCATAAAAAAAGGCCCCTTGTCCTCGCACGTCTTTTTACTGTTTAACTCTTTCAGCTTTGGTGGTTAGTATTCTACAATAAAAAATAAAATATTTCCACTTCATCTATCGACGATGTGCTGGATTATGCTTTTTAAAGTCATTGTTGACATGTGTGATGCGAAAACCGCTACGGAGGTTAGTAAACTGACACCCTTATTCCTCAAAAGCCATAAGTCGTATTTTCGTAAAATATTTTTTTTCTTTATAATTAAACCCTAACTAAACAAAATGTCCAATTGTTTTATTTATAAAGTCATCTTATTAAAAGTGTGCCTGAAAGAGGCTAGTAGCAAATTTATCAATTTGCGACGTCTCGTGGTAAATTTATAAACTAACGGATATCCATTCGTAAGAATCTAAACAGTTCAACCAATCACAAAAGAGCTTTTAATTTTACGCTTCTTTAAAATACGGCAAATAACACACCGCTCTCTGATTGGTCGATGTTGACAGTGGCAATCCAATTTATTCCAATCGGAGCGCACATGGCGTTTGGTTATTGCTTACTTATTATTTTACGTGTGATTTCGGTAAGTTTATCAATTCGCGAAAATGTGGCCGTAAAATAATACAATTTATCTATCGTTTAGAATACGAAAGTTTATAAATTTCCTAGAAAGTTTATAAATTGGCGGTTCTTGTTATTTTCCGGTGACATAAACACTATATTGACAATACAGGGTATAAACAGACTCTTCACGAAGCCGTCAACCAAGCATTATGTACATCAAACTAAGTAACTTTACGCAAAAAATAGTGTTGGGAAACGACTTTTTTTTTGGGCTGAAAAATCACGTTTTACAGTAGGACTCAATGTAACGCACTCAAAATATTGCGCTGATGGATGGATTAAATAGTAAGGGGGTCCTGGAGGTGTTTAAAGTAAAAAAATTACATTAAAAACATGAATTTTAAAAAAACTTGTGAATAAGTTGGAACTTTGACCGCCAATATCTCCGTAACTAGAAGGTTCCCAGGTACGGTCTAAAACAAAAAAATTATAGCAATGACAAACAAGTGCCTTTCGGCGTTAAGAGCCTGTTTACACCCTTTATAAAGTAAGTAAATAGTTAGCATTTTACCTAAACTTACTTGCATTAGCTAATAATATTTTCATAAATAAACGTTAATTCCACGAGAGGTCACATCCACGACAGCGTAACAATCTCTTCGGAATAACTTCCGTCTAATTAAAAAAGGTCAGATACGTCAATGTCGTTATTTTTTCGCAGACATGGCTACAGACAGGTTTATAAATACTTAATACGATATGACTCCAACATCAATGATAATATTAATGTTTGTATTACGCACGGTTTAGTTAAACCAATACTTGAGGAACTCTTGGTGTACGAAGCGTTATTGGTCTACCTTGGTAGTTGCGTGTGATCTTAGTTAACAAAATTGATGAATCGGCCCTGCGTTAGATTGTTTTTTTTTTTACAACATCATCATCGTCATTTGAGCCGAAAGACGTCTACTGCTGGACATAGGTTTCCCCTAAGTGTCGCCACATTGACCAGTCCTGTGCGACTCGCATCTAGCGGATCCCCGCAACCTTAACCAGGTCATCGGTTCACCTAGTGGGAGGCCTTCCAACGCAACTAATTTTTTTTTAAATCAATGTTAATACGATCCATCTCTTCCGGGATTTCAGGAGAGTTATTTTGATATGCTTTAGGTATACAGTAAGAAATTGGAAAACTATACAAAATAATTGATTGGAACTTGATAACTGTATGAAATAGAAAGCAAACTAGGTTTTGGAAATACTTACTTTAACTTTAAGCATGTTATTTTGACTTTTCTGCCTCTAGTATTTTACTCAGAAACTCTTTTATAGCGAGATAATAAAAATATTTCATATGTGATAGATAAATCACTCAATAATAATCTGCCTATTCATCATCTGCCTAGTCTTTTCCCAACTATGTTGGGGTCGGCTTCCAATCTAACCGGAAGCAGCTGAATACCAGTATTTTACATAGAGCGACTGCCTGTCCGAACTCCACAACCCAGTTAGTACTGGGTAATACGATACTTGGTAAGACTGGTTGGATAATAATCTGCCTATTACTATTCAATATTGTTTCCATTTCCACAACTTTTTAACATTTTTAGTGATTACGAATCGTTGTCCTGGCAAAAGTTTATCCATAAAATATTTTATTTTAAAATAGTTAATAGATTCCATTTCCCGTAACTTGACGTTATCATACCAAAATATTTTATGAATATTAATTTATTCAATTTTATAATATCTCATATCTTGGGACAACCAACACACTGCCATCTGATCCCAAACTAGGCAGAGCCTGTACTATGGCAACCAGACAACTGATAAACATACTTATATATTTCTAAATACATACATATTATAGATAAATTACACACCCAGATACAGAACAAATAATCGTACATCGCACAAAGATTTGTCCTGTGTGGGAATCGAACCCACAACCTCCGTCCTAGCAGTCAGGGTCACTAACCACTAGACCAACAAAATATGAGTAACTTTCAATTTTCTCTTCATAATATTCCAAGTTATTGTAAATACTGTTAATATCAGTTTGCAAGTTTGTTATTGGGTGTTGAAAATAAGTACTAAGATTTTAAAAATATCAGTAAGTATGATAACATTTTGAATTGTTTTTCCTTATTTTTTCTCGAAACTTAGCTGACTATTTCTGAAATTCCACGGAGTCGATTCTCTTGGTTATATCTTTCGTCTTTTTATAAAACATGCAAGGGATTAGTATGGCTATTTATATAAAACAACCCTTTCTTGTTTACGAGAAGAAGATATTTAAATGATCTTATTTTGTTCTGAATAATGAAAAATCATCACCCAAAAGTGTGGTAGAAAATGCCCATGGCATTAAGTCCGCCTCTGTACTTTGTGCTTGAAGTCTTAAATAAGTAATAAAAAGTAAAAACCATAAAGAATTGGAATTTTATCACGAACAAGCCATTAAAGTCAAAAACTGAAAAGTTTACTAAGATATTACTTTGCTGAGGAATTTTCGAACTAAAATGCCAAACTCATTTAACCTTTTAACTCTGCTACCGGTCATTATTAACTTACTTTTAAGCTTTAAAATTTACCTATTTTAAAGTATTTTCTGCTTATTCGTTCCCAGAATTTTCCAAGCTTATTAATGAAATACGAGAAACGCGGCAAAAGCAAGATGCAAAAGAAAATTTAAACTCATCATCTTCCTGCCCATAACCCATTCTATTTGGGGTCGGCGCAACATGTTTTCTTCTTCCATTCTCCCCTGTCAGACGTCACGGCATCATTGACTCCTTTCTCTTTCATATCAGTCTTCACACAATCCATCCATCTTTTCTTTGGCCTGCCTCTCCCTCTCCATCCATCAACAAAAAAAAATTTAAACTGCTTTTAGTAAATACGCTAAAAGTTACTTAAGCTGCATCAAATGTAGTTATATTATTAACACACAACATTAAATCACATCTATAATCCTGATGGGTTAAGCAGTCGTGTACTTAATAGTACACCCACTTTCGCCAGTTGAGTTTAGTGGGTGAGCCTATTACCATCAACCGGGCATAAATCCAAAATGCGAGGCAACTACTAAGTTAATTTTATTTATTTATCGTTATTAAATAATAAGTTGGCATTATACTTATAAATAGACATGACAAGAAATGAAAACATTTGTCAAGAATGCTTTGTCAAAATTAGCCGTATAATTACCGTCAATCAAAGATGACTTTCAAATAATATACATATAAAATTTTGACAGAAATATTTTATGAAGACCACCTAACAATTTAGATTAGGTTGAAAAGTTCAAATGTTACGAACACCATATTTAACAGCCAGCGTAATCTATTCAGTGGAATAATAATTTATTTCTACACGTTACAGTACCCATGTTACTGACCAGTTTCAATCAGTCATTATTATCATCTACCTAACCTTTTCCAAACTTTGTTGTGGCTTGCAGTCTAACCGGATTCAGCTGAATATCAGTATTTTTAAGGAGGACTCAGCTACTGGATATCTCTCGGTAAGTTTGATGGTCAGACGTTATTAAATCAGTAGTTTGGTTGAATTATTCTGAAGCATGAATAATGTGCATGATTCTGCAATTGCTATTAATCAGTCTCGTTTTCATACTAAAATTATCTCTTGTACGAAAGTCCATTTAACGTAAGTAGCTGTGCCAATAAGTCATAAGATTAATTGCTTTTAATGTGTTGCAAAGTCGATTAAACAATGTGATAAAGTAGTTTTTATAAATAATAAAAACTAAGTTTCTACAAATAAAAAGAAATAATTATAGTTTGTATATAATGTACATAAAATGTAATTAATATTTGATTAAATTAACTTTCTGTTTATTGTAAACGAAAATTAATTTTAATTTAAGTCACTGGTTTTGTATTAACCAAAGACAACCAAACGAAATAGGGGATTATAGACCACACCGACATTCGGTGCGAATGCGGTCCTTCTGAGCAAACCGTGTCCCATATTATGTTAGAGTGGGGTTGGGCCATCTACTGGGCTCAACTTGTTTTTTTTTTTGTTAGCCGGTACTGTCCCACTCCTGGGCAAAGGCCTCCTCCCATTCCTATCACTTCTCATGATGGTATGCTTCTTCTTGCCAATAGATTAAAAAATAAGCAGACTAAAAGAGCTATACTGCACGCTAAGCACAAGTGCAATTTATCTACCCACAACTTTTTTCAAACTCAATTATAAATTTCATCTCCCACAACAGCTTTACCGTACTATATTTTCAAAGCTCCGCTCGCTCCAATTTTGAGCACGTTCTTGCATTAAATCTAGTCAAAGTTATAAACATCGTATTTTTCTCGGTGACTGCAGCACGCAAAATACAGTCACGTCTGCTTTGAGCCTTGACATTACATTACGGGTCGCTTGCGTTCGCGACATTTTAAACTTGGAACAGACGCATAATTATTTAATAACTGTGGTGAATATAGAAATAAGTTGAATTTTATTGATATGCAAACATATTTTATTCATGTGGTTTATATTGCATTTATATGATCCAAAAACCCAAATATTTATATTTGTAATTTTTGAATCGAGATCGAGGTAATACTAAACATTTGATGTCACGATTTTGGCAATCTCTGTCACTTACATTGATAAATATTTGAAATGTTAGCAACATTACCATCTCTGTAATGGTCATGATAAAAAAAAAGTGGTGGTGAACTAAAATGTTGCAACTTACGAGTTAAATATTGTAACTTTTAGAATGTGTTTACCCACTTTATTTGAAGTACCTCCTCTTATGGCCAAGAGTTCTAAAAGTATAAATTGTGTAGGATTAGTTATGCCTCCTTTTGTAGTCAAAGGATGCATCGTAACGGTTTTGCCTTTCACGAATACAGAACCCCGAAAGTTTGACAACCAGTCTTACTAAGGGTTTCGTGTTATATACCCAGCCACTCTGGGTTGTGGAGGTCAGATAGGTAGTCGCTCTATGCTTTGACAGATGATGGTGATTAGGGGTAATTCACATGAGGAGGTTTTTCATAAAATTACTCTTCAAGTTGCAACAAAAACGCACTAAGATTATGCTACCTTCTATTGCTCGTTGTTAGATGACGAAAAGTATCTTGTAGTTAGAATCTAATTCATATCAAAAAGTCAATAGGAGCACACGCAAAACATATTGTGTCGTCGTATCCTACGAATAGGGGCGTAACTTCATAATAGCTACTTTTCAGGAGACACTTTTTTATGTTTAATTAATAAATAATAAATAAATAATGTGTATTGGTATATTTTGGTTCGGCTAGGATTATTTTCAATAAATTATCTTTATATTTTATACGCATTTTGTCCCTTACATCTCTGTTGTATTAAGGCGAATTAGGGCTGGACTTAAGCAATAAGTTACATTACGCCTTTTATCTCCGGAAATGTTGAGGCCACAATGGCGATTGTGGACGAATAAAAGACAAAAACATAATTTGAACGTAGAAGAAAGACACAAACGTAATTAGGACTTCGTCTCTTCTATACATACGCAATTTAGCCATTCCATAGAACACGGCCACAATCACCATGAGGGTTTTTTCTATGTAACCAATATTAAAATACCCTCACTACTCGCGAAAAATCGTCGTCCATCGCGTTCTGATGGCGATTGTGGCTTTATTCTTCGTTGAAAACGTAGTGCTTACAATTGTGGCTTTTTAGAAAACGTTATTATTTGATAACCTGTACCGTTTTCAATTGTTTTGTTGAACTGGTTATATGTGGTCTGATGAGCAGAATTGAATTATGCAATAAAAAAAGCCCCTATGTACGTTTGGGCATTATTCGCAGGATACGACGGTGTGGCAAGTGTGTTATAATGGGATGACTTACATATTGCACAACTGTTTGCACACGACCACAGTGCAGTGACGAATTACCCGACTATCTCTATTTAGATAGGGTTTTCCCTTTCCCCGACTTATGTGCAACGCATCAGATCATACATTATTCATTAACAACATCAATATAGATGTATTTATTTTTATGTGGGTGCCCTATTAGGTACACTACTGCCTAACCCTTCGGGGATTACAAGCGTAAAGTTATGTTTTGTTATTTTTAACCATTGCCCACGAATTCGACCGAGCGGCTTTTAGATTGTACCATGCAACTTTAACACCCAATTTCAGAAGAGGTAGAATTAAAAAACGTGAAAATTGCTTTGTTTTTCCTCAAGGTTGATCCTATTTTCGTAACATATTTCATCAAAATCAGTTCAGCGGTTTATCCGCGAAAACGTAACAAACAATTTCACATTTTTATTAGTCACTACGGATCTGAAGAAACATCGCTGATTCCCAGAATATTGTATATGTAACAATGTATTAAATAAAGATTGCAATTCAGACAATTACAATATCGTTTGGATGCGCATTGCATAAAGTGGATTATGACATTTCAACACATCTTGACATTTGGTCCGTTTCGAGTTCGATCCGATTCGCAAACGTAATGTAAAAGCAATCCGCAATTCGCGAACTCGGATTGGCTATAGAATTTACTAGAATGTAAATATGACATTTGAGATTGTAGATCTGTTTGTCATCCCACGTAAGAATCTATAATTATGTCACGAGACTAAATGTATGGTACTCGTATTAGAACAGTTCAAACTGTGTTATTTGTGGTAAAATGGAATCGTAGCGCACGTTCTCGAGTGGAATTAGTAAGTTTTTTATAGCTTAGTACTATTGCATTTAACTCTGATTCTGTTCGCCTATCCAGTGAGCGCAATAGTGTTTTAAAGGCAATTATTTTTAGTAGATTGAATATTTTGAGTGTAGATAACTTTAGTGGATTTTCAAGGCCTTATTAGGATTAAGTTGCAATTGGCCAATAATTTAGTAATACCTATATGACTATAAGATTGAAGTGAGTGTCTGTTTGATGAAGTTCCCTAATATTAACCTTGAGAATATTCTTAGTTTAAATGCACCGAAAGATTAATAGAATAGGGAAAAATATGACATCATTATTATATCTAATAGCAGTAAATAGCTCACAGGCCACATCGTCTGCAAAGGTCATCTATATGTCAGACGCATCGGCAATTAATTTGCAAGTCAAATGAAACTTCACCTCTACTGATATTTAATTAATAGAACTTGAAGCTATTCTGCTACTAATTATTAATTGAAGCAGAACTTTTTGATCAATTTCAACATTTAATCAAAATCTAGATCACCTAATCTAGATTTTGATTAAATGTCAAAATTTAATGAAAAAATAAGGAAGTTTATATTGATGAAACAGCTAACTTAATACTTTTACGGGCGTTTTGGAGGAATGTCTTAAGTTATTTTGAAATTCAAAAAATGGCTGTTTCTCAGCATCTTTGAGTGTTTTCTGCAAGCGAAATATCTCAGCTCTGTGCTATTTTTCTCAGTTATCAAGTTCTGTGTAAGGTTAAATTCTTGCTAGTGTCGATCTTTTTCTATCACTAGGATTAAATCATTTATGCCGTAGCTGCTCCATACACGATCTTCAAATATTACATAATTTTATGGTCCTCCAAAGGATCAATTTCTCTAATTATGCTGAACGCGATCGAGAAGTGGTTGTGCCAATATTCCGTGAAAATAATGATGCTGAGCTGCTGACCGCTCTTGAATGCGGCTTTGATTTTATTATCCGTGTTAAACAGTCATTAGGCCTTATAGTTTTTGGCCTATTTTGACCCTCCATTACTAATCTAATCTGGCCTGTTTCTAATATTTTTGAATGTTTTTTCTTGAATATTATTTTATATAGGAATATTTAATGTGTATTGAATTAAATAAAGGAAGTAATATTAAATAAATAAGAAGAAGAAGCTGAAAAAGTAACGAACCTCCTTAACTCTCTGCAGCAAAGGCTCCAGCCAGAGCGCGTTGCACTCCACATGGGAATCCAGGAAGGTGAGCACCGGAGCCACTGCAGCATCAGCGCCTCTCACCCTGGATCTCATCAGACCCTCGCGTCTGGAGTTGCGGATCACCTTGACCTTTCGAATGGCACGGAGGGCAGCACCGTCGTCGGCTGTTGGGAAAAGAACAGGTTTTAACAAGAGCAGTCGTGGATGTGTCTCGTGTGCCAGTTTATTGTTACATAACTTTGATTGGTATGATTATTATAAAATGAAAATGTTATTAATTTGATCGATTAATGTATGTTTTGTGATCTTTTTTTTAGTGAGCAAAAATCAGTGAATCGTTTATGTTGCTTTGGTAACGGAGGCAATATAATTGCACCGAAAAAATATTACATAATTCTTCAGATATTATTTAGACAGATTAATTGAGTGAGCTGTTTGTTCCTTTTGTTTGTAAAATCAATTCTCTGAAAAAGTCAATACAATATGTAAAGTGTGCAATTTATTTAACACTTAAGTACAAATAAAGTAATATAAAATAACAGCCGCTCGGGTCGATCTTAAGGTTAAGCCGCGCTGGCCTAGGTTGGTCCATGGATGGGTGACCATCCATTACATACCGAGTTTTCTCCGTGCCTCGGAAAGTACCCTAAGCCCGGTCGTCATTAATAGATCATTAAAGGTAGTCAGTGGCCCGAAAGTCTGACAAGCAGTCTTACCAAGGGGTATTATATTATCCTGTTCTAACTGGGTTGTGAAGGTCAGATAGGCAGTCACTCCTTGTAAAATACTAGTACTCAGGACCAGAGCGAATCATTTCTGTGTTTGCAACTCAATGACGTATATAATAAGTACCGACACGTAACAAAGAAAATTGTAACTACATTACAGCTTATTTGTAATTTACTGAACTGTGCAAGGTTGTTATTTTGATTTGGAAATAAATAAGTTTTTTTATTTTATTTAGCTGTATCCAGTTAGACTGAAAACCGACGCCAACATAGTTGGGAAAAGCCTAGTCAGGCAGATGGTACGAGTAAAGTAGAAATACCTCATATCCGGCATTGCCAATGTATAAGGCGGTAAATCTACATGATAAGTCCCTAAGGAACTGTCTTCCGCGGATAAAAAGCCTATACTTCCTTTCCGCTTGAGTTCCTTGGCCAATTTTTTTTTGTGTGCGCTTTATCTATTGCCTTTACTGGCTAAGTGCCAGTATTTTTAATTTATTCTTTTGTTATTATACAAGCTATCATATTGCGGTTGGAAGGAAAACATTATATCGAAACTTGACCTTAACAGGAAATGCGGGTGGACTTTTCTCCATACAAACGCTCTGGCCTGGTTTCTTTCTGGTTTATGACTTAAAAGCTATGATTTTTTACAGTTAAACAAATATCAACGTCTTCTATGTCCCTATGTTCTATGTTTCTTTTTGATGATACATAATCTGTATAAACACTAGAACCTTTACATAAAGCTCGAAATTGCCTATTTAGATCGCCTATCAAAGGCCCAGTGTACAAGTTTGACAACTATTAACGAAAATCATAGGGATACGGTATATATCCTTTGTTTTAAGTTAATGAAATATATTTTAAATTGGTCGAATATTGGGGGAGGAAATAGTGGAGAGTCAAACCTCGAATTATGACTTTTTACTGTAGATGTCCTTATTGCACCAATGCGAAATCGCACTCGAAGAGCGACAGCGATAGTTTTTTCAAATACGGTAAAATACTGCAATAGTATTTTTAGTATTTTTTTTTATTATATTTTATATATCCTTGTAGTCTATCTTAGTATAAAATTAAAAAATATTTACTGATTTATACACCTAAAACTGTTTGACAGTCCATCACCCAAAGGTTGACTGGTAGAAAATGCCTATGGCATTAAGTCCGCCTCTGTACTTTGTGCTTGAAGTGTCAAATAAATACTGGTATACAACTGCATCCGGTTAGAATGGAAGCAGTATAGACCCCAATATAGTTGGGAAATGGCTAGGTAGGTGATGATGGCACAAACACACGGTGATTAACTGAGATTAGGTAGGTATCAGTTCTCGTTCATCATAACATAACATAACATCACTCCTGTAGTTCTCCGAAAGGTTTGGCAGAGTTGTACCTAATATTACACCCTCATTTCGCCAGTTATATTTAAGTCCCATATAATAGGGGGTAAGCCTATTGCTATCAAGCGTGCACAAACCCAGACTCCGTGGCTGCTGGAATGGGAGTTCTTTGTTCATCATAGGTAGGAGAAAAGGCCTTGCCAAAGGGTAATTTCCAGTATTGTAAATACCAGACACAACACCATGATCAGAGCTAGATATAAAGGGTGTAAAAAGACTCTTAACGAAGCGGAAAGGCACTTGTTCTCTCCGTCATTGCGATAATTTTTTTGTTCTAGAGTCTCGATGAGAAAAAATATAAAGGTATGTTCTAAATTCTAGACCATACCTATATATTTTTTTTACTTTCACGACCCCCGTACTATTCAATCCATCCATCAGCACAATGTTTTGAATGCGTTACATTGAGTCCTACCGAAAACGTGATCTTTTTCCCCAAAAAAAAAATCATTTCCCAGCAATAATATTTGCGTAAAGTTTCTTAGTTTGATGTACAGAATGCTTGGTTGACGGCTTCGTGAAAAGTCCGTTTTCACCTTGTAGATTTCATACAAAAAGGTAATTTTGTTTTTTGATGAAACGTAAAGATAAAAACATCGTATGTCAGGGATACGATGTTTTGTATCCTCATTTACCCAAAACGTGCTTATGCTGGGTTTGTGGTTGTTCTTTAGCAAAAAAGAAGGTCCTGGTAAATACTTTTGTCAATATTTGTCTTTCATTTTGTTTTTTGATTGTTTTTTAAGTCTTGAGATTGCCCAGTTTGGAAAAAGATGGAATCTTAAATCAACCTAGACCCCTATTACATTGGGCTTAAATATAAGTGGCGAAATTTGGGCCTATATTTGGGTACACTTCTGCCTAAACCTTTGGGCATTATAGGCGAGATGTTATGTTTTTCTGGAGTGGGTGAATTTGTAACGTTTGTGTGGGAAACTTCTAATTGTTTAGTCATAGAAACAATCTGTAGCAAAAACCAAAGCAAAAGCCTTGTAATAAAATAGTCACACAGTTTATATTAATAGTCATATTCTGTTAATTAATTGCGAACGAACTTTTAGTCCAATTATATTGCACGAATTTCACAATTCATTCTGTGAAGTGAAAATGAATTGCCAACAAAACTATTGTTCCAGATAATTACGTGAGTCTAGTGTTTTGTTCAATTAAATACACTCAGTGTATAATTCACAACACTATAGCCATGATTTACCTTTGTTTCTGTAAATTGTTTGATATTGTGAGAGCGGTATTTTAGCACAGAGTAGTACAGAAGGTCAACTGCATACAAGATCTCAACGAATGCCTCGAATGAGACAGACAGAGAGTACCGCCACAAGACTACCGGGTTTATCGTGCTTCCCTTGACACGGGGGTATACCATTACCAACTTTTAAAATCCGTCCTGACAAATTATTAATAGAAAAATAACAGCCTACCCAGGAAAACGAACTCAGAACCCCTCAGTCGTTTTCGATCACACGACCATCGTCGGGACAGTGGCTATGTATGCCTTTTTTTTGGTTTTGGCATGGAAATCATCAAATGACTTCTCCCGCTCTGGGCAGAGCGGAAGGGAGTGTCAGACTTGTTCTGACTAAAACCCATCCACGTTCCTTCCTTTCCCTTTGTGTTCCAGGGCCGCGGTATCTCTTTCGAAAAGTCCCGCAGCCCATGTAGCAGCGCAGCGCTATGTATGCCTGACATTTCAATTTGTATGGTTCAGACCTTCTGCATCAATGCATTTTGACACTGTGGTCGTGATATACCATTGTTTCTGTAAATTCTTTGATACTGTGGGAGCGGCATTTTAGTTTCGTTTCATTTTTAGGCTTGGCAGTGCGCCAGCCAAGTTGGCACATTTATTAGTGCTTGCATGTTTGTATGAAAATATTCTTGGTCAATTTCTCTGTCAGTAAGTTCTTTGATATAAAGATGCTGAGCTCCGTATATTATTTTGGATGCTCAGCTTGAGATTTTCTTGTTCTGTTGTTAGGAATGTTGTGCAAGAAAATGTTAGGGGGAATATTTATGTTTAGGTTTTAAGATTTTCATAATTTAAAACTCAGCAATTCAAAGTATTACCTTCTCAGAAATCTTTTATATTATATTCACTTCATACAACGTTTAATTGAGATTGGCAGGTAAAGTGCTAACTCTTATTAGTTTTATTTATGAAGAATAAGTACACTCTAACCTGATAACCTTTCTAATATTTTAAACTTCTAACATAACATAACAACACGCCTGTATTTCCCAAAAACTTTAGGCAGAGTAGTATCATAGTACACCGACATTACGCCAGTTATGTTTAAGTTTAATTTAAAAAGGGGCAAGCCTATTGCCATCAATCGAGCACAAATCAAAATTCCGTGGCTGCTATTGAGAAATTTCTGATGAAAAAAAACCCAATAACATTTTGCCCGACCTGAGAATCGAACCCAGGAACCCGAAATCAGTAGTCGCTGCGACCACTAGAGTGACTAGACCAACGAGACATTTAATTTTATTGCATCACATATGAGTAAGAGTAAGAGAGAGAGAGAGAGAGAGTGAGTTGGAGTATGTAAAGATCGGAGCAAGTAGCGTTCTGTGGTTTCTGTCTACCCCCATGGGAAAAGGGCGTGAGTTTATGTATGTATATATGTGTATGTGCATCACATATTTTTGTAAATGTTACAACGTCATAATATTTTAATTTAACGATTTTGCGGAACTTGGCTCTATTAAAATCCATATTCATTTTATTACGAAGCCTTTCACTATTTTTTTTTTTATTCTCAAGATAATATGTACAGTCTTGTGTAATAATTATGATAAAAAAATCTTATTCCCACTACTTTTACCTACACTTTGTAAGAGATGAGTAAGATGCCAAGCCAAGTAATTACGTAGATTACATTACATAATAATTTGTATCAACCTTATGACCCCCGCGAGATTATGCGGAATATAATCAGTGCGAGAGTACCTAAGTATATACTGATGAATCGAATGGAATTCAAGTGTATAAACTTGGTCATCATCAGCCACATAGGTAATGTTCCCACTGCTGGGACACAGGCCTCCTCTCTATGAGAGGGAATGGGCTATAATCCAACACGCGGGCCCAGTGCGGATTGGTAGATGTCACATGTCTTCGAATTTTTGGTTCTAGGGCATTGCCGGTTTCCTCACGATGTTTTCCTTCATCGTTTTGGGAGCAGTGGTGATGAAATAAATCACACAAAGTAATGGGCCTGCCTGGGTTTGAACTCACGACTAAAATTGGTACCTCAAGATAATAAATGAATATAAAGTAAGAATGCCTCGTTGGTTTAGTAGTTGCAAGCGCGACTGCTAAGTTTAAGGTCCTGGATTCGATTCCCAGGTAGGGCAAAGCGTTATTGGGATTTTCGATCGGGAATTTCTCGGTAGCAGCCACGGAGTCTGGATTTGTGCCCGACTGATGGCTATAGGCTCACCCCTATTAAATTGGACTTATCAAAATCATTTGGTTTGACAATAAAATCATGTTACAGCATTAGTACTTAAGTATGGGGGGACAGTAAAGTCCAGACAATAAGTCGTTGTTTACTAACACGTAACACAAGATAAAAGTTAACACGTATCTTGGAATCTAAATTGGATTAATGTATAAGAAGATGTAGACCTGGATTAAAGCAAAGGATAAGTACGATTTATTCCTGGTATAAGGATCCCGTGGAACAATGACTCCATGCGGGCGAAGTTGCAGGCATTAGTTGGTCAGAAAAACAAACTAAAGTTAACTTAAAACTGCCAGGGCTGCGGGACAGTTCGAATGAGATACCGCGGCCCTGGAACACAAAGGGCAAGGAAAGAACATGGATGGGTTTTAGTCAGAACAAGTCTGACAATCCCTTCCGCTCTGCCCAGAGCGGGAGAAGTTATTTGATGATGAGCAAAAATCTGTGCAGCTTTGAAAATAACGGTAATAATAAGAAGGTTCTAAGAATATTGTCGGGCGATTAACAAAACTTTCATCAATCCATAACTTTACAAGCAGATTATAAACTCTCTTTAATGTTTTTATTGCCAGCAGCCAAGGAATTAAGTACGTGCTAAGTATGTCTAAAGTTGTTAATAAGATACAAAGTTGCAAGCACATTAACATAACTTGAAGAGGTCCTAGCAACATTGTTGGTATTATAATAACTTTAGCTGGCCTTGGATGCACTTGTGGTAGGTTAAAGTATAATTATGTGCTTTTGGTTAATAACATGACATAACAACAAGCCTGTAATCCGTGAAGGGTTAGGCAGAAGTGTACCTAATAGTACACCCACATTTCGCCAGTTGTGTTTTTTTAAGTCCCATGTAATAGGGGGCGAGCCTATTGCCACCAACCGGGCACAAATCCAGACTCCGTAGCTGATATTGAGAAATTTCTTATGGAAAAACCCAGTACCACTTTACCCGATCCGGGAATCGAACCCAGGACCTCATGCTCAGCAGTCGCGCTTGCGAACACTTGACCAAGGAGGCAGTCTTTTCGTTAATTCGTTGCAATATTAACGGATAACTTATACCTAGGTAGCTACTTTAAATATAATGAAATAAATAAGGAATGAATAAGATAGACTTGCATATAAAATATTAATAGAAATAAATGAATAGTTATATAAAATACTTATATAAAACAATTCAAACTTAGCTACAAGGAAAAGTAACAAAGCGCTCTTCATCTCTCTACTTATTTAAAAATTAGCTGTACCCGACAGGGTCCATAATTGTTTCTATTTTTTTATTTACCACCTGTTACACTTACAGGTGGTAAATAAATTATGGATATAGCAATAAACGATTTGAATTTGAATTTGTAACGTAATATGTACCGATTTGGGAAAGACCGACTAAACATTTTAATTTACTTGCAGTTAAACTTAGAATGGGATGCAAAGAAATTAGAGCAGTCTTATTAAATTGAAATATCACTTGCAAATAAATAATGTCATCTAAAATAACTTATCTAGCAGTTAAACATATCATGTGTTGACGGCATGGTTGGCGCAGTGGCTTAGCGATTGACTACTGCGCTGCGTATCTCGGGTTCGACGTGTCCCCGCACGGAACAAATATTTGTATGGCTTACAGATAGTTGTCCCGGATCTGGCTGTTTGTGTATGTGAGTTTAAATGTTTGTAAACGCACCCACGATACAGGAGAAATTCCTAGTGTGGGGCAACGTTTAAAAAAAAAACATATGTATCAATTCACACGTGGTAGAAGTGAAAACTTCAAAAATGTTCGCTTCAAGATAAACACTGTATAATGCTTCCTATCTCATTTTCTCCCACGTTAAATTTTATGTATTTATGTGTCTGTCTCTTTTTTCTGTCGCTTTTTCGTTTCATCGACATTCAAATCACAACAATGCTAAAGAAGTTCTCACATCAAAAATACAATTTGTTTTAATGATTCAATTTGACACGTTTTGTGTAAGAGTCTTGCTCAGACTCTTATTTAGTGATAGTATACTTGGTGATAAACTACATAATTATATCGGGACAATATTATGCACTGTATTTAAGAACTAAGACTCTTTTAAACAGAATTACTTACGGTTGTCACTGTAGTCGTCAACCAAAATAATTTCTTTGATGAGGTGCTCCGGACTTCTATTGAGGACACTGCAACAAAAATATAACTAAGTATTCATGAAGCTTTGAAGGTTAATGCTAAGAAATATGAATATTTATTTCAGTGCTGATATTTTACGACTACATTATTTTTGAACATTCCAGTCATGAATGATATCATATCCAAGATCTTTCTTTAAAAGGTGGTTGCGTCAGGATAGCCCGCGAAATTCAATTTTTCTTAAGTTTTTTGCAATTTACAGATCAGTGTTAGGTTGTATGTTGATGAGAAATGAGTCGCGCCAGTAACACGTATGTAGTTACAGAATTACAATCATGAAAATCATCAATATAACCCTTTAAGTCCATTTAATCCTATTGAATGAGTTTTTCATGAAATATTCATTGAATAGGATTACATGACTATGACCTGCAAATTGCAAAAAACGTAAGAAAATTTGAATTTCGCGGGCTACCCTGACGCAACCACCTTAAGCGTTTTCTGCTGTCATATCGGAAGCTTGTCTGAGACACTACACTCTGGTAAATAACGGTCAAAATGTTTCGGAATTCGAATTGAAATCTATGGAGTGAATTCATTTTTAATTATGAATGTGTTTCCTTTCCAGCGAAAGATGCCGAATGAAAAAAAAAGAATAAGCGAAAAACAAGCTAGCATTAGCCTTACGGAGTAAACCGAACGGCACCCGAAACATTCCGAAGCCGACAGCTGAATAAGGAATATCATCAGAATCTGTATGTTACCTGACAATAGTCCGCAGAAGTGTGGACCTGGCTTCATTGTGGAATGTGATGATGATACTGGTCTGTGGCAAGTCATCGTCGTACTTTTTCAGTCGACACCTGAAAGAAAAATAAATTGAGTTTCGACTCTACGAGATACAAACATTTTACCATTAGTTATTTGATCTTTTTTCAGAAGTATAATAAAATCTATAAGGTCCCATTAAAATAGATGGGCAAATTTTAATACAGCGTTAAAATAACCAAGCAAAAATAACAATGATTAAAGTGATATTATTTTGACCTGAAATAATAAATTGCCGGTACTTTTAGTGTATTTTCGTTAGCTGATTTTATTTTCTTGTATCTAATGCGTTTTTCTTATTTTTTGTTTTACCATTGTCCTTATTTTGGTGGTCTGAATGGTGTCTAAAAGTTTGTCCATCTATTTTAATGGGACCTTATGTTTACTAATCCCTAAAAGAAGAAGAAGAAGATTTGCACTTGTAAAACCATGTATCTAAACAAAAATCTTTGAAAGATAACCTACTCAAGTATTTTAAAATGCATTTTTAATTCCAGGTGGAATATTTTTTCCGTCTTCAGAAATCCTTATTGTAAGAAAATTAAAACAACATCATTTTTCAATTTCGAACATACCATTCCAAAAAAAGATTAACCCCAAAATGTCATGTAATCATCATACATATTGTTTGTCATAATTATCATATATAACCAAGCAATTATCATTTACAACATTGCAGAATCTTCAAGAAATCTCTAGAGACATTGACCCCAAGAAGCAGTGAGGTCGTCAGGTCCCAGGGAGGTCGCAAAGCCTCTGATTACGTATGTGTGAGGTTGCGTCAAATTGAGTCCGGTTTGACACTGCACTTCTTTAACGTAAGCTTATGAAGAATTTGGGTTAAGGACAGCTAATATTGTTTTAAGCTGTTTGCTTTGTTGCGTAATAGTTAATATAGTGGTCAAGTATTGTAGGTGTATTTCTTCTTCGTCCGTCGGTAGAACGAATGGAATTTTGGGAAGAAATTGACTGATCACAGGATTCATATTACCAATTCAAATTAAAAGTAACCAATGTATTATCCTCACTTAATAAAATAACTTACTTAATTAAACTAATTAATTAAAGTGAAGTGAAAGTGAAAGTTAGTTTGTTTGTTTGTTACCTTTTCACGTCTAAACTACTGAACCAATCATCCTGAAATTTGCATATACGTTGTCAGGTTTACAGAAACGGACATAGGGTTTCATCCCAAAAAAAATACTGTTCCCAAGGAAAACAGTAAAACCGTTCTTTTGATAGTAGATGGCGCCACGTGTCTTTCGCTCCGATCCGAATTGATTGTCAAATTCTAAATTAATGCGAGCGAAGCTGCGGGCATAAGCTAGTCGTAAATAAACGCAAGATTACATAAAAATCTAACCGGAATCGGAATCTAAAAGTCCTGTGCGCCTGCATTATCCAGTTGTTTTAAACTGTAATTGCCTACAATGAGTCCCTGCCCATTGGTAGATTTCAGGAAAAAATCAATATGCTCATTATTATTATAAAACATTTTTCAGTGTTGATCTGCATCAGAACTTTTGTGAAACTCTTGTTTTTTTTTTTAATACTTGTGTAGTCTAGGCTTGTGGTTTTGCTGCAACTCGCCTGATGTAAAGCGATGATTGACTCTTGTTTCCTGCGTTAATTCATTTTTTTTTAATACTTCAATGAAATGTTGAAAAAAATGAGTTGGTAACCAACGTAAATTGATTGTTATCCACCTACGACAAGAGTTTAAATTTGTTTTCACTACCAAAGACTCCATTTAACAGCATGTTTTACCAACAAGCAATGCTATCGCCTTGTAAGATATTACTCGATCTATTTGCCAGAGAATTTATTAGGTCAATATCTCGGCCTGACCCCACTGCCTCGGAGAACTCGTTAAGCCGGGCTTCTCGGCTCGCATGCAAATATCTATGGCGGTTGTTAAGGGTCGACGGAAGCCTGAAAAATGTCTGATAACTGGTTTAACTTTAGGAAGGGTAACAGATACTGTTACGGTCTCGGGTTTGTTTTCAATGTTTCAGTAAAACCTGGTAGGTAATACTTGTTAGACTGAGAGTTAATTTATCGATTTGGTTTTTATAGGATAGTCAGCGATTAATATATGCGTCTACACGAAGTTACTTTTTTTTAGATCAACATTTTGCAACATGAAAACTTAATGTGTAAGTTATAGCAGAAGCCTCAAAGGCTAAATTTTGTGACTTCCGCTTTAACTTTTTATTTGCTGTTATTTTTCCCGACTGCGGCGAAACCCAAAAGCAGGGCTATGTGTTTGACCTGTCTGTATCTATGTCCGTTTCTTTGCTCCGTCGTAAATCCTTAACGGGTGAATAAATTTAGATACATTCTACGCCGTTAAGGTCGTTCGGTGTGCATACAGATGCTTTATAATTTTTCTTTTATCCGGAACAAACAATAATTATGTTTTGAGTCAATTAATATTAAAGCTTTGATAAACTAGTTGACACCCGAATTTCCACCATCCAAACCAAGAATATCCCCACCTTTTGTTTCGATCATCACGCCATCTATTGAACCACAAGAAAATAAGGTAAATAAACTTGTCTTCTTCCAAACTTACATAGCATGCCTGGTATCAGGCACCGGCCTATTACTAGGCAGCTTATCGGACGCGGCCTGGTTGAACCGGTTCCTCACGTAAGGGTCGGAGTCTTTGGACCCTCCAGCCACATAGCCAGCCTCGTCAAAGTAGGCTCGGCCTGTGGGTCCTGTGTTACCGGTGTTGAAGATCTCTTCCGGTGATGCTGGACTGCTCTCTGGTTCTTCGACATCTGGATGCTGTTTGATCAGACGGAGAGCTATGTTTTCTTCCTGTAACAAGATGGAGAAAGAAAAATTAATTCATGTCATACATGTTTTGTTTTTCGGATGGTCGATGGGGCCGAAAAGTTCTGGCCAAAAAATACCGCGAACCGGTAGACGTTGCGTTGGAAGGGCTCCCACTAGGTGGACTGATGACCTGGTAAAGGTTATGGGGATCCAGTAGTTGCGAGATGCACGGGACCGGTCAATGGCGACACGGAGGCCTATGTTCAGCAGTGGACGTTTTTCGGCTGAAAAGATGATGATGATGTTTTGTAATTTTCTGAGGTCAACGGCAGAGGTCGAAATGTTATTCCTAACAGAAGTTTCTTTCTCAGTTCAAAAAGAACCTTACAAATGACTTCGACCAACTCGCACTAGTTCCACATAGGTTCTGCCCCAAAGAGAAGTTCTGAATCCCAGCCATGGGTACAGTAAAGGTTGACTATGCCATACTTATGTAGTTTTATTCAAACATACAGTACCTACCATTGTGGTTGGAGGCCATTTCAGTGTATAGTGTACACGAGCTTACTAATCACAATAATAACCTCACATTATTCCTCTACACGAACAAAATAAACACTCTTACATAATTAGAGTATGTACGAATATGTGCCAGCGATATTTATGAGCTAGGTAAGTACTAGATGAGCCGCTCTGTAATTATTAATGTGGTACTCCGTTTGCTCTCTTTGAGGTGCTTAGTTTTCTGTTGGATATAATATATGAAGTTTATTCGTACTAAGAGTTTTTCTAGGTAAATTTATATGCATTAATTAACGTATCTTCCTTTAGTGTGGGACGCAACATGCGTCGATACTCTTGCGCCATCCCATCTTCCAAGCTCATCGTGCTGTGCTGGTGCTGCCGCTGCGGCTGCAGAGAACCTCAAGCGGCGTAAATATAGAAACCTGTGTGGTAACTATATTTTCGAGCCGTTTGGGGTTGAAACTCCAGGGCCGTGGGGTCCGAGTGCTCATAGCCTATTTAAGGAAATTTCGAAACGCCTAGTTGACGCTTCCCGTGACCCAAGGGCTGGCTTTTACTTTGGCCAGAGGCTAAGTGTTGCCATACAACGTGGCAACGCCGCCAGTCTCTTGGGCACATTACCATCTGACAGCGTTGAGGAGGAGTTTTTCGATGCCCTTTTATAGTTTGTTGTTAGTTTATCTATTTTAGTTTAATAGTTTTTAATTATCAATGTATATAGTTAGTTTAACCTAATAAAGTATTAACGTAGAGGTAATATTTCGTTCCTATTGGGAAAACCAAATAATACAACTCAAACTCAAAAGGATTTATTTCAATTAGACCATTACAGGCACTTTTGAATGTCAGAAAAACAAACAAGGCTAAGCTACAGTCACAGACATGTTGCCCATTCCGAAGCGTAGATCTCTATGGAGAAGAATGGGCAAGAAACTCCATGGACACTCTTTTCAAACAAAATATTGTACAAAATCTTGGTTACATCATTCATGTTGAGATTATACATATGTGAGAACGATGTAGAAATACGTGCACGTTAAGAGCGTCCAGAGTAAAAAATTATATCAACAATTTAAAAAACAAAGTAAGTAGTTAAAATAAACCATGGCAGCCTAGAGATGACCAGTGCCAACTGACAGCGCCCGTTCACGAACATGACGCATGGATCAGCCCCATTCAGCTCAACCATATTGAAGGGAGCTAAATGACCCGACACACCCGCCGCCATCAGCGAGACATTTGAGTGAGCATGACATTCTCTCAGCCACCAGGGCAAATTCAAGTCAATGAAAGATAACTAAATGTAAATGGTAGCTTTACAGTACATAGTACTCACACATGTGCTATGCAATTATATAATACTAAGAGATTTAATTTATGCAATGCAAAGATTTACAATCTTCTGCAGCTTTCACAATAACTTCACATGGTAATAAATTAGTTTGCCCCTATGGTTGTGGAGCAGGACCAGCAGTGAGCCAAGCATTTTTATCATCAATGTAATCCCCCTCCCCAACTTAAAACCAACACAAACTAGGTTTGCAGAAAAATGGTGAGAACATTGTAAACTTATTCATAAGTTTAGGCAATATTTTACGAATGTTTAATACCTACAGCAAGTTGTTTTGCTAGCTAAAATATACACCATCATGTGAGCAAAGCCGTGGGGTTCACTTAGTTATGGTATAAATGACGTCATAGCCTGTGATAAAACGCAGCTTTTCAATGAAAAGAATCCAGTAGCAGAAGAAAGTACAAAAACAAAATTAGCAAACAGTTTGTTCTTATTAAAAGACAAGACAATGATCTTTGATGTGTTCCCATTTTTGTGTGCAATGTGTCATTACACACACATTTGAAACCAAATTCCAACCATTCAAAATTAGCATGTGTCAACACATGCTAATTTTGAATGGTTGAATGGTTTTATACCTACAACATCAGTATACCGCATCTAGTTTGTAACACTTAAACGTCGCTGGTAGCCAACCTAATATTTAATTCATAGCCCACGTCTCGCTTTACGCATTCCTAACTAAAAGATCTTTTAAAAGCTTCGTTTAATAGTAATGGTGTTTAGCCTTGATAAGTGTGCCTTATATGTCTCGTTAAATAGTCATTAGAAGATTTAAGGAGTTAGAAGGTTTATTGATTAAAGCTTTGGATGAATGTAGCATGCTAATTTTCAAACTTGCTGCAAGTGCCTTTTTTAACGTGAATTCGTATTGAACTGGGGGTGCATCTAACAATGGCTATTGAGACATTTTGACTGTACTTTGCGAGCTTTATATCTCAAGACGTGTAATAGATGGCGGGACGGGAGTTAGGGGTATTCCTCAAAGCGCAACTATTTCTGAACGCAACCAACTAAGCGCATCTAAATTATTCCTCGAAGCGCAACCGGTAGTTGCGATTACAACTTCAAATTGTTCAAATGGTTGCGCTTCGAGGAATAATTTAGTTGCGCTTAGTTAGTTGCGCTTAAAAACGGTTTGTTTTGAGGAATACCCCGGGAGTTGTACCATCGTTTTAGGCATTTGACCCCAAACAGAAAAGCACAAGGTAGGTGACCTAGATGCTCGTGTGCGTGACCCAGCATCGTCTAAAAATAGACATAAGAAATAACCTTTTACATACAAATTACCGACAAACAGTAACGACAGTGTCGCCCATGTGGACACTGCCAACCGTTTTTTTTGCGAGCGGAATGTGGTGACGCATCATGCAAGCTAGATTCTGATAGTTGAATACAACTCAATATTTTCCATCACACTTAATGTTTAAGGAATTGTTTTATATGGCCAAGTTTTACTACACCAAATCTATTATTATAAGACGTCTGAAAAAGGTGAATTTCAAGCAAGCAAGCAATCTTAAATCGTCAGTAAATACGATATGACAGTCGTATGAAATGGCATTGACGTAATGTACCAGGGCCTAAACTGTACATATTTTTTATATATACCATTATATATACCACTGAGCATATAAACCCGCTAAATATTACTTTTCTGAATGGCCAATCTTCATACCAATGCATGAGCTATTCTAATATAACATAACATAACATCACGCCTGTAATCCCCGAAGGGTAAGGCAAAAGGTACCTAATAGTACACCCACATTTCGCTAGTTATGTTTTTTTTAATCCCATGTAATAGGGGGCGAGCTTTTTGCCATCAACCGGGCACAAATCCAGACTCCGTAACTGTTTTTGAGAAATTTCTGATGGAAAACCCAATAGAATTTCTATTCTGATATATTTCGAAAAGAAGACGAATGGCTAAACACTCATTCTGGTTAAAGACATATAATTCTCATAAAGAAATTACATTTCACTTACATGAGAACAAATTTTAATATACAAACTATTCATTGTCCTTCGACACTCGGACTTTTACACGACTAATCTGAAGAATTTATTTATATTTTATCAATTTACATTAGTGCCATTCAGGCCTTTTTGCAAGGTCATGTTTTAATATGAACGTTTTGTAAAGCAAAACCAAAACTCACATTAGTAATTAAAATAAGTAGTTACCTATATGTTATAATACGACTAAGTATACGAATATTATAAAGAGGTAAAGTTTGTATGTTTTGATGTTGGGGTAATCTTCGTAACTACCGATTCCGATTCCGAAAATGATTTCACTCTTTCTTTTTTATCGTGAGGTGGTGTCAGAGTTTTTTACCGCCCATGGACCTCTGACTTGGCTTTACATACCGTCAAGAATAATCTCTCAGGCATGTTGGTTTTCCGACGATATTTTCGTTCACCGAAGCAAGTGATAATTATACAATACGCACATGAATTCGAAAAATCAGAGGTGCGTGTCTCGGGTTCGAACCCGAAACCTATGACGACGAACACCACTAGGCTATCACCCATCATCATCATCATCATCACCATTTCAGCCGAAAGACGTCCACTGCTGGACATAGGCCTCTCCCGCCTCTCCCATGTGTCGCCACATTAACCGGTCCCGTGCGACTCGCATCCTGCGGGTCCCCGCAACCTTCACCAGGTCATCGGTCTATCTAGTGAGAGGCTTTCCAACGCAACGTCTTCTGCTTCGCGGTCGTTACTCCAGAACTTTTCGGTCCCATCGGCCATCTGTTCTGCGAGCAATGTGCCCTGCCCCTGCCACTTAAGTTTGGCAATTCTTCGGGCTACGTTGGTATCTTTGGTTCTCACTGCTATCACTGCTATAATTAATTATATTATGTCTCTGATGGGGAGTTACATTATCCCTAAGCGTCATAGGCTGTACCTACAAACGTTCCCGTGGGGTAACCTTCGACTATATTGAGAGCAAAGCCGCGTTCAAAACCTTGTATGTTTTAAAATCGATATGATTACGTAAAAACCGATTAAAGTGTGACCTTGAGAGAGGTTTCGACTGCCCATCCGTTTCTCTTAACCTTGACATATAGCATTCTAACACACTTCACTATTATACCATGTGTATGGTAATCAGATAACAGGTTTAAGGTATAATGTCATCATCTGTTTGTAACAGAATGATTTAGTTCTTGTTTCTAACCTTAGGAGACCGAAATAGCTACCTAGGATTTATTTGCCTAAACTTCAAGGAATTATGTAACGTGGATGATACCTCTCTACAAAATCCCGAAATGATTTTAAACCGAAATAATGCTGTTAAATTATAGGGAGGTATTATCCACATGAAGTGAATCCACATCTTTGAAGTTAAGGCAGATAAATTCTATCTATTCCGATTACTGCTTATAAGAAAAAACCGAAATGACAATCCAAACAGAAATGTGGGTGTACTATTAGATATACTTCCGCCTAAACCTTCGGGATTACAGGCGTGATGTTTTTTTATGTGTCTTTTATTTACTGAATGCACAATTTTGTACTTGATTACCGAATAAAAGAAAGACTAGCGACACGGCACTGCTTCGCAAGGATTTGGCAAACCATGTATAATAACTTCATAACATCATGCCTGGTATCCTCGAAAGGTAAGGTAGAGGTGTGAAGGTTGCGGGTATCCGCTGGATGCGAACTCAAACTCAAACTCAAACTCAAAACTCAAAAGCATTTATTTCAATTAGACCATTACAGGCACTTTTGAATGTCAGAAAAACAAATTAGGCTAAGCTACAGTCACAGACACAAGGCATAATAACTTGTGAAAGTACTGTAGCTGCCCATTCCAAAGCGTAGATCTCTATGGAGAAGAATGGGCAAGAAACTCCGACGCGAGTCGCATGGGACCGGTCAATGTGGCGACACTTGGGGGAGGCCTATGTCCAGCAGTGGACGTATTTTGGCTGAAATGATGATGATGATGATGATTCAAAAACCTCATGACATCTGTAATTTTCGACCAAATGTTATAATCATACTGACCAGCTTGTTAAATAACGATTAGAACCGAACTTTCCATAAATCTAATGATTGATGTGTGTCTCAACTACATAGTTATAACTGACTAAGGAAACATAAATACACGGTTTTACTGTTGTCTATAGTTTACATAACTCTCAAAAAGAAAAGTTGCCAGGAGTTATGTTTTAATTCCTTAATTAATTATCTGCGTAGCCTTTTCTCAACTAAGGTTGGGGTCGGCTTCCAATCTAACCGGATGCAGCTGAATACCAGTATTTTACATGGAGCGACTGCCTATCTGACCTCCACAACCCAGTTAATACTGGGTAATACGATACCTCTTGGTAAGACTGGTTGTCAGACTTTTTGAGCCACTGACTACCTGTAACGACTGTCAAAGATGTACAAATGACAGCCGGGACTAACGGCTTAACGTGCTTTCCGAGGCACGGAGGAAACTCGGTATGTAACGGGTGGTCACCCATCCACAAACCAACCTAGGCAAGCACGGCTTAACCTAAAGATCGACCCGAGCGGCTGATATTATTTTGCCATGTGCTCCTCAGGATCAAATTAGGGATCAGACAATAATGGCACATAATATGGTATTATTTCCTCCGCTATGCTATGCTATGCTATGCTAGGGCTATGCTCGGAAAATCCGAGCATAGCCCACTCCATTGCCCTTTGGGTGACTTTAAGCCTTCTGATGAGGCCCATTGTGAGCGATCACGTTTCGGTCCCGTATGTAATCACTGGCAACACACACTGGTCATAGACTTATGGTTTTTGAATACAACTCAATAACTCAATGTCATGAGCTCATGTCTAGACAACAAAGATTTAGTAAGTATAGAGATATTAATTAGTAAATTAATTAATTTAGTCATTAAGATCTTATACTTTTTTGTTGTTTAAGACACAAAATGTTAATTTGATTTAATTTTTCACTGAAACTCTTGTTTGTTTATATTATAAAGGATACACGATTTTCGTTATTTACATACATAATTTTCTGTGTAACACAGTTTAAATACATAAAATATCACGCGTCTGTTTTCCCAATGAATAGAATTACATTTAAAAAACTTTAATTCTATTTTTTTTAAATTAAATGCTGCAACTAAGTGACAAAGTGAACATTATCAAAAAACTAAAATAGATAAATTACAGTAAGTAGCAAGTTTTAATCGGCATCATCATTAAGCGATGTGAAATATCGTTCTTAACTTGTCAGTAGATTTACTCAGATTCAATTCAGTATTTATTTGATTTATGGCCTTGGGCCTAATTCATCTGTCAGAACCGTACTAATAGTGATTAATGGATTTATTAATATGTGTTGGACACGCAAACATTCATTAAGTGATTAATAATTATTTATTTTCTGACAAAATTATGAACTAGTGCTGAAAATTGCAAAACGTATGTACAGTCAGCGTCACGATGTGGGTACTCCTCTTGAAAGCACCTACGCTCCCAACTGGGGTACCCAATTGATGCAGCCCACCGTACCTTTTTTTTTTTTTGGGGTTGAAAGCCATCAAATGACTTCTCCCGCTCTGGGCAGAGCGGAAGGGAGTGTCAGACTTGTACTGACTAAAACCCATCCATGTTCCTTCCTTGCCCATTGGGTTCCAGGGCCGCGGTATCTCTTTCGAACAGTCCCGCAGCCTTGCGGGCATCGGCCCTTGCGGGCCCCTCCCTGTTTGCGGCCATCTCTTTGAGGCGCGCGTGGAACACGCACGCGCCGTCAACACGGCCTGTCGTCAAAAGACGGACCATTCGGAGGGACGGACATTCGCCTCATGTGAAGCGATGACGCCGCCTAGAAGAAACCGATTCACTCGACTTCGAATAGGTCTAGATTAATTTACACTGTTATTATCGCATACAGAAATCGATTGCAACTTCATTCACTGAGTTATCACCAGGCACATCACTATTATATACATAAAAAAGAAAACAATTTGTCTCGCGTTCGTCACGGTCTGTTTACTATAACTAACGACTACTAAAGTGCCTACCTACTCACAGAGCGAGCCAGCCTTTGACGTATTACTAAATATGTCAAGCATCGATATTGGAAAGAAGGTGTTATGGAAAAATATTATGCTTTATACGATATACCAACATAAAAATACACCATGATAAAGCTAGGTCGTATCGTTGATGTTTTTATTTATCGGACATGAAGTATCCTATGCCCTAACCATAGATAATTGCGATATTTTTTTTGTTCTAGACCATATCTGGGAACCTTCTACATATATGTCCTATATGTTGGGGGTCAAAGTTGCAATCTTTTTACAAGACTTTTTTGAAATACATGTTTTAATGTATTTTCTTTACTTAAGATACCTTCACGACCCACGTACTATTCAATCCATCCATTAGCACAATGTTTTAAATGTGTTACATTGAGTCCTTCCGTAAAACGCGATTTATAACCCCAAGAAAAAAAGTCGTTTCCCAGCAATAATTTTTGCGTAAAGTTACTTAGTTTGATGTACAGGATGCTTGGTTGATGGCTTCGTGAAGAGTCCGTTTACACCCTGTATCTGGTCCTGACATAGGTCATGGTCTACCCGTGTAGTAACCATAAATGTTATCCAAATCTGATGAGCCATTAGGGCATGCAAAACTTAAGACAGTAATAAATGTGTATTACATTAATTAAGTATGGAAACACGAACAACAATTATCTATGGGATCTTTTAATTTCGTTCGTTCGTTATCTATGGGATCTTTTAGATTCGTTCTTTTTCGATCGTTCCTAGGCAAGGAAGGGACATCTACAAAAGTACAATACCTATACGATCAAAATGTATGGAACAGTTGACTTTTTTTAATTACCGATCAAAAGTTTATATGTAAGATGTACTGATGAGTGGTAAACGTTTGTGCATTGACGTCCCTTCGACCCGGTAAAGATGACCCACTGACCAAAGGACGGGTTCATTCCCAATAGTGCTACTGTACAGTTCTACTGTAGAAATAATGGGAATATTTTTCCCACTAGTCCTATGATTTCAGGTGCCTCCAAATCGTAGAACTAATGGGACTAAAAATTCCCATTTGTTCTACCGGTTCTATAAAACAAATTCTACTTTAAAACTAATGGGGTTCTTGTTCTCATAGTACTACGTTTTGGCGCAGGTCGTACATTCACACTCTGCAAAACTCGCACCAATTTGCTTTTGATTTGCTAGTAGTATATTTGCACCAATAGCCATCAGGTTGCGGTGCGAGTTTACACTCAAAGATTACGTAGTAAGAAATTGGCAAGGACAAGTAGGAGATGAGAAATAAGGATAGTCAAGTCTCAGCAGCACTTAAACGTAACGACTGAAGTAGCTACTCAATCAAAATTGTTTTCAATGAGGTCATACTATTTTCACATCCTTGGATTAAAGCTATGTAAAACTTCAATTTTGTCTCTATGATTTCCGTTATAAATAATATTCCAAACCTAATAAATTAAAACAAGTTCACACAGAGGCTCATAAAACCTCAATGACAAAGAAAATTTAGACAACTTGAGTCCCAAAAAATCAGCCAACCATCTTAGAATACTTAATAAAATCTAAGCCAACCATCCTATTAAAAAACAAAAGACGCAACCCGTCACATTTGCCTATCAAAGTGACAGATAAAGTTCATTACTAAAGCGTCAATGTCAAAGTGAGCTGTCAAAAGTAAAACCAATTTGGTTCCAACTGTAACGATAAGAAATTAACATAAATATCTTTGCAATGGACATAGTTTATAGGTAGGTACGTTATTGATCATAATCACTATTTAAAATTAACAATAATTACTTTAGCAACATACACTTCAACCAATTTATCTGTGCAGGCGGAAAAACGCAGAACTAAAATAAATGTACCAAGTTCGACATAAAGATGCATATTTTCTTGACAAACAGCGCCACCTTGAACTGCAAATTAAAAGTGGTCATACCATAAACATGTTGCCTTTCTAGTGTGTCTGTCAATGCCATTAAGTAGAAAGAAAAAGTCATAACAGTAAATTAAAGTGGTCAAGTGCGTGTCGTAGTCACGTAACTGTATTATGTATTTCAAGAACGACACGACCGGAACAAAATTCTTGGATAATTTGACAATGTATAGGATAAGTGCTTACTAACACTCATCATCTGTTTAGCCTTTTCCCAACTCTGTTGAGGTCGGCTTCCAGTCTAACCGGATTCAGCTGAATACCAGTATTTTACATGGAGCGACTGCCTATTTGACCTCCACAACCCAATTAGTACTGGATAATACGATACTCCTTGATGAAACTGGTTGTCAGACTTTTTTGGGCCACTGACTACCTAACGACTGTTAATGATCTTCAAATGACAGCCGGTACCAACGGCTTAACCTGCTTTCCGAGACACGGAGGAAACTCGGTATGTTATGGGTGGTCACCCATCCACAGACCAACCTAGGCAAGCACGGCTTAACCTAAAGATTGACCCTAGCGACAGTTATTATTTAGCCAATAGCACTTACTAACACTAAAGACATCAAAAGATTCTGTGACGCCATGTAAGTATACAGGGCAGAGGTGTACCTAATAGTTCATCCAAATTGCGCAGTAATGTTTTAAAGTCCAATGTACAAATCCAGCCTCCGTGGCTGCTACAGGGAAATTCCTAGTAGATAAGCCCAATAACACTTGCGATCATCATTATCTTCCTGCCCTTATCCCATTCTATTTGGGGTCGGCGCATCACGTTTTCTTCTTCCATTCTCCCCTGTCAAACGTCACGGCATCATTTACTCCTTTCTCTTTCATATCAGTCTTCACACAATCCATCCATCTTTTCTTTGGCCTGCCTCTCCCTCTCCATCCATCAACATTCATGTCCATCACTCTTTTAGTCACATGCGTTTCATCCGTCTTCTGCGATATAATCATGAAATATCCTCAAAATTTATTAAATCAATCTCCACAACGAAAGTCTATTTCAAATTAAAAACATTTAAAGTTAAGAATAGTCTCGTCAGCCTCATGCGTCATCTCATACGAAAGCGTATAACTAACGAGCAGCTTCCTCAGGATGTACATCGGTGAGTAATAGACAGATTGCTACCGTACTATGTTATCTAGCAATGATCGGTTCAAATGTTAAGTACAGGTTTGAGAGAAGATGTCGTTAAAAACTGGCCAAGTGCGAGTCGGACTCGCGCACGGAGGGTTCCGTACCATGAACCGAAAAAACACGTTTCTTGTATAGCAGCCCCCTTTAATTATTAAATAATTTATATTTTTAATATTTGTTGTTATAGCGGTAACAGAAATACATCATCTGTGAAAATCTCCACTGTCTAGCTATCACGGTTCATGAGATACAGCCTGGTAACAGACAGACAGACGGACAGACAACGAAGTCTTAGTAACAGGGTCCCGTTTTTACCCTTTGGGTACGGAACCCTAAAAATGGACTTTATTAACTATTTTCGCAGTGAGACTGATAAGTTAGATGTGTTCTTTGGTATCATTTTTTTAAGATGTTATGCTAGCAAACGAGCCTGATAATTAACATGATTGCCACCTTTGTGCATGCCGTTTTATTAGGGTAATTGCTAATAGGTGTCTTCTTTCTTTTGTGCAAGGGACACCCTGGAAGAACATTGACCTTATTGGTGATGCTCTTCAGAAAGATCAGGAGCGAAGTACTCGTAACCAGCATGTGTATAATGAAAGTAAACTAAGGGCTGATTTTTCAATCATCTAATAACATTTACCTGAAGAGCAAATGTGGCGTTTTGACAGTCCATCCATACAAAAACTGTCAAAATCACAAACTTATTCGTCGGATAAAAGTTAACTAGCGATTGAAAAACCGGCCCTAAGAAAAAGGAGTCTATAAAGACCGCGGCAAGTGCTATTATCAAGTTTGAAGTTTCTGCAGTATTGTCTTTAAATGCAGAATTAGCTACATGTAAGAGAATTTTAAAACATTAATCTACCACGACTGTTTCATTATCATCATCTGCCTAGCCCTTTTCCCAAACTATTGTCGCACTGCGGACAGACTTCCGGCGCGATCTCATGGCGACATGGAGAGAGCGACTATCGCAACCCCGTGCAGGGCACGCCACAATAGTGGCGATAAGTCCCCTCTTTGAGGAGTGGCTGGAGAGGGGCCACGGCACCCTCACCTTCCGCCTGACGCAGGTCCTCACCGGACACGGTTGTTTCGGGAGGTTCCTGCACCGAATCGGGCGGGAGGAAACGCCCGGGTGTTACCACTGTGAGGGCCGCCCAGAGGATACGGTGGAGCACACGGTAGAGGTCTGCCCCGCTTGGGCGGAGCACCGCCGTGTCCTCGTAGCGGCGATCGGCGGCGGCAACCTATCGCGTCCGGCCCTGGTCCAGTCCATGGTCCGGAGCGAAAGGGAATGGGACGCCGTCACCTCCTTCTGCGAAGCAGTCATGCTAGCGAAGGAGGTGGCGGAGCGTGAGAGGGAGAGAACCTCTCGTCCCAGCCGCCGCGGGAGACGCCTCGGGCGTCGGGGGTCACGTGGTGGCTTCCGGCCACCGTAGACGCGGACCTGTGGACGGAGAGTAATGGGCTAGCTCGCCGTCCGTCCGTCTTTTGACGACAGGCCGTGTTGACGGCGCGTTCGTGTTCCACGCGCGCCTCAAAGAGATGTCAGCAAATAGGGAGGGGCCCGCAAGGGCCGATGCCTGCCAGGGCTGCGGGCTGTTCGAAAGAGATACCGCGGCCCTGGAACACAAAGGGCAAGGAAGGAACATGGATGGGTTTTAGTCAGTACAAGTCTGACACTCCCTTCCGCTCTGCCCAGAGCGGGAGAAGTCAGTTGATGATTTCCCATCCGTAAAAAAAAAAAAAAAAAAAAAAAAGGGTACGGTTCTAAAGGAGCGTTCGTGTTCCCCGCGCGCCTCAAAGAGATGTCAGCAAACAGGGAGAGGCCCGCAAGGGCCGATGCCTGCCAGGGCTGCGGGACTGTTCGAAAGAGATACCGCGGCCCTGGAACACAAAGGGCAAGGAAGGAACGTGTATGGGTTTTAGTTAGTACAATCTGACATTCCCTTCCGCTCTGCCCAGAGCGGGAGAAGTCATTTGATGATTTCCCATCCGAAAAAAAAAAGGTTACGGTTCCAGTCTCATTGTATGCAGCTGAGAAATCGTATCTATCTACCGCAACTGTTTAGCAAATAAAACTAGAACTAGAGATACCTACATCCGATAATTAAATAAGAAAATAACGATACAAATTCTAGTCCAACTTATCTGAAGTATCCATCGTTACTATAACCAAGTTAATTTAATATCCTGCCCATGAAAGCTATCACGCGATCAAATAAACGCATACCCAAAGTATAATATTCCTTGACGATTAAACTTTTACATTTCCAACCAATTATAGGGGAATGCAATAGATTTTGCACACTTGTTCACCAAGTCCTGTTTTCTATACAAGCTAGAGATAAAACTAGCAGGTTTATTATGCTAAGCTTTCTACGTGTTCGGTGGATTAGCAAGCAAATCGTGTAACCAGTGAAAGTGCTTTGACGGTGTTAGAATTAGCTTTGATTCTGGTGTTTAATAAACCTTTATTTCCGGTTTGAAGATAAACGGCCTTCCAAAACCCTAGCAATGGGCACAATAAAATTATGATGTCCTAAACACTTTTTTGTTTTTTACAATTCATAAGTGTAACCTAGTAGTATATTTGTTATAAATGCTTAGTGATTTTGAAAAGTCATTTAGTGTACATTGATAGCCATGGAATCGGCTTCCAGTCTATTAATATAAAGGCTGATGATGATAAACAATCGACTTCTACAGAACATAAAGGGTGTAAAAAGAGATATTGGAGGTCAAAGTTCCAACTTTTTCACAAGTTTTATTTTAAATACATGTGTTTTTAATGTATTTGTTTTACTTAAGACACCTTCACGCCCCCCGTACTATTCAATCCATCCATCAGCACAATGTTTTGTATACGTTACATTGAGTCCTACTGTAAAACGTGATTTTACTCCCCAAAATCGTTGCCCAGCAATAACATTTGCGTAAAGTTACTTAGTTTGATGTACATAATGCTTGGTTAACGGCTTCGTGAAGAGTCTGTTTACACCCTGTACGTTATTCAGTAAAACCAGATTTTCCACTCCTCATTTTCATTTGAGAAGACTCTCGAACGAAGCATAAATATAGAAAATATTTACAAGTTTCCCAGATGCACAGCCCGGGAAACAAGTTAGCTCGTGAAACTATAATATACGGCTCTCTAGGGTGCATTACTTATACGAAACGGACGGGTTTTTTCTGTACTTCTAGAGGAAATTGTTAGTACGGGACTTTTCACACCTTGTTTTTTGAATTCGTTGAGCATGAAAGCTGTTTTTAATTATGTGAGTAGTTAGGTGTAAATTATTTACAGTTTTTACACTTTTGCAGGGAATTCAAAGTTATATATACTTATATAAAAATGTTTTGCTGCTACAAGTTACCTATTTACTTTATGCATACTTAAAAAAAATGTTAAATGTTGTTTAGAAAGTGTCTGATTTTATTGTTTATATCACAGAGTTTCTTACTAAAACCAGTAGTTTTAAAAATCCATTCATAAGTGTTTAACGGCCTGAAATGAACAGTTTTCTTAAAGTTGTTTTCCATAATCCGTTTTTCTTAGGTCCATAATATTATGGTCGTGCTAAGGTTAAACATATCCCACGACAAGTAGTTACATTAGTAATGCATTAGGAATATCATTGCCGTTAAGTTACGCTACAACCAGTCATAGTACCACTAGTATCTAGAATAATGCATACACTGCCGTGCAATTTAAATACAATTACGTATCAAGAAGGCGGGACGCTCTCACAGAAAACCCCGTATTTTCCAACGATGAGCGGTAGTTAGGAAGCGGTACACTGCAGTGCATTGAAAGTAGAAGTGTAGCACAGGAGTTTAATGCGAGTGTAATGTCGTGCACCGCGGGGCGTAACCGATGCGGTTTGAGCTTGACAGGCTTGGCGTTAAGTTAGGGCTACTGTAATGTTAGTTGTCAAATGAGATTTGTGGTCGTGCAAAACAAAAATGCATCAAATAGACGTCTACTCACTCTTGTTCAGAGGCTCTCAAAATTTTAGAATCGTTAAGTAGTTTTTAGGATATTGTACTGTTTTTTTTTATGTGTATAGTTAGTTAAGTATTGACTATACGCAATGATTTAAATATTAATTATGTTTCCAAGTAGCCTTGCTTCGTGTGAGTATTCTATCGCTCTTCACTGACTTTTTGACCTACCTTAATATTCAACTATTTAATATTAGCCAAGACTAAAACGAAGGTTATAAGGAAACATGCCATATTATTTTATCTTCATCTTAACTTTTATTACGTTGACCGACATACCAAACGTTTACAAAATAGTAACAATAATCTTTTAAGTTAAAACGTTTGTAATGGCCCGATTAAATTACACAAATTCGGACTGGCCGGTTGTTAAAAAGATATTTAATGTTACAAAACATAACTCATTACGACATATTCGACAGCCCTATAGAATAACATATAAACCGTTGGATAAACTGTGAAATGGTTACCATTAATGTGGCCTCAAGTGTACGGAACGTGTAATTATATTTTTATTATTGTGGTGTACTTGTTTTGTCCACAAGTTTTCCGGTTCTTCTTTGTTATTTTATGATGTTTCTGATATGAAAAATATTTTGTAAATAAAATGTTTTCCTTCTAGAGTTACTTTAATAATATTAGGATGTTTATGTGTTAACCTAACCAATGTTATGCATGTAAAAGTGAGTTGGTTTGTTTGTCATACCTTTACACCTTAACGGAGATAGAATTGGGCTTACAGGTAGACGATGTTTAGTATAAAATCACTATCACTAGATATTATAAAACAAAATCCTTCGCCGCATCTGTCTGTCTGTTCGCGATAAACTAAAAAACTACTGAACGGATTTTCATGCGGGTTTCGCTAATAGATAGAGTGATTTAAGTGTATAATTTGTCAAGATTTCGTGTAAATTGATTGAAGTATCACGATAATTGTTTGAAGTGTGGGCCAAAGTTAAACCGGCTGGGAGCTTTCATCGAAAACGCTGTCTGAACCCGACAGATAAAACATGTAGGCATAAAATGCTCTACTACCCGTGCAAACCCGGGGCGGGTCGCTAGTTTAGTATAAAATCACAGCACTGGGATAAGTGGCAAGAGGAAGGAAAGCCTTTGCCCTGCAGTGGGAAACAAATGCCTGATAATAATATATATACTTTTTTTTTAATTTGTAAAAATATACAAATTATGTAAAGAAAAATGAATAAATGAAATAATAAGTATGTTCCCGTGGGATAATTATCTTATTACATGCGAGCGAAGTCATGGGCGAAAACTAGTATGTAAAAAAAGATGTGGTATGAAAAAGATACGGAAATACTGAAGAAACTGTTTTCTTTTGTATGCAGCTAAGTTCCAGCAACCAGTGTATTGTTCGACGTAGTTCCTTGTACATAAATAATACTAAGATTATACTGCAATGCTACTGAATTATAGATATGTACTTGAGGTCGATGACCTACATTGAACGTTATAGTGAATGATATCAATTTCACGGTTATTGTGGTGATATTTTGATTTAGAAACGGAAACAGATTATTTATATACTATTAAAGTTGTTTTGTTAATGTCAGGCAGTAAATACGTGTAATATTTACCAGTAGCTGTTACCCGCGACTTTGTCCGCGTGATTATTTAACAAAAAAGTTATTGATCAGTTTACGATCATTGGTTTTAATTTTTTTTTTTTCTAAAATAAGAGTGGCTAAGGTTACTCCTTGTTACATCAGCTATCTGCCAGTGAAAGTCTCGTCACAATCGGTCCAGCCGTTTCAGAGATTAGCCGGAACAAACAGACAGACAAAAATTTAAAAAAATGTTGTTTTGGTTATATGTACCTACCGTGTATACATATGCACTTAGTAAAAAGCGGTTATTTTAATATTACAAACAGACACTCCAATTTTATTTATCTGTAAAGATAAAGATGTAAAGATTAGGGACTTACCTATTGTCTGAAAAACATTTGAAAGCTTCATCAATACAGAAATTAGAATAAGCCAGTGGAAGTTAATGATTCATTAAATGTGTGAATAATAACTATCGTAAATCAATACTCGGTAACCAACGCTGTCGCAATGAACTAAAGACCAATCCCAATTAACAATTTTACCTCTAACATAAACCTTATGACTAGGAGAATAATGGTCACTGCAAAATCAAAAGTAAAATAACAATGAAACGACGCACGACAGCCGATCAAGCTATACAAAACCAGTTTATGCAGATCTCTAATAATACAGAGTGAAATATACAAAGTGAGGCCACGTTATACTGGAGATGTAAAGCTTGATGTACCGCTGTGTGTACTAAGTTTATCGAAATATTATGGTACTTCAAAGACTCACTTGAAATGGTGGAAGTTTCTTGTGTTTATACCGGTTTCCTCACGAGGTTTTTCTTCACCGTTGTGAGAGCAGTGGTGATGAAATATATTAATCAAAGTAAACTGCCTGCCTCTCCTAGACTTTATAGAATAGTCGTCGGAGCAAAATATGGTTAAAAGCAAAAAGATATTATATGGCGCGTGGCGTCGACAAAATAAATGGCGTAACAGTCTGACATAATCTAAACCATGCATGGAATAAACAACGAGTAGTTTAAGCACAATTTTATTGAGTTCATAAAAACATTACGACAAAAATGTATGACTCGTTATAAATACATGTTGCGATTGTAATTATAATAATCTTTATTTAATTTAACAATAATTGTATTATGAAAATGGCTTGATAAGTTATCGGGCTGTTGTAATTGAATTATTAATAATGCATTAAAGCTTTGCTGGTTTTAATGGTCGTGTACCTGTTGGGCGTATTGGTTTTGATACTCAATTGATGCAAAGTAATTGGTGATATTTTCAGGAGAAAATTAGAGGTCTTGACAAGTGATAATTGACGGCACCGTTGGCGCAGTGGCTACGCGATTGACTGCAGCGCTGCGTGTCGCTGGTTCGATCCCCGCACGGAACAAATATTTGTATGGCCTACAGATAGTTGTTCCGGGTCTGACTGTTTGTGTATGTGAATTTAAATGTTTGTGAACGCACTCACGATACTACCACTACTACTACGACTAGTGTAGGGCAACGTTGTTTCCTTAAAAAAAAATGCTATCAGTACGTTTCGTATTTTGTACAAAGATTTTTATTAGAGTTGGATTTTCGGTAGCTTATGTCAATTGGGTTACTATGACGTCTTAGAGCAGTTGTGATTCTAGTGTGGGAAAGAGACCGAGCTATACAGGTCGTCTAGCGATATCTCTTTCTCACACTGTCATTACTCCTGCTTTAAGACGTCATGGTAGGCCACTTGTTTTAAGCTTTCACGGTTTACAACTAAACTTATAGGTATTGTCACCTATGGGATATCTTTTATGATTGATATTTATTTTGAACTACCCGCGATCATGGCGCTTGCAACAGCGTCGAAATATCGGGAGCTCAAAATAAATATCAATCACGGAAGATGTAAGTGACAATAAAGTTTAACTATTATTATAGGTAGTTATCGCTGGTACAATTAATGTCACTTTACCCTCAGATTTGAAATTATGGTCGGTAAATAAGAGATAGGGTTTTTGCCTAAGGCCCTATGTACATCTATTCAAATATTGTAAAGCTGAAGAGTTTGTTGGGTTGAACAAGCTAATCTCAAGAACTACCGGTTTAAATTGTAACATTCCTTAGTGTTGGATAGCCCATTTATCGAGGAAAGCTATAAAACATCACGATACGATCAATAAGAGCAGAGCATCAATGAAAAAAGTTGCAAAAACGGGGAAAATTATAGACGGGGAGACTAATTATATGAATTAGCAGGAGGGGGTAAGCAGAAAGTCTACAATTACATAAATTAACAGGGAGGTAAGCAAAAGGTCTACAATTATGTAAATTAGCAGGGGGGTAAGCAGAAAGTCTACAATTACATAAATTAACAGGGAGTTAAGCAAAAGGTCTACAAATATGTAAATTAGCAGGGGGGTAAGCAAAAAGTCTACAATTATATCAATTAGCAGGGGGTTAAGCAGAAAGTCTACAATTATATAAATTATCAGGGGGTAAGCAGAAAGTCTACAATTTATAAATTATCAGGGGGTAAGCAGAAAGTCTACAATTATATAAATTAGCAGGGGGGTAAGCAGAAAGTCTACTTGCCACCTGCTGCGATTAATTGCTTAAAAAACTGATACCGATCATCTGCTCATCTCATCGAAAGATATAGATGTAACATCACCTTTTAGGAAATATATAACCTTCTCTTGAAGACAAAATAAATGAGATTCAATTTCGATGGAACCCAGAGGATATTACACCATTAATAAACCATTAAGTATTCAATAAAACGTTGAGTAAGGATATAAAAGATATAAAATTTGTTTCTCTTACGATTGCATTGCTTTTTAAGAGATGTAAGTACCTATCGGGTATTTTAAGATTAACTACTCTGGTCATCTAAACTAGAGATTTTTTGTTTGTTTGTTAGTTACGTTTTAAGTCAAAAACTACTGAACCGATTTCAAAAATTCTTTCACTAATAGAAAGCTACATTATCAGCAAATAACATAAGCTATATTTTATCCTCGTATTCTCACGGGAACGAGAAATACGCGGGTGAAACCGCGGGGCGTTACTACTACAAAAAAAAATCATCATCATCACGCCTTGTCATCCCCGAAGAGTTAGGCAGAGGTGGTGGTCTACTTAACAAGTACACCCATATGACCACCATTAATGTATAAATCCTATGTAAGAGGTGGCGAGCCTATTGTCATCAACCATCAGTCGTACTTAATAATAGTTACAAAAGCATTATGTCTGAACGTTTAAAAGAAAAGTTCCGTTTTTTTTATTTATATAGATTACGATTACCTGTCATTGTGTCAATCTTAAGGAGTTTACTGGCTGTGCCCACGGCTTCGCTCACGTGAGCGCGTTTTCTTTTGGCATTATCAGGGAAAATGACATGGGAAGTTGAAGTCATAGTATAGTCCTAACATCCTCTACAAAATAGTGTACCAATATAGTGACTTGCAGGAGAATGATGATGATACTGACTTATATGTATATAGACTATGCCATTGTCTCTTTAATTAGATTACATAGAACCAACATGTCTATTTAAATTAATAGTTTACAATCAACAATCAGAACAATTCCTTGTATACTAATATTATATATCTGAGGAAACATAATGATCACAAACTCTTTGTTGTGGACCACAATAAGGCTTCTCGCAATTTCCCTATTGTAATAAATGTCAAGTGTTGACATAGTTGTGAGTCCTCGGAGAGGTAATTAAGGAACAAGAGGGATCATATCTCATTTCACTCCCAGAGGGAATGGTCTTATAATTAGACGAGGAGAATACCTCGCTATCTGCTTCACTAATACTACACTAATACTACTAATATAACGATTTGCTTTGTTTTATAAAAACAGAAACCAAGAATAATATTGAAAACAACTGCGATTTTTGAATAAAAAAAACTGTTTTAGAGCCTTATCGATGTCGGAAAATATATTATATTTTTAAATATTCTATATTTAAATCTGTTACAACTGTTACAAACAACAGATTCGATTAAACATGGCCGAAAATTTAATAAAAAAATATGCAAATGAAAACCAATTAAGTAATTTGATTACTCCGTAAAAGTGCGTAATCAGATTTCACTTTCATTGACCATTCAAATTGGCGATCATGAATAAACAAAGACTGCATGTATGTACCATCCCACATTTAATTCCCTTCTACGGAAAATCCAATTCCACACAACGACGAATCGGCTCTCAAATCACCTTCATCCTACCACATACTTAAGGTGTAATCAGACTGCGGCGTCGATAGAAGACATCGACCGTTCAGGTCGATCTAATGAGGGGCAAGGGAACAGCTGGATTATGATTCGAACGTCTTCAATTTTTTTTTAAATTTGGCGACGACAGTTTTCAATCGACGTCGATCGATGGTGTGAATTTCACTTGTAACGATTGTTTATAAATATCTATTGACGGTCGGTAGTTCATGGATAGGATATCGATCGATACTAAATACACTTTCATTCTGGCCCGGTTTCCACCAAAACGGAAACAAGCGAAGCGAAGTGGGGAATTGCCCGAAATCGACTAATCATTGGTTAAATACCACATCACGCCTCACGGCATTTCTCGAAACTTTAGGCTGCATTTCCACCAGAGATGAGCGAGGATGCGTAGCCAGGGATGTGTGTAAAACTAACCAATAATATCGATTCTTTTTCTCAGCTTGACCTATTCCATCTATGTGATTGGTTAGTTCCACACATATCCCTCGCTACGCATCCTCGCTTAGCTCTGATGGAAACGCAGCCTTAGTCTGCACCTTAAAAGGCATAGCCAATACAATAGCCCACTAACTTGGTGTACAACACTGTACTCAGCTTTATGGCTCGAAATAACCGGATCCCAGTAATGCGGTGTCGCAACTCGGCTGCCAAGGACGCGCACTGACCGCCGCGGTCGCTCGCTTTCACTATCACGCAGTACACGCATCAGGTAATTGGATTACTATTGACTAAGCCACGCTTAGGGTTATCATATTGACATTTTAAAAAGTTTTGGCAAAAAGCCGGACACATGCAAAAGTCCGGGTATATTATAGACCTACACAGTCAAATCTTTCTTTTTTTTTTCTAATGTTCGTCCGATTAAAGCAAACTTTTCCGGCGTTGTCATTGGCTGGACATGTTAAGACAAAATTCGGAAAAAGATAAGCCTAGCCCCGACTGCCGCGTTAGTCTAATAGTCGAAATCACTAATACCGAACACAAGGGTTCGATTCCCAGGCCTGTCGAGGCACAACTCCCCAAATACGTGATATGTGAGCCGCAAAAGTAACTGGGGCAAAATATGGGTGTACTTAAGGTACACTTTTTTATTTAAATTTCTGCCTCTGCACAACCCTAAGTAGATTACAGGCGTCATGTTATGTTATATGTTGAGACGCGCGATAAAGATGGACTGGTACTCAAATTATAGGTTGATTATAGCGTAATTGATGGATGACGGCCAAGAGTTCATGTAACATGGGCTATTATTTTTGAATGTCTTTTGATCTAGTGTGTGAAGAAATAAGTCATTTACTTTGATGGATTACGTTATTTCTGTATTTACTTAGACATGTAACGTTATTACATGTCTAAGCAAATACAGAAATAACGTAATCTAGCTTGTTGCTCTAGGGACCAACCCTGGATTGGACTTGTTTGCTGCTGAATGGAAGACGATAATGTTAGAATGTTTGTGGTTGTGTGAGAAGACCGAGTAAAAGGATTATTTACATAACATAACATAACATCACACCTGTAATCCCCGAAGTGTTGGGAAGAGGTGTACCTAACAGTACACCCACATTTCACCAGATAACTCCTCATCTATGAAACCAAAGCATTGATTTCAAAATAGGCCACTATTCGTTTTGTGTTAGTAAAGATTGCCAACATAATAACAAATCTGCCTACAATGTTTTTAAAGCTCTAAACGCTAACTACTCAAGTTTTACATTCAGACATTAAATGCAGTTTATGGCCCATAAAATGCGGCTCTTCTATCTCTGTCATATATAACCATGACCTAAAAGGTCCTAGAAAGACTGCTATACGGTTTATTGGCTTTGCACCTGACATTAGAGTAGGTAGGAAGTCCACCCCAGGGATGTGCTTTTTAATACGGTGAGTATTGGGCTTAGCTCGCCGTGCGTCCGTCTTATGACGACAGGCTGTGTTGACGGCGCGTTCGTGTTTCACGCGCGCCTCAAAGAGATGTCAGCAAACAGGGAGGAGCCCGCAAGGGTCGATGCTTGCAAGGGCTGCGAGACTGTTTGAAAGAGATACCGCGGCCCAGGAATACAAAGGGCAAGGAAGGAACATTGATGGGTTTTAATCAGTACAAGTCTTTAACTCCCTTCTGCTCCGCCCAGAGCGGGAGAAGCCATTTGGTGATTTCTTAACCGAAAAAAGAAAAAAAAAGGGATGTGTTTTGCACAGAGGGGGCTTCGGACAGGTCTTTTAAGGTCACAGCACTTGTATCAACCCAGAAAGGCATCGTCACCGTGTCAACTCGAGCCATTCAATATTCTTTGTATGAAACTCCCTACTGCAACGCACACTAGAATCGGAATCGTGACGTAATCGCCTCGCCACGGGACAAGCTTACGATACGGTGACGATCCCTTTCCGAGTTGATATGTGTGCTATTTCCTTTAAGCTCTCATGGGCGGATTGTGTCCAGCGGGTGGTTTTAGTGCAGTAGAAATTCCATAGTCTCCGATCTTATCCCTAAAGACCGGTCGCCTTTTGAAGGTTTTCCTCCGCAAACCATAAAAAAAAAACGTAGGGAGTTCAATCACTCTCAGAAGTTACTGTAAAGTTCTAAAAGTCTATCTTCGAAGCAATCTAAAATAATGCAGGCTGGTTAGAAAACGGAGTTGGTGACTTTCGGTGGTTATTAAAATTTTGAAATAGTTTAAAAATAATTGATTCAAATTCTGACTGTAGACTTTAATGGGATGTAAAATAAATATCCAAGTTTTCATCATGTTGATGACATGCCAGTTTCCTCATAATGTGTTCTAGCAGTGGGAAAACTAGGCTCAGTTTACATTACGCCAAGGAAGTCATTACATGAATTTGTTTTTGACATGGTTAATTTATATTTTTGAACATCCCATCATCACAGCACATTATTAGCACGACTGCTGAACATAAGCTCCTGGGTTCGATTGCCCGGTCGGGAAAAGTGTTGAGTTTTTCCTTCAGGAATTTCTTAGCTTTAACAACGGAGTCTGAATTTGCGCTAGGTTGATGGCAATGGTCTCGACCTGTCGAAACGAGGGTGTACTAATAAAAGGTGTAAACGGACTCTTAACGAAGCCGAAAGGCACTCATTCTCCCCATCATTGCGATTATTTTTTTGTTCTAGACCATACGTGGGAACCTTCTAGTTACGGAGATATTGGGGGTCCAACTTTTTCACAAGTTTTTTTTTTAAATACATGTTTTTAATGTAAGATTTTTACTTCAAACACCTCCAAGACCTCCTTACTATTCACTCTATCCAACCGCACAGTGTTTTGAGTGCGTTACATTGAGCCCTACTGTAAAACGTGATTTTTCAGCCCAAAAAGAAAAGTCGTTTCCCAGCACTAATTTTTGCGTAAAGTTACTTAGTTTGATGTACAGAATGCTTGGTTAACGGCTTCGTGAAGAGTCTGTTTACACCCTGTAGATACACCTCTGCCTAAGCCTTCCGGAATTACAATCGTGATTATTATTTAAAGACTGTTTTATGTAGCCATAAATTATTTTCGAAAGCATAAAAATATGATTTCGTAACTCGGCCATTAATATCGAAACTAAAACCGTAATATAGCTGTTTCCCTTTCATTCAATTGTATCGTCATTACAGATATGACCGTAGGCGAGTAGGTGTAAGCACGACGGCCAATCAGGCTATAAAAAAACTAGTTTATGCGGATCTCTCATTGTATAGAAAATGTATAGAAAACGAGGCCAAGTTATATTGGCAATGTACAAGTCTGTTAGACCATAAAATTCCTATTACATATACTTCGGAGTCATGATAGTGAAAGCGAACATATCCTTTGGACAGAATGCAATCTTGTAAATAAATGTATAGATTGTATAGTAATGCTTTGTAACACCAATTAGATAATTTTCTAGACATTTTAATTAGGTACTAAACTCAGATAAGGAGGAGCGCTTGCCTAGGTTGATCCGTGGATGGGTGACCACCCATACCGATTTCCTTCCATGACTTGGAAAGCACGTTAAGCCATTGGTCCCGGCTGTCATTTGTAGGTCTTACACAGTCGTTACAGGTGGCCAGAAGGTCCAACGGCTGTTGAGACAGGTATAGTATTACCACCCACAAACGGCTTTACGAGCTTTCTGAGGATCTGGGTGTCATACTACCAACTTCCAAACTGCTGGCTACTAATGAGAACTTCCTAATTATCATTATCTGCCCAGCCTTTTCTCAACTGCGTTGGAGTCGGCTTCAAGTCTTACCGGATGCAGCTGAATACCATTATTTTACATGGAGCGTCTGTCTATCTATCCTCCACAACCCAGTTAGTTAGCAATACAATAGCCCTTGGTAAGACTGGTTGACAGAATTGGTTGACAGAGGGGCCAAACTGTGCAATCAGGACTGCCTCCTAAATACTTCAAAATGATGAACAGCAAAGGGGGAATCTAAAATGGTCATCGTAATTATTGTCAGCATCAGACAGAGGGGCAGAACATATGCTCATCCTTTTGACATAGTGGCGCGCCACAGTTTAACCTTGTTTGAACTGTCAAGTGTCACAAATGTCACTTATGTCATTGTCAATAATGTCAGTTTGGCGGTTAAGCATTTTTTATTGCTGGGTACCGTAGTACCCGCTGGCGTTTGAATAGCTAAACTTTTAAAGGTCTTAAGTCCGTAAGTAAACAGAACCATTTATCTATTTTTTTTTATTACAAGATGGGCTTGCTCTTGACCTCGATCCCGCCTGATGGAAAGCGATGGATGAGGTCTATGATGGAACAAGCGTGAGCGATCTATTATTTCAACCACAAAGCTGTTTACAGACCGGTTTCAAAACCAGAAAAACAAAGAAAAAAAACAAGCATTTGTTTTTAGCAATTTCGTGCATATCATTGATGATACGGCCATGAGCATGGAACCCATAATAATTTGCAAAAAAACACCTAAGATCGATTATTTATCGTCGTGAGTATTCCATGCGACTGTGGGAATTAAGGAATGTCTTAGATCCAGTCGCAGTTATGACTGTGGCTGGGAGGTGGATATCAGGAAGGCAGTCACTCCATGTAAAATACTGGTATTCAGCTGCATCTGGTTAGACTGGAGGTTGTCCCCAAATTTACACGGGAGAAAGGCTAGGCAGATAATGACGATGACAAGAGGAGCTCGTGGCTAAATAATAACAGGTGCTCGGATCGATCTTTAGGTTAAGCCACGCTTGCCTAGGTTGGTCCGTGGCCAGGCCACCCATTACATACCGAGTTTCGTCCATGCCTCGGAAAGCACGCTAAGCCGTTGGTCCCAGCTGTCAATTGTTCATCTTTGGCAGTTGTTAAGTAGTAAGTGGCCTGAAAGGCTGACAACCAGTCGTACAATAAGAGGTATATTATCCAGCACTATCTGGGTTGTGGAGGTCAGACAGGCAGTCGCTCCATGTAAAATACTGGTATTCAGCTGCATCCGGTGAGATGGAAGCCGACCCCAACACAGTTGGGAAAAGGCTAGCCAGACCATGATGATGACATGCCGGTTTCCTCATGATGTGTTCTAGCACTGGGTAGACTAGGCTAGGTTTATGTTACGCCAAGGAAGTCATTACATGAATTTATTACTTTTAAGTGGCACCTAGAAAGTATTGCTAAGTATCCGGTATAATAAAATCGTAAAGCAATCAGGAGTTATGTTAATTATTTGTTTTATTTATTGCCTTTTTCGTTGACAACATAAATTTAAGCCACTATCAGAACTTCCTGCGTTTTTTTTTCCTATGGTATTTTAATAAGGAATTCGTTAGTGTTACTGAGTATATCACTTATGCTAAGTGACCAGTTTTAAATCTAGGTGTTTAGCGGTAGACACTAGTTGCTATTGGGTTTACTAAAGGTTTATAGATATTTTAGTGAATTAAAGTCTAAGATTGTTACTAGAGGACATGATAATTCATCATCATCATTCTCTTGCCCTTATACCAATTTATATATTATATATTCTTTTTATAGTATCTCTCGGCGTTTGGACTTATTTTCTTGCTCTTTGGCAGAATTCCAGAGGGTGACAGTTAATAATTATGTTGTCCACTGGGTACTAGCAATTACATGACTACTTTTGTTACATTGGGTCTTACCTTTAAAAACAAATGTGTGTTAATGAATAAAATAAATAAATAATAAATTTATTTGGGGTCGGTACAGCATGTGTTCTTCTTCCATACTTCTCAATTATTTATCTCAATCTCATCAGACACCTCCTTTCTTGCCATATTCACACAGTTTATCCATCGCTTGTTTAGTTAATGTCACTTTAAAATGTATTCTTTTTGTTATCTATTTAACCCTCTATCTTTGTTTTTCGGTATCACTTCTTTACATGATTTATTTATCTTATTAGTTGGATCGATTTCAATGAATAATCCAGTTTTTGAAACGCCTAGTTGACGCTTCCCGTGACCCAAGGGCTGGCTTTTACCTTGGCCAGAGGCTAAGTGTTGCCATACAACGTGGGAACGCTGCCAGTCTCTTGGGAACATTACCAGCTGACAGCGTTGACGAGGAGTTTTTCGATGCCCTTTTATAGTTTGTTGTTAGTTTATTTATTTTAGTTTAATAGTTTTTAATTATTATTGTATATAGGGTGACTGGTAATTAGTGACGATACCTAAACACGTGATTGTACTCATGATATCAAACGACTTTTATTATGGGACTAAACCTGAAATCGCAAAAAAAATCTGCTGTTTAGTACCACTTTGACCAGTTAGGCGAACATAAATTATTCAATAGCAGATTTTTGTTTTTGTTTGTTATTATGAGTACAATCACGTGTTTAGACATCGGTCACTGATTACCAGTCACCCTATATAGTTAGATTAACCTAAAAAAAGTTGTAAGAAAATACGATCCTCCATCATACTTAACCACTGAAGCAACACCAATAACAAATACTAGTTAAACTAAACTAACTTAATAGTTAAAAATAACAATCACGCGAACCATTCTAATTTTAGAGGTTAGCTAGTACCGATCAATCAGGGAACGATTAACATGCAAATAATTTTAATGGTCTGTACTTTCTAAATTATACTTAAGTGTTTGCGACCGTGGTTTTACATTTCAATTGCAGTGGTTCTCAAAATATTGCGGATTAGTGGACCCAGAATTTGACTGCCTCGTTGGTCGACCGGTGCAAACGCGACTGCTGAGCATGAGGTCCTGGATTCGATTCTCGAGTCGGGCTAGTGTTATTGGGTTTTTCCAACAGGAATTTCCCAGTAGCAGCCACGAAGTCTCGATTTGTGCACAGCAGTTGGATAGGCTCGCTTGATTGATCGTTGGATTACCTAAGTCCCGTGTAATAACACGGGACTTAGGTAAACATAACTGGCGAAATGTGGGTGTGCCCTCAGCCTAATCGTTCAGAGATTACAGGCGTGATGCTATTTTATGTAGTGCTCCCTTTTGAGAGTAATTATGAGTAAAAGTTATTGTTTGCTTCCAAATAAACTTTTGTGCGTATTACTGTGTCGATTAGACTTGACATCACGCCTGTTTTGCCTTAGTTATATGTATGTAATCAGTAGCAGCACATAAAGCAGCTACGGCCATCTTAGTCAGATTTGACGAGAACCTATGGCGGGAACTCGTCGGCACGTCGGCTTCGATACATTATATGATCACAGTGATTCTAAACATAACTATTGGTTCTTTAGTGACAAAATGTTAACAAGTCTTGCAAGCAGCAAGTTTTAAATTACATTAATTTATTGTGCAAAAGTGTACAAAAAGCATTGGCTTAAAAACCTACATCTAATAAAGAACACTACTAAATCAACATGTCGTAAACATTGTAAATCTTCACCAGAATAAATAAATTATCGTAATCTGTTCATGATCAAATGTTTCTACACGATCCGTGGTCGTTAGCGCGAAGTAATTTGCCGTCCAAGGGGCCTACCGCCACTTCTATATTACTAATGTGTGGGAAAGGGGTGAGCCTATACAGGACGTAGTGTGTCATCTCTTTCTCACACGGAAGTAAGATTAAAGTAATCTTTGTTAATATTATGAAGAGGTAAAGTTTGTATAATTGTCAATTTGGATGTAGATCTTCGGAACTACTGGTCCGATTCTGAAAATTCTTTCACGAATAGGAAGCTACATTATTGACGAGTGTCTTAGGCTACATTTCAAATCTGCTACTGGGATGATGTTCAACCATAACGTTAGCGAAACCGTGCATCAGAACTAGTACTGCTATAAGAGATGATGGTACAGGACTCAGGCCACGCCGCCTACCGATCGTTGCGTCACCGCAGCGTGGACCACATCCATCACGTTACACAATAGTTCCTGAGATGCACTAGACTACGCGTGGATTATGATGCAATTTATAATAAACTAATGATGTAGGAAATTGTAGTGTGGTGGTGTGATCTGTTATGGCATCGGATTAGTTTGGTGTTGAATGTTTTTGTCTGAACATAATATTTGTATTTATTTTACTTGCCCATAGGCGGACTTAATGCCACAAGGCATTCTCTACCAGTCAACCTTTGGGACAAATAGGACAGCATTGTGGTAGAGTACAAAAACAATAGATAAGGAAATTACCAATTTGTTAACTTGTAGTGATACACATAAACGGGTACATACTAATACATATATATAAAGATATATTAAAGTAATATATATTATAATACATGCAAATAGTCTTAAAAACGAGAAACCTTATAATAATTACTATGGCTCTGTGATGACAAATATCTAGTATTCAAAAGTTAATTTAGTTTAAACTATCTCAATAGCAACTAAGGCGTGAAAAATGAATTATGGTCAACGGCAACGCCCGCGCGATTGAGAACCACTGACATTAATTACTCTGACAATGTCAAAAGGCAAATGCAGTGACCTTGTAATGGCATACGATGGTTTAAAATAATAATTGTTTATATCTCTTGACGCTTCAATATGTTTAATGGATAATTGAATGAGGATTTATAAACTGATTTAGGAGTGTGTTAAGATAGCATAAAAAGTGTTTTTTTTTTTTTTTAAATAATAGTTAATATATTAAAAATCCTTAAAAATATTTCTGATTTGGATAAAAAAAAGTATGTTAAGCGATTGTATTGTTGATGGATGTCACTTTTAACCCTTTTTCAGCTAAATGCAAGTCTTATTTTTGGATAATTTTAGATCTATGTTTCAAAATATTTTTAAGACAAATTATTTTTCAAAACATTATGTATCTCTTGACTGACTTACATACGACCTAGAATCTAGACGCAACAAACCTCAACGTATTGCATTCCTAGATTTTTACATAAGATCAGATACATGACAATAAAATATATATTTAATATGCTAATTATATAGTAATTATGCTAATTATGTTGTTGCATCAAAATTAATTTTTAATAACTCATTTCCATATTTGGCTTTCGTCATAATTATTATCAGTCTGACAAAGAACAAAAATAATTAAAATAATAATAATTTTACTTTTACCTTGCCCAGAGGTTAAGTGTTGCCATACAACGTGGCAGCGCCGCGCGCCGCCAGTCTCTTGTAGAGATAACCAGCTGACAGCGTTGAGGAGTTTTTCGATGCCCTTTTATAGTTTGTTGTTAGTTTATATATGTGAGTTTATTTAATAGTTTATAATTATTAATGTATGTAGTAAGTTATTATCCATGATGAAATTCATTGATTTTTTTAAACTCAAACGGACAATTCCGCAATTTTCGCACTCACTTTACTTTAAGCTGTGTTTCCACTAAAATCTTCGTTCAATTAAGGCCCCGAAGCATAAAATTGAAAAAACGTTGTTCAACACCCCGTACAGGTAATTTAAAACTCGTTTGCCAAGCTAATATGTTTGTCGACTAACATTTATATGCGAGAGGATGTTGGGAATTTGCAAAGTGCACGGAACGGTAGGTCATGGAGTTAACAGAAATGGAGTAATAAGTTACATGTCTAATGTATACCGTCGTATCCGACTTTCTGGCAAAGATAAGTGGAGCTATTCCTGTAGTTTATAGAACGACTAAGGAGTAAATTGTGGAAGTCTGCTTTGTAGATTTTAAGACTACTGAGAGATACTAGTGGTCGGGTTTTAAAAATAAGAACTATTTATTCGCGGAAAAGAATAGGCTATGCCTTTAACCAAGCCGCCTTGCCGTCTAGTGATAGCAGATACTAGAAAGTCATCAAATTGTTTGCGAGAAATGAGATGTGATGACAGGATCAAGTATTGTTTTCTCAAATTACAGTTTTTAAAAGAAATACCACTGATGACGAATGCACGGGTATGTAAAGTCAATGGAGTGCGAGTGAATGGTTTTTGGCTAACATTAATATTCTAACAGTGACCCCGATACTGTTACGATATCAACACAATTTGATCGTATCATTGCGTCTTGAATTGTAAAAAAAATATATTGGCACTCCATTTATTTGACATCCTGGCTGTGGCTTACCTACAGCAATCTCATAATATGGAACGATGTGACATTTTTTGGGATGCCATTAAGTAGCCTTTTTTATGCCACGAACGGCTGAATATAAAACAGGAGTTCAAAAAGCTACCTTCACTGATTATAAAATTCGGACCAGCACCAATGAATAACGATTCCTTTGATCAGGAGTAAAGACAGGTTTTCATTTAACTTAAGTGCCTTTTATAAGGCGAGGCTGTAAAGTAAGAAAACGTATCATCTAGATAGGGCACGTTTTTTTAAAAGGCGACGTTCCAAATCCTTTCTTTTTAGGTTAAAGGAGTAGTTATTTTGTTAACATTGCTTTTGCAGTTAGTGCTGGTCACAATGTTGCCAAATTAGTCCCGTATTTATAAACTAAAACCAAACCAGTCCGTGTGTGAAACCGCTTAGATCTCCTAAACTCAGTAATGGATTGACACATAGGATATGATGGTGAAAGCTTTATGAACCGACCTAAAAAAGGAGGAGGTACTATCCTTCTTTTTGAAGTCGGTTAATAAGGTTTTATTTTTTCATCAAAACGTGAAGACTCAACCTTATTGCCTTTTCATAGAAGACCACAAACTACGTCAGCAATCGTACGTCATAGCATAGAATTATGGTATTTATTGATATCCACTTAAAGGCTAATTTGACACCCACTTCGCCACAAACCAAAAGGTCAATGCTATAATCGAGATGAAACTTCAACCTCCGTGGGCGAAGTCGCAAGGGACGCCTAGTTTAAAAGATGTACGGTGATGTGATAGCCAGGGATGTGCAACATCGGATCCTTAATGTTTTCTCTGTTTTAATTTCTGAAATGTTTTAGCAGGTTAGGTTCTGAAATGGTTAATCCAGGTTATAAACTACCTGTGTGCTAAATTTCATCCAAATCCGTTCAGTAGTTTTTGCGTGAAAGAGAAACAAACATCCATCCATCCATTCTCACAAACTTTCACATTTATAATATTAGTGGGATTTAAAATTTTGAAGTGAACCAACCCTGGTATCGCCTGAACCAGAGACGACTCATAAAATCTCCTTTCGTTTCCCCAAGAGAGGTGATCGTTTCTATTTATAGCGAGAGGCCCTTCAGCATGTATTTTTAGCTGCATATCAAGTACAAGGTTGTTTCCGCCATATTTCTGGACTGACAGGCTCATTTGAAGAAATATGAGGAGGATGGGAAGTGTCTTGTTATCCTATGGAACAGTAGCGAAGGGTCAATTTTTCTAAGAGGTAAGCCGGAGTACATAATTATCTTTAATGTGATTATAGGTAGGAATCGAGTTGTATGGAACCTTCGCCACTGCTATGGAAGTCATCAGTCGTCTTCGGGCGATAATGCATAGCTAGCAAGCGGAATAAGTACATACATCGCGCGTACTTTCCAATGTTGTATACGTAGTTATGTGGTTACAAGCTGTTAAGCATACGTTCCTGGGTTCGATTCCTAGGGTGAAGTAATATTGCAGTTGAAAATCTGAAACTATGACCATTTTTCAAAAAAACTGTCCCAAATATTCGCAAATTTCTCTACTTACATACGCAAATGGATTTCGGTTCTAAGATTTTGTTCAATACCCTTATATCATCAGCAGCGGCAGAAATATTACTGTACCTGTAATGAAAAAAATAAAAGCTTAGTAAAATACACCAATATTATGACTCTTTTTCCTCTCTCTCTCTTTCTCTCTTCTTTTGAGGTTCTCAAGCAGCCTGGAGTCCAGATTTGTACCCGGTTTGATGGCAATAGGATCGCCCTCTGTAACGTTGCGAAATATAGGTGTACAGTCACGAGCACCAATATGTGTACACTTTCCTAAATTGAAAACCAATTTTCGCGAGAAATAACGATTTTAACATGAAGATAGGATTTTTTTTTAAATATGAGTTCTAGAATACTATGATCGTAACAACATGACATTTAAATTAGAACAGTAAAAGAAACACACTTTTAAAAGTTGTTAACATAACATAACATGACGCCTGTAATCCCCGAAGGGTTAGGCAGAAGTGTACCTAATAGTACCCACACATTTCGCCAGTTATGTTTTAAAGTCCCATGTAATAGGGGGCGAGCCTATTGCCACCAACCGGGCACAAATCCAGACTCCTTAGCTGCTATTGAGAAATTCCTAAGAACCCAATAGCACTTTGCCCGACCCGGGAATCGAACCCAGGACCTAATGCTCAGCAGTCGCGCTTGCGACCACTACACCAACGAGGCAGTCTTGTTCTCAGGGTTTACATATTGGTGCTCCAGGCGAGAATTCAGGCGTAATTTCAAATTTGTAGTGTTGAGGTAAGGGAGCTATCATAGGCTCAATATACCCATGGAAAGGCAGTACTTTTAGTTTACTTGTAATCCAAGAAAATACACAAAATTACCAGGGCGATTTAATGCGAACGTAGCGATCGCGTGCGATTTAATGCTTCTGCATAAATTCATTGACTCTTGGTTCTATGCTGGTTTTAACCTCGAACCTTCCTAAGACAGCTTATCTCAGTAAGTAGTAGCAAAGGTCTTAAATTGCTGATTTGTTATTTCAAGGCTTTTAGGCCTAAATGCCTTTAAGTTATGTTTCTTCTTAACTTAGCTTGTCACGACGAATCGTGACTACGTTCTTTTGAGCATGTATAAATATTACAGCTTTATTGGTATGCAATTTGAACTCAATCTCTAGGGTTATTCATGCCACACAAGTTTAATTAATTCTGACGAGAAATAGATACAATTTAGCATGACTTGATTGCTTGATGGGATGAACTTTTGCTATGCTTGAAACTATTTAACTGTCACATAGACATATACCCCCAGAAGAACATACGCTGACCTCATTGGTGAGGTTCTTCAGAAAGGTCAGGTGCGTAGTACTCGCAACCGGCGTGCGTGTATGACCAGATGTATGAACGTGGACGAGGCAAAAGGAGTATGTAAGGATCGTAGCAGGTGGCGTTTTGTGGTTTCTGCCTACCCCCATGGGAAAAGGGCGTGAGTTTATGTATGTGTATGTGTATAGATAAAATACATCTGTCACTTTTTGATGGGTGATGTTTGATGAGTGACATTTAATAGTAATTATGCGAATCAGGCGAAAAAACTGGCCAAGTGCGAATCGGATTCGCGCACGAAGGGTTCCGTACCATTATCTATACAACATTAGAAAAAAACGGCAAACAAATCACGTTTGTTGTATGGGGGCCCCCCTTAAATATTTATTTTATTTTGTTTATTTCTTTTTAAAGTGAATATGTAACTTAATATTCAAGTGGATATTTCAAGCGTCTACCTGTCGCCGTTATTAATATCGAGCAAAGAAACGGCAAAAAAACACGTCTGTTGTATGGAAGCCCCCCTTAAATATTTATTTTATTTTGTTTATTTCTTTTTGAAGTGAATATATAACTTAATATTCAAGTGAATATTTCCAGCGTCTACCTGTCGCCGTTATTAATATCGAGCAAAGAAACGGCAAAAAATCACGTTTGTTGTATGGAAGCCCCCCTTAAATATTTATTTTATTCTGTTTTTCAGTTATTCGTTGTTATAGTGGCAACAGGAGTACATTTTTGACAATTTCTACTGTCTAGCTATCACGGTTCAGGAGATACAGCCTGGAGAAAGACGGACAGACAGACAGACGGGGAGCGGAGTCTTAGTAATAGGTCCCGTTTTACCGTTTGGGTACGGAAACATAAAAACACACAACTAAAACAAATGTAGCAAGTTTGACAAATTATTATTATTATTATTTATTAAAATCTCCCTATATCGATGTTTTCCTTGAAATGCAACGCCATCTTGAACTGCAAACTTAGAGTGGTCATACTATACTAGGTCGATTTTACTTAGTAAAGCGAGTTTTAAAGTGCCCAGGCCAAGATGGTGGATTTAGATTAATGTTCTACGTCGACAGACGAATTGGTCGAAACTTGCACGAATTCGTAGCAAGGGAAGGGAAGGTCTTTGATCTCGTATCGACCTCCACATTCTGAAAACAGGCTTCTAAATTATTGCAATGTAGGTAGAAGGGGAATTGGCACACTTTGCAGGTCAATTGGCCATAGTTACCTGTCTTTTAGTTATCTATAAAACATACATATAAGTAGGGAAATATTTTGAGGAAAGTTTTCAGCACGGACGTGTGAAGAAATGGGGTAGGTAGGGGGTACTTGGACTGTGTGAAAGACGATACATCCAAGAAGCCCCCTTCTTAGCAGTATCGTCTTGCTGAGTCGTGACTTCTAAGTTACGAAGTATAAGGGTTGAACCTCATCTGGCAGCACGCAAGGAAACGCAACGAAATCGCAGTTTTCCATGCTCTTTATCCTTTTAGCGAGAAACAGAGTAGGAATGCTATTGCACGCGGCAGCATCGACGATGCGGTCGGCAGTATGCTCTGTTTTTCACTCTAGCAAATGTCGGTTCTGAGGATAGAAAAAGATAGGAGGCAAGGATGAAAACCTGCGGTTCCATGCAGCCAGATGAGGTTCAACCCTTAATCAAAATTATTGAAGACATGCCTAAGTCGACTTCAAATAAATTCGGATAAGTGCAAGAGAATGTTGATGAATAATTAAATAATAAGTAGCAAAGATACGCATAAACCTACTGGGATTCTGGCCCCCGTTTATACAAGGTGTAGACAAAAACCTTCTCGAAGCCGTCAACCAAGCATTATGTACATGCAATTATGTAACCCCACGCAAAAATTATTACTGGGAAACGACTTTTTTTTTGGCTCGAAAAATCACGGTTTACGGCAATACTCAGTGTATACGCACTCAAAATTGTGCTGATGGGTGCATTGAATAGTAAACGGGTCTTGGAGGTATTTAAAGTACAGGTATAGCCTTACAAACTAGTATTAAAAAAAAACTTGTGGATAATTTGGAACTTTGACCTCCAATATCTCCGGAACTAGAAGCTTCTAGGTATAGTCTAGAACAAAAAAAAAATATCGGAATGACGGGGAGAAAAAGTACTTTTTGGCTTCGTTAAGGGTGGTCATATTCACACCCTTTATACCTATTGTATGAAGTGAAAACCCAAGGAAAATTTTGCACAACAATAGAAAAACAATGGTTCAAAAAATTTACAGGAATAAATAAGTTCTTTGTACCGCCTCTAATTTAATTTGGTTGATGTCAAAGTAAGGGTTTTGGTGTTTCTTTGACGTTGTTAAATTAAATCAGAAAGCTTTGAAAGGCCCTGACCTGCCTCAACAACTGTGACATTGTAGAGCCAAACTATGTTGTTATTTAATTGGGGGTTTTCAGATATTATTTATTGGACAAGTTTATCCATGCAGGGATTATAATGTCGAATTTATACAATTTATGTTTATCCAGTTGGCAATTTAAGCATAGCACCACAACTGTGTCTGGCTCGTTGGTGTTAGTAGAAGTCGCAATCGTGACTACTGAGTATGAGGTCCTGGGTTCGATTCCCGACTCGGACAAACTATCATTGGGTTTTTCATCAGGAATTTCTCAGTACCAGCCATGGACTCTGGAATCGTGCCCGGTTGATGGCAATAGGCCCACTCATTAATACATGGGACTTAAACATAACTGACGAAATGTGGGTGTACTATTAAGTACACCTCTGCCAACCCCTTCGGGGATTACAGGCGTGATGTTATGACTTTATATACCACATCATACATACCGTTCACCGATATTTTGCCACTTATGTTCTCATGCAATTGGATATTGCCATTATCTGAGAGAAAATCAAGTCTTGGTCCTTCTACTGAGAAATGATTAAATGGTGAGACCCAATAAGAAAAGAGAAAAAAATAAGCAGTACCTTTGTAGTTTTATTTTATGTTATTCTCCTCTGTGTACATAAATAGTAAAATAAATAAATAAGAAATGATTCGACCTGCGGATCGACCTCGTACATTATTGGACGATCAATAAGATTTTAAAGGCTCACTGAAATATTTTCTATATGTTATTACTGTTAATAATCATAAAATAAAGAAATCCCGAAGTTTTGGCATGTCGTAAAAACTGTGCGATGCAGGGTCGGATCGCTAGTATATAATATACATTTCCCGCCTATATACTTCCCGTAGGGGTCTCTGGGGACGGCTAATGGATTGTAGCAAAGTGGTTTGGGTATTCGCATCTACCTGGCCAGTAATATCATAATACTTCCTACATAGCGTTGCCATTTCAAAGCTATTTTGACATTATATTTTACTACTAGCTGATGCACGCGGCTTCGTCCGCGTGGATTTCGGCTATCGCGACCAAAAGTAATCATGAAATCTTGATCCCGTTCCCGCAACAAAAACTTGACAAACTATACTAAAACCTTCCTCGAGAACCACTCTATCCATTTGTGAAAACAATATAAAAATCGGTGCAGTAGGTTTTGAGTTTGAACAGACAGACAGACGCGGCGGAGGACTTTGTTTTATAATATGTAGTGCTAGTGATTTTATGCCTGCGGTTTCGCCCGTGTCGAGTTCGGTAATTGTGCCTCGGGATCGTATAACCGGGATAAAATATCCTATCATATGTTGTTAATCCCAGAAAGCTGGTTTGAGGTGGCGCAGGAGGAGAGTACCTCGAAGGATATGGGGAGGCCTTTGTCCAACAGTGGGAAATACAAGACTATTGAAAAAAAACCTATGTTCCAAATCCGTTTAGTTATAGTTTTGCGTGAAAGAATAACACGCCTTCACAAACGCATTAATTTATAATAATAGTAGATAGATATCCCACATAGCGTAGCTATTTTGACATTGGTGCCGATTCCCTTGTTCACAAACTAAACTAAATTTAAGTTGAGTGCATCTTTTTCTTTCTATTTCATTATGAAAAGGACAGAAGATAAATATTAGTTTAGTCCTGTCAAATTAGTCAACACCTGACGTAATTTTATGTAATTTTAGTAGTCAAGTTTTCATCACGTGTAAACGTGTGTCAGGCGCTGGTTAATTTGACAGGACTAAACTAAAATTTATCTTCTGCCCTTTTCTTAATGAAATAGAAAGAAAAAGATGCACTGAACTTAAATTTGGTTTAGTTTGTAAACAAGGGAATCGGCACCATTATATACTTTGTATCATAGTCCAAAATTTGATATTCCTCGTGGCTACTCCATTCTCAGACTGATTAGGGATTGCGACGCATTAGTGTGATTTGGCACAATTATTACGGGTACCATTTTGTGTGAAAAACATTTTTATGATTGCGAGCGAATCAATTTGATACAGTAGACGCTAGATTGGAGCAATTACGTTTAGAATCTGCTCTTTATGTGACCTTCTCCTATATGGTAGCTGTAGTATTACTAATCTGAAATTACTATTTTGGTTAAATTTTGCCTTTTTTTACTTTCTAAAGACGTTTCAGTACTCATCATCTGCCTAGCCTTTTCCCAACTGTGTTGGGGTCGGCTTCCAGTCTAACCGGATACAGCTGAATACCAGTATCTTACTTGGAGCGACTGCCTATCTGAGCTCCACAACCCAATGAGTACTGGGTAATACGATACCCCTTGGCAAGACTGGTTGTCAGACTTTTTTTGGCCCACTACCTAACGACTGTCAAAGATCTTCAAATTACAGCCGGGACCAACGGCTTAACGTACTTTCCGAGGCACGGAGGAAATTCGGTGTGTAATGGGTGGTCACCCATCCACAGACCAACCTAGGTAAGCACGGCTTAAAGATCGAACCGAGCGGCTGTTATTATTTAGCCACGAGCTCCTCGAAAAGATTACTATGGTCACTATTTCCTGCAGTTAGGAATAATTAGGACAGTATAAAAGCAGTATAGTATTAGCAATTCAAATATCATAATATAAAATCACGCCTCGTTATCCCCGATGGGTTAGACAGAGGTGTACCTAACAAGTACACCCACAATTTCGCCAGTTACGTGTAAGTCCCATGTAATAGGGGACGAGCCTATTGCCATCAACCGGGCTCAAATCCAGACCCATAGTTAATACTGAGAAATTCCCGCTGGAAAACCCAATAACATTTTCCCAACCCGGGAATCAAACCCAGGACATAAAGCTCAGCAGTCGCGCCTATTATGAAATTTAAATAAAATTATAGTAATCCTTTTTTAGGCAATTGTAATACTATGCAGCATTGGCGAAGGCTCCATAGACCTCGATTCCTACCGGCTTCCCTTTTAAAAATGGCACAGTCAGTCATAGACAAATAACATAATCTCAGTAAAGATATACATAATATACTACGGCTTACCTCTTACGAAAATTGATCCTTCGCTACTGCTGTGCAGTGCAGTACATACGTATGTGTGTGCCAAACCAATAACTGTAGCTACGTATGAAATCTTGTTAAACTGGAAACCAATCCTAACATTACTGGGAAAATGTTTGGCGAAGAGATACCAGTCTGCATCTAACCAGGCCACATATGGATTTCTTATTTGCTATCAACAGAAGCGACGGCCGCAGTGTCTCGTTAGAAATGTCGTGTTGAAGACTTGACTTATCGGAAACGTATTTTTTTATAAACAATTGCGGTAAAGCTTAACTAGTTACATTCTGAGCTTCGTTCGTTTTGTTAAAGAAAATTGTGTGTGTATTTGCATTGCAAAGTTCGCGAACGCTCAAGCCGTTGTTGTGTTTTTATGCTGAAATATTTTTATTCAAAAATTTAGAAATATTGAGACGTGCTGGAGTAGACCAGCTGAAAGAAGAAGACTTTGCCCAGCTGTGGGATGACGCAGGTTAAGAGTATCAGTAGTATCAGTAAATAGAAACATAATATACCATCATGGCTGCATTCTCCGAAGGGTCAGGCAGAGATCTATGTTGAGAGACATGCACATTTCGGCAAAAGATTTTTTTTTTTATAAGCAAAAATGTCCTTGTGAGTGAAATCACGCATTTACCTTCCAGAAGCTCCTATTACTTTTATCACACATCTATTTTCAACTTAGTATTCAGCACAACTATTCCTTATAAATTCGCGAGGCCCAACATTGTCATTCAAGTCCATACACGCGCATATTATACGATATTTTCAAGTCAATATCTATTTCCTTGTAAGTCGACGGTTTCTCTAGAAATGGTTCGGATTTGCTGAACGCGTTTGGAAAGTGACTTGTTCAACTGTGCTGGTCACGACGCAGCTTGGGCGAGCTAGGACAGGGGTGGCAAGTTTTATAAAAGGTTAGGTTTCTAGCTAATTGGGCAAGATTTCGTTGACATACGGTGAAAAGAAAATTCGTGAGTTCACCGTACAGGGTGTAAACGGACTCTTCAAGAAGCCCTCAACCAAGCACTCTAAACATCAAACAAAGTAACTTTACGCAAAAATTATTGTTGGGAAATGACTTTCTTTTGGGGTGAAAAATCCCGTTTTACGGTATGACTCAATATAACGCAGTCAAAACATTGTACTGATGGATGGATTGAATAGTATGGGGGCCGCGAAGGTGTGATAAAAACATGTATTTAAAAAAAAAAAAAACTTGTGAAAACGTTGTAACTTTGACCCCCAATAACTCCGAAACTAAAAGGTTCCCAGGTATAGTCTCGAACAAAAACCCAGAACTAGCTGGGTTGTGGAGGTCAGATAGGCAGTCGCTCCATGTTAAATATTGGTATCTGTAGCTGTATTCAGTTAGACGGAAGACCCCAAAGCATGATGAGTTGCGGTGGGACACTTAAAAGTATTATAGTAAGATTTCGAGACGAAAATCCCCCTCGAGAACCCTACACTACACGCAATTTAGTGCAATACAAATTAAACTTTATGGCTCTAACATCACAATCGCACAGCTATTAACAATGATTTATTAGTATAGATTTGTCTGGTGCATTGTCCTTATATACTAATAGGTACGTATTTGATTGGGTTTATATACATGTATAATTGTATATAACGTGGGCGGTTGAAAAACGAGAATTTGATGTATGGTGAGATACAATAAATCTCTCTCTATTTATTGATCGTAAACTCTCACTTACATAGTCGTTCATCATCATCATCATCAGCCTTATAATGTTCCCACTGCTGGGACTCAGGCCTCCTCTCGTCTCTTATGAGAGGGAATGGGCTATAATCCACCACGCGGGCCTAGTGCGGATTGGTGGATGTCACATGTCTTCGAATTTTTGGTTCTAGGACATGCCGGTTTCCTCACGATGTTTTCCTTCACCGTTTTTGAGAGCTTTGGTGATGAAATAAATTACACAAAGTAATGCGCCTGTCTGGGTTCGAACCCTCGACTTACTGTTCGTAAGTCGGGGTCGCTACCACTGGGCCACCGCTGCTCTCTAGACATGCTCTCTACATAGTCGTTAGTTATTTTTAAATACATCAGATTTTTTTGCACATCCTGCGTTGCTGAGTAGCTATTATTTTCCCAAGGTATCGGCGTCGGTATGAAATACATAATATTAGTCAAATGTGATGAAAAAAATTATGACTATAACTGACTCTAGATGTAGGCCTGAATATCGCAAGACTGGAGCCCTGAGACAGCTTGACGGGTCGCAGCTGACCGAGTTGAAGAATGATGGCGAGACGTTTTTCTTTTTTTTTTTTGGATGGGAAATCATCAAATGACTTCTCTCGCTCTGGGCAAAGCGGAAGGGAGTGTCAGACTTGCACTGACTAAAACCCATCCATTTTCTTTCCTTGCCCTTTGTGTTCCAGGGCCGCGGTATCTCTTTCGAACAGTCCCGCAGCCCTGGCATGGCAGGACGCCTTGGATGGCTTCCTCGCGAATTGACGAGAAGAAGGATATCACCGAGAGCAAAGAATGGGGGCTTACCCCAGGAGTGTGATTTAATGGGCTAATAAAAAAAAAAAAAAAAAATCTCTTTGGTCTAATGGTCGCAAGCACGACTGCTGAGCGGCGGGAGCGGCGGGAGCGGTCCTGGGTTCGAATCCCGGGTCGGCCAAAGTGTTATTGGGTTTTTCCATCAGGAATTTCTCAGTAGCAGCCACGGAGTCTGGATTTGTGCCCGGTTGATGGTAATAGGCTCGCCCCCTATTACATGGGACATAAACATAACTGGCAAAATATGGGTGTACTATTAGGTACACCTCTGCCTGACCCTTTGGGGATTACAGGTGTGATGTTATGTTACGTTACGTTATTATAAAAAAAAATATCCTGAGTCTCTGACTCTTCTCCGTATAAATCAAACGTTTTTAAGTCTACAACATTACAGTCTACTGCTGGAATTGGAAGGCCAATTTACTCAATGTCCTTGGAATTTCTTGTCCCTTCTTCTCCATAGAGATCCACGGTTGGTAGGGGTAACTAGTGTCAACTTTCTGAGTCACTGACCGACTCCTTGGCAATTCAAAAGATTCATTCTTCAAAATGATTTCGAAATATAATGAGCTACTTTCTCGATTCACATTTACAATATCTACTAGAGTGGGTACCTAAGTTACGGCTTAGGTTTGATGAAATCCTTGTGGGAACCAATTTCGCAGCTTTATGGCGGTACCACATCTGGTTAGGTTCATTTAGTTCAGCGCATGCGCCGTTCTATTGACACAACCTAGATTGAGATAGATCGGAATACAGCTTGACTTTGTGCCTGTAAATATAGCTATTGAATAACGATAGATAAGACGTCCGCAAGAGGAAATTGAATGCTTTCATTCAATTTTTGTAATATTCTGCAAATAATGTAAAATGTTTTTCAAGATGAATACCTGAATAAAAGCGCAGTGTTTGATTTCCAACCAATGATATCGATACTTATAATATTACTTAATAATAATAATAAATAGTATAATATTATATGAGGAAAGATTTTTATTTTTGTATGTAACGAATAAACTTAAAAACTACTGGATCGATTTAAAAATTATTTCAGCAATGGATTACTACATTATCAGCGAGTAACATAGGCTATATTTTATCCCCGTACTCCCACGGGAACGGGAACTACGCGGGTGAAACCGAGTCACATCCGCTAGTATTAAATATTAAAAAACTAGATGCACAGTTCGTTACAAATGTCACAACAGAAAGAGTCATTGATAAATGAAACTGAAAAGCGGTGTTTTATTTAGGCATTAAGTTAGGTGTCACTTATTATAAGTGAAAACGTATCATACGTTAGGTTTACGTAATACGAAAGTAGAATATCTTACATTACACTTAATAGCTATCAATTTTTTGATAACTTATATGCAAAACATGTCTAAGTAAAAAACATGTCTAATGGACATGCTGACTCCCTACAAAAAAAGTTGTATCTCACTAGAACATGTAGAAAAAAATTAATACATAATTGCCTTACAAGAACTACGCAATTAAGTTTTTTTTTCTGGAATTCAAGTATTCATGCTTTTTGTTGTTGTTTTTTTTATGTAAAGTATCCGTCAATTGACTTTCATCTCGTCTATTTTAATATCATATAAAAAATGAAACTATGATTATGGTTAGTCAAAAGTATATAAATATAAAGTAGAACTAACACGCAATGTATTTAATTGTGTTTATATAACGCTAGTTTAGAGCAAAACGTAACATAACGAGCGACCGCGAGAGTGAGATATGGCGCACGATAATTATTGAGGCGACTTTTTGACCAATTAGTATACAATTTTTTTTTCTTTTTGGGAATAAGTAATTTGATTGATAAGAGACACATATTATACAGAAAAATAATTCTAGTTTAGCTAATTCTAGTTTCTGATCGTTAGGAAATTATTACATTAATTTGCGGAACAAGCATTATTTTATCGACGCTGATTATTTCAATTTTTGACAACATAATTTATTATTTCAGTAAAATTTTATAGACACAGGAATAGTCCATGAAGGAATATTAAACACTATTGTAATTGATACATAATATTATCTATAATATTTTTATATAATAATTAAATCGGTGCAATTTTATTCTTACAATCTCCACTTATTTCAAATATATCAATATTAAGTGACTAAACTTCACACACAGCCGACAAAAATAATCGCACACAAAATCGCAAAATCTCAAGCGTGCGCGGTATCTAAGTACAAAAAGTAAAAGCTCAGTGGACTGGTATCTGTGTAGCCGTGAGACTGGTACCGGTACTGATGGCTATCTAGTTTGTTACGGATACCGACTAGAGATCATCTCACGCGCACGCAGATTTCACTGAGGCTGTGTAGAATAGATTTCTAAGCTCGATCAAGTGGTGGCTGGTTTGACTGGGTTTTTAAGGGTTTGAAGATTTTTCCGAAAACACAAGTTAGGTGAGTATTGGATACCACACTGTCCAAGGTGAACTAGACTTAACTAGTTGCTTATTTGAATATCAATCGTTCTTCTTCTATCGATGACAAAAAATTACAAATGTGTTTAGTCCAAAATTCAGTCACACAAACTTCGTTTACTAATGCAGTAACCACACGTTGAGGAATTATGGTCAACGAGCCAAAGTATTCGCTTTGCTAACTAATGGATGGACGAACAAAGTATCCATAGACTGTACTGGTTGAACCAGTTGCTATAAAATGGACAGGGATTAGAAAAAGGAAAAAGGCAAAACAAAACCTGAGTGAATTGATGGAAGATATTTCTACCCAAAGAAAGGATAAACCCAGTGATCTAAATTAGGGTAAGGGACAAACAGATTTGTTAATAAAATACAAATGTTTGTCTGTAAAGACGGTTTACGGACGATAATTTTACGTGATAACGTCATAAGAAAACCTTGATGAACAATTGCATACTTTTATGAATTGAATTGAATTATTATCACCGAAATATAATTATTTTGTATTATACATAGATGCGTCACATGCCGAACGCTTAGGCCGATCGTGCCTCTCTATCGCTTGTTCCGCGCTCTCGCTTGCACGCTCGGCTCAGACGGAACTTGACACTTTTTCGTGCGTGCAGCTTCATCGATTCCTAAAATGTTATCATGTCAAAACTTACCCTTATTTTCTAAAAAAGATCCCGATAATTGTAGCCCCCGAATGACGAACAGATCTCTTTTCGAGTCTCGTTTCAACATTCAACACAGACAAAATCGTAATTAAGTTTTTCTATCGGAAAAAACTTGGCTTTAACCCAGAATTGGAATTAGGAATTGTGCCCGATAAAAGGATCGTCCTAATACATTGGGAGGCCGTGAACCAGCCAGTAGAAACTCAATAAAGTACTGATTAAATAAGTATGGATAGAGTCGTAAATTAATTAGGTACTAAATTCTGAACTGTATTTTTGTATTTAGTTTAGTTGGCTGGTTTTGATCAGGATCAACTTATGGCTGTCGTAGAATTATGGAATTGTCTTTTGCTAAAACAATGTGCACGTTATATTTCGTACAAATCTTTTCCTGAATAAACATAACATCACTCCTGCTACTCAGTTCCATAAGGGTTAGGAAGATATGAGCTAACAATGAACGAAAAAAAATCATCAATGATTCAATCAATGAGCTCAATGAATGAGCTAATGATCAATAGATGAGCTAATGAGCATGAGTTATGAGGAATAAACTTGAACAGCATTTTAAGTTAAGGAAAGGCTTTTTACTTTTTGCAAATGTATTTCTGAACAAAACGTACGGACGAGGAAAATAACGGTAGTCAACTCAAAACATTAATAAATACATAAATTTATTTAAATTAGGTAAATAACACCTATTGCCACACATAAATTGAAAGAAATCCCACGACATAACCTATAAGATTAGATAAAATAAGTAGAATAAAAAAACAAAAATACTATAAAATCACACTAAATCAAATAATACTAAATAAATTAAATAAAAAAAAAACCGAATAAAGCCGATGAAAACAAAAAATGAAAATAAACCAAGTCAAGCCAATGGAAATAAATAAATAATGATGTAGTCTGGGAATTATCGCAATTTCCGAAAGGGTCTCAGTATCATCCCACATTTAACAATGATAAGCAAGTAACTATACAAGATAAAGGAACCTATTTTCAAGCAATTCTGAAATGCCAACAAAGCCAGCAGTTTCACTGCAGGCTCGGATCGAACCGACAGTTACAGATTAAAATCTCCCAACTGCAGTAAAATGTAGGTTTAGTATTTATAAGACGCAATTCTTAGCTGATGATAGAATACCAATTCAATTGATAAAATGTAGAATGCATTACCTATATAATGTAATGTAATCTAGTTCCTTATATTATGTAAGCTGGTAGTGAACGGTTTAAATCCGTAGTTCAAGTATGTTTTTTGTTTCAAACACTTTCATTGCCCGATGATAATGGATTGATATGAAAGAAAACTATCCACCGCATGCAAGTCACTCAGAGAGCTATGGAACGAGCCATGTTGGGCGTCTCCCTCTATCACGGGATGAAAAATACCGAAATCTAAGACGAACGAGACTCACGGACATAGCGGAAGTGATAGCTAAACGAAAGTGGAAGTGGGCGGATCATATATGCCGTAGGCAGGATGGAAGATGGGGGAAGAAAATGCTGGAGTGGAGACCACGGACGGGACAGAGGAATATAGAAAGTCAACTGACTAGGTGGACAGACGATCTCATTAAAGTGGCCGGAAGACACTGGGTAGCTATGTCACAAAACCGCCAAAAGTGGAGAGATTTGGAAGAGCCTAAACTCAGCATTGGGTGGTCAATTATTGAAGAAGAGAGAGAGATGAAAGAAAAAGGAGTAAATGATAGTGTGGCGGTTGACAGGGGAGAATAGAAGCAAAAAAAAACGTTTTGCGCCGTCCGCAAGTAAAATAGGACAAGGGCAGGAAGATGACTTGTCTGCAAATGCCTGATGTAGATGACTGTACATTTTCCACATGGTTGAATGGAGGAGAACAATAAAAAACAGTACTCCATCCATATTACAATATCAATAAACATTCCAATCGTAGTATTTAACACAAAAATGTTACATATTTACTTAAGTATTCATAGCCTCTTTCGCATATACTCGTAATTTGCGTTCACAAGCTAATTGTCTGGGATGGCGTTGCTTCGTATAGAATAGCTGACGGGTTGACTCATCGATTGTTAACGGGTTAACAATACAAATATTATTGATTTCCATTGTAATCGTACTGTAAATAATGTTTTTTTTTTTATTAAGAATGGCTTACAAACAGGGAACTGAACACAAATCAATAAGGATATTGTTTATCAAACGTAATAGAAGTCAATTTAAATTAAATCATTTGTAATCGTATTGTATTGTTCGTTTCCTTGTAGATAAACATTTATTGTACTGAAGAAATCAGTGTTTGTACTAAAATTGAAATATAATAAGGTAAACTGGCATTTCAAATGGCAGATTAATTACCTGCCTTTTCATAACATAACATAACATCTCGCCTGTAATCACCGTAGGGTTAGGCAGAGGTGTACCTAATCGTACACCCACATTTCGCCAGTTATGTTTTAAGTGCAATGTAATAGGGGGCGAGCCTATTGCCATCAACCGGGCGCAAATCCAGACTCCGTGGAAAAACCCAATAGCACTTTGCCCGACCTGGGAATCGAACCCAGGACCTCATGCTCAGCAGTCGCGCTTGCGACTACTCGATATACGAGGTAGTCAACCTGCCTTTTCCAAGTTGATTTTCAAACTCTATAATTTTAAATTAATTCTTCTTAAATACCACTGTTGTTTTTGTCTTTTTTACGCCTTGAACGACTCATGATAAACCTATCTATGATACTTACATGTGTTCTAGTATCCCAAATTCGGAACAATCTTTCATGCTCCCATTTCCTCGATAAAATAAAATACCTTTTCGCAGCCAAAACCACACGTCAAATCATTCAACATCAGGCCGACAGGAATCGAATCTAGATCGAATGGGGTCACTCGTTCAGCATTACCACAGAATAGATAGGTTATACAGAAGTTTCATTCGATACAACTACTGCTGCTTTTCGATGCAGTAGGGCTAGCGTTATACCGAGCTGGAATAGAATGAGCCATCTCTTTTTCTATTGAAACTCGGCCTCTAACCTTCCATGGCTGTCCCTGGGAAGTCCCTGAACCGTTTCCAAACCCAGATATAACTGAGAAGTTGGGCTATCTCGACGGAACGACACAGTGTGGATGTGGAGCAATGTTCCACCTCCTATTTTGTTTGAGCCCCAATGTATGCTGTCAAAGTGAGAAGGCCGTGAGTGTGGCCGAAGTTTTCGACCAATAAAAGACCAGCGACATTAAAAAGAGAAGAAGAATGTGATGAGAAGCCAGCTTATAGTGGTTTCGTTCCACTGAAATGAAGCCCCTGTACGTAAGGAGATCTCATACTATCCCAAATCAATTGCATTAATTCTCATTGTATGAAACTGACCTTCTGCCTGTTCCTATTCCGTGGCATTACCGCAACGTTTGTCAAACTCGTATGCGGCTGCACCAGTTAAATGTAGTCAGATGATGTTCACCGCAGATGTTCCGTCGAAACTGACTGTATTGATTGGTGGTTTTGTGCTATGAATTCTGGTGCTGTTTTTGTAGGCTAAGGTTTGTGAGCGTTTGAGTTTAGAAATAAAAGTTTTCAAGCCATAATAATTATAGATATTATACTCGTTTTCCTTTGTGAACCAAAAAATGGAGTATCTAAAAATCGTAGTAAGTGACGCTCTGAAGATAATGCTTACCCAATTGGAAAAAGGCGTGAGTCTAAGATTCGATACGAGGTTACATGCAAAAGAATAAGCTAAGCAGAAGGTTTTTAGACGTACGTTTACCTACATTAAAAGAAGTACCTAAATGAATTTTGGTACGAGACTTTTACCGAACACGCTTGGCTCGTTAGAAGTTTAAAGCTGTGGAGAATGCTTATTGGTTACTATACTACTAAGTATTTGATAGCAATTCTCGTATTTATTACACAACACTTCAAACTCGCTAGTTAAGGTCCATGATACATGCTCACTCAACGAACCACATTCTTACAATTAGAGAGCAAATCCAAATAACAGGTGCCAGAGAAAGTGATTGACGACAGAACGCCAATTACATCGAGCCCGATCCGTTTAATGACAGCTGCTATTTAAATGAAGGAACGAACTTATTCAAGCTCTGTAAGATTCAACGAAATGTCTTCAATGATTGGTATACAAAGGAGAAGGTCGCCGGATTTATTTTTATCGTCTTTGTCAATGTGCTAGCAGAGGATTCTTAAGTAGTGTGTTTGGAAAATCTTTTGCTCTTTGAACAGATATCGCAGTCTCTTGCCCTCATCTCCATTTATTTGGGGATGGCACAGCATGTAATCTTTTTTCATGACACATTTCTCTATGAATTATTTTTTTTTTATTTTTTATTATTATTTAAGAAGTAAACCCCTTTATAGCCTTTATTATCTTTCAGCACGACGCTTTTTTGGCCACGGTTTCTTTGCTAATTGAACAGTAAGATCTTTCGTTAACTGCAATATATCCCAGTAGAGTGTGTGGGTTTTGAGTTTCGACTTTCATAAACATCATTATCATTGACTAAAAATACTACTCGGATGTTTAGAAAATTAAACTGATCTTATGCAAGTCCTTGCTTTCTAAATCCTTTTATGGCAAGATGCATTTTAATTTTATTTGCATCTTAGGTAACAGCATAGCAAATTGTCAGTCTTATGAATCAGACACCGAAGACGGACAGATATTTTAGTTAAGTTTACGGTCCTGTGTCCGGAGTCGCGTTTAAAGGCTCGATTCTTTTGAAATAAATCGAAAAACTCATATCAATGACATACCCGTTTCGTCACTATCCCGGTTCGTCATCGTAAGAAAACAAATAAATTTTAATTTTCCAGTGAAGTGCCGGTTCGTTATCAGTATCAATTTTATAGCAACATAAAGATTGATGACAACTCATTCATTTTCATATTTCACTACACACTTCACAGCATTGCATTTACGACAGCAAACGGATCATTATTCCACTGATCAGATGACGCAAATTGGAGCTGTGCAATGACAAACAGTAGGCAATTACGGTTAGTTTACCTGTATTTCAATTACTTGATGTTGTAAGACAAATTAGTGCTGAGGAGCTTCTGTTGCATCAATGTTGATGTGGTCTAATGGATAATAGAGGCTTTGGTAATTGTAAAGGTAGGAAGGGAATTTGATCTTGTAACTGCCGAAACTAGGGTAATGGTTGTAAATGTTCTAATACGTAAGTTGGTCGGCTCACCATAATGACTACCGGGTCAGGCACCTGGGAAATCAAAATCACACATCATCAACTCCTTTTAGGGCCGTTTTCGCACCGTTGCAAAAAAACCGAAAGATGTGGCGAAGTGCGCTGCACTGTACTGCCAAGCTGGTCGAGGTAGCTTGTTCCAAATAAAGATTAACAACTTGGAGATCAATTTTAAACCCAGCAGTGAAGAAAATATATAGACTAGTTTCCAATCCTTCTAGCTACCACCCAGTAATGTAAACACTCTGGGGCTAGATGAGCCAGAGGATGAAGAAATAGTTACAATAAAAGATAATTCAAGTCAGAAATCACACAGACAAATTTATTCGTCATTCGGTATTTTTGGACGAATAAATTTCATCGGAATTGGTTAACGTACAATGTACAATTGCATCGGAATTGGTTAACGTACAATCAATTTGAAAGCGCTTGTCGGAGCCACGTTCAGCGAGAATCGAATGAGCCACATTTTGGCGAGAATCGAATTTGCCCTAACGTTTACCTCGGCGTATTTACGGTGAATCCGACGTCTAGACGGCTTACCTTTGTAGCCGGCCATATCCGAGTTATCGGATTGACATCGGAATCGAATCGAAAGCTGGAGCTCGTGAATTTAATATCACTCCCGCATTCCGGATCGAATTTGTTGCTTGAAGCGATTGCTTGAGAGATACGTTATGCATTTTCTTTTGGAGCAAAAATGGGTTTATTTGTTTTTTCCTCATTCTGATATCATAATTAATTTGGTGTGTGAGTCATTATCTCGAAGTGAGTCATGGAAGATTTTTAGAAAATATCACCTAATAGCAAATCAGTTACTGCATTTAGAAATTCGTAAGAAGCTCACAAATTAATTATACATTCCACATTTATTCCTCTCTCTTTAAACCCATATATTTTTTAAGTCTGACACTACTCTGGCAGCAACAGATAAAGCCAAGGAGACTAGTGATGTGAATCACGATACACTTGAGATAGTGATGTGGTGAAATGTTGCATTGTCTGCACAACAATGAAGTTGCGACATACGGCGCCGTTCCAAAATGAACCTAATACCGTATCTTAGCCTTAGTTTCGATATTGCAATACTTAATTAGAGGTGTGATGTAGATAGCTTGAGAATTGAGACTGTATGTTCTGCCATATGAAGCGTTTAGACCATTGTGCTGTCTGGGTTATGATGTTCGGCTGGATTTCATTCGTCTATTGTTTTGGTTGGTTTCTAGATCTTGCATTTCCAAAACGGCGTGTTGAATTTCGCTTATTTGGCAAGACTAAGCGCTGGCGCCTGTTCTGTTCCATAAATGGTTACTACTGATGTTATGGATTAGCACAAAGCTTAATACTGTCATTATACAGGGTGGAAAGGGACACCGAAGCTCAAACGGTTCAGTACATCATTCTGCATCCCTCCACAATGAAGTTTTTCCCCTTTTGTTTTAAATATAAATAGCTGTTTCCTAAAAAACTTGAATTTACACGGTGAAAAGGTATGGTACAGCTATTTTTTTAAAAGCCGATTAAAGATTTTTATGTGCGGTCCAAAATGATGTACTGAATGTGTGGTTACCGTTTTAACCGTGTGTGGTAAACATGTTATAGATTTTTGGACTCTTACATTGAATAAGCTTTAGTTTTGAAACTGCGATTTGAACGAAGAATTTTTCTTTCACCTTATTTGTAAGATTAATTGATATTCACTTGTTTTTTCTGCTGTGCTCACCGTTGGATGCCACACAAACTGCCATTCATAGTTCAAATATTCCTACTTTCTTTTGTTTCTGCCTTGATTAAACCGTCTCAATCATAACCTTTTTTATCTATTTACTTGTAATTCTCTTATGCATAAGTATTTACTGAGAAGTAAAGCATTTTAGATCGCACGTATCACCGAGGTGCACTGGTAGCCTTGATCCGATCAGAGTTCGCAACACGTAATGCGCAGGAGTCGGCGAAGATACATGTTGTGTATGTGCATATGTAATTATTTGACTGTGTTGGAGATGGTTTGAATAATTCATGCGTAGCAATGTTTCAGTATTTACTTTTAGATTTTTTTTAAGGAATTCCAGTGTAATAAAATTGTAAGACATATGTAAGTAGGTAAGCTTTTTTAAGTACGTAGGCAAATTCGTGCCAACTTTTTTAAGTACGTAGGCTAATTTCAGTCTTCTTCTTTCGTCTCGATGGTACGACTTGATAAAATTTCAGGGACCCAGTATGTATATGCCCGCCCATATTAATCACAGCATCTGTGGCGTCTTTAAATCTTGTAAGGTGCAGGTGTTGGGACACTTCGGACACTAGCAAGTGGGACATCGTCTTGAATTCTTCAAGATTACTTAAATTTTATAACATAACATCACGCCTGTAATCCCCGAAGGGTTAGGCAGAAGTGTACCTAATAGTACACCCACATTTAGCCAGTTATGTTTTTAAGTCTCATGTAAATTAATATAAAAAATCACGCCCAAAGGAGTCGGTTACAAACAAACATATATACATACAGGTGAAGCTAATAAAAACCGTGTAAAAAGGTAAAAATCATTAAAAAAAAATACAACCAACTTAAGTAATGTCTGCATATCCTTATCAATACTGATAATCTATGGCTTAAGTTGAGGGGTATGAAATGGCTATCACTCCAAAAATTAACGTTGCATGTCAATATGTTTTAAAATTAATTCCGTGATAGTACCTAGGTAGTTTAATTTTACAAAAGTGAGGAACATGAATAAAATAGAATAGAATAATTTTATTTGTGTAAAAACATGGTATATTTAGATCTTATGAATAGGGTTTTGAACTTACATGTTTCGCCATAGAATGGCATACAAATATTATAGTAGATAGGTACATGTTAAACATAGAATTTTAATACGAAACATTAATTTGTTTAAATATTAATATATATAATATTAATATATTATTTATTTATATGAACATGAAATAAGGTTGTATACCTAACCTAGCTATGTAGCTAGGTTAGGTATATGCCATGCTGGCTTTAGTTGCAATTTTCATGCATATCTAGTAACTGCTTGTAACAGTAAAGTCACTTTACGAGACAAACTATAATTTGTATGCAGTAGACTTCTTAAAGTTCAACCATTGCTACATTATTGAATAGCTATGCACCACTGGCATTCAATACACGAAATCTTTTATGTAATGCAGAAATGCCCTGTTATATAAACTTTAGAAGGTAATTGTGTTGCATGGGTAACAGAAATAAATTGACTGACGATTCTATTTAAGTCTAGTTTTATGAAAATAACTCGTTGTAGAAAGTCGTTCTCGAAAAATATGGGAAATCATTTTTTTTGTAGGTAGGCCAATTTGGTAGCCTATTGCCAGCAACAGGACACAAATCCAGACTCCGTGACTGCTACTGAGAAATTCCCGATGGAAAACCAAATAAAAATTTGCCCGACCCGGGAATCGAACCCAGGATCTCATGCTCAGCAGTCGCGCTTGCGGCCACTAGACGAAACGAAAAAAGAAGCTATGTAATATAAATATTTTTATCAAAGTAGATTATATCATAAACGTAACCACTATAACACATTATGTATAATCTGTTAGGTACATCTAACGATCTCTAGGTCTGGTTTTTGTATCCAAACGGCAACAAGCCGACTAGAGCAGTTTAAACTTTGTTACTAGGTCATTACAGTTCATTATTACGTGGTAAGAACTTGATTCACGTGTTAAAGAGCAATACTTCAATTAGAGTAATTATATAAAAGTTATGTAATGGCATTTTTATTACGACCAGCTAAGTGATTAATTTGTGAACATCTTCAAACTACTAAGAAAAGAACATTGTTTTTTGATTTCTAGAAACAGAGCAAGCGTTCATCAGTCATGCCTGCTTTACACGAGTGCTATTTGACGGGTGCTGCACGGCGACATGTCAAAACATCGACTTTTTAGTCTTACTTTTTTATATTTGTTTATTATATAACAATCTAGCCTAAAAGAGCTAATAAGCAATTTAAATCTACCTTAATTTGCTAAAAGTAAGTATATCTAATAGCTCGTCCATTTCGTTTACTTAACGTGTTCTTGTGTCCATATAAATAGCTAGGCACTTTATTATACTCGCGGTTAAGTCACAAATAGGTTACACTACACTAACTCAAAAGGCTTAGCCCTTTTGAGCCTTCTTACTATGTCTGTGTTATCGAGGAGCTGGATGGCCTCGACATTGACATTATGATGAAGCCGACGTTCATGAGCTTCTGCATATTTTTGGATTACTTATACTGTTTATGGACTCTTTATTCAGGTCCCGATGGATGTCGTCCGTTCACGATGTTCTTGAGTACTTTGTTCTCGAATTTTTGAATAATTTGACTGATTTGTAGAGCACGATTTTGTTCTTCTGTAACGAATTTCCACTTCTTCTCGTTTCTTTTTGACATGGGCTTTCCAGCGAAGCTTTGCGTTGGCAGTGTTTTCGTATGGTACCCTTTTGTTGTTTATGTACACTGGGTTGTATTCTGATTTCTTATTAGTGAAATCAGTGTGAATGGATTTTGTTGCATTCAACTTGATCCTCCACTTTTTGGTCCAATCATAGAATTGATTAATTGCTTTTTGTACTTTTACCACTTTTTTCCTACTAATATTATAAATGCGAAAGTTTGTGAGAATGGATGGATGTTTGTTACCTACCCTTCACACAAAAACTACTGACCGGATTTGGATGAAATTGGGCATACAGATAGTATAAAACCTGGATTAACACATAGGATACTTTTTATATCGGTAGTATGATCCCGTGAGACAATTACCGAACTCAACTCAGGCAAAGCTGCGGGCATAAGCTAGTGGTATATAAATTGTAAATTTAAATCTTCCGGAATAAAATTCAGTAAATAATGGTCAAAATCCATTTTGTAGTTTTGCTGACGCACAGATGCGATAAGCGACTTTATTTTACACTATTTATGGTGACTGACTGCGGTGGCCTTTGCCTATATGAATTTATCTACCGCAATACTTTTATGTTAAGGAAACTTTAGCCATTATTTATGTCATCCATATGCAAACTCGGTAATGATCTTATTTAAACTTTTAAGGTTCAAACCACAACGTGGTGTTTATACATGGTGCCGTGATATTTTTTTTAAGTAGTTCTAGTAAGTTTAGTTTAAACAATAAAGAAAACCAGTTTTTTGAGTTTATTCTGCAACAAGCTGCAGTTTTACAAACAAATATATTGAAACCAGTAGCGAAGGGTCAATTTTTGCAAGAGGTAAGCCCGATAATATAATTATCTGTAATTATATTATTTGTCTGTAGAATACTAACTGTGCCATTTTTCAAAGGGAATCGAGTTGTATAGAACCTTCACCACTGATTGAAACTATGGCTGAACTAGCATCACATTTCTTATGCAGTCTCACAATCACGAAAAGTTGTTAGTGACGATACTACATAAAACCTTCTATGTTATCTTAGATTTTATCTTTGTCTTTTTGCTTCACCTGGAAGTTAATGGATCTTTGCCCTCCCCCCTACTGTGAAACGGTTGCTGTTTTTTGTTGTTTGTGTGTTATATAGTAATGTCTTAAAGTGGCTGTACACTCTCGACCGAGAGCTCTCTCTCTATGACGTTTCGTCCGAGTCGTCTCGCAGTAAACCGACAAAGAACGGATAGCAAGCGAGGAACGCCAAAACTAGACGAGCGCTACTATGTACAGATGCCAAGCACATCACTGTAAAATATTCCCAATCAACTATAATTGAACCTAATCATTTAGCGACAACGTTGAAAATATATTAAAGAAATTTGACAGATTGTAGTAGGGCGAGTGCAAGAGTGTACAGCTACAGTATTAAGCCGATCTAAGGAAGTGATTATAGAACCATCTCTCAGGATTGTGTTTTTATTTCCTTTTTGGTAAATTAGCAAGAAGTGAACGGACGAGTTTGGAAAACTGTTTTTCACTGAACCTCGGCAGAATGAGTTAACTTTGATCTGATCTACTGTTTACTATCCAATCTCTTCCAAATACCCACTAAGAGGTACTACCGAGTACACTGACGGTCTTCTACTTTTCGCCCTTATGCCGTATGTAACAAGGTTGAAAGTGGTCGACCGTCATTGAACTCGGTAATACCTACGAACAAATAAAAATAACTAACAAACCGCAAAGAAAAACACAGGAAAACTCATTCGTTAAGAGAAAATGCGGGTGGTCTTTTCTCCATAAAAACGCTCTCGCCTGTTTTCTTCCTGGTTTATGACTTTAAAGCTATGATATTTTACAGGTCTCCCCATGTTTTCCCTATGTTTTCTTTTTTGATAATATATAATCTGTATACGCACTAGAATCTTTACAAAATGCTCAAAATTGCCTATTTGGACCGCTGTCAACAGAGGCCTATTGTAATTTGACAACTATTAATGAAAAAAGAAAAACATAGAGACACAGTATATAGGCTTTTTATTTAGTTTGTTAAATATCTTTTAAATTAAACGAATATTGGAGGAAGAAACAGTCGAGAGCCAAACCTCGAATTATGCCTTTTTACTTGTCGGATCTGTAGTTGTCCTTATCGCACCAATGTCGAAATCGCTCTCGCAGAGCAACAGCGTTAGTTTCTTCAAATACCTACCTCATTTCCTCTTAATAATCATACGTGACGCGTTATTTGTCCTTGACAAAGGACAATTTATTATTATTCTTCGCTATTACGGTATTATGCGGCGGCATGTTTTTGCGCCGATCTTGACATACGTTGCTGGCGTGACGTAATGTATTGTAATTGTTTATTGAAATAACAACAATAAAACGGTTTGTTTTCTTTAATTGTTCTCATCTGTCCTTGTTTAAGAGTTGCTCAAAAAGAATGAACATAAATCGTAAGTATTTAGTTTTCAGACTCAATGCTTGGTTTTCAGGAGATTGTTTATTAAAAAAAAGTACCTAGATTCAATTCAATTCAATTTAATTCAATTCAATTCAATTCAATTCAATTTTTTATATCACATGTGTTTTACAAGGTCTAACAAATAATAATAAAGTTCACATGGACCCTGTCAGGCACAACAATTTATAAAATATTGACAGTAGCATTATTTTATAAATATTTGTGCCCGACATGTCTACGGATGACCAAGCTTTGCTCGGTTTATTTCTATAAAACGACGTTTTCTATAAATGAAACCTAGCTAGATGGATTTATCGCTATACATTAACGTTGGAGCCGTTTCCAAAATTCAGATTATACAAGAAATGCTCGTATAAAGTATTAGATATTGTATTGTTTAGGTATCGAAGTGGTATTACAAGTTTCAGTGTCATGCAACAGGTTAATGATACTGATATTATTGGAATGTAAACATATTGGTATTGAATTTAAAACTAGCCCGGCATTTATTTATTTTACAAAAACATACGAATTCAAAGTATTCGTAAACGATAAGCATCCTTTCCGATCAAATTCTGTCTCATAATGTCATTGTTATAATTAAGTATGAAAGTTATCGATAATCAGATTTTTTTAAATTCCATTACACTATGCCAAAGACTCTTAACGAAGCCGAAAGGCACTTGTTTTACCCGTCATTGTGATCATTTTTTAGTTCTAGACCATACCTGGGAACCTTCTAGTTACGGAGATCATATGGGTCAAAGCTCCAACTTTTTCACAAGTTTTTTTTTAAATACATGTTTTTAATGTAAGATTTTTACTTTAAACACCTCCGTGACCCCCTTACTATTTAATCCATCTATCAGCACAATGTTTTGAGTGCGTTACTTTGAGTCCTACTATAAAACGTGATTTTTCAGCTCAAAAAAAAAAATCGTTTCCCAGCATTAATTTTTGCGTAAAGTTACTTAGTTTGATGTACAGAATGCTTGGTTGACGGCTTCGTGAAGAGTCCGTTTACACTCTGTACGTTTCCGATTCGTATGAAGGCACACATTTAAAATTATTAGGTAAACTTTCTGTTTATTACGTCACCGTGAGAACTTAATCCTCTTTTTGTAGGGAAAAAGGAAAAGCCCCTAATGCAACACAAATGAGGGAGACCTTTGAACTATTTGGGAGTACTCCTAATGAATGAAGTGGGTAAGCGACCTAGTTAAGCTGCTCCTAATTAAGTTTGCTGATCTCTGCAGCCTGCGAGCAGAACTCACTTCACAAATTCCGTTTTCTTTTAGGGAAAACTAGTAAAATTGCTGCAAGGAATGAAGTATCAGTGTTGAACACTTATTTGTTTCGGTATGACTAGTATAGACGATTAGACGTCGTACGAAGCTAGTTATTAGTCCTTAAATCTGTTTTATTTATCATCTATATCTATACAGTAATGCTACCCACCCATGGTACCTACGTGCTATCTGCACCTCGTCTTGGTGGAGGACTTTTGGCCGCAGGGAGTGGTGTTCCGTCGCTTCCACGGGCAAGTGCCACATGAACGCGCAGTGACATAGTGCACAAGTGAAGTGTTACTAACATAGTTTTAAGATTTTATTTACTAACACAATTTGTATTATATTATATGTATGTTAGTCTGTAAGGTATCTATGGGCCAAAGTAGCCTGAAAATAAATGTATGTTGTTGTGTGAGTGACCGCGTTCTTCAAAAGTACGCAACGGTTTTGACAATTATTTAAAGGACGTAACATAACATCACACCTGTAATCCCCGAAGGGTTAGGCAGAGGAGTGCCTAACAGTACAACCACATTTCGCCAGTTATGTTCAAGTTCCATGTAATAGAGGGCCAGCCTATTGCCATCAACCGGGCACAAATCCAGACACTGTGGCTGCCACAAAAAAATCCTGATGGCAAAACCCAAGTACACTTTGCCCAGAATGGAACCCAGGACCTCATGTTCAGCAGACGTACTTCCGACCACTAGATCTGAGTGTTTGTGAGATATCTACATACATATCCCTGGTATAAGGTCCCTTCAAAATATGTAGATGGACAAATTTTAACACAGCGTTCAGTACGTCTAACCAAAGATATCCAAGAAAAACAAACACTGATTAAAGTGATTTTATTTTTATCTAAAATAGTACATTTTTAGTGTATTTTCGTTAGCTGATTCTTTTTCTTGTAAGTTATCTAAAGCGTTTTTCTTATTTTTTTTTACCATTGTCCTTATTTTGGTGCATGGTCTGAATGATTTCTAAAAGTTTGTCCATTTATTTTAATGGAACCTTATATACATATGTCTATATATTTAGTGAAATTTGGCAATGTTTTGATATCTATCTGTTCTGTTTCGTTCTGCGCGACTAGTTTTGAACTCGTTCTTATTTAGAAACCGGTTTGGACGTTAATAAACCACCGTGAAAAAATCCACCGTTTATCAATGTATTAACTTCGGCGCTGCTCAAATTTCCACACTAAATCCAAATATTGCAACATTAAAACTAAAACACCAAGGAAACATCTCAAGTTACTTCCGTTTTTTCAATCTAATTTATTATTCACGCTCTAAATTAGCTCATCGCGGTTACATAACGCTAAATGGAGGCCATTTTGGCGCCTCTACTAAACGTTGTAATGAATTTAATGGCTATAGTATTACTAGGTTTGCCAGACAGTTTATGTAAGACTAAATGAGTAACTACGGTTATCGACGTAGTAGAATCGGCTTGGACTGATCACCAATTGGCCCATGTAGTTCGGTGAGGTGTCGAGTTGTGTCGTCCGAACCGAAATGAGACGAATGCCGTCTTTTTCGACCAAAACTCTTTTAACCTGCTGAAGCTGATTTCACGTCGATATGTTCCGATAAAAGTTAGTTGTTATTTGATATTGTTATAGTATTGCATTCATCGTGAAGAAACCGGCATAATTATCCTAGAACAAAAAAATCGAAGACATGTGCCATCTACTCAATCTTTAGGGTTATAAGGAACAGGGTGTAAAGTTCTTCATCCCCGAGGTGTCTGATGGCCTACTGCCCGACAGTTTTCAGTCACAGATAACTCAGAATATTGATGTTTAGTTCTTAATTTGTGTCACAGAAGGCGCTGTAGTACTTTTTTATATTATGCTGCTGTAGTACTTTTTGTAGTGCCGCTACAAACCATTGTGTGCCATTCACTTTACAACTAACCCGCACTGGGTCTGCGTGTTGGATTACTGCCCAATCCTTGTCATAGAGACGAGGCCTATGTCCCAGCAGTGGGATCATGCAGATTATACTGTATTATAGGAGTAAGAATAAAATACAGTTAAACGTGCAGTTGATCGCGTAATGATTACGTATTTATGTGCTGGAAGTTTTTAATGGTGTTATTATTTCATATTTATGTGTTTTTTTTTATTGTAGTTGTTTTCATAATTAGGTTTTTTAATGCAGTTGTTGTATTACGTTTTAATAACTTAATGCTTCAATAAATGAGTTATTACAAGAATTCACTAAACCTTAGACAGATTTGCTGTTGTTAATTGCAACATGCCATGCCATTTTGATATCGTACCTGGTGTTCTTAACAGATTGTTTAAATTACGAAAATGACTTACCGTCTCGTAATATATGCTCATACCTAGGTCACTCTTGGCTACGTAAAAAATTAGGTCATAATATTAACACTGTAAAAGGTAAACCGCATAAAGGGTGTAAACAGACTCTTAAAGAAGCCGAAAGGCACTTGTTCTCCCCGTCATTGCAAACATTTTTTTGCTGTAGACTATACCTGGGAAACTTCTAGTTACGGAGATATTGGGGGCCAAAGTTCCAATTTTTACACTAGTTTTCTTTAAATACATGTTTTGTAAGATTTTTACTTTAAATACCTCCAGGACCCCCTTGCTATTCAATCCATCTATCAGCACAATGTTTTGAGTGTGTTACATTGAGTCCTACTGCTAAACGTGATTTTTGACCCCAAAAAACAAGTCGTTTCCCAGCACTAATTTTTGCGTAAAGTTACTTAGTTTGATGTACATAATGCTTGGTTGACGGCTTCGTGAAGAGTCTGTTTACACCCTGTATTTTTACCGCAATGCGCATTGGTAGGAATAGGTACGATACTATATCATAGCAGGTATAATTTACACTTTGCCAAAAGAATTTTCTCTGAATTCTGTCACTGGGGAGCAGCGTTGCTAGATTGAGGATTTTATTTCCCTTTTTTCGGGGAAAAATAGTCGTTCTTCGGGAAATTTGAACCTAAAAATTTCCATCAAGGCTGGTAAACTAAGAAAATCAGGTGATATCTTACATACACACACAAAATCTGACACCTAGCGCCAGTATATATAAAGGGTGGTGCACTGAGAGTGTGCACGACCTGTCTATTTTGTGAATAAACACATAATAACATAGTTTTATATCTACTCATTTATTTAATTTCATGTTCGAAAATTGAAGGAAAAAATTTAGCAAGACGTATCATTTTAGGGAAAATTGTGAACTTGATCTAGCAACCCTGACGAGAGTGGAGAAAGACGGCTCGATTGTAGATTACATCCAAGATGACAAGTGGTGCTTTCCGTTCCAAAAAGGTATTCCATTATTCTCCTGATTCATACCTGTAACAAAAGAAGGTTTAGTCAATAAAATGTTCGATAGAAGTCGCTCACCTAGTAATATATTGGCACATCTACGTTTTTGATATTTTACAGAAACGAAGATCAAAGATTTTATTAATGTTTAAAATTAATTAGTTACAAGTAATTACTTAATTATAATTATTTTTTAATAAACTTATAAAATTTGTAAAAAAACGTAAAATGAACCCATACATTAATTTTAAACATTTATAAAATCATTGATCTTCGTTTCTGTAAAATATAAAAAACGTAGATGTGCCAATATATTACTAGGTGAGTGAAGTAAAAAGTAAAGACTTGAGAAATGAAGTATTATTTGTTATGGATTGGCACGGATATTTTGTTGTTCAGATTATTATTTGGTTGAATGTTTTGTAACGAAAATTGTTGAAGCAGTTATGGTAATATGAACTACTAGCTTAATGCCCGCTGTGTCACTCGCGTGGAGTTCGATAATTGTCCCACGGGAACATACTATCGGGATAAATAGTCCTAATATCCTATGTATTAATCCAATCCAGGATATAATCTACCTGTGTTCCAAATTTCATTTAAATTCGTTCGGTAGTTTTTGCGTGAAAGAGTAACAAACATCCATACATCCATACATACAAACTTTCGCGTTTATAATATTAAACTAAGGATATTTGGGAATGATAAAGAGGGACATAAAGCTAGGTGGGCGCGTTACTTTGTATAGTTTATTTCATCACCACTGATCCCAAAACTGTAACCTAGCACCGAAAAAATCGACGATATTGTGATAGTTTTCAGTCCAATCTGTCTTATACCTGTGTCCCAGTGGTGGAAACGCTATAGGCTATGGTTATGTATTATATGTAAAGAGGAATATGGTGCAGGTTTTATTTTACTAACACACCTTAACCTTTTGACTGCTTGTGTCGCATGTCACTTATTTCCGTGCCCCTACCGCTTGTGTCGTATTTCTGCGACAGAGAACATGCATTTTTTCGTTCTATATTCGTCCTATTAACTGCGTGGTACAACTTAAACCATTATTAAATAGAGATATTATTTACAACAATTATTTAAAATTATGTCTGTATGTATTTAAAATGCTTATTTATTGTAGGTATTATTTATTTTATCGATTTTTAGCCGCGCGCTAGGGGCACGGCAATTGATATTTAGCCAAGCGGTCAAAAGGTTAAACAACAACTTCAAATCTACAAAACTGTTAAGTAACCCACAAATTCAAAGTGATTCAGCACAAAACAATTCGTTACATAATACAAAAAAGTAAAATCTATAAAAACCAAATTAGCATTGCTTTTTGCTACCAAAAATGAGGAGCATATTCAATTTGGGTTACCGAATTCGTTATCGATCGATGTTTTATAAATTAAACTTATATTAAAGCAAGCCACATAATGAGGTCTGTGTACAGCCAGTATATCAAGCTACCCGTAACTGTCAAATTTTCCCAACCAACCTAAAATGCTTCAGCGATAAAGTTGAAAATCTAGTAAAGAAATTTGACAGATTGTAGTAGCTTGATGTGCTGGCGTCTGTACATAATGTATCGAGAAAACAGAAGTTCTAGTGTCATTAAAGCAAAGCTAATAACTAATTCGTCCGGATTTGCATCCGATCAAAAACACTCTCACTATCAATAAACTAAGATCTACCTACTTAAAAAACCGGTCATACATATCTACACTAATTAAAAAGTAGGTACATGCACAGCAAGTTTCTAATGGCTCATGAAACTGATATAATTAAATCCTAATTACAACGAATAATGCTAATCTTGTTATATAATATTAAATACATATTATACACCACTTCCAGTCTCTCTAAGCCGGTAATAATAGTTACAATATAATAAAGGCTGCACCACACTACGCCATACAACTTCGTGTCGGACATAATCGGCCTAGATATAAGAGCAGGGAGAAGACTAAAGAAACGATAAATGGACTGTGTGCATATTAGACATAGAATGAGGTCATTTAGCTAACCATGCAATGTCATCCAAACTAAACTTATATGCAAAATTTCAGCTCAATCGGAAACCGGGAAGTGGGTCAAATTTCATTTCTTAGATTTGTTTACATGGTTAGTTAGTTGGAGCTTATAAAAGCGTGTTAAAAATAGACGTAGCCGCTGAAAATCTTGTAAGAAAAGCAATTGCCACTAGTTTAGGTGTTACCTATATTTTACCACCTTTTGTACCAGATTTACCGCGAATAAATAATTTTGACTTTGACTTTGACTTTGGGTGGGTGTCAAAGTCAAAGTCAAAATTATTAATTATATATTATTATTATAGGCCCGTAATATTTAAAACAACACGACAAACTTTGGGTAGTCCAGTCCCAGGTTCTTTTCCTGGAGAACGTGTTGTCTGTTTGGAAATGTCGTATGGAAACAAGTCAATTACGAAGTCATAATGTCAAAACGGTTTTTTTTTCGCTTCACCAGAACTTATATTTGCAATTTGTTTTATAATTACTCGATTTTCTCGAGGAATTGAGTTACTTAAGCCTAAATTAATTCGTTATCGGTGATACTTAAATTTTTTATGTTATTTTTAAATCTATTGGATTGGATAAATTAATTAGTTTTGCTGAAAGCGGTTATAACGGGCTCGCTTTTCATTCCGATTTCTTTTGAGTTTGATTACGTGATTTTTTTTGTCTGCTTAACCTAATAACCAGCGTGATAATATTCTAGTTAAATGATTTCATTTAGTTCACAGTTACCTATCGAGCTTTAATTCTTTATTCAATTGTTGCATTTGATATTTTTAAATTAAACATAAACAAATAATATGTATTAACAAAAATTAATGTGTTATTTGAAATATCAGTTTGATATCTATATGGACGTTAAGAACTGAGAGTAACTACGTAATCTATATCCATCGCTAATTTATACTTTTCAATGACACAAAGTATTTTCGTATTTTGTTGTTACTTTCTAAAGGTTCCATATAAAAATATCTATAATTAAAAATGTACAGTTACACGCTTATCAATCAAAAAAATCGTACGGAATCCCACTCACGCGCAACCAATTACCCCTACTACGATGCGCAAGCGCGTAGGTCAGTAATTTCAAGCGTAGGTACAATCAACCGCACATGATTATATAGCAAAACTTTTGTTTTGACAGCACTGACACTACTGAAGATCATAAGGTTCTGGGTTCGATTCCCGTGTTGGGTAAGACATGGATATTGCTAATGAGTTATCCCTGGTGGAAAAACCCTATCAGTGCCCGGATAATGGCAATAAACTCTCATTAAACTTATTTGGCGAAATACAGGTACTATTACAATAGGGTACAGTTCGCCTAACCCTTCGACGATTACATGCGTGATGTTTTGACGTGATATTATGTCGCACGTGTCACTTGCCCAAGTGTCACTTCAAAGTGCAGTTAAGCATACTTCTATTACAAGCTACTTTTACTTGTTACGTCATCAGCAGCTTCATTAGACACTCTCATTGTCTTTGGTGAGTTTTATTGCTCTTTGTTTGTCTACCATTCATGTTTGACATAGATTTTATATTAATTTGTGAGTGGGTTATGTAAAATTAGATGTGTAGAATAAGTAGAGTGAAAGGTTTTGGCTACGTGTGTGGTAATAATATTGTTTAAAAAAAAAAATGTTGTCTTTTATAATTTCCTAGCTTTCGCTTGCGGCATCGCTCCCGTTATGCAGACATTAACCCACGGGTACGTTTTAAGAGGAAATGCGGGTGATCTTTTTATATACAAACGCTCTCGCCTGTTTTCTTTCTGATTTATGAATTTAAACCTATTATTTTTTACAGTTAAATAAATATCAACCTCTTCTATGCTCCTATGTTTTCCTTTTTGATGATACATAATCTGTATAAGCAATAGAACCTTTACAAAATGCTCAAAATTGGCTATTTAGATCGCCTGTCAACAGAAGCCTAGTGTACTATGACAACTATTATTGAAAAAGGAAAAACATAGGAACACAGTATAATAAAGGGTGTAAACAGACTCTTAACGAAGCCGAAAGGCACTTGTTCTCCCCGTCATTGCGATCATTTTTTGTTCTAGACCATACCTGGGAACCTTCTAGGTACGAAGATATTGGGGGTCAAAGTTCCAACTTTTTCACATGTTTTTTTTTAAATACATGTTTTTAATGTAAGATTTTAAATACCTCCAGGACCCCCTTACTATTCAATCCATCTATCAGCACAATGTTTGGAGTGCATTACATTGAGCCCTACTGTAAAACGTGATTTTTCAGCCCAAAAAATAAGTCGTTTCCCAGCACTAATTTTTGCGTAAAGGTACTTAGTTTGATGTACAGAATGCTTGCTTAACGGCTTCGTGAAGAGTCTGTTTACACTTTATATATCCTTCTTATTCAGTTTATGAAATATCTTTTAAATTGGTAGAATATTAGAGGAGGAATAGTCGAAAGCCAAACCTCGAATAATTTTTTAGTATATACTAACTACTTATTTACTAATTATTTTATATTATCACACCAATGTCAAAATCACGCTCGCAGAGCGACAGCGATAGTTTCTTCAAATAGCTACCGTGATTGTGAAAGAATTTTCGGAATCGAATCAGTAGTTCCGAAGATTACCTCCTACATACTTTGAGCTCTTTATTATTAAGTATAGACTAGATAATTATAGTCCAGGCTTCGTCCACGTAATGGTCGGAAAGAATTTTTGCAATCTGTTTAGTAATTCCGAAGATTACCTACTGACTCCCTTCGTACAAAAATCACAAATACATACTTAGTATTTATGTATACTCAAATTAAGTATATATTTCTTTAAGTTATTTCAAAAGTTTACATTATTCAATTATGATTCGAGTACTGGGTAATACTATATCCCTTGGTAAGACTGGTTGTCAGACTTTCGGGCCACTGACTACCTTTAACGACTGTTAAAGATCTACAAATGACAACCGGGACCAACGACTTAACGTGCTTTCAGAGGCACGGAGGAAACTCGATATGTAATGGATGGTCACCCATCCACAGACAAACCTAGCCAAGCGGGGCTTAACCTGAAAATCGACCCAAGCGACTGTTATTATTTAGCCCCGAGCTCCTCGAGCAAAACTAGATTTCAGTACATGATGCTGTCTAAATTCTAAAGATTAGATATTCAAATTCTGTTAAACTGGGTAGATTAATTGAGCCGGATAGCGGCGGAATATAATAGAAATCACAAGAAAAGTAGAGAGCAATTATCTTGAAAGTTCGATCACGTGCGATGTTTTGAGTTCATCGAAAATTGTTTTGCTAGCGTAAAAATCGAACCACGTGTTTAAAAACATGAATAAACAAATGACCCATAATATCATTCATATTTTGTTGTTAAATCGATTACGTTTCGAAATTGAGGTTGTTCCTTTTGGGCTGCGGGACTGTTCGAAAGAGATACCTCGGCCCTGGAACACAAAGGGCAAGGAAGTAACATGGATGGGTTTTAGTCAGTACAAGTCTGACACTCCCTTCCGCTCTGCCCAGAGCGCTCCCGCTCTGGGCAGAGCGGAAGGGAGTGTCAGACTTGTTGACTTGACAAGCCTGCCAATTTGATGATTTCCCATCCGAAAAAAAAAGGTTGTTCCTTTTAAAAGAATCAAGAAAATAAATTATTTTTCATCATAGGACGACGGTCAACCACTATTCAACCTTATTACTTAGGACATGTCAGTGTCAAAAGTGGCAGACCGTCAGTCTCTTTCTTTTTCGTGTGTGACTTAGACCGTCAGAATAGAATAGACTAGAATAGAATCATTTATTTGTGAGAATATTGTACAAAGTTGTTTTTCAGTGAAAGAGGAGATCTTTAAATTAAGCAATTACGTACTAGCGAGTACGTAATTGCTTAATTTAAAGATCTCCTCTAACATTCTTGCTTTTGAATCCCCAGCCTCAGGACCGGCCCTTTGGTAGCGATAAACTCCATTAGAGCAACTTTTAATTCACATGTACCAGGGTATCAGATTCTTAAGCTAATTGTCGTACCTATTTTCTTTGACGCCTCTATCACACAATTCACACATAAGTCATATTTTATAGGTTACAGTGGACACTGCTCGCCCCCTATTACATGGAACTTAAACATAACTGGTGAACTGTGGTGCACTATTAGGTACACCTCTGCCTAACCCTTCGGGACTTACAGACGTGGAGTTATGATGATGTATACACTGTAACTTATTACAAAACATTTCTATCATCAATATACTTTGCCAAATGTGATGTATATGGTAACAAACATAGTTTCTGTTACCCCTTAACTTCAAAAGAGGTCATTGTTTCTATGGAACAACCTTGAAGCCGTAATGTAGTAAAAGTTTATCGTATTTTATGGACCCTCTTTGGAGGTTTTGCGTAACCAGAAACTGACCTTTTTCTTCTCATATTATTATGGTACCATTAATAACCTCCTTTGCGATATGTAGACTGCACGTCTCAATCATTCGTGCTTACTGTAGCATTAACGTCCTAAAATTGATCACTGGCGCAGTGTGTGAGCAAGAATGACGTATCACATCGTGAAATCTTAACTCGACAGCGGATAGTAGTGATGCACCGATCCGATACTTAACAGTATCGATACCACATGGCACGCTCGCTACTTCGTTATCTTGGATCGATACAAACGAATACGAGACAAAAGTACCGAAGTTTAAATTGCAATTTAGCACAAAAGTGTTCCTGGAATTTTGTCTAGACTCTTTGAAGGAGTGATAAGTATGATACGATACTTACGCTTGTTTCGACGAAGACGCAAGAATCGTGCATCCCAGAACACTATACGACACAATTCGATATTTGAAAAATCGGATTGGAACCATTCGAAACCATTCAAGAATTGTATCGCATAATTGCGATCTCGATCGACATAAATGCAAATGTGTCGTGCATCCTTATTCGACAGCGGATAGAAACCATTATTTTGATGTGGTTAGCCCATCCTTGGCTTGAATAGAGGAGTTATTTAGCTCAGACCTCTGACTACTGCGGTTCAGCTGTTAATCTGAATGTTAATATTGAAGTTAATTTCCTGCTATATGTATGATTGTGATCGAATGGTTATTTGTTTGGTATTTAAAACTGACTTTGTGTTTATGACTTGTACCGTCGAATTACATCGCATACCGTTACTTTTTACTTATTTTGATAATTTGTTTAAGTGTTTTAATTAATGTTTGTGTATCTTTTCATACAGACATTACTTTAATAAAAAGTAAAACAGTTAGTGATTCCACCAGGTCTGTGGAATTCACTGCCGGCTTTTCTATTCCATGATAATTAACATGTAGATCTATTCAGACTTCGACTTGAGTCGGTTTCTTCTAGGCAAGTGTGCTCCACCCTGCCGCATCATCGCTTCGCATTTGGCGAGTTGCGGCCAAATGCAAGCCTATTTAGTATAAAAAAAAAACTAGACAAGTATGAGTCGGACTCTCGCACGAAGGGTTCCATATCATAAACCGACAAAAACACGTTTCTGGCTGTCTGTATGTCATGAACCGTAATTAAAGGGGGCTCCAATACAAGAAACGTGTTTTTTTTTCGGTTTATGGTACGGGTTTCTTGTTTGGGAGCCTCCTTTAATGATTAAATAAATTATTTTTATTATTTGTTCTTATAGCGACAACAGAAATACATCATCTGTGAAAATTGCAACTGTCTAGCTATCATTGTTCATGCTATACAGCCTGGTGACAGACAGCCAGACAGACAGACAGGCGGACAGCAGAGTCTTAGTAATAGGGTCACGTTGTTACCCTTTGGGTACGGAACCCTAAAAAGAATTGGGATTATAACGATCAATATTGCATGATTCGTTCTTTTATTTATCAGTTAGTGTTTGCGATTCAATCAAGAAGATTCTGTAATGTTATTAAACCTACTGACTGTTATACCTACTTAATTCTTCAGAAAAAAATCAAAGTAGGTACATAAAGGAAAATATTTCGATGTCATCACTAACAAAGTAACAAGTAACAATAATTTCCTCAACGTAAACAATAACGGCAATTATATCATTTATTTTAAATTTCCCACGGCCACTTTCGTGAGCGCAATAATAAAAAGAAAACAACATTAAGTATGTCCGCTTTAATAACCTTATTAAAAATATCAGTTGTCTGCCAAATGTCAAACAGTCAAGACGTATCGTGATCACTCTGTCTAATCACAGAGTAGTAAGTCCTACAGAAGGTCGGGTCCATACGTTGAGCAAAAACTCACACACACAGACAAACAGACACGCATCACGTAGGTGCAACGAGGGTAAGCTATTTTCGAATCTCGGATAATTGTCAGCATTTTGAAAAACAAACTTAATTTTTTACTTATAAAACGTTTAAATTCGTTTGCAGTTTAAAAAAAAATACAACTACTCCGAGAGTGCCGACAGAAGTGAAAACTTTTTTTTCTCTTTATTCTGGATTATTTTAAGAAAAGGTTTTTACATCACTTTATTACTTATACATTTGTCTTGTATTTAGTAGCAATATGGCTAACTCTGCAACGAAAAAGAGGTCGTTTAACAGTGTCGCGAGTTAAATTGTTTTTCCCCCATCTCAAAAATGCTCAACGCACCTAAAGAAGATTTCACTTCAAAAAAAGTCCTTCGAAAATCGTACGTAACTTATTAGAATACACAAAGCTAAAGTAGGCTGGAATTTGTTTGAAATTAAACATATTTAGTGCACACAAAAGAAATTGCACAACACACAAAATCTCAAATAAACGATAAAAAATAGGTTGTGCGTTAAAAAGTACATGCATTGACATGAATTAAATTAAAGAAAAACACAAGGTGCAAAATACAAAAACAATATAGTTTGAGTCTCCACATCAATGTATGTATGTTTCGCTCAATTGAGCATGGAGGTGACCTTCTGTAGGTATTATTTACTCTATAGTCTAATAGCGATTTGTATCACGTAACGCACGCATTTAGCGTGAATGTTGTAATACTTCTTCCTCAGAAAGTGTTCCTAATGTCCTTGCTTTCTCCGTTTAGAGTCCGCTGGAGTTCACTTTCTACGGTGTACTGAAAACTGTCGTTTTATTCTAGGTAAACGTTGTTTGTGTAGGTCATTATCATTACATTTTAAGGTTATTGGTGAATGGTGAAACTAAAATAAAAAATGGTGTCAATGTCTTATTAAGTCATTGTATGTTGGTCTCTTATTTATCTGTCCTGTAATATTTTGAATCTTATTTTTTGAATGACATTATTTTCTGATTTTATTTTCAGCAGATACTACTGAGTTCACTGACAGTATGTGGCTTTTCACCCTTATGCCTTAAGTAATAAGGTTGAAAATGTAATCCCATTATCTTGTGAAATTTTTGTGTAAACACCACTGCTGGAATACATCGAGAGGAAAATGGCTCAATCGTGAACCGAAAATATCGAAGACATGTGACTTGATGACACCAACCAGCTCGCACAAGGTCCACTCGCAGGAAGGAGGCCTGTGTCCCAGCAGTGGGAACATTATAGGCGGGTCATGTTGACCGGCTGTTCACAACGTTATAGACGTATCCTTAACCATGATATTAACTTTGTTGATCAATGTTAACGTGTTTATGTAACTTGTTTCACTGTTTTAAGTATGAAATTATACTTGAAGTTGTACTGGGTCAAGTTTGCAACAAGTTAAGTTCTTCTTAAGTCTGCTCAAGATATAGGTTATTCAGAATGCTTTAAAATAAATTCAGTAGTAAGATTGAGAATTTGGGAAACGATTTAATGAGAAACTTCATCTTACTTACTTATTATCAACTAGCGACCCCCCCCCCACCTCCCGGCTTCGCACGGGTGCATAATGTAGATATAAACCTTCCTCTTGAAACACTCTATCTATCGCTGAAAACTGCATTAAAATCCCTTGCGCAGTTTATAAGATCTAAGCGTACAAACAACGGGAGTGACTTTGTTATACACTATGTAAAGATGTGGAAGTTTGTGCGGATGTTTGGCATATTATAGTACACAGGTAGTCTAAATTAACAGAAAGGCTTTTTTAATCCGGTTATGAACTATCTGTGTAAAAAATTTCATCCAAATATGTTGAGTAGTTTTTGCGTGAAAGAGTAACAAACATCCATCCATTCATCTCCACTAACTTTCGTATTTATAGTATTAAGTAGGATATGTCTCTCTGGCTTTGAAATGATGAAACTAGCGTAATAGTAAGTGCATATACATATAGTAAGTAAATATATAACACCACGCAACGAGATGCGTAAAAAAACGTACGTTTATTACTTGACAGGTACGGTATCTGTTTAGAAGGGAAACCAAACATTACGTAAACAAATATAATATTTAATAACGAGCTGCGGATTTCCGAGCGGAGGCGCGGTAAAACTAGTTAAATGAATAAACAAGGTAGCGTAACATGTGTTTTTTAGAAGTAAGTTATATGAGTATGAAACTCCACACTAGGAATTTCTCTGTATCGTGGGTGCGTTTACAAACATTTAAACTCACATACACAAACAGCCAGACCCGGAACAACTATCTGTAGTACATACAAATATTTGTTCCGTGCGGGAATCGAACCCGCGACACGCAGCGCAGCAGTCGATCTCTCAGCCACTGCGCCAACCGTGTCGTCGGCGTTTAATAGGTACGTAGAATAAAACTCAACTCATGATTTCATGAACGATGCAACCTTAAAAATACATAAAGGTTCTTATTTGGACATGGGAGAGGATCTTAATCCTATCATATCCTACAGTAAGATGCTACGCGGGGCTCCTATTTCTGTTTGCAGGGTTTAAAGTAAACTAACACGAAGGGGGTCTTAGTTGAGGGGCCCGCAAGGGCCGATGCCTGCCAGGGCTGCGGGCTGTTCGAAAGAGATACCGCGGCCCTGGAACACAAAGGGCAAGGAAAGAACATGGATGGGTTTTAGTCAGTACAAGTCTGACACTCCCTTCCGCTCTGCCCAGAGCGGGAGAAGTCATTAGATGATATGGGTCTTAGTTCGCTTACTTCGCTCGTACACTAGACCCCACCATCTCCGAACCTAACCGGATAAATAGTTTGGTACTTATTTGGTATAATAGTCGCCCATTAAATTTTTATTCCCCTGATTAATAATTTCCCATAAATAGTTACATACTGGTATGATTGTCGCCCATTCAGTATATAAGTACCTCATTCGTTATGTTAGTCGCCTGTTCAGCAAAGAAGAATGGCATAACTCCAAGCAATCTGGGGCCCATGTTTAGAGTTCGCGTTCATTCATAAAAATACTCTCAAAAGATAGATCTCGGTGAAATTAAGATATAAGTTAATCACGGCATATTTTTAAATATCGGGTTTCGTTAGGAAACGCTGTTGAAAGAGTAGTGGCCCGTGTTAGTGGTCGCCCATTAAATTTTTATTCACCCGATTAATAATTTTCCAAAATAAAATTGCATTGGCACCATAACTTATTGATTGAACCGCACTTATAAAAACACAAGTTGGCTGACGCTACTAACCTGATTACGGAAACCTATTCGAATTGATTTTTAGAACAAATCACGTGCCAATTTATATACATCGCGACTTTTTAGTCGTCTGACAACGGCAGCCCACTTCATGTATCCAATGTCTACTGTATATTCATAACGAAAAAAAATGGTATTTAAGAGATAAAAAAAAAACATATTATTCATTATTATGATGTATAACGTAGTTGAAAAATTCTGATGTTTGGTACTTTAACATTATTAACAGGATGTTTCATAATTCTAATGTATTATTTATTTTTCTTTGTTACCTATTATCTTAATTAATGGTAAAAAAACACGCCTAGAGATATTTCATGTCAGATACATTGAGTGGACCACCTTTGTCAGACGACTAAAAAATCATGGTGTATAAGAACTTTATAATATTTTAAGGCTACTAAAAGAATAATATAATTAAACCTAAATGTTTACAAAAACAAGAGAGAGAGAGAGCAGCGGTGGCCCAGTGGCCCGGACTTACGAACAGTAAGTCGTGGGTTCGAACCTAGGCAGGCGCATTATTTTGTGTAGTGAATTTCATCACCACTGCTCTCCTAAAGGTAATGGAAAACATTGTGAGGATACGGCATGTCCTAGAACCAAAAAAATCGAAGACATGTGACATCTACCAACCACTGCACGGCACTGGGCCCGCGTGGCGGATTATATAATAGCCCATTCTTTCTCATAGAGAGGAGGCCATGTGTCCAGGTACTGGATTTTACTGAACAGTAATAAAGGATGTAAATAGACTCTTAACGAAGCCGAAAGGCATTTGTTCTCACCGTCATTGCGATCATTTTTTTTGTTCTAGAACCTTCTAGTTACGGAGATATTAGGGGTCAAAGTTCCAACTTTTTTTTTAAATACATGTTATTAATGTAAGATTTTTACTTTACACACCTCCAGGTCCCCTTACTATTCATTCCATCGATCAGCACAGTGTTTTGAGTGCGCTACATTGAGTCTTACTGTAAAACGTGATTTTTCAGCCCAAAAAAAAAGTCGTTTCCCGGCACTCATTTTTGCATGAAGTTACTTAGTTTAATGTACATAATGCTTGGTTGACGGCTTCGTGAAGAGTCTGTTTACACCCTGTATACCACATTAAAATGTTGCATTACTTTCACAAAAACTAAATTCATAAGAGAATTTGGATTGACTCAATATGGCAGATTGTCCAAACGTACCTATTCCATAGAATTACGAAGGATAAGTACAGGCGCCAAAAGAATTAAATTTCCAACTTTGAAACACTACGCCGCGTAGTCAAAATTGTATAAGTTGGCGGTGTGTTTTATTAATCTCTGCTCAACTGTACTTACCACGTATTATCTCGCTAATACACATACATATTCATACATAAATAAGTAAGTAAATCCATACACGAGACGTGTGAGAGCACAGAGCGAACTGGGTGTAAAATATTCATGTAATTGGTTGTTGTTAGGCCGCGCCAGGAGCCTGTGGGTCAGTAGGGGTGCTACTCGAATATATTACTGTTAACCTTTTTTTAAGGTAGGTAGGGTTATATTTTGAGTTACATTTTGTTGAGTCATTGGGTAGTCACCACATAACATAACATCACGCCTGTAATCCCTGAAGGGTTAGGCAGAGGTGTACCTACCTAATAGTAAACACGCAATCCACCCGTTTTGTTTAAGTCCCATGTTATAGGGGGCGAGCCTTTTGCAACAAATCCAGACTTCGTGACTGTTACTGAGAAATTTCTGATGGAAAAATACAATAACACTTTGCACGACCAGGGAATCGAACCCAGGACCAAATGCTCGGCAGTCGCGTATGAGACTAGTTGACCAACAAAGCAATATACTTAGGTATATTGCTCTTTGGAATAACCCATTATAAAAACAAACATTACACGAAAGCCACTACTCACCCACTGTCGGTTTCCTCTATTATTATAGATACTATACATACACAACACTATGCTAACGCGATTCACTTCACTAAACCAAAAGCCCCGTCTCACCTTCAGCGTCACGTCGACGAGGAAGCGACTAATTACTATCGACTATTTTCTCGCCCAACTAACTCACTAACTTTCAAAAGATTGAAGGTCTGCCTTGTCAGTAAAAGAGATACAGTCATCTATTAATTCGTAATCGCTGAATACTCACACTGTCAGCTGAACTCACTCTCCACTCTCTCTCGCTGAGAACTAGTTGAGACTAGTTAGCCCTGCGACAAGAGCTATCACAGACGGAACAATCGCTGAGAGACCCTTATTTTGTTCATACTAGCAGGTAACTGCAAGTAATCGCTTGTCACTCTCTATCTTTACCCAGCAACAAAACTATTCGAACTACGCACTGGCTGCTCGTTCACGTGTTTAGTTGCCAGCTCTTCGCTTATCGCTAATCGCTGGCAGCGGGACAAGTACCTTAGCTTGTTTAGCAATTAGTAACCGATACACGCACGTTACTGTTACATCGTAAACGTATCAATGATTCGAAAATAGAACTCATTCATTCAAGTTTCATACTGGCCAGTTTCAGCGTATAACTTTCTTTAATAAGTAAACAGTTCGTGAGCTTGTGGCTAGACAATAACAGCGGGTCCATCTTTAAGGTCAAGCAGCGCTTGCCAAGGTCGATCCTTGGATGGGAGACCATCTATTACATACCGAGTTTCCTCCGTGTCTAGGAAAGGATGCTAAGCCGTTCGTTCTGGCTATCTTTTATAGATCTTTGACATTTTAAAAGTCTTATCAAAGAGTATAGAAGTTAGATAGGCAGCTGCTCCATGTAAAATACTAGTATTCAGCTGCATCTGGTTAGACTGGAAGCCGACCCAATATAGTTGGGAAAAGGCTAAGCAGATGATGAATAAGTAAGCAGTTTTGAACGTGGAACTTTCGTATACTTAGTGATTGGGTACTTAAGGGAATGTTTCAGAGTTAGTCGGGTTTCCGAAGTTATACGATCTGCCCGTTCGTATCGGATATTAATATGATTCAGACTTTCATGGAGTTCTAAAACTGAGTGTATATTTAGTAATAATCGGGTAGCATTGACTATGTGCAATTTACATAGGGTCCGTAGACGAGAGACTTTTGTTCGCCGTGTAGAAATGACCGTTCCTGTCCATTAGTAGTTGTGTTGTATTTTCATCTTTTGGTTGACGTACAGACGCCAGCAGGTCAAGCTACCCGAAACTGTCAGATTTGCCCAACCAAACTTGAACCTCATACTTTAGCAATAAAGTCGAAAATGTATTAAAGAAATCTGACAGATTGTAGTAGCTTGATGTGCTGGCGTCTGTACATTGGTTGTTGCAAATTGATCGCGTATAAATTGTCCCTCGTTTGCGCGGGCCTTTAGCAGTAGATGTATTTGCTATAGTAGAGTATTTATCGCCTGTCTTACGTTATTAAAGTCATTGTCATACAAGTCCCAGTTAAGAATAACCAAAGTCAATGCATTTTAACATAACATAACATTCACACGCCTGTAATCCCCGAAGGGTTAGGCAGAGGGTACCTAATAGTACACACACATTTGGCCAGTTTTGTTTAAGTCTCAAGTAATAGGGACGAGCTTTATTATCATCAACTGGACATACATTTAGGTCCCGTGGCTGCTACTGACCAATTCCTGTTAAATAAACCGCATCACATTCAAAATATTTTCTTTCAAGTAATTATTCCTACATTGTAGTCAGAAAGTCTGAAAAAGCTCATCTGGTAAGATTGGAAGCCGACCCCGATAAGTTGGAAACAAGCTTAGGCAGAAAATGATGATGCCATAGGTCTATAAAGGGTGTAAACAGACTCTTAACGAAGCCGAAAGACACTTGTTCTCCTCGTCATTGCGATAATTTTTTTGTTCTAGACCATACCTGGGAACCTTCTAGTTACAGAGATATTGGGGGTCAAAGTTCCAACTTTTTCACAAGTTTTTTTTTAAATACATGTTTTTAATGTTTTTTTTTTTACTTAAAACTCCTTTACGACCCCTGTACTATTCAATCCATCTATCAGCACAATGTTTTGAGTGCGTTACATTGAGTCTTAATGTAAAACGTGATTTTTCAGCCCAAAAAAAAAGGCGTTTCCCAGCACTCATTTTTGCGTTACTTAGTTTGATGTCCATAATGCTTGGTTGACGGCTTCGTGAAGAGTCTGTTTACACCCTGTATAGGCACTTATAAAACGTCAAGAAAAGGTGCACGGATCGGGTTGGTCGTTTCCTATGGAGAAGAACTGGTGAGAAACTTCAATAATACCCAAATGTCGTATTTTCAATGTCCCATTAAAGCTGGTTTTGTTTGCTTAAGTCAATAACCTCGGCGTGGTTCCGTCGAATAATAATTCCCCACGAATTTAGGTCAACAAGTATCGGGAAACGGAATAATTATGCAAATGGATTTTTTTTTCTATTTTCAGAAAGTAAATATTATTTTTAATCGCTGTTGGACTGAAATACTGAACGTATTTCAGTGTTAATGTTGACTTAGAGCCTTGCAATATTACTTTTTAGGGCAACGAGAAGTACCTAACTATAAGAATTTTCGAAAATACAGTCTGTGAACTTGAATTTTGAGCAGTTTGACACACTAATTACGTCTTTTGAGTGTTAAATAATAAATAATCACGGAAGATATACCTAGTAAGTGTCATTATATATTTTGCCGTGTTTGTTTGAAGTTTGAATGATAAGTCGTCGGCCTAATTCGTTAACCTACTAAGCCTGCTTACCGAAAAATGGACTTAGCAGTTTAACGAATTAGGCCGACGAAGTGTGCTTTAACATATAATATAACGTCACGCCAGTAGTCCCCGAAGGGGCCTAACCCTTGAGGTGTACCTAATACTACACCCACGTTTCGCCAGTAATATATAAGTCCCATACAATAGGGGGCGAACCTATTGCCATCAACCGGACGCCATTCCAGACTCCGTGGCTACTACTGAGAAATTCCTGATGGAAAACCCAATATCTCTTTTCCCGACCCGGGGATTGAGCCCAGGGCCTCTTGCTCAGCAGTCATTCTTGCGACCACTAGAACAACGAGGCAGGCATTAGTGTGATTAGTATTACAGGAATAAATAAATAGGCAAATTGCTTATCTTCCCTGTATATTAAAAAAAAATTGCTGCATTGTTGAATTATCAACGTTTATTAAAATCTTTTTGTGAATGAAATGTTAATTAAAATGATAATCATGAGGCTTTCTGAAGGTCTGACAGTGACAAATGTGTGAGTTTAACTCAGCTTAGACCTTACGAAGGTCGCTCAGAGCGTTAATTCGTTTTGTTTTGTTACCTTTTTTTCTAAAAATAACGACTACAATTATTTATTTATTTATTTAAACTTCATGTACAAGAGTGGTACATAGGCGGACTTAATTCCACAAGGCATTCTCCACTAGTCAACCTTTGGGTCAAATAGGACAGCATTGTGGTAGAGTACAAAACAACAAATAAGGAAATTACCATTTTGCAAATTGTAGTGATACACATAAACGGATACATACTAATACATATATATAAAGAGATAATAAACTAATATATATTATATTATAATACATACAAATAGTCTGAAATACGACAAACCTTATAATAATTACTATGTCTCTAGTGATGACTAGATAGTAAGGAATTTAGCCAATGTAGGGTTGCTAGTTGTGAAATTAAAGCCCCATTGATTTCTTGATATTTTATTTGGCAACTTGCTTATACTATATTACAATCGTTACAAATATTTATATCAGGTGGCAACCCTAAGTGGAGGGATGAAAGGGACTGCGTGGCTATAGCCTTTCAGACCTCCCCTAGCTGTCTAGTTCCTGAAGAATGCTAGGCTATCGAAGCAGGAACTAGTTTACTCAGGATCAGAGTGGGCTGCGTGGCTACCGCGCTCAAAAACCAGACAATCAGAAGGTATTTTATAGTATTCTACAAATAAAGATTTCATATTCATATAAGATTTCGTCTTCTACCTTGAAGTCTAGAGCTAACGTAAAGACCTGTTTTATCCATCAGGAATTCCTCAGTCCCTTTTGAAAATCTGTATCTTAGTACGTGGCAATAGGCTTGTCCCATGTAATAACATGGGAGCTAAACCACATTCTAGATCTCTTCATAGTTCGAGTGAATCGATTTCTTCTAGGCCGCGCCAACGCTTCACATCAGGCAAATCAAGCTTTTCTAGCATATAAAAATAGTAAATAAACATAACAACGAAATGAGGATGTACACATTGACCTGTCTGTGCGACTCGCATCTAACGGATCCCCGCAACCTTCACCAGGTCATCGGTCCACCTAGTGGGAGGCCTTCCAACGCAACGTCTTCAGGTTCGCGATCGTCACTCCAGAACTTTTAAGCCACATCGGCCATCCGTTCTGCGAGCAATGTGCCCTGCCCAATTCTTCGGGCTACGTCGGTAACTTTGGTTCTCTTGCAGATGTCCTTATTTTTGATTTGATCACGCAAGGAAACCATTTTAATCATTTTTATGGCCAAGACAAATATGACAAGTGCACGTCTTGAAAATCCTGTACAATATTCAATGTCAAGAATCCTTTTGCATTAAAATAATTATGAACTGGCTATCCGGTCTCGATCTGCTAGCTAAAAACCAGTTCCTCTAGTTTCTAGGAAGTTTCTAGTTTTACTATATAGGAAAGGCTTGGCTCCGGTCATGTGAAATCTACTAACGATTTCAAGTTTGGTTATTTGTGACTCTGTTTGTTTACAATAAAATATACTGTTTATCTTTCATGACAGTCTTTCTTTTTTGTTGATTCCCTACATACTGTCATGTGTATGTGTGTGTTATAATATTACTGTTTGTATTATCAGAAGAGTAGCAGCCACGGAGTCTGGATTTGTGCCCGGTTGATGCCAATAGTCTCGTCTCCTATTACATGGGATTTAAAAATAACTGGCGGAATGTTGGTGTACTATTTAGTACACCTCTCTCCGAACTTTTGATACTTAACATGAGTGATCAAATGATTGCTTGAAGATTAACTACTTTTTTTCGCTTGCTTCTTTAATTTTATTTCTGAAAATAGTTGGTAACTTCTTTAACTTCGTATAGGTATGTTTCTTCATCCTATGTACATCACAATATCACATTGAGTTAAAAACACAAAGTTTTATTGGGAAAGGTTTTTTTCCTGGCATTGCAAACAATCCCACATTAAAAACCTTGTCTAGTTTATCATATTCAAAGTGAAATTAACGCTCTGCAAATGAATTTACTTGTCAAATGGCAAGATAGAGAATATTCGACGGAAAATTCTGTCTTCACTCGGCCACAGTAACTAATTGCGTGCTCACGCCTGACCCTCAAAAAAATCCGAAAAAACAAACAAAAATGTGAACATTGGAATGAACAAAAACCGTCCTACATAGAATTGCGCAACGCTTTATATAAATAATTCGGTGAAACGGACCTTTTTTGTTTGAACTCGATATTTCGAGAGGGCTTACGTTTTGACGAGTTTCGAAGGCTCAGAGTGTTGAGTTACACTCGTCTGTAACTGGGTTGAAATGAGCGATGACAATACGTAACATTATAAGTGCTGAATGGGCGTTTATTGAAGGATTATATACATATAAACTGGATGTCCTGAACAGTTATAATGATGAATTGTTAAATAAAAGTGATGTAGTAATGGAAACAAGTATCCTTCGTGTTAACCAGGTTAAAATCTATACGTGTGCCGAATTTTACGGGAAAGAGTAACAAATATCAATCCATACATCAATCCATCCTCCCAAACTTTCGCATTTATATACGAAGTAAGATAAAATTGAAGAATTTATATTAGAATTAAGATAAAACTGAGTCGAAAACAATGATATCCTTACTTTGATTTAATATTATAAATGCGAAAGTAAGTTTGTCTGTTACCTTTTCACGCCTAACCCACTGAACCGATCATCCTGAAATTTTGCATATACGTTGTTAGGTATACAAAAACGGACATGGGGTACCTTTCATCTCGAAAAAAGTACTGTTGCCGAGGAAAACCACAATAACGTTCTTGTGATAATTGATGGCGCCATGTGTCTTTCGAATCATGAATTAATTATTATAGCTACCCGAATTGACTGTCATATTCTATATTAACGCGAGCGCGAAGCCGCGGGAAAAAGCTAGTTTTATATAATTTTGACGTTCATCATAAAATTACAATATGCAGAAGAGAAACCTGAACAAATGTTTTCAGTACTAATAAACCGTGCAAAACTTTTTAGTTAGATGCATGTAAACAAAAATGACCACTCTCTTCTCTCTCTCTCTCTTCATCAACCTTTGGCCACCCAATGCATATCTCTCCACTTCTTCTTCTTAGCGTATCGATGGCAAAAAGTCTAATTAGTATGTTTAGCCCAAAACTCAGCCACGCGAACCCCGCTCACTGATGCAGTAAATAAATCATCAAGAGCGCAGGTCATAGGGCATGCAGTGCAAGATGGAAGGTGGGTCATTGTTGGTCATCTCTCCACTTTTGGCGGTTTTGTGACATGGCTACCACTCAGTGGATACCAAATAGCAGGAAACGACAAGGGATTGGCCTACAATGGCATTAGAATCGCGAAATGTCGAAGGAGGGAAGGTAGGCCTTTGCCCAGCAGTGGGACTATATAAGCTTATAACATTGTAAAC